>CM060110.1:48549488-49792656 GCA_030522415.1 Channallabes apus | reverse complement strand
CCGTGCTCAGGAATCGAGGCGGTCGGCCACCCAGCCTCGACCAGATCTGATTCTCGCCAGACGAGAAGCGCAAAAGGAGAGCGCCCCTTAAGGACTGGGGTACGGCTCGCCGGCCCTCACAGGCCGCCTCTAGAGGATCAGATCACCGCATCGTCTTCCTTCCCAAGAAGAAGTCCTGAAGGCGTACGCCCCCGGGGAGGGGCATATACCGTTCTTTCCTATAAGTAATCAGAGTAATCATGTCATACTCGTTCATATCAATAGGTCGCAGCAGATAGCTAATTGCCTTGTATTTCGAGATGAGAATTAGTGATTAGTGATTGAGCTTCTATCACTAACTATAGCATGAGACTGCTATAAAAACTAAAAACAGAGAGAGGAGCTGTTGAGAAAGATCCTGGCTACGTTTACACTGCAGGTCTCGATGCCCAATTCTGATTTGTTGCCTATATCAGATTTTTTTAACCGTCTGTTTACACGTTATTTCAACTGTGACTCATATCCAATACATGTGATTACACTGGCCATACCATCTGAAACATCGCGCATATTTAAAGGGAGGTTCTTGCGCTACACACTAGCCATGATAAAAAAAACAACTTGCAGCCTGCTCATATGCTTCATTCACCAAATACTGATTTGTTAATGTTATTTAGCCCAAAAAAGCATTAACACAAGGCGTTGTGTAACATTACGTTATGGAGAATAATGTAAACGTAGCCGTGTCTTTCTTCAATTCCTGCCAGGATATCAGCTCTGTGTTCATCCAAACAGGCCCAGGGTTCACACTGAGTAGGTAGAAATATGAAAGATCATAAAAGACTGTTTTCATTGTGTTTATTTGATTCCTATTCAAGACACTTTGATAAGAATGACTGTTAACAGACTGACTGATAACAGACTGTATATTGTTAATTGCAGTTTTTATTTGAAAGAAGAAGAAATATGAAAGTTCATAAAATACTTTTTCTTTGTGTTTATTTGATTCCCGTTCTAGACACTTCGATAAGAATGGGTGTATACGGTTAATATATGCTACAGAGTTTAATTTTTTTTACAGTTTCGATTGTTGGTGTGCCTTGTAATTTTTTTTAACTAAAAATGTACCTTGGCTCAAAAAATGTTGAAAAACACTGCTCTAGAGGGTGCCTTGTGTCCATGCATTCTTGTAGTTTACTGTATGTGGACTTTGGCTGAGACTTAATTTCCCAGGATGCACCTGTGTCACATGGGTTTCCTTGTGATCACCTGTGTGTTGTTTAGCCATAGGTGTATAAATAGACTTTGGGGTTGTGTTTAGGTTGTCGTGCGTCTGTTGTGTATCGTCTGTCTACTGGCTTGGTGTCTGTGCTTGTACTCGTTTTTGCTCCTGTCTAGTTTCCTGTTTTGTTGGTTTGTGTTTGTGTGTTTCATTATCAAAGTCTTCACTCCACACCAATGCCCCGCCTACAATCCCTCTATCCTGACATAGAGTCATTACCTGTCTGGACGAGAGAGAGAGAGAGAGAGAGAGAGAGGAGGACACTAGTTCAAAGTGAAAGTCTGAAGGTCATTTTTGTGGCGAGAAAAACATGAAGTTATTTGCTGGGAGTAATAACCGTGAGTACATGAACATGAATCTGTAATGTTTTATTTACTGAATGAATATCAATTCTGTCTAAACATTACACACTTTACTATAATTATGTGGATAACACAGTGTTGATGCAGTAACTAAACCTGAGGGAAATAAACAGGTGTGTGTGTGTGTGTGTGTGTGTCCTGTGGTGTTTCTTACAGATATCTAAAGTTTACAGTTGTTATTTGTTAAACTGAGAATCACATTAATATTCATTCATGACATATTTGCACTACATTTTTCTTCTTTTCACAAATAAAGTAATCAGCAATAAACCCATAAACACAATGCCACTTCCTGATTTGATAACACACACACACACACAGAGTGTGCCATTTTAGAGTGAAATGCAGAAATGTCAGATCAGACGTCCTCATAATGATTTTTTAATGTTTCTGTTTTGACTGATAAACCTTCATGTGATAGAAACACGATGCTTTCATTTCCTTAAGAAATTTTGTGGAGTAAATGTGACTATTTCTGAAGTGTTTATTCTCATGCAGTTTGTACCTACAGTATATATTTTTCTATTTACTTATATTAACAAAGAATCTTCATCTTTATATTTAACATTATATAAAATATCTCTTTACAAAGGCTTAGTTTATTGAAACTTCCATATCATTTGAGCTCCATCAGGCTGTTGGAGAGAGTGAACATCGGTGTTTACATGATACTTTGAAGGAATTGGATGTTTATATCAGTAATTTCCTAATCTCTGATTTTTTACTCACCAGGATTAACCTAAATTTATGCTATAAGAAGTTTGACTTTCTAAAATAATGTCAGCGGAGTGTGAGAAAATGACATCTGAAAAGAGTCTAGAAGAGGAGCTGGGAGAGATGAAAAGGTAAGTAGTTTAGATTAGCAATTTAGGAAAAAAAGAAAAACAAACACCTGGTAAGAAATTCTGTGTGAGCAGAACCAGGACCAGTTACCATGATTTACATCAACATCAGATGCAGAATGTATGTTAAATTTAGAGACTTTAGAAGATAAACATGCTAAGACATTTCTCTTTACTCTTTAGTGGAACTGAGATAAGGCCAAGGTCTCCTGTATCCAGCTGTGTGTCCTTTAAGAGTGACAGGTCAATGATACGCCCACTCAACTTTAAAGAGGGAACAGTCACTCATGAAAGGTAGTTTTTTCATTGATTAAAAAATTTTATGTAAATTTGTTCATTGATTGTCTAATGTAAAATAAAATGGACTCCTGAAAGTTCAATTTTATATTAAATTTAAAATATCATCATCATCATCATCATCATCATGATTAGCAGCAGTGATTTAGTTTGTTTGCTATAATACTTGTTGTTATAAACAGATTAACAGCTTTTTTAACTATAAAGTGTAGTGAATCAGTTTACTTAATCCTTCAGCTGTCAATCATCTTCAAGAATGTCCAGGTTAGACTTCCTCATACTTGGGTTGAGTTCAGTCAGGGCTCTGTACAGAACACCTGAGTTCTTCCACTCCAACACACTCTTAACACAACATGTCTTCATGGAGATGGCTTTATGTACAGGGGCGTCGTCAGTAGGCCTGGGAATCACCAGACATCACCCGCTACAATGTTATCACAATACTTAGGTGTCGATTCAGTTAATACTGCAATTCTGTAATTATCACAATTTTATAAGTATCCTAATTCAATGTTAATTGTATTTTGTTTTGTTTTGTTCTGATCACAATTTAAAGGGGTCCTATTATGCCATTTTAAAGGTTGCTAATATTGCTTAATGAGTCTCTTAAAACATGTTTACATGTATGCAAGGTCAAATAACACTTTAGTTTTCTCCAAAAATAGATAAAATTTTACCCCATTTCTAAATGATTCGTAAACGACTCATGTGAAGCAGTTCAAAGATTCAGTCTGTCTAAACCCCTCCTTTCCGTGAGCCTTCACTGCTGTGATTGGTCAGATCGAGAGGTCTTTTATCTTCGTGTCGGTGTTGCGTTAAAGGCCAGTGAGCAAAAAGGACAAACACAAACAAGTAGATAAAGCAAATGTGTATTATACAAAACTAAATAAAGTAAACGAAAAAGGTGCACCACAACCAAACAAAGATATAAACAATATTTACAAACTATATACAGTGGTGTGAAAAACTATTTGCCCCCCTCCTGATTTCTTATTCTTTTGCATGTTTGTCACACAAAATGTTTCTGATCATCAAACACATTTAACTATTAGTCAAAGATAACACAAGTGAACACAAAATGCAGTTTTTAAATGAGGGGTTTTATTATTTAGGGAGAAAAAAAATCCAAACCTACATGGCCCTGTGTGAAAAAGTAATTGCCCCCTGAACCTAATAACTGGTTGGGCCACCCTTAGCAGCAATAACTGCAATCAAGCATTTGCGATAACTTGCAACGAGTCTTTTACAGCACTCTGGAGGAATTTTGGCCCACTCATCTTTGCAGAATTGTTGTAATTCAGCTTTATTTGAGGGTTTTCTAGCATGAACCGCCTTTTTAAGGTCATGCCACAACATCTCAATAGGATTCAGGGCAGGACTTTGACTAGGCCACTCCAAAGTCTTCATTTTGTTTTTCTTCAGCCATTCAGAGGTGGATTTGCTGGTGTGTTTTGGGTCATTGTCCTGCTGCAGCACCCAAGATCGCTTCAGCTTGAGTTGACGAACAGATGGCCGGACATTCTCCTTCATTATTTTTTGGTAGACAGTAGAATTCATGGTTCCATCTATCACAGCAAGCCTCCCAGATCCTGAAGCAGCAAAACAACCCCAGACCATCACACTACCACCACCATATTTTACTGTTGGTATGATGTTCTTTTTCTGAAATGCTGTGTTACTTTTACGCCACATGTAACGGGACACGCACCTTCCAAAAAGTTCAACTTTTGTCTCGTCGGTCCACAAGGTATTTTCCCAAAAGTCTTGGCAATCATTGAGATGTTTTTTAGCAAAATTGAGACGAGCCTTAATGTTCTTTTTGCTTAAAAGTGGTTTGCGCCTTGGAAATCTGCCATGCATGCCGTTTTTGCCCAGTCTCTTTCTTATGGTGGAGTCGTGAACACTGACCTTAATTGAGGCAAGTGAGGCCTGCAGTTCTTTAGATGTTGTCCTGGGGTCTTTTGTGGCCTCTCGGATGAGTTGTCTCTGCGCTCTTGGGGTAATTTTGGTCGGCCGGCCTTGGCATGATGTCTAGCTTTTGAGGTGCTTTTGGTCTACATTTACATTTACATTTAGGCATTTGGCAGACGCTCTTATCCAGAGCGACTTACATTTTTTATTTTTTTTTTATCTCATTATACATCTGAGCAGTTGAGGGTTAAGGGCCTTGCTCAAGGGCCCAACAGTGGCAACTTGGTGGTTGTGGGGTTTGAACCTGGGATCTTCCGAACCGTAGTCCAATGCCTTAACCACTGAGCTACCCCTGGCCCCTACTTCTCTGTATCAGGTAGCTCCTATTTAAGTGATTTCTTGATTGAAACAGTTGTGGCAGTAATCAGGCCTGGGGGTGACTACAGAAATTGAACTCAGGTGTGATAAACCACAGTTAAGTTATTTTTTAACAAGGGGGGGCAATCACTTTTTCACACAGGGCACTGTAGATTTGGAGTTTTTTTTCTCCCTTAATAACGTAACCCTTCATTTAAAAACTGCATTTTGTGTTCAATTATGTTATCTTTGACTAATAGTTAACAGTTTTTGATGACCAGAAACATTTAAGTGTGACAAACATGCAAAAGAAAAGTCCGAGACGCCGATGACGGAGGGTGAGAAGTCCAGGGAATATGTCCAGTCAAAAATAATCCTGTTAAAAAATCTTAGAAAGAAAATGATCCATAGCAATCTCTCCTACTCTCGTCCAAACAAATAACGGCAGTGCTGGTCCACCATTACTACTCCTAGCCAACCTCCCACCCCCACCCGCCCCCCCGCTCTTTCCCAGCTGTTCCTTTGAAGGCAGGTCAGGGAAAGGGCAAGGCGCATGCGCACTTTGCGTGTGTGAATGCATTTTCCCCCTCTGGGCTTGCCGTAATACTGCGCATGCGCCTTGACACTTTGCAAGTGTTAAGTTCAGTTTTGGTGAATGGTGGAAAATGAACAGTTAAAAAGTTTTTGAATTGTTTTTTTTATATTACAAAGTGTTTAAGCGAACCCGGCATGAATGCTCGGTCACATTAACAAGAGTGTAATAACGTTATTTGTAAGATGGCGGACAAGTTGTTCGCGACGTAGAACGTGGGCGGACGTTATCCAAATATGTTATGGAGTGACGTGGATCCGTAACAGAGTAAAAATAGATTTCCTAACGACTCATTTAGGCGAACGTGAGCCAACCCTTTTTTTTAATAGACGAAAACTTCATTTATCGTGCACTGTCGGCATCACAGATAGTGCAGATAGTTTCTGTTCACATACAGCTACATGACACACTGCATGAAAGATCATATTTGAAAAAGCATAATAGGGGCTGTTTAAGACCTTGAACTTGACTTGAAAAAAACATAACAAAAAGTTGTCATAACTGAAAAGTATTATTAACCTGAGCTTTATTCAACAGCTTCACAACTGAATTGAACATGAATAATTAAATGTACTGTAACTCGTTCCTTATATTAGTTTTCTCACTTTAAAACCAAGGGCCGTCTGCCATAATTATTATTTTTAAACAAACGTCACTAATAATTCACTCCTGCCACACAGGATGCCGATGTGTGAATAGTTTAGAGTGTACTTCTTGTAGGGTTATTAAAAATGGCAACATTTTACCGCCTCAAATACCTCCACAGTCTTGAGCCAGTGTAAGCCTGTAAGTGTAAGTGTGTGTAATGTGTGGGTTTGAGACTAATTTGCTCAGAGTTTGGAGAAAAAGGTCGATTAGAGGGTTTTAATGTGCACGACTTTTGATATTGTAATGCCATAAAAAGTGTTTCTGTTGCGCCACTCGGATGCTTGTGCACACGCACAGAATCGGTTTTATCGAAAGTGATCGGTCGAGGCTGATCAAGCTGAAAAACAGTAATTTCTGTTGACTATACAGTATGTTTGACTATAAAGTGTAGAGCAGAGGTCTTTAATCAAGGGCCAGCTTGTCTGCAGGCTTTTATTCACACTGAGCAGAAGCACGCCCTATTTCACTCGTTTAATCAGTTCATCTTTACACCTGTCACAGTCTCCACTGCCTTACACATTATTTATCCTGGAGAGCTCAATGTTTTATGTTTTTGGATCATTCTGTATCTACTGCAAAGACTGTTGTGTGTGAAAATCCCAAGAGATCATAAGTTTCTGAAATACTTTGTACAGGTCATTCTGGTACCAACAACCATGTCACAGTTATAGTTACAGAGATCACAAATGTCCTTGGTTCTGATGTTCAGTGTGAGCTTTACCCGAAGCTTCTGTCCTGTATTTACATGATTTTATGAACTGTACTGCTGCAACATGATCGGCCGATTAGATAACTGCAAAGATGTGGCGATGTTCAGATGTTCCTATTAAAATGGACAACTGATCTAAAGTATTAATGTGCAGCATCATAAAGAAACAGCACAGAAATCTGACAGACCTGGAACATTAAGAAATACAACTGAGTGAATGTGTGTGGTGAGTGTGTGGTGCTATAAATGTCAAATTTACACTGTTTGTTTATCCACAGAATCACAAAACAGAGCTCGAAAATCATCTGCAGAAATTCACTGGAGTCCATATTCAAGGTGTGTGTGTGTGTGTGTGTGTGTGTGTGTGTGTGTGTAAGAGTGTAAACAGTCAAATATTACATAAGGCATTGTTACTTTTCTTGATAATTTAGCTATGGACTATTTTTTTTTATTAAAAAGTAGATTAACATCATGTGCAGTTGTCCAAAATATTATATATATAATTAAAGAATTATCTGCTGTAATTCATGGTTTCTACCTGAAAGTGTAAACTCCTCTGTCATAAAGTCTTTCCCATGTGGGAATAAAATAGTCACAGCTTTAACTTTGACGGTTACAAAGCATTAATGCTGAGGCTCCTTCCATACATGCTAAATAAACCTGTACTTAAAGAAACTTCACAATATCAATCATCAGCCTGAACACTGTTTAGTGTTTATGTAGTAAATCCACCATACAGGTCTCTGTGAATGAGCCGTTACTATAGAAACAATGACATATTAGAAAGACAGCATTAATATAAAGCTGTGATTTGTAGCTGCACTAATGTCAGAGCTGCTGTTCATCAACACCCTCTGACCAATCAGAATCTAGAATTCAGCAGCACAGTAAAATCACATGTTATCACAATCTGTAACGTTCTTTTTACAATTTTATTTCATGATGTTTTTCATCAGGAGCTGGAGCACAAATTTATCACATTATTGAAAAACAAGTTGAACAGATTCAAGAACCTACTTAGTGCTGATTACCCAGCATGCTCTGAGGAGGAGGAGGAGGAGGATGTGGACTGTGTTAGAGAGGGTGTGCTGAAGATCACACTACACCTCCTGAAGAACATGAAGCAGAAAGACCTCGCTCACAAACTGCAGATCAGTAAGAGTTTTAGATCATTAAAATATTCTATAAAGGAGACAGACTGGTCTTCTGGTCTATATAATCATACTGATACATTTTTATTCACATTAATAATATATTTTTTTGTAAACAAATGAATTAGTAGTAGAGATAATCCTAGAGAGACTGAGGAGGAGCTTCTTCACGCAGGCTATACAGGCTCTCAACCAGAACTCCACATAGGACTCAACTGATTGGACTCGCTATGTTTCCTTCACACATGTGTTGGAGCTCAACAAAAACCAACCAGACTGAACATTTAAACATTTACACAGAACTGCAGCACACAGAACATATATGTTGCACATTTCTCCTTCTGTTTACATATAAATGAGGAGCACTATTGAACTTTAAAGATGGACAATACCACTGCTGCTCATCATTTCATTTCACACTCCATGACCACACACACTGCTGCTGTTTCACACTGCACACATTACACACTCCATCTACTTTATACTGTTTATTTATACACTTCATACTTTTTACATTTTTACATATTTCTACTTTATACTTTATTTTATTGTAACAAAATTACTACATATTGTAGATTTTATATTTTACATTCTTTTCTACTGGCATTCGCCTCTTATTTTCTCTTTAAGTCACAAACAGTCGTGTAAACATTTCACTGCATATCATACTGTGTATGGTCGTGTATGTGACGAATAAGAATTTGAATTAGAATTTAAAATTTGATTCTTAAAATGTCTGTTTGTTTTTATGTATTTATTAGAAATGAATCCTATTTTTGATCAGTATTGATTTGATGTATTTATGTATTATACGTAGATGAAAATAATGACATCACATTTCTCCTGTTTGTTAGAGCTGGCCTCTGTGTATCAGCGGAAGCTCAAATCCAAACTTCTAGATAAATGTAAAAGAATTAATGAAGGAGTCTCACAGCATGGGACATCAACACTTCTGAATCAGATCTACACAGAGCTCTACATCACAGAGGGTGGGAGTGGAGACGTCAATAACGAACATGAGGTGAGACAGCTTGAGACGATGTCCAGGAGACCAGCAGTAGAGGAGACACCCATCAAATGTAATGAGCTCTTTAAAGACAAGTCCATCAGAAGTGTGCTGACTAAAGGAGTAGCTGGAATTGGAAAAACCGTCTCTGTGCAGAAGTTCATTCTGGACTGGGCTGAAGGGACAGTGAATAAGGACGTCCTCTTCCTGTTTCCTCTTCCCTTCAGAGAACTGAACTTGGTGAAGCAGGAAAACTTTAGTCTGATTACGCTTCTTCATCAGTTTTTCCCTGAACTTAAGGACTTGGAAGTAATAGACAGTGATGTCTACAAAGTTCTGTTCATCTTTGATGGTCTGGATGAGTGTCGACTTCCTCTAAATTTCCAGAAGAATGAGATGTTGTGTGATGTGACAGAGTCAGTCTCAGTGGATGTGCTGCTCACAAACCTCATCAAGGGGAACCTGCTTCACTCTGCTCGCCTCTGGATCACCACTCGACCAGCAGCAGCCAATCAGATCCCTCCTGAGTGTGTAGACCAGGTAACAGAGGTACGAGGGTTCAGTGATCCTCAGAAAGAGGAGTACTTCAGGAAGAAGATCAGTGATCAGAGCCTGGCCAATAAAATCATCAGACACATGAAGTCTTCCAGAAGCCTCTACATCATGTGCCACATTCCAGTCTTCTGCTGGATCTCAGCCACTGTTCTAGAGAGAATGTTGGGTGAAGCAGAGAGTGGAGAGATCCCCAAGACCCTGACTCAAATGTTCACACACTTCCTGGTCTTTCAGATCAAACACAAGAACCAAAAGTATCAGCAGAAATGTGCCCTTGATCTTCCCCAGACCAGAGAGAGTATCCTGGCTTTGGGAAAACTGGCTTTCCAACAGCTGGAGAAAGGAAACCTGATGTTCTATGAGGAAGACCTGAGAGAGTGTGGCATTGATGTTAAAGAAGTGGCAGTGTACTCAGGAGTGTGTACTCAGATCTTCAGAACCGAGTCTGGACTTTACCTGGGGAAGATGTTCAGCTTTGTGCATCTGAGTGTTCAGGAGTTTTTGGCTGCTTTATACACATTTCTCCGCTTCCTCGACAAAAAGACAACAATAAGACAAATCACTAATCTGTTTGGTCTTTTCAATAAGTCAGAAATGTCTGAGTTCCTCAAGACTGCAGTGGACCAGGCCTTACAGAGTGAGAACGGACACTTGGACCTTTTCCTCCGCTTCCTTCTGGGTCTCTCAGTGGAGTCTAATCAGAAGCTCATTCGAGGTCTGCTGTCACACACAGGAAGCAGCTCTGACTACCAAAAGGACACGGTCGAGTACATCAAGTTCAAGTTTGAACAAAATCCATCTCCAGAGAGATTAATTAATCTGTTCTACTGTCTGAACGAGTTAAATGATGATTCACTGGTGAAAGAGATCCAAAGCTACATGAGCTCAGGACGTCTCTCTGAAGCTGAACTCTCACCTGCTCAGTGGTCTGCTCTGGTCTTTGTGTTACTGACGTCAGAGGAGGATCTGGAAGTGTTTGAGCTTCAGAAGTTCATAAAGTCAGATGAATGCTTTAAGAGACTGCTGCCAGTCGTACAGGAAGCCACAACAGCTCTGTAAGTAAAACCTGTTTCTCTCTTCATCGGAGACGAACTGAACTGTTCTGATTGGATTTTACAGCAAAATGTCGATCTACTCTTAGTAATTTATTTATTCTAAATATGACTGCATTGGTACTGATACTGGTGTTGGACATCAGTCTGATACTGAGCTCATTTATGTGAAAAACCGATTCAATACCAACATCTGATATCAGGTGATACTATGTGATGTAGTGTGTGTTATAGAGCTAATGTACAGATAGACGAGAAACAGCAGTGATCTGCATATACTTAAACAATTAATGCTCAAAACTGTTTTTTTAAGCTCCTCTGACATTTTCTCCTTTCAGACTCAGTGAGTGTAACCTGACAGAGAGAAGCTGCTCGGCTTTACACACAGTTCTCAGATCAGAATCCTCCAAGCTGACTGAGGTGGATCTGAGCAGGAATCCTCTGGAGGACTCAGGAGTGAAGCTGCTTTGTGCTGGACTGAAGAGTCCAAACTGTAAACTGGAGACACTGAGGTTGGTTTGTCTCTCCTATTACATAGACTTTACATAAAGGGTATAGAATCAAGAAACGCACATTACAGAGGAAGATGTATCTGCACAGTATTTCATTAATTCTTGTGTTCTTGTCACCATCACTATAATATGGTGATATACCTCCACTAAATCATCTCACAATGTGTTTTAATTATTGTACACAGTACAGTGACATCAGTGGTGAGTCTGCTCACAGACAAGTGGATAAGTTTATATAATGATTTAGTTTTCTCTGTTTGTGAATGTTTGTGAAGGACTGAAGTGCAGTATGTTTTCCCTCCTCACGTCCAGTGTTCACGCCATAGACAACGCATTAACCACTGTCCTGATCGGAATAATGATTCAAAGGAATATATATATATATATATATATATATATATATATATATATATATATATATATATACACACAGTATACACACATTTAAATCTAACTAATGCTGTAATCGTTACTGCTGCACCAAAACATCTGGATTTGATGTGATTTGCTGTGAATCTGATGGATGTTTATGACACAGTGATGATAAAGAGTCTCCTGCACTGTGTGTACAGCCTGGACAGAGTAATTAGTTATAAATGTTTAATGTTCATGATGGTTGGTTATCTGTTCTGTATTTAAAGATCTGTGTCTCAGCCGTGTTCTCTGTCTGCAGGCTGAGTAAGAGCGGTATTACAGAGAGAGGCTGTACTGATCTGATATCAGCTCTTACTTCAAACCCTTCACACCTGACAGAGCTGGACCTGAGTGAGAACACCCTGGGAAATGCAGGAGTG
The DNA here is from genome assembly GCA_030522415.1 of Channallabes apus. NCBI lineage: Eukaryota > Metazoa > Chordata > Actinopteri > Siluriformes > Clariidae > Channallabes > Channallabes apus. Next base: position 49,780,607 of record CM060110.1, on the reverse strand, counting down.
AAACAGATCTCTACTCTACTGAAGAGTTCATCCTGTAAACTCCAGAAACTTGTGTATGTCAGTTAATAGCAGAAGTTACTGGATCAGTGATATTTTTACTTCACTGTCAGTATATTTGTATCCTGTAGGAACTGATTATAGAGTCACTCATTCAGCAGTGCATTTAGATTAATCTTAGTCAGTAGTGGTTAAAGGTTAAAGTTAACAATGTTTACCTTCTTGTTCCTTCTCCAGACTTTCAGACTGCAGTATAACAGGTGAAGGATACACTGCTCTGGTTAAAGCTCTGATGTCAAACCCCTCATCACACCTGATAGAGCTGGACCTCAGAGGGAACGACCCTGGAACATCAGGACTGAAGGAACTCAGGAATTTGATGAAAAATACAAAATGTAAACCAAAGACTTTGAGGTGAGATTTTTTTCCCCAGTATTTGTAAAATCCAGCCTTAAATTCTCCGTAACTTTTCATTGTTGTGTAAAGCCACAGCTGTGAATTAAGATTCAGTCGTCAGTGATGTTTTAAGTTAATGTTTATTCAAAATCTGCTGATCACAGGGTCAAGTGTTCCAACCGCCCCCTTATCTTACCCCAGATACCTTACCTCAGGGTGATTACATGGGGCTGATGAGAATCACACAGTACATATAGAGACTCATATGTACATCATATCATATCAAAAGACGTAGATCAACTTTTTATTGGCTACAAATTACATCATCCACCATCACCTCATACCTGATAACTCCCAGATCTCATCATACCATAGTCTTGTTCTTATACTGCAGTGTACAATCTTTATTGTTTTATTCCCCCCTTTATCTCCTTCAGTGATGTATACGGGAGTTTACAAAGCATGTTTTTGTTTCAGGCAAGAACTAAATTAGACAATTTGGCCATATTCAGATTATTATTATTATTATTATTATTATTATTATTATTATTATTATTATCAGGTGATCCATGTGTGTATTAGTAAATGTTAATGACACTGTTGATTAGTAACACTGTTCACTACTTCAGTTGGACTGTTCTACACTGTTCAGCTGATCAGTACATATCTAAAGCCCCCACGGCCCCCAGTGCACTACACAACTGCATGGACACAGATTTTTCTATTATGTCCTAATTAATTCCAGTTTAAATAAGAAATCATTTAAAATTGTAGTTTTAAAACATTAACACTGCATTGCTGTAAATATAATTAGTGTTCGCATTTATTCAGTTCAATTCGATTCATTTTTATGTATATAAGACTTTTAACAGAGGTCATTGTCACAAAGCAGCTTTACTGAATCTGAATAAAATGAGGGAAATCAGTATAAAATGTGTGAGAGAATATGTATAAATCAGACATATACAGATATATAAATGTATCTGTTCTCTCTCTCTCTCTCTCTCCAGGTTGTTGAAAAGTCCTGATGCACAGAGAGCTTGTGATCATCTGACTGGTGTTCTGGGTATAAACCCCACACTGCAGACGGATCTGAATCTGAGCGGGAAAATAGACGGAGACTCAGGAGTAGAGCAACTCTGTGTTTTACTGAAGGATCCACACTGCAGACCTGAAACACTTCAGTAAGAACTATTATTCTGTAATCAACTGGAAACTTCCATTACTAATGTAAATGTTGAATGGTTTGTTTTCAGGTTTGATTGGTTGAGTTTCTGTGCTTTTAGTACTAGTGAGTAGTTTAAATAGAACAGGCTGTAAGTAGAGAACTGATTTCAGATTAAATCACCAAAGCACTTCAATACACACAGAACACAGACAATGGAGTATTAATGGGAGATTTTCTAGCCATAAAGCCAGAGTTAAGTGTGATGAATTGTTCTTTCAGACTCAGTGAGTGTAATCTGACAGAGAGAGGATGTTCAGCTCTGCTCACAGCTCTCAGATCAGAATCCTCCACCCTGAGGGAGCTGAATCTGAGTAAGAACAGGATTCAGGATTCAGGAGTGAAGCTGCTCTCTGCAGAACTGAAGAATAAACACTGGAAACTGCAGACTGTCAGGTAACGTCTAATTACTACACACACATCTAATACACTGACAGTACTGAACTCTCGGCCCTTTCACACAGACAGTGTGGGAATATTGTAGCGTCATCACACCTTGGTGTTCTGTATAAAAGTAATGGAGGTGGAATCGGGGCTCGTTGTTGTTGTCATGGCTTTAATCCGGGAGCAGAGATAGTGATGAGGCTGAGAGTAAATGTGGGGGAAAATGAGACACACCATCGTGGAACATGTGAGGTGTGTGATGTGTGTAACACACCACTGGGAGGTTTAAACTGAATGAATCTTAGTCAGGAGTGAACAACTTAACAAAAGAATGTAAGTTATGTGAGAGTCCAGTTTGTGAGATTAAAGCCATAAAGAAGCAGCTGCATGTTGACGGGGCATAGAACAGAACCACCTGCATAGCAAAATTACAGCACTGTGCAAAAGTCTTGACAGATCTGGTGACTGTGAAGTGTGTGAAAATCCCAGTAGATCAGCAGTCACAGCTTTCTCACTTTGTTTGGAAGTGGACTGAGATCACGTCGCTCAAATGTTCTTGAACTTGAGTGTGATTGCTGTGTTCTCATCTGTCTAAAGAACCACAACCAGGGGGAAATATAGTAGGGTTAGATTCAATCTTAATAAATGTTCCATATGTCAAACACCAAAATGAACCAAAAGAGAATAAAAGACTTTTATCCCCTTTACCCCTTATATTGACTTACTTTTGTTCCAGACTTTCAGACTGCAGTATAACAGGGGAAGGATACACGGCTCTGGCTGAAGCTCTGAAATCATCTCACCTGATAGAGCTGGATCTCAGAGGGAACGACCCTGGAGACTCAGGAGTGAAGCTGCTCACTGATTTACTACAGGATCCAGACTGTACACTGAACACACTGAGGTGAGGAAAACAATAAACAAACAAACTAATGAATAACTCACTACATCAATAAATCAACAATCTAGATGCTGACTGAAAATGATTTAATTCTGCTGAATGATTTAATTACAATTATTCAGTGTCACTATATCACATCGTAATGTTAAAGGGTTTTCTGATTATCCAGGAAAAAGTTCTGAATAGAGTTTTGTGTTGAATAAACCTAAACAATAACACTACAGACTGTTATTAACTAATTATGTAAATGAATAATAATTTATTAAGTAATGATGGTTATTGTGCACTAATTCTGTAGCTGATACAGCCGGATACAGATACACATTAAAATCAGAAACTGAATCACAGCTAAAGCACATAACCATCAGTTCCTTGTTGTTTCCATACACAGTTATTAATGTGCTGATGTTATTTACTCTACAGGTTGTTAAAAAGTGCTGATGCAGAGGAAGCCTGCAAGCGTCTCACTAACATTGTAGGTAAAAACCCGTTACTGCACAAGGAGCTGGATCTGAGCAACAGAACAACTAAAGACATTAAAGTGAATCAGCTCTCGGCTTTGCTGCAGGATCCACATTACAGACTGCAGACACTCACGTAAGACACAACTCTACATGTGGGGATCGAACCGAGTGTAAACAGTTAAACACTTTTCCCTTAACATTCCAGGACATTTAGATAAATTTACTATAGATAGTGATGTAATGGCTGATTTGTAGGTGTACATCTGATTTCATATTTTTGTCTTTCTACAACCCCTGGCAAAAAGTATGGAATCACCCTCTCAGAAGATGTTCATTCAAATGTTTAATTGTGTAGAAAAAAAAACAAGCACATACATGTCACAAAACTATTTTCACTCAACAATCCAAACTTCTTTTTAACAAATTACATTTTTACATCCCAGCACCTCCGTTGCGCTGTACCACCGCCGGCAAAACCTTATTAAATACAAGTAAAACATTAAACCGATTTACAATCACAGTACTAAAATTACAGTACAGATTTAGAATTTAAATTAAATATACAGTAGGCGTTTCCATCGAATTTAAGCAAAGTAAATGTTAACACAGTGAGCCTTTATATTTTATCGTCTGTAACACTCGCGTAGCCAGAAATCTCTGAGCATGACTGAGCATCAGAGCCACAGGTGTTGTCAGATTAATGGGCAAAAAACTATATAACCTACCTGAGTCTCCAATAACTACCTGGACTCCATATTAACATCAATTAACATCAACTATTATAGCTGAACTGCTGCCACCGAACACACTTTGTAAATGCAGATCATTTCCTGCTATCTGTTTCACCCAGATGAGGATGGGTTCCCTGTTGAGTCTGGTTCCTCTCAAGGTTTCTTCCTATTACCATCTCAGGGAGTTTTTCCTTGCCACTGTCGCCCTCGGGCTTGCTCACCAGGGATAATTCTGATTCATTCACATTCCATACAGACTTAAATAATTATTTTGATTGTGTAAAGCTGCTTTGCGATTGTTAAAAGCGCTATACAAATAAAATTGAATTAAATTGAATTTAATATAATAAAACTATATAAGCTACACAGCCTTTATAAGACTTTTATTTAAGTGCAAACAGGGATACAGCACTATTCTGTATATTTATATATTTATAGTTTGTTGTACTTTTATATATAAAGTGCGCGCGCGGTCCACTACAGTGCAAATATATGTTAGTATATTATGACTAAAATAAAGCGGCTCATGTCGGCGTGTGTTTCGCACAGCTCCGCATAGACAGCGCTTATTTAACAAGTATTAATTTGTGTTTGTTGTATTTCTGGGAAAGAGAAATCTCTTATAAATCTCTCATATCGACGCGCGTTCATCTGACGTTAGATCAAAACTCGGCAAACTGAAAGAGTGCACACGCGCGCCGTGGGTTCACGCGAACATTTTATATTCACTAAAAGATTTATTCACAACCACATTTCAGCCGTTCACACACGTGTTGTGCTGTGTTGTTGGTACACACTTTCACTTTTCACTTTTCATCTCCCCTTTGATCAAAATGCTCCCGATATGAGCCGACACGAGCAGCTTTGTTTCAGTCATAATATTCATAAAGAGGGGCGACATACACTTGCTGATTAAACACTGCATTTTTTTTTAAGTGAAAGCGCGCGCGATGTGAGCAGCTTTACTTATTAATAATTAAATAATTATTAAATGTTGGACATAAACAGCAATAAGAACAATATTATTCTTTAGATTATTATTATGATGTTCTTTTGCTGTTTGAGTTCAGCGTTGAATGATTATTTGAAACTGAAGCGCTTCGTGTAGATTAATGCCACGAGTCATTTTATCATACAAAGATTTTATTACGGACCACTAAGCTTCTGCAGATTCCAAAAATGACATTTTTACCGTTAAAAATAAAAATGTTTTTACAAGCCCTTGAGCTGTTGTTTGTGCTGTTTTCTTTAATAATAACAATAGACAGATAGAAATAGAGAGTCTGTCTAAAGAAAAATAATTGCAGCTGTTTTGCAAAATGTCCCTTTGCGCCACCTGGCGGCCATTTCACAAATTACTTTGAATTGCGACTGATTTATTTTGGCTGTTCCGGTTTGGCCGCGACAGAGTGCGCGGCAGTCATAGACATTCCCCTTGAGTGACCACTGTAGCTTAACTTCACATAGCCGTCTTCTAATAGTAACAGTACTAACAGGTAACTTTAGATGTTCTTTGAGTTAATTTTGTTATTCTTCAATCCATTCAAATGGTAGTTTTCCGTTTTCTTCCACGTCTTTCTGGTTTTGGTCTTAATTTTAAAGCTTAAAAATTATTTGGTATCATTTTCTGCACTTCTTTGTATTTTTTCCATCTCTAATCAACTTTTGAATCAAAGTACGCTGTTCTTCTGAACAATGTCTGGACGACCCATTTTACTCTGATTTTCAGAGAGAAACACACAGGACAACCTTTTCTGCATTTATCCTTAAATAATGGGAATTTGTTTGACTCCTGTTTTTCACAGAATAATTTACCTCTAATCGAACTCCACACTGCTATTTTTTTTAACAGACTAATATTTGTTTTTTTCACTTACATTAAACTAATAATACATTTAGCACATTTTTCTTCATGTTGTGATTCAGAATAAAATGTACAGGGAGTCCAATGCATTTATGTGATTTAAATTTAAAGTTATTATATGGAAATGGAGCTTTACTCACTTTATTCAACACACTGCTATTATTTTGAACACCACTGTATATGAAATTGAGTGTGCATAACTGTTTGTTTTAGATTCAGCACTTCACCATTTCATACGCCCGTGTTTTACACTCCACTGTGTACGTGCGGCAAACTGACAGGTGGCACTGATGCTTTCACAAATTGCCATTCACTCAAGAGTAGGGCAGAAAATCCTGAAATTCTTTCTTTACATTTTATTTCCTCCTCTGCAGCAAAATGCTTTCATCCTCTCTCCAATTTCAGTTTCTTTTTGAAGTCATTTTGATCAGATTCTGACAGTCCTGTTCACAGCATCATTATAGGGGCTTTAAACAGTTGTGATTTCTAGGAGTGATCCTGAGACATTTGGTGAATACAGGCCCTTATGTTCACCTGGCCACGCCTCTCCAAATATTTCTGTTCTGAGTGGATGAAATTTAGATTTCATCCACATATTATCCTGCTTTGATCACAAATTAGAATCGGGGCACTAACAAGGTAACTGACCCACATGATGAGAAAAATGTGATGTAAAAATAGTGATAGAAAACTGTGCAAATATCACCAGCATTCTGGTTTAGTTTTTATTTTCCGCACCCACTGTGCTGCTCCTGGTGAGATTCTGCCCTGGACAGCTGCCCATGTCACCCCTACCTCAGTCTGCATCTGGTTATGTTTTCTGTGTTAGAGACGGACAATTCTCCATCGTGTATCCCAAGAGAAACTCATATGTTTTCTGCTGTAACCAAACGTAGTTATTACACATTTTTATGACACAGTGTTGGGGGAGGGGCCAAACATAATGCATTACTTTAGATAGCTGCTAATAAAAGCATTATTTTACTTTTATATAAAAATAATAAGTAATAGTAATGTACATTGCCCAGCCAAAACACACTCAATTTCAGAAGGGTCCAATTATTGGGCTGCATCAAGCAAAGAAAACAACTAAGGAGATCTGAAATAACTGGAACTGGGTTAAGAACACTTCCACACTTTATCAAAACCTGGAAGGATAGTGCTGAACCGTCAACTCTGTGGAAGAACAAAATCATGAATGGAGATCACTTTAACACTTGGTGAAGTTCCATGGTAAAAACATCAACAGTAGAAATCAGAGCTATGTTTCATAGTGAAAGTAAGAGCATTTACACACACACACACACACACGCACGCACGCACGCACACACACACACACAATATGATGAGAACTCACAGGATTGGGACTAAACAGCTGTGTGTCCATAAGAAAACCACTGGTTAGTGAGACTCATCAGAAAAAAGGCTTCAGTTTGTTAGGGATCATAAAGACTGGACTTTGGAGCGATGGAAAAAGGTCATGTGACCTGATGAGTCCAGATTGAGCCTATTTCAGAGCGATGGGCGTGTCAGGGTAAGAAGGGAAGCGAGTGAAGCGATGACCTAGAAGAGACTAACCTGTTCTCCTTCTCCTCTCTCTCTCTCTCTCTCTCTCCAGGTTGTATAATGAAGGCCGTATTACAGAAGATGATTTTGCGACTCTGATTTCTGCTCTGGTTTTAAATCCTTCCCACCTGAGAGAACTGAATCTAAACAGGAATAAACCAGGAGAGTCTGGACTGAGAAACCTGTGTGATTTCCTGAAGAATCCGAAATGTAAACTGCAGAAACTAATGTGAGTAATTAACCTATATGTTTTAAAACTATTAGTCTATAAATAATGCAGATCTACTATAACACTAATAATATTTTAGCGATTTAATATTCTTTATTATGTATGATCAGTTTAGAAATACTTTCTGAATATTTTATTGATTTATGCATGTATAATATTATAAAACTGCTATGTAATATATATATATATATATATACACAGTGTAAGCATGAGGTCCTTCCCTGATTTACACCAAACATGTGCTGGATATAAACATATGGTTTATTGTTGTACAGAAACAGCATCTATATAAATCTCTGTGTAACGCCACATTTGTTTTTAATATTTCTTATATTTAAGCTAGATGTTGTCTTTTTCCATATGAGAGAGAGTCGTATTGTGAGAGCCACAGAGAGCATCCTCAGTCCATCTGTTTACTCGGTGGGAAAACTGGTGATGATCTACAGTAGATCAGCTGTGATAGTGTGTTTGATCTGGTTGTGTACTAGATGTTCAAGCATTTAAAATGACACGGATGAGAGCAACTGGCCAAGAGTCATTGAGACATGTCCCTGTCTGTTTCTTAGGGACGGGCACACTGTAGTGGATTTGAGGCAGGAAGGGACAGTGCATGTGGACAGAGAGAGGTTGAAAATGTGTGTAAATACCCCTGATAGTTGTGAAGCACAGGTCTGGAGTCAGGTCAGGTCCAGCAGCTTTCTATATGTTGATGCTACAGAGGGCCGTCACACCTCATGAGTGCTCAATACAACAGTGTGTGGAGCGTCAGACAGGTCAAAACTGGCTGGAGGCTGATTATTGTCTTTGTCAAAGCCAGAAGTTGTTAAGATCCTCCACCTGGTTTCCAGTGTTGTTACTTGGTGTAGACTGTGTGTGATTTTTCCTTTTGTAATCTGTGATGGTCTGGATACCTTGTCACATCCTTCATGGATTTGTGTTACTATTAATGTCCTCTTCTATCTGAGGTTTGTAGTTGCATTTATCAGACCTGATGTCTCTCTTGAGGTTTGCGCAGACAGTGCTGCAGGCTGAGAGATCTCATTATTTGAAGGTCATGTCTCATATTTCAGATGTTTGACTTCACTGTTCGTCCATGGATCCTCATTTGGGTCCCTTAGATGCTTTTGCTAACGGTGACATTGTCAGCACAGTGGTTAATGTAATACAGTGCAGATGAAGTGTCCACCTCCAGGTCTGTCTCATGGACAATTATATTCAATTCAAGCTATAGTGCTAGCTTAGCGTTAGCATGTAGCAGCATGTATAATGCCATGACAACAGTGACTGTATGTTCCCTAGACGAGTGAAACGGTCAGAAATTAAGCATTAAATATTCCAAGTATGGAGAGCAGAATGTACGAGTGTGTTCATGTTGGTGCATCATGTGTCATTAATGTAAACACAGAGCTCTGTCGGCACGATGAAGTGAGCGGCCTGCTGGCTCCACTGTGGTATTCAGTATGTTGTGGTTCAGCCGAGTCTCCATAAAAATCTAAATACAGCCTCGTTTATGGTCCTCTGTGTAGCGATGGTCAGTCTGAGCTTCTGTTAGCGACTGATCTCACTTCATTTATTTATTTATTTATTTATTTATGCCCAGGCCATAGTAACCCAGTAACCCAGAATGATGAAGTACTTTCTTCTCTCTCTCTCTCTCTCTCTCTCTCCTGCAGACTCTGTAATTAAAATCACGTTTAGTATTTAATAAATTGTACAGTTGAGTTTTGTATTATAACCCTAATGGTTATGTTTTTAGTTCTCACCCAGTCATATGAGTCTGGTAAAAACAGAAGAATGTGTGTATGAAGAGCACAAACCACAGTTTAATATAGTAGTTTATAATACTACTTTAGTCATTTCTATATCTTTCCTTTCTCTGTTGGACTAAACAGTATTTTCTCTCTGCAGACTGTGTGAGAGTGTAAGTGTGAAATCCTGCACTGATGTGGTTTCAGCTCTCTGTACAAATCCATCACACATCAGAGAGCTGGATCTGAGTGGGTGTGAACTAGGAGACTCAGGAGTGGAGAAGCTCTGTGATCTACTGAAGAAACACGAGTGTAAACTGGAGACACTGACGTGAGTAACTCAGTGATGTGATGAAACAGCTTTAATAACATGCAGTAACAATTACAAAGCTCTCGCCAGCACTAACAAGTAATGTCTAACTAACATGTCCAACCTGCTGTTTAGATCTGATTTATTATCAGTAATAAAGAGTAAATAAGGATTTATTTGAGGAGGATGTGGGATTAGGAACAAGTAGTGAGAGGTAGACACTCACTAAAGGACACCAGAAAAACATCCACACTGGACGTCTCATGACCGGCCCAATTTGTTATGTGTTAGATCTTAAGATGTCCACAGAGAGACATATTTTCCATGGACAGATCAGAACCTCACAAGGACATTTAGATTACATTCAGAATTAGTTAGAAAGACATTTATTTCTAGATGATTATTGGACATTCAGGTTAGAATTTCTTTTTGTCCTGTTTAGGACAAGTTTTGAATTGTAGCTATCAGTAATTTAGAGAACTCTTAATGTAGACATTAAATTTATACATAAACACCAATATTTACTAAAATAATGACAAATGTATTTATTTTAAGCATTGCTGTTCCAACATTCATGACCAATTACTGTAAACAGGTTCAGAGATATTTAAAGTGGTACACACATCTTCAGCAAATAAACACAATTCAACAATAAAACAATAAAAAATATATATGATAAATATAATAGTACATTACTAAGTCCTACTGAATTATTTTCATTAGCAGATTACAAAATGTGAAAATGATCAATACCCAGTGGTGGATGAAGTACATGAATCCTGTACTTGAGTAAAAGCAGAGATCCCCTCGGTAAAATATTCAGTGCTTTCAGGGGGCCCTCGGCCCTGCTATAGGACCTTTAAAGGGAAATGGGTGCATGGGAGCCTACTTTTAGAAGGCCCTCTTTGGCCCTCCTATTATGGTCCTGGATTCTGTCTACCAGGGAGGTCCTAGGGAGGAGGTAGTTGTGTACCATTAGAGGGTCATCTGATTACAAGGGCCCCTGGCTTCTGAGGGGAGGGGGGGCGTGTTAACAGCCTTACAGAAGGCCCTCTGACTAGGGAGCGGTAGCATGGTGGGATGGAGGCGGTTAACCTGCCCGCTGAGTGGCCCCCAGACCAGTGTAGCAGTGTAAGAGTTTGACCAGTGTAATCACTCCCAGGGCTGTAGTGGAGGCTAAACGCAAGTAAACACGGTTTACCCACCTCTGAAATTTCAGAATTAGAGTTTACACATACACGGGAGATGGCTTTCATGGCACACTTCTGGAATACAATATTACAGAGGTTCCAAGCCACCAGCCTGCAGTTTCAGAAGCCAGACATTAACACATGTACAGCCAGAGGTGGAAAGAGTAATAAAATTTTGTACTCAAGTACAAGTACTGTTACTTCAGTGAAATTTTACTTAAGTACAAGTAAAGTTACTCTTATAAAAATCTACTCAAATAAAAGTAAAAAGTAGCTCATTAAAAAATTTACTCAGAGTAAAAGTTACCGAGTTACTTTTTTATTTTAATTTTTTTAACAGTGGGGGTGATTCTTTTGCTGAATTGTTTTGCCCTTGGGTGTTTCCATGTTCACTCTTATATTAACAGATTATTGTTTGTTTTTAAATGTTTGCTGTGGGTGTCGATTGTATATTGATCTGGCTCTGCTTTTTTTTTTTTTTTTTTGTTAAATATATAAAAAAAAAAACACACACAGCGGGGTGGGATGAGGCATTCTAGCATAGTTCAAAAAAGATGAGCAGATATAAATCTCAAACTAGTTGTTTTTAACTGAAGGAACACCTTTGCATAATAAAGTGGTCACTTAAATATGGTGTTACGTCCCAGTCTAGGGCCAGACAGCAAAAAATGGTTCAGGGTTCTATTTTAAACTGTATGGAAATGGTGGTATATGGCAGAAAGAACTAGATCCAATCATTAACTGATGAAATAATGAGGTTTGTATATACAAACACACATAACAGGAGGAGGATCAGATTCAGGATGGACCCAGGCCAAAATAACAAACAAAATGGTATTTATATTTAGTAGCTAGATTACCTGCAAAAAGAAACAACAACAAAAAAACCCCAAAAACAAAAATACAGGTACCTTCCCGGACTCCCTAAACCAAAAACAGTGAAATTATCTACAAATATATACAAAGACCAACCAAACCAAAGGGACAAAGCAATAATCAAAGTCAATTGGAGGCAAAAAGTCAAAACCAGAATACACAACCAAATATCAAAACGCCAAAATCACAACCTCTTTCATCTTTCCCGCGCCTCTCTCCGGGTTCTACTGTACATGGTCGCGCTAGTCGATGACGTCACTCAGGGCGGAAGCGACCGTGTGGAAGGTCAGGTGATGCCGATGTCAGAAAACCTGGAGTGGAGTCTGGAGCGGCGCGCGACCAGGACATGATACACACACGCGCGGCGCAACGGAGCATTTATACAAAGCATAATATTTTCATTATTTTAGCATTTTTATTCATTTATTTTTTACTCAGTAGCGAATATGATTTAAAATGTAGCGAATTACAATACTTCAAACAAAACGTACTTAAGTAAAAGTAAAATTACAGATTTTTAAAACTACTTTAAAAAGTAGAAATACACAAAAAAGCTACTCAATTACAGTAACGCGAGTAAATGTAATTCGTTACTTTCCACCTCTGTGTACAGCTAAATGTCTACTGGCATCTTTACGAGACTTTGTGGCAGCACAAAGAGACAATTTTGAGGTATTTGAAGCGGCCGCTTTAAATATCACCACTACTGTCTCCCAGGACTATTGGCATGACCTCCAGCGCACAAAGAAGCGCCCACGAATGTTTGATGAAAGCACAGAGCCAGGTGTTACACTTAATGGTAGAGACAACTTTCGGATTGAAACATTCAACGTCGTTATCGACAAACTTGTGTCTTGTCTTAACCATCGTTTGAGTGCGTACACACACGTAACTGAGCTATGTGGTGCTCTTTAAAGGCTAACTCACTCGTTGCAGCATATCCTTCAGATCTGAACATGAGCCTGGCAGATGAACTGATGCAGTACAAGTCATTCATGTCAGAAAAAGAGACACGCCCAAGTAAAATGCTCAGAACAATGATGGATTTAGATTTGCAATCAACCTTTCCAAATGTGTACATAGCACTTGGACTTTTTTTGACCCTGCCTATTACAAACTGTGAAGGGGAGCGCTCACTTCCCAAACTCACTCGCATTAAAAATGAACTCAGGATTAGGATGTGCCAAAACCGCCTGAATTCACTGTCACTTCTGGCCATCGAATCAGAGTTGGTTAGACAGTTTAACTTTGATGAATTAGTGGATGACTTTGCAAGAAGGAAGAGTAGAAAGAAAGTTATGTAAGGTAGGAGATTGACAGATGGGTCAGGGTTAGTGTTTGACAGGTGGTTTAACATTTTCATATATTTTTTTTTAACCTTTTCACAAAATATCTATAATTTGACCTAAATGTTATCCATATTATACAAAATGGTGACTTGGAGTAGGAACAGTAAAATTAAATGTTATTTCTCCCTTTAGCTGCATAAAAAGTCCCTAAAGGTTCACAACTGGTTCATGGTGAATTATTTTCCAAATGTATCAAAATCTCCCTCCTTCCCCCTTAAGAACGTGACACATGCTGATTATATTATAATCCGTCCCTGCTGATTATAATTCAAGATCCAACTTACTGTATCAACTTAAACCACCTTCTTTTCACTTTTTCAGAGGTAAAAAGCAGCAAAAGATAGTTTTATCAACATCATTCTGCTTTTACAACACGGTACGCGTACGCCGCACTAGTTTGAACCCACAAGTGGCATGATGACGTAGCAACTAGCCATCCCAGACAATGCTGACGTTTTTTTTTTTTTTTGAGGGGGGGCCTCGCGAACGTTTTGCCCAGGGGCCCACACAACCCATAATCCGTTCCTGGCCCCCAAGTTTCACCATTTCGTGAGCTGAATGGGCGGCGCGTTGTCATGAAGAAGACACACTTCACTTTTGTTCACCCGAGTGACCATTTTGGTTTTGACCCTCTAGTGGCATCATGTGGAACTACACTGCGGGTTTTTAAACAAGAAGAAACGTTCACAAACACACCCATTTCCAGAGACATGATTTGGGCAAATATGGATTATATCACTCGAGTTGTAATAAAAGTCAAGACATCAGTTGAACACGTGTGGGTCTCACCACGTCACCATGAGCTTACTCATCATCTCTTTACTTTATAATTAATAGTTTATTTTACGTTTCTAAGAGTCAAAATCCATCACATTAACAGTCATTAACTTTAAATTACTGTCCGTTTATAATTTTAACTATTAAAAATTATTCATCATTTGAAATTACTATTTCTTTGTATTGAAAGAATATTGAATTGAGACATCAAAATCATGTTTAGTATTTAATAAATTGTACAGTTGAGTTTTGTATTATAACCCTAATGGTTATGTTTTTTAGTTCTCACCCAGTCATATGAGTCTGGTAAAAACAGAAGAATGTGTGTATGAAGAGCACAAACCACAGTTTAATATAGTAGTTTATAATACTACTTTAGTCATTTCTATATCTTTCCTTTCTCTGTTGGACTAAACAGTATTTTCTCTCTGCAGACTGTGTGAGAGTGTAAGTGTGAAATCCTGCACTGATGTGGTTTCAGCTCTCTGTACAAATCCATCACACATCAGAAAGCTGGATCTGAGGTGGTGTGAACTAGGAGACTCAGGAGTGGAGAAGCTCTGTGATCTACTGAAGAAACACGAGTGTAAACTGGAGACACTGAGGTGAGTAACTCAGTGATGTGATGAAACAGCTTTAATCTCAACTCAACTCATATTTATTTGTATAGCACTTTAACAAACAAGAATGTCCCAAAGTCCTTCACATAAAAAAAATAATAATAATAACAGTAATCTAATAAAATAAAATAAAATAAAAATAAATACCAAATAATAATAAAAATAAATAAAACATTTTATAAAATAATAAAAGAGGAACATAATTAAAATCACATCACACGCATATCAACAATATATAAAATCAACATCTCATGTTGGTTTAAATGCCAGAGAAAACATGTGAGTTTTAAGACTGGACTTAAACACCCTCAATGATGTGGCCTCACGAATGGTCAATGGTAGGTCATTCCATAATTTGGGAGCCGCCACAGAGAACGCCCGATCACCCCTGAGCTTGCATTTGGTCTTGGGTACCATCAGCAAATGTTTATCTGATGATCTGAGAGACCGGGGTGGGGCATAGGGCTGGAGCAGATCAGAGAGGTAGGGAGGGGCAAGGCCATGTGCACATTTGAACGTGACCAAGAGAATTTTTACATTTATTCGGTATTGTACCGGGAGCCAATGAAGAGAAGCCAGAACTGGAGAGAGATGTTCTCTTTTACGCGTGGACGTTAATAGTCGAGCAGCTGAGTTTTGGATCGGCTGTAGCCGATGTAATACTGCCTGAGAAACTCCAAAATACAGAGCATTGCAGTAATCAATGCGAGTGGTGATGAAAGCATGGATGGCTATTTCGAACAGCCTAAAGGACAAAACAGGTTTAAGTTTTGCCAATTGCCTTAACTGAAAGAAACTGGACCGAACCACAGCACTAATCTGTTTGTCAAATTTAAGGCCATGATCAAAAATAACCCCTAAATTCGACACTGTAGGTTTAACATACTGCCCCAAATCTCCTAAATCCAGAGGTGGAACTTTACCCCTGGCACCAGGACCGAATACCAAAACCTCGGTCTTTTTATCATTAATATTTTGGGCTAACCATGCTTTTATATCATCTAGACATGTTAACAGCGCCTTGACAGAGTAGCCTTCCTTCTGTTTTAACGGGAGATACATTTTTTGCATCTTGAGCAAATAAACACAATTAAAAAATAAAACAATAAAAATATATATATGATAAATATAATAGTACACTACTAAGTCCTACTGAATAATTTTCTTTAGCAGATTACAAAATGTGAAAATGATCAATACCCAGTGGTGGATGAAGTACATGAATCCTGTAGTTGAGTAAAAGCAGAGATCCCCTCGGTAAAATATTACTCCAGTAAAAGTCCTTCATTTACATTTCTACTTGTGAAAAAGTAAAGAATTTCTCACCTTCAAATGTACTTGAGTATCAAAATTAAAAGTCCTGTGATTTATTAAGGCTTTATTGTTATTTTATTACTTTTGTGATTAGACACTCGCTTAAATGACTTGTTGAAACGGCCTTTGTGTCACTCTGGACACAGATCTGTTAATACAGTGTGTTCAGAAAGTCTCTCCACAGTGGACACGTACAGTAGTAGTAGTGTGTTGACGCTCTTGTTCGGCTCCACCAGTCTGTTGTACGTATCCGAGGATTTCTTTCCTTTACATCGGCCGTGTATTTTTGTGTGGAAACGTTAACCATCGAAGAACGTGTTTTTGTAGTGGAGCGCGTTTTTAAAGCTGGAGATAAATACTCAGATTTAGTTTGTGGGAAATTTCAAGCAGCTTTTCCAGACACAAGAATACGACATCGCGACCCTGTGTGAGATTTAATAATAAACACATGAGTGAGAATAATAATGAGTTTCATTAAACCAATATTTTCCCATAAACTTCTCTCTCTGGCCGCAGTGGAGGGACTTTTTGAACGCACTGTATAAGGTCATAAAATATTCTGACACTGATGTCAATTAACGTTATCTTGAATAAGCCACATGCAGGTGAGTCATTTTTATTAGGGAGATCTGAGTGAAATACCAGTAAGGAAACTTTACTCTTAAGATTTAGTTTAAACTGAACATCTCTGCACACGGCTACCAGGATTCCTCTAAGTAAAACATTTCAAACTATTTAAACCAAATGATGCAGAATTTCATACCCGAAGTCATTGACATCAGTTGAACACGTGTGGGTCACCACGTCACCATGAGCTTACTCATCATCTCTTTACTTTATAATTAATAGTTTATTTTACGTTTCTAAGAGTCAAAATCCATCACATTAACAGTCATTAACTTTAAATTACTGTCCATTTATAATTTTAACTATTAAAAATTATGAATAATTTAAAATGACTTTTTCTTTGTATTGAAATAATATTGAGTTGAGATCAAAATCACATTTAGTATTTAATAAATTGTACAGTTGAGTTTTGTATTATAACCCTAATGGTTATGTTTTTAGTTCTCACCCAGTCATATGAGTCTGGTAAAAACAGAAGAATGTGTGTATGAAGAGCACAAACCACAGTTTAATATAGTAGTTTATAATACTACTTTAGTCATTTCTATATCTTTCCTTTCTCTGTTGGACTAAACAGTATTTTCTCTCTGCAGACTGTATGCGAGTGTAAGTGTGAAATCCTGCACTGATGTGGTTTCAGCTCTCTGTACAAATCCATCACACATCAGAGAGCTGGAGCTGAGTGTGTGTGAACTAGGAGACTCAGGAGTGGAGAAGCTCTGTGATCTACTGAAGAAACACGAGTGTAAACTGGAGACACTGAGGTGAGTCTGTCAAAAACAGAAGAATGTATATAAGATTGAAGAACACGAACCAGAGATTTAGAAATGTGTTTGTAATATTACTCGAGTCATTTCTCTGTCTATATTTATTACATTATTATATTTTCCAAACTATATAAACCTGACTGGTTATTAGATTTAAGGATTCTTATGTGATATGGATGTTTATAATGAGGGAGGGTGTGGCCTAAAGTTATTAACAGCCTCTAGTAAGGTGTGTATAACTATTAGACAGCTTCAGTAAACAAAGAAAATGTAATTATAAGGTGTGTCCAAACTTTTGACTGGTTCTGTACAGATATATATTACATGTGTGTCTACATCATTATTTATCCCTGTGAAGTAAATAATATATAAAAATGTTTCTCTCTGCAGGTCATGGAATTGCAGTATAACAGATCGACACTGTGCTGCTCTGACTGCTGCACTAAAGTTAAACTCCTCACATCTGAAACATCTGGATCTGAGGGAGAATAAACTGGGAAATTCAGTCACAGAACTCGAGGAATTACTGCAGCGTTCAGGAGGACGACTAGTGTAAGTAAACTTAACACACAGACAGAGTAGTGCAGAATGTGTACTTTCTGTAGAATATAATGTAGCTGTAAGAGTGAAGTGAAAGAGGAATATAAATGCTCAAATCAGCAGCATGTTGGTGATCATACTGAGAGAAGCACATAGAATATACCTTTAGGAACTGAATTAAAACACAACAGTAATTTGTCACTTCATGATAATAACTATACAGTTCTGATTTAATAGAAGTGAACTTTCATCTGATCTGTTTCTGTTCTCCACAGAAATACCACTGCACTTATAATCTCATCTCTCAAGTTTATTTTACTTTCAGGCCATATTTCTTGTGTTTATTAAGTTTAACTAAATGTGATACGTGTGTAATTTTAATGATAATTACAAAGAAAAAGAGACACAGGGTACAGATTTGAAACATGTTTTTTCTGTTGTGATTTTTACAGGACATGATAACTCCTCCAGAAGTGAAATTAAACATTCCTCTGATGGGAGAAAGGAAGCAGCGTGTACAGTAAGTTAGGAAGCCGTGTGGATCGTGATTAAACTCAGCAGCACCAGGACAGTAGTGGAACAGACACTCAACAAACCCAGAATTCAGTCTTCAGGAGGTTTCTATAAGATCACAGAACAGAATTGGAGTAATGAAACCAGTAAGACCAGTAATACACAGAGACTAGAGGCTAAACAGGGGCTACACAAGCTCTCCCACCTCCAGTCCATAAAACAAATAGTACTAGATAAACTTCAAAGAAACTCAGCAATGTAGGACAGAAGAAGACAAAAGTGTCCTGTGTCCTGTATGTGACTGTCTCCTATTTCAGTCAATTTACTGCTCACTTTCTGAACAATGAAGTATTTTAAAAAGTAAGAGTTTGTTTTTGGCCATGTTCTGGTTTCTGCTGATTTGTTCCACAGAGTGTCTTTTAACACTAAACCTCTTATTCAGTGTGACCTGAAATAAACCTGTTTATAAAAAAGAAAACTAAAGAAGAGACTGAATCTGTTGTTAATTTATAAATTCTGCTTTATATTCAGTATCTATGTAAATTGTGCTCATAAGTAAAATCTTTATTTACTCTTCAAGACTCATGTTTTTATTAATTACATAAAGTCTGTGTTCTTCACTACACTGATAACACACACATTAGTAGCACAACAAATAGATGCTGCTCTAATCCTACCAATAAATTCAACTAAATAAAAGGAAATTACACTGAGAACATTTCATTAAACTCATTCCAAATATGTACACAGGCTTCATGTGAATGAAATAAATGTACATTTTACATGAACTGTTACATTTACAATTAGTTTTCACACATTCAACATGATTCCACATCAGTTTAACTGGAACAACATTGAACTCTATGGACTCTGAACCTGACCTGAGGATCGAACCCAAGACCCTGGAGCTGTCAGGTGATAACCTTTCACTCGTAAGAGGCTTGAATTCAGTAAATTCAAGCCTCTTACGACATCAATTGAAAACTCAAAACATTTATAATTTTAGTGTGCTATTACAATATTCTGCAAATTAAATTCATGAAGTTATTGTATAATCTTTAAAGATTTAAAGCGGCTGAAGAGCGGAAGTGACGTTCTCGTCGCGAGTGGCCAGTGGAGGTGGAGGAAATGCGTCCGGCGCATAGTCCTCCGTGCTAAGCAGAGGCGGCGGGGGTGGAGGAAATGCTTCCGCCACGCTACCCAGCCACTTCTGGTATTCCCCCGCGACGAGCACAGACTGAGGTGGTGGAGGAAACGCGTCTTCGTCGCCCTGCAGTAGTGGCGCGTAGTCCTCCACGCTGAGTTCAGGCAGTGGCGGGGGGAGGAGCGCGACGTCCAGATCAGACAGAGGAAGAACTTCCGAGTCTACAGCTTGGCTCTCCCAAACCTGGACTAGCAGCTGTTGGAGCTGCATTACCTGCCACACCTCTAAACGGCGTGCACCGGATGGCGAGCCTACAGCCTTCCCAGCTTTGCCGCGCCACTCTCTCTATGTGCTCCACGCTGTCCTCCAGCAAGTCCGCCAGCTCGTTGGAGATGGTGATCTCGCCCCCCCAAAACTTATCTAGGAAGGGGTCCTCCGCCATGCCACTTAAACGATCTAGCTTTCTGTCATGTCTGCGTCAGGTGTGAGTGCGTGGCATGAATGCAGGAGGCGTGCTGACGGTTCAATAAAGACTTTATTTGAATACCAACAGAAAAGGTAACTAGGCTCTTTCCTGAGCACTTATTAGTCTTTATCTTTAAAATAATAAACCAACAACACAAACATCATAAAAGCAACAACTAAAGCTAGATGAAGCTAGACTGAAGCCCAGTCAGGCTATTTATACCAAAATATACAATTATCTTTCCTCGGTTCAGGTGAGCGCCTACGTCACCTGACCGAGGTGTAACCTGGGAACTGAAGTTTTAACTATAACAAAAGACAAACTACAACCAAAAGCAAACGGGCGTTTTGGCGCCCTCTAGGGGTTAACCCTTACAATGATGTTTCTTACTACTAACATTAATAATTAAAGATCTGAACATTAGAGAACATTTGTTCATTAGGTTTCAATTCCTTTTTTGAGTGCTTATAAGTGATCAAGAAACCAATCCAGTGACAACGAGCCTGTGTCAAAAGGGAATTTTGATGGCTTTTTAAAAAATACATCTACATTAAAATGTCAGTTGCACCACATATCTTCTTGTACATAAAGTGCCTGGAGGTTAAGACTTGCACAGGTCCACAGAGTGACGTGGTTGGACCAGCCAAGGCTGAATGAATGAGCTGTGGCAGGTAACAAGGCACATCAAGTACATTTTCAAAATTTTAGATTTCTTGTGCATGTTACAGATAAACATTACAATCTTTTACATTAAACTGTATTTCTAATGAGATAAAGAACACAAAACTGCTTTTCATTCTCGTCAGAGTGAATGATAAATTCCCTGTTTTGTTGTGTAGCCACACTGACAGGAGCTCTACTCTGCCCTGTGTGTTTGAGTTCAGAGTGTTTTTCCAAAAAACCTGAGTTTACTGCTTCTGCTATTTTTGTATTTTAGTGGAAAAGGTCATGTGATCTGATGAATCTAGACATAACTTTTCCAGAATGATACAGTAGGTGCGTCAGGGTAAGAAGGGAGACAGATGAAGTGATGCACATCATACCTAGTGTCTACCGTACACGCAGTGTTATGATTTGGGGTTGCTTCTGTTGCTCAGGTCTAGGCTCAGCAGCATTATGTGTCCAAAATATTGGCACTGAATGACCAGATTTTTCCATCAATTAATATTTTTCTGCCCTTATGGCACGGGTATATTCCAAGATGATGATGCCAGGATTCATTGGATATTGTGTGTGAGCGGTTCACGGAGCATGAGGAACCAGTGTCCTTCATCATCTGTAAATCAGGCCCATATGGTAGAGTGGCCAGAAGGAAGCCAAAAAGGCACATGGCAGACCGTCTGGAGTTGGCCAAAAGACAAAACAGATGATGCGAAACAAAATTCTCAGGTCTGATGAGACTCTCTGGCCACTCTACCATATAGGCCTGATTGGTGGATTGCTGCAAAGATGGTTGTCCTTCTGGAAGGTTCTCCTCTCTCCACAGAGGACCTCTGGAGCTCTGACAGAGTGACCTTTGGGTTCTTGGTCACCACCCTGACTAAGGCCCTTCTCCCCCGATCGCTCAGTGTAGATGGCCGACCAGCTCTAGGAAGAGTCCTGGTGGTTTCGAACAACTTCTACTTAAAGATGATGGAGGTCACTGTGCTCATTGGGACCTTCAAAGCGGCAGAACTTTTTCTGTAACCTTCCCCAGATTTGTGCCTCGAGACAATCCTGTCTCGGAGGTCTACAGACAATTCCTTTGACTTCATGCTTGGTTTGTGCTCGGACATGAACTGTCAACTGTGGGACCTTATATAGACAGCTGTGTGCCTTTCCAAATCAGGTGCAATCAGCCTAATTTACCACAAGTGGACTCTAATTAAGCTGCAGAAACATCTCAAGGATGATCAGGGGAAACAGGATGCATGGCAAAGGCTGTGAATACTTATGTACATGTGCTTTCTCAATTATTTTTTATTTTCTTTATAAATTTGCAAAAATCTCAAGTAAACTTTTTTCATGTTATCATTATGGGGTGTTGTGTGTAGAATTCTGAGGGACAAAATGAATTTAATCCATTTTAGAATAAGGCTGTGACATAAAATGTGGAAAAGATGACGAGGCCCTTAAAACTTAAACCATTTTAGCCTTTATTTGTTTTTCTGTTTTTTCTTTTTTTAAACATATATAGGGCTCAGGATTGTGTAGTATAGAGAGTAATATTCTTTTTTTCCGCACAACCAAGGCAACATGATGAACTGAATTTTATTTCCTTTGAACCAACTATACCAACATAAAAAAAGAAAAGAAGAAATGGGTCACACAGGCAAAGAAATAGCACAAATACACATGATCACATGTTTTAATGGTTGTTTTTGGTTGTTTGTGTGACAATTTTTGCAACGTCATTCTGATATTCCTGTAGTAGTAAAATATACACATTATAAAGGTCATGATAACTTTTGTTCTACCTGACATATCCGAAAACACAAATACACAATTTAAAGTCTGAAGACTCTCCGTTAAAACACACTGGAAGGGTTTACATATAAGCACATAATGTTTATCATCATTGGTCTGTGCTGTGTTGCCAATTGTTGAACAGGTCAAAGACCCTGTTAATTTCATATTTCATTATATCCTGACTAATAGTATTTCACACATCTGACTGATAAACTTTTACTGATAAATATTGGTATTAAATTATTTTGTTGGGAACAGTGCTGATTACACAAAATACATTTTTGCTCGTCAAAACATTTGAAATTGTCAATCTTAAACACTTTGGACCATCACTGGTATTAAATTATTTTTGAAAACAGACATTATTTTTGACAGAATTATATTTGACTACAGTCACTCTGGATACGGTCTGATGAACTCCATAAATGTAAATGTTTGTGGTGTGCATAAAGGTTCCATCTGCAATGTTGTTTTGAGGTCATTAATGCTATATTATCCCAACATCATTTTACTCTATTTTCCCCAAGTTATCCCAACATCACTCCCTATATTTCAGGACAGATAGTTTAAAAAAAAAAAAAAAAAAAAAAAAAAAGGGAAATGGGACAAGTGGCAAGAGTAGCAGATCAGCTAAGAACTCTCCAGAAAAGAGTTGAAATAAATTTGAGGAAATTTCTCAGATGAATTTCTCAGATTTAGTGGATGAATGGAAGTGGTTATTGAGTGGTTAATTGTAGAGCAAATTGAAGACTGTAAGTTCAAACATGTGATTGTGTGTGTGTGTGTGTGTGTGTGTGTGTGTGTGTGTGTGTGTGTGTGTGTGTGTGTGTGTGTGTGATTTTGTGATTGCAGGTCTGCATTTATTCCTGGAGCACAGTCCTTTAAGAAAACACACCACAGACCTGTGAAAATGAGTTCCCCTAATGAAGATGAGAGGTAAGACAAGTAATGTATCTTAACCAACTTAATAGGTGTATAACAGTGTTTTTGCTCCTGGATCATCCATTGTGGCAGTGGTGCTGTTTTACACAAAGTGTGTACATGAGCTCAGTTCTCCCTCTATAGTTTCTTTTTTTCTTGAGGTACTGATACTGGCACTGACACAGTTACCAAGTGCTCCTTCACCTGATTAACAGTTTCCACTATACTGCTGCAGGAAATATTAAAATAATTGTCTTTGTTTTCTTTTTACTGAATACGTAGAAGATTAAAGGAAAATTTTATCCAAAAAATGTTTGTGATTTTTGTCCTTTAAAAAAATAAATAAATAAATAAACAGAATCATTGTAGCTAACTGCAAACTGGTTTGTGTTTAGTCTTATTGATCTAAAGCACTCAGAGTCACCTGAACCCAGCTGAGTGTTTATGAAGAGTGACAAATCAATGGTTATACCAATACTGTTTCAACAGTCAGAGAAAGAAAGGTAAGGAATATCTAATGAATAATTATATTTGTATTTAAATTTATCCACTAACAGGTTCATATAGTAACATATGTTTAAACAGATTTTAAAAAAGAAATAAGAAAGAACAGCTACTTTAGTCTATAAAAAGTCGGGCAAGATTAAGAAAAAAGGAGCATTGGGACGCAACTTGAATTGACAAATTTATGAATGTGAATGTTGCTTATTTCATAGAACAATCAGTTTCATGGTTGTAACTATAACTATCACACCACTGACAATGGGTTTTATTTCATATTAAACATTAGCTTAATATTGTCTTTTTTTAAGAGACAAGCATGGCATATCATATTTGTCTATGGTGCTGGATGCTGCTTCCCAGGACCAGGTACATATTTGTATAATTGAGTTTAGGAGTTTAGTTATTGAGGCTATTGATTCTGCAAATTAATGATGTTGTTTTTATTACTACTGGATTAGCATACGGCTCCTAAAGTACACTGGCGGCCCAGAAAAAAAGTTTATGTTTTTAAATTGCCAAAATATTATCCTGTGTCAAGCAAAGGAAACGACTTAAGAAATCTTTAAATTATGGAATTTGTTAAAGAAAAAAAAAGAAAAAAAAACTTAATTAAACCCTGGAAGAATGGTGCTCAAGCATCAACTTCACAAAAGAAATGTCGTTGCGGAAACAAAAAAACTGATGAAAGATCACTTGAACGCTTGGTGGAGTGGGATGGTTAAAAATGGCCTGTAACAATTATGCTTATGCTTATGAGTGAATGTAAGAGCATTTCCAGGTTATCACATCTATGGAGTTTTATTTTCCACATCCTTCCCATTTCTATCTCTTTGCCTCGCCAACCTGTACAGATCCACCTCTCCCTCCTTACTGTCCAATCTAGTGTACAAGTCCTTATATGCTCTTTGTGTATTTTTTAAGGTCACTGGCAGTCGTGTAAGCATTTCACTGCATATTGTACTGTGTATGACTTTGTATGTGACAAATAAAATTTGAATTTGAAATTCTGGTATATTATATGTGGAATTATCTCAGAAAAAAGTGTTTTGTTGTCCAAATGAGCACCACCAAATTCATAAAAAGAAAGTGGAGACTCCTTTAGGAGACTGTGAG
Source organism: Channallabes apus (assembly GCA_030522415.1). Taxonomy (NCBI): domain Eukaryota; kingdom Metazoa; phylum Chordata; class Actinopteri; order Siluriformes; family Clariidae; genus Channallabes; species Channallabes apus. Next base: position 49,755,623 of record CM060110.1, on the reverse strand, counting down.
ATTTTAGATCCTGTAATAGTTTATCAAAGTACAATTCAACCAAACCTTTGTTCCACAGAGTGATGTCCACCTCCTGATATCATTCAGACACCTGAAGCATTTACAAACCAGCCAAAACTAATTTTATTACAAGCCCAGGCAAATCTAAATGACTACATAAAATTAGTTTGTCACTAACAAAAATAACAGTTTTCTAGTGAAGGAAATGAAGACAAGAGTAAAATGATGTTTCCTACCAGAAGTGAAATTTCTCCAGGATCTAATGCTGAACTCTTGGTCTTCTCCCTCTTCTCCTTTCCTAGAGTCTGCTCTGAGGTGATAAGAGGAACACTGAAGAGCAACACAGCCCTCCTTTTGATCTTCTCTCTCGTCTATGGGCTGACGGTCGACTACAGAAACAAACACAGGAAGTTTACAGCCGAATCATTTATCAGCTTCTCTCACATCGTGTAGCGTTACACATTAAGACATCAACTTGCACTTAGTATATGGCAGGGGTGATGGCGTTCCGGCACCACGCGGGATTTCCGGCGTACTGTGGCTGCGGTGGGGGGAAAAAAAAAAAAAAAAAAAATCAGGATCACGGATATTGATCTGTCATTTCACTAGATCTGAGATGTGCAGGTGATAGCCACAAAACCATCCAATCAGAGACATCCACACACTATTGCTGATTGGCTGTTCCTTCTCCATCACCTACGCATCTCAGATCTAAAGAAATGACATCAATATCCGTGATCAGTGAGTATACGTTGTGTGCTCCTTAGACTGACATACTCTACATGCTGGACTAACATCGGGCTTAAAACCTGAGGCCCTGCTAGGACACGTCGGGTTGGACGTCGACAGTGAGGCAGTACATAGCGCCAAAACTTTACCCACATATCAACCAGCTGTTGCGTATCAGTATTTGTGACAAAAGGGGCGGCGTTGGGGTTTAACAGAACATTGGAACTTGGTGACTGACATGACGGGAGTTCAGGTTGTTTCGGAGGACTGTAATACTGGATCATCACAAACCGTCACCATATTCTGACGGCAAGCAGACACAGATGGGTAACGTGGGGCTCTAATAGAAGCTCTTTTCGAGTCCCTACAGTGACAATCCAGCCGCTCTTGAACCTCGGCTGCACTCCTCTATTTAGCAGGTTTGAACTGAAAATACACCGCAAGTCCAGGATCTGGACAATGAGAGACAAACATAACAGCTTCAGCTGCTGGGTCTTCAACGCATTTGTTCCACCCACGCAAACACTCGTCAGCCACATCGATTGCCTTATTTAGCCTTATCCAATAATCCATTGGACTCTCATCCACTTTGGGAAGTGTGTTATAAAAGTCAGCATAGGCATGTTAGAATATGTTGACTCGCTGAAATTACGCTTTAAAATATCAAACACTCTGCTAGGGGGCACTGCAGCAGTTGGTCCAGAAAAGCTGCGCCGGGATACTTTGACTACATCCCTTGCTTTTCCTGCTAACCTAGCTAAAATGAACTCACAGACCTCAGCATCATTAGTGCATTTCCTACTGTTCAAATAAGTACACACCATGTCTTCCCATTCATGGACAGTAAATGAATCACTTTTGTCTCCTCTGAAGAATGGTGGAGGCGTAACATGTTGCACAATAACTTTCAGCTTAGAAGCATCAACACATCCACTAGGATGTTGCACATTTGACATGGATTGCATGAGGGCCGGCGGTTGTGTTAAATTGAGACTGGTCGAAAGGCTCTCACCAATTTTCTGTGCCAAATCAAAGATAATACCACCCAAAGACTCGAGTAATAACACGACCAGTATTTGGGCACGTAAAAGGAGTGGAACAAGCAGCTGGGCCAACTGAGGCACCAATACCTGAATCAGATGCATACGCTTGATCAGTTTCAGCATTAAAGAAAAATCATCCCCTACCAAAACATTGAGGTGAAATTTCGGACAAGTTCTCAGCACGATGAACTATAGTCCCTCTACCCCAGTGGTTCTCAAGGTGTGGCGCCCCACTAGTGGGGAATACAGACATGACAGGTGGGGCGCAATGAACAGGAGGAAATTAGTGGAAAATAATAGGAAAGTACCTATTCTAATTCATGCTTTTTATTCATAATGAAGAGCGTACGCTCAAAACTAAACAATCACACACAAATAAATGGATCATTAATACAAGTAAATTGAATTGAAACCTGCGCGACCCACTGGGCAGCGCTGCGCGACGCTGATATAAATAGACCGCGCAGACCATCAAATTACATTTTACCCCGCTGGGAGGCGCACGTACAAACCAGGCATGGCAAGGCGGAAACAATATTAAACAGTCCTGACATTTTAAATAAATAAAAAAACAGTGAGTCGCGCAGGTCTGTGATTCGAGCGGCGCTGCGCGATCCACCAGACTGTGCAAATAAACCAGATCAACTGTGCACTATCCAGATAGTCGCGCTGCGCAGATACAAAAACAGTGCAGATATTTGGTTCAATCGGGTGCCACGGTTTCGTCCCACTTTTGACGTGTTTGGCTTCACATACACTTTGACAATGGAAGAAGACGGTGCAGCAGCAGTGAGTTTACTTACATGTGACGAAACCAACAACGAGGAGATTGTAAAGAAAAAGGTACATCGCCTGTGTTGTGGAATTGGTTTGGGTATAAGAAAAGTGATACAAATGAGATGAATGTGATTTAGAAGGTACGCAAGTGCACTGTTTTAACAAGCGGTGGAAACACATCAAACCTTTTCTATCATCAGAAATCCAAGAATCCAAACGAATATGGAAAAAGTAATCAAACCTCAGCAAATCACAGTTTATATAAAATTACATTATGGAAAACAGTTTCTTTGTGGTTGAATTTTTATTTATGAACTTTCAGATACAAATAGCTATATTGTGATATATATCGTTATCGAGGTAGAAAATTGCTTCTACCGTGATAGAAGATTTTGGTTATATCACCCCCCCCCAATGAAGCCTATCTTGAGCTTGGATTCATGGTGGGGATAGAAGAGAGACCCGTGTGTGTTTTGTTTCTTATACCGCTGGCAGCAGACCGCATGAGACCCAACAAATTAGGAAGACACTTAGAGACAACACACTCCAGTCATGTTAATGAGCCACTCGACTTCTTTCAAAGAAATCTGGCAGAATACAGACAGCAGGAGAATCGCATGGTAACATCTGAATCAGTGGACAGAAAAGCACAAATGGCTTCATTCAAAGTTACATACAGAATTGGCCAGTGCAAAAAAACTACAAACGATTGCTGAGCAGCTAATAAACATGGGGTCAATTATGCAAAGAAAAGTGACAACGTAAGCCTTTTATAACAATTACACGTGTTTTTATCCATTTTGAACTTGGTGTTGTTTGATCTTATTGGTTTAGAAATTGATATTTCAATAAACAGTAAACTTGGCCGATTTAGTTATTATTTTGTTGACAAGTGGGGCTTGAAAATTCGCTCACCCCCTTAAGTGGGGAATGACAGAAAAAGTTTGAGAACCACTGTTCTACCCCTACCTACTGAGAACGTAGCACTGGGCTGCAGCAGCGGACTAAAATTATCCTGACTAATAGTGTCCTCAAACATGACTTAATTACAGTAGAGATCACAGAGAAACGCAATAACTATCTAAAAAGACAAGAAAAAAAAATAATAATAAAATTAACTCACAAACTTACATAGATAAATGTATATGCACTTGCAGAAACAACCATGTACTAGCACTCTTACAAAATAATCACAAGTTCAGTATAACGCTGTAGAGGAGGAAAAAGAAAAAAAAAGTTCCACACGTGACCATCAGTAAAACAGCAGCGCGAGCACAGTACAAAAACGGTTTAAAGAAATCAATAATGCGCGTGCAGCAGCGCGAGAACAGTTAAACTCAGTCACGTTAAATGTGCTGCTAACAGTTCAACGCCTTTCAAAGATAAATAAGATGCCGAATAATCGTTGCTAAAAGCCGAAACAGTTTTCCACCATACCTCACCAAGTGCAAGTGTTCGAGTGAAACCATCCAACGATGAGCAACGGACCAGATGAAATCAGGAGACGGAGACCAAAACACGAGGCGGCTTCTGCGATTGGCCAAACACTCCTCCGCAGCGCATGCGCAGTTTGTCCGAAGCAGCACTCCCGGTGAGCGGCCGAGCAGCCGATCACGTAAAATCCAAAGGGTTGACGGCACCACGTGTAACCGGTGACTCCAGTTAAACTTTCCTCTGCGTTGTGTTAATCAGACACGGGACACAGGTGGCGGTTCACTGGAAGCATTTAATTTCTCCTCTCTGACACATAAAGGAACAAACACAGCCTGAGGGAGAATTGCCCTTGTTTTCTATCAAATAAAATGTCATGTACATCATGTGCTTCATTTCCACATGTTTAAGCCAAAATTACTAATATAACTCAAAAAAATGAAAAATGCCATAAAATAATCATGCAAATACATCAAATAACATTATACACACAAATTGGAGTGGAGCTATAGAAATAAAATGATTAATAAAAATAAAGATTAAATTGGATTAAAAGGAGTCAGAAATAACAAACCTCTTCCATACAGTTCCATAAGGAAAAGGGAAGAGGAGGGGACAAAACAGGAAATTGTGCTGGCTTTAGGTGACATCACAGGATTTAAAGGGGCGAGGACTCATCTCAGGCACTTATATCAGGTTTATGAAATGAACAATTTGGTGTAAATTCTAACAATTTAACAGATTAATTTCTATGCCTGTTACATGAGCAGCACTGCTTTAAGGGAACTTCCCTGGACAAAATTCATCCAAACCAAACTCCATGTGACGATGTTAACACATACATCTTTTACTCAATGCGTTACCCTGGTAACATAAACACCTTGGATACCTGTTGCTGTTACTATGGCCATTACACTTCTCTGAAATAAAATATTGAAAAATACATTGAAACAAAAACTAGTACATTATAAAATGTATATTATTGCAATGAACTATATAACTTATAAATAAATGTTGTCTTTCCTTAAACAATGTTATAATATTATGCAGACTAATAGCTTAGATCTCTTAGAAATCATGATATAAAAATAGTAATATTATGCCGTCTCTGATCAATTTAATGATACATGAAATTAATGCCAGGTCTTCTGCAAGATGATTTCTAACTACAAAGCTCGCAAGCTTTTGACACAAGGCTGAATCCCAAATCCCTCTTTAACCCCTGATCAAGGGCACTACTTTGTGTGTAGAACAAGGGTTTGTACCCCTGTACATTGTACATACACTGTAAAAAACCGCTGATAAAAAAACACCACAATCTGACAGTAATGTACTGTTTTTCATTAAAGCAGTAATGTGCTGTAGAAAGCAATGTATTCTGGGAAATATTTTGCACTTTTTAACAGTAGTCTTCTGTATTTATTTAATACGGTTATCTTCTGTATTTTGCAATGCATTGTGGTCTAGTCCTATTTGCTAATGTTTTAAATAACGATACATTTCAGTATTTATTTGGAAACTGATTGGAGTGTATAAGTGCAAAGCTGATCAAATCTCATTACTGTTCTATCGAAGTCATTTTTGTGTAGCAGCAGCAATTTAAAAGATCATTTTCAGTCAAGTATATAGGAACTTGCTGCAAACGTCATTATGTATTTATAAAGCATTTATTCTGAAGAGGCAGCACGAGGAAGTCCTTCATCTTCAACTCTGTGATTATTGGCATCTGCACCAACAAACTGAACAGTAATTTAAACCTTTTTCTTTATTTTCTTGACAGTATTTTATTTATAAAGGTTGTACTACCAGAAGCAATGCATGAAGTTTATCCTTAGCAGGCTGTTGAGTTTGTGAAAATGTGTTTAGGGCTTACTTCAGTGCTGACATGTGAGTAACTCGAGCATTTATATTTTCATGGATTTTGTTAAGCAGACGTTGTTAATGTTAGGAATGGGTTTTGTTAGACAATGCTGTGTGAATATCACCTTACTATCTGAGTTGTTATCGTTGCTTGACAATTCTAGAGTAAGTTTCTAAATGACTGTTTACTGCTTTTTTGCAGTGGTACTCTGGAATAAACCTGGAGAGAAACAGTGAGCCAAGGAGTGATTACAGGTCCTGTGCATGTGTCCCCTCACAGGACCCGTAGAAAGTAAATACCAAAATGTTACTTGTACTGTACTGTTTTGATGAAATCCTGCCTTGTGCTGAAAACTGTGGTGTCAGTATGTGGTGGTTAGTGTTGATATTGTGTTGGGACACAACAAATAAATCACTGTATAGCAATGCAAATGGTTTTCCATGGGCTCCTGTGGTGCCATAAAATGTCAGTAATATTAGGAAACCCGCTGGATCCGGCTGTGTATAGAGTCAGAAACATGTCTGCAGTACTCTGGTGTCTGCTTGATCACTTCCTGAAGATCATGTACAGAAGACGGTTTCCTCACTGCTCCTGCCTTCTTCACTGTTCTTCTGTACAACAGTGTTCTATTGGGTTTAGGTCTGGAAATGACCCAGGCCATGGCTCAGGACGCTGAACACCGTTATTACAGAGACAGTTTTCACTAGTTATTCAGATCATTAGTGTTAATTAAGTCTTCTGGCAGATCGACTTAATCTAATTACTGTGTCAGGAATAACCTCTAGAGGGCGCCGTGTGCACATGGACTCTTGTAGTTTACTGTATGTGGACTTTGGCTGGGACTTAATTTCCCAGGATGCACCTGTGTCACATGGGTTTCCTTGAGATCACCTGTGTGTTGTTTAGCCATAGGTGTATAAATAGACTTTGGGGTTGTGTTTAGGTTGTCGTGCGTCTGTTGTGTATCGTCTGTCTACTGGCTTGGTGTCTGTGCTTGTACTCGTTTTTGCTCCTGTCTAGTTTCCTGTTTTGTTGGTTTGTGTTTGTGTGTTTCATTATCAAAGTCTTCACTCCACACCAATGCCCTGCCTACAATCCCTCTATCCTGACATAGAGTCATTACCTGTCTGGGCGAGAGAGAGAGAGAGAGAGAGAGAGAGAGAGGAGGAGACTAGTTCAAAGTGAAAGTGAAAGTCTGAAGGTCGTTTTTGTGGCGAGAAAAACATGAAGTTAATTGCTGAGAAAAATAAGAGTGAGTACATGAACATAAATCTGTAATGTGTGAGTGTTAGGATTATTTACTGAATGAAGATAAATTCTGTCTAAACATTACACACTTTACTATAAACAATGTGGATAACACAGTGTTAATGCAGTAACTAAACCTGAGGGAAATAAACAGGTGTGTGTGTGTGTGTGTGTGTGTGTGTGTGTGTCCTGTGGTGTTTCTTACAGATGTCTAAAGTTTACAGTTGTTATTTGTTGAAGTGAGAATCACATTAATTTTCATTCATGACATATTTGCACTACATTTTTCTTCTTTTCACAAATAAAGTAATCAGCAATAAACCCATAAACACAATGCCACTTCCTGATTTGATAACACACACACACACTGCCATTTTAGAGTGAAATGCAGAAATGTCAGATCAGACGTCCTCATAATGATGTTTTAATGTTTCTGTTTTGACTGATAAACCTTCATGTGATAGAAACACGATGCTTTCATTTCCTTAAGAAGTTCTGTGGAGTAAATGTGACTCTTTCTGAAGTGTTTTATTCTCATGCAGTTTGTACCTACAGTATATATTTTTCTATTTACTCATATTAACAAAGAATCTTCATCTTTATATTTAACATTATATAAAATATCTCTTTATAAAGGCTTAGTTTATTGAAACTTCCATATCATTTGAGCTCCATCAGGCTGTTGGAGAGAGTGAACATCGGGATTTACATGATACTTTGAAGGAATTGGATGTTTATATCAGTAATTTCCTAATCTCTGATTTTTTACTCACCAGGATTAACCTAAATTTATGCTATAAGAAGTTTGACTTTCTAAAATAATGTCAGCGGAGTGTGAGAAAATGACGTGTGAAGAGAGTCTAGAAGAGGAGCTGGGAGAGATGAAAAGGTAAGTAGTTTAGATTAGCAATTTAGGAAAAAAAGAAAAAAAACACCTGGTAAGAAATTCTGTGTGAGCAGAACCAGGACCAGTTACCATGATTTACATCAACATCAGATGCAGAATGTATGTTAAATTTAGAGACTTTAGAAGATAAACATGCTAAGACATTTCTCTTTACTCTTTAGTGGAACTGAGATAAGGCCGAGGTCTCCTGTATCCAGCTGTGTGTCCTTTAAGAGTGACAGGTCAATGCCACTCCCATTCAGCTTTAAAGAGGGAACAGTCACTCATGAAAGGTAGTTTTTTCATTGATTGGAAAATTTGATGTAAATTTGTTCATTGATTGTCTAATGTAAAATAAAATGGACTCCTGAAAGTTAAATTTTAAATTAAGGTTAAAATATCATCATCATCTTCATCATCATCATCATGATTAGCAGCAGTGATTTAGTTTGTTTGTTATAATACGCTACTTGCACGCAGACTCGTTACGTACTTCAGCTTTAGGGCTCGCTGAGTTCCGGTTTGACGGCCATTGTTTTGGAGTTTGGAGGAAATGTTCAGAAAAAAGTGTGTTTATAGATTTCAGAGACAGCAGAAGGTATAGAACGTACACTGTTGTGTTCCGCTGTGGACATCTTCTGTGAAGTTCAACGGAACTTTAAGTTTTCACAGTTTTCCTTCAGATGTGGACCTTAGAAAACAGTGTCTTGTGAACATACAGCACGCCGAGACGATTTCTGTCCTACCAGCAATTCTAAAGTTTGCAGTAAACATTTCAGCGGTGATCAGATTATTGAACCGCAAACACCAGAGGGATGGAAAAAGTTAGTAACTGGTGCTGTACCAGTGCTTTTAGCCTGGAATGATTACGCCGTTAAAGCATCGCGGTCCTGCTGAAGTGGTATCCGTCGAACCCGTACACATGGATGTAACGATGGCTGATGATTACTGTAGCATTCCTGAGCCTTCATCATTAGACCTGGCATGTGCTAAAATAGAAGAACTTTCTAATGAAGTGGAGGAGCTGAAAAAACATCTCCAAGAGCTACACGTTCAGCGTGACTGTACATTTACAGAACACAGTACAGGGTAGTATTTACAATGTGTTATCTATATATACACTACTCTTAGTCTACCTCATAAGACTCGTGTCTGTTACAGGGCTGCTCTCTATCACTTTATCATACTTACAAGCTCTATTTGCACTATACAGTATGTCTGCATTTACACGACTCTGTCTGGTTTGCTCTCTCTGCCATGTGCCCTTACTTGTATATTGTATTTGTGTTTTTATATTATATGTATAATTGTATTTATTCATATTTTACTTTGTATTTTTAAAATTCTACTTTATGTATTTAATGTTATCTGTTCTCCACCAAGGGTCTGAGAGTAACGCAATTACAATTCAATTCCTTACACATTATTTATCCTGGAGAGATCAATGTTTTATGTTTTTGGATCATTCTGTATCTACTGCAAAGACTGTTGTGTGTGGAAATCCCAAGAGATCATAAGTTTCTGAAATACTTTGTACAGGTCATTCTGGTACCAACAACCATGTCACAGTTATAGTTACAGAGATCACAAATGTCCTTGGTTCTGATGTTCAGTGTGAGCTTTACCCGAAGCTTCTGTCCTGTATTTACATGATTTTATGAACTGTACTGCTGCAACATGATCGGCCGATTAGATAACTGCAAAGATGTGGCGATGTTCAGATGTTCCTATTAAAATGGACAACGATCTAAAGTATTAATGTGCAGCATCATAAAGAAACAGCACAGAAATCTGACAGACCTGGAACATTAAGAAATACAACTGAGTGAATGTGTGTGGTGAGTGTGTGGTGCTATAAATGTCAAATTTACACTGTTTGTTTATCCACAGAATCACAAAACAGAGCTCGAAAATCATCTGCAGAAATTCACTGGAGTCCATATTCAAGGTGTGTGTGTGTATGTGTGTGTGTGTATGTGTGTGTGTGTGTGTGTGTGTGTGTGTGTGTAAACAGTCAAATATTACATAAGGCATTGTTACTTTTCTTGATAATTTAGCTATGGACTATTTTTAAAATTAAAAAGTAGATTAACATCATGTGCAGTTGTCCAAAATATTATATCTATAACTAAAGAATTATCTGCTGTAATTCATGGTTTCTACCTGAAAGTGTAAACTCCTCTGTCATAAAGTCTTTCCCATGTGGGAATAAAATAGTCACAGCTTTAACTTTGACGGTTACAAAGCATTAATGCTGAGGCTCCTTCCATACATGCTAAATAAACCTGTACTTAAAGAAACTTCACAATATCAATCATCAGCCTGAACACTGTTTAGTGTTTATGTAGTAAATCCACCATACAGGTCTCTGTGAATGAGCCGTTACTATAGAAACAATGACATATTAGAAAGACAGCATTAATATAAAGCTGTGATTTGTAGCTGCACTAATGTCAGAGCTGCTGTTCATCAACACCCTCTGACCAATCAGAATCTAGAATTCAGCAGCACAGTAAAATCACATGTTATCACAATCTGTAACGTTCTTTTTTCCATTTTATTTCATGATATTTTTCATCAGGAGCTGGAGCACAAATTTATCACATTATTGAAAAACAAGTTGAACAGATTCAAGAAGCTACTTAGTGCTGATTACCCAGCATGCTCTGAGGAGGAGGAGGAGGAGGATGTGGACTGTGTTAGAGAGGGTGTGCTGAAGATCACACTACACCTCCTGAAGAACATGAAGCAGAAAGACCTCGCTCACAAACTGCAGATCAGTAAGAGTTTTAGATCATTAAAATATTCTATAAAGGAGACAGACTGGTCTTCTGGTCTATATAATCATACTGATACATTTTTATTCACATTAATAATAATATATTTTTGTAAACAAATGAATTAGTAGTAGAGATAATCCTAGAGAGACTGAGGAGGAGCTTCTTCACGCAGGCTATACAGGCTCTCAACCAGAACTCCACATAGGACTCAACTGATTGGACTCGCTATGTTTCCTTCACACATGTGTTGGAGCAACAAAAACCAACCAGACTGAACATTTAAACATTTACACAGAACTGCAGCACACAGAACATATATGTTGCACATTTCTCCTTCTGTTTACATATAAATGAGGAGCACTATTGAACTTTAAAGATGGACAATACCACTGCTGCTCATCATTTCATTTCACACTCCATGACCACACACACTGCTGCTGTTTCACACTGCACACATCACACACTCCATCTACTTTATACAGGTTATTTATACACTTCATACTTTTTACATTTTTACATATTTCTACTTTATACTTTATTTTATTGTAACAAAATTACTACATATTGTAGATTTTATATTTTACATTCTTTTCTACTGGCATTCGCCTCTTATTTTCTCTTTAAGTCACAAACAGTCGTGTAAACATTTCACTGCATATCATACTGTGTATGGTCGTGTATGTGACGAATAAGAATTTGAATTAGAATTTAAAATTTTATTCTTAAAATGTCTGTTTGTTTTTATGTATTTATTAGAAATGAATCCTATTTTTGATCAGTATTGATTTGATGTATTTATGTATTATACGTACATGAAGATAATGACATCACATTTCTCCTGTTTGTTAGAGCTGGCCTCTGTGTATCAGCGGAAGCTCAAATCCAAACTTCTAGATAAATGTAAAAGAATTAATGAAGGAGTCTCACAGCATGGGACATCAACACTTCTGAATCAGATCTACACAGAGCTCTACATCACAGAGGGTGGGAGTGGAGACGTCAATAACGAACATGAGGTGAGACAGCTTGAGACGATGTTCAGGAGACCAGCAGTAGAGGAGACACCCATCAAATGTAATGAGCTCTTTAAAGACAAGTCCATCAGAAGTGTGCTGACTAAAGGAGTAGCTGGAATTGGAAAAACCGTCTCTGTGCAGAAGTTCATTCTGGACTGGGCTGAAGGGACGGTGAATCAGGACGTCCTCTTCCTGTTTCCTCTTCCCTTCAGAGAACTGAACTTGGTGAAGCAGGAAAACTTTAGTCTGATTACGCTTCTGCATCAGTTTTTCCCTGAACTTAAGGACTTGGAAGTAATAGACAGTGATGTCTACAAAGTTCTGTTCATCTTTGATGGTCTGGATGAGTGTCGACTTCCTCTAAATTTCCAGAAGAATGAGATGTTGTGTGATGTGACAGAGTCAGTCTCAGTGGATGTGCTGCTCACAAACCTCATCAAGGGGAATCTGCTTCCCTCTGCTCGCCTCTGGATCACCACTCGACCAGCAGCAGCCAATCACATCCCGCCTGAGTGTGTAGACCAGGTAACAGAGGTACGAGGGTTCAGTGATCCTCAGAAAGAGGAGTACTTCAGGAAGAAGATCAGTGATCAGAGCCTGGCCAATAAAATCATCAGACACATGAAGTCTTCCAGAAGCCTCTACATCTTGTGCCACATCCCAGTCTTCTGCTGGATCTCAGCCACCGTTCTAGAGAGAATGTTGGGTGAAGCAGAGAGTGGAGAGATCCCCAAGACCCTGACTCAAATGTTCACACACTTCCTGGTCTTTCAGATCAAACACAAGGACCAAAAGTACCAGCAGAAATGTGACCTTGATCTTCCCCAGACCAGAGAGAGTATCCTGGCTTTGGGAAAACTGGCTTTCCAACAGCTGGAGAAAGGAAACCTGATGTTCTATGAGGAAGACCTGAGAGAGTGTGGCATTGGTGTTAAAGAAGTGGCAGTGTACTCAGGAGTGTGTACTCAGATCTTCAGAACCGAGTCTGGACTCCACCTGGGGAAGATGTTCAGCTTTGTGCATCTGAGTGTTCAGGAGTTTTTGGCTGCTTTATACACATTTCTCCGCTTCCTCGACAAAAACACAACAATAAAACAAACCACTGATCTGTCTGGTCTTTTCAATAAGTCAAAAATGTCTGAGTTCCTCAAGAGTGCAGTGGACCAGGCCTTACAGACTGAGAACGGACACTTGGACCTTTTCCTCCGCTTCCTTCTGGGTCTCTCAGTGGAGTCTAATCAGAAGCTCATTCGAGGTCTGCTGTCACACACAGGAAGCAGCTCTGACTGCCAAAAGGACACGGTCGAGTACATCAAGCTCAAGTTTGAACAAAATCCATCTCCAGAGAGATTAATTAATCTGTTCTACTGTCTGAACGAGTTAAATGATGATTCACTGGTGAAAGAGATCCAAAGCTACATGAGCTCAGGACGTCTCTCTGAAGCTGAACTCTCACCTGCTCAGTGGTCTGCTCTGGTCTTTGTGTTACTGACATCAGAGGAGGATCTGGAAGTGTTTGAGCTTCAGAAGTTCATAAAGTCAGATGAATGCTTTAAGAGACTGCTGCCAGTCGTACAGGAAGCCACAACAGCTCTGTAAGTAAAACCTGCTTCTCTCTTCAACAGAGAGGAACTGAACTGTTCTGATTGGATTTTACAGCAAAATGTCGATCTACTCTTAGTAATTTATTTATTCTAAATATAACTGCATTGGTACTGATACTGGTGTTGGACATCAGTCTGATACTGAGCTCATTTATGTGAAAAAATTTTCAATACCAACATCTGATATCAGGTGATACTATGTGATGTAGTGTGTGTTATAGAGCTAATGTACAGATAGACGAGAAACAGCAGTGATCTGCATATACTTAAACAATTAATGATCAAAACTGTTTTTTAAGCTCCTCTGACATTTTCTCCTTTCAGACTCAGTGAGTGTAACCTGACAGAGAGAAGCTGCTCGGCTTTACACACAGTTCTCAGATCAGAATCCTCCAAGCTGACTGAGGTGGATCTGAGCAGGAATCCTCTGGAGGACTCAGGAGTGAAGCTGCTTTGTGCTGGACTGAAGAGTCCAAACTGTAAACTGGAGACACTGAGGTTGGTTTGTCTCTCCTATTACATAGACTTTACATAAAGGGTATAGAATCAAGAAACGCACATTACAGAGGAAGATGTATCTGCACAGTGTTTCATTAATTCTTGTGTTCTTGTCACCATCACTATAATATGGTGATATACCTCCACTAAATCATCTCACAATGTGTTTTAATTATTGTACACAGTACAGTGACATCAGTGGTGAGTCTGCTCACAGACAAATTAATAAGTTTATATAATGATTTAGTTTTCTCTGTTTGTGAATGTTTGTGAAGGACTGAAGTGCAGTATGTTTTCCCTCCTCACGTCCAGCGTTCACGTCATAGACAACGCATTCACCACCGTCCTGATCGGAATAATGATTAAAAGGAAAATATATACAGTTCATAGTATAGACACATTTAAATCTAATTAATGCTGTAATCGTTACTGCTGCACCAAAACATCTGGATTTGATGTGATTTTCTGTGAATCTGATGGATTCTGGAAGTTACTGGATCAGTGATATTTTTACTTCACTGTCAGTATATTTGTATCCTGTAGGAACTGATTATAGAGTCACTCATTCAGCAGTGCATTTAGATTAATCTTAGTCAGTAGTGGTTAAAGGTTAAAGTTAACAATGTTTACCTTCTTGTTCCTTCTCCAGACTTTCAGACTGCAGTATAACAGGTGAAGGATACACTGCTCTGGTTAAAGCTCTGATGTCAAACCCCTCATCACACCTGATAGAGCTGGACCTCAGAGGGAACGACCCTGGAACATCAGGACTGAAGGAACTCAGGAATTTGATGAAAAATACAAAATGTAAACCAAAGACTTTGAGGTGAGATTTTTTCCCCCATATTTGTAAAATCCAGCCTTAAATTCTCTGTAACTTTTCATTGTTGTGTAAAGCCACAGCTGTGAATTAAGATTCAGTCATCAGTGATGTTTTAAATTAATGTTTATTAAAAATCTGCTGATCACAGGGTCAAGTGTTCCAACCGCCCCCTTATCTTACCCCAGATACCTTACCTCAGGGTGATTACATGGGGCTGATGAGAATCACACAGTACATATAGAGACTCATATGTACATCATATCATATCAAAAGACGTAGATCAACTTTTTATTGGCTACAAATTACATCATCCACCATCACCTCATACCTGATAACTCCCAGATCTCATCATACCATAGTCTTGTTCTTATACTGCAGTGTACAATCTTTATTGTTTTATTCCCCCCTTTATCTCCTTCAGTGATGTATACAGGAGTTTACAAAACATGTTTTTGTTTTAGGCAAGAACTAAATTAGACAATTTGGCCATATTCAGATTATTATTATTATTATTATTATTATTATTATCAGGTGATCCATGTGTGTATTAGTAAATGTTAATGACACTGTTGATTAGTAACACTGTTCACTACTTCAGTTGGACTGTTCTACACTGTTCAGCTGATCAGTACATATCTAAAGCCCCCACTGCCCCCAGTGCACTACACAACTGCATGGACACATATTTTTCTATAATGTCCTAATTAATTCCAGTTTAATTAAGGAATCATTTAAAATTGTAGTTTTAAAACATTAACACTGCATTGCTGTAAATATAATTAGTGTTCGCATTTATTCAGTTCAATTCGATTCATTATTATGTATATAAGACTTTTAACAGAGGTCATTGTCACAAAGCAGCTTTACTGAATCTGAATAAAATGAGGGAAATCAGTATAAAATGTGTGAGAGAATATGTATAAATCAGACATATACAGATCTATAAATGTATCTGTTCTCTCTCTCTCTCTCTCTCTCTCTCTCTCCAGGTTGTTGAAAAGTCCTGATGCACAGAGAGCTTGTGATCATCTGACTGGTGTTCTGGGTATAAACCCCACACTGCAGACGGATCTGAATCTGAGCGGGAAAATAGACGGAGACTCAGGAGTAGAGCAACTCTGTGTTTTACTGAAGGATCTACTGAAGGATCCACACTGCAGACCTGAAACACTTCAGTAAGAACTATTATTCTGTAATCATCTGGAAACTTCCATTACTAATGTAAATGTTGAATGGTTTGTTTTCAGGTTTGATTGGTTGAGTTTCTGTGCTTTTAGTACTAGTGAGTAGTTTAAAGAGAACAGGCTGTAAGTAGAGAACTGATTTCAGATTAAATCACCAAAGCACTTCAATACACACAGAACACAGACAATGGAGTATTAATGGGAGATTTTCTAGCCATAAAGCCAGAGTTAAGTGTGATGAATTGTTCTTTCAGACTCAGTGAGTGTAATCTGATAGAGAGAGGATGTTCAGCTCTGCTCACAGCTCTCAGATCAGAATCCTCCACCCTGAGGGAGCTGAATCTGAGTAAGAACAGGATTCAGGATTCAGGAGTGAAGCTGCTCTCTGCAGAACTGAAGAATAAACACTGGAAACTGCAGACTGTCAGGTAACGTCTAATTACTACACACACATCTAATACACTGACAGTACTGAACTCTCGGCCCTTTCACACAGACAGTGTGGGAATATTGTAGCGTCATCACACCTTGGTGTTCTGTATAAAAGTAATGGAGGTGGAATCGGGGCTCGTTGTTGTTGTCATGGCTTTAATCCGGGAGCAGAGATAGTGATGAGGCTGAGAGTAAATGTGGGGGAAAGTGAGACACACCATCGTGGAACATGTGAGATGTGTGATGTGTGTTACACACCACTGGGAGGTTTAAACTGAATGAATCTTAGTCAGGAGTGAACAACTTAACAAAAGAACGTAAGTTATGTGAGAGTCCAGTTTGTGAGTTTAAAGCCATAAAGAAGCAGCTGCATGTTGACGGGGAATAGAACAGAACCACCTGCATAGCAAAATTACAGCACTGTGCAAAAGTCTTGACAGATCTGGTGACTGAAGTGTGTGAAAATCCCAGTAGATCAGCAGTCACAGCTTTCTCACTTTGTTTGGAAGTGGACTGAGATCACGTCGCTCAAATGTTCTTGAACTTGAGTGTGATTGCTGTGTTCTCATCTGTCTAAAGAAACACAACCAGGGGGAAATATAGTAGGGTTAGATTCAATCTTAATAAATGTTCCATATGTCAAACACCAAAATGAACCAAAAGAGAATAAAAGACTTTTATCCCCTTTACCCCTTATATTGACTTACTTTTGTTCCAGACTTTCAGACTGCAGTATAACAGGGGAAGGATACACGGCTCTGGCTGAAGCTCTGAAATCATCTCACCTGATAGAGCTGGATCTCAGAGGGAACGACCCTGGAGACTCAGGAGTGAAGCTGCTCACTGATTTACTACAGGATCCAGACTGTACACTGAACACACTGAGGTGAGGAAAACAATAAACAAACAAACTAATGAATAACTCACTAAATCAATAAATCAACAATCTAGATGCTCACTGAAAATGATTTAATTCTGCTGAATGATTTAATTACAATTATTCAGTGTCACTATATCACATCGTAATGTTAAAGGGTTTTCTGATTATCCAGGAAAAAGTTCTGAATAGAGTTTTGTGTTGAATAAACCTAAACAATAACACTACAGACTGTTATTAACTAATTATGTAAATGAATAATAATTTATTAAGAAATGATGGTTATTGTGCATTAATTCTGTAGCTGATACAGCCGGATACAGATACACATTAAAATCAGAAACTGAATCACAGCTAAAGCACATAACCATCAGTTCCTTGTTGTTTCCATACACAGTTATTAATGTGCTGATGTTATTTACTCTACAGGTTGTTAAAAAGTGCTGATGCAGAGGAAGCCTGCAAGTGTCTCACTTACATTGTAGGTAAAAACCCGTTACTGCACAAGGAGCTGCATCTGAGCTACAGAACAACTAAAGACATTAAAGTGAATCAGCTCTCGGCTTTGCTGCAGGATCCACATTACAGACTGCAGACACTCACGTAAGACACAACTCTACATGTGGGGATCGAACCGAGTGTAAACAGTTAAACACTTTCCTCTTAACATTCCAGGACATTTAGATAAATTTACTATAGATAGTGATGTAATGGCTGATTTGTAGGTGTACATCTGATTTCATATTTTTGTCTTTATACATCAACACAATGGATTTTACATGGAGCAGTTAAGATGTAATTTAAGTGTAGACCCCTTTAATTCAAAATAAACATGAATATTACACTAACCCTTTATAAATTATAGAAATAAAAACAACAGTGCCTCTATTTTGATAAGCTCAAAAGTAATGGAACAAACTAGCACAGACATTAGACACTTTTTAACACCTGGATGCAAATCCATTGCAGTTTAGAATCCATGGACATCCCCAGATGCTGACCTTTAATGCATCTGTTTTCAGCTTGTGTTTGGGTCTTTCTGCCTTCTGTCCTCTACTTTCAGTGAGTGAAAAGATCGGATCAGACTCATTTATGAAAACATTGAAATTCACTTTGTAATGACTATTTTTCTAAAAATTAACCATATTATTGTCAAAATAATTTCCTATTTTTCTATAAATTAACCATATTATTGTCAAAAGTAAAGCTACAAAAAGCACTCAAAGTTAGGGTTGGGTATCGTTTGGGTTTTTTTTCGATACCGGTGCCAAATCGATACTTTGAAAACGGTGCCGGTGCCAAAACGGTGCCTGAACCGATACTTTTAAGCCACAAAATTATAGTGGATGACTCAAGAATTAATTTTTATTGAACAAAAAATGTTATGCTTAAAATTGAACAATATATTAAAAGTTTAAAGTATATATATGAATATGTAAGCTTCAAATTTTAGCAATTCTTTTGCAGAAATTTCACCATATTTGCCTTTTTTGACTCCTTTCCTGACTTATTGCTCTGCACAGGACATGTATAGCCTTCTTTACAATGGTAAATGGGGTCACTGTTGTAGTACTACTAGTACTAGCTGGAAAGCCATAATTATAAACAAAATCCATGTTACATTAGTATTTTTTTTCAAATCATTTGACTATTAACATTACATTATCCTACTGCTAACTTGCTTCTGCTGTCGTCATCATAATCGGTGACTCCTTTTTGCTACAGTTGGTATGACTGGGACTGAGGGTCGTCCACACCGATAGCGCCAACTGTTGTCCACAAGCTGTTAAACACGGTGCCTCCGTCTGCTTTTAACTTTATTCTGTCTGCCCTCGAATGTTTCATTAGATCATAGTAATGTACATTGCCTGCCAAAACACACTCAATTTCAGAAGGGTCCAATTATTGGGCTGCATCAAGCAAAGAAAACAACTAAGGAGATCTGAAATAACTGGAACTGGGTTAAGAACACTTCCACACTTTATCAAAACCTGGAAGGATAGTGCTGAACCGTCAACTCTTTCACTGTTTCATAGTGAAAGTAAGAGCATTTCCACACCCACACACACACACACACACACACACACACAAACATACACACAATGTGATGAGAACTCACAGGATTGGGACTAAACAGCTGTGTGTCCATAAGAAAACCACTGGTTAGTGAGACTCATCAGAAAAAAGGCTTCAGTTTGTTAGGGATCATAAAGACTGGACTTTGGAGCGATGGAAAAAGGTCATGTGACCTGATGAGTCCAGATTAGATTGAGCCTATTTCA
This sequence comes from Channallabes apus, assembly GCA_030522415.1. NCBI lineage: Eukaryota > Metazoa > Chordata > Actinopteri > Siluriformes > Clariidae > Channallabes > Channallabes apus. The sequence continues at coordinate 49,736,152 of CM060110.1, read as the reverse complement.
GAGCGATGGGCGTGTCAGGGTAAGAAGGGAAGCGAGTGAAGCGATGAACTAGAAGAGACTAACCTGACCTCCTTCTCCTCTCTCTCTCTCTCTCTCTCTCTCTCTCTCTCTCTCTCTCTCTCTCCAGGTTGTATAAAGAAGGCAGTATTACAGAAGATGATTTTGCGACTCTGATTTCTGCTCTGGTTTTAAATCCTTCCCACCTGAGAGAACTGAATCTAAACAGGAATAAACCAGGAGAGTCTGGACTGAGAAACCTGTGTGATTTCCTGAAGAATCCGAAATGTAAACTACAGAAACTAAAGTGAGTAATTAACCTATATGTTTTAAAACTATTAGTCTATAAATAATGCAGATCTACTATAACACTAATAATCTTTTAGCGATTTAATATTCTTTATTATGTATGATCAGTTTAGAAATACTTTCTGAATATTTTATTGATTTATGCATGCATAATATTATAAAACTGCTATGTAATATATATATATATATATACAGTGTAAGCATGAGGTCCTTCCCTGATTTACACCAAACATGTGCTGGATATAAACATATGGTTTATTGTTGTACAGAAACAGCATCTATATAAATCTCTGTGTAACGCCACATTTGTTTTTAATATTTCTTATGTTTAAGCTAGATTAGTTGTCTTTTTCCATATGAGAGAGAGTCGTATTGTGAGAGCCACAGAGAGCATCCTCAGTCCATCTGTTTACTCGGTGGGAATTGTGTGATTTTTCCTTTTGTAATCTGTGATGGTCTGGATGCCTCGTCACATCCTTCATGGATTTGTGTTACTATTAATGTCCTCTTCTATCTGAGGTTTGTAGTTGCATTTATCAGACCTGATGTCTCTCTTGATGTTTGCGCAGACAGTGCTGCAGGCTGAGAGATCTCATGATTTGAAGGTCATGTCTCATATTTCAGATGTTTGACTTCGCTGTTCGTCCATGGATCCTCATTTGGGTCCCTCAGATGCTTTTGCTAACGGTGACATTGACAGCACAGTGGTTAATGTAAGACAGTGCAGATGAAGTGTCCACCTCCAGGTCTGTCTCATGGACAATTATATTCCATTCTGTATGTTCAAAACATAAGTTCTAGTGCTAGCTTAGCGTTAGCATGTAGCAGCATGTATAATGCCATGACAACAGTGACTGTATGTTCCCTAGACGAGTGAAACGGTCAGAAATGAAGCATTAAATATTCCAAGTATGGAGAGCAGAATGTACGAGTGTGTTCATGTTGGTGCATCATGTGTCATTAATGTAAACACAGAGCTCTGTCGGCACGATGAAGTGAGCGGCCTGCTGGCTCCACTGTGGTATTCAGTATGTTGTGGTTCAGCCGAGTCTCCATAAAAATCTAAAAATTAGCATATTGTGGTAAAGTTCATTATTTTCTGTAATGTACTGATAAACATTAGACTTTCATATATTTTAGATTCAATACACACAAGTGAAGTAGTTTTATTTATTTAGTCATTTATTTATTAATGCCCAGGCAGTGTATTAACCCAGTAACCCAGAATGATGAAGTACTTTCTTCTCTCTCTCTCTCTCTCTCTCACTCTCTCTCTCCTGCAGACTCTGTAATTAAAATCACATTTAGTATTTAGATCTGATGTATTATCAGTAATAAAGAGTAAATAAGGATTTATTTGAGGAGGATGTGGGATTAGGAACAAGTAGTGAGAGGTAGACACTCACTAAAGGACACCAGAAAAACATCCACACTGGACGTCTCATGACCGGCCCAATTTGTTATGTGTTAGATCTTAAGATGTCCACAGAGAGACATATTTTCCATGGACAGATCAGAACCTCACAAGGACATTTAGATTACATTCAGAATTAGTTAGAAAGACATTTATTTCTAGATGATTATTGGACATTCAGGTTAGAATTTCTTTTTGTCCTGTGTAGGGCAATTTTTGAAATGTAGCTATCAGTAATTTAGAGAACTCTTAATGTGGACATTAAATGTATACATAAACGCCAATATTTACTAAAATAATGACAAATGCATTTATTTTAAGCATTGCTGTTCCAACATTCATGACCAATTACTGTAAACAGGTTCAGAGCTATTTAAAGTGGTACACACATCTTCAGCAAATAAACACAATTCAACAATAAAACAATAAAAATATATATGATAAATATAATAGTACATTACTAAGTCCTACAGAATAATTTTCTTTAGCAGATTACAAAATGTGAAAATGATCAATACCCAGTGGTGGATGAAGTACATGAATCCTGTAGTTGAGTAAAAGCAGAGATCCCCTCGGTAAAATATTACTCCAGTAAAAGTCCTTCATTTACATTTCTACTTGTGAAAAAGTAAAGAATTTCTCACCTTCAAATGTACTTGAGTATCAAAATTAAAAGTCCTGTGATTTATTAAGGCTTTATTGTTATTTTATTACTTTTGTGATTAGACACTGGCTTAAATTACTTGTTGAAACGGCCTTTGTGTCACTCTGGGCACAGATGTGTTAATACAGTGTGTTCAGAAAGTCTCTCCACAGTGGACACGTACAGTAGTAGTAGTGTGTTGACGCTCTTGTTCGGCTCCACCAGGCTGTTGTACGTATCCGAGGAGTTCTTTCCTTTACATCGGCCGTGTATTTTTGTGTGAAAATGTTAACCATCAAAGAACGTGTTTTTGTAGTGGAGCGCGTTTTTAAAGCTGGAGATAAATACTCAGATTTAGTTTGTGGGAAATTTCAAGCAGCTTTTCCAGACACAAGAATACGACATCGCGACCCTGTGTGAGATTTAATAATAAACACATGAGTGAGAATAATAATGAGTTTCATTAAACCAATATTTTCCCATAAACTTCTCTCTCTGGCCGCAGTGGAGGGACTTTTTGAACGAACTGTATAAGGTCATAAAATATTCTGACACTGATGTCAATTAACGTTATCTTGAATAAGCCACATGCAGGTGAGTCATTTTTATTAGGGAGATCTGAGTGAAATACCAGTAAGGAAACTTTACTCTTAAGATTTAGTTTAAACTGAACATCTCTGCACATGGCTACCAGGATTCCTCTAAGTAAAACATTTCAAACTATTTAAACCAAATGATGCAGAATTTCAGACCCCAAGTCATTGACATCAATTGAACACGTGTGAGTCACCACGTCACCATGAGCTTACTCATCATCTCTTTACTTTATAATTAATAGTTTATTTTATGTTACTAAGAGTCAAAATCCATCACATTAACAGTCATTAACTTAAAATTACTGTCCGTTTATAATTTTAATGATTTAAAAATTATGAATAATTTAAAATTACTATTTCTTTGTATTGAAATAATATTGAATTGAGACATCAAAATCACGTTTAGTATTTAATAAATTGTACAGTTGAGTTTTGTATTATAACCCTAATGGTTATGTTTTTAGTTCTCACCCAGTCATATGAGTCTGGTAAAAACAGAAGAATGTGTGTATGAAGAGCACAAACCACAGTTTAATATAGTAGTTTATAATACTACTTTAGTCATTTCTATATCTTTCCTTTCTCTGTTGGACTAAACAGTATTTTCTCTCTGCAGACTGTGTGAGAGTGTAAGTGTGAAATCCTGCACTGATGTGGTTTCAGCTCTCTGTACAAATCCATCACACATCAGAGAGCTGGATCTGAGTGTGTGTGAACTAGGAGACTCAGGAGTGGAGAAGCTCTGTGATCTACTGAAGAAACACGAGTGTAAACTGGAGACACTGTGGTGAGTCTGTTAAAAACAGAATAATGTATATAAGATTGAAGAACACGAACCAGAGATTTAGAAATGTGTTTGTAATATTACTCGAGTCATTTCTCTGTCTATATTTATTACATTATTATATTTTCCAAACTATATAAACCTGACTGGTTATTAGATTTAAGGATTCTTATGTGATATGGATGTTTATAATGAGGGAGGGTGTGGCCTAAAGTTATTAACAGCCTCTAGTAAGGTGTGTATAACTATTAGACAGCTTCTTTACCTCCGGCAAAATGGGACAAAAAGAGATTTAATCAACACCAAAAAGTAAAACATTTAAAAATATGTCCAGAAGCACAAGGTGTCAAGACAAGTTAGAACTTTTTCAGATGTTTTATAGACAGATGAATTGAGTATGATTTATGATGGACCAGATGGATGGGCCTGTGGTTGGATCACTAATGGACACACGGCACCACTTTAAGTCAGACACTAGTAAGGTGGAGGAAGGGGACGTGTACAGGCTGCTATTATTGAGGATGAGCTCGTTTAGACCAAGTTAAAATCAACTCCCAAACCTACTGCGAGTTTCTAGAAGACATTTTCTTTAAACAGTGGTACAGGAAGAAGTCTGCATCATTGAAGTAGGACATTGTACAGAGCTCCATCACATGCGTACAAGTACTCTATTGCTTGGCTGCCAGTAAAGGCCTCAAAGTCGACACAATGCCCCGCCCCCTTCCTCACTGGACTCTTTTTATTTCGAGTTGTTCATTTGTTATAATTAATTTTAGGATTTAAAATCAATTTAAATCAAGTACAGTAAGACAGGAAAATTATTTAGTTTAGTTACTACACTAATAGTAGCCCAATAATTGTGCAAATGTAAATACCCCCTTGAGTAAGGCCAAAACTCTCTCATCCTTTGTTAATAAACATTCAGGTTTATTAATATTTTTAATTGACTGACAGCAGTGTATTTTTCATCAATAAAATTGATTCTTGGGAATACAACTTCTCTAATACAATGTCTAATAATTTTTATAATTGTACAGCGCACACACATCTTTTACACAGAAGTAAATATATATAATCCAGACTTTCTTGTATTTTAATGGAGTCTTGAGGAAAAGTTCTCTAGGCTTTCTGAAGGACTTTTTGTCTCTCATTTTCAGTCCAGTCCCTGTACCTGAGCAGGTTCTGAGTTATTAAGCCACACGGTGACCTATGAATCATTCAAGCATAAAAAATGATAATCAGATAAACAGATGATCAGGCGGTGATTAGTTTACTGCTGATGCTGAATGCTGAGTGGTTGGAACAGACGAGAGGGGAAATGAGGTCGCTGCTGAGGATGTTACATAAACAAGTTTCATCATGGTGCTTGATGGGTTTTGCGAATGCACTTGACAATACTGTTCTTGCAGGAACTGTTCCAGAACAGCTGACCTTCATGTCTTAAAATAACAGCCGACTGTTGTTGTTGTTGTTGTTGTTAATTACCTAATTTCATAATTTTATAGTTTTGGAATAAAAAAACAGTATTGCACTAGAATATAGAAAATAAATCACTAAACAAAGAAAATTTAATTATAAGGTGTGTCCAAACTTTTGACTGGTTCTGTACAGATATATATTACATGTGTGACTACATCATTATTTATCCCTGTGAAGTAAATAATATATAAAAATGTTTCTCTCTGCAGGTTATGGAATTGCAGTATAACAGATAGACACTGTGCTGCTCTGACTGCTGCACTAAAGTTAAACTCCTCACATCTGAAACATCTGGATCTGTGGGGGAATAAACTGGGAAATTCAGTCACACAACTCGAGGAATTACTGCAGTGTTCAGGAGGACGACTAGTGTAAGTAAACTTAACACACAGACAGTAGTGCAGAATGTGTACTTTCTGTAGAATATAATGTAGCTGTAAGAGTGAAGTGAAAGAGGAATATAAATGCTCAAATCAGCAGCATGTTGGTGATCATACTGAGAGAAGCACATAGAATATACCTTTAGGAACTGAATTAAAACACAACAGTAATTTGTCACTTCATGATAATAACTATACAGTTCTGATTTAATAGAAGTGAACTTTCATCTGATCTGTTTCTGTTCTCCACAGAAATACCACTGCACTTATAATCTCATCTCTCAAGTTTATTTTACTTTCAGGCCATATTTCTTGTGTTTATTAAGTTGAACTAAATGTGATACGTGTGTAATTTTAATGATGATTACAAAGAAAAAGAGACACAGGGTACAGATTTGAAACATGTTTTTTTCTGTTGTGATTCTTACAGGACATGATAACTCCTCCAGAAGTGAAATTAAACATTCCTCTGATGGGAGAAAGGAAGCAGCGTGTACAGTAAGTTAGGAAGCCGTGTGGATCGTGATTAAACTCAGCAGAACCAGGACAGTAGTGGAACAGACACTCAACAAACCCAGAATTCAGTCTTCAGGAGGTTTCTATAAGATCACAGAACAGAATTGGAGTAATGAAACCAGTAAGACCAGTAATACACAGAGACTAGAGGCTAAACAGGGGCTACACAAGCTCTCCCACCTCCAGTCCATAAAACAAATAGTACTAGATAAACTTCAAAGAAACTCATCAATGTAGGACAGAAGAAGACAAAAGTGTCCTGTGTCCTGTATGTGACTGTCTCCTATTACAGTGAATTTACTGCTCACTTTCTGAACAATGAAGTATTTTAAAAAGTAAGAGTTTGTTTTTGGCCATGTTCTGGTTTCTGCTGATTTGTTCCACAGAGTGTCTTTTAACACTAAACCTCTTATTCAGTATGAACTGAAATAAACCTGTTTATAAAAAAGAAAACTAAAGAAGAGACTGAATCTGTTGTTAATTTATAAATTCTGCTTTATATTCAGTATCTATGTAAATTGTGCTCATAAGTAAAATCTTTATTTACTCTTCAAGACTCATGTTTTTATTAATTACATAAAGTCTGTGTTCTTCACTACACTGATAACACACACATTAGTAGCACCACAAATAGATGCTGCTCTAATCCTACCAATAAATTCAACTAAATAAAAGGAAATTACACTGAGAACATTTCATTAAACTCATTCCAAATATGTACACAGGCTTCATGTGAATGAAATAAATGTACATTTTACATGAACTGTTACATTTACAATTAGTTTTCACACATTCAACATGATTCCACATCAGTTTAACTGGAACAACATTGAACTCTATGGACTCTGAACCTGACCTGAGGATCGAACCCAAGACCCTGGAGCTGTCAGGTGATAACCTTTCACTCGTAAGAGGCTTGAATTCAGTAAATTCAAGCCTCTTACGACATGAATTGAAAACTCAGAACATTTATAATTTGTGTGTTATTACAATATTCTGCTAATTAAATTCATGAAGTTTTTGTATTATATTTAAAGATTGTGTATCTTCTTTTTCATGTCCTGCTTGTTGTACCGTTAGGCCGAAAAATTGCTATTACATTTGACAAATCAAACACTCGGTCATATGTGGGAGAAACTGAAATCTCAGAATGAAATGTTGACACCCACAGTGAGTGTTAAACCTTTCTATACTCAGCAAAAAAAGAAACGCCCCTTTTTCAGGACTGTGTATTTCAACAATAATGTTGTAAAAATCCAAATACCGTAACTTTACAGGGGGGTGTTCCAGAAAGCTTGGTTAACTTACCATTTGGTTAATCTTAACCTCTGGGTTGATTAACCCCAAACACGAACACCGAGAGTATGTCGGTTCCAAAACACTTGATAAGATTAAGTTTAATCCCCTCTACTGGTTACCCAGAGTTAGTGCGCGTGCACGGTGCGTACATAAAGACATTTTCAATGGATCGACAATTTCACGAGTCAAAATGGAACTTCAAAGTGAAAAAAGTGAGCGGCAAACTTCACAGAGGTTTTAATACACGCATATGAGGAATTTAAGCCAATAATAATGAAAAAAAAAAAAAGCAATACGGCTGCATCGGCTAAAGAAAGAGAGTTGACTTGGCAAAAAATAAAAGACAGAGTAAATGTGTGAGTGTATTAAATTGTAAATTTGACATCGCCTCCCCTTTTTATTATAATGCTAAATAATTAAACATCCCTTCCGCATCCTTTTGGCTGTTAAATGAAAGCATTTACTTTTCCTGCCATTAATTTCTTTACGTTAAAATACCAGTGTATACTGACTAGGAATGTATGGTTTCTTATTTAATAAGGTTTAATCCTTCTGGAGGCAGAAGCCAAGTGAATATGAAACACAAAAACGCTCTGCAAAAAGGTAATATCTTATTACACGATCACTGAACTATTTATTAAACACGGTTTAGTATATTCGTTCTGTCATGTAGCTAATAGAAAGAAGGTTGACGCCCATCTAACTGGCGGAGACCCACCACCCCCCACCCCATCTGAGGAGCTCTGGCTCTGTCCCTTAATAAAGGGCCACCAGTGACACTAACATGGTGAAATGTAAGTTTACCACTATGGTTTGTTTTCATTATATGAATTAATAAATTACTATCTCTATTGTTACGACCCCCCGGTCTAGGGTCAAGGGACGCAACAAAGAAAATAATAAATTGATTATAAATAAATATTCTTGCAACCAAGATTTTGTGCGTGGTTTTTATTTTAACACAAACGCACATACACATACAGGAAGCTCTGGGCTTCAGGATTGGGCCAAGGCCAATACAATAAACAAAACCCCCCCTCTATCTCCTCCCTCAAGCTAGCTAAACTACCAAAAAGAAAAACTGAAATCAAAATACAAAAACTAAACTAGCTTCCTAACTACTTACAAAAAAAACAGGAGAAAACAGGGGACAACAAAAATGGCACCCAACCCCTACTGCTTCCTGGCAACTATGTACAAACAAGAAAGGAACAAAATATATATACACAATATTTACAGTAAAGAAAACTATATACAAAAGCGGGAGGAACACTTCCATCCACGCTAACACAAACAAACAAAAGAAAACCCAAAAACAACAAAAGGGAAGGAGAGAGGCAAGGCGCGACACACAGGCTCTCTCTCCAACCAAACAAACCAAAAACACACACACACTCAAAACAAATACAAAATAACAAACAAATACACAGTCACACTTCAACATACAACCACTCAATCAATCACTTAATCAATCACTCAATCAATCACACAATCCAACAACCTCACAATCACAATCCAACAATTCACTAATTAACCAATCAACAACGGAGCACGGAAGTCACACACAAGGCATAAGTCGCGCCTTCCTGCTTCCACTCGTGAGATTAAGAAGGCGTGCAGATCCACCGTCAGCCAATCGCGGCGCACGTCACGGCACGTTCCATCGGGGCGGGGCTTCCTGCGAAAAGAAGAGCGGGAGAGAGAGAAAGGGGGGAGAGATCGCGCACGCGCCGCCGTCGCGCATGCGCACATACCCGCGCTACACACACACATACGTGCACTACTCCTCTGCACGTAACACCCCCACCCATAAAAGTCAAAATCTATATTTTGACAAAAACAAACATCAACTCTGCCACGAAAGATGGGGGCACCAACACAGATTAATATCGTTGCACAGATCAAGATTTTAACAAGGATTACAGTTAACGATAGGCCAACCCTCCTCGCAGCCGCTACCCGCGAACGACTCATCTGTAAAGGTGCAATGTTAATGTCAGACAACTGAATCCCATTATCAAGCTTTCGTGCTTGTGCACGTGTAACTGCACATGATGGGAACACTGTAGGACAATTGGAAACACCATCATTGTTTACATCAGCTACTGGTTTTTCTGTCACAATAGGACGAGGGAAAACAACACCACCTGCCAGATCATTACCCAGGATTACCTGAACTCCTTCAACAGGGAGTTCGGTACAAATACCAACACGTACTTTCCCCTTCACTATTTCTGTCTCAAGGTAGACGTCATGAAGTGGAACTGTGATACAGCCTGCTACTATGCCATCTCAATCAATCACTTAATCAATCACTCAATCAATCACACAATCCAACAACCTCACAATCACAATCCAACAATTCACTAATTAACCAATCAACAACGGAGCACGGAAGTCACACACAAGGCATAAGTCGCGCCTTCCTGCTTCCACTCGCGAGCTTAAGAAGGCGTGCAGATCCACCGTCAGCCAATCACGGTGCACGTCACGGCACGTTCCATCGGGGCGGGGCTTCCTGCGAAAAGAAGAGCGGGAGAGAGAGAAAGGGGGGAGAGATCGCGCACGCGCCGCCGTCGCGCATGCGCACATACCCGCGCTACACACACACATACGTGCACTACTCCTCTGCACGTAACATCTATCACTTAAAGGCTTTTGAACATGCTTAACGTTTTTATGCAGGCTTACTGTATTTAACTGCCCATGATGTATACAGTAGGCTATTGTGATCTTACTTGTATTACTTTGACATGTTTTTTCCTGCATTAGTGGTTTTTTCTTTGATAATATTGAGAATTTTATGCTGGGTTGTATTTTCTTATAGATACTGGGTTGATTAGATAAAGGGATTATATTATTGGACGCTACAGAAAGAACACAGTCTGTCACAGTTGCAAGTGTTTTGTTGTCAGGTACCTTTAGTTGCTTTTGCTCCATGCTATCTGACTCAGCTGGAGTGACTTCCATCATGTCATCTGGATTTGGTAGGTGTTCCTGGGTGACTAGTTGTTGGATTTGACTGTGGCAAGTGACAAACATTAGGCATGGTTTTAGGCATGCATTGTTTATATATTGTCTGCACACTGGAAATCCACAGTATGGATGTTTAAATCAAAAGTATGATTATCAGTACCATACCTTGTCAGAGGAAATGTCTGAATTAACTGATAGCACCACCACTTCCTGATTATAGGCATGTCAGACTAATAAAAGATAGCAATTGAAAGGCTTAGTCTTTTTTGAATGTCTTTTTGCTTAATAAATAACCATAAATTGATGCAAACTCACCGCAGCAAAATCAAATGGCTTTGAGAGCGTAACATGGAGTGCATACTAAAAAACAAAACCAAAACTTTATTAACAAATGTGGTGTTTACCACACAAACACAGCTGCATAGCAATTATAAGACCACTTACCATCAACATGAATACCCCACAATCAATTCCTCCAAGCTGAAGAGGGGCACCCTGTAAATTTTAGACAATTTACAATTAGACCATATTCAATAAATACATTATATAGCTGTCATGTCCGGTAAATGTTTTTATTTAGTTTTGTCTTTGTTTATAGTTTTGTTAAAAAAGTGCACTTTAAACTCAGTTCACCCATAGCGGGTTATTTGTGACATCTGTGCACTGCATTCTTTCGTAACACTCACCTACAGATATGAAAAGTTCACAAGCAAAGAAGTTAAAAAGCTGTACCTCAAAATCTGCCAGTACAGACATGTTCCAGTGGCCAGGTGAAATGTGACTTGCCAGTTTTCTAAAGGAATTACAGGGAGTCAGATGTAAACAAAGATGTATTTGACCATATTGCAATAAAAATGTTGGAGCTTTATGTTAGAGCCAGGGGTTTGTGTTTTACCATGATTAAATTATAATTAGATAATACTGAAAACCATAACTGGCTGAAACATAAAAATATGAACTCAAACAGATCCACCATACATTTCATAATGCGCTACACATTTCAGTTCATGACACATGACACACTCAGCTAAAATTGATCCTATTAATCTTAAAGTACTTTACTGTTGTAAAAAATAACTTCCTTCCATTAATGTAACTTAACATCTTGTTTTAAAACAAAGTATGATGATGTGCAGCAAACCTGACCTCAAAATTACTTTCAAAGTTTGGATAATAGGCTACCAACAAGAAAACAAGCTACAACATGAAATGTCTGGTTTGTTTCCCGTAATGCACACTTGAGTAATTATGACCATGTAACAACCAAAAAGTACAAAATTACATTATGCATAGCAGGCTAACATATGGAAAAATGTAACTTAACACATATAATCCAGTGCCCTGACTCCAGTGAGGGAAGTAAAATAAAGTCCTTGGTTGCAGCATCATCCTGTGAGAATCATGGTAAACCACAGTTGTGATGATTAATATTCTATATATGATTATTGATTTCTTGCACTAACTATTCATATTGCAAAATAAGCAAATCATTAAAATGTGTGCCACAAATTTGAAAGGATACTAACAGGTAAAGTTGGCCGAGGATCATTGTTATATGGGGGCAACCATGTGACCACCACATAACTGTTGACAGCAAACACATCCTTGCCCTAAAAGGATGCAGTGTGACATTAAACATTTTTCATATCCCCTGAAATACAAACAGAACAAAAGCCATCAAACTGACCTGTAAAGCTGCAAGTGCAGCTATGAGCTGAAAGCACTGATTAGCAATCTGATAAAAAGAATGGATGAATATTAGTAAAGTTGCATTTAGATCAACCCTGTCAACAGCAAAATAATGCCTATGAATGGACATTTACCGTTGCCTCTAACTCATCAAAGGCCAAAGACCAAAAGTCACTTCTGTTTAATGTTTGGGCTGGGCTTAGCTGAAGTAAATCCTCACTTGGATCTTTGGCTCTATCCAAGACATAAGCCATCTGATAAAATGAAATAGACATTGTTATATAATTCCTACAAATATGAACAGTAATCCAGATAAAAAATACTCAAGACAACCATTGCAATATGAATAAATTACCAAATTCTGTTGTGCTGGGAGATACTCAACATCCCATATCCTCCTGTCTGCTTGTTCATCTGTCTGGCTTGTTGTTACACTTTGAACTAGGTGAGGTGGGCTAGGGCAGTCTTAAGAGAAAATCCATATTTGTAAGTGAATTTTTATGGTCTTAGTAAAGCTTGTTTATACAGTAGCAGAAGAAGGTTGGAAAAGTGTACAATTACAAATGTAACATTTTTTTTTATTTAAACTCCTAATGTGAAAACAGGAGCAGAAGAAAACATGAAGCATCACAAAATATTCCACAAGATAAAAAATATCCATATTGTTAAATTTAGATGTATTATTGCTTTTTTACTTAGACCTAGTTTTCTGTCACTCACTGGATTGTACTCTTTCCTCTGCTTTATCTGGTATCTGTGCAGCTGTGGCTGTAGTAAACAAAGATAACAAAACCGATTAGAAGATAATACAGATGAGCACTCAATGTTAAACAACTGACAAAATAAATAGCTTCCTTCATTTACCCATTACTATCTGACCGTTGTGATCCAACTGCAGTTGAACATCTTTGCCCACTACTTTCTGGATGCTGGCTTTAGTTTTAATATTACATTTTGTGTTGTAGTGGTGTAGTATGTTCCGTATCATGAAGATATGCTGAGAGGGTGTGAGGGTATTCAAAAAATAATTGTTCTTCCTCATGTCTGCAAATAATTGTCCTGCACACTGGCTGTTAACCCAGCCAGCCAGTTCTGGGACAAGCCCAATCCTCTGAAGGGCATCTCTAGTATCCTTTGTATTCCTCTCATGGAAAATATCATATAGAGTGTAGTGGTCAGATGACCCGGTGATTGGGTGGCAGTTAACGTCTGTACCTGTTTTCTTTGTTTTGAGCCAAGGTAAATTGACTTTTAGCTTTCCCTCACCAGCCAGCTGCACATTCTCTGTGGTTGCTTCTGCCAGTCGCCCCTCATGTGGACTAAATGGCAATTTTTCAGGCTCCCTCAAGTTAGTATGTGTTGCCAGTCCTCTTGCAAAATCATATATGGCTATGTTTGGAAAGTGCTTCCAGCTAAGCAAAATGTCAGCATAGTCTCTGGGACTCTCTGCTCTTAGATTAAATTTAATGGAGTACACCACTGCACAGGGGCACATAACAACTGCCCAACCACCTATGGAAAACGCATAATTGATGTAATATTAATGTACATAAACAATGTTTAATAACTGCTACAGATGACCTTGTATGCTTGACATACAAACATTACAATCTCCTGGCAGAAAAAAAACAACTTTTTAACACTGTGGAGTAAACGAATGCAACTACAGATCTACTTGTACAGTGAAAGATGCAGCTTACCAGAAGCTCCCCAGACCTTCTCAAAGATCTTGTCATAAGATGACCTGTTTTTCATTTCATCCCGCAATCTTAGGATAAGGTCCATTTTTGAGCCTTTTGAGTCCAGGCCACATTGCTTACACAGTTTTCTAACCATGTCCACCTATTATTTTAACAAGAAATGATATTTAGCTTAATGCAAACACAGTGAATTAATAATCAGTGTAACAAGTCATTACCTTAAGATTAATCAGTGCATCTTGGAGCCTCTCCTCTGTCATTTGTAGATCTGCCATGTCACGTTTCCCTGCTTGTTTGCGCTTGGAGTGTGTGTGTGGCATGAACGCGGAGGAAGCGAGCTGACGGTTGATCAAAGTCCTTTTATTCAACATAAAGGTAAACAACATCCAAACACAAACGGAACTTAATTATAACTACAAAAGCTAGACGCCTGACTGCTATTCAGTCAGGCTATTTAAACACAAACAAATCAACTAATAATTGGCTTACCTCGGTTCAGGTGAGCTTCTACGTCACCTGACCGAGGTGCACACTGGGAACTGAAGTTAAACACAAAACAACTACAAAACGAAACCAAAAATGGGCATTAGGCGCCCTCTAGGGGTTAACCGTCACAGTACTCCCCCCCCCAAAAAAAATGCTCCTCCGGAGCATTACCGGAGGCCCCGGACACCCACCCCACAGTACTACCTTTCGCCTCCTGCCCAGGAGGCTGGGTGAAGGGCTGGAGGAGCGCTCGGCGGCTGCAGAGCTGGAGAAGCGCTCGACGACGGCTCTGGAGCGTGCACGACGCTCGACGACGGCTCTGGAGCGTGCACGACGCTCGACGACGGCTCTGGAGCGTGCACGACGCTCGACGACGGCTCTGGAGCGTGCACGACGCTCGACGACGGCTCTGGAGCGTGCACGACGCTCGACGACGGCTCTGGAGCGTGCACGACGCTCGACGACGGCTCTGGAGCGTGCACGACGCTCGACGACGGCTCTGGAGCGTGCACGACGCTCGACGACGGCTCTGGAGCGTGCACGACGCTCGACGACGGCTCTGGAGCGTGCACGACGCTCGACGACGGCTCTGGAGCGTGCACGACGCTCGACGGCTCAACGTCGTCCTCAAAGCCGGGCGGCGGCGGCAGAACAGGAGCGTCGGTCAGCTGCTGCTGACACGCTGGTTCGCTGTCCTCGAAGCCGGGAGGCGGTGGCAGAACAGGAGCGTCGGTCAGCTGCTGCTGACACGCTGGCTCGCTGTCCTCGAAGCCGGGAGGCGGCGGCAGAACAGGAGCGTCGGTCAGCTGCTGCTGACACGCTGGCTCGCTGTCCTCGAAGCCGGGAGGCGGCGGCAGAACAGGTGCATGGGACAGCGGCTGCTGGCGTGCTAGCTCGCTATCCTCGAAGCCGGGAGGCGGCGGCAGAACAGGTGTCTTGGTCGTTGGAGCTTGTGCAGGGCTCGACAGCGTTGGAGCGTGCACGGCGCTTGACTGCAACGGTGGAGCGTGCACGGCGCTCGACTGCAACGGTGGAGCGTGCACGATGCTCAACTGCAACGTTGGAGCGTGCAGGGCGCTCTCCAGCAGCGTTGGAGCGTGCAGGGCGCTCTCCTGCAGCGTTGGAGCGTGCAGGGCGCTCTCCTGCAGCGTTGGAGCGTGCACGGCGCTCTCCTGCAGCGTTGGAGCGTGCACGGCGCTCTCCTGCAGCGTGGGAGCGTGCACGGCGCTCGCCTGCAGCGTGGGAGCGTGCACGGCGCTCGCCTGCAGCGTGGGAGCGTGCACGGCGCTCGCCTGCAGCGTGGGAGCGTGCACGGCGCTCTCTTGCAGCGTGGGAGCGTGCACGGCGCTCTCCTGCAGCGTTGGCGAGGGAGGAAAAAGCTCCGAGCCCGCTTCGCGGTTGTCCCGGAAGTGGAGAATCATGCGCTGCATCTCCTCCACCTGCTCCCGTATTTCTCGCACTTGCTCCGGCTCTGGAATCCACCACCTGAGCTCCTTTTGCTGCTGCTCTGCCTGGGGTTCTCTCTCCCCCGCATCACCGCCGTACTTGGGCTTCCTCGCCCTTCTCTTCCGGCCGGTGCGGGGAATCACGTGACCCCGCGCTGCATCGCCTTTGAATGGCGTTCGCCGAATGGCGAGCCTGCAGCTCTCCCAGCTCCGTGGTGTCTCTCTTTCCCTCTCCTCGCTGCTCTCCCGGTCGTGCTCCTGCTCCTGTTTGGCTAGCTGGTTGTACCTCCAGCTCTGGAACAGATCGATCTTGCCGTCTTCCAGCCAGCAGTACTCCCAGCTACCAAACCCCTCTTCCTCGCTGTCTTCCAGCCAGTTCGCCAGCTCGGGCGAGATGGTATCCGCGCCCCCCCCAAAAATAATCCAGGGGGAAGTCCTCCGCCATGCCACTTGAATGGTCTAGCTTTCTGTCACGTTTCCCTGCTTGTTTGCGCTTGGAGTGGGTGTGTGGCATGAACGCGGAGGAAGCGAGCTGACGGTTGATCAAAGTCCTTTTATTCAACATAAAGGTAAACAACATCCAAACACAAACGGAACTTAATTATAACTACAAAAGCTAGACGCCTGACTGCTATTCAGTCAGGCTATTTAAACACAAACAAATCAACTAATAATTGGCTTACCTCGGTTCAGGTGAGCTTCTACGTCACCTGACCGAGGTGCACACTGGGAACTGAAGTTAAACACAAAACAACTACAAAACGAAACCAAAAATGGGCATTAGGCGCCCTCTAGGGGTTAACCGTCACATGCCATTTCTGTAGCCTGTCTTGGTGCATGAAACTTTTCATGTTCTGTGTTAAAAACTATGTCATCCCTTCTAGTTTTTGGTCCAATCCAATGAGCCCAGTTGTTATAACATGGAAGAACCACAAAAGGGTTCTTTCGGCCACCTTGGAAATAAATAAATAAATAAATAAATATATATATATATATATACAGTGGTGTGAAAAACTATTTGCCCCCTTCCTGATTTCTTATTCTTTTGCATGTTTGTCACACTTAAATGTTTCTGCTCATCAAAAACCGTTAACTATTAGTCAAAGATAACATAATTGAACACAAAATGCAGTTTTTAAATGAAGGTTTACGTTATTAACGTAGAAAAAAAACTCCAAATCTACATGGCCCTGTGTGAAAAAGTGATTGCCCCCCTTGTTAAAAAATAACTTAACTGTGGTTTATCACACCTGAGATCAATTTCTGTAGTCACCCCCAGGCCTGATTACTGCCACACCTGTTTCAATCAAGAAATCACTTAAATAGGAGCTACCTGACACAGAGAAGTAGACCAAAAGCACCTCAAAAGCTAGAGATCATGCCAAGATCCAAAGAAATTCAGGAACAAATGAGAACAAAAGTAAAATTGAGATCTATCAGTCTGGTGAAGGTTATAAAGCCATTTCTAAAGCTTTGGGACTCCAGCGAACCACAGTGAGAGCCATTATCCACAAATGGCAAAAACATGGAACAGTGGTGAACCTTCCCAGGAGTGGCCGGCCGACCAAAATTACCCCAAGAGCGCAGAGACAACTCATCCGAGAGGCCACAAAAGACCCCAGGACAACATCTAAAGAACTGCAGGCCTCACTTGCCTCAATTATGGTCAGTGTTCACGACTCCACCATAAGAAAGAGACTGGGCAAAAACGGCCTGCATGGCAGATTTCCAAGGCGCAAACCACTTTTAAGCAAAAAGAACATTAAGGCTCGTCTCAATTTTGCTAAAAAACATCTCAATGATTGCCAAGACTTTTGGGAAAATACCTTGTGGACCGACAAGACAAAAGTTGAACTTTTTGGAAGGTGCGTGTACCGTTACATCTGGCGTAAAAGTAACACAGCATTTCAGAAAAAGAACATCATACCAACAGTAAAATATGGTGGTGGTAGTGTGATGGTCTGAGGTTGTTTTGCTGCTTCAGGACCTGGAAGGCTTGCTGTGATAGATGGAACCATGAATTCTACTGTCTACCAAAAAATCCTGAAGGAGAATGTCCGGCCATCTGTTCGTCAACTCAAGCTGAAGCGATCTTGGGTGCTGCAGCAGGACAATGACCCAAAACACACCAGCAAATCCACCTCTGAATGGCTGAAGAAAAACAAAATGAAGACTTTGGAGTGGCCTAGTCAAAGTCCTGACCTGAATCCTATTGAGATGTTGTGGCATGACCTTAAAAAGGCGGTTCATGCTAGAAAACCCTCAAATAAAGCTGAATTACAACAATTCTGCAAAGATGAGTGGGACAAAATTCCTCCAGAGCGCTGTAAAAGACTCGTTGCAAGTTATCGCAAACGCTTGATTGCAGTTATTGCTGCTAAGGGTGGCCCAACCAGTTATTAGGTTCAGGGGGCAATTACTTTTTCACACAGGGCCATGTAGGTTTGGATTTTTTTTCTCCGTAAATAATAAAACCCCTCATTTAAAAACTGCATTTTGTGTTTACTTGTGTTATCTTTGACTAATAGTTAAATGTGTTTGATGATCAGAAACATTTTGTGTGACAAACATGCAAAAGAATAAGAAATCAGGAGGGGGGCAAATAGTTTTTCACACCACTGTATATATATATATATATATATATATATATATATATATATAAACAAGCAGCTCAAATTTACTTCAATTAAGAATCCTGCTATAGTTCATAATTGTGATTAAACAATAATATTAACATGCAAAGTCTATATCACAATACTATCACTGTATTCTTGTGGTGGAACAGACAAGCCCTATGTTTTAACAGACACAAGTAAGTAAGTGGCTTACTTACAGGGAAGTAAGCCACTGCAAACGATTTTAGACATCACAGAGTCCCAAAATAGCTTGATATCGACAGTGCCATCAAAGTGTGCTGGTGGAGCCTCCATGTCACTTACTGCAGATTTAAGCAAGGTATTAAAAAACTATTGTCATTTGTCTTTTATTCATCAAAAAATGTTTGTTCTGTTACTTACCAGGCATATTGAACACACCCTTTCTGTGAAGGTCCATGACCACCACTGGTGGATAGTATCCACACTTGTAACAAGAATACAAGTAGTTGTGTGAGGTCATGGCTTCAAAGTGCATGTAGGCATGGAGTATTGTGGCTTTTTTAGGGAAGGTCTTATTTTCTGTTTGCTCAAGGACTTCAATTGCGCGGCTTACAGAATGGTGAGTCTAAGAAAATATACAACATAGTAAGGCACACATTCAAAAAATAAGAACAGTAAAACAGTAAATGTGTTCTTACCTGAAGTGATTCGCGTAGTACAATACACAGATGAAGGGAGATGAGAATATGGTCGTGAATTCCATCATTCCATTCTTGATATCTGTACATCAGCCCACAGTCAGGACATGCCTTGCAGTATGTAGAAGAGCCTAAAAAATGAAAGGAAAAGAAAACTTACAATATTGTTATTGATTGCTTTCAATCATCAGTCAATCATAACTTAAATTGGTATTGCTAAGATGATACGGATTATATAGTTTGACATGTCTCACCATTTACAACACCAGTATAAGTGATAAGTTTGGCATCTGCTGTTATGAGCAGTGGTTCAGTTAGTTCCCCTGCACAGTCCATGCATGATGTTTCTTTTGGTATCAACTGCCTTGGAAAATCCTGCAAAGATTTGGAACCAGTGACCAAATGCTGGGGTAGTTGGGCAGGAAGAGCTTTTTTTTCCATTAAATAGTGAACCATCCTTCGAAGGCCTGCATCATCAGGAGGATATGCGTGTCCTTCATCTTCACCTGGCTGTGCCTTGGATGCACAATCTGTCTCTTGATTATTCACAGCTGGATCTGGCCTGATGTCACTTACTGCAGTCATGAACAGATGTCGGTCAGTACTAAAAAGGTGCCATTTTGCGATGGATTTATGAAGACATGACTGTCTTGCTTTGGCACAGGGACAGTGCCAGGACTTCTTTTTTGAATCATATGCTGCTATTACCCTACCCAGTCTACTGTGGTATGACACTTTTGGCTCATATACTGAAATAAACTTTTTGGATGGGGGTCCTCCAACAGTCACCTCAACAGAAAGTGGAACACCTGCATCAGTAGCTGCCTTTCGTTGGTTTAAGCAGCTCTGTTTCCTTGCATCCCCAAAAAACCTACAAGCAACAATTTATGTCAGTACCTCCTCATCTAAAATGATGGGTGTTGTGTCTGAGTGGGGACAGAAGAGCAATGACTTAAGATGAATGCGCTCATAAGGAACAATTCCACTCCTCACTGCAAATTCAGCATTTGTGTTGCATTCATCCAATTCACAGGTTATTTTTTGGCTTGCACCCCATGTCTTTTTTTGAACATGTATAGGAGAGCATGGCTTAAAAAATGACTTATCAACAGCAAAGATGCCATTTTTGGCATCAATGCATTGGCATGATAGATGCCGCTTTACTGTAATAACGTCTACCCTTTGCCTATGTCTTCGGTTGATATGAACCAGCAAGTTCCTTTGATTTATTTTAATGCCACAGTGTGTGAAAGTCACCCTGACTTGCTGCCGGACGTGTACTCTTTTTGCTGACGATGCTGGAGGTGGTCCTGGTGCTGCTGATGGAGGTGGTGCCACTGACGCTGGGGATGGTGGCGCTGATGCTGGGGATGGAGGTGCTGCCGCTGATGCTGGGGATGAAGGTGCTGCTGATGGGGATGGAGGTGCTGCTGCTGGGGATGGTGCTGCTGATGCTGGAGATGGTGGTGGTGCTGCTGATGCTGGGGATGGTGCTGCTGATGCTGGAGATGGTGGTGGTGCTGCTGATGCTGGAGATGGTGGTGGTGCTGCTGATGCTGGAGATGGTGGTGGTGCTGCTGATGCTGGAGATGGTGGTGGTGCTGCTGATGCTGGAGATGGTGGTGGTGCTGCTGATGCTGGAGATGGTGGTGGTGCTGCTGATGGTGGTTGTCCAGATGCAAAATTTTTACACATTTTAAAATGTGTAATAAGACTGTCACGTCTAATTACTGTTGATGTACAGTAACAGCAGTGAAAATGTGGTGATTGCCTGCACTTTAGACCACACTTGATGATGACAAAATCTAAAACATAGAAAGAATAAAATTAGCACAATTGTTTCATTTACATGTTTAATACAATGCATTGCCTATGCTGAGGTTTTGCGGTGAAACACTTTGCTCAAGAGCACAACAACATTAAGATCCTTTTTTTATATATTGTTTTACCACACTGCCACCAAACACCAAGGCCAGTGTAGGTGAAGGTTTTGTTCTGTCCAAGCAGAACACATGAAGTTCTACCAAATAAAGCCCTGATTTAAAAACTATTAGCTAAACATGCAACTACTCAGCTGGAACAAATACCTGACAGACTCTACACCAGCCCTTGCAGCCTGATTGCCACGTAAAGAGTATTTATATACATGTTATTAATATTTATAATGATTGAAATTAAGTAATGTAATACAGAAAATCTATTAAAAAATTTTTTTTTTAAACATAAGTATGTGAAATTCAAAATTCCCAAAAGTTTCACAACAGGAGAACATATTAAATGAACAATATATTTAAGATTTAAATGCTAGGAAGAAATGACAATGCAAAAACTTAAAGGTTCAACAAGCATGATGTGTTTCTCACACGCACAGTACTACAATTAAAATTATTCACAACACACATACCTTCTTCTTGAACTGCATTTCACATGTGATTTGCTACATGATTCTGGAGCTCATGCAAATGGTTGTAAACCGATTTACAGTAGGTACAGTGGTATTTTTGGCAGCATACTGTGCATCTCTGGATAGACAGCAGGGGATCCTGTCCTCGCAAAAGTATTGTCTGATGCATCTGTACAGGTTAATCTGAAATTTAAAAAAATATATGATTATATATAAACACTACTATAAAGTTTTTCTGAAATCACGTAGTAGGAGAGGCGAGTTGCTCGGTCTGTCCGCTGTGCTTCGGTAAGCTTCTCTGGCGCCAGGAGAGACTCAGTCAAACACACACACACACACGTTGTCCGTCAGAAAGGTCTCTGTTTATTAACAGCAAAAGATGGGGTTTATATATGTTTGACCAAACGCCTGGGCTATAGACATATGTTACTACAAAGAACATGAACCATTGTAAATGTCCTGATGAGATCCTGAAGAATCAAAGGAGAGGAAGATAGAGAGGTGTCCGTGCAGAGACAGATCACAAGATGTTGGCTCGAGTTAGGGGGAGAGGGGGAAGGAGACAGAGGGGGAGAGAGACATGAAGAGAGAATGGGAAGGTGAGCGTGGGAGCGTTCACACCTTAAAGAGCTGATGTAAGAGGAGACAGGAAGATAGCAACAGGAAAGATTTAACACGTGCTACTACACATGCAAAAATGTAGCATGGGAGATGGGAGAATGCTAGCATTAGTTACGCGGAAAAAAACAACAACTAATTAACGTTTCTGTTCAAGGGTGTGAAAACATAGCAACCATAGTCATGTCGAGACAGCGATAAATGTAAGATATACATTTTATATACATTTCAATGTAAAATTTATCTTTAAAGTACAGTTTTCTTACCGTGCGATACAGGTACATCTAGTTCGAACGGACTCTAACTGTGCGGCGATCTACCTGGCCTTGTTTTGTGTAGCAGCAGCAATTTAAAATATCATTTTCAGTCAAGTATATAGGAACTTGCTGCAAACGACATTATGTATTTATAAAGCTGTTATTCTGAAGTTTATCCTTAGCAGGCTGTCGAGTTTGTGAAAATGTGTTTAGTGCTTACTTCAGTGCTGACATGTGAGTAACTCGAGCATTTATATTTTCATGGATTTTGTTAAGCAAACGTTGTTAATGTTAGGAATGGGTTTTGTTAGACAATGCTGTGTGAATATCACTTTACTATCTGAGTTGTTATCGTTGCTTGACAATTCTAGAGTAAGTTTCTAAATGACTGCTTACTGCTTTTTTGCAGTGGTACTCTGGAATAAACCTGGAGAGAAACAGTGAGCCAAGGAGTGATTACAGGTTCTGTGCATGTGTCCCCTCACAGGACCCGTAGAAAGTAAATACCAAAATGTTACTTGTACTGTACTGTTGTGATGAAATCCTGCCTTGTGCTGAAAACTGTGGTGTCAATATGTGGTGGTTAGTGTTGATATTGTGTTGGGACACAACAAATAAATCACTGTATAGCAATGCAAATGGTTTTCCATGGGCTCCTGTGGTGCCATAAAATGTCAGTAATATTAGGAAACCCGCTGGATCCGGCTGGGTATAGAGTCAGAAACATGTCTGCAGTACTCTGGTGTCTGCTTGATCACTTCCTGAAGATCATGTACAGAAGACGGTTTCCTCACTGCTCCTGCCTTCTTCACTGTTCTTCTGTACAACAGTGTTCTATTGGGTTTAGGTCTGGAGATGACCCAGGCCATGGCTCAGGACGCTGAACACCGTTATTACAGAGACAGTTTTCACTAGTTATTCAGATCATTAGTGTTAATTAAGTCTTCTGGCAGATCGACTTAATCTAATTACTGTGTCAGGAATAACCTCTAGAGGGCGCCGTGTGCACATGGACTCTTGTAGTTTACTGTATGTGGACTTTGGCTGGGACTTAATTTCCCAGGATGCACCTGTGTCACATGGGTTTCCTTGTGATCACCTGTGTGTTGTTTAGCCATAGGTGTATAAATAGACTTTGGGGTTGTGTTTAGGTTGTCGTGCGTCTGTTGTGTATCGTCTGTCTACTGGCTTGGTGTCTGTGCTTGTACTCGTTCTTGCTCCTGTCTAGTTTCCTGTTTTGTTGGTTTGTGTTTGTGTGTTTCATTATCAAAGTCTTCACTCCACACCAATGCCCCGCCTACAATCCCTCTATCCTGACACAGAGTCATTACCTGTCTGGGCGAGAGAGAGAGAGAGAGAGAGAGAGGAGGAGACTAGTTCAAAGTGAAAGTCTGAAGGTCGTTTTTGTGGCGAGAAAAACATGAAGTTATTTGCTGAGAAAAATAAGAGTGAGTACATGAAGATAAATCTGTAATGTGTGAGTGTTAGGATTATTTACTGAATGAAGATAAATTCTGTCTAAACATTACACACTTTACTATAAACAATGTGGATAACACAGTGTTAATGCAGTAACTAAACCTGAGGGAAATAAACACGTGTGTGTGTGTGTGTGTGTGTGTGTCCTGTGGTGTTTCTTACAGATGTCTAAAGTTTACAGTTGTTATTTGTTGAAGTGAGAATCACATTAATTTTCATTCATGACGTATTTGCACTACATTTTTCTTCTTTTCACAAATAAAGTAATCAGCAATAAACCCATAAACACAATGCCACTTCCTGATTTGATAACACACACACACACACACACACACACACACACACAGAGTGCTATTTTAGAGTGAAATGCAGAAATGTCAGATCAGACGTCCTCATAATGATGTTTTAATGTTTCTGTTTTGACTGATAAACCTTCATGTGATAGAAACACGATGCTTTCATTTCCTTAAGAAGTTCTGTGGAGTAAATGTGACTCTTTCTGAAGTGTTTTATTCTCATGCAGTTTGTACCTACAGTATATATTTTTGTATTTACTCATATTAACAAAGAATCTTCATCTTTATATTTAACATTATATAAAATATCTCTTTACAAAGGCTTAGTTTATTGAAACTTCCATATCATTTGAGCTCCATCAGGCTGTTGGAGAGAGTGAACATCGGTATTTACATGATACTTTGAAGGAATTGGATGTTTATATCAGTCATTTCCTAATCTCTGATTTTTTACTCACCAGGATTAACCTAAATTTATGCTATAAGAAGTTTGACTTTCTAAAATAATGTCAGCGGAGTGTGAGAAAATGACGTGTGAAAAGAGTCTAGAAGAGGAGCTGGGAGAGATGAAAAGGTAAGTAGTTTAGATTAGCAATTTAGGAAAAAAAGAAGAAAAAAAACACCTGGTAAGAAATTCTGTGTGACCAGAACCAGGACCAGTTACCATGATTTACATCAACATCAGATGCAGAATGTATGTTAAATTTAGAGACTTTAGAAGATAAACATGCTAAGACATTTCTCTTTACTCTTTAGTGGAACTGAGATAAGGCCGAGGTCTCCTGTATCCAGCTGTGTGTCCTTTAAGAGTGACAAGTCAATGCCACTCCCACTCAACTTTAAAGAGGGAACAGTCACTCATGAAAGATAGTTTTTTCATTGATTGGACTCCTGAAAGTTAAATTTTATATTAAATTTAAAATATCATCATCATCATCATCATCATCATGATTAGCAGCTGTGATTTAGTTTGTTTGTTATAATACTTGTTGTTATAAACAGATTAACAGCTTTTTTAACTATAAAGCGTAGTGAATCAGTTTACTTAATCCTTCAGCTGTCAATCATCTTCAAGAATGTCCAGGTTAGACTTCCTCATACTTGGGTTGAGTTCAGTCAGGGCTCTGTGCAGAACACCTGAGTTCTTCCACTCCAACACACTCTTAACACAACATGTCTTCATGGAGATGGCTTTATGTACAGGGGCGTCGTCAGTAGGCCTGGGAATCACCAGACATCGCCCGCTACAATGTTATCACAATACTTAGGTGTCGATTCAATTAATACTGCAATTCTGTAATTATCACAATTTTATAAGAATCCTAATTCAATGTTAATTGTTTTTTGTTTTGTTTTCATCACAATTTTAAGACCTTGAACTTGACTTGAAAAAAACATAACAAAAAGTTGTCATAACTGAAAAGTATTTTTGACCTTAGCTTTATTCAACAGCTTCACAACTGAATTGAACATGAATAATTAAATGTACTGTAACTCGTTCCTTATATTAGTTTTCTCACTTTAAATCCAAGGGCCGTCTGCCATAATTATTATTTTTAAACAAACGTCACTAATAATTCACTCCTGCCACACAGGATACCGATGTGTGAATAGTTTAGAGTGTACTTCCTGTAGGGTTATTAAACATGGCAACATTTTACCGCCTCAAATACCTCCACAGTCTTGAGCCAGTGTAAGCCTGTAAGTGTAAGTGTGTGTAATGTGTGGGTTTGAGACTAATTTGCTCAGAGTTTGGAGAAAAAGGTCGATCAGAGGGTTTTATTGTGCACAACTTTTGATATTGTAATGCCATAAAAAGTGTTTCTGTTGCGCCACTCGGATGCTTGTGCACACACACAGAATCGGTTTTATCCAAAGTGATCAGTCGAGGCTGATCAAGCTGAAAAACAGTTACCATGATTTACATCAACATCAGATGCAGAATGTATGTTAAATTTAGAGACTTTAGAAGATAAACATGCTAAGACATTTCTCTTTACTCTTTAGTGGAACTGAGATAAGGCCGAGGTCTCCTGTATCCAGCTGTGTGTCCTTTAAGAGTGACAAGTCAATGCCACTCCCACTCAACTTTAAAGAGGGAACAGTCACTCAAGAAAGGTAGTTTTTTCATTGATTGGACTCCTGAAAGTTACATTTTATATTAAATTTAAAATATCATCATCATCATCATCATCAGCATGATTAGCAGCTGTGATTTAGTTTGTTTGTTATAATACTTGTTGTTATAAACAGATTAACAGCTTTTTTAACTATAAAGTGTAGTGAATCAGTTTACTTAATCCTTCAGCTGTCAATCATCTTCAAGAATGTCCAGGTTAGACTTCCTCATACTTGGGTTGAGTTCAGTCAGGGCTCTGTGCAGAACACCTGAGTTCTTCCACTCCAACACACTCTTAACACAACATGTCTTCATGGAGATGGCTTTATGTACAGGGGCGTCGTCAGTAGGCCTGGGAATCACCAGACATCGCCCGTTACAATGTTATCACAATACTTAGGTGTCGATTCAATTAATACTGCAATTCTGTAATTATCACAATTTTATAAGTATCCTAATTCAATGTTAATTGTTTTTTGTTTTGTTTTCATCACAATTTTAAGACCTTGAACCTGACTTGAAAAAAACATAACAAAAAGTTGTCATAACTGAAAAGTATTTTTGACCTTAGCTTTATTCAACAGCTTCACAACTGAATTGAACATGAATAATTAAATGTACTGTAACTCGTTCCTTATATTAGTTTTCTCACTTTAAATCCAAGGGCCGTCTGCCATAATTATTATTTTTAAACAAACGTCACTAATAATTCACTCCTGCCACACAGGATGCCGATGTGTGAATAGTTTAGAGTGTACTTCCTGTAGGGTTATTAAACATGGCAACATTTTACCGCCTCAAATACCTCCACAGTCTTGAGCCAGTGTAAGCCTGTAAGTGTAAGTGTGTGTAGTGTGTGGGTTTGAGACTAATTTGCTCAGAGTTTGGAGAAAAAGGACAATCAGAGGGTTTTAATGTGCACAACTTTTGATATTGTAATGCCATAAAAAGTGTTTCTGTTGCGCCACTCGGATGCTTGTGCACACGCACAGAATCGGTTTCATCCAAAGTGATCAGTCGAGGCTGATCAAGCTGAAAAACCAGCACTCTAAAAAATAAAACTGTGCTGTACTCAATTTTTTTTGTGAAACATTTTTACACTTAAAAATATCAATATCAATCTAAAAATTGAAAAAATCACGTAAAATATACTTCATGAATTGAGTACAAGTCAGTAAAAAAATTAAGTAGACCTGAATAACTTTTTTTAGTACAATAATAGTACAAAATTGAGTAAATGTAATGAAAATCATAAGTTAATGCAAGGTTACCCTAAGTGGAAATGAGTAAAATTATTGAGTAGATATGATTGAAATGGAAGGTAGAAGAAACTGAAAAATAGACTATTATTTAACAAACAAATGTGCTACATTTACTTATTTTAAATTAATTTAATTCATACTGGTCTATCACAGAATTAATACCTTTACACTATTTTTTTAAATACTGTATATTTAGCTTTTAATCAAGTTTTTTTTTCTTCAATTTAGGTCAATGTATCTAATGACATATCTAATTATAAACAAAGACACAATACACACATTACCATTTTAATTAAACATTTATTTGCCAAATTTGACAAGACATGACGTCTAAACTCAATCTGGTTTACTTTGCAAATGACATGTAACAAGATAATAAACAATGAGCTGAATTGATCTCATTATTAAACAGTCTCACAAACAATACTTCTGCCACAAGTATTATACAGTTAATATGTGGAAAGTAGACTTTTGTATTAGAATAGAATCACAGTCACATTTTACTTCTGAAAGATTGCAGACCTTCACACTTCAGTTTCCTGCAAACTGTGGGATCGATACAAATGTGTGTGCAGACATTCTCAGGTCTTAAAGAAGCAATGACAGTCTAAATGCCAAATGCCTACATGTAAATGAAGACAGGACACTGAATATCATTGATCAACAGTACCATGCTTCACTCCATAATGTTCGAAATTCCTTTTGATGATGCAACACATGTGCAGAGCTTACACCGCCATCCCATAAGCTGGCACCTAAAAAAGGAATGATAGTATACAAGTAAGTACAAGTGTGACTGTTACTATATACATCATCACATTGATCTATGAGTGGTGTTCAAGTCAAAGCGGGACTTGTGATGAAAATTCTCTGAAACGAAGATGTAAAACTGATTTGATTTTACAGAGCCCATTGCTGGTAAAATTCCGGTGAACATTTCAGTGGAATGTTTTACAAAAAACAGACTGCTTTGATCACCAAAGGCGTTTTGCAGAACAATGCACAACCTCATATATAGAGAGAAATAAAGGGAGCTTTTACTCTAATAAGTGTGTTCTGTTACATTTACATTTAGGCATTTGGCATACGTTCTTATCCAGAGCGACTAACATTTTTTATCTCATTATACATCTGAGCAGTTTAGGGTTAAGGACCTTGCTCAAGGGCCCAACAGTAGCAACTTGGTGGTTGTGGGGTTTGAACCTGTGATCTTCCGAACCGTAGTCCAATGCCTTAACCACTGAGCTACCCCTGGACCGCACAATTAAAAGTCCCGCTTTGACTTGAATGTCCCTTGTATAAAAATGATACCCAACTTTATTTACGAAATTACTATCAACTATATAATTTTTTTACGTTAGTTACTGGAAAATCTTGTATATTCTAGTGGATTCAATATATTCTGGATTAAAAATAGGTAAAGTGAAATATTTCCAGCCTTGTTTCAATTTCTATCTTGGATTCAATGGTTACACATTTAATACTTCTAAAACATTTAAAAAGTTGACATTTACCTCCTGTTTTATCTCCATTCAACTTCTCTTCTTTAGTGGTGTTGGTGCTGTGAAAGAGATATTGAAAATATATAACGTTTCACGAAAATTATTTAAAAATACTTACATATCACAACATACATAACATATTTCACTTCAATATTTAAATTTTATATTATTTCTCTCAATTATAATTCTGAGAGAAATGTTGTACTTTTACTTAGAACATTTATTTCATCAACAGCCATTTTAATAATGTTTAAGTACACTGTTATGTTTGTGAAGTACTTGTAGTTCTTTTGTACTTCAAATACATTAGAAGTTTAGAACGGCATGTACTTATGACTTTAACTTGAGTAAAATGTTTGAAGTTCTATTGTTTTAAACAAAGCTATACACCATTATACTGCTAATCAAACTGCCTGTCTGTAGTGCTGTACATCATGACTGGAGCTGTGCTGGACTCGGGGCTGGACTGGACTCAGAGCTGTTGCTCTCTGCAGTGTTACTGCTGCTGGACTCACGGCTGATGCATTTACATTTCCTACCGCAGTGTGCTCAGTGTTTAATCATGTTATAAATACTCAAATACAGTAACGGATAAAACACTGCCAGGTGTCTATAAACAGTGCCAGAGTCCGGACACTGCACCTCATTTCTGCTGTTTAAATCTGCTTTGTCCTGCGTTTCCTCCTTAAAGTGTCGGAGTGACCCGAGCAGACTCGCGGTTCAGTGTGTGAGGTGGACCAGGTACACACGCGGTAATTATTTCAACACGCTAGTTTTATATCCTCGCCACAGTGACGGTTGGCTGCGCAAAATCACCGCATTCGGCGGGAGAAATTCAAATATTGCGGCACAACCGCGGCCGGTTACACCGAGAAACCCGGACATGCACGCGCACGCGGCTCGGTGTTAAATCTCTCCTTTTACACCAGAATTTAAGTGTCTGTATTAACGCCGCTTTACATGAGCAGTTCGGTGGTTGGAACAAACAAGCAAAATGACAATGAACACCAGGACTGACCTGTTGCTAGCTATCGTTAGCTATGTAGCTCGGCTGTGACAGGATTCAGAACAGTAACTTACACACTATAAAGTTGTGTATACAGACAGACAGAGTCATTATTTCAGTAAGTTGTGTTAGCTGTCTACTCACCAGAATTTGTAAGGAATGTTCCAGAATGTTCCAGGTGCTTCATGTCCATTCTCACATCCTCGCAGCCTTCTGGTCTCTGATGTTACACCAGATTTCCCATGAGCACTTGCGCAGGGCAATTTACACAATTATTTAAGTTTTTCTTGTTAAACATAAAGAATATTGAGTTGGAATGAGTGATAATTGTAGGTCTTGAAACTAATCAGCATTAATTACTCCATTACCAAATATTTTGATTGAAATGTATCAAAAATATTAAGTGCCTGTTAAAAATATAATTCAGTTAGTCAAATACTAATTTCTATTTGTGAAATAAACTTAAATTATAGTGTAAATTTAAAACAAACAGAACAGTAGTTTTTTTAGGCATTTATTTTGATTTGTCTAACTCAAACAATCATGTATGTGACTTTTAGAGATTTTATTAAGGTAACATAACCTGTTTATTACTGTGAAATTTACAAGGTCACAGAATCATTTTTTAGAGTGAGGAGCAGTTACCATGATTTACATCAACATCAGATGCAGAATGTATGTTAAATTTAGAGACTTTAGAAGATAAACATGCTAAGACATTTCTCTTTACTCTTTAGTGGAACTGAGATAAGGCCGAGGTCTCCTGTATCCAGCTGTGTGTCCTTTAAGAGTGACAGGTCAATGCCACGCCCACTCAACTTTAAAGAGGGAACAGTCACTCATGAAAGGTAGTTTTTTCATTGATTGGACTCCTGAAAGTTAAATTTTATATTAAATTTAAAATATCATCATCATCATCATCATCATGATTAGCAGCTGTGATTTAGTTTGTTTGTTATAATACTTGTTGTTATAAACAGATTAACAGCTTTTTTAACTATAAAGTGTAGTGAATCAGTTTACTTAATCCTTCAGCTGTCAATCATCTTCAAGAATGTCCAGGTTAGACTTCCTCATACTTGGGTTGAGTTCAGTCAGGGCTCTGTGCAGAACACCTGAGTTCTTCCACTCCAACACACTCTTAACACAACATGTCTTCATGGAGATGGCTTTATGTACAGGGGCGTCGTCAGTAGGCCTGGGAATCACCAGACATCGCCCGCTACAATGTTATCACAATACTTAGGTGTCGATTCAATTAATACTGCAATTCTGTAATTATCACAATTTTATAAGTATCCTAATTCAATGTTAATTGTTTTTTGTTTTGTTTTGTTTTCATCACAATTTTAAGGCCTTGAACTTGACTTGAAAAAAACATGACAAAAAGTTGTCATAACTGAAAAGTTTTTTGACCTTAGCTCTATTCAACAGCTTCACAACTGAATTGAACATGAATAATTAAATGTACTGTAACTCGTTCCTTATATTAGTTTTCTCACTTTACAACCAAAAGCCGTCTGCCATAATTATTATTTTTAAACAAACGTCACTAATAATTCACTCCTGCCACACAGGATACCGATGTGTGAATAGTTTAGAGTGTACTTCCTGTAGGGTTATTAAACATGGCAACATTTTACCGCCTCAAATACCTCCACAGTCTTGAGCCAGTGTAAGCCTGTAAGTGTAAGTGTGTGTAATGTGTGGGTTTGAGACTAATTCGCTCAGAGTTTGGAGAAAAATATCGATCAGAGGGTTTTAATGTAAACAACTTTTGATATTGTAATGCCATAAAAAGTGTTTCTGTTGCGCCACTCGGATGCTTGTGCACACGCACAGAATCGGTTTTATCCAAAGTGATCGGTCGAGGCTGATCAAGCTGAAAAACAGTCATTTCTGTTGACTATATGTTTGACTATAAAGTGTAGAGCAGAGGTCTTTAATCAAGGGCCAGTTTGTCAGCAGGCTTTTATTCACACTGAGCAGAAGCACGCCCTATTTCACTCGTTTAATCAGTTCATCTTTACACCTGTCACAGTCTCCACTGCCTTACACATTATTTATCCTGGAGAGATCAATGTTTTATGTTTTTGGATCATTCTGTATCTACTGCAAAGACTGTTGTGTGTGAAAATCCCAAGAGATCATAAGTTTCTGAAATACTTTGTACAGGTCATTCTGGTACCAACAACCATGTCACAGTTATAGTTACAGAGATCACAAATGTCCTTGGTTCTGATGTTCAGTGTGAGCTTTACCCGAAGCTTCTGTCCTGTATTTACATGATTTTATGAACTGTACTGCTGCAACATGATCGGCCGATTAGATAACTGCAAAGATGTGGCGATGTTCAGATGTTCCTATTAAAATGGACAACTGATCTAAAGTATTAATGTGCAGCATCATAAAGAAACAGCACAGAAATCTGACAGACCTGGAACATTAAGAAATACAACTGAGTGAATGTGTGTGGTGAGTGTGTGGTGCTATAAATGTCAAATTTACAATGTTTGTTTATCCACAGAATCACAAAACAGAGCTCGAAAATCATCTGCAGAAATTCACTGGAGTCCATATTCAAGGTGTGTGTGTGTGTGTGTGTGTGTGTGTGTGTGTGTCTGTGTGTGTAAGAGTGTAAACAGTCAAATATTACATAAGGCATTGTTACTTTTCTTGATAATTTAGCTATGGAGTATTTTTTAATTAAAAAGTAGATTAACATCATGTGCAGTTGTCCAAAATATTATATATAGAACTAAAGAATTATCTGCTGTAATTCATGGTTTCTACCTGAAAGTGTAAACTCCTCTGTCATAAAGTCTTTCCCATGTGGGAATAAAATAGTCACAGCTTTAACTTTGACGGTTACAAAGCATTAATGCTGAGGCTCCTTCCATACATGCTAAATAAACCTGTACTTAAAGAAACTTCACAATATCAATCATCAGCCTGAACATTGTTTAGTGTTTATGTAGTAAATCCACCATACAGGTCTCTGTGAATGAGCCGTTACTATAGAAACAATGACATATTAGAAAGACAGCATTAATATAAAGCTGTGATTTGTAGCTGCACTAATGTCAGAGCTGCTGTTCATCAACACCCTCTGACCAATCAGAATCTAGAATTCAGCAGCACAGTAAAATCACATGTTATCACAATCTGTAACTTTGTTTTTCAATTTTATTTCATGATGGTTTTCATCAGGAGCTGGAGCACAAATTTATCACATTATTGAAAAACAAGTTGAACAGATTCAAGAACCTACTTAGTGCTGATTACCCAGCATGCTCTGAGGAGGAGGAGGAGGAGGAGGATGTGGACTGTGTTAGAGAGGGTGTGCTGAAGATCACACTACACCTCCTGAAGAACATGAAGCAGAAAGACCTCGCTCACAAACTGCAGATCAGTAAGAGTTTTAGATCATTAAAATATTCTATAAAGGAGACAGACTGGTCTTCTGGTCTATATAATCATACTGATACATTTTTATTCACATTAATAATATTTTTTTGTAAACAAATGAATTAGTAGTAGAGATAATCCTAGAGAGACTGAGGAGGAGCTTCTTCACGCAGGCTATACAGGCTCTCAACCAGAACTCCACATAGGACTCAACTGATTGGACTCGCTATGTTTCCTTCACACATGTGTTGGAGCTCAACAAAAACCAACCAGACTGAACATTTAAACATTTACACAGAACTGCAGCACACAGAACATATATGTTGCACATTTCTCCTTCTGTTTACATATAAATGAGGAGCACTATTGAACTTTAAAGATGGACAATACCACTGCTGCTCATCATTTCATTTCACACTCCATGACCACACACACTGCTGCTGTTTCACACTGCACACATTACACACTCCATCTACTTTATACAGTTTATTTATACACTTCATACTTTTTACATTTTTACATATTTCTACTTTATACTTTATTTTATTGTAACAAAATTACTACATATTGTAGATTTTATATTCTACATTATTTTCTACTGGCATTCGCCTCTTATTTTCTCTTTAAGTCACAAACAGTCGTGTAAACATTTCACTGCATATCATACTGTGTATGGTCGTGTATGTGACGAATAAGAATTTGAATTAGAATTTTAAATTTGATTCTTAAAATGTCTGTTTGTTTTTATGTATTTATTAGAAATGAATCCTATTTTTGATCAGTATTGATTTGATGCATTTATGTATTATACGTAGATGAAAATAATGACATCATATTTCTCCTGTTTGTTAGAGCTGGCCTCTGTGTATCAGCGGAAGCTCAAATCCAAACTTCTAGATAAATGTAAAAGAATTAATGAAGGAGTCTCACAGCATGGAACATCAACACTTCTGAGTCAGATCTACACAGAGCTCTACATCACAGAGGGTGGGAGTGGAGACGTCAATAACGAACATGAGGTGAGACAGCTTGAGACGATGTCCAGGAGACCAGCAGTAGAGGAGACACCCATCAAATGTAATGAGCTCTTTAAAGACAAGTCCATCAGAAGTGTGCTGACTAAAGGAGTAGCTGGAATTGGAAAAACCGTCTCTGTGCAGAAGTTCATTCTGGACTGGGCTGAAGGGACAGTGAATCAGGACGTCCTCTTCCTGTTTCCTCTTCCTTTCAGAGAACTGAACTTGGTGAAGCAGGAAAACTTTAGTCTGATTACGCTTCTGCATCAGTTTTTCCCTGAAATTAAGGACTTGGAAGTAATAGACAGTGATGTCTACAAAGTTCTGTTCATCTTTGATGGTCTGGATGAGTGTCGACTTCCTCTAAATTTCCAGAAGAATGAGATGTTGTGTGATGTGACAGAGTCAGTCTCAGTGGATGTGCTGCTCACAAACCTCATCAAGGGGAACCTGCTTCCCTCTGCTCGCCTCTGGATCACCACTCGACCAGCAGCAGCCAATCAGATCCCTCCTGAGTGTGTAGACCAGGTAACAGAGGTACGAGGGTTCTGTGATCCTCAGAAAGAGGAGTACTTCAGGAAGAAGATCAGTGATCACAGCCTGGCCAATAAAATCATCAGACACATGAAGTCTTCCAGAAGCCTCTACATCATGTGCCACATTCCAGTCTTCTGCTGGATCTCAGCCACTGTTCTAGAGAGAATGTTGGGTGAAGCAGAGAGAGGAGAGATCCCCAAGACCCTGACTCAAATGTTCACACACTTCCTGGTCTTTCAGATCAAACACAAGGACCAAAAGTACCAGCAGAAATGTGACCTTGATCTTCCCCAGACCAGAGAGAGTATCCTGGCTTTGGGAAAACTGGCTTTCCAACAGCTGGAGAAAGGAAACCTGATGTTCTATGAGGAAGACCTGAGAGAGTGTGGCATTGATGTTAAAGAAGTGGCAGTGTACTCAGGAGTGTGTACTCAGATCTTCAGAACCGAGTCTGGATTCCACCTGGGGAAGATGTTCAGCTTTGTGCATCTGAGTGTTCAGGAGTTTTTGGCTGCTTTATACGCATTTCTCTGCTTCCTCGACAAAAACACAACAATAAAACAAACCACTGATCTGTCTGGTCTTTTCAATACGTCAGAAATGTCGGAGTTCCTCAAGAGTGCAGTGGACCAGGCCTTACAGAGTGAGAACGGACACTTGGACCTTTTCCTCCGCTTCCTTCTGGGTCTCTCAGTGGAGTCTAATCAGAAGCTCATTCGAGGTCTGCTGTCACACACAGGAAGCAGCTCTGACTGCCAAAAGGACACAGTCGAGTACATCAAGTTCAAGTTTGAACAAAATCCATCTCCAGAGAGATTAATGAATCTGTTCTACTGTCTGAACGAGTTAAATGATGATTCACTGGTGAAAGAGATCCAAAGCTACATGAGCTCAGGACGTCTCTCTGAAGCTGAACTCTCACCTGCTCAGTGGTCTGCTCTGGTCTTTGTGTTACTGACATCAGAGGAGGATCTGGAAGTGTTTGAGCTTCAGAAGTTCATAAAGTCAGATGAATGCTTTAAGAGACTGCTGCCAGTCGTACAGGAAGCCACAACAGCTCTGTAAGTAAAACCTGTTTCTCTCTTCAACAGAGACGAACTGAACTGTTCTGATTGGATTTTACAGCAAAATGTCGATCTACTCTTAGTAATTTATTTATTCTAAATATGACTGCATTGGAACTGATACTGGTGTTGGACATCAGTCTGATACTGAGCTCATTTATGTGAAAAAACTATTCAATACCAACATCTGATATCAGGTGATACTATGTGATGTAGTGTGTGTTATAGAGCTAATGTACAGATAGACGAGAAACAGCAGTGATCTGCATATACTTAAACAATTAATGCTCAAAACTGTTTTTTTAAGCTCCTGTGACATTTTCTCCTTTCAGACTCAGTGAGTGTAACCTGACAGAGAGAAGCTGCTCGGCTTTACACACAGTTCTCAGATCAGAATCCTCCAAGCTGACTGAGGTGGATCTGAGCAGGAATCCTCTGGAGGACTCAGGAGTGAAGCTGCTTTGTGCTGGACTGAAGAGTCCAAACTGTAAACTGGAGACACTGAGGTTGGTTTGTCTCTCCTATTACATAGACTTTACATAAAGGGTATAGAATCAAGAAACGCACATTACAGAGGAAGATGTATCTGCACAGTGTTTCATTATTTCTTGTGTTCTTGTCACCATCACTATAATATGGTGATATACCTCCACTAAATCATCTCACAGTGTGTTTTAATTATTGTACACAGTACAGTGACATCAGTGGTGAGTCTGCTCACAGACAAATGGATAAGTTTATATAATGATTTTGTTTTCTCTGTATGTGAATGTTTGTGAAGGACTGAAGTGCAGTATGTTTTCTCTCCTCACGTCCAGCGTTCACATCATAGACAACGCATTCACCACCGTCCTGATCGGAATAATGATTAAAAGGAATATATATATATATATACAGTATACACACATTTAAATCTAACTAATGCTGTAATCGTTACTGCTGCACCAAAACATCTGGATTTGATGTGATTTGTGTGTCTATTACATAGACTTTACATAAAGGGTATACAATCAAGAAACGCACATAAACGCCCCCATGCGCTTTCTAAAAAGATGGTTGCAATGCTGTATAATTACGCCAGATGGAGCATTGACTGGTACAGTTAACTGCAGTGTCCAGGAAGCCCAATACCGTATCTTTAATATATAGACAGTTATTGTATTGTCAACATAGTTTCATAAATAGATGACGTGGTAAAAAACAACAACAAGAACAAACCGATTAATAAAACAGATTTGTTAAATCACTCAATACATAACCCATGATGATTATGCTATTCATTATTTAATAATAAATTAATAAAATTAGTTAGTGAAATATTTTTTAAGACATCCTGAAATGATCCTTAAAGACACGGTAGCGGCTGTAATTTGTCTATACCGATCATTGTAGGTACGGAATAAAAACGCAGGCTATGTACAGTATTTTATATTACGGTGTATTTTACCCCGTTCCATTTAATATACTGATAGATAATATTTTGCTGCAAAGTAAAGCTCAAAATGTAACGTCTGCTTGGGTTTGTTTTCGTTATATTTTTGATGATGTTTTTTTTTTTCACTGATAGTCTACAAGTGGCATAAGAAAGGCAATTAATGCCGCATGCAACCTGGAATAAATATCTGCCCATATGGATCAGTATTTCTTTAGTCATTTAATCATGCATAATGCTCCCCCGTCAAAAGATCTGATGGGGCATTAATCACTTATCACAACTGTGAATGGATGCGGCAGCAGAGACACATTAAATCCCCATAAACACTTGGAAACAATAGTAAAAAAGTTCCAGAGGGTTAGCGCCTGTTATACTAATGTATTTTTACTGATTTTTTACTGCTTATATTTCGTTTGGTTTTACGCAATTTCATGTGTGTGTGTGTGTGTGTGTGTGTGTGCACGAGAGAGAGGATACTCTGACAAGACCAACTTCCGTGTGGCTCCCGTGGCGCAATCGGTCAGCGCGTGACACTTATAAAGCAGTCCAGGTGAAGCAATGCCGAGTTCGAGCCTCACCTAAAGCACCCAAAGCATTTTACTGCATATCGCACTGTGTATGTGACAAATCTAATTTTAATTTGAAAGTAAAGCTTAAAATGTAACTTCTGCTTTGGTTTGTTTTCGTTATATTTTTGATGTTTTCGCTGAAAGTCAAATTGGCATAACAAATTGATTAAAGGCGCATAATATCTGGAACAAATATCTGTCCATACGGATCAGTGTGTCTTTAGTCATTTAACCAGCATAATGTCCCACATTAAAGATCTGATGGGGCATCAATCACTTATCACAACGGTGTATAGATGCAGCAGCAGAGACAGATTTAATCCCAATAAACTTTCACACTTGAAACATTCACACCCCAGCCACTGGATACAGTGCCGGTCCCAAGCCCGGATAAAATGGGAGGGTTGCATCAGGAAGGGCATCCGGCGTAAAACCTGTGCCAAGCTGTAGTGCGGACTGGATATTCCGCTGTGGCGACCCCTTGCCGGGAGCAGCCGAAAGACCAACAACAACAAACATTCACACTTGAAAACAAAACTAACAGAAGTAAACAGTTCTAGAGTGTTAGTGCCTGTTATCACAGGACAGGAATCACCTACACGATACTACTGTATTTTACTGCTCATATTTTTTACCCTAGTTTCATTTGGTTTTACGCGATTTCATGTGTTATTTGTGTGTGTCTGTGTGTGTACAGTGTGTGTGTGTGTGTCGTGCGAGAGAGGGCTTATATGGTGATTTGTCCAAGGTTACTAGAACCTGGCTTACTACCTATAAAAATTATTTCAATTTAACTCATGGGTCTCAATCACAGACACGACAAATTATATACTCTGAAACGTTCATTTGAACATTTAAAAATATATACAAAAACATAAATACTAATGTTATCATGGTGTAAATTATTAACATAATAAACATGTAAACATGTAAATTATTAACATATATATATATAGTATATATACTCACACAAACTAAATTAAAACAGATGGGCTATTTAACAGATCATGTATATATATATAGTCTGCTCACAGACAAGTGGATAAGTTTATATAATGATTTAGTTTTCTCTGTAGACTTTCAGACTGCAGTATAACAGGGGAAGGATACACGGCTCTGGCTGAAGCTCTGAAATCATCTCACCTGATAGAGCTGGATCTCAGAGGGAACGACCCTGGAGACTCAGGAGTGAAGCTGCTCACTGATTTACTACAGGATCCAGACTGTACACTGAACACACTGAGGTGAGGAAAATATACACAACACAAGTTATTATAAAATCATATTCATGAACATATGTAGGGATGTTAAAGAATGAAAGTGTTTATCATTAAATATTAAATATGTAGGGTTTCAGCTCTGGGTCAGAAGGGAATCGAATCCTTAAGTATTCGCGTTAATTTTACTAAACTGATTTAAGATTTATAGCGAACATTTCATGAACGTTTAGCATGATTTAGTGTACCTTACCAATTCTGCTTATCCCGTGGCCAACGATGTTAATACAAAATCTGGTATTTACCAATTATGACCAAGATAACGTAAGATCTGGGTAAATGTTTACACTTTCAAGTACATGACAAAGACAAAAGTTCTTTATAAAGAAACAAGAATTTATTTGACTAATCTACGATATATGAAACTACGCTACTTTATCACACACACACACACACACACACACACACACACGAACATACAAACAGTTTGGAGGGTGAAAGTTAATGTTGTTCTTCTAGTACGGTTTACTAGACCTGAGAAAGTCAGAAGAGCAGAGTCTTGAGTTTAATCTTACAGTTTAGTTATGAATCGCGAACCACTTTTCAGCAAGTTATGAAGCTTTGTTTGTTTACTTGCGTTACGTGAGAGTTGTTCTTGTTGGGAATCACGGCGTTGCTGATTGGTTGGTGTGCTGAGGTTGAGATGACGTCTTTGCGGAAAACCCTTCAGAGAAGCATTGGAGGCCTGGTTACCCATGGCGGCGCTCTTGAACTTCTTCTGAGGGTTTCTTCATTGCAGGAATTCTGGCATGTTGAGAGACTTGAAGAGTGGATTAAAGAGAGGTCGAGCCTGCTTGCTTCCTTCAGACGGCGTGACGTTCAGCCGCAGAGCGCCCGCAAGGGCCGTGGAAGCATGAGCTGCGAGAGGTCGAGCTTGCTGGTTACCTCATGCCGCAGGTCCGTCCCACAGCCGTTTGTCTCAATCAGAGGTGGTTGTGGGTGTAGCCACGCCCCACATGTTTCCTACTTTTCATCCATACATTAACCTATGGTTTTGTCTGTCATGTAGAAGGCCACCTCAGTGGAGTTTTATAAATTTAGACAAAGTGTATTAACATGAATCCTG
Source organism: Channallabes apus (assembly GCA_030522415.1). Taxonomy (NCBI): domain Eukaryota; kingdom Metazoa; phylum Chordata; class Actinopteri; order Siluriformes; family Clariidae; genus Channallabes; species Channallabes apus. The sequence continues at coordinate 49,695,829 of CM060110.1, read as the reverse complement.
TTAATATGATGAACTTTTCATACACATCAATGCTCTTTGAATACAACAAGATTTCATTCGATACCAAACATCCCACATCTTGTATACATTTACATTTACATTTATGCATTTGGCAGACGCTCTTATCCAGATCGACTTACATTTTTATCTCATTACACAACTGAGCAGTTGAGGGTTAAGGGTCTTGCTCAAGGGCCCAACAGTGGCAACTTGGTGGTTGTGGGGTTTGAACCTGGGTAGTCCAATGCCTTAACCACTGAGCTACCCCTGGCCCATATACTCATTCATACCTTTATCTATAGAAAGTGGTTATACAGTACAGTACATGTTGATTACACTTCCTACAGTAAGTTTAGGATAAACATGTTGAACACAAAATAAAAACATCAAACATCCTATATGAGCACATACAGTACATGGTCAAGCTTCCAGCTGCTTTGTATTACCGAGATAGATACCGTTGTCATCATGGCGCCAGGTGACAGATTCATGGCTCCCCTTTTTTGGTGGCCTGCTGGTCCCTACAATATCTTAATGATGTGTGTATTAAGCATGTAGAGGTGTGATATGTACGATCTGAACCTACATTTCATTTGATTTCACATGAATTTTGAAAAAAAATAAACTGTTTATGACTCACTACTGCGTAACATTTTTATACTATTTAACAGTTTAAAGCTTACACTTGTGTGCTGTGATTTTCACACAGTTGTGTATTGTGCTTCCAGTGATGTAATCAGGAATTAATGAGAAATAAGGAACTGTATGAAATAAAATCACTAATATTGTCCTGATCTTCACATTTAAACTGGTAAAACAATCTTTACACTCAAAAGTATATTTATAACAGATCCACTAATAAGGATTATACAGTGGAACATCAGATCGCGAGTAACCCGGTTTGCAGTCGTTCTGCAAGAAAAGCAAAAAATGTTAATAAATTTTGTCTTGATGAATGAGATTTGTCTTTATTTATGAGTGCCAAGTATCATTGAGCATCATGTTGCACGCATGCGCTTCTTGTTTAGATGCCGAGAGTCACGTGATCACAACTGAGCCAATGGTTCTTCTCTAAAGCATCTTTTAATTAGTTTTTGTGTGTGTGTGTGTGTGTGTGTGTGTGTGTGTGTGTACTCGTGGGCTGGGTGTGAGTATGTGTGCGCACGCGAGAGCATGTGTGTCATTAGTTTATGTTGTAACTATTTCATGCCTTTCTGTTGTTGTCAATAAAGGCATAAGTTAAAGAACTGTCGGCTCTGTGTTACTACACTTATCTAATGTAAAGTGGAGGTTAATTTGTTTTATTTTTACTTTCTATTTTGTAATAATTATTTTTAGATGAATATTTTTGAGTTACGGAACAAATCGTCTAAGTTTTCATTATTTCTTATGGGGAAATTCACTTTGATATACGAGTGTTTTGATGCACAAGCACGCTTGTGGAACAAATTATAATTATTAGGTTCTGTTGTAATAACAAATTTAATAATTTTTTATTTTCTTTCATCAGCAACTTCACCGGCTTGGTGTAGATATCAGGCTAATAGATCTAAAGTCTAATTCTGTACACTTGTACTGTTTGTGTTTTTTTTTTTTTTTTGCAGTCTGTTGAAAAGTGCTGAGGCGGAGGAAGCCTGTGCTTCTTTAACTGAGGTTCTGGGTACAAACCCTTTACTGCAGAGAGAAATGGATCTGAGTGGGAAAATATCTGGAGACTCAGGAGTGAAGCAGCTCTCTGTTCTACTGAAGGATCCACACTGCAGACCTGAGAAACTCAGGTGTGTGTTCTGATTTCTGCACCTAATCTTGTTCTCCTTAGAACCAGTAGTTGGTGTTTCCACCTCACAGCCCCAGGGTGCTCGTGTTTTTTTTTTATCCTGGTAAATTATCTCTTGAAGTATGTGAATGTTTGTGAAGGACTGAAGTGCAGTGTGTGTTCCCTCCTCATGTCCAGCAATCACACCATAGACGCCGCATTAACCACTGACCTGACCAGGATAAACCTCATCATATATATATATATATATATATATATATATATATATATATATATATATATACACACACACACACACATTTAAATCTAACTAATGCTGTAATCGTTACTGCTGCACCAAAACATCTGGATTTGCTGTGAATCTGATGGATGTTTATCCTGGGAAATGCAGGAGTGAAACAGATCTCTACTCTACTGAAGAGTTCATCCTGTAAACTTCAGAAACTTGTGTATGTCAGTTAATATCATAAGTTACTGGATCAGTGATATTTTTACTTCACTGTCAGTATATTTGTATCCTGTAGGAACTGATTATAGAGTCACTCATTCAGCAGTGCATTTAGATTAATCTTAGTCAGTAGTGGTTAAAGGTTATAGTTAACAATGTTTACCTTCTTGTTCCTTCTCCAGACTTTCAGACTGCAGTATAACAGGTGAAGGATACACTGCTCTGGTTAAAGCTCTGATGTCAAACCCCTCATCACACCTGATAGAGCTGGACCTCAGAGGGAACGACCCTGGAACATCAGGACTGAAGGAACTCAGGAATTTGATGAAAAATACAAAATGTAAACCAAAGACTTTGAGGTGAGATTTTTTCCGCATATTTGTAAAATCCAGCCTTAAATTCTCCGTAACTTTTCATTGTTGTGTAAAGCCACAGCTGTGAATTAAGATTCAGTCGTCAGTGATGTTTTAAATTAATGTTTATTCAAAATCTGATGATCACAGGGTCAAGTGTTCCAACCGCCCCCTTATCTTACCCCAGATACCTTACCTCAGGGTGATTACATGGGGCTGATGAGAATCACACAGTACATATAGAGACTCATATGTACATCATATCATATCAAAAGACGTAGATCAACTTTTTATTGGCTACAAATTACATCATCCTCCATTACCTCATACCTGATAACTCCCAGATCTCATCATACCATAGTCTTGTTCTTATACTGCAGTGTACAATCTTTATTGTTTTATTCCCCCCTTTATCTCCTTCAGTGATGTATACAGGAGTTTCCAAAACATGTTTTTGTTTTAGGCAAGAACTAAATTAGACAATTTGGCAATATTCAGATACTGAATATACTTCAGTTGGACTGTTCTACACTGTTCAGCTGATCAGTACATATCTAAAGCCCCCACTGCCCCCAGTGCACTACACAACTGCATGGACACAGATTTTTCTATAATGTCCTAATTAATTCCAGTTTAAATAAGGAATCGTTTAAAATTGTAGTTTTAAAACATTAACACTGCATTGCTGTAAATATAATTAGTGTTCGCATTTATTCAGTTCAATTCGATTCATTTTTATGTATATAAGACTTTTAACAGAGGTCATTGTCACAAAGCAGCTTTACTGAATCTGAATAAAATGAGGGAAATCAGTATAAAATGTGTGAGAGAATATGTATAAATCAGACATATACAGATATATAAATGTATCTGTTCTCTCTCTCTCTCTCTCTCTCCAGGTTGTTGAAAAGTCCTGATGCACAGAGAGCTTGTGATCATCTGACTGGTGTTCTGGGTATAAACCCCACACTGCAGACGGATCTGAATCTGAGCGGGAAAATAGACGGAGACTCAGGAGTAGAGCAACTCTGTGCTTTACTGAAGGATCTACTGAAGGATCCACACTGCAGACCTGAAACACTTCAGTAAGAACTATTATTCTGTAATCATCTGGAAACTTCCATTACTAATGTAAATGTTGAATGGTTTGTTTTCAGGTTTGATTGGTTGAGTTTCTGTGCTTTTAGTACTAGTGAGTAGTTTAAAGAGAACAGGCTGTAAGTAGAGAACTGATTTCAGATTAAATCACCAAAGCACTTCAATACACACAGAACACAGACAATGGAGTATTAATGGGAGATTTTCTAGCCATAAAGCCAGAGTTAAGTGTGATGAATTGTTCTTTCAGACTCAGTGAGTGTAATCTGACAGAGAGAGGATGTTCAGCTCTGCTCACAGCTCTCAGATCAGAATCCTCCACCCTGAGGGAGCTGAATCTGAGTAAGAACAGGATTCAGGATTCAGGAGTGAAGCTGCTCTCTGCAGAACTGAAGAATAAACACTGGAAACTGCAGACTGTCAGGTAACGTCTAATTACTACACACACATCTAATACACTGACAGTACTGAACTCTCGGCCCTTTCACACAGACAGTGTGGGAATATTGTAGCGTCATCACACCTTGGTGTTCTGTATAAAAGTAATGGAGGTGGAATCGGGGCTCGTTGTTGTTGTCATGGCTTTAATCCGCGAGCAGAGATAGTGATGAGGCTGAGAGTAAATGTGGGGGAAAGTGAGACACACCATCGTGGAACATGTGAGATGTGTGATGTGTGTAACACACCACTGGGAGGTTTAAACTGAATGAATCTTAGTCAGGAGTGAACAACTTAACAAAAGAATGTAAGTTATGTGAGAGTCCAGTTTGTGAGTTTAAAGCCATAAAGAAGCAGCTGCATGTTGACGGGGAATAGAACAGAACCACCTGCATAGCAAAATTACAGCAATGTGCAAAAGTCTTGACAGATCTGGTGACTGTGAAGTGTGTGAAAATCCCAGTAGATCAGCAGTCACAGCTTTCTCACTTTGTTTGGAAGTGGACTGAGATCACGTCGCTCAAATGTTCTTGAACTTGAGTGTGATTGCTGTGTTCTCATCTGTCTAAAGAACCACAACCAGGGGGAAATATAGTAGGGTTAGATTCAATCTTAATAAATGTTCCATATGTCAAACACCAAAATGAATCAATAGAGAATAAAAGACTTTTATCCCCTTTACCCCTTATATTGACTTACTTTTGTTCCAGACTTTCAGACTGCAGTATAACAGGGGAAGGATACACGGCTCTGGCTGAAGCTCTGAAATCATCTCACCTGATAGAGCTGGATCTCAGAGGGAACGACCCTGGAGACTCAGGAGTGAAGCTGCTCACTGATTTACTACAGGATCCAGACTGTACACACTGAGGTGAGGAAAACAATAAACAAACAAACTAATGAATAACTCACTACATCAATAAATCAACAATCTAGATGCTCACTGAAAATGATTTAATTCTGTTGAATGATTTAATTACAATTATTCAGTGTCACTATATCACATCGTAATGTTAAAGGGTTTTCTGATTATCCAGGAAAAAGTTCTGAATAGAGTTTTGTGTTGAATAAACCTAAACAATAACACTACAGACTGTTATTAACTAATTATGTAAATGAATAATAATTTATTAAGAAATGGTTATTGTGCACTAATTCTGTAGCTGATACAGCCGGATACAGATACACATTAAAATCAGAAACTGAATCACAGCTAAAGCACATAACCATCAGTTCCTTGTTGTTTCCATACACAGTTATTAATGTGCTGATGTTATTTACTCTACAGGTTGTTAAGTGCTGATGCAGAGGAAGCCTGCAAGTGTCTCACTAACATTGTAGGTAAAAACCCGTTACTGCACAAGGAGCTGGATCTGAACTACAGAACAACTGAAGACATTAAAGTAAATCAGCTCTCGGCTTTGCTGCAGGATCCACATTACAGACTGCAGAAACTCACGTAAGACACAACTCTACATGTGGGGATCGAACCGAGTGTAAACAGTTAAACACTTTTCTCTTAACATTCCAGGACATTTAGATAAATTTACTATATATAGTGATGTAATGGCTGATTTGTAGGTGTACATCTGATTTCATATTTTTGTCTTTAAACATCAACACAATGGATTTTACATGGAGCAGTTAAGATGTAATTTAAGTGTAGACCCCTTTAATTCAAAATAAACATGAATATTACACTAACCCTTTATAAATTATAGAAATAAAAACAAAAGTGCCTCTATTTTGATAAGCTCAAAAGTAATGGAACAAACTAGCACAGACATTAGACAATTTTTAACACCTGGATGCAAATCCATTGCAGTTTAGAATCCATGGACATCCCCAGATGCTGAACTTTAATGCATCTGTTTTCAGCTTGTTTGTGGGTCTTTCTGCCTTCTGTCCTCTACTTTCAGTGAGTGAAAAGATCGGATCAGATTCATTCATGAAAACAGTGAAATTCACTTTGACAATAATATGGTTAATTTTTTGTAAATAGTAATTGCAAAGAGTAAAGATACAAAAAGCACTCAAAGTACAGTTAAATGTACTCCTTTCTATAATAGCATTGCTATATATGCCATAATTACTAAGCGTCTCAGAGTAGGAAATCGCTCCTAAATGGTCTCAGAAAAAAGTCTCAGAGTGATGCAATTTTTGTCCTACTTTTAGGAGGAACGAGAGCAGTTTATCAACGTTCTTAAAATAGGAAATCACTCCTATATCCACTAAAATGTAGGAGCGCTCCGGAGGTGCCCTAACTGGTTAGGAGTAGCGAGGAAACGGTGTTCAGGCAGCGAAACGCTGAGGAGAGACGTTTTAGTAGCATTGACACAGAGCTCATAAAAGACACTTTGGGCGATAATGTAAAGGTTTTTTTTTTTTTTGGTAACTTATCACGTGCAGTATGTAACTGGTTAATGAACATGTCATATGCTGGTGACTGATACGTACAGATTCATACATTAATGAAAACCAAACTGTATTCATGGAGTTGTGGGCATCATCCATGGCAGGCACATTTAAATAATCATATTTATGTGTACATTTTATATATTTACAGTGGTGTTCAAAATAATAGCAGTGTGTTGAAAAAAGTTAGTAATACTCCATGTCTATATAATAACTTTTAATTTAAATCACATAAATGCATTGGACACCCGGCACGTTCTATTCTCAATCACAACATGAAGAAAAATGTGCTAAATGTATTTATTAGTTTAATGTAAGTGAAGAAAAACAAATATTAGACTGTTCAAAAAAATAGCAGTGTCATTACTCATCTTTACAAAGTGATGAATTTACAGTTTAAACAAAAATGCTTGAAGTTTAATCTTTCTTGTGCATCTCTGAACTAATATTTAGTTGTATAACCAGGTTTCTGAGAACTGCTTCACATCTGTACAATTGAACTACACACCACAATTCCTCTGCATTTCTTGGTTTTGCCTCAGAAACAGTATTTCAAGGGCATTTCCTCTTCGGCATAAGGCAACATGACCTCTTTAAGTATTCTGACGTTAAATTAATCCATGATCCCTGAAATGTGATAAATAGGCCCAACACCATAGTACGAGAAGCTACATCCCCATATCATGATGCTTCTGCCTCCATGCTTCACCATCTTCACAGTGTACTGTGGCATGAATTCAGTGTTTGGGGGCCTGACAAACTGTCTGCGGCCTCTAGACCCAAAAAGAACAATCTTACTTTCATCAGTCCACAAAATATTGCACCATTTCTCTTTAGGCCAGTCAATGTGTTCTTCGGCGAACTGTAACGTTGTGCGTTTGCAGGCTTTTACCGCTGGGTGGCGCTATATAACTATAGACTGACGTCTCGGCATCAGTTCATTCTCTCATGGATTAATGAGCCGCAGCTCCTTTAGAACTGCACGTCGTAGCGGATAAAATCAAGTGAAACACTGTAGTTAAACGAATTCATAATCGCAGAACTAAAATTACAGTATAAACTTAGAATTTAAATAAAAGAATCTTATTAGGATCGTATTTAAGCAAAGTAAACGTTAACACAGTGAGCCTTTAGATTTTATTATGTGTAATTAGAAAAGCTACCCGTGTAGGGTTTTGTGTCATCTTATATATTGTGTTCTTTAAATTTGTAGTAGATTTATTAACTGAAATAAACGAAACTAAATGACCATAAAACATTAAAACATTGTCAGGACGTGCTACTGCGTCAGCAGATGTCAATGTGTTTTGCGTTATTATAAGAATTAAATGCAGTAGTCTGTTATGATCATTATAATTGTTATAATTAAATCTCTTTAATAAATAATGAAAACATAAAAATCTAATTTTTACATCCCAGCACCTCCGTTGCGCTGTACAACCGCCGGCAAAACCTTATAAAATACAAGTGAAACATTAAACGGATTTACAATCACAGTACTAAAATTACAGTACAGATTTAGAATTTAAATTTAATATAGGCGTTTCCATCGAATTTAAGCAAAGTAAATGTTAACACAGTGAGCCTTTATATTTTATCGTCTTTATATTTTAAACTCTGTCTGAGCATCAGAGCCACAGGTGTTGTCAGATTAATGGGCAAAAAACTATATAACCTACCTGAGTCTCCAATAACTACTGGACTCCATATTAACATCAATTAACATCAACTATTATAGCTGAACTGGCTGCCACCTAACACACTGTATAAATGCAGATAATTTCCTGCTACCTGTTATCACCCAGATGAGGATGGGTTCCCTGTTGAGTCTGGTTCCTCTCAAGGTTTCTTCCTATTACCGTCGCCCTCGGCTCGGCATTTAGATTCATACACATTCACATTTCATACAAACTTAAATAATTCTTTTGATTGTGTAAAGCTGCTATGAGTTTGTTAAAAGCGCTATACAAATAAAATCGAATTGAATAGAATATACAGTGGTGTGAAAAACTATTTGCCCCCCTCCTGATTTCTTATTCTTTTGCATGTTTGTCACACAAAATGTTTCTGGTCATCAAACACATTTAACTATTAGTCAAAGATAACACAAGTAAACACAAAATGCAGTTTTTAAATGAGGGGTTTTATTATTTAGGGAGAAAAAAAAATCCAAACCTACATGACCCTATGTGAAAAAGTAATTGCCCCCTTAACCTAATAACTGGTTGGGCCACCCTTAGCAGCAATAACTCCAATCAAGCGTTTGCGATAACTTGCAACGAGTCTTTTACAGCGCTCTGGAGGAATTTTGGCCCACTCATCTTTGCAGAATTGTTGTAATTCAGCTTCATTTGAGGGTTTTCTAGCATGAACCGCCTTTTTAAGGTCATGCCACAACATCTCAATAGGATTCAGGTCAGGACTTTGACTAGGCCACTCCAAAGTCTTCATTTTGTTTTTCTTCAGCCATTCAGAGGTGGATTTGCTGGTGTGTTTTGGGTCATTGTCCTGCTGCAGCACCCAAGATCGCTTCAGCTTGAGTTGACGAACAGATGGCCGGACATTCTCCTTCAGGATTTTTTGGTAGACAGTAGAATTCATGGTTCCATCTATCACAGCAAGCCTTCCAGGTCCTGAAGCAGCAAAACAACCCCAGACCATCACACTACCACCACCATATTTTACTGTTGGTATGATGTTCTTTTTCTGAAATGCTGTGTTACTTTTACGCCAGATGTAACGGGACACGCACCTTCCAAAAAGTTAAACTTTTGTCTCGTCGGTCCACAAGGTATTTTCCCAAAAGTCTTGGCAATCATTGAGATGTTTTTTTAGCAAAATTGAGACGAGCCTTAATGTTCTTTTTGCTTAAAAGTGGTTTGCGCCTTGGAAATCTGCAATGCAGGCCGTTTTTGCCCAGTCTCTTTCTTATGGTGGAGTCGTGAACACTGACCTTAATTGAGGCAAGTGAGGCCTGCAGTTCTTTAGATGTTGTCCTGGGGTCTTTTGTGGCCTCTCGGATGAGTTGTCTCTGCACTCTTGGGGTAATTTTGGTCGGCCGGCCACTTCTGGGAAAGTTCACCTCTGTTCCATGTTTTTGCCATTTGTGGATAATGGTTCGCTGGAGTCCCAAAGCTTTAGAAATGGCTTTATAACCTTTACCAGACTGATAGATCTCAATTACTTTTGTTCTCATTTGTTCCTGAATTTCTTTGGATCTTGGCATGATGTCTAGCTTTTGAGGTGCTTTTGGTCTACTTCTCTGTGTCAGGTAGCTCCTATTTAAGTGATTTCTTGATTGAAACAGGTGTGGCAGTAATCAGGCCTGGGGGTGACTACAGAAATTGAACTCAGGTGTGATAAACCACAGTTAAGTTATTTTTTAACAAGGGGGGCAATCACTTTTTCACACAGGGCCATGTAGATTTGGAGTTTTTTTTCTCCCTTAATAACATAAACCTTCATTTAAAAACTGCATTTTGTGTTCAATTATGTTATCTTTGACTAATAGTTAACGGTTTTTGATGAGCAGAAACATTTAAGTGTGACAAACATGCAAAAGAATAAGAAATCAGGAAGGGGGTAAATAGTTTTTCACACCACTGTATGTATGTATGTATGTATGTATATATATATATATGTGCGCGCGCGGTCCACTACACTGCAAATATATGTTAGTATATTATGACTAAAATAAAGCGGCTCATGTCGGCGTGTGTTTCACACAGCTCCGCATAGACAGCGCTTATTTAACAAGTATTAATTTGTGTTTGTTGTATTTCTGGGAAAGAGAAATCTCTTATAAATCTCTCATATCGACGCGCGTTCATCTGACATTAGATCAAAACCCGGCAAAGTGAAAGAGTGCACACAGGCGCCGTGGGTTCACGTGAACATTTTATATTCACTAAAAGATTTATTCACAACCACATTTCAGCCATTCACACACATGCGTTGTGCTGTGTTGTTGGTACACACTTTCACTTTTCACTTGTCATCTCCCCTTTGATCAAAATGCTCCCGATATGAGCCGACACGAGCAGCTTTGTTTCAGTCATAATTTTCATAAAGAGGGGCGACATACACTTGCTGATTAAACACTGCATTTTTTTAAGTGAAAGCGCACACGATGTGGCAGCTTTAATTATGAATAATTAATTATTAAATGGTGGACATAAATAATAACAATATTATTCTTTAGATTATTATTATGATGTTCTTTTGCTGTTTGAGTTCAGCGTTGAATGATTATTTGAAACTGAAGCCCTTCGTGTAGATTAATGCCACGAGTCGTTTTATCATACAAAGATTTTATTACGGACCACTAAGCTTCTGCAGATTCCAAAATTGACATTTTTTTAAAAATAAAAATGTTTTTACAAGCCCTTGAGCTGTTTTTTGCACTGTTTTCTTTAATAATAACAATAGACAGATAGAAACAGAGAGTCTGTCTAAACAAAAATAATTGCAGCCGTTTTGCAAAATGTCCGTTAGCGCCACCTGGCGGTCATTTCACAAATTACTTTGAATTGCGACTGACTTATTTTGGCTGTTCCCGTTTGGCCGCGACAGAGTGCGCGGCAGTCATAGACATTCCCCTTGAGTGACCACTGTAGCTTGACTTCACATAGCCGTCTTCTAATAGTATATGGAAATGGAGCTTTACTCACTTTTTTCAACACACTGCTATTATTTTGAACACCACTGTATATGAAATTGAGTGTGCATAACTGTTTGTTTTAGATTCAGCACTTCACCACTTCACCGTAGTTATCTGTATAAAGAAGGCCGTATTAGAGAAGATGAGTTTGCGACTCTGATTTCTGCTCTGGTTTTAAATCCTTCCCACCTGAGAGAACTGAATCTAAACTGGAATAAACCAGGAGAGTCTGGACTGAGAAACCTGTGTGATTTCCTGAAGAATCCGAAATGTAAACTGCAGAAACTAATGTGAGTAATTAACCTATATGTTTTAAAACTATTAGTCTATAAATAATGCAGATCTACTATAACACTAATAATCTTTTAGCGATTTAATATTCTTTATTATGTATGATCAATAAAATATTCAGAAAGTATTTCTATACTGATACAGTGTAAGCATGATGTGTATAAACATATGGTTTATTGTTGTACAGAAACAGCATCTATATAAATCTCTGTGTAATGCCACATTTGTTTTTAATATTTCTTATATTTAAGCTAGATGTTGTGTTTTTCCATATGAGAGAGAGTCGTATTGTGAGAGCCACAGAGAGCATCCTCAGTCCATCTGTTTACTCGGTGGGAAAACTGGTGATGATCTACAGTAGATCAGCTGTGATGGTGTGTTTGATCTGGTTGTGTACTAGATGTTCAAGCATTTAAAATGACACGGATGAGAGCAACTGGCCAAGAGTCATTGAGACATGTCCCTGTCTGTTTCTTGGGGACGGGGACACTGTAGTGGATTTGAGGCAGGAAGGGACTGTGCATGTGGACAGAGAGAGGTTGAAAATGTGTGTGTAACCCCCTTTTAGTAACCCTAGGGGTTAATTTAAAGTGTATAAAACAAGAATCCTGGATCCCCGGCAGTTGAATGGTGAATTAGGCTGGTAACGTCTTCACTTTCTGTTTAGAATAATTTTTGGTTTAGCAACAACTCGAATTCGTCTTAGATTTTTTTATAACTTGCTAAACTCAATGATTTACCAGACTACAAATTTGTAAAAAAAGGAAAAAAAGAATAAAGATTTATTAGACAATAAGGCAATAGGTTTTTTTCTCTTCTCAACAAACCACAATGAAATAAAAGCCGTAAATAAAACAATGACAACCCCCTTATGTCGTCAGGACGACAGATTTATACATTGTCCTGATAAAATGCAAATGGCTCTGTTCAAATAAAATAAATAAAACTTCTCTGATCTCAGAGTAACTCTTACGCTCTTATACTTTTTTTTATAATCTAGTTAACTTTGCCAAGGTTTCTGTTTTGGAATACCTTAATTGAATCCCCATAAGAACAAACAAGATATAACACTTATCAAACACTCCACTTCCCTTCAAAACTCTGTAATACAAGAAACCAACTAAACAAAATCCTTTCCAGTTGAGTTTAGACTCTGGATATAGTTCACACCATAACAGTTTTTTTTTTCCCGGTAACCTATAACCATTTGACGGAGAGATATCCAGATCCGTCCCAAAGTATACCCAAGTCAGTCAAATAGTTCAGAAGTTTATAAGTCAGTCTAATAGTCAAACGTTGGATCGATCGTTGGGGCCCGTTCGTGGGTGCACATTAAATAGAAGATGAAATCCAAATGTTAATTCCCTTGAAAATGAATCCACTTACTTTCTTAGATGAGTTAATGAATCAATCATGTATTCACCAAACAACATGAAGACACAGCTTCCTTCATGAGTGGTCTTGAAATCTTGGATGAATCCAATCCACTTTGAATGCAGAAGTGCACGCTCTGTCCCGTTTTGCTGCACTTCTGAAAACTCCGGCGATGATAATGTTTTTTTCTCGGCATTTGTTGCTCCAGCCTCTAAGCCTTCGCGTCACATCCACACGTCGTACCTACGTGCGGGACTCAATATAGCGACTGCTCATGTAGAGAACCAAAAGTTAAGGCACTTGAAATTTCAACGAATAACCAAAAGCGTCGTCACTCTTCACTTGGGCCTGATATTACCGCGAATATACTAGTCTCCAAAACTCGTGACAAACTCTTTTTTGTTTCTCTTGTAAAACAAAACAGCCGATATCGCTCGCAGCGCACACGCTCACCATGCTCTCCAGCACTTCCTCATCGCGTGACTCCGTCATGACGCAACCTCAAGCTCAACATTGATTGGCTTGCATTGGTACACATATATTGAATGAGCTTTCTTATTGGATACTGAAACACTTATCTTCCCAATGTACAGGAAATAATATAACATATAATAAAACAACAACACATACATTTTAGTACATTGTACTATTTCTGACACACAGCATATTTAAAATAAACTTGTTTACTACTTTTGGGGTTCCTACATGTGTAAATACCCCTGATAGTTGGGAAGCACAGGTCTGGAGTCAGGTCAGGTCCAGCAGCTTTCTATATGTTGATGCTACAGAGGGCCGTCACACCTCATGAGTGCTCAATACAACAGTGTGTGGAGCGTCAGACAGGTCAAAACTGGCTGGAGGTTGATTATTGTCTTTGTCAAAGCCAGAAGTTGTTAAGATCCTCCACCTGGTTTCCAGTGTTGTTAGTTGGTGTAGACTGTGTGTGATTTTTCCTTTTGTAATCTGTGATGGTCTGGATGCCTCGTCACATCCTTCATGGATTTGTGTTACTATTAATGTCCTCTTCTATCTGAGGTTTGTAGTTGCATTTATCTGACCTGATGTCTCTCTTGAGGTTTGTGCAGACAGTGCTGCAGGCTGAGAGATCTCATGATTTGAAGGTCATGTCTCATATTTCAGATGTTTGACTTCGCTGTTCGTCCATGGATCCTCATTTGGGTCCCTCAGATGCTTTTGCTAACGGTGACATCATCAGCACAGTGGTTAATGTAAGACAGTGCAGATGAAGTGTCCACCTCCAGGTCTGTCTCATGGACAATTATATTCCATTCTGTATGTTCAAAACATAAGTTCTAGTGCTAGCTTAGCGTTAGCATGTAGCAGCATGTATAATGCCATGACAACAGTGACTGTATGTTCCCTAGACGAGTGAAACGGTCAGAAATGAAGCATTAAATACTCCAAGTATGGAGAGCAGAATGTACGAGTGTGTTCATGTTGGTGCATCATGTGTCATTAATGTAAACACAGAGCTCTGTCGGCACGATGAAGTGAGCGGCCTGCTGGCTCCACTGTGGTATTCAGTATGTTGTGGTTCAGCCGAGTCTCCATAAAAATCTAAATACAGCCTCGTTTATGGTCCTCTGTGTAGCGATGGTCAGTCTGAGCTTCTGTTAGCGACTGATCTCACTTTATTTATTTATTTATTTATTTATTTATACCCAGGCAGTGTATTAACCCAGTAACGCAGAATGACGAAGTACTTTCTTCTCTCTCTCTCTCTCTCTCTCCTGCAGACTCTGTAATTAAAATCACGTTTAGTATTTAATAAATTGTACAGTTGAGTTTTGTATTATAATCCTAATGGTTATGTTTTTTAGTTCTCACCCAGTCATATGAGTCTGGTAAAAACAGAAGAATGTGTGTATGAAGAGCACAAACCACAGTTTAATATAGTAGTTTATAATACTACTTTAGTCATTTCTATATCTTTCCTTTCTCTGTTGGACTAAACAGTATTTTCTCTCTGCAGACTGTGTGAGAGTGTAAGTGTGAAATCCTGCACTGATGTGGTTTCAGCTCTCTGTACAAATCCATCACACATCAGAGAGCTGAATCTGAGTGTGTGTGAACTAGGAGACTCAGGAGTGGAGAAGCTCTGTGATCTACTGAAGAAACACGAGTGTAAACTGGAGACACTGAGGTGAGTCTGTCAAAAACAGAAGAATGTATATAAGATTGAAGAACACGAACCAGAGATTTAGAAATGTGTTTGTAATATTACTCGAGTCATTTCTCTGTCTATATTTATTACATTATTATATTTTCCAAACTATATAAACCTGACTGGTTATTAGATTTAAGGATTCTTATGTGATATGGATGTTTATAATGAGGGAGGGTGTGGCCTAAAGTTATTAACAGCCTCTAGTAAGGTGTGTATAACTATTAGACAGCTTCTTTACCTCCGGCAAAATGGGACAAAAAGAGATTTAATCAACACCAAAAAGTAAAACATTTAAAAATATGTCCAGAAGCACAAGGTGTCAAGACAAGTTAGAACTTTTTCAGATGTTTTATAGACAGATGAATTGAGTATGATTTATGATGGACCAGATGGATGGGCCTGTGGCTGGATCACTAATGGACACACGGCACCACTTTAAGTCAGACACTAGTAAGGTGGAGGAAGGGGACGTGTACAGGCTGCTATTATTGAGGATGAGCTCGTTTAGACCAAGTTAAAATCAACTCCCAAACCTACTGCTAGTTTCTAGAAGACATTTTCTTTAAACAGTGGTACAGGAAGAAGTCTGCATCATTGAAGTAGGACATTATAACATAAATGACAGCCGACTGTTCTTGTTGTTGTTGTTAATTACCTAATTTCATAATTTTGGATTAAAAAAAAACAGTATTGCACTAGAATATAGAAAATCAATCACTAAACAAAGAAAATGTAATTATAAGGTGTGTCCAAACTTTTGACTGGTTCTGTACAGATATATATTACATGTGTGTCTACATCATTATTTATCCCTGTGAAGTAAATAATATATAAAAATGTTTCTCTCTGCAGGTTAATATGTTGCAGTATAACAGATAGACACTGTGCTGCTCTGACTGCTGCACTAAAGTTAAACTCCTCACATCTGAAACATCTGGATCTGACGTGGAATAAACTGGGAAATTCAGTCACACAACTCGAGGAATTACTGCAGCGTTCAGGAGGACGACTAGTGTAAGTAAACTTAACACACAGACAGTAGTGCAGAATGTGTACTTTCTGTAGAATATAATGTAGCTGTAAGAGTGACGTGAAAGAGGAATATAAATGCTCAAATCAGCAGCATGTTGGTGATCATACTGAGAGAAGCACATAGAATATACCTTTAGGAACTGAATTAAAACACAACAGTAATTTGTCACTTCATGATAATAACTATACAGTTCTGATTTAATAGAAGTGAACTTTCATCTGATCTGTTTCTGTTCTCCACAGAAATACCACTGCACTTATAATCTCATCTCTCAAGTTTATTTTACTTTCAGGCCATATTTCTTGTGTTTATTAAGTTTAACTAAATGTGATACGTGTGTAATTTTAATGATAATTACAAAGTAAAAGAGACACAGGGTACAGATTTGAAACGTTTTTTCTGTTGTGATTTTTACAGGACATGGTAACTCCTCCAGAAGTGAAATTAAACATTCCTCTGATGGGAGAAAGGAAGCAGCGTGTACAGTAAGTTAGGAAGCCGTGTGGATCGTGATTAAACTCAGCAGAACCAGGACAGTAGTGGAACAGACACTCAACAAACCCAGAATTCAGTCTTCAGGAGGTTTCTATAAGATCACAGAACAGAATTGGAGTAATGAAACCAGTAAGACCAGTAATACACAGAGACTTGAGGCTAAACAGGGGCTACACAAGCTCTCCCACCTCCAGTCCATAAAACAAATAGTACTAGATAAACTTCAAAGAAACTCATCAATGTAGGACAGAAGAAGACAAAAGTGTCCTGTGTTCTGTATGTGACTGTCTCCTATTTCAGTGAATTTACTGCTCACTTTCTGAACAATGAAGTATTTTAAAAAGTAAGAGTTTGTTTTTGGCCATGTTCTGGTTTCTGCTGATTTGTTCCACAGAGTGTCTTTTAACACTAAACCTCTTATTCAGTATGAACTGAAATAAACCTGTTTATAAAAAAGAAAACTAAAGAAGAGACTGAATCTGTTATTAATTTATAAATGATGCTTTATATTCAGTATCTATGTAAATTGTGCTCATAAGTAAAAAAGTAAAATCTTTATCTACTCTTCAAGACTCATGTTTTTATTAATTACATAAAGTCTGTGTTCTTCACTACACTGATAACACACACATTAGTAGCACCACAAATAGATGCTGCTCTTATCCTACCAATAAATTCAACTAAATAAAAGGAAATTACACTGAGAACATTTCATTAAACTCGTTCCAAATATGTACACAGGCTTCATGTGAATGAAATAAATGTACATTTTACATGAACTGTTACATTTACAATTAGTTTTCACACATTCAACATGATTCCACATCAGTTTAACTGGAACAACATTGAACTCTATGGACTCTGAACCTGACCTGAGGATCGAACCCAAGACCCTGGAGCTGTCAGGTGATAACCTTTCACTCGTAAGAGGCTTGAATTCAGTAAATTCAAGCCTCTTACGACACGAATTGAAAACTCAGAACATTTATCATTTTAGTGTGTTATTACAATATTCTGCAAATTAAATTCATTAAGTTTTTGTATAATCTTTAAAGATTGTGTATCTTCTTCATGTCCTGCTTGTTGTACCGTTAGGCGAAAAAATATATGTTAATTGCTATTACATTTGACAAATCAAACACTCGGTCATATGTGGGAGAAACTGAAATCTCAGAATGAAATGTTGACACACACAGTGAGTGTTAAACCTTTCTATACTCAGCAAAAAAAGAAACGCCCCTTTTTCAGGACTGTGTATTTCAACAATAATGTTGTAAAAATCCAAATAACTTTACAGATCTTCATTGTAAAGGGTTTAAACAATGTTTTCCATGCATGTTCAATTAACCATAATCAATTAACATGCACCTGTGGAATGGTCGTTAAGACCTTAACAGCTTACAGAAAGTAGGCATTTAAGGTCACAGTTGTAAAAACGCAGGACACTAAAGAGACTCGTCTACCGACTGTGAAAAACACCCAAAGAAAGATGCCCAGGGTCGCTGCTCATCTGCGTGAACGTGCATTAGGCATGCTGCAGGGGGACATGAGGACTGCTGATGTGGCTATAGGGCAATAAATCGCCATGTCCGCACCGTGAGACGCCTAAGACGGCGCTACAGGGAGACAGGAAGGACAGCTGATCATCCTCGCAGTGGAAGACCACGTGTAACAACACCTGCACAGGATGGGTACATCCGAATATCACACCTGCGTGACAGGTACAGGATGGCCACAACAACTGCCCGAGTCACACCAGGAAAACACAATCCCTCCATCTTACAGCAAGAACAGATACTGACTGGTACTGACTGATTTTGAGCCTCCCTTCATTCAGGGACACATTGGGAAACATTTTTACTTCATGTCTTATGGTGTTGACTCTTTTAGTGTTCATACAAATATTTACACATTAAGTTTACTGAAAGTAAAAACACTTGAAAGTCAGAGGACGTTTCTTTTTTTGCTGAGTATATTAATACTGCAGCAAAGTCCAATGTCTTTTTCTCCTGCAGGTTGCGTAACTGCAGCATTACAGAAGAAGGCTGTGTCACTCTTGCTGAAGCTCTGAGCACGAAGTCACACCTGAGAGAACTCAATCTGCGCAGTAATGATTTAGGAGAACAGTGAGTGAAGCTGCTCTCTGAAATAAAAGAGGATAAAAAGAATCTTTATAATATTCTTACACAAGATATAAACAGTGTGTATAAGGGAAATCTTTATCTAATATCTCCCAGCCATAAGATATAATTTCATGGTTGCTATTAATACCAAAATTGTAGCCATAAAGTGTGTGATGTGTGCAACTTTTAATATGTTATGGAATGTTATACTTGATATGTACTGTAGCCCCCAAGTCATTATTTGGCATGAAGAGATAAAAAGAAATGCATTGTGTAAGGATTTCTTGTTTTTTGGTAGACCCCCTTTGGTCTACTCAGTGCTCCGCCCGTATTCTTCTGTCCCGCCTGAGCTCAGGGAACCCCTCAATGAAACACACCAGTCAGTGCTCAGTGAGATGTTCAAAGTTTATTGTAAAAGACAGAAGTATACTGTATATATGCACACACACACACACACACACACACACAGAAACAAAAAGGAGGGCACAGGAGCGGTTACATCTGGTCTGGTATGTTTATAAAAGATAACATAGAAAAGAACAGGAGCCTGGAAGTTGTTCTTAGTTAGGAGCCTCAAACGGTTTTATGACCTGAACATAGATTATACTAAGGAATGTGTTTGCTGATAGTGCAGCATGTCGAGGTCTAGGAAAGAAAACACTCTGTTCTCATGCACACATAATATCATGAAACACACTAGAAATTAAATATTCCCTACACATTGTGTCTTCTCAACCCTCAGCAAGTGAGATCAAATCTTCATGACCACTCACAGCATGAACATTAAAGTCAATATTACCTTTTAAATGAGTGAGTTTTGGCTTTTTAGTGGGAATTTACAGTACAAGTGTGCAGAATTATTATGTAACTAAATTATGCAAACTTTTTTGCCCCCATCTCAACTGTTTATATAAAGTTTTAAGAGCAAGAGTACTTCTTTTCAGTAAGTGCCGTGAGTCTTTCATCCATGGAGTCTAGCCTGGTCTTAATTCTGTTGGGAAGTACAATAGAGTACTTGGATGCAGGTAATGGAGTTTTGTCCTGAATTAACATCATATTCTGCTTGAATAATGCAGACTTCTTACTTTAAGAGAGTTTATTTTAAAAACTGGCTGTAGGTTCAGGAGTTGATTTTAAGTACATGTTCAACTCAAAATGCCCAACTAGTTGATTCTTAACAACAGCCCTCCTCCTAATCTTTCCTCAGATATTTCTTTGCTCCAATCTTCACGTTTCTACTTGTGAGTCTTGTTCAGTGGTGGTCACATTTCAGGTTTCCTTACCTTGGCCATGTCTTTGAGCACTGAACATCTTGTACTTCTGGACACTTCAGATAGTCTGGTTCTGGAATATGGTGGCATTAGAGGATAGTAGGTTCCTGGTAGATTCATGTTTAATTCTTCTCAGGTCTTTTGTGGTTAACTTGCATCTTTTCTTCTCCACACATTATGTGACCCTGTTGACTGCAACAAAACAGTTGATTGTCCTGTAATCACCCCTCAATAGCCTAACTATTTCAAAAGTGTTGCATCCCTCTGGAAGACATTTTACAATTTTGGACTTAACAGTGTTAAACCCCATTTCCCCCCATTATGCCTCAGGTAAATAAACTGCCTAATAATTATGCACACCTTGATATACTGTAGGGTGCTAATAAATCCCTCATTACATAAATACATATCACCTGTGAATGTTTGAATCCAATTAGCATTCAAGTTTGGAGTCTGAAAATATGCATAGAAATAACTATAAATTCAGGATACGCTCTTGCCTAATAATTCTGCTTGTAATGTACAAGTTCCACATTCCCACTTGGTCTTTAAAAGTTATATCAAGCGCGGTGTTATTATTATTAGTGAAGTGAATGAAGCTGGACATGGAATTAGTGATAGTGATGTGGGACAGGTGTGGAGAGAAGCTTCATAGCTCCTGGACACACTGACACAACCAGCTTCCAGCAGACAAATTCTACTAGCAACCAAGAACATTAAAATTATATGATACAAAAAAGAAAAGAAAAATAAAGCTCCAGTAGCAATTAAACATCCAAATCATTCTGTTAATGGAAAATACACTAAACAGTGCTTTGGTATAGTTAAGATTAAAACATCACAATTTTAATGTTTTGATTATGTAGTTTTAAAGGAAGTGGTCTAGAATTTTATTATCATCATATTAGTTATGTTAGCTGATGTAGTTTTGTAAGTAAAAGCAGTAAAAATGAGTTAAATGTTTTCAGAAGGTGTGTGCAGGGGGTATGGATGTGACTTTCTGTATGAATGGAATACATGTGGATGTCTGAGAATTTTGTCCAATTATCTTACAGACTCTGAATCTCCAGACCTGACCTGGTGTAAGGATGAAGTCACAACACCTGAACTTTTTGTCAGTTGTTTATTACTGTATATCTGTTATTCTGAGCTGATTTCTGTGTATATACAGTCTATCTATTTTTTGATACTTTGGTTTGTTGATTTGATTTGTTTATTTGGGTAAAGAGGTAAATAAACACTATGGCTGATAGTCAGGTATTTACTATCAACTCTTCAGTACATTTTGTGCAGTTATTTTCTGGGTTTTTTATTATTATTATTATTAAGTTGTTGGTTTTTTATTGCTGCTGGTGTCTAACAGCCACCAAACAATTTTGTTGCATCATTACAGTAACAGTAAACTCTCTTTATCTTATCTTTAACTTTACAGTTTACTACATGGGTCATTTTCAAAAAAAAAAAAAAAAAAAAAGCTTTTAGACAAAGAATATGATTCTGAGACTGAATGTCTGACGCCCAGACGCACACCTGCAGTAGTTCCAAATCGAAAGGCAATGACGAGGTAACCACAGTGGATTTACTCAAGACGACTGTATGAAGTGTTGAATCTTTGATGCTGAAAATAAAATACCAACACAAAGAAATCAGCGTACTTCCGTTCTTGTAAGTAAATGATCAAACCAAAACTAGTGAAATAACATGACCACATCTACACTGGGGTCAGAGCACAGGGTCAGCCGGGATACATCGCCCCCTGGATCAGTACAGAGTACAGTTCAGTACACTGTAAATAGCCAGTTTAATTTACATATGTGTAGATAGTTTAAAAGACATTCTCCATTTGCTATAACTCTGTTACATGACAAAGCATATAATTTGAGGCAGTAAATTAACCAAGGAGCTAATTGTTCCTCCCTTAGATTAGATGATATTAGATTAATAAAGTGTCGAATGACTGCCATCAAAAACCATGAGCCTCTTTGAGCTTATCACTTTTCTGCACGATAAGGATCTATCTGAGATCTACCCCAACTTTTGGACTGCTCTCAGGATTGCACTTACATTGCCAGTGACTGTAGCTTAAGCAGAGAGGAGCTTTTCCAAACAGGTTAATCAAGACATACCTGAGGTCAACCATATCTCAGGAACGGCTCACTGGCCTCGCTGTCATAAGCATAAATCATGCAATAGGCGAGCATATCTCATATGATGCCATTATTGATGACTTTGCATCTAGAAAGGCCAGAAAAGTCCGATTTTAGTTTCAGTTTGTGGTTTCTGTTCTGCAGTGAAGTAAATAAGTTATTTATCTTTAGTGTGATTTGTTCTATATAAATTATATATTTATATAATATTTGTTTGTCCACAGTATATTTAAGTTATAAATACAGTAATTTAATAAAACTTGTGGTGTATACAAAATGTGAAGGTTTTTTTTTTTTTTTTGGGGGGGGGGGGGGTATGGCGCCGGGAGGGAGTCTCGCCCAGGGAACAATTCAGTGTAGAACCGCCACTGACTGTCACGCTAAAAACCACCTGAGAAGTTCAGAAGCTTCAAATAAAATGAACGAATTAATTAATTTTCTTAAAACGTTATAAAATTAAGTAGAGACTTAGTGACTCCCCTTAGAGACTCTGTGGTAGGGTTTCTCAGTTGAATATGAAAAAAAAAATAAAAATACCGCTGATTATCAACGCGGGAATGAATGGCGCATTGCCCAAGTGCAAGTTTATCTTGGAGCTAAACTATTTGCTTAGGGTGAAAGCGCCATCTAGGGATCATTGTGTGTCAGCAACAGCTTCCCATTCAAAACAATAGACGGTCAAATGACCGCTGAACCGCATTATAAGTAGGGGACACTGGCGCGGCGCTTCTAGTGTTAAGGGCCTTGCTCAGGAGTTTAACTGTGGCAGCTTGGGCTCGAACACTCAATTTTTTTTTTATCAATAATACAGCAATCTACAGCCTTAACTGACTGAGCCACTACTGGCCTCATTTATTCTCACTGTGGCTGTTTATAATCTGTTTATTTAATATTTCTTGTAAAACAATTTTAATAAACAAATGTTGACCTTTTCTGACAGCAAAAACTTTGAATGTAGGAACAGAACATTATTTTAGTCATCAGAATTGTAAATGTATAATACTTAGTCTTGTTTCTGACCTGTGACATGATGTTTCATCCTATTATCAATCATTAATAATTAAAGATCGGTGAATGAATCGGTCATTTGTTCATTAGGTTTCAATTCCTTTTTTGAGTGTGTATACTGTAAGTGATCAAGAAACCAATCCAGTGACAATGTCAAAAGAGAATTTTGATGGCTTTTTAAAAAATGCATATACATTAAAATGTCAGTTGCACCACAGATCATCTTGTACATAAAGTGCCTGGAGGTTAAGACTTGCACAGTTCCACAGAGTGACGTGGTACTCCCCTCACCAACCAATGCTGAATGAGTGAGTGAGTGTGTTAAACTGAAGCTAAAGTATAGGGTTTAGCTGCGGCAGGTAACAAGGCACATCAAATACATTTTCATAATTGTATATTTCTTGTGAATGTTACAGATAAACATTACAATCTTTTACATTAAACTGTATTTCTAATGAGATAAAGAACACAAAACTGCTTTTCTTTCTCGTCAGAGTGAATGATAAATTCCCTGTTTTGTTGTGTAGCCGCACTGACAGGAGCTCTACTCTGCCCTGTGTGTTTGGGTTCAGAGTGTTTATCCTCCTGAGTTTACTACTTCTGCTATTTTTGTATGTTAGTGGAAAAGGTCATGTGATCTGATGAATCTAGACATAACTTTTCCAGAATGATACAGTATGTGCGTCAGGGTAAGAAGGGAGACAGATGAAGTGATGACATCATACCTAGTGTCTACCGTACAAGCAGTGTTATGATCTGGGGTTGCTTCTGTTGCTCAGGTCTAGGCTCAGCAACATTGTGTCCAAAATATTGGCTTTTTTATTGAAAAATGACCAGATTTTTCCATCAATTAATATTTTTCTGCCCTGATGGCATGGGTATATTCCAAGATGATGATGCCAGGATTCATTGGATATTGTGTGTGAGCGGTTCACGGAGCATGAGGAATCAGTGTCCATCATCTGTAAATCAGGCCTATATGGTAGAGTGACCAGAAGGAAGCCACTCCGTAGTAAAAGGCACATGGCAGACCGTCTGGAGTTTGCCAAAAGGCAAAACAGATCATGAGAAACAAAATTCTCAGGTCTGATGAGACTCTCTGGCCATTCTACCATATAGGCCTGATTGGTGGATTGCTGCAGAAATGGTTGTCCTTCTGGAAGGTTCTCCTCTCTCCACAGAGGACCTCTGGAGCTCTGACACAGTGACCATCGGGTTCTTGGTCACGTCCCTGACTAAGGCCCTTCTCCCCCGATGGCTCAGTTTAGATGGCCGACCAGCTCTAGGAAGAGTCCTGGTGGTTTCGAACTTCTTCCACTTACGGATGATGGAGGCCACGGTGCTCATTGGGACCTTCAAAGTGGCAGAACTTTTTCTGTAACCTTCCCCAGATTTGTGCCTCGAGACAATCCTGTCTCGGAGGTCTACAGACAATTCCTTTGACTTCATGCTTGGTTTGTGCTCTGACATGAACTGTCAACTGTGGGACCTTATATAGACAGCTGTGTGCCTTTCCAAATCATGTCCAATCAGCTGAATTTACCACAAGTGGACTCCAATTAAGCAGCAGAAACATCTCAAGGATGATCAGGGGACACAGGATGCGTCTGAGCTCAATTTTGAGCTTTATGGCAAAAGCTGTGAATACTTATGTACATGTGCTTTCTCAATTATTACTATTTTTTTTTAATAAATTTGCAAAAATCAAGGAAACTTTTTTTCATGTTGTCATTATGGGGTGTTGTGTGTAGAATTCTGAGGGACAAAATGAATTTAATCCATTTTAGAATAAGGCTGTGACATAACAAAATATGGAAAAGATGATGCGCTGTGAATACTTTCCGGATGCACTATATATACAGTATGTGTGTGTGTGTGTGTGTTAATGGAGTTGTATACAGTTCTGTATTATTTTCCCTCGTATTAAAACTTATAACTAACAATTTTCTACAAAGTTAAATGGTTATTAACTACATTATTTAATATTAAATTGATAATCAACTACATAATATAATAAAATAATGGAGTATAAATAAAATGTTTCCGTGTTCAGGGAGCTGTAGATGGGGAATTCCAAGTGTCGAATAAAATGACGTCATGTTTTGAGCTTTTTTGTAAAAGTAGTGTAAAGAATATTGGAATTGGAATCATAGCCGTTAGGGTGTTTGTCTGTTTGTTTGTTGGTGCTGATGGTGAAGTGAACTAAACGAACAAACTGAACATAAGTTTCCTTAAAGAAATATAATTCTTCATCCAGTAGGTGGCGCTATAAAGTGCATTAATGTCAAAACGAGTTGAAGCCCTTAAAACTTAAACCATTTTAGCCTTTATTTGTTTTGCTGTTTTTTCTTTTTTTTAAACATATAAAAAAAGGGCTCAGGATTGTGTACTATAGAGAGTAATATTCTTTATTTCCGCACAACCAAGGCAACATGATAAAATTCAGTTCATTTCCTTTGAACCAACTATACAAACATTAAATAAATAAAAAAATAAAAAAACACAGGCAAAGAAATAGTACAAATACACATGATCACGTGTTTTAATGGTTGTTTTTGGTTGTTTGTGTGACAATTTTTGCAACGTCATTCCGATATTTCTGTAGTAGTAAAATATACATATTATAAAGGTGTAGCGCGGCCACATAAAGGGACATTTTTATATATAGGTAATGAATTGAAGAGCTAATGCTGCTCACCTGTAGCCTAAGATGTGCCCGAACGGTTTTAAACTTCCCCTATGACAGTGTTGGTCACCGGGCAAGCTCCCACGCGCATGCGCGATCGCGCCGCGAGGGACCCGGATGAGAACTGATCACGTGATCTGGCATAAAGCCAGAACCGGCAAGGAAGCCGGGACGGAGAGATTTCCCCAGCGCGCTGTGTGTTTTTTGAGAGAGAGAGATAGTAGGTTGCTTCCCTTCGGATGACCAGTATTTGGATTAATCTCGTTGGACACTCACTATTCACCTCTCATTCCGTTACTCTTGCTCCCAGTGGCGACATCAATCCTGGTGAGGCAGAGAATAAATCTCTCCAACTCATATTTCATTTCCGCAATACACTACACCCTGGACTTCCACTCATACACACTCACACACTCCTGCATACACCATACACATTGTTTATTATTGTATTATATTTGTATATATTGGTTTCGGTGCACCGTGTTTGTTTGGTTATTGGTTTGTTTTGTATAATACACTTTGGTTTATTTTCACTACTTGCTCTTGTGTTACGTCTATTATTGTCCCGCCGCGGTTGCGCAATACCGGAAGTGGGGTTTAACAGCGCATTCCTAGATTCCCGAATCCGTATTTGTGTAACAAAAGGTTTTATAATAATCCCAGCGTTACATAGTGGTCGCCCGTACGGGGAATCTATAATTTGGATATTTTCCGGTTTTGTGTGACGTGGCTGTACAAACATGGACGCTAATGCTAACGCTAGCGCTAATGCTAATGCTAACGCTAGTGGTGCTGTAAAGGCCGACTTTGCTATTGATAGTAATGTGATGGAGAGAGATGATGCATTTGTAACACGCCGTAACCCTACTGCTGAAATAACATCTTTAATAAGTTCACTGTATATATCTGATAGACATGATGATGACGATGATGATGATGTTATTGCTCATGTGTCGGATATTAATGTTGTGCAAATAATGAACAATGAACTAAATCAATGCAAGGCGGATGTGGAGGCGCTCACAGACAAAGTGAGCAAGTTGGAGCAGGATTTTAGACAATCCGTAAACAGCAGTCTAAACAGAGAAACCAGTTTCCGTGAGGCAGTGGACGCTGGCTTAGAAGGGCTGGAGCGCTACTGCCAAGAGGCCTTAGAGAAGCTGGAAAGAGCTGTTACTGACTGTTTTCTCTGACGTGACGTGATCTGGGAAAACCAGATGAAGAAACTACGCTTCACGAGTACGCCCACCATCCAAAGATTACAGGCCTACACCCCTGCATCTCTCCAATCTCCGGTTCTACAATCTCCCAGCATTCCGATCACGACAACTATAACAAAGGTAAAGCCATCCATCAGTCACGAAACTTATGACATTCCTCCCGATGTTCCTACACACTCTTCTGCTCAGCTTACCTCCTCAGTTTCTCCCTCTTCTTCTTCCTTTTATGGTCGACCACCCATCTGCCTGGAGTTTCCAGCCTTTGGTGAAGCTTCAGAGACAGCAGATGTACTCCATCGAACAGTGTGAGAACTATCTGGAGATCAGACCACTGCCCAGCCCAGAACTGCTAGGAACCCTCAGCACAGTTTTAAGCGGGCCTGCTCTGAGCTGGTGGAAGGCAGAGAAAGGAAAGGTAAGCGACTGGATGTCTTTCAAACAGGCGTTTATGGCGGCATTCTTACCTGATGACTATCTCACGGAAGTTGAGGAAAATTTGAGGTCGCTGGTACAGCAGCCGGGTCAACGCCTGCGGGACTTCGCCTATGACTATCGCGCCCTCTGTCTGAAGTGGAAGCCGGATATCTCAGAGGAAGAACTGGTGGGGAGAATCCTGAACAATATCAACCCCAGAGTAGCTGGATGTCTGAGGGGAACGGTAACCACAGTTGAACAGCTCGTGAAGATAGGTTCGAGGGTGGAAAAAGATTGCAAGAGCTCCAGAGATTACTGGCAGAAGGTGGACTCTCAGCAGAACAAGGAGAAGAGTCATAAGAAGACAGGTGAGCGAGCTCCTTCAAAGTTCACAGCAGGACTCTCCATAGCTCAACCTCTACCAGCTCCATCTCTCCTCCTGGTTCCAGTGACGGTGAAAGGAAGAAAGGTGAATGCGGTGGTGGACACGGGCAGTTCATATACGCTGATGAGGAACCATCTGTGGCAGACGCTCAACGATCAGGAGGACCAAGTTGGACTTCCATCTCCTCAGAAGTTCGTCATGGCTGATGGAAAGATACATCAAGCACAAACACACGCCTTGTTACAGTACAAGTGGCACACCATCGAATGTGAGATAAAGACATTCATCATGAGGGACGCTCACCTGGCCTTCTCTCTGATTGTGGGACTCGACTTCCTAAAAGCAACAGGAGCCATCCTGGACATCGCTGGAGGAGAATACGCACTGAAAACAGAGGAGGGGATTGTTTACCATCCATTTATAACGTCCCCACCCCACTGTGCACCATCGATGCTGATGCAACAAAGACCCATTCAGCTCCCAGCTACCGCCAATCTTTACCTTGCCTTGCCAGTGACACCCGACGAGCTCCAAGCTGCGGAAAAAAACCCTGAGATCACGCCATCATGGGACACCGACAATGAAGAGGAGCTGCTGAAACTCATGGCTGCTTGGCCACTCACCACCTCCAACACACTAGGCAAAACAGCAGTAGTGAGACACACTATCACTTTATCAGATGACACTCCATTTAAATCCAGAGCCTATAGAGTATCACCCATTAAAAAGACCATTATAGACGATCAAGTAGACCAGATGCTGAAGGATAAAATCATCCAACCTTCATGTTCACCCTGGTCTTCACCTGTTGTGTTAGTACCTAAACCCGATGGGACTTACCGTTTTTGTGTGGATTACAGAAAGCTAAACAGCAAGACCAAACCTGATGCTTATCCAATGCCGATTATACATGACATCTTAGAATCACTGGATGGCGCCTCCTGGTTCTCAACCTTGGATCTGCAATCAGGTTACTGGCAGGTGGAGATGGAGAAAGACAGCTGTGAGAAGACCGCCTTCATCACCACCAAAGGGCTGTTTCAATTTCGGTCCATGCCCTACGGACTCAGAAACGCCGCAGCCACCTTCCAGCGTTTGATGGAGAAAGTCTTGGCTGAAATAAGGGGGAAATATTGCTTTGTATATATAGACGACATCATTATCTACTCCAAAACGCTGGAGCAGCACATCAAACATCTTAATTCAGTATTCTCCAAACTTACCCAGGCCAACCTCTCCCTCAACATGAAGAAATGTCATTTCTTCAAAAGGCGGCTGAAGTTCCTAGGCCATATCATCTCCGAAGAAGGTGTGCAGTTGGACCCAGAGAAAACCCTGGCGGTGGCTGAATATCCTCCTCCACAAGACGTAAAATCTCTTCAGCGTTTTCTAGGTCTCGCCGGATGGTATCACAAATTCATTCCCCACTTTGCCGATATGACATCCCCATTAAATCATTTGAAAAAGAAGGGAGTAAAATGGGAGTGGACCGAAGAATGCCAGAACGCCATGGAGCACATCAAACACGCCCTTCAAAACCCACCAGTACTAGTTCAACCAAACCTAAATATGCCGTTCCAAGTACACACAGACGCCAGCGAAGTGGGCCTGGGAGCCATTCTCACCCAGAAATCAGCAGAAGGAGAACGAGCGGTAGCGTACGCATTGAGAATGTTGAGAGGAGCTGAGCAGAATTACTCCACATCTGAGAAGGAGTGTTTGGCTGTGGTTTGGGCTGTAGAGAAGTGGAGACACTACTTAGAAGGTCGCGCTTTCGAGGTCTTTACAGACCATGCCGCCCTGTAATGGGCCTTCAACTGCCCGAAAACCAGCTCTCGTCTCACCCGATGGACATTACGCCTACAGCAGTTCATATTCTCAGTACATCACAGAAAAGGCTGTCTGAATCTGGGACCCGATGCGCTTTCCCGGGCGCCCCCCCCCCCGCTACAAGTAGGTACAGCTCCATGTCTTGCCATCATAACCACAAAATTGTCATCCGACTTACCAACTGACCTGTGTGAGATAACCCAAGCGCAACTGAATGACACCAATATCACGGAGCTGCTCTCTAAAGATCACCCAAGAGGCATAAAAGATCAGAGGGTCTCCTTCGAACATCATCAGGGCGCGTTATATCGCCGGGTACCCGTAAGAGACGGAGAAAAATTTCAGCTCGTTGTCCCCCAGTCACTAATCAATAACTTTCTGCACTACTATGACGACAATCCACTGGGAGGACACCTAGGGCAACTAAAGACCTTGTTAAGGTTATTAGATGTGGCATGGTGGCCGACGGTGCGGAAGGACGTATGGCGTTATGTGAGGACCTGCAGCGTGTGCCAACAATACAAAAATGACAACGCTAAACCCAGTGGGTTACTACAGAGTACCATGGTTCCAGAGCCGGGACACACCGTGGGACTGGACATCATGGGTCCTTTTCCAAGAAGTAAAAGGCGGAATGAATATCTTTTGGTGGTGGTGGATTATTTCACCAAATGGGTGGAAATGTTTCCCCTTAGGGATGTAAAGACGCCAAAGCTGGTAAAGGTACTGAGAGAAGAAATCTTTACTAGATGGGGAGTCCCCAAATATTTAGTATCCGATCGAGGACCCCAGTTTACGTCTCAGCTGCTGGCACACCTCTGCCAAACATGGGGGAGCGTACAAAAGCTAACTACGAGCTACCACCCACAAACCAACCTGACGGAGCGAGTAAACAGAACTTTAAAGGTGATGATCGCTTCATATGTCGGGGACCACCACCAAAACTGGGACCAATGGTTACCGGAACTGAGATTCGCCATCAACACAGCCCAACAGGAAACCACTGGGAAAACGCCTGCAGAACTCACACTTGGTCGACAGCTTAAGGGTCCTCTGGAAAGGCTCATTAACCATCCCCCAACACCCAATCACACAGCCTATTCACTTCTGGAAAGGCAACAACGCATCACGGAGGAGGTGAAACTAAGAGTAAAACAGCAACAATCCAAACAAGCCAGATACTACAATGCCCGGAGGAAAGATGCGCACTTTCAACCAGGAGATCTAGTTTGGATTAAAACTCACCCACTCTCCTCCGCAGCAAAAATGTTTTCAGCCAAGCTAGCGCCTACGTGGGAAGGTCCAGCTGAAATTACAAAGAAACGAGGACCAATTAATTACACTGTGTCTTGGGGCAATCCACAAAAAACCGACACTTTTAGTGTGGTAAACTTAAAGCGCTTTTACGGACGTTCTCCTCAGACGGCGGAAGCTTGGGGCGGGGGGGGGTCTATGTAGCGCGGCCACATAAAGGGACATTTTATATATGGGTAAATAATTGAAGAGCTAATGCTGCTCACCTGTAGCCTAAGATGTGCCCGAACGGTTTTAAACTTCCCCTATGACAGTGTTGGTCACCGGGCAAGCTCCCACGCGCATGCGCGATCGCGCCGCGAGGGACCCGGATGCGAACTGATCACGTGATCCGGCATAAAGCCGGAACCGGCGAGGAAGCCGACACGGAGAGATTTCCCCAGCGCGCTGTGTGTTTTTTGAGAGAGAGAGATAGTAGGTTGCTTCCCTTCGGATGATCAGTATTTGGATTAATCTCGTTGGACACTCACTATTCACCTCTCATTCCGTTACTCTTGCTCCCAGTGGCGACATCAATCCTGGTGAGGCAGAGAATAAATCTCTCCAACTCATATTTCATTTCCGCAATACACTACACCCTGGACTTCCACTCATACACACTCACACACCCCTGCATACACCATACACATTGTTTATTATTGTATTATATTTGTATATATTGGTTTCGGTGCACCGTGTTTGTTTGGTTATTGGTTTGTTTTGTATAATACACTTTGGTTTATTTTCACTACTTGCTCTGGTGTTACGTCTATTATTGTCCCGCCGCGGTTGCGCAATACCGGAAGTGGGGTTTAACAGCGCATTCCTAGATTCCCGAATCCGTATTTGTGTAACAAAAGGTTTTATAATAATCCCAGCGTTACAAAGGTAATGATAACTTTTGTTCTACCTGACGTATCCGAAATTGTGTATTTAAATACACAGTTTAAAGTCTGAAGACTCTCCGTTAAAACACACTGGCAATGTCACGAACTCTGTGGTTGCGTTGTCTGTGTGTGCGTGGCATGAATGCTGGAGGCGAGCTGACGGTTCAATAAAGTCTTTTATTTACTTTGAACATGAAACAAAAACCAACAACACAAAGCATAAGCAAGGCAACTAAAGCTAGATGCCTGACTGAAGCTCAGTCAGGCTATTTATACTAAAACATAATTATCTTTCCTCTGTTCAGGTGAACGCCTACGTCACCTGACCGAGGTGTATCCTGGGAACTCAAGTTTAAATCATGAAAACAGAAAGCAAACTACAAACAAAAGCAAACGGGCGTTTTGGCGCCCTCTAGGGGATAACCCTTACAGGAAAGGTTTACATATAAGCACATAATGTTTATCATCATTGGTCTATGCTGTGTTGCCAATTGTTGAACAGGTCAAAGACCCTGTTAATTTCATATTTCATTATATCCTGACTAATAGTATTTCACACATCTGACTGATAAACTTTTACTGAAAAATATTGGTATTAAATTCTTTTGTTGGGAACAGTGCTGATTACACAAAATACATTTTTGCTCGTCAAAACATTAGAAATTGTCAATCTTACACACTTTGGACCATCACTGGTATTAAATTATTTTTTAAAACAGACATTATTTTTGACAAAATTATATTTGACTACAGTCACTCTGGATACGGTCTGATGAACTCCATAAATGTAAATGTTTGTGTTGTGCATAAAGGTTCCATCTGCAATGTTGTTTTGAGGTCATTCATGCTATATTATCCCAACATCATTTTACTCTATTTTCCCATGTTATCCCAACATCACTCCCTATATTTCAGGACAGATAGTTAAAAAAAAAAAAAAAAAAAAAGGACAGTCCTGGGAAATGGGACAAGTGGCAAGAGTAGCAGATCAGCTAAGAACTCTCCAGAAAAGCGGTGAAATAAATTTGAGGAAATTTTTCACAGAATTCCTTGTTTACATAATAGATGCATGGAAGTGGTTATTGAGTGGTTAAGTGTAGAGCAAATTGAAGACTAAGTTCAAACATGTGATTGTGTGTGTGATTGTGTGTGTGATTGTGTGTGTGATTGTGCAAATCAAGTGTGATTTTGTGATTGCAGGTCTGCATTTATTCCTGGAGCACAGTCCTTTAAGAAAACACACCACAGACCTGTGAAAATGAGTTCCCCTAATGAAGACGAGAGGTAAGACAAGTAATGTATCTTAACCAACTTAATACAGTAGGTGTATAACAGTGTTTTTGCTCCTGGATCATCCATTGTGACAGTGGTGCTGTTTTACACAGTGTGTACATGAGCTCAGTTCTCCCTCTATAGTTTATTGTCTTTTTTTCTTGAGGTACTGATACTGGCACTGACACAGTTACCAAGTGCTCCTTCACCTGATTAACAGTTTCCACTATACTGCTGCATAAAATATTAAAATAATTGTCTTTTTGTGTTCTTTTTACTTAATATGTAGAAGATTAAAGGAAAATTTTATCCAAAAAAATTGTGATTTCTGTCCTTTAAAAAATAAATAAATAAACAGAATCATTGTAGCTAACTGCAAACTGGTTTGTGTTTAGTCTTATTGATTTAAAGCACTCAGAGTCACCTGAACCCAGCTTAGTGTTTATGAAGAGTGACAAATCAATGGTTATACCAATACTGTTTCAACAGTCAGAGAAAGAAAGGTAAGGAATATCTAATGAATAATTATATTTGTATTTAAATGTATCCACTAACAGGTTCATATAGTAACATATGTTTAAACAGATTTTAAAAAAGAAATAAACAGCTACTTTAGTCTATAAAAAAGTCGGGCAAGATTAAGAAAAAAGGAGCATTGGGACGCAACTTGAACTGACAAATTTATGAATGTGAATGTTGCTTATTTCATAGAACAATCAGTTTCATGGTTGTAACTATAACTATCACACCACTGACAATGGGTTTTATTTCATATTAAACATTAGCTTAATATTGTCTTTTTTTAAGAGACAAGCATGGCATATCAAATTTGTCTATGGTGCTGGATGCTGCTTCCCAGGGCCAGGTACATATTTGTATAATGGAGTTCAGGAGTTTAGTTATTGAGGCTATTGATTCTGCAAATTAATGATGTTTTTTTTTTTTTATTACTACTGGATTAGCATACGACTCCTAAAGTACACTGGCGGCCCAGAAAAAAAGTTTGTTTCGAAATTGCCAAAATATTGTCCTGTGTCAAGCAAAGGAAACAACTTAAGAAATCTTTTAATTATGGAATTTGGTTAAAATAAATTTTTTTTTTTAAAAACTCAAACCCTGGAAGAATGGTGCTCAAGCATCAACTTCACAAAAGAAATGTGGTTGCGAAAACAAAAAAACTGATCAAAGACCACTTGAACGCTTGGTGGAGTGGCATGGTTAAAAATGGCCTGTAACAATTATGCTTATGAGAGAAATGGGAAGGATATGGAAAAAAAAAAAAAAAAAACTCCATAGATGTGATAACCTGGAAATGCTCTTACATTCAATCTCTTTGCCTCACCAACCTGTACAGATCCACCTCTCCCTCCTTACTGTCCAATCTACACTGTAAAAAAAAGTCCTAAATTTACGGAAAATAACTTTCAAATTTTATAGTAGTTTTCCTTTTTTTTTAAACTACATACAAATCTCTGAAATTACAGACATTATCTGTAAATTACGAAGTCGACAGTTTTTTTAAGTATTGTTTCAATATTGAAAAATTTACTTTTCACATTTTTTAACAGTAAAAATACTATATTATTTTTACTGTGTTTTTCCTGTTTTTGTAAATTACGTGAAACTTTATGTAAAATTACAATAATAAATTGTAATTAAATACAAAACTCATTAGATAAAGGTTAATGTCCATACAAAAATTTTATTGTTTTTCTTTGTAATTTTGAGGTAAATCATATTAGTTTTATAATACTTTGATATTTAAGTTCTAGATGCAAGTTTAGCATTTTTTCATGACTTTTTAAAAGATTATTCTTACATTATCACTTACATGTAGGCTATAGTATCTGCTTCATGCCTTCAAAGAATGTGAAGAGAATTTAGGAGACTGATACTTATCAAAAATATATATATATTTGTATTACAGTTGTTCTGAAATATCACCATGGCAATCTAACCATCAGCTGTCTTAATGCATTCCTGCATATTCTGACACAAGGATAATGTATTTACTGTGTAGCTGTTTTAAAGCATTGCTTTAAGTTACATTTTGATATTTAGCTTGTATTAGGGGAACTATGGTGTCATTTTTGTACCAAAAATGTTAGAGAAAACTCCACGGACTCTCCCGCTTAACTGCCACAGCCAATCAGACGCTGGAGGCGGGAACATTCTAATCTTGTTTCTGATTGGCTGATCAGCTGCCGGAGGCGGAGATATTCTAATTACCTCTTCAGTACTGGCGCATTTAAATAAGTGCGCGAGTGAGGGCGGGACCTGATGCGGAAAACGCCTGCGTTTATTGCTCAGGTACAGGCGTAACGTGATATGAACCAGCCAATGGGAAACAGGCGTCCTTCAAATGTTTAGCGCGCGCAGGGGTGGTGTGACTCAGCAGCCAGTAAACGGGTGTGTGTAAATTCAGAGGAGTGAAGACATGCTGCTGAGCTACAGGTGAGGAGGAAAGCAGTCTCTGAGGGACAGAGGAGAAGACTCTGAAATGTAAAATACCTGCAAGCTCAAGAGACAATGAAGGTAAGATATTTTTTATTCTTGTTTTAATTCTTAGTGTTGTTGCTGTAAACAAAGCTAATTTATTAATACTGCCACGTTTTTCTTTTAAATCTTAATGTGTTTAGATCTTAATGTGTTCTTTTCTTCTCTCTTCCAATCCACCCTAATGCACCAAGTTGTTTACGGCCTGTTTGGAAGAAGATCTGTCTTGGATACACTGGACCGTCCATTTTGCCATTTTGGTATGTTTTAGATTTGACTTAATTGCACTAAGACATTAGGATTCTGAACTAAAAGTTTAAGTTATTTGTACACATACATTATATAAGAACAATAGAGTTAAAAAAGGGACCACATTGTACTATATTTGTAATAAAGTTTCCAATCCAACATTAATTGGAACATTGAGAATATTGTTTGAAATTGTTCATTTCTTCATAGGTTGTTAGTCAAGGATATTTCACAGCAATGTTTAAGTTTGTGAGAGAATGTTTCACTGTTATAGCACAATAGTCTAAATATTTCATTGTTTTTCATTTTAGGATTTTACTGTAATGCTACGTATAAAACTGAACTTCTTTTTACTGTATTTTGCATCATACCTGTACTATACTGTGTCAGTTATACAGACTATTTTTTATTTTATTTTTTTACAAATATTGTAATCTTGAGTTTGTGTTAACACTTTATTGAACATGTGTATTCATAGGAATTTATGAAAAAAGAAGTTAAATATCCGGGGTTTTGTGTTAATGCTTTGTTTGAAGGTGTTTGATCTTCAATTTATGAAAAATCTGTAAATAACAGTGTTTCCCTGCTAAATGCCTAATGCTTTTGCTTTATTGAAGGTGTTTGATTGTAATAATTTTGGAAAAAAACTGTAAAATAAAAACATTTTGCTGCTACACGTCTAGTGCTGTTTTAATGAATGTATCGTATACAATGTATCGTATACAATGTATCGTATACAATGTATCGTATACATTTTGGGAAAAATCTGTAAAATAATGGTGTTTCACTGCTAAACATATAGTGCTGTTGCTTTATTGAAGGTCTTCAATCGTATAAATTTAGCAAAAATCTGTAAAATAATGGTGTTTCACTGCTAAACTTCTACTGCTGATCGTTTAATGAAGGTGTTTAATCGTATAAATTTTGGAAAAATCTGTAAAATAACGGTGTTTCATGCTAAACTTCTACTTCTGATCGTTTAATGAAAGTGTTTAATTGTATAAATGTAGGAAAAATCTGTAAAATAACAGTGTTTCTCTGTAAAAGATAAAATAATTTCTGTAAATTTAATGTTTTTGAACATAATATGAACTAGAGTATTTTACCTTAATTTTACGGTTTTTGTTTGGCAGCCATTGCTGCCAGTCATTTGACCGTTTTTTTACGCTTTTTTTTTTTTTTACAGTGTAGCATACAAGTCCTTATATGCTCTTTGTTTATTTTTTAAGGTCACTGGCAGTCGTGTAAGCATTTCACTGCATATCGTACTGTGTATGACTTTGTATGTGACAAATAAAAATTTTATTTTAAATTCTGGTATATTATATGTGGAATTATCTCAGGAAAAAAAAGTGTTTTGTGTCCAAATGAGCACTACCAAATTCATAAAAAGAAAGTGGAGACTCCTTTAGGAGACTGAGATTTTAGATCCTGTAATAGTTTATCAAGGTACAATTCAACCAAACCTTTGTTCCACAGAGTGATGTCCACCTCCTGATATCATTCAGACACCTGAAGCATTTACATACCAGCCAAAACTAATTTTATTACAAGCCCAGGCAAATCTAAATGACTACATAAAATTAGTTTGTCACTACACAGGAAGTTTACAGCCGAATCATTTATCAGCTTCTCACATTGTGTAGCGTTACACATTAAGACATCAACTTGCACTTAGTATATGGCAGGGGTGATAGCGTTCCGGCACCACGCAGGATTTCCGGCATACTGTGGCTGCGGGGGAAAAAAAAAAAAAGAGAAAAAAAATCAGGATCACGGATATTGATCTGTCATTTCACTAGATCTGAGATGCGCAGGTGATAGCCATAAAACCAGCCAATCAGAGACATCCACACACTACTGCTGATTGGCTGTTCCTTCTCCATCACCAGCGCATCTCAAATCTAGAGAAATGACAATATCCGTGATCAGTGAGTATACGTTGTGTGCTCCTTAGACTGACATACTCTACACTCTAAAAACTAATTCAGAGGACCTTTTACCACTACTTGATTTAATGCATGGATGCAAGTTAAAAATTGTAATTAATTGATTTAGATGAACCTTCTAAGTTGCGAAAATAATTTTTATAAGTTGTGATCAAATAATAATGTTGGTAATTAAATCAACTTAATTTTGCATGTAATTTGGCTGCCAAACAAAAACCGTAAAATACTCAAATTTAAATGGTAATGGGGTGAAAACCAAATTTAAGTTGTCTTAACTTAAAAAAATTGGCATGATAACTAGGAAAAAATAAAGGAAATTAGGAAAGTACCTGTAGATGCGGTCATATTATTTCACTAGTTTTGACGCGTAGCTTTGGTTTGAAGTTTCACTCACACAACAGAAGTCCAATCTCTTTGTCTCTTGTAGTTTATTTGTCAGCATCAAAACATCAACACTTCATACAGTCGTCTTGAGTAAATCCACTGTGATTACAGACACCAGTTGCTGCATCTTGCAAATCTCTGACTTTTACAACAAACTATTTGCTGTATTTTGTAGATTACAATCTTGGCTTGGGTATATAACACTCTTGTTGTATCTTACATTCCCAGCTTACGTTAGCTTACGGTTACAACAACCTAGTTGCTGTATCTTACATTTCTAGCTTACCGGGAGCTCTCATTAGCTGACGGTCAAAAGCTTGTGTTTCTGTAGCCTTCCACATCTATACTGAACTCTCTAACATATGACAGTCACACAAATGCATGTAATAGTAGAATGACATCACAGACCAACTTACGATTGTCAACTTATGATGCATGACTAAGAAATATAAAGCTTATGGCTTATGTAACAAACTTAATGCTTAATGCTTTACTACTCAATAGAACAAGGTAAAATAAATGAAATAACAGCAAGTAAAATAAAATAAAATAAACACAACAACAAATTCATAACACGTGCGATATGGCACTTACAGTACCTATTCTAATTCATGCTTTTCTTTATTGATAATGAAGAGTGTACGCTCAAAACTAAATCACACACAAATAAATGGATCATTAACACAAGTAAATTGAATTGAAACCTGCACGACCCACTGGGCAGCGCTGCGCGACGCTGATATAAATAGACCGCGGCGACCATCAAATTACATTTTACCCTGCTGGGATGCGCACGTACAAACCAGGCATGGCAAGGCGGAAACAATATTAAACAGTCCTGACATTTTAAATAAAAAAAACAGTGAGTCATGCAGGTCTGTGATTCGAGCGGCGCTGCGCGATCCACCGGACTGCGCGAATAAACCAGATCAACTCTGCACTATCCAGATAGTCGCGCTGCGCAGATACAAATAAAGCGCAGATATTTGGTTCAATCGGGTGCCACGGTTTCGTCCCACTTTTGACGTGTTTGGTTTCACATACACTTCGACAATGGAAGAAGACGGTGCAGCAGCAGTGAGTTTACTTACATGACGAAACCAACAACGAGGAGATTGTAAAGAAAAAGGTGCATCGTCTGTGGTGTGGAATTGGTTTGGGTATAAGAAAAGTGATACGAATGAGATGAACGTGATTTGCAAGGTACGCAAGTGCACTGTTTTAACAAGCGGTGGAAACACGTCAAACCTTTTCTGTCATCTGAAATCCAAGAATCCAAACGAATATGGCCAAAGTGAAAAAAATGTGGCAAACCTCAGCAATTCACAGTTTATATAAAATTACATTATGTAAAACAGTTTCTTTGTGTTTGAATTTTTTTTTATGTACTTTCAGATACAAATTGCTATATTGTGATATATATCGTTATCGAGGTAGAAATTAGCTTCTACTGTGATAGAAGATTTTGGTTATATCGCCCACCACTAATGAAGTCTATCTTGAGCTTGGATTTATGGTGGGGGCAGAAGAGAGACCGTGTGTGTTTTGTGTCTTCTACCGCTGGCAGCAGACCGCATGAGACCCAACAAATTAGGAAGACACTTAGAGACAACACACTCCAGTCACGTTAATATGCCAATAGACTTCTTTCAAAGAAATCTGGCAGAATACAGACAGCAGGATAATCGCATGGTAACATCTGAATCAGTGGACAGAAAAGCACAAATGGCTTCATTCAAAGTTACATACAGAATTGGCCAGTGCAAAAAAACTACAAACGATTGCTGAGCAGCTAATAAACATGGGGCCAATTATGCAAAGATACAAGTGACAACGTAAGCCTTTTATAACAATTACACGTGTTTTTATCTATTTTGAACTTGGTGTTGTTTGATCTTATTGGTTTAGAAATTGATATTTCAATAAACAGTAAACTTGGCCGATTTCGTTATTATTTTGTTGACAAGTGGGGCTTGAAAATTCGCTCACCCCCTTAAGTGGGGAATGACAAAGTTTGAGAACCACTGTTCTACCCCTACCTACTGAGAACGTAGCACTGGGCTGCAGCAGCGGACTAAAATTATCCTGACTAATAGTGTCCTCAAACATGACTTAATTACAGTAGAGATCACAGAGAAACGCAATAACTATCTAAAAAGACAAGAAAAAAAGAATTAAAAAATTAACTAACAAACTTACATAGATAAATGTATATGCACTTGCAGAAACAACCATGTACTAGCACTCTTACAAAATAATCACAAGTTCAGTATAATGCTGTAGAGGAGGAAAAAGAAAAAAAAAGTTCCCCACGTGACCATCACTAAAACAGCAGCGCGAGCACAGTACAAAAACGGTTTCACCTCAGAAATATTGCCAAAATAAGAAATATATTGTCGCTAAACGATGCAGAAAAACTAGTTCATGCTTTTATCACCTCTAGGGTGGACTATTGTAATGCCTTACTGTCTGGTTGTTCAGTTAGGTGCATAAACAAGCTTCAGCTAGTCCAGAATGCAGCAGCGAGAGTCCTCACTAGAACCAGAAGATATGAGCACATCACCCCTATCCTATCTTCACTGCATTGGCTCCCTGTGAAATTTCGCATTGATTTTAAAATACTACTCTTGACATATAAAGAATTAAATGGTCTCGCCCCGCAGTATCTGAGCGAACTGCTAGTGTGTTACGATCCGCCACGCCTACTTCGGTCAAAGGATGCAGGCTGCTTATCAGTACCGCGAATTATGAAAACTACAGCTGGGGGCAGAGCTTTTTCTTACAAAGCCCCAAAATTATGGAATAGTCTTCCAAATAGTGTTCGGGACTCAGACACAGTCTCAGTGTTTAAGTCTAGGCTCAAAACCTATTTATTTAGCCAAGCATTTTTATAAATAGATTTGCCATAAGGTAAAGGAGCAGATCTGAGGGACTCATGGACGTAGAGTATTATGGTGAACTGGTATGTTTAGATGCTGTCTTCCTCAGTCTCATTTGATCACTCAGGTTTGTTGACGGTGAGGTGATTGTTTGCTTTACATCTCAGGGAGCCCTCATGTTTATGTTTCCTTCTGGCTCTCCCTTTTAGTTATGCTGTCATAGTTAGTCCTGCCGGAGTCCCTGCTTGCATTCTACAGTAAATATACATTCACATTATACATTGTGACTGTGACCATACCCAACTGCCATCTCTCCTTCTCTTCCTTTCTCCCCCTCTTTCTCTTTCCTCTCTCCCCCTGTCTCCCCCTTTCCCTCTTTCTCTCTCTCTCTGTCGAGCTACACATGTCATTCCTGAGCTGCCAGTGATCCAGACTCCCTCTGCCCTCCGGACCTGTCTGATCCATCCTGGTGCCCCATTTCTTGTTGGAGGTCTCGTCGCATGGATGCCCCGTGTGTCTCTTTGGGATGTGTCTCGTGTCTGGGGATGATTCTATCTACTTAGAAGACGGTTCTGGCCTCGACTGGTGTTGTCAGCTGTTTCTCTGAGGACTTGACAATTCGATAGTTCAGGACTGGAACTTTCTACAAGTCTATCTGAGTCTCGAATAACTACTGGACTCCATTTTACATCAACTATTATAGCTGAACCTAACATTTAACACTGTATGAATGCAGATCATTTCCTGCTATCTGTTTCACCCAGATGAGGATGGGTTCCCTGTCGAGTCTGGTTCCTCTCAAGGTTTCTTCCTATTACCATCTCAGGGAGTTTTTCCTTGCCACTGTCGCCCTCGGGCTTGCTCACCAGGGAATATCTGAACATTTTGATTCATACACATTCACATTCCATACAAACTTAAATAATTATTTTGATTGTGTAAAGCTGTTTTGAGACAATGTCAATTGTTAAAAGCGCTATACAAATAAAACTGAATTGAATTGAATTGAATTTAAAGAGATCAATAATGCGCGTGCAGCAGCGCGAGAACAGTTAAACTCAGTCACGTTAAATGTGCTGCTAACAGTT
Source organism: Channallabes apus (assembly GCA_030522415.1). Taxonomy (NCBI): domain Eukaryota; kingdom Metazoa; phylum Chordata; class Actinopteri; order Siluriformes; family Clariidae; genus Channallabes; species Channallabes apus. The sequence continues at coordinate 49,653,678 of CM060110.1, read as the reverse complement.
CAACGCCTTTCAAAGATAAATAAGATGCCGAATAATCATTGATAAAAGCCGAAACAGTTTTCCACCATACCTCACCAAGTGCAAGTGTTCGAGTGAAACCATCCAACGATGAGCAACGGACCAGATGAAATCAGGAGCCGGAGACCAAAACACGAGGCGGCTTCTGCGATTGGCCAAACACTCCTCCGCAGCGCATGCGCAGTTTGTCCGAAGCAGCACTCCCGGTGAGCAGCCGATCACGTAAAATCCAAAGGGTTCACGGCACCACGTGTAACCGGTCATTCCAGTTAAACTTTCCTCTGCGTTGTGTTAATCAGACACGGGACACAGGTGGCGGTTCACTGGAAGCATTTAATTTCTCCTCTCTGACACATAAAGGAACAAACACAGCCTGAGGGAGAATTGCCCTTGTTTTCTATCAAATAAAATGTCATGTACATCATGTGCTTCATTTCCACATGTTTAAGCCAAAATTACTCATATAACTCAAAAAAAGTAAAAATGCCATAAAATAATCATGCAAATACATCAAATAACATTATACACACAAATTGGAGTGGAGATATAGAAATAAAATGATTAATAAAAATAAAGATTAAATTGGATTAAAAGGAGTCAGAAATAACAAACCTCTTCCATACAGTTCCATCAGGAAAAGGGAAGAGGAGGGGACAAAACAGGAAATTGTGCTGGCTTTAGGTGACATCACAGGATTTAAAGGGGCGAGGACTCATCTCAGGCACTTATATCAGGTTTATGAAATGAACAATTTTGTGTAAATTCTAACAATTTAACAGATTAATTTCTATGCCTGTTACATGAGCAGCACTGCTTTAAGGGAACTTCCCTGGACAAAATTCATCCAAACGAAACTCCATGTGACGATGTTAACACGTACATCTTTTACTCCATGCGTTACCCTGGTAACATGTAAACACCTTGGATACCTGTTGCTGTTACTATGGCCATTACACATCTGTGAAATAAAATATTGAAAATTACATTGAAACAAAAACTGGTACATTATAAAACGTATATTATTGCAATGAACTATATAACTTATAAATAAATGTTGTCTTTCCTTAAACAATGTTATAATATTATGCAGACTAATAGCTTACAGATGTCGCCCTTAAAACCCTGCGTGTTTTCCCGCGGTATGCCGCAATTTAGCGCGCGGCTTGCCGCGACTTGCCGGAGGCAACATTCGGGAATTTAAAATAAATGTGTTGTGCTTCACTGAATATCCGCCACATGGCGCATAGAAGGACTTTATCTAAAAGCCGGTGGTCCGGGAAAGTCAGTTTCCCTATGTTTCCCCGGTGGCGCGCAGATTCAAATCATGACGTCACTCGCTACCTAACGCTGAGAAGGCGAACGAGGATTTTAACAGTTTTTCTCTCGTTTTAAAGTGTTTTTATGAACTTTTTGAATTAAACAAATAACCTATGCATAATAATCGAGTGTCTTTTCGCTTTTTTGTTGTATATTTGAAGATAATTCATACGTTTTAAGCCGCTGCAAAAGGCTGGTTTGCTGGGCGAGTACTGACATCACGACTACTTTTATTACACCTACATTTCTTTATTTGTATATGTATGTTATTAATATTAATTTTTTAGAGATTGTGTGTGCGTGCACGGAGAGTTTGTGTTGATAAGTGTATGTGGATAAGTTGATAAGTGTATCAGAAAGCATTAAAATGTTCATTTGAATTAAAATGACACACACACGTCTGTATATACAGTATATCAATTACATACATATCAATTTCATTAGTTCGTTCATTCTATTTGAAGCTTCGGATGTTTTTTTTTTTTTTGGTTTGGTTAGATTAGTTCTGAACTCGCTTCCATGAAACTATCGCTAAAACAATGTACTGAGCCCTCCTGAGGATATAAAGCTTTATTATTGTGTTTGAATAAATATTCAGATCTACCACAGCAGGTAATAAACTATGGTTTGTCATAACCGAAGCAAACACCACGATTATGCCTCGTTTCGTTCGACGGGAACGTGGTTCACTTGGCCGCGGTGTATTATAAACCTGTGGAATGTTTCACTGTTTATGCTCACATAAGAGGAATAAAAGCGAGTGAAATGTGGAAATGATGTGTGGCAACTCAATGAGGACTAAACCAATGATTTCGGTAACTCCACTGAGTGTAACATCTGCATAGTGACACTGAACATCTTCACTTTTCCGTTTACCTCTGAAAAAAAAGCTGTATTTTGTTTGTTTATATTTAGAGTTTTTATAACAGTAGAACAAGTACCCGCGCGCACGCACACACATAGACACACACACACACACACACACACACAGACACACACACTCCCCTGAGCCCTCGGGAAACATCCAATCACCGTCGGTATACAAATGAGTCAAGACGCAGCCTAACGTGGTGTCGTGTCGGATTTCAGTGGTCACGGAGTGGGAAGACTTTGAAGAAGCTGCAGTGACAGTAAACAGCTGAACAACTTCACTTTTCCGTTTACCTCTGAGGAAAAAAAGCTGTATTTTGTTTGTTTATATTTAGAATTTTTATAGTAGTAAGAGAGAGTTATAGTTTGGTCTGTACTGTAGTTCGCACCCTTGTAGAGAATAAATAAATGAATAACACCTTCATATCCCCTCTCAAGAGTGTCATAGTCCATTGTTAGTTTTAATGATCTGGCTGAAACTAATTATCACTACATAAGTACCCTAACACCATTGATCATGAGTCTCAGCTGAACCTAATTCTATACTTGTAACAGAAAATGTAGATTCACAAAACACCGTTTTCGTGTAAAAACCTGAACCTATGGAGCCCCCATGGGTCCTGTGGTAAATAAATAAATAAATAAAATAATAACGAACCGAGCGCGCGGATTAATACACCGAGATGTGTGTTTCTTACCCCCACCCCGAGTGAAAACGGCGTGTTCAGACAAAGGCTTGCCAGTTAGATGCCATTTCTGAACAAACTGAGTCGTGTGTGTTAAAGCATTAAATGGTAAAAGAGCACTAGCAATAAACATTTTTTTTTCTGAAGCCGAACTTTATTAATGAGTTACGAGTAAAGAACCTGTACATATGTTCATACAGTATTGACAGCAGCTCTAATTTACTGCGGTAAAGCCAGCCGCGGTTCAGAAAAACACGGTCAAGCCAGCCGCGATTGATTTTAGTGCACGCGCATATACCATACAGTGATTACGGTAGTTTCATGAACAACACAGAGAGAATGCCCCATATCTGAAAAATCCTGCAGTAAAATAGTTTCATATGTGGTGTGTATATAGTATGGGACGTCCTGAATAAGAACTGATCATTGTTTTTTTCTACTTATTAGAAATGCGGTCTTTATACCCCTTTAAAGTGTAATAATGTCCAATATCTGAAAAATGCCGCAGTAAAATTGTTTCATATTAGGTGTGTATATAGTATGGGACGTCCTGAATAAGAACTGATCATTGTTTTTTTCTACTTTTTTTTTTATCATATAATGTGTGTACATTATATGGGATAAAAACTGACCATGGCGTTTTATACTTACTAGAATTTATTTTTTCATAGGTCTCTGAAGTGAAATAAAGGCATTTTATTTAACTTTTTTTCCCCATTGTGAACATTTGTTTATTTGACCTCTCTTCCAAAGCAGACGTTAATCCTCATTATAGAAAACATTCATTGAAGAATAACTGCTACTTTTGAACAGTAAAACAAAATAAAAATCAAGTCTGGTATTTAGAAAGACTAAATACATTATTTTGTCTGTTTTCTACGAATTCTGCTGTAACTTATCTACATAAAACAATTATTTGAATGGTGAATATTTAAGAAAAATATTGTAACAGACAACCGTCAAAGTCACCAATAAATAACACGGATATTAAAGCAGAAATGCAAATAAATAAGCAAGTAAAAATTGACGAGCATGTTGTATTATCTCTCAGTCCTGGGCGTCTAAATGAAAAGCGCTCTGAAAGCGCGTTGTCTCTGTGTCGGTCCTGAAACTACCGTAATCACTGTAATATGTGCGCACACTAAAATCAATCGCGGCTGGCTTGACCGCAGTTCTAATTTGTCTAAATCGCATTGCAGACAATAAAAATAAGTCGAGTCATCCTGTGTCGAGTCAAAAGATGAAGAAATGCCTAAATGTAGTTGTACGAATAAAAGATTATGTAATGATACAATGTAAATATTTTCACAGAAACAAAGCGTAAAGATGAGACGTGAATCTGAAGAGGATCTCTTTGATGATTGCCTGGTAAAGCATGTTTTCTTATTAATTATACAATTTATTAATACCTTGAATATAGTGTTTGTTGTATTGGACAGAAGCATATAAATGCAAATGAATATATAAATCTGAGTAATTATTGAACGAATTTTCATGTTTGGACTAACCCTTTAAATACAAACTCAGCATTCATCATAGGATTTCCTGACACTGTAAAGGTGCAGAGTAATCTATGGAGTGTAGCCATCTCATGCCATGTTTTACAATGTTTTAGTGATGCAAGATTATTGCTAAAGCAATTTAACCCAAGTTTAACAATCTGAAGTATATGAAGTGATGGTCATTTTTTATTATCAATTATTTGTATTATTTTTTTTTCTCTGTGAAATGAAGTCAGCACAGGTTGAAGCAATTCCGATTTTTTTTTTGTTTCTCAAAATAAATTTTTTTTTTCTTGTACATTTTATGCAGGGGGACAGACGAAGTGATGCCAGTATGCACCTTCTTAAAATCCTTGTCGTCTGTGCTGTTGAAGGGGAAGGACCAGTTGGTGTATCTATAATCCTTGAAGGAGAGGAAATTTTGCAAGAATGTGGCAATAGCTCCGATCACTGCGCTACACATTTGAGCTATTTTCAGAAAGTTCTTCTAGAACATGATGGGATTAAGCTATCACCAAAAGTGCAAGCTTTAAAGATGAAGTTATCTTAAAACATTTGATTTGGCTTGACTACAAGTCTTTACATGTTGTGTTTACATGTTCAGCTTAATGTTTTAATGCGTTATGGTTTCAATGGCATACTTTTAAGTGCACTAGTCCAGAGTGCTGATTTGAATGTTGCAACTACACTGCTTCCGAGGGCTATTACGTTTTAACGTTTATTCTACAGTTTGTTTAATGTATTTTCTGCTGTATTTTATTTCTAAATGAATGCTGTATTTTATTTATTTATTATTTTACACAATTTTGTTTAAAACAAGTATTTCAGGCCCTGGTGCCGTGCAGTTTTTTTTGTATGGATGCAAAATTTAGCTGAATGCACTTTTATTAAAAAGACAACTTGGATCTAGACTGTGAATGTCACAAATATTTGGTAATGTTGGTGAATAAACTGTTTAATTATATTTTAGTTGTGTGATTTATGAAAGATATAGATGAAATAATTACTTAAGTTTCTTTCCAAAACATAAATTAGCAATGTTTACATTATTATAGGGAGTAATATAAATTGATAAAACCAAGTTAAGGGAAAATCTCACAAAACAAAATGATAGTAATTTCATAAAATTAAGGTTCCTGCAACTTTACTTGATTATTTTAAATAAATCTAATTTGTGCATTAAATATAATTATGTAACTTTTACTTGATTTCTTTTATTGTTAATTTAATTAAGTAAATTTTTTCCTGACAATTACGGGTGAGTTTTACTTAGGCTGAATCACAATTCTATTTTCTTCCCCTTGTCCCTTGAAACGAAGTGGAAAGGGGAAGCGTATAAATATTTCCCCTAAGAAATGGGACAACACTGTTATACGTCATCATACGTTGTCGCTGGTTCCTAATGTTACGTCAGAGGACATGCGCCGATGTTTATCACACATTCCAATAAGAGAGATTACTCACTCCCAAAGGTTTTTTGCGCCGTATTTCGATTTTTAAAAAAGTTGCTCATTTTCACCACGAACACGGATGAGTCTTCGGGTTTCCTCAGCCGTCCATATACAGAATATAAATTACAAAACTGTGGTCACGTTGCAATAAGTAAGAATAGTGTAAGCAAAACAATAGTGTATGGCCGTAAGCAAAACAAACATTGCGTTATCAAATGCTCGGCAAAATGCCGTGCTACTGAACTTTCATATTTGTTTGTAGCATGCAGTAAAGTGTATGTGACATAAAAATATATATTTGTAATATTGTGCAATATGTGCTATCCGCTAGCAAACTTTAGCGATTTTTTTTGCAAACGTTTCTTTACAGAACATCACCATAAACACAAACACAAGACTAAAGGTAATATACATATAATGAAAACTTGTCATAAAAATCTTTATTAATGGCAAAAATGACTTAACATTTATGGGTCTGCTTGCTCGAGTGAGCAGCCATGTTGAAAACTTCGCTTAGCCCTTCGTTTGAAGTGAGGTCCTGAAAAATCTTCGTTTGGAGGGCTATCTGGCCCTTCCCCCCTCCCCCTACACCTCCAACCAAAAGAGAAATGAGACACCACTACCCCTGCACATGAACGCGCCAAATGGAAGGGTAGGGGGAAGGGGTAGAAATGGGATTCAGCCTTAATATTGGAGCAATAAAATTTACTTAAAATCTGTGTCCAAATTGTTATGAGGATTTTATCAAGTAAATCTTACAAGTTCTTTTTTTCAGTGCATGGGTGAACACGATGTTTTAAGAATGTAATTATATATATATATATATATATATATATATATATATATATATATATATATATATATATATATATATATATATATACATTTATTGTGTGTGTGTGTGTGTGTGTGTGTGTGTGTGTGTGTGTGTGACCGGTGCAACTCACACGTCCTATTCCATTGTCATTCATACTGCCGTAGTTTTTAGAGCCCTAAAAAAGCATTCGCTAGTAAGTAAGTAAATAAAAGACAAATGAATAAATAGTTTTAAATTATATATATACAGGGGCATAGATTTAGGGTGGACGGAGGGGATGTGTCCCCACCAATATCCTCCGACCATTGAAATGTCCCCACCAATAATTTAATCCACTTTTTTTTAAATCGTTCTGTCAACATTAACCTAGACACGCAGAAAGGGATAAATCACGTTCTCTCCTTGAGTCCTCCCGCCCCCAAAACACATATGAACATTTTGATTGGCTGTGCCTTTCCCTGCCATCATGTGATAGACGATTGGCTGCGTTCAGACACAAGCAGCGCCAAATGCAGTGGACTCACATTCAGTACAGCAGGCCAGGATATAGTCTGTGAATACGGACGTAAAACTAACAGCAGATTAAACAGCTAAATGTAAAAGTATAAATATGATCCCTGTCAGTCTCCTAATCTAGTGACTGTTTGTCAGAAATCAGTATTGTGAAAGAAATTGATAAACTAATATACTAATATTGCCATATGGCTAGAATTTTGTTGACACCAATCCACTTCAGAAAAATAGTTTTTAAAATGCATTCACTTACTTGGCGAACATTAATGATTTGATTCGAGGTTTGCACACTAAGACTCAGAATAAAATGATTGCTGTTTAAATGGCATGTGTTTATCCTGTTTTGTCAGGTAACAGAACCTAAACACCTGTGCTGTATATCAGACAGCGATGGAGAGAGTGTAGATTACACACAGGTGCTCTCTAGTCATTAGCACTCATCAGGCAATGTCTATGGCCAACTGACTGCACTCAGACCAAAGGGGGCTGAATAATTACACACACGCTGTCATGTTTCTCTCTCTCTCTGTATAAAGTCCACACACGTCAACGCAAGTGCAGGAAAATACAGTCTTTATTTTGTGCTTTGCCTCAAAAGAAAACGTCTCAGAGACTCTTCACAGTAATTATTATTAACCAGGCGTTCACTACGCCGATATCCAGGCACGGTCTGCAGGCGGTTTAAACTCGAACTAAAATTCAACCAAGAATGTCATTTCGAAAAAACATAACAAAAAGAAACAAAACTTCTCTGTGTCCTCAGAGGATATTACTTGGACGGCGAAGCTGTCTCGCTTCGCCTGACTTCGCCTGCAGATACCGCTTCAAACCTGGGGGAGCAGAAAGACATACACATGTTAGTGGGTGGTAATACAACGGTGACCAGACAGTGTGGTGTGGGTTCGGCTGGGTTTAAATAGGGAGGCAGGTGAGGTGTGCGCAGGTGATCTGAGTTAGTTAATTGTGGTGAGTAATGACATACGTGGACACACTAGGGGGAGACAAAGCCACGGCTCAGTAATCCGGCGAGCCGGATCTTTCTCTCCGGGACTGAGGAGGCTCGGGCATGACAAGGACCGGCTACCTGAAGGGGAGGTGGGCGCTTCCCTCGTGTTACCAAAGGGGGGAGAGACCCACCGGCCTGATGGAATTGTTTGAACCGGCGAACTGCTTGGGAGATGTGGGCGTGAGCCCCCTCCCATACTTATTCCGCTTTTTTGAACCACTCGTCCACCATGGGGATATTGGTGGGAGTGGCATCCCATGGACAGAGCGGTGGCTGATATCCGAGCACACATTGGAACGGCGTTAGGCCGGTAGAAGAGTGTCTTAAAGAATTTCGCGCATATTCCGCCCAAAATAAACAGTCTGCCCATTCGTGTTGTCGACTGCTACAATATGCACGAAGGAACCTCCCGAGGTCTTGAACAGTCCGCTCTGCCTGCCCATTAGACTCAGGGTGATAGCCTGAGGTTAGACTAACAGTAGTCCCCAATTTCTGGAAAAAAGCTTTCCAGAACTTAGCGATAAATTGGGGACCCCGATCTGAAACAATGTCCTCCGGGATACCGTAGTAGCGAAACACTGTGTTGAATAAGGCATCAGTCACCTGGGCGGCGGTAGGGAGAGAGCAGAACAGAATAAAGCGACAGCCCTTAGAGAAGCGATCTACCACTACCAAGACTGTCGTGTACCCTTTTGACACTGGCAAATCCGTGACAAAGTCTATTAGGTGTTGGTAAGGACATTAATTTCCCAACTGGCAACCCTCGGGGACTTTTAGTGGCTGCACAAATAGCACAAGACGAAACTACTGTTTTCACTGTTTCGCGCATATTTGGCCACCAGAACTTTGGTTTCAGTAGTTTTAATGTTTTTGCCTCGCCGGGATGTCCGGATGAGATATTAATGTGGGCTTCCCCCGTCACTCGTTCTCGTAGTGCTTCCGGCACATAGGTTCGACCCGGGGGACAGCCCGGCGGCACGGGGTCGGACCGCGTCTCTCGGGCTATCTCCGTGTCGAAATCCCACGTGATCGGGGCAACCACGAGTGATGGGGGGGAGAATAGGCTCCGGTACCAATGGTCGGTCCGGCGACGCAAAACAGCGGGATAGCGCATCCGCTTTCAGATTCTTAGAGCCGGGGCGATATGTAATATGAAAATCGAAATGAGTGAAAAACAGTGCCCAGCGGGCTTGAACTTTACACTATTCCTTAATTTAACTTAATGAATTGCATTTCGAGTGGATTAATATCAATCGAAGCATTGCTAGTATTAATGTAAAGTGATTTCGCACCATATTAAGGAAAACATGTATTCAGTGGACATAGTTGGGGTGGGAGGTTGGTAGGTGGATGGGGCAGGGTTGGGGGTTGGTGGGGGGAAAAGGGGATTGGGGGATGGGGTATTAATTGGAGTCATAGGTAGCAAACCTACGCCCTTGTGTGTGTGTGTGTGTGTGTGTGTGTGTATATATGGAAATATAATTAATATTTTCGTGTTTAATTACAAAAAAAAAACATTTTAATGGTTAGTGATTGTTGCAGACATTTACACTATTTTTGAGAACTATTAAGTTCTCCTTCAACGTGTCATAGCCGATAACTGCCCCTTTGATCTGCTGGGTATGGCGGGGCATCAACTGCTGATCAGTGTGTGTAAAGTACGCTACTTTACACTTATCAGCCGTCGACGCCCCGCCATACCCAGCACATCAAAGCAGCACACTCATAAACTCTCTCTTAAATAAATGAGCGTGCTGTTTGTGCAACAGTGCGACAAACATTACCTGTCCTTTTATGAACTGCACAAGTAGTCGTGGTCATTAACTGCTAGGTAACTGGGTAAGGGGGTTACAGTGGGGTCTGTAGCTCTGTGTCCAGAGCTCCGTTTTAGGGACCATGTTTAGTTTTAAAGTAAGTTACAGTTTTATTTCACTAAAAGCCATCTAATATGGATACCCACATAATTATGGATTATTTTATGGATATTTATTATATAAAAAACCACTGTTTTTAAAGAAAATATATTAAGTAACAGATAATATTAGGTTTATATTTCAAATTAGATAAAATGCTGATTTTCCAGCAGTAAAATTATTGTATCTCTACAGTTTACAAAACCTCCGCTGCTGTCATGTTTCTTACGGTGTCTGCGTCGGAGGTGAGTGCGAGGCATGATCGCGGAGGCGAGCTGACGGTTTAACAGAGTACTTTATTTAGATTTTCACACAAAAGCATAAAACAAGCGAAATCCCTCCAACACAAACTAAACTTAAAACGACTAATGCTAGACGCCTGACTGAGATTCAGTCAGGCTATTTATAGAACTAAACATAAATCAATTACTAATTGGCTTACCTCGGTTCAGGTGAGCTTCTACGTCACCTGACCGAGGTGCAAACTGGGAACTGAAGTTTAACATTAAACATAAACCAAACTACAAAACAAAACCCAAACCCGGGCGTTAGGCGCCCTCTAGGGGTCAACCGTCACAGTACCCCCCCAAAAAAAATGCTCCTCTGGAGCATCATCGGAGGCCCCGGACACCCACCCCAATGTTCTACCTTCCACCTCCTGACCAGGAGGCTGGGTGACGGGGCTGGAGACGTGCTCGGCGGTGGCAGAGCTGGAGACGTGCTCGGCGGTGGCAGAGCTGGAGACGTGCTCGGCCGTGGCAGGGCTGGAGACGTGCTCGGCCGTGGCAGGGCTGGTGACGTGCTCGGCCGTGGCAGGGCTGGTGACGTGCTCGGCCGTGGCAGGGCTGGTGCTGCACTCGACGACGGCGTTGGAGCGGTCACTGCGCTCGACGACGGCGTTGGAGCGGTCACTGCGCTCGACGACGGCGTTGGAGCGGTCACTGCGCTCGACGACGGCGTTGGAGCGGTCACTGCGCTCGACGACGGCGTTGGAGCGGTCACTGCGCTCGACGACGGCGTTGGAGCGGTCACTGCGCTCGACGACGGCGTTGGAGCGGTCACTGCGCTCGACGACGGCGTTGGAGCGGTCACGGCGCTCGACGACGGCGTTGGAGCGTGCACGGCGCTCGACGACTGCGGTGGAGCTTGTGCGGAGCTCGACGACTGCGCTGGAGCTTGTGCGGAGCTCGACGACTGCGTTGGAGCTTGTGCGGAGCTCGACGCCTGCGTTGGAGCTTGTGCGGAGCTCGACGACTGCGTTGGAGCTTGTGCGGAGCTCGACGACTGCGTTGGAGCTTGTGCGGAGCTCGACGACTCTGTTCGGGTTTTTGCAGAGCTCAACCGCGGCGTTGGAGCGTGCACTGCGCTCGACGACGACGTTGGAGCTTTTGCAGAGCTCAACAACAGCGTTGGAGCGTGCCCTGCGCTCGACGACGACGTTGGAGCTTTTGCAGAGCTCAACCGCGGCGTTGGAGCGTGCATTGCGCTCGACGACGACGTTGGAGCTTTTGCAGAGCTCAACAACAGCGTTGGAGCGTGCCCTGCGCTCGACGACGACGTTGGAGCTTTTGCAGAGCTCAACCGCGGCGTTGGAGCGTGCATTGCGCTCGACGACGACGTTGGAGCTTTTGCAGAGCTCGACAGCGGCGTTGGAGCGTGCACTGCGCTCGACGACGACGTTGGAGCTTTTGCTGAGCTCGACAGCGGCGTTGGAGCGTGCACTGCGCTCGACGACGACGTTGGAGCTTTTGCAGAGCTCGACAGTGGCGTTGGAGCGGTCACTGCGCTCGACGACGGCGGTGGAGCGGTCACTGCGCTCGACGACGGCGGTGGAGCGGTCACTGCGCTCGACGACGGCGGTGGAGCGGTCACTGCGCTCGACGACGGCGGTGGAGCGGTCACTGCGCTCGACGACGGCGGTGGAGCGGTCACTGCGCTCGACGACGGCGGTGGAGCGGTCACTGCGCTCGACGACGGCGGTGGAGCTTTTGCAGGGCTCAACTGCGGCGTGGGAGCGTGCAGTGCGCTCGACTGCGGCGTGGGAGCGTGCAGTGCGCTCGACTGCGGCGTGGGAGCGTGCAGTGCGCTCGACTGCGGCGTGGGAGCGTGCAGTGCGCTCGACTGCGGCGTGGGAGCGTGCAGTGCGCTCGACTGCGGCGTGGGAGCGTGCAGTGCGCTCGACTGCGGCGTGGGAGCGTGCAGTGCGCTCGACAGCGGCGTGGGAGCGTGCAGTGCGCTCGACAGCGGCGTGGGAGCGTGCAGTGCGCTCGACAGCGGCGTGGGAGCGTGCAGTGCTCTCGACAGCGGCGTGGGAGCGTGCAGTGCGCTCGACAGCGGCGTTGGAGCGTGCAGTGCGCTCGACAGCGGCGTTGGAGCGTGCAGTGCGCTCGACAGCGGCGTTGGAGCGTGCAGTGCGCTCGACAGCGGCGTTGGAGCGTACTCGGCGCTCGACAGCGACGTTGGAGCGTACTCGGCGCTCGACAGCGGCGTTGGAGCGTCCTCGGCGCTCGACAGCGGCGTTGGAGCGTACTCGGCGCTCGACAGCGGCGTTGGAGCGTACTCGGCGCTCGACAGCGGCGTTGGAGCGTGCCGTGCGTTCGCCAGTTCCACGTCGTCCTCAAAGCCGGGAGGCGGCAGGAGAACAGGTGCATGGGACAGCGGCTGATGGCGTGCTAGCTCGCTATCCTCGAAGCCGGGAGGCGGCGGCAGAACAGGTGCATGGGACAGCGGCTGCTGGCGTGCTAGCTCGCTATCCTCGAAGCCGGGAGGCGGCGGCAGAACAGGTGCATGGGACAGCGGCTGCTGGCGTGCTAGCTCGCTATCCTCGAAGCCGGGAGGCGGCGGCAGAACAGGTGCATGGGACAGCGGCTGCTGGCGTGCTAGCTCGCTATCCTCGAAGCCGGGAGGCGGCGGCAGAACAGGTGTCTTGGTCGTTGGAGCTTGTGCAGGGTTCGACAGCGTCGGAGCGTGCACGGCGCTCGACTGCAGCGTTGGAGCGTGCACGGCGCTCGACTGCAGCGTTGGAGCGTGCACGGCGCTCGACTGCAGCGTTGGAGCGTGCACGGCGCTCGACTGCAGCGTTGGAGCGTGCACGGCGCTCGACTGCAGCGTTGGAGCGTGCACGGCGCTCGCCTGCAGCGTTGGAGCGTGCACGGCGCTCGACTGCAACGGTGGAGCGTGCACGGCGCTCAACTGCAACGGTAGAGCGTGCACGGCGCTCAACTGCAACGGTGGAGCGTGCACGGCGCTCAACTGCAACGGTGGAGCGTGCACGGCGCTCAACTGCAACGGTGGAACGTGCACGGCGCTCAACTGCAACGGTGGAGCGTGCACGGCGCTCTCCTGCAGCGTTAGAGCGTGCACGGCGCTCTCCTGCAGCGTGGGAGCGTGCACGGCGCTCTCCTGCAGCGTTGGAGCGTGCACGGCGCTCTCCTGCAGCGTTGGAGCGTGCACGGCGCTCTCCTGCAGCGTTGAAGCGTGCACGGCGCTCTCCTGCAGCGTTGGAGCGTGCACGGCGCTCTCCTGCAGCGTTGGAGCGTGCACGGCGCTCTCCTGCAGCGTTGGAGCGTGCACGGCGCTCTCCTGCAGCGTTGGAGCGTGTACGGCGCTCTCCTGCCGCGTTGGAGCGTGCACGGCGCTCTCCTGCAGCGTTGGAGCGTGCACGGCGCTCGCTAGCTTGCACGGAGACTGGATGATGGACGCGCCGTTTTGTTCTTCGCGCAGACACGGTGCGCAGTCTTCCTCCGCGACAGGCTCAGGCAGTGGTCGGGGGATGAGCGCATCGTCCAGACCCGGGAGAGGGATCACTTCCGGGGCTATAGACTGGTTCTCCCGAACCTGGACGAACTGCAGTTGGAGCTGCAGCACCTGCTCGCGCAGGTCACGAATGCGCTCCTGGTTGGACTCCGCCCACTGCCTGTAGAAGCCTACCTCGTCGCCGTGCTGAAGCGGCGTCCAGTCCTCCGTGCTCAGCTCCGGTGTGCTGTCCGCGCCACCTTCAGGCAGTGGCCGTGGGAGGAGTGCATCGTCCAGATCCGAGAGAGGGATCGCTTCCGGGACTACAGCTTGGTTCTCCCGAACCTGGACGAACTGCAGTTGGAGCTGCAGCACCTGCTCGCGCAGGTCATGAATGCACTCCTCGTTGCGTTCCGCCCACTGCCTGCAGAATCCTCCCGTCTCTCCCTCGGCCGCTACACCTCTCGGCGGTGTGCGCCGGATGACGGGTCCGCAGCCTTCCCAGCTTCGCCTCGCCTGTCTCTCTCTGGCTGTCATGCTGTCCTTCCCTGAGCTCACCGGCTCGATGTGTTCGCCGTTTCTCCATCCCTGCTCCACTTCTATTTCGCCGTGCTCCTCGCCGGCCTCCAGCAGTTCCGCCAGCTCGTTGGAGATGATAATTTCTCCTCCCGAGTAATTCCCTAGGAGGAGATCCTCCGCCATGCCTCTGGGTAGGTCTAGCATTCTGTCATGTTTCTTACGGTGTCTGCGTCGGAGGTGAGTGCGAGGCATGATCGCGGAGGCGAGCTGACGGTTTAACAGAGTACTTTATTTAGATTTTCACACAAAAGCATAAAACAAGCGAAATCCCTCCAACACAAACTAAACTTAAAACGACTAATGCTAGACGCCTGACTGAGATTCAGTCAGGCTATTTATAGAACTAAACATAAATCAATTACTAATTGGCTTACCTCGGTTCAGGTGAGCTTCTACGTCACCTGACCGAGGTGCAAACTGGGAACTGAAGTTTAACATTAAACATAAACCAAACTACAAAACAAAACCCAAACCCGGGCGTTAGGCGCCCTCTAGGGGTCAACCGTCACAGCTGCGTGTATTCATTCACAGGCTCCAGAGCACGGACAGAGAAATAGGAGACTGTGGTTTAGGAGTGGATTGGAGAGAAGAGAGCTGTTCAGTTACTATAAAAAAAAAATCTAAAAAAATATATATAAAAACATAATATGATCTTTTTGAGTTATGAGGTTTTTTTATTATACATAAGACAACCTTTCAGTTTTGTAAATATTCTAGTTATAGTGTGTTAAGTTTTTCTTTAGGTTAAACGGTTTTGAGAATTAGACCATCCAGCTAAGATCAATATTATGTCGTTGATTGATAAAATCTGGATTAAGGATATTTTATTTTGTTTTATTTATTTAATTTGTATTTTTCATCTTCCCCCCTGAGGGATTGCCACCTTATTGTGGTCAGGGGATTTGCGTGCCTCAGTGCTTGGATGTTTACCGAGGGCTCAAGGGAGGTGTGTCTCTGTGTGTGTGTGTGTGCGCGTGCGCTGTAGCCTGTCCTTTTTTCAGCTGATTTTTCCGCTACCGCAGATCAGTTTATCAACTTGTAATATATAAATTTTAGGAATATATTAACATGTGGAGACATCATTATATGTTGAATGGAACTTGTAAGCCTTTGAATGGTGTTAAAAATACTTGCAAAACAAGTATTGCAGCCATACATTGGAGGGAACTTCTGAGGTGGTCAGTGATTGATGGCACGGTTGGTCGGAGGGGGTTGTGATCACACCTATAGATCTTTTGTTCTAGGCTATCGGTCAAATATCTCTCCACTTGGAAGCAAAAACATGCAAGGGATTTCAGCATCTCGACGCACATACTAAGCTGTTTATAAAGTAGATACTGTTTGTTTTTTCATTTTGTAATCTTTCCCGTGTTTACCGTGTACTGTACAATGTATATTCATTTTTTAATGAATTACTGTAAATAAACTACACATTCCGTTGATTTACCAGAAATGACTTTTCTGTTTTTTGTGTGTGCTAAACTAAACTTCAGGGTCAAAGTAATAGCGATTTTATTTGAAAAGTATTATATATTTACAATGCTGATAAGTTCAAGCTTAGATTCATATATAAACTGCTTCAAAGTCTTTCCACCGCGTGACCGCTGAAATCCGACAGACGCAGGGCTCAAGGGAGGTGTGTCTGTGTGTCTGTGTGTGTGTGCGCGCGTGTGTATGTGTGTGTGTGCGCTTGCGTGTGCGCTGCAGCCTGTCCTATTTTCAGCGGATTTTTCCGCTACCGCAGATCAGTTTATCAACTTGTAATATATACATTTTAGGAATATATTAACATGTGCAGACATTTAAGGGTGCGCTGCCCTCTCTTGCCCCTGCGTAGAGGCTACACACACACATCTATCTATCTATCTATCTATCTATCTATCTATCTATCTATCTATCTATCTATCTATCTATCTATCTATCTATCTATTATATAAATACACATTTGGAATCTGCATCTACATTTTCTGTTACAAGTATAGAATTAGGTTCAGCTGAGACTCATGATCAATGGTGTTAGGGTACTTATGTAGTGATAATTAGTTTCAGCCAGATCATTAAAACTAACAATGGACTATGACACTCTTGAGAGGGCATATGAAGGTGTTATTCATTTATTTATTCTCCACAAGGGTGCGAACTACAGTACAGACCAAACTATAACTTTCTCTTATACTACTATAAAAATTCTAAATATAAACAAACAAAATACATCTTTTTTTCCTCAGAGGTAAACGGAAAAGTGAAGTTGTTCAGCTGTTTACTGTCACTGCAGCTTCTTCAAAGTCTTCCCACTCCGTGACCGCTGAAATCCGACACGACACCACGTTAGGCTACGTCTTGACTCATTTGTATACCGACGGTGATTGGATGTTTTCCGAGGGCTCAGGGGAGTGTGTGTGTCTGTGTGTGTGTGTGTGTGTGTGTCTATGTGTGTGCGTGCGCGCGGGTACTTGTTCTACTGTTATAAAAACTCTAAATATAAACAAACAAAATACAGCTTTTTTTTCAGAGGTAAACGGAAAAGTGAAGATGTTCAGTGTCACTATGCAGATGTTACACTCAGTGGAGTTACCGAAATCTTTGGTTTAGTCCTCATTGAGTTGCCACACATCATTTCCACATTTCACTCGCTTTTATTCCTCTTATGTGAGCATAAACAGTGAAACATTCCACAGGTTTATAATACACCGCGGCCAAGTGAACCACGTTCCCGTCGAACGAAACTAGGCATAATCGTGGTGTTTGCTTCGGTTATGACACACCATAGTTTATTATCTGCTGTGGTAGATCTGATTATTTATTCAAATACAATAATAAAGCTTTATATCCTCAGGAGGGCTCAGTACATTGTTTTAGCGATAGTTTCACGGAAGCGAGTTCAGAACTAATCTAACCAAACCAAAAAAAAAAAAAAACATCCGAAGCTTCAAATAGAATGAACGAACTAATGAAATTGATATATATGTAATTGATATACTGTATATACAGACGTGTGTGTGTCATTTTAATTCAAATGAACATTTTAATGCTTTCTGATACACTTATCAACTTATCCACATACACTTATCAACACAAACTCTCCGTGCACGGACACACAATCTCTAAAAAATTAATATTAATAACATACATATACAAATAAACAAATGTAGGTGTAATAAAAGTAGTCGTGATGTCAGTACTCGCCCAGCAAACCAGCCTTTTGCAGCAGCTTAAAACGTATGAATTATCTTCAAATATACAAAAAAAAAAAGCGAAAAGACACTCGATTATTATGCATAGGTTATTTGTTTAATTCAAAAAGTTCATAAAAACACTTTAAAACGAGAGAAAAACTGTTAAAATCCTCGTTCGCCTTCTCAGCGTTAGGTAGCGAGTGACGTCATGATTTGAATCTGCGCCCCACCGGGGAAACATAGGGAAACTGACTTTCCCGGACCACCGGCTTTTAGATAAAGTCCTTCTATGCGCCATCTAGCGGATATTCAGTGAAGCACAACACATTTATTTTAAATTCCCGAATGTTGCCTCCGGCAAGTCGCGGCAAGCCGCGCGCTAAATTGCGGCATCCCGCTGGAAAACACGCGCAGTCTTAAAGGCGACATCTGTACATGAAATTAATGCCAGGTCTTCTGCAAGATTATTTCTAACTACAAAGCTATCAAGCTTTTGACACAAGGCTGAATCCCAAATCCCTCTTTAACCCCTGATCAAGGGCACTACTTTGTGTGTAGAACAAGGGTTTGTACACCCCTGTACATTGTACATACACTGTAAAAAACTGCTGATAAAAAACCGCCACAATCTGACAGTAATGTACTGTTTTTCATTAAAGCAGTAATGTGCTGTAGAAAGCAATGTATTCTGGGAAATTTTTTGCACTTTTTAACAGTAGTCTTCTGTATTTATTTAATACGGTTGTCTTCTGTATTTTGCAATGCATTGTGGTCTAGTCCTATTTGCTAATGTTTTAAATAACGATACATTTCAGTATTTATTTGGAAACTGATTGGAGTGTATAAGTGCAAAGCTGATCAAATCTCATTACTGTTCTATCGAAGTCATTTGTTTTGTGTAGCAGCAGCAATTTACAAGATAATTTTCAGTCAAGTATATAGGAACTTGCTGCAAACGTCATTATGTATTTATAAAGCATTTATTCTGAAGAGGCAGCACGAGGAAGTCCTTCATCTTCAACTCTGTGATTATTGGCATAAGCACCAACAAACTGAACAGTAATTTAAACCTTTTTCTTTATTTTCTTGACAGTATTTTATTTATAAAGGTTGTACTACCAGAAGCAATGCATGAAGTTTATCCTTAGCAGGCTGTCGAGTTTGTGAAAATGTGTTTAGGGCTTACTTCAGTGCTGACATGTGAGTAACTCGAGCATTTATATTTTCATGGATTTTGTTAAGCAAACGTTGTTAATGTTAGGAATGGGTTTTGTTAGACAATGCTGTATGAATATCACCTTACTATCTGAGTTGTTATCGTTGCTTGACAATTCTAGAGTAAGTTTCTAAATGACTGCTTACTGCTTTTTTGCAGTGGTACTCTGGAATAAACCTGAAGAGAAACAGTGAGCCAAGGAGTGATTACAGGTCCTGTGCATGTGTCCCATCACAGGACCTGTAGAAAGTAAATACCAAAATGTTACTTGTACTGTACTGTTTTGATGAAATCCTGCCTTGTGCTGAAAACTGTGGTGTCAATATGTGGTGGTTAGTGTTGATATTGTGTTGGGACACAACAAATAAATCACTGTATAGCAATGCAAATGGTTTTCCATGGGCTCCTGTGGTGCCATAAAAAGTCAGTAATATTAGGAAACCCGCTGGATCCGGCTGGGTATAGAGTCAGAAACATGTCTGCAGTACTCTGGTGTCTGCTTGATCACTTCCTGAAGATCATGTACAGAAGACGGTTTCCTCACTGCTCCTGCCTTCTTCACTGTTCTTCTGTACAACAGTGTTCTATTGGGTTTAGGTCTGGAGATGACCCAGGCCATGGCTCAGGACGCTGAACACCGTTATTACAGAGACAGTTTTCACTAGTTATTCAGATAATTAGTGTTAATTAAGTCTTCTGGCAGATCGACTTAATCTAATTACTGTGTCAGGAATAACCTCTAGAGGACGCCGTGTGCACATGGACTCTTGTAGTTTACTGTATGTGGACTTTGGCTGAGACTTAATTTCCCAGGATGCACCTGTGTCACATGAGTTTCCTTGAGATCACCTGTGTGTTGTTTAGCCATAGGTGTATAAATAGACTTTGGGGTTGTGTTTAGGTTGTCGTGCGTCTGTTGTGTATCGTCTGTCTACTGGCTTGGTGTCTGTGCTTGTACTCGTTTTTGCTCCTGTTTAGTTTCCTGTTTTGTTGGTTTGTGTTTGTGTGTTTCATTATCAAAGTCTTCACTCCACACCAATGCCCCGCCTACAATCCCTCTATCCTGACATAGAGTCATTACCTGTCTGGGAGAGAGAGAGAGAGAGAGAGAGAGAGAGAGGAGGAGACTAGTTCAAAGTGAAAGTGAAAGTCTGTAGGTCATTTTTGTGGCGAGAAAAACATGAAGTTATTTGCTGAGAAAAATAAGAGTGAGTACATGAACATAAATCTGTAATGTGTGAGTGTTAGGATTATTTACTGAATGAAGATAAATTCTGTCTAAACATTACACACTTTACTATAAACAATGTGGATAACACAGTGTTAATGCAGTAACTAAACCTGAGGGAAATAAACACGTGTGTGTGTGTGTGTGTGTGTGTGTGTGTGTGTGTGTGTGTGTGTGTGTGTGTGTGTGTGTGTGGCGTTTCTTACAGATGTCTAAAGTTTAGAGTTAGTTAAAGTGAGAATCACATTAATGTTCATTTTAACAATTCATGACATATTTCTACTACATTTTTCTTCTTTTCACAAACAAAATAATCAGCAATAAACCCATAAACACAATGCACACACACACACACACACACACACACACATACAGAGTGCCATTTTAGAGTGAAATGCAGAAATGTCAGATCAGACGTCCTCATAATGATTTTTTAATGTTTCTGTTTTGACTGATAAACCTTCATGTGATAGAAACACGATGCTTTCATTTCCTTAAGAAGTTCTGTGGAGTAAATGTGACTGTTTCTGAAGTGTTTTATTCTCATGCAGTTTGTACCTACAGTATATATTTTTGTATTTACTCATATTAACAAAGAATCTTCATCTTTATATTTAACATTTTATAAAATATCTCTTTACAAAGGCTTAGTTTATTGAAACTTCCATATCATTTGAGCTCCATCAGGCTGTTGGAGAGAGTGAACATCGGTATTTACATGATACTTTGAAGGAATTGGATGTTTATATCAGTAATTTCCTAATCTCTGATTTTTTACTCACCAGGATTAACCTAAATTTATGCTATAAGAAGTTTGACTTTCTAAAATAATGTCAGCGGAGTGTGAGAAAATGACGTGTGAAAAGAGTCTAGAAGAGGAGCTGGGAGAGATGAAAAGGTAAGTAGTTTAGATTAGCAATTTAGGAAAAAAAGAAGGAAAAAAACACCTGGTAAGAAATTCTGTGTGACCAGAACCAGGACCAGTTACCATGATTTACATCAACATCAGATGCAGAATGTATGTTAAATTTAGAGAGTTTAGAAGATAAACATGCTAAGACATTTCTCTTTACTCTTTAGTGGAACTGAGATAAGGCCGAGGTCTCCTGTATCCAGCTGTGTGTCCTTTAAGAGTGACCACTCAATGCCAGACCCTATCAACTTTAAAGAGGGAACAGTCACTCATGAAAGGTAGTTTTTTCATTGATTGAAAAATTTTATGTAAATTTGTTCATTGATTGTCTAATGTAAAATAAAATGGACTCCTCAAAGTAAAATTTTATATTAAATTTAAAATATCATCGTCATCATCATCATCATTATCATCATCATGATTAGCAGCAGTGATTTAGTTTGTTTGTTATAATACGCTACTTGCACGCAGACTCGTTACGTACTTCAGCTTTAGGGCTCGCTGAGTTCCGGTTTGTCGGCCATTGTTTTTTGAGTTTGGAAGAAATGTTCAGAAAAAAGTGTGTTTATAGATTTCAGAGACAGCGGAAGGTATACAATGTACACTGTTGTGTTCCGCTGTAGACATCTTCTGCGAAGTTCAACGGAACTTTAAGTTTTCACAGTTTTCCTTCAGATGTGGACCTTAGAAAACGGTGGCTTGTGAACATACGCTGAGACATTCTAAAGTTTGCAGTAAATCAGTGATCAGATTATTGAACCGCAAACACCAGAGGCACGAAAAAAGTTAGTAACTGGTGCTGTACCGGTGCTTTTAGCCTGGAATGATTACGCCGTTAAAGCATCGCGGTCCTGCTGAAGTGGTATCCGTCGAACCCGTACACATGGATGTAACAATGGCTGATGATTACTGTAGCATTCCTGAGCCTTCATCATTAGACCTGGCATGTGCTAAAATAGAAGAACTTTCTAATGAAGTGGAGGAGCTGAAAAAACAGCTACAAGAGCTACACGTTCAGTGTGACTGTACATTTACAGAACACAGTACAGGATAGTATTTACAATGTGTTATCTATATATACTACTCTTAGTCTCCCTCATAAGACTCGTGTCTGTTACAGGGCTGCTCTCTATCACTTTATCATACTTACAAGCTCTATTTGCACTATACAGTATGTCTGCATTTACACTACTGTCTGGTTTGCTCTCTCTGCCATGTGCCCTTACTTGTATATTGTATTTGTGTTTTTATATTATATGTATAATTGTATTTATTCATGTCTTTCTTTGTATTTTTAAAATTCTACTTTATGTATTTAATGTTATCTGTTCTCCACCAAGGGTCTGAGAGTAACGCAATTTCAATTCAATTCCTTACACATTATTTATCCTGGAGAGATCAATGTTTTATGTTTTTGGATCATTCTGTATCTACTGCAAAGACTGTTGTGTGTGAAAATCCCAAGAGATCATAAGTTTCTGAAATACTTTGTACAGGTCATTCTGGTACCAACAACCATGTCACAGTTATAGTTACAGAGATCACAAATGTCCTTGGTCCTGATGTTCAGTGTGAGCTTTACCCGAAGCTTCTGTCCTGTATTTACATGATTTTATGAACTGTACTGCTGCAACATGATCGGCCGATTAGATAACTGCAAAGATGTGGCGATGTTCAGATGTTCCTATTAAAATGGACAACTGATCTAAAGTATTAATGTGCAGCATCATAAAGAAACAGCACAGAAATCTGACAGACCTGGAACATTAAGAAATACAACTGAGTGAATGTGTGTGGTGAGTGTGTGGTGCTATAAATGTCAAATTTACACTGTTTGTTTATCCACAGAATCACAAAACAGAGCTCGAAAATCATCTGCAGGAATTCACTGGAGTCCATATTCAAGGTGTGTGTGTGTGTGTGTGTGTGTGTGTGTGTGTGTGTGCGTGCGTGCGTGTAAGAGTGTAAACAGTCAAATATTACATAAGGCATTGTTACTTTTCTTGATAATTTAGCTATGGGCTATTTTTAAAATTAAAAAGTAGATTAACATCATGTGCAGTTGTCCAAAATATTATATATATAACTAAATAATTATCTGCTGTAATTCATGGTTTCTACCTCAAAGTGTAAACTCCTCTGTCATAAAGTCTTTCCCATGTGGAAATAAAATAGTCACAGCTTTAACTTTGACGGTTACAAAGCATTAATGCTGAGGCTCCTTCCATACATGCTAAATAAACCTGTACTTAAAGAAACTTCACAATATCAATCATCAGCCTGAACACTGTTTAGTGTTTATGTAGTAAATCCACCATACAGGTCTCTGTGAATGAGCCGTTACTATAGAAACAATGACATATTAGAAAGACAGCATTAATATAAAGCTGTGATTTGTAGCTGCACTAATGTCAGAGCTGCTGTTCATCAACACCCTCTGACCAATCAGAATCTAGAATTCAGCAGCACAGTAAAATCACATGTTATCACAATCTGTAACGTTCTTTTTTCAATTTTATTTCATGATGTTTTTCATCAGGAGCTGGAGCACAAATTTATCACATTATTGAAAAACAAGTTGAACAGATTCAAGAACCTACTTAGTGCTGATTACCCAGCATGCTCTGAGGAGGAGGAGGAGGAGGATCTGGACTGTGTTAGAGAGGGTGTGCTGAAGATCACACTACACCTCCTGAAGAACATGAAGCAGAAAGACCTCGCTCACAAACTGCAGATCAGTAAGAGTTTTAGATCATTAAAATATTCTATAAAGGAGACAGACTGGTCTTCTGGTCTATATAATCATACTGATACATTTTTATTCACATTAATAATATATTTTTGTAAACAAATGAATTAGTAGTAGAGATAATCCTAGAGAGACTGAGGAGGAGCTTCTTCACGCAGGCTATACAGGCTCTCAACCAGAACTCCACATAGGACTCAACTGATTGGACTCGCTATGTTTCCTTCACACATGTGTTGGAGCTCAACAAAAACCAACCAGACTGAACATTTAAACATTTACACAGAACTGCAGCACACAGAACATATATGTTGCACATTTCTCCTTCTGTTTACATATAAATGAGGACCACTATTGAACTTTAAAGCTGGACAATACCACTGCTGCTCATCATTTCATTTCACACTCCATGACCACACACACTGCTGCTGTTTCACACTGCACACATTACACACTCCATCTACTTTATACAGTTTATTTATACACTTCATACTTTTTACATTTTTACATATTTCTACTTTATTCTTTATGTTAATGTAACAAAATTACTACATATTGTAGATTTTATATTTTACATTCTTTTCTACTGGCATTCGCCTCTTATTTTCTCTTTAAGTCACAAACAGTCGTGTAAACATTTCACTGCATATCATACTGTGTATGGTCGTGTATGTGACGAATAAGAATTTGAATTAGAATTTTAAATTTGATTCTTAAAATGTCTGTTTGTTTTTATGTATTTATTAGAAATGAATCCTATTTTTGATCAGAATTGATTTGATGTATTTATGTATTATACGTAGATGAAAATAATGACATCACATTTCTCCTGTTTGTTAGAGCTGGACTCTGTGTATCAGCGGACACTCAAATCCAAACTTCTAGATAAATGTAAAAGAATTAATGAAGGAGTCTCACAACATGGGACATCAACACTTCTGAATCAGATCTACACAGAGCTCTACATCACAGAGGGTGGGAGTGGAGACGTCAATAACGAACATGAGGTGAGACAGCTTGAGACGATGTCCAGGAGACCAGCAGTAGAGGAGACACCCATCAAATGTAATGAGCTCTTTAAAGACAAGTCCATCAGAAGTGTGCTGACTAAAGGAATAGCTGGAATTGGAAAAACTGTCTCTGTGCAGAAGTTCAGTCTGGACTGGGCTGAAGGGACAGTGAATCAGGACGTCCTCTTCCTGTTTCCTCTTCCCTTCAGAGAACTGAACTTGGTGAAGCAGGAAAACTTTAGTCTGATTACGCTTCTTCATCAGTTTTTCCCTGAAATTAAGGACTTGGAAGTAATAGACAGTGATGTCTACAAAGTTCTGTTCATCTTTGATGGTCTGGATGAGTGTCGACTTCCTCTAAATTTCCAGAAGAATGAGATGTTGTGTGATGTGACAGAGTCAGTCTCAGTGGATGTGCTGCTCACAAACCTCATCAAGGGGAACCTGCTTCCCTCTGCTCGCCTCTGGATCACCACTCGACCAGCAGCAGCCAATCAGATCCCTCCTGAGTGTGTAGACCAGGTAACAGAGGTACGAGGGTTCAGTGATCCTCAGAAAGAGGAGTACTTCAGGAAGAAGATCAGTGATCAGAGCCTGGCCAATAAAATCATCAGACACATGAAGTCTTCCAGAAGCCTCTACATCATGTGCCACATTCCAGTCTTCTGCTGGATCTCAGCCACTGTTCTAGAGAAAATGTTGGGTGAAGCAGAGAGTGGCGAGATCCCCAAGACTCTGACTCAAATGTTCACACACTTTCTGGTCTTTCAGATCAAACACAAGGACCAAAAGTACCAGCAGAAATGTGCCCTTGATCTTCCCCAGACCAGAGAGAGTATCCTGGCTTTGGGAAAACTGGCTTTCCAACAGCTGGAGAAAGGAAACCTGATGTTCTATGAGGAAGACCTGAGAGAGTGTGGCATTGATGTTAAAGAAGTGGCAGTGTACTCAGGGGTGTGTACTCAGATCTTCAGAATTGAGTCTGGACTCCACCTGGGGAAGATGTTCAGCTTTGTGCATCTGAGTGTTCAGGAGTTTTTGGCTGCTTTATACGCATTTCTCCGCTTCCTCGACAAAAAGACAAGAAAAAAACAAATCACTGATCTGTCTGATCTTTTCAATAAGTCAAAAATGTCTGAGTTCCTCAAGAGTGCAGTGGACCGGGCCTTACAGAGTGAGAACGGACACTTGGACCTTTTCCTCCGTTTCCTTCTGGGTCTCTCAGTGGATTCTAATCAGAAGCTCATTCGAGGTCTGCTGACACACACAGGAAGCAGTTCTAACTACCAAAAGGACACGGTCAAGTACATCAAGCTCAAATTTGAACAAAATCCATCTCCAGAGAGATTAATTAATCTGTTCTACTGTCTGAACGAGTTAAATGATGATTCACTGGTGAAAGAGATCCAAAGATACATGAGCTCAGGACGTCTCTCTGAAGCTGAACTCTCACCTGCTCAGTGGTCTGCTCTGGTCTTTGTGTTACTGACATCAGAGGAGGATCTGGAAGTGTTTGAGCTTCAGAAGTTCATAAAGTCAGATGAATGCTTTAAGAGACTGCTGCCAGTCATACAGGAAGCCACAACAGCTCTGTAAGTAAAACCTGTTTCTCTCTTCAACAACTGTTCTGATTGGATTTTACAGCAAAATGTCGATCTACTCTTAGTAATTTATTTATTCTAAATATGACTGCATTGGTACTGATACTGGTGTTGGACATCAGTCTGATACTGAGCTCATTTATGTGAAAAAATATTCAATACCAACATCTGATATCAGGTGATACTATGTGATGTAGTGTGTGTTATAAAGCTAATGTACAGATAGACGAGAAACAGCAGTGATCTGCATATACTTAAACAATTAATGCTCAAAACTGTTTTTTTAAGCTCCTCTGACATTTTCTCCTTTCAGACTCAGTGAGTGTAACCTGACAGAGAGAAGCTGCTCGGCTTTACACACAGTTCTCAGATCAGAATCCTCCAAGCTGACTGAGGTGGATCTGAGCAGGAATCCTCTGGAGGACTCAGGAGTGAAGCTGCTTTGTGCTGGACTGAAGAGTCCGAACTGTAAACTGGAGACACTGAGGTTGGTTTATCTCTCCTATTACATAGACTTTACATAAAGGGTATAGAATCAAGAAACGCACATTACAGAGGAAGATGTATCTGCACAGTGTTTCATTCATTCACAGTGTTCTTGTCACCATCACTATAATATGGTGATATACCTCCACTAAATCATCTCACAATGTGTTTTAATTATTTTACACAGTACAGTGACATCAGTGGTGAGTCTGCTCACAGACAAGTGGATAAGTTTATATAATGATTTAGTTTTCTCTGTTTGTGAATGTTTGTAAAGGAGTGAATTGCAGTATGTTTTCCCTCCTCACGTCCAGCATAGATTTAAATGTGTGTATACTATATATATATATATATATATATATATATATATATATATATATATATATATATATATAACTAATGCTGTAATCGTTACTGCACTGTGTGTACAGCCTGGACAGAGTAATTAGTTATAAATGTTTAATGTTTATGATGGTTGGTTATCTGTTCTGTATTTAAAGATCTGTGTCTCAGCTGTGTTCTCTGTCTGCAGGCTGAGTAAGAGCCGTATTACAGAGAGAGGCTGTACTGATCTGATATCAGCTCTTACTTCAAACCCTTCACACCTGACAGAGCTGGACCTGAGTGGGAACACCCTGGGAAATGCAGGAGTGAAACAGATCTCTCCTCTACTGAAGAGTTCATCCTGTAAACTCCAGAAACTTGTGTATGTCATAAGTTACTGGATCAGTGATATTTTTACTTCACTGTCAGTATATTTGTATCCTGTAGGAACTGATTATAGAGTCACTCATTCAGCAGTGCATTTAGATTAACAATGAATCTTAGTCAGGACTGAACAACTTAACAAGAGAATGTAAGTTACGTTAGAGTCGGTTTGTGAGTTTAAACCCATTAAAAAGCAGCTCAGTGTCACGTTTGTGTAGGCGGTGTGTGCGTGGCATGAATGCAGAGGCGAGCTGGCAGTTCAAATAAAGTCCTTTTATTGGTACAATGAAACATTAACTAAACCAACACAAACCCATAACTGCAACTAATGAAAGATGCCTGACTGGAGTTCAGCCAGGCTATTTATACCAAACATAATTAAACCAGGATATCTTCCCTCGGTTCAGGTGAGCTTCTACGTCACCTGACCGAGGTGCACACTGGGAACTGGAGTTAACTAACAAAACTACAAAACGCGCTGGAGACGTGCTCTGCGGCTGCCGACGCGCTGGAGACGTGCTTGGCCGCTGAGCTTCGTCTTCGAAGCCGGGAGGCAGCGGAAGGATAATGCTCTCCAGTGTCAGAGCGACAGCAAGGTTCGGCGGTGGCTGCAGCGTTGGAGAGTTGCTCGGCGGCTGCAGACGCACTGGAGACGTGCTCGGCGGCTGCCGACACGCTGGAGACGTGCTTGGCCGCTGAGCTTCGTCTTTCGAAGCCGGGAGTCTGACTCCAGTGTCAGAACGACAGCAAGGTTCGGCGGTGGCTGCAGCGTTGGAGAGTTGCTCGGCGGCTGCAGACGCGCTGGAGAGGTGCTCGTCAGCTGCTGAGCTTTGTCTTCGAAGCCGGGCGGCGGCGGAGGAGGAAACGTGTCGCTCTCACTGTTCAGCGGCGGCTTGTAATCCTCCACTTCGAGCAGAGGCGGGGGAGGTGGAGGAAACGTTTCATTTTCTGCGTCGAGCACCAGAGGCGGCGGAGGAGGAAACGTGTCGCTCTCACGGCTCAGCGGCAGCTCGTAATCCTCCACTTCGAGCAGAGGCGGGGGAGGTGGAGGAAATGTGTCATCGTCGCCGTTCTGCGGCGCACAGTCCTCCATGACGAGTTCAGGCCGTGGCGGGGGGAGGAGCGTGACGTCCAGATCCGAGAGGGGGAGATCTTCCGGGACTACAGCTTGGCTCTCCCGAACCTGGACGAGCAGCTGCTGGAGCTGAAGCACCTGCTCCTGCAGGTCTTGAATGCGCTCTTCATTCTGTCTCGCCCACTGCCTGTAGACACCTCCCGTCTCTCCCCCGACCGCTACACCTCTCCAAGGCGTGCGCCGGATGGCGAACCTGCAGCCTTCCCAGCTTTGCCGCGCCATCCTCTCACTCTGTCATGCTGTCCTCCTGCATGTCCGCCTCCTCGGCGTACCTGCCGTTTTCCCAGCTTTGCCAGACCTCGGTCTCCCCGTGCTCCTCGCTGTCCTCCAGCAAACCCTCCTGCTCCTCCAGCAAGCTGAATTCCCAGGAGCGATACATGTCCTCCTCGCTCTGTTCCATCCAGTCCGCCAGCTCGGGCGAGATCGTGCTAGCGCCCCCCCAAAAATTGTTTAGGGGGAAATCCTCCGCCATGCCACTTGGACGGTCTTTCATTCTGTCACGTACCTTGCGGTGTCTGTGTGTGTGTTGAGCTAACAGAGCCAGAGTTTTGTTTATTTGGTTTGAGTTTTGATTTGTTTATTTCTAATAAAAGACTTTGTTATTTACCCTTGAACCCCCTGCGTTTGTGCCTGCCTTTCATGAGCCCACGGCGTTAACAACAGCCAGCGTCAGTAAGAACGTGACAGAATGCTCGACCCAGGAACAAAGGCACAGCAGAGGGGCCCACGACAAGCCACAGCAACAGTCCCTTACTACCCCCAAGAACCCCAGGTGTGACTCCAACGTTGTCAGGAAGGCGCCACAGTGGAGGCCCCGGCTGCGCGGGCGACCAAGCACCACATCGGCCATCCGGCAGGGAGGATGATCCAGCACTGCCTACGAGGCTCACGTTTTCAGAGCAACGCCGTGCTGCCTCCGCCGCCCGGCCCCCGAGATTCGCTGCTGCCTCATCAGCCGTGCCCATTGACAGGATCCGACACCATCTTCATCACCTGGCTGGGAGGACGGCACTACCTCGGCAGCCAGGCTCCGCAACGGATCCAGGGCTGCCTCCACTATCCAGGCGTCGACATCAGGAGTCCACCAGGGTCCGCCCTCGACAGCGGGCGGGGCCGTCGCCCCACCAGGATAAAGAACTGCTGCAGCTGTCGCCCGGCGTTGAGGATGATCCAGTACTGCATCGGCCGCCCGGCTAGGAGGACGACCCAGTGCCATCCTCGCGGCGAGAGCGAGTTGGTACTGCCTCCGCCGCCCGGCCTACACCAGCGATCCAGTGCTGCCTCAACTGCCAGAGCGACATAAGGGGTCCAGCAGCTGCATCCGCAGCTCGACTAAGGTGGCGGTCCAGACGCGCCCATCCTCCCGCCCATTTTAGCGAACTAGATCGTCGACGGCGGGAGGTGGGTGAAGATATCGCCGAGAGCGCTCCTCCGGAGCAGCCTCCTCGGAGGAGCGTCTTAAGGGGGGGGGGGTACTGTAAGGGACTGCCACTAGAGGGCACTGTGGTTGAGTTTGTTTTGTTTGTAGTTTTGGTTAGAAGACCCAGTTTCCCAGAAGGCACCTCGGTCAGGTGATGTCGAAGTTTCACCTGTACTGAGGTGGCTCATTAAGATCATTATAAAAAGCTGTTAGCTCTGGGGAACTGGGTCGAGCATTAACATTGTCAGGTGGGCTTTAGTTTTGTTTTATTTAGTTCTGTTCTGTTTTGACTTGTTTATTTATTCATTTATACCTGGCTCTGTAAATTTGTTTTCTGTGTTATTTATTTTCAGTATGTCTTTTGGTTTTTCCCTGTGTATTTGTAGTTTATGTTTAGATGTTTAATGTGTGTGGAGTTGATGTGGTGTGTTGTCCTGTTGTGTTTCATTGTCTTAGAACAGGTAAGTAGATAGAGTCTCAATGTTTCCTAGCCTCCATGTGTGTCCTAACCCTGGTGTCTCCTCCCCTCTGAGTGTCTCCTAGCCTAGCCTTTGAGGGTCCCCTAGCCTAGCCTTGGAGGGTCTGCTAGCCCTTGAGGGTCCCCTAGCCTAGCCTTTGAGGGTCCCCTAGCCCAGCCCGTGAAGGTCTCTAAGCCTAGCCTTTGAGTGTCCCCTAGCCTAGCCTGTGAAGGTCTCTAAGCCTAGCCTTTGAGTGTCCCCTAGCCTAGTCTGTGAGGGTCCCCTAGCCTCGTCTTTGAGTGTCCCCTAGCCTAGCCTTTTAGTGTGCCATGGCCTAGCCTTTGAGGGTCCCCTAGCCTAGCCTTTTAGTGTGCCATGGCCTAGCCTTTGAGTGTGCCCCAGCCGAGCCTTTGAGTGCGCCCCGGCCTAGCCTTTGAGTGTCCCCTAGCCTAGCCTTTGGGTGTCCTCAAATTCAAATTTTATTCATCACATACACAGTCATACACAGTATGATATGCAGTGAAATGCTTACACGACTGCCAGTGACCTTAAAAAGAGAATTAAATCTTACAGTAAGGAATAAATATGAATAAAGAAATACAATAGGAAAATTTTAACTTAACTAGAATAAAAATAGAAATAAAAAATAAAAGTATACTGTACATAAAATAGAAATAAAAATAGAGATATACTGTACAATAGAGATTTTCTTTTTAAATAGAAATTTGGTGGAGGATGTATGGTATGCAAGTAATTTGCATAGAAACATGTGTTAAGGTGCCTTATTAAAGTGACTTTGTGCAAGGGTCCAGAATGTAAACATAAATATGAGTTCCAATGTCAGTGTAGATGTGCATGAAAGTGTCCATAGTGTCCGTTGACGTTAACAGGTTGTATTAGTTCTGTTTGTGGTGTGAATATGGTATGGTTGAGAGACCTCATTGCCTGCGGGAAGAAGCTCCTCCTCAGTCTCTCTGTGTTGGCCTTCAGGGGGCGGGAGCGCTTTCCTGACCGCAACAGAGTGAACAGTCCATTGTTGGGATGGCTGAGGTCCTTCACGATCTTCCTGGCCTTGGTCCAGCACCGCTTGGTGTAGATTGAGTGCAGGTCAGGGAGCTTGGTGCGAATGATGCGCTCAGCTGAACGCACCACCCTCTGTAGAGCTCGTCTGTCCTGCATGGTGCTGTTTCCAAACCAGGTCGAGATGTTTCCCGTCAGGATGCTCTCTATGGTGCAGGAGTAGAAATTCCTGAGCAGCTTGGAGGGCAGTCTGAAGTCTCTCAAACGTCTGAGGTGGTACAGACGCTGCCGGGCCTTTTTCACCACGGTGTTGATGTGACAGGACCATGACAGGTCCTGCGTGATGTGAACACCGAGGTATCTGAAGCTGTCCACTCTCTCCACTGGGCTCCTGTTGATGACGGGGGTCTGGTAGTTCCTCTCCTGCTTTGTACAAAAGTCCACTATCAGCTCCTTTGTCTTGCTGACGTTCAGGAGGAGATTGTTCCTCTGGCACCAGTTCTCCAGATTCCCAATCTCCTCCAGGTAGGCCGACTCATCGTTGTTCGTGATCAGGCCCACCACGACAGTGTCGTCAGCAAACTTGATGACGGCGGTGGAGTTGGTAGTGGCCACGCAGTCGTAGGTGTATAAAGAGTACAGCAGGGGGCTCAGAACACAACCCTGGGGAGCTCCAGTGCTGAGTGTGAGGGAGGCTGAGACATGACCGCCCATCTTTACTGCCTGGTCTGCCAGTTAGGAAGTTGGAGATCCACTGACACATGGGTGAGCTGAGTCCCAGGTGCTCCAGCTTGGTGGTGAGTGTGGAGGGAATTATGGTATTAAATGCAGAGCTGTAGTCGATGAAGAGCATTTTCACATAATTTCCCCTCTTAGTATCCAGGTGGGTGAGAGATGTGTGGAGGAGATTTGAGATTGCATCGTCTGTGGAACGGTTCGGACGATAAGCGAACTGTAGTGGGTCGAGTGTGTCCAGTAGTGAAGAGATGATGAAGTCTCTGACCAGGCGTTCAAAGCACTTCATCACTACTGAGGTGAGGGCTACAGGGCGATAGTCATTGAGGGAAGCAGGATGTGGTTTCTTTGGAACAGGAACAATGATGGACTCTTTGAAGCATGTGGGGATCACCGACTGAGATAAAGAGATGTTGAATATCTCAGTGAACACAGGTGCTAGCTGGTCTGCGCAGGCTCTGAGGATACGGCCTGAGATGCCGTCTGGTCCTGCTGCTTTCCTGGTGTTCACTCTCTTGAAGGCTCTCCTCACATCGTGCTCGGAGATGATGAGCGCGTTTCCGGTGCTGGCAGTGTCTTCCTGTCTGCAGTCGTTAGCGCCGTTAGCATTAGCGCCACTAGCATTAGCATTGCTAGCGTCTTTAGCTGCAGCA
The DNA here is from genome assembly GCA_030522415.1 of Channallabes apus. Classification (NCBI taxonomy): domain Eukaryota; kingdom Metazoa; phylum Chordata; class Actinopteri; order Siluriformes; family Clariidae; genus Channallabes; species Channallabes apus. The sequence goes on along the minus strand of CM060110.1, from coordinate 49,620,766 downwards.
TCGAAGCGAGCATAGAAGGTGTTGAGCTCGTCTGCCAGAGTCGCGTCCGCATTCGTCATACCGGATGTTGGTGCTTTATAATCCGTTATTGTTCTCAGTCCCTGCCACAGGCTCCTAGAATCACTCTGTTGAAGCTGTGACTCTAGTTTTCTCCCGTAGCGCTGCTTCGCCTCTTTCACCGCCTTCCGGACGTTATATGACGCAGCCTTGTACGGTTCCATGTCCCACGACGCAAGTCCCGTGTTGTAGGCAGCGGTGCGAGATCTCAGAGCGTCGCGGATGGTTTTATCCACCCACGGCTTCTGGTTGGGAAACGTTCTGATAGTCTTTTTCTCCACCGTATCGTCTACTAGCTTCCTAATAAATCCCACAACCACTTCCGTAAACATGCTGACGTCATCATCGGAGCTGTTTCTGAACATGTCCCAGTCTGCGTCATCGAGTGCGTCCTGTAACGCGGCCAGCGATTGGTCCGTCCAGCGCGCGACCTCCCTCTGAGCCGGCACTTCCTGTTTCAGCCTTTGTTTATATTTTGGCATGAGAAAGATGGCGGCGTGGTCTGATTTACCAAACGCTGGACGAGATTGTGCCTTGTAACCGTATTTGACCGTAGTATAACAATGGTCCAGTGTCCTTTCGCCCCTGGTGGGGCAGGTGATGTGCTGATAAAAGTTTGGCGCTGCGCGTTTGAGGTTGGCACTATTAAAATCCCCCGCCACAATGAGTGCAGCGTCCCGGTGTTGTGTCTGGTGCTGTGTGAGCGCCTCATGCAGCTCGCATAAGGCAATGTCTATGTCTGCTTGTGGTGGGATGTAAACGGCGCTGATTATGACCGATGTGAACTCCCGGGGTAGATAAAAAGGACGACACATGATGGACAGTAGTTCCAGGTTTGGTGTGCAGGAGCGTGTAAGAGGAACAACGCTCGCGCTGTTGCACCAGCTGTTGTTCACCATTAAACAAACGCCGCCTCCCTTTGACTACACCGAATCCCGCGTCCTGTCCATGCGGTGAACCAAGAAGAACTTGGCTGGTTGTATGGCGTGGTCTGGCACCGCTGGGTTCAGCCATGTCTCGGTGAAGCAGAGAAGGTTGCAGTCCCGAATGTCTCTCTGGAACTTTATCCTGGCCCTGAGGTCATCGAGCTTGTTCTCCAGTGACTGAACGTTGGCGAGCAGGATGCTAGGCAGAGGTGTGCGGTGTGCACGGGTTCTCAGCCGGTTCCTCACGCCAGCTCGTCTCCCTCGAGGCCTCCGCTTCGCGTCGCGTCCATTGTTCTCCCTCAGGATCTCACTCGGCCAGCTCGGATCCGGAGTTAAAAACGTCGAATTGTGAGTACATTGTATACCAATAGAAACAAGAGTGTCTCTATCATACCTAATGTACTCAATGATGCTGATTTTGCCGATTTTAAAACAAAGAAAACTAACTTACATTTACATTTTACATTTAGGCATTTGGCAGACGCTCTCATCCAGAGCGACTTACAAAAAGTGCTTTAAAGTTAACACCACTGGATACATACTTACACTGGGTTAACTAGGTTTATAACTAAGTGGCATTAGTCGAAATACAACTGGGAAGAGACGTTTTTTTTTTTGTTTTTTTTTTGCGGGGGGGGGGGGGGGGGGGGTTAGTCCAAGTACTGGAGAAACAGATGCGTCTTGAGTCGTCGTTTAAAGATAGTCAAAGTCTCTGCTGTACTGACATCTAGAGGAAGTTCGTTCCACCACCTAGGTGCCAGAACAGAAAAGAGCCTGGATGAATGTCGCCCTCGATCCCTGAGAGATGGTGGGATGAGGCGAGCAGTGCTGGAGGATCGGAGGGGACGTGGTGCAGTGCGTGGTGTGATTAGAGCAGAGAGGTACGTGGGTGCAGGGCCATTTTTAGCTTTGTAGGCAAGCATCAGCGTTTTGAATTTGATGCGGGCAGCTACAGGAAGCCAGTGCAGGGAGCGGAGGAGTGGGGTGGTGTGGGAGAACTTGGGGAGGTTAAAAACGAGACGTGCTGCTGCATTCTGGATCAGTTGCAGAGGACGAATCGTGGACAGAGGCAAACCTGCCAGGAGTGAGTTGTAGTAGTCCAGTCTTGAAATAACAAGGGACTGAACAAGCACCTGAGTAGCCTGTGAAGAAAGAAATGGGCGAATTCTTCTGATATTGTAAAGAAGAAATCTACAAGAGCGAGTAAGGTTAGCGATGTGTGTGGAAAATGACAGATGGTTGTCCATGGTTACCCCAAGATTGCGGGCAGTGGCTGAAGGAGTGATTTGGTTGTTGTCCAGGGATATCACAAGGTCTTGACCTGGGGATGAGTCACAAGGGATGAACAACAGTTCAGTTTTACTCAGATTGAGCTTTAGCTGATGTGCAGTCATCCAGGATGAGATGTCTGCCAGACATGATGAGATCTGGGTGGAAACCTGAGTGTCAGAGGGAGGAAAGGAGAGAGTAAGTTGGGTGTCATCTGCATAACAATGGTATGAAAATCCATGCGATGATATGACTTTACCAAGAGACTGGGTATAGAGGGAGAACAGAAGAGGACCAAGTACTGAGCCCTGTGGGACACCAGTAGAGAGTCTACGTGGAGCAGATGTAGATTATTAAAGCACTTATTGTTAATGAAATTATCTCAGATTATTGCCTTGATGCACTCTGTCTCACCGAAACCTGGCTTAAACCAAATGAATATTTTGGTCTGAATGAGTCTACTCCGTCTACTCCGTCAGAAAATAAGGCCCAGGTTTAATTCATTTGAAGTGCTTATCATTAATGTTGCACTAAATGAAATGCGTAATAAACCCTTGCTATATTTTACCCTGGCCACCGTGTACAGACCCCCGGGGCCATATGGCGATTTTCTTAAAGAATTTGGACATCTGCTATCAGACCTATTGGTTAACTCTGACAAAGTGTTGATAGTAGGAGACTTTAACATTCATGTAGATGATGCTAACGACGCTTTACCACTCACATTTATGGATTTACTAAATTCCTTTGGGGTTAAACAAAATATAATTGGAGCAACTCACCGCTTTAATCATACGCTAGATTTAATTATATCCCATGGTATAGATGTCTCTAATGTAGAGATCATACCTCAAAGTGATGATATCACAGATCATCACCTCTTGACATATACTCTACCCGTAGAACAGATTAGCTGTGTCTCCCCACATTATCAATCTGTTAGAAATATGAATCCCACTACTAAAGACAGATTCACAAGTAATCTGCCGGATCTGTCCCAATTTCTTATTAGACCCCTAAATGCAGATGATCTAGATGAAGTGACTAGCAGCATAGGCACTATTTTTACCAGTACATTAGACACTGTTGCTCCCATCAGATTAAAAAAAGTCAGAGATAAAACATTTGCACCGTGGTACAACAGTCATACTCGCGCCCTAAAGAGAGCAACCCGTAACCTCGAGCGAAAATGGAGGAAAACTAAATTAGAAGTTTTTCGAATTGCGTATAAAGACAGTATGTGCAGCTATAGACAGGCTCTAAAAACTGCTAGGACTGAGCATCTTAGTCAACTGATAGCAAGAAACCAAAACAATTCCAGGTTCTTATTTAGTACAGTGGCTCGCCTAACAAAACCTAAGATGCCCGCAGAGAGTATCCCATCACAGTTTAGAAGTGAAGACTTTATGGACTTCTTTAATGAAAAAATCTATAAAGAAAATAATGGAGGTTCAACCTCTAATAGTATCTCACAATCCAGTTCAGCCTATAGCTTCACATTTAGATTTTCACTGCTTTACAGGTATAGGACAGGAAGAGCTGTATAAACTTATCACCTCGGCTAAATCAACAACGTGCCTGTTTGACCCAATCCCAACCAGATTTTTAAAAGAAGTGATGCTTACGGTTGGAGAGCCACTTCTAAACATTATTAATTCTTCATTACATCTAGGTCACGTCCCTAAACCTTTCAAGTTAGCAGTTATTAAGCCGATTCTTAAAAAATCTAATTTGGACGCGAATGAAAGAACAAATTACAGACCGATTTCAAACCTTCCGTTCATATCAAAAATACTAGAAAAAGTAGTATCAGCTCAAATTTGCACATTCTTGCAGGATAACAACATCCTTGAAGAATTTCAGTCAGGTTTCAGGCCCCATCATAGCACAGAAACTGCACTAGTTAAGATTACAAACGACTTGTTTTTAGCTTCAGACCAAGGCTGCATCTCACTGCTAGTCCTGCTCGATCTTAGTGCTGCATTCGACACTATAGATCATAATATTCTCATAGATCGCTTACAAAATTATATAGGTATTCAGGGACAGGCATTAAAATGGTTTCGATCTTACCTGTCTGATCGCTACCATTTTGTAGATCTAAATGGAGAACCGTCTAGTGTAATGCCAGTGAAATATGGGGTCCCACATGGGTCAGTTTTAGGACCTCTGTTGTTCTCAATATACATGCTTCCCTTGGGTAACATCATTAGAAGACATGGGATTAGTTTCCATTGTTATGCTGATGATACCCAATTATATATCTCAACTAAACCAGACGAAATACCTAAGTTGTCTAGATTAACTGAGTGTGTCCAGGACATAAAAGATTGGATGACCAATAACTTTCTTTTATTAAATTCAGATAAGACAGAGATATTACTTATTGGCCCAAAAACCAGCACACAACAGCTTTCACAATTCAGCTTGCGCTTAGAAGGATGTACTGTTACTACCAGCTCAGCAGTAAAAGACCTGGGCGTAATATTAGACAGTAACTTGTCTTTTGAAAATCACATTTCAAATATCACAAAAACAGCCTTTTTCCATCTTCGAAATATTGCTAAACTTAGGAACATCTTATCCGTATCTGATGCAGAAAAACTAGTTCATGCATTCATGACCTCCAGACTGGACTATTGTAATGCATTACTAGGTGGTTGTCCTGCATCCTCAATGTACAAGCTTCAGTTAATCCAAAATGCAGCCGCCAGGGTTCTCACTAGATCCAGAAAATATGATCATATAACCCCAATATTATCATCCCTGCACTGGCTACCTGTTCAGTTTAGAATAAATTACAAAATAGTATTACTTACATACAAGGCCTTAAATGGTTTAGCTCCCACATACCTAACCAGTCTTCTGATGCGCTACAATCCACCACGCGCCTTAAGATCACAAAGCTCCGGACTTCTGGTAGTTCCCAGAATTTCAAAATCTACAAAAGGGGGTAGGGCTTTTTCATATTTAGCTCCAAAGCTTTGGAATAGCCTTCCAGACAGTGTTCGGGGAGCAGACACGGTTTCTCAGTTCAAAAGTAGACTCAAGACGCATCTTTTTAATCTGGCATACACATAACTCATCCCATGATCTCATACTCCAGTACACATATACCGAATGGCAACTACGCTAATTCTCCCCATCTGTTCTGTATTTCTCTACCCATCCCGAGGCATCGGGAGATTTTGCCAGCTTCAGTAGACAAAGGCCGACCCTGCGAGGTTCCTGAGGCGTCCAGAGAAGGACCAGCTCCAGCTGGATTCAGCTTTATGATGGTTGGAGCTACACATGCTGCTCCTGTGCTTCCAGTGATCCAGACCTCATCTGCCCTCTGCACCTACTGACTCGTCCCTATGCTGAACTGGTCTTCATGTCAATTTAAATAATTTCTGTCATATTGAATTTTCACCTGCACAACACACAAGATGTTATATCATTTCTATCTGTTATCGCCCAAATGAGGATGGGTTCCCTGTTGAGTCTGGTTCCTCTCAAGGTTTCTTCCTAATGCCATCTCAGGGAGTTTTTCCTTGCCACCGTCGCCGACACCCTTGGCTTGCTCATCAGAGAAATTTCATTCATTCGTCTCATTATTATCTGCACATTTTTCTCACACATCCACACTTCCAATTATTTTCTTTTCTATAATTATTGTTGTTATTATTATTATTATTTATTTATTTATTCATTTTTTGTTAAATTTCTTTAATTTTTGTGAAGCTGCTTTGAGACAATGACCATTGTTAAAAGCGCTATATAAATAAAATTGAATTGAATTGAATTGAATTGAATCCCCTCCATGTTACCTCATATGACCTATCTTCTAGGTAAGAAGCAAACCATTGCCACGCTGTTCCACAAATTCCAAGGCTTGTAAGAATAGATAATAGAATCTTGTGGTTCACCGTGTCAAATGCAGCTGACAGGTCCAGGAGGATGAGAACAGATGACAGTTTAGCAGATCTAGCAGCATGGAGCTTCTCAGTGACTGACAGAAGGGCAGTCTCTGTGGAATGTGCCACTTTGAATCCAGATTGGTTGGGATCATTAAGGTTGTTCTGTGAGAGATAAAGAGACATTTGGTTATAAACTGTTCTTTCAAGAATTTTGGAAATAAAACAGAGAAGTGATACCGGGCGATAGTTGTTAACTTCTGATGGGTCCAGGCAGGGTTTCTTGAGGATGGGAATAACCCTTGCCTTCTTAAAAGCAGCAGGAACATGACCAGATGATATGGAATGGTTGATGATGGTTGTGGTGAAGGGAAGGAGGTCTTGTGAGATTGCCTGGAGCATTGTGGAGGGGATTGGGTCTAATGAACAGGTGGTGGGGTTAGATGACGAGATGATCTGCTGAATCTCATCAGATGACAAGTTGGAGAATTCTGCTAAAGGAGGGAAGGGAAGGTCCTGAGGTTCTGCTGTAGGAGTTTGGTTGGGAGCGAAGGACTGGCGGATTGCTGCAATTTTCCCATCGTAGAATGTGGCAAAATCGTCAGCAGTCAGAGAGGAAGGGGCAGGAGGAGTTGGTGGGTTGAGTAGTGAGGAGAAGATGTTGTGGAGTTTGCCAGGATCATGTGCAGCGGCTTCCAGCTTTTCTCTGAAGAAGGTAGTTTTGGCAGAAGTCACAGCACATGAGAATTTGGAGAGAAGAGTCTGGTAAGAGATGAGATCTGCATCAAGTTGCGATTTCTTCCATCTTCTCTCTGCAGTTCTTAATTCTCTCCTGTTGTTGCGTAGTACATCTGATAGGCAAGGAGCAAGACAAGACGTCATCCTTGGTTTAGATGATAGTGGGCAAAGGAGATCTATGGATGAGGAGAGAGAGGAGAGGAAAGTTTCAGTCGCAGTCTCTAGTGGTAGAGAGGAGAAGGAGGTTGGGTCTGGGAGGGATGATAGGGTGCATGAAGACACAGAGGCGGGGGAGACAGAGTGAAGGTTTCTGCGAGAAAAAGAGAAATTTTGGTCATTAGGTTTACATAGAATAGGAAGGGTTATGGTGAAGGATACCAGGTAATGATCAGATTTATGAAGAGGAATAGTAGTGACATCTGTGACTGGGCAAGGACGGCAGAAAACGAGATCGAGAGAATTCCCTGCCTTGTGTGTGGGAGGGCTGCTGTTTAGAGTTAAAGAGAAGGAGTTAAGTAGAGGGAGAAGGAAAGAGGATTGGAGTTTGTCAGATGGAAGGTTGAAATCTCCTAGAACAGTGAGAGGAGTGTTAGCAGAAGGAAAAAGACTAAGAAGAATGTCCATTTCATCTAGAAAGTTTCCTAGAGAGCCAGGAGGACGGTAAATAACTAAGATGTGGAGGTTAATTGGAGAGGTTACCTTAACTGCATGAAATTCAAATGATGAAAAACTGAGATGAGACAGGAGGATTGGCGAGAAGGACCATCTCTTGGACAACAGGAGACCCGTACCACCACCTCTACCAGTTTCTCATGGAGTGTGAGAGAATACATAGGCAGAGGATAGGGCAGCAGGTGTAGCAGAGTTCTGAGGAGATATCCAGGTCTCAGTTAGTGCCAGAAAGTCAAAAGAGTAATGGGTAGCTATTGCAGAGATAAAATCTGCTTTCTTTACAGCAGATTGGCAGTTCCAGAGCCCACCTGCCACCAGTTTTAACTTAAAAAACAAAAACAAGGAAAAGGTGGTCGGAGCAGTCGTGAAGGCAGCCGACCTCACCGGCGCCATCTTCCTACTCTAGCCTTTGAGCCTAGCCTTGAGGCTAGCCTTTGAGCCTCAGAGTCTTTAGCCCTAGTGCTCCCGTGTCCCGCACCCTTAGTGCTTTATGTTTAAAGATCAGGTAAGTGTAGCTGTGTTCATGTCAGGCTAAGGGCATTGTCATGTTCCTCTCTCTCTCTGTATGAATCACACACACACAAGTCAACGCAAGTGCAGGAATGTACAGTCTTTATTTGCGTTTCACTCAAAAAACGTCTTTCAGAATCTTCACAGTTAAATCAATAAACCGGGCGTTCACTACGCCGTTTGCCAGGCGAGGTCTGCAGGCGGGTTAACTCAAAATTATAACTCTACAGGAGAATGTCACAACACATATAAACATAACCAAAAACCTCTCTGTGTCCTCAGAGGAATTTACTTGGACGCCGAAGCTGTCATGCTTCGCATGCCTTCGCCTGCAGATACCGCTTTAAACCTGGGGGGGAGAAGAAAGACACACATGGGTTAGTCTATGATAATACAACGGTGACCAGACAGAGTGGTGTGGGTTCGGCTGGGTTAAATAGGGAGACAAGTGAGGTGTGCACAGGTGATCTGTATTAGTTAATCATGGTAGACACTTACATACGTAGACACACTAGGGGGAGACAAAGCCACGGCTCACGGATCTTTCTCTCCGAGACTGAGGAGGCTCGGACGTGACACCACCCCCCCCCCCCCAGGACCGGCTACCTGAAGGGGAGGTGGGCGCTTCCCTCGCGATACCAAAGGGGGTAGGGACCCACCGGCCTGATGGTACTGCCGGCGGGCGGGTCGGCCCGGGGGGCGTGGTGCGGGACGATCCGGCCGAGCCCGATGAAACTCGGAAATGAGATCTGGGCTTAGGATGTCCTGTGCCCGCACCCAGCTGCGCTCCTCCGGTCCGTACCCCTCCCATTCCACTAGATATTGGAGGGAGCCCCCCCGCCTTCGGGAGTCCAATAGTTGCTGGACTCTGAACGCTGGAGCGCCCTCGATCTCCACAGCCCCGGGGAGCGAAGGGTCTACGACACCTCCGTCCAGCGGCCCCCGTATCACTGGCCTGAGAAGAGAAACATGAAACACTGCGTTAATGCGCATGTGTGTGGGTAGCTGTAGCTTGAAGGACACAGGGTTAACTTGGGCTATTATGGGGAAGGGACCGATGAATCTAGGGGAGAGCTTACGACAGGGGAGGTTGAGAGAGAGGTCCTTTGTCGAGAGCCAAACCCGATCTCCTACCTGGAGCGGAGGACTTTCCCCTCGCCGCCTATCGGCGAATTGTTTGAACCGGCGAACTGCTTGGGAGATGTGGGTGTGAGCCCCCTCCCATACTTTTTCCGCTTTTTTGAACCACTCGTCCACCCTGGGGATATTGGTGGGAGTGGCATCCCATGGACAGAGCGGTGGCTGATATCCGAGCACACATTGGAACGGCGTTAGGCCGGTAGAAGAGTGTCTTAAAGAATTTCGCGCATATTCCGCCCAGAATAAACAGTCTGCCCACTCGTGTTGTCGACTACTACAATATGCGCGAAGGAACCTCCCGAGGTCTTGAACAGTCCACTCTGCCTGCCCATTAGACTCGAGGTGATAGCCTGAGGTTAGACTAACAGTAGAGTCCCAATTTCTGGAAAAAAGCCTTCCAGACCTTAGCGATGAATTGGGGACCCCGATCTGAAACAATGTCCTCCGGAATACCGTAGTAGCGAAACACTGTATTGAATAAGGCATCGGTCACCTGGGCGGCGGTAGGGAGAGAGCAGAACGGAATAAAGCGACAGCCCTTAGAGAAGCGGTCCACTACTACCAAGACTATTGTGTACCCTTTTGACACTGGCAAATCCGTGACAAAGTCCACTGCTAGGTGAGACCACGGTCTATTAGGTGTTGGCAAGGGCATTAATTTCCCAACTGGCAACCCTCGGGGACTTTTAGTGGCTGCACAGGTAGCACAAGACGAAACGACTGTTTTCACTGTTTCGCGCATATTTGGCCACCAGAACTTTGGTTCCAGTAGTTTTAATGTTTTTAATTCGCCGGGGTGTCCAGATGAGAGATTTATGTGGACGTCCACTGTCACTCGCTCTCGTAGTGCGTCCGGCACATAGGTTCGACCTGAAGGACAGCCCGGCGGCACGGGGTCGGACCGTGCCGCTCGGGCTATCTCCGTGTCGAAGTCCCACGTGATCGGGGCCACCACGAGTGACGTGGGCAGAATGGGTTCCGGAACCGATGGTCGGTCCGGCGATGCAAAACAGCGGGAGAGAGCGTCCGCTTTTATATTTTTCGAACCGGGGCGATATGTAATACTGAAGTCGAAACGAGTGAAAAACAGCGCCCAGCGGGCTTGACGAGGGTTTAGTCTTTTAGCTTGTTGGAGGTACTCAAGGTTCCGATGATCCGTCAGTACCGTGAAGGGATGTTCTGCTCCCTCCAACCAATGCCGCCACTCCTCTAACGCCGCTTTTATTGCTAGCAGTTCGCGATTACCGATATCATAATTGCACTCGGCAGGTGTCAACTTCCTCGAAAAGAAAGCACAGGGGAATAATTTCTCTGGGTGGCCATGACGCTGTGACAGCACCGCTCCTAGTCCTACCTCCGACGCGTCGACCTCCACTACGAAGGGCTTACTAGGATCGGGAAGTTTTAATATGGGCGCTGATGTAAACGCTTGTTTTAGACGCTGGAATGCGTGGCGCGCTTCCAGCGTGAAGGTGGTTAAGCGCTTTGGTTTCCCTTTTAATAAATTGGTGAGCAGTGCTGCCAATGTGCTGTAGCCCCTAATAAAGCGCCAGTAAAAATTGGCAAACCCAAGGAAACTTTGTAGCGCCTTCACTGATGTGGGTTCCGGCCATTGTAGAACCGAACTGACCTTGGCGGCGTCCATCTGAACCCCCAGTGGCCCTATGCGGTAGCCCAGAAATGCAACCTCCTTTTGGTGAAACTCACACTTCTCTGCCTTCGCATAGAGCCCATGTTCCCTTAGGCGACGGAGGACGGCAGTCACATGACCAACGTGCTCGTGATATGACCGCGAGTATATCAAGATGTCATCTAGATACACTATGACAAAACGGTTTAACATATGTCGGAACACGTCGTTCATGAACCCCTGAAACACTGCAGGTACGTTTACCAGTCCATAAGCCATCACATTATATTGGTAATGCCCTGATGTCGTGCTAAACGCAGTCTTCCACTCGTCACCCTTGCGAACACGAACGAGGTTATAAGCGCTGCGGAGGTCCAGTTTGGTGAAGATGGACACGCCGCGGAGCAGATCGATCGCGGCCAGTACCAGAGGCAGTGGGTGCTTGTACTTTATTGTGATGGCATTGAGTCCCCTATAATCAATGCAGGGTCTAAGGCCCCCGCCTCTCTTTTCGATGAAGAAGAAACCGGCCGATGCGGGTGACGTGGAGCGACTAATGAGTCCCTGCTGGAGAGCCTCGCTCACGTATTCCTCCATCGCCCTGGTCTCTGTCAGGGACAACGGGTAAACACGGGAGCAGGGCGGTGCTTTCCCCGGCAGGAGGTCAATAGCGCAGTCCCACGGGCGATGAGGGGGAAGTCGTGCAGCTGCCCTAACACTAAACACGTCTGAAAATGTAGTGTACTCGGATGGCACTAGGGTAGACACTAGGGCGCGGGGACTTTCAACTGTGGTGGTTTGGACCATCAATGGTGATGGTATGCATAATTTTGCACATCGAGGGGACCAAGATATGATGCGAGACTCTGCCCAATCAAAATTAGGGTTATGGGCACAGAGCCATGGGAGGCCCAGCACGACGGACTGACTCACCTGGGGGATAACATAGAACTTTAACTCCTCAGTGTGGCCGGGGAAAGTTAATCGTAGGGGCACGGATAGCATATAAACTGGCGATTGATTTAATGGTTTGCCATCCAGAGCTTTAATCTCGATCGGGGTTGGAAGCTTCGACACAGGAGCGTGTAGCGAGGAAAGAAGAGAAAATTAGATAAAGTTCCCAGCCGACCCGGAATCTATTAGGGGGGAAACAGACACAACATGATCATTATAAGCCAAGGTGGCATCAACACAAAATGACTGAGTGGTTCGTGATGGTGTGCATGGAGTTACTTTTAGTATAGGACAGTCCTTTATTAGGTGTCCTCCTCCTCCGCAGTACAGGCATAAGCCTGTAGTGAATCGGCGGCGTCTCTCTTGCGCGGACAGCCGGGATGTGCCCACATCCATGGGTTCAGCGGGTGCATTGTCGTGCGGCTCTGTAGGGCTCCTAGTGCGGTTGGAGCGGTGGCGCGGCTCGAGCCTGCCCCCTGCCGTCCGTGTCGAGGGCTGCCGTTTTTGATTACGGAGGTGTTGATCAAGTTTGATAGCCAGCTGGATACTTTCGTCTAGGTCCATCTCCGCATCTCTGCAGGCGAGTTCCAGCTGGATTTCCGGCTGTAGTCCATCTCGAAAACGGGCGAGCAGGCTCTTCTCACACCACTCGCTTTCTGCAGCCAAGATTTTGAATTGGACCGCATATTCCGCGACGGTTGCTTGTCCTTGTCTTATTTTCATGAGTTTTTGTTCTCCACTCTTTCCCTGATCAGGGTGGTCAAACACCGCGCGGAAAGCGCGTAGGAACCTTCCATAGTCGCACGTCTCCCGGCCACCCGTGCTCCACATAGCCGTAGCCCAGTCCATTGCTGGACCTGTGAGCCGTTGCGTGACAAATCTGACCTTTCCTTGGTCATCCAGGTCGGGATAGTCAACAAAGTATAGCTCACAGGCCAGGAGGAATTTTTTAAAGCCTTCTGGGTCCCCCGCGTATCTCTCAGGAGACGCCGCTCGTGGGGGGGATCGTGCGCGGTGCGGGGGCACCGTAGGGAGGGGCGACTGCCCAGTCGCAATGTCCCGGACACTATGAGCTAGGTCGTTAATGGCTCGGGCTAGGCTGTCCATCTGCCCCTGCTGCCTGCGGATGTAGTCCATCATTGGAACCGTGTCTCTCGGCAGGGGCGTTCCTGCTGCGTTTCGCAAATTGGTCTGGTCATCTGTCATGTTCCTCTCTCTCTCTGTATGAATCACACACACACGTCAACGCAAGTGCAGAAATGTAAAGTCTTTATTTGCGTTTCACTCAATAAACGTCTTTCAGAATCTTCACAGTTAAATCAATAAACCGGGCGTTCACTACGCCGTTTGCCAGGCGCGGTCTGCAGGCGGGTCAACTCAAAATTATAACTCTACAGGAGAATGTCACAACACATATAAACATAACCAAAAACCTCTCTGTGTCCTCAGAGGAATTTACTTGGACGCCGAAGCTGTCATGCTTCGCATGCCTTCGCCTGCAGATACCGCTTTAAAGGGCACCTACGGTGCTACATGGACTTTTTCAAGCTGTTTGGACTGCATTGTGTGTTAGGAGAGTGTGTACACAAGCACTCTACAGTGATAAAGAGCCGCCCAGCGATTTTCTTTTAATTTAATAATATAAGATGCCCCTTCTGAAATCAGCCCGTTTTCAAAAGCCTGTCGGTGTGAACTCAAAAAATATAAATTTTTTATATATATAAATATGAGTGCATAATAAAAATCTTACAAAATATAGGGGATATATATATATATATATGTATATATATATGTATATATATATATATATATATATATATATATATATATATATATATATATATATATATATATATATATATACCCTATATTTTGTAAGATTTTTATTATGCCCTCATTTGTACATTGTATATTTGTACAACTATTTTACTAGTTAAATTTATTTTCTTTAGTATTTCTTTTTATTGATATTTATTCCTTACGTATTTATTTTATTTTTAAGGTCACTGGCTGTCGTATAAGCATTTCACTGCATATCATACTGTGTATGACTGTGTATGTGACAAATAAAATTAGAATTTGAATCAAAGGAGAGGAAGATAAGTGAGAGAGAGAGAGAGAGAGGGAGAGAGAGAGACAGAGTATGGGAAGGTGAGCATGAATGAACAGATGCAAGAGGAGACAGGAAGATAGCAGCAGGGAAGATTTAACACGTTAATATCAGATCTATGAGGAAGAGAGCAAGAGAGTAGAAATAACTCCTTTATATAGAAAATAATTCTAACATCATGTAAAATTATTTTTAACTGTTTTTTAAATATTTTTAACTGTTGTCAAAGCTATACCCCACTTGTATTGTGAAGACACGCCCCACAGAACTGGGGGGCGGGTTCAGTAGAGGTCATTAACATTTAAAGGAGCATGTACTGAAACAGGTTGCTGAGAACAGAGCTACTTTTTACCAGGTAAAAGTAATGTTTTTTTTTACACAACAATTGAGAATTTTTAATTAAAGTATATTACAAACTTTTCATTAGGACCCTAAAGAATCATATTAACTTATGCAAAATTGAGTCTGTATGGGTCCTTTAAACCTGGGGGGGGAGAAGAAAGACACACATGGGTTAGTCTATGATAATACAACGGTGACCAGACAGAGTTGTGTGGGTTCGGCTGGGTTAAATAGGGAGACAAGTGAGGTGTGCACAGGTGATCTGTATTAGTTAATCATGGTAGACACTGACATACGTAGACACACTAGGGGGAGACAAAGCCACGGCTCAGTAATCCGGCGAGCCGGATCTTTCTCTCCGGGACTGAGGAGGCTCGGGCGTGACAGGCATGCTTAGCTAGGTGTAGGTGTAGCTGACTGCCAGGGTTAGCTCACTAGCCCTGTTCAGCTAGTAGCCCTGCCTAGCTAACTACCATGTCCTTAGCCTGTGTCTTGTCTTTAGTCCAGTCTCTCGTCTCTCCCGGTGTTTAGTCTTGTCCTGTGTCTCCAGTCCTATTGAGTCTCGAGTCCCGTGTCTTTTATTTATTTGGTTTGAGTTTTGATTTGTTTATTTCTAATAAAAGACTCTGTTATTTACCCTTGAACCCTCTGCGTTTGTGCCTGCCTTTCATGAGCCCACGGCGGTAACAACAGCCAGCGTCAGTAAAAACGTGACACTCAGTCTGAATGTTGACGGGGCATAGAACAGAACCTCTTGTATAGCAAAATTACAGTACTGTGCAAAAGTCTTGACCCCTCCGCCATTTCTTAATAAATCTAATGATGTAGGTTAACTTAAAGAAATTAGAAGAAATGTAACAAACTGGTTGTTTATGTAACATCAGCAGCAGCAACCACATTTTCACTCTTGTGTTCTCCAAACTCTCAGCATTCAGCATCAGCAGTAGACTAATCACCGGCCTGAGCATCTGTCCCTTTACACCTTCAGAACTGCTTTAATTCTTCATGACCACAGATTAAACAAGGTGCTGGAAATGTTCCTTATAGATTTTTATCCATATTGACATGAGAACATCACACAGTCGATGCTGAATTGTTCGCTGCACATCCATGATGCGACTCTCCCGTTCCATCACATCCCAAAGGTGCTATATTGGATTGAGATCTGGTGACTGTAAAGTGTGTGAAAATCCCAGTAGATCAGCAGTTTTGGACAAATTCAGACACATCTGGCAATGAATTATTAATTTTGTAATCTTTACAGACTTTAAAGTCATATATATTGTTTTCGTCCACACAGAACATTGGAGAAGACGTGTCTGTACAAAGACTTTGCTTTTGTCAAGTATTCCTTTAGTTCATTGATGTAAATCTTCATAACACACTGTATTTCTGCAGTGCTACAGCTCTGTCTTTTGGCTCAGTTTGCACCTCACACCTACCAAAAAGCCCTAAACCACAAAATACACAGCATGTTAGTCACAGCTTTCTCACTTTGCTTGGAAGTGGACTGAGATCACGTCGCTCAAATGTTCTTGAACTTGGGTGTGATTGCTGTGTTCTCATCTGTCTAAAGAACCACAACCATGGGGAAATATAGTAGGGTTAGATTCAATCTTAATAAATGTTACATATGTGAAACACCAAAATGAATCAATAGAGAATAAAAGACTTTTATCCCCTTTACCCCTTATATTGACTTACTTTTGTTCCAGACTTTCAGACTGCAGTATAACAGGGGAAGGATACACGGCTCTGGCTGAAGCTCTGAAATCATCTCACCTGATAGAGCTGAATCTCAGAGGGAACTACCCTGGAGACTCAGGAGTGAAGCTGCTCACTGATTTACTACAGGATACAGACTGTACACTGAACACACTGAGGTGAGGAAAACAATAAACAAACAAATGAATAGCTCACTAAATTAATAAATCAACAATCTAGAGGCTCACTGAAAATGATTTAATTCTGCTGAATGATTTAATTACAATTATTCAGTGTCACTATATCACATCGTAATGTTAAAGGGTTTTCTGATTATCCAGGAAAAAGTTCTGAATAGAGTTTTGTGTTGAATAAACCTAAACAATAACACTACAGACTGTTATTAACTAATTATTTAAATGAATAATAATTTATTAAGAAATGGTTATTGTGCACTAATTCTGTAGCTGATACAGCCAGATACAGATACACATTAAAATCAGAAACTGAATCACAGCTAAAGCACATAACCATCAGTTCCTTGTTGTTTCCATACACAGTTATTAATGTGCTGATGTTATTTACTCTACAGGTTGTTAAAAAGTGCTGATGCAGAAGAAGCCTGCAAGTGTCTCACTAACATTGTAGGTAAAAATCCATTACTGCACAAGAAGCTGGATCTGAGGTACAGAACACCTGAAGACATTAAAGTGAATCAGCTCTCGGCTTTGCTGCAGGATCCACATTACAGACTACAGAAACTCAGGTACTGTAAGACACAACTCTACATGTGGGGATCGAACCGAGTGTAAACAGTTAAACACTTTTCTCTTAACATTCGAGGACATTTAGATAAATTTACTATAGATAGTGTAAAGTAAAGTAAAGATACAAAAAGCACTCAAAGTACAGTTAAATGTACTCCTTTCTATAACAGCATTGCTATATACAGATGTCGCCCTTAAAACCCTGCGTGTTTTCCCGCGGGATGCCGCAATTTAGCACGCGGCGTGCCGCGTCTTGCCGGAGGCAACATTCGGGAATTTTAAATAAATGTGTTGCGCTTCACTGAATATCCGCCAGATGGCGCATGGAAGGACTTTATCTAAAAGCCGGACCAAGTACAACAATGAATGTAAGGACGCGGATGAACAGTGCTGAAGCGAACATGAATTTTATTTTGTTTTATAATAGATCTTTCATGATGAATGAGTGTATATGTGCTTCACATTATCAAACACAGGCAAAGGAGACAGAAATTATTGAGGGATCCACTGAAAAAAGTAAACCTAGTTTAATGTGTTTTTTTTTTCTCATTCCATTAGTAAAAAAAATAATTTGCTCTTTTTAACTGAAGTGTCTAATTTATGCTTATGGGTGAATCTTTTTTTTTTTTTTTTTTTTTAGTATAATGCTGTTTACAGCAGGAAACCAAAGTGAAATATTTCATTTTGATCAAGGTACTCTTATTAGGTTGAGTGTGATTTGCGCATGCGCAGTCTTTAGACCATAGTTTTGCCGGTATAATTTTATTTCCGCCTCAAACCGGAGCATGACGTTGAAACAAGTAAGGAAGGATATCAGAACCTGTATTTCAGTTACTGTTAGTTAAAGCCCCTGATTAAACTTAAATCTAATCCATTCACAAAGGACATTTCTGCTTCAAACCGTGTCTCATGACCTCATGACGCAGCATTTTCACGGACTGAATCACATGCGGGTGGAGATTCTCAAAGAAAACTCCTTTAAACCAGGTAAGAAAGCAAACTCATGTCATTTCTATGTTAAATGTATCTCTTCTATGAGCAAATTCATGATTTATGTCAGGAACAACTACTTTGTAGATTGAGTTTTGTGTCCGTGTTTGCTACTGTAGCTAAAACCACCTATATTACCTGCATTAGCTAACTAACGTGGTGATTTTCAAAAACACCGGAGTTTATACAGTAAGTCAGCGGCGCCGAAGAAAATAATTATATTTAAGTACCGTTGGTTAACGATGTAAAAATTAATAGGAAAGTGACGTAAACATAGAACAAGCTAATTTGGAGTGAGTGCTGTTTGTAGTGTACTGCTTTCTATACTTTATACACACTGTAATTAAGATTTGCTAACATAAGAACTTGAGCCAGTCCAATTTTTGTTTTTACCTTTTTTTTTTTTTTTTTTTAAAGATCAGTAATGAGTTTCTGAGAATTATATCTGCTCCACTTCAAGCAAGATTACTGGTTTCCTTGGACAAGCAACACTACAAACTAATTGAGATCATCAGAAACTAGGGAGGAACCCGGCAGAGAGAAGACCAGAGATATAATCTTCATCTTCAAGTTCTTGATCTGGTATGTATGGTACGGTTCAGGACCAGGGAGGGAGCCGGAGGCAGCAGAACAAAGAGATGATATTGCCAGCACCAGCACAGGGAGCACAGTTTTTAGTTTAGATCTCATTATTTTATTTTATTGTATGTTGATGGCTTGACTGTAAACAACAAACAATGCAATAAATGTATAAAAATATATATATATTTATTGTCTCTTTCCAGGACCAGGCATATCGTTCAATTATTTTTTGGCCAAATAGGCAGTCGTAACAAGAGGTGAGGGCGCGCGCGTCATCACATGTGCTTAGCCGACTCTGCGTTCACCGTAAACTTCAATATACATAGACGTTTATATTTTTGTTTATTTGTATATGTATGTTATTAATTATACTTTTTTAGAGATTGTATGTGCGTGCACGGAGAGTATGTGTTGATAAGTTTATGTGGATAAGTTGATAAGTGTATCAGAAAGCATTAAAATGTTCATTTGAATTAAAATGACACACACACGTCTGTATATACAGTATATCAATTACATATATATCAATTTCATTAGTTCGTTCATTCTATTTGAAGCTTCGGATGTTTTTTTTTTTTGGTTTGGTTAGATTAGTTCTGAACTCGCTTCCTTGAAACTATCGCTAAAACAATGACACACACACATAGACACACACACAGACACACACACTCCCCTGAGCCCTCGGGAAACATCCAATCACCGTCGGTATACAAATGAGTCAAGACGCAGCCTAACGTGGTGTCGTGTCGGATTTCAGTGGTCACGGAGTGGGAAGACTTTGAAGAAGCTGCAGTGACAGCTGAACAACTTCACTTTTCCGTTTACCTCTGAGGAAAAAAAGCTGTATTTTGTTTGTTTATGTCTAGAATTTTTATAGTAGTAAGAGAGAGTTATAGTTTGGTCTGTACTGTTCTTCGCACCCTTGTAGAGAATAAATAAATGAATAACACCTTCATATCCCCTCTCAAGAGTGTCATAGTCCATTGTTAGTTTTAATGATCTGGCTGAAACTAATTATCACTACATAAGTACCCTAACACCATTGATCATGAGTCTCAGCTGAACCTAATTCTATACTTGTAACAGAAAATGTAGATGCAGATTCCAAATGTGTATTTATATAATAGATAGATAGATAGATGTGTGTGTGTGTGTGTGTAGGCTCTACGCAGGGGCAAGAGAGGGCAGCGCACCCTTAAATGTCTGCACATGTTAATATATTCCTAAAATGTATATATTACAAGTTGATGAACTGATCTGCGGTAGCGATGACGTCACAGTCCGACAGCTTTAGAATGATGTTTGATCAGGTCTACTGTATATTCTGAACATAGAACTGCAAAATGTCTGATACAGTACTTTGGGGGAAACAAAGACTTAAACTGTTAAGTAATAACATTATTAATAACAAATATGTAAGAGTTTTGATATTTGAAAATTTTTTATTTTAATGTAAAAGGACTATAGATAGAGACTTATAAGCAGCTGGTGTATCCGGGTTGTTTAATGAACTTTAAGCAAAAAGACAACATGTATTCATCTGTTTTATATAAATTACTGTTTTAACTTTGACTAGTTTTGGAAGAATAAATTGAATTGTTAAAGTCATGTTTTGCGTGTTTTAATTTTGGGGGATTGTTTGGGTATTTAAAAATTGTTTAGTTGAACCAACAACTTCAATGGGCAAAAAATGGGACACAACTTTGTTTTAAATAGTCAAAGAGTTGGGCTGAAAATAATAATAATAATTATTGATCATAGAAACAAATGAAACCAGTTAAACACTTGATTATATGTATTTGTGTTTGTGATTGTGACCCATAATAATTTTTTCTCAGTATAAATAAATGTTTTGGGTTTTAAGAACTCCAAAAGAGCAACGACAAACTTGGTATTCTCCATTGAGGTTTCTCACCTTCCACTCCTGAGTATGACATGGTGTTAATTGCTCTGTGTGTGCGTGTGTGTTTTTGGCGGGGGGATGGGTGTGTGTGTGTTTTCGGCTGTTCAGCAGTTCTAAACACAAGCACAGTTTTTGTCCTTAACTAAAATACTTCAATACGTTAATAATGAATTTATTTTGTTGAATAAGGTAATAAGCGATATTTAAACCAAACCAGTAAGTTAAGTAAGTGTTCCATACATTAAAGTACTGTGTATAACCAAGTGCCCTAGCAAACACAGTTACAGTACAGTTTACAGTACAAACAGAGTGTGTGCGCTGGGGGGATTGGAAGGTGAGTGAGAATACTCATTTACAAGACAAAAGACGGTCAGAGGCAGCGCTGTTCTAGACCAGACAACACGGGGTGGGGGGAGGGGGGCATCATGTTCGAGCACTGTTTTTACCTGGCCTTACTGTATAGTAACAGTATTGTATTTGCTGAATTGTGTTGAGGCACGCAAACCCCCAGACCACAATAAGGTGGCAATCCCTCAGGGGGAAACTAAAAAATAAATATATATATATATATATGATAAAATCTGGATTAAGGATATTTTATTAATCAATGACATAACATTTATCTAAGCTGGATGGTCTAATTCTCAAAACCGTTTAACCTAAAGAAAAACATAGCACACTATAACTAGAATATTTACAAAACTGAAATGTTTTCTTATGAATAATAAAAAAAAACATTATAACTCAAAAAGATCATATTATGTTTATATATATATATTTTATAGTAACTGTAAGACTTAACACACTATAACTAAAATATTTACAAAACTGAAAGGTTGTCTTATGAATAATAAAAAATACAAACTAAATTAAAACAGATGGGCTGTTGAACAGATCATAATATGTTTTATGTTTTCTGATTATAAATGATATATGGGTTGATTTTAGAAAGGCTAAATCAAATAGCTAGTTTTGGTAATGTCAGTCCAGTAACTATACTATGTAAAAGTAATTATAATATGAATTAATTAAGGGCAGGACCTAACCTAATGTTAATAATTTACACCATGATAACATTAGTATTCATGTTTTTGTATTTTTGTATTAACATTTTAAATGTTCAAATGAACGTTTCAGAGTATATAATTTGTCGTGTCATCTGTGATTGAGACCCATGAGTTAAATTGAAATATTTTTTATAGGTAGTAAGCCAGGTTTTAGTAACCTGCTTTAGTAATGGGCTCTAAAAGACAATGGAACATTACAGAACGTGCGAGTTGACGCCCATGCACAGATTAAAATGTTCATTTGAATTAAAATGACACACGCATGTCTGTGTGTGTGTGTGTGTATATATATATATATATATATATATATATATATATATATATATATATATACCCTAAAAATGCTGGGTTAAAAACAATCTGGGTTGTTTTTAACCCAGCTGCTGGGTAAATATAGGACTAACTAAATGCTGGGTTAATTTAACCCAGCAAGATGGGTTAAATATTCAATCCAAATGCTAGGTCATATTTAACTATAATGCTGGGTTAATTCTACCACATAAATGGTTCAAATGTTCTACCCATATGTTTGGGGTTTGTTGGTTCATTTTAACTGGAATGTTGGGTTAATTCTACCTCACAAATAGGTTATTATTATTTTCATGTTTTACAGTGAATCTGTAAAAAAAACACCCATGTCTATTAAACAGTTAAATTATTTTGATATACTTGCCTATTACAAAAAAACATACATATATGCAATAAACACCATCCTATTACATGTTCTTAGAAAAAAATATTTATTTTTCAAAAGCACAAGAACAGATAATCAACAGCGACATCATTACTATACTATCATTGATAAGGGCGGGATGGAGTAATTGCACAAATAGACTGAGGCAGCTTCTACAGAGCAGGATCTCTCTGTGACTTCAGATATCTTTTCTGAAGAACAAAACTATCCAGCTATTTTTTTTTGGGTTTGGTTAGATTAGTTCTGAACTCGCTTCCGTGAAACTATCGCTAAAACAATGTACTGAGCCCTCCTGAGGATATAAAGCTTTATTATTGTGTTTGAATAAATATTCAGATCTACCACAGCAGGTAATAAACTATGGTGTGTCATAACCGAAGCAAACACCACGATTATGCCTCGTTTCGTTCGACGGGAACGTGGTTCACTATTATAAACCTGTGGAATGTTTCACTGTTTATGCTCACATAAGAGGAACAAAAGCTCAATGAGGACTAAACCAATGATTTCGGTAACTCCACTGAGTGTAACATCTGCATAGTGACACTGAACATCTTCACTTTTCCGTTTACCTCTGAAAAAAAAGCTGTATTTTGTTTGTTTATATTTAGAGTTTTTATAACAGTAGAACAAGTACCCGCGCGGACGCACACACATAGACACACACACACAGACACACACACATAGACACACACACACACACACACACACAGACACACACACTCCCCTGAGCCCTCGGGAAACATCCAATCACCGTCGGTATACAAATGAGTCAAGACGCAGCCTAACGTGGTGTCGTGTCGGATTTCAGTGGTCACGGAGTGGGAAGACTTTGAAGAAGCTGCAGTGACAGCTGAACAACTTCACTTTTCCGTTTACCTCTGAGGAAAAAAAGCTGTATTTTGTTTGTTTATATCTAGAATTTTTATAGTAGTAAGAGAGAGTTATAGTTTGGTCTGTACTGTTGTTCGCACCCTTGTAGAGAATAAATAAATGAATAACACCTTCATATCCCCTCTCAAGAGTGTCATAGTCCATTGTTAGTTTTAATGATCTGGCTGAAACTAATTATCACTACATAAGTACCCTAACACCATTGATCATGAGTCTCAGCTGAACCTAATTCTATACTTGTAACAGAAAATGTAGATGCAGATTCCAAATGTGTATTTATATAATAGATAGATAGATAGATGTGTGTGTGTGTGTAGGCTCTACGCAGGGGCAAGAGAGGGCAGCGCAACCTTAAATGTCTGCACATGTTAATATATTCCTAAAATGTATATATTACAAGTTTATAAACTGATCTGCGGTAGCGGAAAAATCCGCTGAAATAGGACAGGCACACTAACCCGCACACACACACACACACACAGACACACCTCCCTTGAGCCCTGCGTCTGTCGGATTTCAGCGGTCACGGAAAGACTTTGAAGCAGTTTATATATGAATCTAAGCTTGTACTTATCAGCATTGTAAATATATAATACTTTTCAAATAAAATCGCTATTACTTTGACCCTGAAGTTTAGTTTAGCACACACAAAAAAAACAGAAAAGTCATTTCTGGTAAATCAACGGAATGTGTAGTTTATTTACAGTAATTCATTAAAAAATGAATATACATTGTACAGTACACGGTAAAGATTACAAAATGAAAAAACAAACAGTGTCTACTTTATAAACAGCTTAGTATGTGCGTCGAGATGCTGAAATCCCTTGCATGTTTTTGCTTCCAAGTGGAGAGATATTTGACCGATAGCCTAGAACAAAAGATCTATAGGTGTGATCACAACCCCCTCCGACCAACCGTGCCATCAATCACTGACCACCTCAGAAGTTCCCTCCAATGTATGGCTGCAATACTTGTTTTGCAAGTATTTTTAACACCATTCAAAGGCTTCAAAGGGGCGGTTATCGGCTATGACACGTTGAAGGAGAACTTAATAGTTCTCAAAAATAGTGTAAATGTCTGCAACAATCACTAGCCATTAAAATGTTTTTTTTTTTGTAATTAAACACAAAAATATTAATTATATTTCCATATATATACATACACACACACACACACACACACACACACACACACACACACAAGGGCGTAGGTTTGCTACCTATTACTCCCTATAATAATGTAAACATTGCTAATTTATGTTTTGGAAAGAAACTTAAGTAATTATTTCATCTATATCTTTCATAAATCACACAACTAAAATATAATTAAACAGTTTATTCACCAACATTACCAAATATTTGTGACATTCACAGTCTAGATCCAAGTTGTCTTTTTAATAAAAGTGCATTCAGCTAAATTTTGCATCCATAGAAAAAAACTGCACGGCACCAGGGCCTGAAATACTTGTTTTAAACAAAATTGTGTAAAATAATAAATAAATAAAATACAGCATTCATTTAGAAATAAAATGCAGCAGAAAATACTTTAAACAAACTGTAGAATAAACGTTAAAACGTAATAGCCCTCTGAAGCAGTGAAGTTGCAACTTTCAAATCAGCACTCTGGACTAGTGCACTTAAAAGTATGCCATTGAAACCTTAATGCATGAAAACATTTTAAGCTGAACATGTAAACACAACATGTAAACACTTGTAGTCAAGCCAAATCAAATGTTTTAAGATGATAACTTCATCTTTAAAGCTTGCACTTTTGGTGATAGCTTAATCCCATCAAGTTCTAGAAGAACTTTCTGAAAATAGCCTCTCCTTCAAGGATTATGGATACACCAACCGGTTCTTCCCCTTCAACAGCACGGACGACAAGGATTTTAAGAAGGTGTCACTTCGTCTGTCCCCCTGCATAAAATTTACAAGAAAATAAATCATTTATTTTGAGAAGCAAAAAAATCTGAATTGCTTCAACCTGTGCTGACTTCATTGAGAAAATAATAATAATAAAAATAAATGATAATAAAAAAATGACCATCACTTCATATACTTCATATTGTTAAACTTGGGTTAAATTGCTTTATCTTGCATCAGTAAAACATGGCATGAGATGGCTTTACAGTGTCAGGAAATCCTATGATGAATGCTGATACAACAAACACTATATTCAAGGTATTAATAAATTGTATAATTAATAAGAAAACAATGCTTTACCAGGCAATCATCAAAGAGATCCTCTTCAGATTCACGTCTCATCTTTACACTTTGTTTCTGTGAAAATATTTACACATTGTATCATTACATAATCTGTTATTCGTACAACTACATTCAGGCATTTCTTCATCTTTTGTAAGTTTGCCTTTATCCAAAGCAAATTACAAAAGAGGAAGGCGTCAAGCAGTGCTACTAACACAAAGTTTCTGACACCGTTAGAAAATACAAGATAGAACAGTGAGGGATTAAGGAAAAAGTGAGAAGCAAGAATCATGTGTGCAAAGATTAAGCATGTAGGGTCACAGGATGACTCGACTTATTTTTATTGTCTGCAATGCGATTTAGACAAATTAGAACTGCGGTAAAGCCAGCCGCGGTTCAGAAGAACACGGTCAAGCCAGCCGCGATTGATTTTAGTGTGCGCACATATTACAGTGATTACGGTAGTTTCAGGACCGACACAGAGACAACGCGCTTTCAGAGCGCTTTTCATTTAGACGCCCAGGACTGAGAGATAATACAACATGCTCGTCAATTTTTACTTGCTTATTTATTTGCATTTCTGCTTAAATATCCGTGTTATTTATTGGTGACTTTGACGGTTGTCTGTTACAATATTTTTCTTAAATATTCACCATTCAAATAATTGTTTTATGTAGATAAGTTACAGCAGAATTCGTAGAAAACAGACAAAATAATGTATTTAGTCTTTCTAAATACCAGAATTGATTTTTATTTTGTTTTACTGTTCAAAAGTAGCAGTTATTCTTCAATGAATGTTTTCTATAATGAGGATTAACGTCTGCTTTGGAAGAGAGGTCAAATAAACAAATGTTCACAATGGGGAAAAAAAGTTAAATAAAATGCCTTTATTTCACTTCAGAGACCTATGAAAAAATAAATTCTAGTAAGTATAAAACGCCATGGTCAGTTTTTATCCCATATAATGTACACACATTATATGATAAAAAAAAAAGTAGAAAAAAACAATGATCAGTTCTTAATCAGGACGTCCCATACTATATACACACCACATATGAAACTATTTTACTGCAGCATTTTTGAGATATTGGACATTATTACACTTTAAAGGAGTATAAAGACCCCATTTCTAATAAGTAGAAAAAAACAATGATCAGTTCTTATTCAGGACGTCCCATACTATATACACACCACATATGAAACTATTTTACTGCAGCATTTTTCAGATATGGGGCATTATTACATTTTAAAGGGGTATAAAGACCCCATTTCTAATAAGTAGAAAAAAACAATGATCAGTTCTTATTCAGGACGTCCCATACTATATACACACCACATATGAAACTATTTTACTGCAGCATTTTTCAGATATGGGGCATTCTCTCTGTGTTGTTCATGAAACTACCGTAATCGCTGTAATATGCGCGCACACTAAAATCAATCGCGGCTGGCTTGACCGTGTTTTTCTGAACCGCGGCTGGCTTTACCGCAGTAAATTAGAGCTGCTGTCAATACTGTATGAACATATGTACAGGTTCTTTACTCGTAACTCATTAATAAAGTCCGGCTTCAGAAAAAAAACGTTTATTGCTAGTGCTCTTTTACCATTTAATGCTTTAACACACACGACTCAGTTTGTTCAGAAATGGCATCTAACTGGCGAGGCTTTGTCTGAAGACGCCGTTTTCACTCGGGTTGGGGGTAAGAAACACACATCTCGGTCTATTAATCCGCGCGCTCGGTTCGTTATTATTTTATTTATTTATTTATTTACCACAGGACCCATGGGGGGCTCCGTAGGTTCAGGTTTTTACACGAAAACGGTGTTTTGTGAATCTCCACACTATTAAAAACTGAAATTGCTAATTGTACGTCCTGAGATTAAGATGAACATTAATTGGGAGTCATGAAAGCGAGAATCACATCCAAAAAAGAAAGCTAAACTTACCTCGAACACGACAAACTCCAGCAGCAGCCACACCGTGTTGTAACCTCCGTGATGATCCACAACCGACTGATCCACAGCGCCGGCACAGCGACTCCAAACACGCATGCGCAGTTTAATTTGCACACATTTTCGGCTTCAGTAGACACACAATACTTCAGACTGAAACACGACTGCCCCCTACAGGTAATGAAGGGCATGTTCACAGCTTCCCGCACGCAGCCGCGCAAAGCCGCGGCAAGTCACGGGATCCCTTTTCTCGAAACGCAGGTTTTTAATGGCGACATCTGTATGCCATAATTACTAAGCGTGTCAGAGTAGGAAATCGCTCCTAAATGGTCTCAGAAAAAAGTCTTAGATTGATGCAATTTTGGTCCTACTTTTAGGAGTAGGAACGAGAGCAGTTTATCAACATTCTTAAAATAGGAAATCACTCCTATATCCACTAAAATGTAGGAGCGCTCCGGAGGTGCCCTAACTGGTTAGGAGTAGCGGGGAAACGGTGTTCAGGCAGAGACACGCTGAGGAGAGGCGTTTTAGTAACATTGACACAGAGCTCATAAAAGACACTTTGGGCGAAAATGTAAAGTTTTAGTTTTTTTGGTAACCTATCACGTGCAGGATGTAACTGGTTAAGGAACATGTCATATGCTGGTGACTGATACGTACAGATTCATACATTAATGAAAAACAAACTGCATTCATGGAGCTGTGGGCATCATCCATGTCAGGCACATTTATTCATTCATTCATTCATTTTCTATACCGCTTAATCCTGTGTTCAGGGTCGCAGGGGACCAGGAGCCTATCCCAGGAGACTTCGGGCACTGCGGGGTACACGCTGAACAGGGTGCCAATCCATCGCAGGGCACACACACATACACACACTCACACACCCAATCACACACTACGGGCAATTTAGGAACGCCAATTAGCCTAACCTGCATATCTTTGGACTGTGGGAGGAAACCGGAGTACCCGGAGGAAACCCACCAAGCACGGGGAGAACATGCAAACTCCATGCACACAGAGACGGGAATCGAGCCTGGCCAGGGAATCGAACCCAGACCCTGGAGGTGCAAGGCGACAGTGCTAACCACTACACCACCGCGCCGCCCCAGGCACATTTAAATAATCATATTTAGGTGTACATTTTATATATTTACAGTGGTGTTCAAAATAATAGCCGTGTGTTGAAAAAAGTTAGCAATACTCTATGTCCATATAATAACTTTTAATTTAAATCACATAAATGCATTGGACACCCTGCATGTTCTATTCTGAATCACAACATGAAGAAAAATGTGCTAAATGTATTATTAGTTTAATGTAAGTGAAGAAAAACAAATATTTGTCTGTTAAAAAAAATAGCAGTGTCATCACTCATCTTTACAAAGTGATGAATTTACAGTTTAAAGAAAAAATGCTTGAAGTTTAATCTTTCTTGTGCATCTCTGAACTAATATTTAGTTGTATAACCAGGTTTCTGAGAACTGCTTCACATCTGTACAATTGTACTACACGCCACAATTCCACTGCATTTCTTGGTTTTGCCTCAGAAACAGCATTTCAAGGGCATTTCCTCTTCGGCATAAGGCAACATGACCTCTTTAAGTATTCTGATGTTAAATTAATCCATGATCCCTGAAATGCGATAAATAGGCCCAACACCATAGTACGAGAAGCTACATCCCCATATCATGATGCTTCTGCCTCCATGCTTCACCGTCTTCACACTGTACTGTGGCTTGAATTCAGTGTTTGGGGGCCTGACAAACTGTCTGAGGCCTCTAGACCCAAAAAGAACAATCTTACTTTCATCAGTCCACAAAATATTGCACCATTTCTCTTTAGGCCAGTCAATGTGTTCTTCGGCGAACTGTAATGTTGTGTGTTTGCTGGCTTTTACCCCCGAGTGGCGCTATATAACTATAGACTGACGCCTCGGTATCAGTTCATTCTCTCATGGATTAATGAGCCGCAGCTCCTTTACAGCTGCACGGAGTAGCGGATAAAATCAAGTGAAACACTGTAGTTAAACGAATTCATAATCACAGAACTAAAATTACAGTACAAACTTAGAATTTAAATAAAAGAAAATCTTATTAGGATCGAATTTAAGTAAAGTAAACGTTAACACAGTGAGCCTTTAGATTTTATCATGTGTAATTAGAAAAGCCACCCGTGTAGGGTTTTGTGTCATCTTATATATTGTGTTCTTAAAATTTGTAGTAGATTTATTAACTGAAATAAACAAAACTAAATGACCATAAAACATTCAAACATTGTCAGGCCGTGCTACTGCGTCAGCAGATGTCGATGTGTTTTGCGTTATTATAAGAATTAAATGCAGTAGTCTGTTATGATCATTATAATTGTTATAATTAAATCTCTTTAATAAATAATGAAAACTTTTTAACAAATTACATTTTTACATCCCAGCACCTCCGTTGCGCTGTACCACTGCCGGCAAAACCTTATAAAATACAAGTGAAACATTAAACGGATTTACAATCACAGTACTAAAATTACAGTACAGATTTAGAATTTAAATTAAATATAGGCGTTTCTTAGTTCCATATTCATTATGTTAAATATTAGTATATTATGACTAAAATAAAGCGGCTCATGTCAGCGTGTGTTTCGCACAGCGCCGCATAGACAGCACTTATTTAACAAGTATTAATTGTGTTTGTTGTATTTCTGGGAAAGAGAAATCTCTTATAAATCTCTCATATCGATGCGCGCGTTCATCTGACGTTAGATCAAAACTCGGCAAAGTGAAAGAGAGCACACACGCGCCGCGGGTTCACGTGAACATTTTATATTCACTAAAAGGTTTATTCACAACCACATTTCAGCCATTCACACACATGCGTTGTGCTATGTTGTTGGTACACACTTTCACTTTTCACTTTTCATCTCCCCTTTGATCAAAATGCTCCCGATATGAGCCGACACGAGCAGCTTTGATTCAGTCATAATATTCATAAAGAGAGGCAACATACACTTGCTGATTAAACACTGCATTTTTTTTAAATGTGAAAGCGCGCGTGATGTGAGCAGCTTTAATTATTAATAATTAAATAATTATTAAATGTTGGACATAAACAGCAATAAGAACAATAAGAAAATTATTCTTTAGATTATTATTATGATGTTCTTTTGGTGTTGAGTTCAGCGTTGAATGATTATTTGAAACTGAAGCGCTTCGTGTAGATTAATGCCACGAGTCGTTTTATCATACAAAGATTTTATTACGGACCACTAAGCTTCTGCAGATTACAAAATTGACATTTTTACCGTTAAAAATAAAAATGTTTTTACAAGCCCTTGAGCTGTTGTTTGTGCTGTTTTCTTTAATAATAACAATAGACAGATAGAAATAGAGAGTCTGTCTAAACAAAAATAATTGCAGCTGTTTTGCAAAATGTCCCTTTGCGCCACCTGGCGGTCATTTCACAAATTACTTTGAATTGTGACTGATTTACTTTGGCTGTTCCCGTTTGGCCGCGACAGAGTGCGCGGCAGTCATAGACATTCCCCTTGAATGACCACTGTAGCTTGACTTCACATAGCCGTCTTCTAATAGTAACAGTACTAACAGGTAACTTTAGATGTTCTTTGAGTTAATTTTGTTATTCTTCAATCCATTCGAATGGTAGTTTTCCGTTTTCTTCCACGTCTTTCTGGTTTTGGTCTTAATTTTAAAGCTTAAAAATTATTTGGTATCATTTTCTGCACTTCTTTGTATTTTTTTCCATCTCTAATCAACTTTTGAATCAAAGTACGCTGTTCTTCTGAACAATGTCTGGATGACCCATTTTATTTTCAGAGAGAAACACACAGGACAACCTTTTCTGCATTTATCCTTAAATAATGGGGATTTGTTTGACTCCTGTTTTTCACTGAATAATTTACCTCCAATCGAACTCCACACTGCTATTTTTTTTAACAGGATAATATTAGTTTTTTTTTCACTTACATTAAACTAA
This sequence comes from Channallabes apus, assembly GCA_030522415.1. NCBI lineage: Eukaryota > Metazoa > Chordata > Actinopteri > Siluriformes > Clariidae > Channallabes > Channallabes apus. The sequence goes on along the minus strand of CM060110.1, from coordinate 49,589,777 downwards.
TAATACATTTAGCACATTTTTCTTCATGTTGTGATTCAGAATAAAATGTGCAGGGAGTCCAATGCATTTATGTGATTTGAATTTAAAGTTATTATATGGATTTACTCACTCATTATGTAGCTTTACTCACTTTTTTCAACACACTGCTATTATTTTGAACACCACCCCACACGGAAATTCAGTTTCAATTCAGTTTTATTTGTATAGCGCTTTTAACAATTGACATTGTCTCAAAACAGCTTTACACAATCAAAAGAATTATTTAAGTTTGTATGGAATGTGAATGTGTATGAATCAAAATGTTCAGATAGTCCCTGGTGACCAAGCCCGAGGGCGACAGTGGCAAGGAAAAACTCCCTGAGATGGTAATAGGAAGAAACCTTGAGAGGAACCAGACTCAACAGGGAACCCATCCTCATCTGGGTGAAACAGATAGCAGGAAATGATCTGCATTTATACAGTGTTAAGTGTTAGGTTCAGCTATAATAGTTGATGTTAATTGATGTTATAATAGTTGATGTAAAATGGAGTCCAGTAGTTATTCGAGACTCAGATAGACTTGTAGAAAGTTCCAGTCCTGACAACACCAGTCGGCTGACAACAACAGCTGACAACACCAGTCGAGGCCAGAACCATCTTCTAAGTAGATAGAATCATCCCCAGACACCAGACGCATCCTAAAGAGACACACGGGGCATCCATGCGACGAGACCTCCAACCAGAAACCGGGCACCAGGATGGATCAGACAGGTCCGGAGGGCAGAGGGAGTCTGGATCACTGGCAGCTCAGGAACCACATGTGTAGCTCGACAGAGAGAGAGAGAAAGAGTGAAAGGGGGAGACAGGGGGAGAGAGGAAAGAGAAAGAGGGGGAGGAAGAGAAGAGGAGGAGAGATTGCAATTAGGTATGTTCACAGTCACAATGTCTAATGTGAATGTATATTTACTGTAGAGTGCAAGCAGGGACTCCGGCAGGACTAACTATGACAGCATAACTAAAAGGGAGAGCCAGAAGGAAACACAAACATGAGGGCTCCCTGAGATGTAAAGCAAACAATCACCTCACCGTCAACAAACCTGAGTGATCAAATGAGACTGAGGAAGACAGCATCTAAACATACCAGTTCACCATAATACTCTATGTCCATGAGTCCCCCAGATCTGCTCCTTTACCTTATGGCAAATCTATTTATAAAAATGCTTGGCTAAATAAATAGGTTTTGAGGCTAGACTTAAACACTGAGACTGTGTCTGAGTCCCGAACACTATTTGGAAGACTATTCCATAATTTTGGGGCTTTGTAAGAAAAAGCTCTGCCCCCAGCTGTAGTTTTCATAATACACGGTACTGACAAGCAGCCTGCATCCTTTGACCGAAGTAGGCGTGGCAGATCGTAAGACACTAGCAGTTCGCTCAGATACTGCGGGGCGAGACCATTTAATGCCTTAAATGTCAAGAGTAGTATTTTAAAATCAATGCGAAATTTCACAGGGAGGCAATGCAGTGAAGATAGGATAGGGGTGATGTGCTCATATCTTCTGGTTCTAGTGAGGACTCTCGCTGCTGCATTCTGGACTAGCTGAAGCTTGTTTATGCACCTAACTGAACAGCCAGACAGTAAGGCATTACAATAGTCCAACCTAGAAGTGATAAAAGCATGAACTAGTTTTTCTGCATCGTTTAGCGACAATATATTTCTTATTTTGGCAATATTTCTGAGGTGAAAGAATGCTATCCTGGTGATATTATCTACATGAGCTTCAAATGAAAGGCTGGAATCTATAATCACGCCGAGGTCTTTTACTGTTGCACTTGACGGAACAGAAAGGCCATCTAAAGTTACGGTGTGATCTAAGATTTTACTTCTAGCTGTATGCGGTCCTATGACTAGAACTTCTGTCTTATCCGGATTAAGCAGAAGGAAGTTAATTAGCATCCAATTTCTTATGTCCTGCACACATTGCTCAACTTTAGTAAGATGGTTTTTCTCATCAGGTTTTGTTGAGACATATAGCTGTGTGTTGTCAGCATAACAATGAAAACTAATACCATGCTTACGGATTATGTTGCCCAGAGGAAGCATGTAAAGGGAAAAAAGCAGTGGGCCTAAAACTGAACCCTGCGGAACGCTAAACTCCACTAGAGAACATGCAGAATAATCACCATTTAAGTCTACATACTGATAACGATCGGTCAAATAGGATCTGAGCCAGGAGAGGGCTGTAACCTTAATTCCTACTACATTTTCTAATCTGTGAAGAAGAATAGCATGATCAATAGTGTCAAAAGCTGCACTGAGGTCGAGTAATACAAGCAAAGTTACACAACCCTGATCAGAGGCCAATAGGAGGTCATTTACTACTTTAACGAGTGCTGTTTCAGTGCTGTGATGAGGCCTAAATCCTGACTGATTCAGTTCATGTATGCCATTTCTATGTAGATATGAGCATAGCTGCTCCGCTACTATCTTTTCCAGAATCTTAGAGATAAAGGGGAGGTTTGATATTGGCCTGTAATTGGACAGCTGACAGGGGTCGAGGTCAGGTTTCTTAATTATTGGTTTGATAACTGCTACTTTAAAAGATTTTGGAACATAACCAATGCTGAGTGAGGAATTAATTATTCTCAACAGCGGTTCTGTTATTACTGGTACTATCTGTTTAAGAAAATGTGTCGGTATAGGATCTAATATACAGGTTGATGAATTTGCAGAAGAGATGAGTGAAATTAGTTCATTCTCATCAAGGGGAGTAAAGTATTCTAGGTTTGAATCTGACATGGCTAGGTTAACATCTGTATCAATTACATTGTTTGGTTTCAAAGCCTCAATTTTATGCCTGATATTTACAATTTTATTATTAAAAAAATTCATGAAGTCCTCACTATTGCATGATGTTGTTGTGGAGATTTCTGTAGTGGTCTTATTTCTGGTTAATTTGGCTACGGTATTAAATAAAAATCTAGGATTATTTTTATTTTCTTCTATAAGAGTGGAGAGATACGTTGATCTAGCTACACTAAGAGCTTTCCTATAGTTCAGGATGCTCTCTTTCCATGCTATTTGAAATACCAACAATTTAGTTTGACGCCATTTACGCTCTATTTTCCGAGCAGTCTGTTTTAACCCTGGAGAACCCATGGGGTCATATTTGACCCAGACTTTTATTTCATCGTCATATTCAACCCACACACCAAAGTAAAGATTTCTTTTTGCATTACAACCCAGTGTGCCCTATGTGAACCCATAACACTGACATTTAGTGGTAACTGACTGAACTAACCTCATTTTTTTCACATCAAACATGGCTGCTACTGTGCTTTTTATTTGGTGATATAAAAGCTGATGCCAGTGTTTTTAGTTCCTGCCTTAGAACAAAATTTTATGTGCATAGTCATTGATGAAAAGTTAAAATCAATAAATATATTTTGAAATGAGAATCTGGTCTTTCCTTACTAAGAAATAACTCCTGCCTTTATGTCATGAGTGAAAGTTACCAGTTGGTAAAACATACTGGATATCCCAAGGGGTCATATATGACCCATGTCATTACATGTAGTAGGAAAGGGTTAATTTAAGAAAAACACCTGTTTTAGGGTTCACTGGGTCTGTATCATCATTTCAGCCAAAGGAGATAGATTTCCTATTAGGATAAGGTGGTCTGGGTTTTCCAAGGTTAAAGTGCGTGTGTGATCGTTATACCAGGGAGCGAGTTTCTTATCTATAATAATTTTTCTTTTAGCTGGAGCTACATTATCTAAGGTACAACGAAGTGTCGACTCTAAATATTCAGTCGCCTGATCGAGTTCTGTGGGGTCAGACGGTGGCCTAATCGAAGTTGGTAACTCTGGGAGATTACTGATAAAACTCTGTGTGGTAGTTGATGTGAATGTACGTTTAATACGGTAGCGCGGTGCTGTGCGTACATTATCACTGTGACACACTTGAATGGAGACAAGATAGTGATCTGAGATAATTTCAGACAGTGGAATTGTGAATACATATCTTATAATTAATCCGAAGAATATTACTAAATCTAAAGTGTGACCTGCTTTATGAGTGGGTCCTACTACACACTGATTTACGCCTACGGAGTCCAGTATGGACATAAATGCTGTTCTCAGAGGGTCTTCTGGATTCTCAAAATGAATGTTAAAATCTCCAGCAATTAACACTTTATCTACAGAAACGACCAGGTCTGAGATGAAATCCGCAAATTCACTAAGAAATTCAGAATACGGCCCTGGAGGTCTGTAAATTATAATTAGTGGAATCGACTGAGCTGATTTAATATACTTAAATAGACTTATGTTACTATAGAGAGTTTCAAATGAGTTAAATTTGTGTCCGTGTTTTTGTACGATAGACAGATTATCATTATGAATAACTGCGACGCCTCCTCCTCTACCAGTTAACCGAGGCTGGTGTATGTAGCTGTATCCAGGAGGACTAGCTTCATTTAGAGCTACATACTCATCCTGTTTAACCCATGTTTCAGTTAAACAGAGTATATCAAACGCCTGATCTGTGATAATTCCATTAACAATAACTGCTTTTGATGCGAGAGATCTAATATTTAACAATCCTAGCTTCAGATCAGAGGTGCCGGCTGCGCATTCAGTATGATCGGAGTTTGTGGTCTTTATTTTAATTAAATTATTGAAACAGACTTTCTGAGTCTTTCTACATTTTTGCTTAGATCGGGGAACAGACACAGTCTCAATATGATGAACCCTGAGTGACGACTCTATGCAGCTAGCAGACGGTTGGTTTAGCCTGTCTGTCTGCTCCCTGGCCTGGGCTCTGGATTGTCACCGATTAACTAGACCTCTACTGAGACTATGAGCTATACTACAGGAAATGAGAGCAGCACCTTCCCGAGTGGGATGGACACCGTCCCGCCCTAACAGGCCAGCTTTGCCCTCAAAGGTCTTCCAATTGTCTATGTAGCCCACATTATTATTTTTTTTATAAATAGGAAATAACCTATTTAAACATATATGTTTCAATATAGGTTTTGATATAGGTTTTTAATATATGTGACGTATATAAAATTGGCCGTTTTCCTATATTATATGCACATATATGCGTACATATATACGCATATATGTCCACATTACTAAAATCTAGGTAAACATAGGTGCATATATGCACACATATATACAATCATATATGTTCCTACCTGTATATAGGTACATTACATGTATGCATGTTTATATGTGTGCATATATTCACCTATGTTTACCTAGATATTAGTAAAATCATAAAAATCCATATGCTATGTTATATGTTATTTTCTTAAGAACAATCACATAGCAAAAGAACAAAAATATAGTACAAGAACAAAAATAAGACAAAAATCTGAACAGGAAGAAAAAAATATATTTTGAGGACCTTCTCAGCTCCGTGAGCTTTGAATTGATAGATGTGCCTATCCGCCTTCGGGTGGCTGCCGGACACTTCAATGTTGCATCAAGAGAAGACAAAAATAATGAAACATAATAATAATAAGAAATGATTATTTATTAAAACTTCAGACAACAACAATTAGTGCCACAAGGTTATTTGCAACACTATATGTTCTACAAAATAGAAGACTACACACCCTACAGCGCAATATAATGCGGCTTTAGAAGAGGAAAGTTAGGATTAAGAAGTGAGCAAGTAATGAATTAGTATTATACAGTGGTGTGAAAAACTATTTGCCCCCCTCCTGATTTCTTATTCTTTTGCATGTTTGTCACACAAAATGTTTCTGATCATCAAACACATTAAACTATTAGTCAAAGATAACACAAGTAAACACAAAATGCAGTTTTTAAATGAGGGGTTTTATTATTTAGGGAGAAAAAAAATCCAAACCTACATGGCCCTGTGTGAAAAAGTAATTGCCCCCTGAACCTAATAACTGGTTGGGCCACCCTTAGCAGCAATAACTGCAATCACGCGTTTGCGATAACTTGCAACGAGTCTTTTACAGCGCTCTGGAGGAATTTTGGCCCACTCATCTTTGCAGAATTGTTGTAATTCAGCTTTATTTGAGGGTTTTCTAGCATGAACCGCCTTTTTAAGGTCATGCCACAACATCTCAATAGGATTCAGGTCAGGACTTTGACTAGGCCACTCCAAAGTCTTCATTTTGTTTTTCTTCAGCCATTCAGAGGTGGATTTGCTGGTGTGTTTTGGGTCATTGTCCTGCTGCAGCACCCAAGATCGCTTCAGCTTGAGTTGACGAACAGATGGCCGGACATTCTCCTTCAGGATTTTTTGGTAAACAGTAGAATTCATGGTTCCATCTATCACAGCAAGCCTTCCAGGTCCTGAAGCAGCAAAACAACCCCAGACCATCACACTACCACCACCATATTTTACTGTTGGTATGATGTTCTTTTTCTGAAATGCTGTGTTACTTTTACGCCAGATGTAACGGGACACGCACCTTCCAAAAAGTTCAACTTTTGTCTCGTCGGTCCACAAGGTATTTTCCCAAAAGTCTTGGCAATCATTGAGATGTTTTTTAGCAAAATTGAGACGAGCCTTAATGTTCTTTTTGCTTAAAAGTGGTTTGCGCCTTGGAAATCTGCCATGCAGGCCGTTTTTGCCCAGTCTCTTTCTTATGGTGGAGTCGTGAACACTGACCTTAATTGAGGCAAGTGAGGCCTACAGTTCTTTAGATGTTGTCCTGGGGTCTTTTGTGGCCTCTCGGATGCGTTGTCTCTGTGCTCTTGGGGTAATTTCGGTCGGCCGGCCACTCCTGGGAAGGTTCACCACTGTTCCATGTTTTTGCCATTTGTGGATAATGGCTCTCACTGTGGTTCGCTGGAGTCCCAAAGCTTTAGAAATAGCTTTATAACCTTTACCAGACTGATAGATCTCAATTACTTTTGTTCTCATTTATTCCTGAATTTCTTTGGATCTTGGCATGATGTCTAGCTTTTGAGGTGCTTTTGGTCTACTTCTCTGTGTCAGGTAGCTCCTATTTAAGTGATTTCTTGATTGAAACAGGTGTGGCAGTAATCAGGCCTGGGGGTGACTACAGGAATTGACCTCAGGTGTGATAAACCACAGTTAAGTTATTTTTTAACAAGGGGGGCAATCACTTTTTCACACAGGGCCATGCAGATTTGGAGTTTTTTTTCTCCCTTAATAACGTAAACCTTCATTTAAAAACTGCATTTTGTGTTCAATTATGTTATCTTTGACTAATAGTTAACGGTTTTTGATGAGCACAAACATTTAAGTGTGACAAACATGCAAAAGAACAAGAAATCAGGAAGGGGGCAAATAGTTTTTCACACCACTGTAGGTCCCAAGCAGATACAGTAACAATAATGGGTGCCCTACCTTATGCAGTCTCCATTGATGGCTAATAAACATTGATACAAGTAGGCTATGGTTAAAGTGGTGAACTTATAAAGTCTTAAATGTTTTGTTTTCCCTTCTCAACGCATTATGCATTTATTCACCAATAATGGCTACCTTTTTAATTTGGTCAAGTCTCCAAGTCGAAGGTGCCCAGCAGCAGATTCCGTACCATGGCAGTAGCAGAGGTGGCAAGGCGGGCTGCTCTCCACGCTTCTGCCTGGCAAAACACCCCAGAGCCCTTTATAACTTCAATCTGAAAAATAATTTTACATCACAATATTAATTTATTGGCAACTTTTAGAAACTTTTCATGTTTCATACTGATTCTTATGTTTAGCTTCCCAATAGTTAATAGGATTTTATGTATAAATGCAGATTAATGATAAAGATACATGCAGGGTAAAACTGCGACAGGAACAGTACAAAATAAAAACTGAAAAAAGACGGACATTCAGAGTAAAACAGTGCAAGATAAAAAAAAACTGTACAAAACATACATGCAGGGTAAGCACTGGTGGGAGCAATGTCCAAGCAGTGTAGAGAAATATTTCTGTACGACTTCATTGTTTTGTGCTGTGTAGTATAGTATTGTAATAGCTGATCAGAGTGATCAACTCCCCATGTGCTGGTTGTATGCAGTCACAGGACATGGAAATGTCCTACGTAAGGCAGTATTTTAGCCACCTGGAACTAGCTTGTTTGTGCTAAATAACATTACCGATAGCAGTGTTATAAGCTAACCAAAATGGAGCCAAATACATATTAGCAACCATAATCTAAAGCTATCCAAAACAAGGTGAATATAAACATCTGTAAACTCCATAAGGCATTAGCTTAGCCACCGGGAAATATCATGTTTGTGCTACATGAGGCAGCATGTTAACATGATTTACCTAAAAACTATATAAATGGCATTGAAAGCCAATGTGTCACACAAGCTGACAAGAGCTAGCTGTAGTGAGGAAAATATTTACTAATATTAGTTTAATATTATCAGAATAAGAGTTATTTAAGACTTAATAACTTACCCAGTGTAGCATGGGTCTATTCTCTGTTCAAAATGCTCCCATTCGTCGTCGGAGTCACACAGTCTTCTTCTAAGGTAAATGTAAACTCCTCCCACTTTCCAGAACATTCTGAAGAGTTTCCTCGGATGTGTAAGCGCGTGCCATCTTCCAAAACGTGCAGAAAACTCACTGAATCTGAGTGTTTTCAAGCCTGCCTCTGTGTGTTTGTTTTTCATGCCGGTGTCCGGGGGCGTGGCCTAGTATGTAAATTACCCGGACTGATTTCCGTGTGATTGGTGTGTGGGCGTGTCCTGCCTGTCATGATCCCTCTGGTGAGTGTAGAAAATGCGGACACAGACGCAGGAGAACGTTATAACTCGTCTTTTTTATTAATCAGATTCTGTTTTCGTTAGATTAACTCAAATAAAAAAGTCTTGTCTTCTCTCCTTCTGAAGAAGTGACTTTAACTCGTCTCTAGTGAAAAAAACTCAACACAAACAATAATGCTCCCGTGCGGGTTACCCCCATCAGTCTCCCCCGTTACGATGCAGCAGGCCAGCTCCTCGAAATGCCTGGATGGCATCCAGGTGCACGTCCCACGGTGCTCGACAGGTGCCTCCTTCCAGGAGACACTGAGAGGGAGAGACGAGAGCACTTAGCGGGGAGGGAGACACACACAAACACAACAGTGAACGGACGAAATGCTACGGGCTCGACCGGCATAAATAGAGACACACGGGGATAGGACACAGGTGTAGGTGATCTCGTGATTGGGGTGACATAACAACATTGACACACTAGGTGGGGACAAAGCGTCAGCTCAGTGGTCCGGAGACCCAGATCTCATTTCCCCGGACCGTAGTGGTACCGATGTTACACTGCCTCGGGTCACTAGCAGATAAGTGCGACAGAAATTCTGTGCCTCTCCTTGGTTTCATACGGATTACATAAACTGAGAATATTTGTTTTCAATGTGACTTGTATCATTTAAAAGTAGACACTTTAAGCTTTATATAGATATATTTCTCATTTCAGTTAACCCTCTGAGGTCCGCAAACGCATATATGCGTTTTGAGGCGTTTTCCCCTGATGATGCCAATAAGAACTTAAATTACACTTTCAGTTTTGATCGTACAGACAAGATCTATATATTAATCGAATCTGTAAAGTGTCTACTTTTCTTTGTATTCACACATGTTAAAAATAAAACTTTGTGCATTAATAAAATAAATAAATTAAACCGGGTGCGCATTCAGCCGTCTCAGTCTCCGCGAAAATCTTTTTGAAGCACGTCACTAAAATGAACTGAAACTCCGCAAATACTGCACACACAGACATAAGAAATATATCTATAGAAAGCTTAAAGGGTATACTTTTAAATGATGCAAGTCACAGTGAAAACAAATAATCTGTTTTTATGTAATCCGTATGAAAGTAAGGAGTGGTACAGATTCTCCTGTATCTGCTCATTACAGCTAATGTGCTCCCGCCTCCTGCGCGCGCGCTGTTCATATGGAAATGAACTGAGGTGAGCCAGGTAATCATCTACACGCCCCCATGGCATAAAACAACAAGCTTCATCATAGAGTTACTTACTTTTTCTGCGCGTTTGAATGATGTCACGCTACACGGATGAAGAAGCGCTTCAGATGTTTCTGGACAGCGATGAAGAATTTACTTTCTCATCAGAGGAAGAGCAAGACTCAGACGAGGAACGTCTTTATTTTGAACAACGTCTGGACACAATGGAGGATGTAATTCCTGACAAGTAAGTCTTTTATTCTCACCATCATTGCTCTATATTTTATATAAACATTTGGAAAATACTAAATGCCAGCAAGAGTAAAATTGGGTAAAATATGAAATATGTACGTTACTTACAAGCCCGCAATAAAATCTGATTACGATCTGTCTAAAGTTTTATTTATTTATATATATATATATATATATATATATATATATATATATATATATATATATATATATATATATACACACATGTGTTTTGTATTGTTTAGACCGTGTTTCAAATGGTCAAATTGTTCATCATGAATATATTCATCATAGTAAACTGTAGTGTATTGTAGAAAAAATTAAGTACAGTATTGGTAAAGTCATTTGTTCTGGTAATTACAAAGAGCTGTTGTTTTCTATATTATAATATATATATCAAATTCAAATTTTATTTGTCACATACACAGTCATACACAGTATAATATGCAGTGAAATGCTTACACGACCGCCAGTGACCTTAAAAAGAAAATAAAACCTTGTACGTAAAATAAATATCAATAAAAGGAAATACTAAAGAAATAAATTTAACTAGTAAAATAAACTGTACAATAAGGGCATAATAAAATATTGCAAAATATAGAAATATAGGGGGGGAGGGAATATATATATATATATATATATATATATATATATATATATATATATATATATATAATTTAAAGTGACAAATGGTTATGCAAATATGCAAGAAAGGTGACTAGTGAAAGTGACATGTGCAATTGTCCAGATGTATAAATGGTTAGTGCAAGTGTGTATGAATGTGTCAATGATTGTCCAGTCAATGTAGTGAGCTTAAAAAGATGTTATTAGTCCTGTGTGGTGTGATTGTGATTGAGGGACCATATCGCCTGCGGGAAGAAGCTCCTCCTCAGTCTCTCTGTGTTGGCCTTTAGGGAGCGGAATCGCTTCCCAGACCGCAACAAAGAGAACAGTCCATTACTGGGGTGACTGAGGTCCTTCACGATCTTCCTGGCCTTAGTCCAGCACCGCTTGCTGTAGATCGAGTGCAGGTCAGGGAGCTCGGTGCGGATGATGCGCTCAGCTGATCGCACCACCCTCTGTACAGCTCGTCTGTCCTGCATGGTGCTGTTCCCGAACCAGGTCGTGATGTTTCCCGTCAGGATTCTCTCTATGGTGCAGGAATAGAAGTTCCTGAGCACCTTGATAATAGAAAATATGAGCTAGGCTCATATCAGTTACCAAAGTGAGATATGAGCTAAAATAACCAGATCCTGCCATAGGAGACATATCTTGTATGTACATACTGTATAGGGCTTATAGTGCTTATCATTAATGTTGCACTAAATGAAATGCGTAATAAACCCTTGCTATATTTTACCCTGGCCACCGTGTACAGACCCCCGGGGCCATATGGCGATTTTCTTAAAGAATTTAGACATCTGCTATCAGACCTATTGGTTAACTCTGACAAAGTGTTGATAGTAGGAGACTTTAACATTCATGTAGATGATGCTAACGACGCTTTACCACTCACATTTATGGATTTACTAAATTCCTTTGGGGTTAAACAAAATATAATTGGAGCAACTCACCGCTTTAATCATACGCTAGATTTAATTATATCCCATGGTATAGATGTCTCTAATATAGAGATCATACCTCAAAGTGATGATATCACAGATCATCACCTCCTGACATATACTCTACCCATAGAACAGATTAGCTGTGTCTCCCCACGTTATCAATCTGTTAGAAATATGAATCCCACTACTAAAGACAGATTCACAAGTAATCTGCCGGATCTGTCCCAATTTCTTATTAGACCCCTAAATGCAGATGATCTAGATGAAGTGACTAGCAGCATGGGCACTATTTTTACCAGTACATTAGACACTGTTGCTCCCATCAGATTAAAAAAAGTCAGAGATAAAACATTTGCACCGTGGTACAACAGTCATACTCGCGCCCTAAAGAGAGCAACCCGTAACCTCGAGCGAAAATGGAGGAAAACTAAATTAGAAGTTTTTCGAATTGCGTATAAAGACAGTATGTGCAGCTATAGACAGGCTCTAAAAACTGCTAGGACTGAGCATCTTAGCCAACTGATAGCAAGAAACCAAAACAATCCCAGGTTCTTATTTAGTACAGTGACTCGCCTAACAAAACCTAAGATGCCCGCAGAGAGTATCCCATCACAGTTTAGAAGTGAAGACTTTATGGACTTCTTAAATGAAAAAATCAATAATATCAGGAAGAAAATAATGGAGGTTCAACCTCTAATAGTATCTCACGATCCAGTTCAGCCTATAGCTTCACATTTAGATTTTCACTGCTTTACAGGTATAGGACAGGAAGAGCTGTATAAACTTATCACCTCGGCTAAATCAACAACGTGCCTGTTAGACCCAATCCCAACCAGAATTTTAAAAGAAGTGATGCTTACGGTTGGACAGCCACTTCTAAACATTATTAATTCTTCATTACATCTAGGTCACGTCCCTAAACCTTTCAAGTTAGCAGTTATTAAGCCGCTTCTTAAAAAATCTAATTTGGACCTGAATGAAATAACAAATTACAGACCGATTTCAAACCTTCCGTTCATATAAAAAATACTAGAAAAAGTAGCATCAGCTCAAATTTGCACATTCTTGCAGGATAACAACATCCTTGAAGAATTTCAGTCAGGTTTCAAGCCCCATCATAGCACAGAAACTGCACTAGTTAAGATTACAAACGACATGTTTTTAGCTTCAGACCAAGGCTGCATCGCATTGCTAGTCCTGCTCGATCTTAGTGCTGCATTCGACACTATAGATCATAACATTCTCATAGATCGCTTACAAAATTATATAGGTATTCAGGGACAGGCATTAAATTGGTTTAGATCTTACCTGTCTGATCGCTACCATTTTGTAGATCTAAATGGAGAACCGTCTTGTGTAATGCCAGTGAAATATGGGGTCCCACAAGGGTCAGTTTTAGGACCTCTGTTGTTCTCAATATACATGCTTCCCTTGGGTAACATCATTAGAAGACATGGGATTAGTTTCCATTGTTATGCTGATGATACCCAATTATATATCTCAACTAAACCAGACGAAATACCTAAGTTGTCTAGATTAACTGAGTGTGTCCAGGACATAAAAGATGACCTTAACTTATTGGATGACCAATAACTTTCTTTTATTAAATTCAGATAAGACAGAGATATTACTTATTGGCCCAAAAACCAGCACACAACAGCTTTCACAATTCAGCCTGCGCTTAGAAGGATGTACTGTTACTACCAGCTCAGCAGTAAAAGACCTGGGCGTAATATTAGACAGTAACTTGTCTTTTGAAAATCACATTTCAAATATCACAAAAACAGCCTTTTTCCATCTTCGAAATATTGCTAAACTTAGGAACACCTTATCCGTATCTGATGCAGAAAAACTAGTTCATGCATTCATGACCTCCAGACTGGACTATTGTAATGCATTACTAGGTGGTTGTCCTGCATTCTCAATAAACAAGCTTCAGTTAATCCAAAATGCAGCTGCCAGGGTTCTCACTAGATCCAGAAAATATGATCATATAACCCCAATATTATCATCCCTGCACTGGCTACCTGTTCAGTTTAGAATAAATTACAAAATAGTATTACTTACATACAAGGCCTTAAATGGTTTAGCTCCCACATACCTAACCAGTCTTCTGATGCGCTACAATCCACCACGCGCCTTAAGATCACAAAGCTCTGGACTTCTGGTAGTTCCCAGAATTTCAAAATCTACAAAAGGGGGTAGGGCTTTTTCATATTTAGCTCCAAAGCTTTGGAATAGCCTTCCAGACAGTGTTCGGGGTGCAGACACCGTTTCTCAGTTCAAAAGTAGACTCAAGACGCATCTTTTTAATCTGGCATACACATAACTCATCCCATAATCTCATACTCCAGTACACATTTACCGAATGGCAACTACGCTAATTCTCCCCATCTGTTCTGTATTTCTCTACCCATCCCGAGGCATCGGGAGATTTTGCCAGCTTCAGTAGACAAAGGCCGACCCTGCGAGGTTCCTGAGGCATCCAGAGAAGGACCAGCTCCAGCTGGATTCAGCTTTATGATGGTTGGAGCTACACATGCTGCTCCTGTGCTTCCAGTGATCCAGACCTCATCTGCCCTCTGCACCTACTGACTCGTCCCTATGCTGAACTGGTCTTCATGTCAATTTAAATAATTTCTGTCATATTGAATTTTCACCTGCACAACACACAAGATGTAATATCATTTCTATCTGTTATCGCCCAAATGAGGATGGGTTCCCTGTTGAGTGTGGTTCCTCTCAAGGTATCTTCCTAAATGCCATCTCAGGGAGTTTTTCCTTGCCACCGTCGCCGTCACCCTTGCCTTGCTCATAAGAGAAATTTCATTCATTCGTCTCATTATTATTATCTGCACATTTTTCTCACACATCCACACTTCCAATTATTTTCTTTTCTATAATTATTGTTATCATTATTATTATTATTATAATTTTTTTTTTATTAATTAATTTATTTTTTATTATTATTATTATTATTATTATTATTATTTTTAAATTTCTTTAATTTTTGTGAAGCTGCTTTGAGACAATGACCATTGTTAAAAGCGCTATATAAATAAAATTGAATTGAATTGAATATGTGGATATAATGAAGCAATACAGGAGACCTATATGGCCTGTATATGCACATATATGCAGCTCAATGTTGCCTATATGTGGCATATATATGCAGCATATATATTATCATATATATGCATATATACTGCATATAGGTTTCATATATCCGCATATATCCTCATATAGGTGAGGATATATGCGCATATATTCTCCATATAGGTTTCATATATGCGCATATATCCTCATATAGGTTCTTTCCATGTAGGACTGTATATGAAATTGAGTGTTCATAACTGTTTGTTTTAGATTCAGCACTTCACCATTTCATACGCCCGTGTTTTACACTCCACTGTGTACGTGTGGCAAACTGACAGGTGGCACTGATGCTTGGAGGGCAGTGTAAAGTCTCTCAAGCGTCTGAGGCGGTACAGACGCTGCCTAGCTTTTTTCACCACGGTGTTGATGTGACAGGACCATGACAGGTCCTGAGTGATGTGAACACCGAGGTATCTGAAGCTGTCCACTCTCTCCACTTGGCTCCTGTTGATGACGGTGATCTGGTAGTTCCTCTCCTGCTTTGTACAAAAGTCCACTATCAGCTCCTTTGTCTTACTGACGTTCAGGAGGAGATTGTTCCTCTGGCACCAGTTCTCCAGATTTCCAATCTCCTCTAGGTAGTCCGACTCATCATTGTTGATGATCAGTCCGACCACGACGGTGTCGTCAGCAAACTTGATGGTGGAGTTGGTAGTGGCCACGCAGTCGTGGGTGTACAAAGAGTACAGCAGGGGGCTCAGAACACAACCCTCGGGGGCTCCAGTGCTGAGAGTGATTGTAGCGAGTGTAGCTGAGACATATATATATATATATATATATATATATATATATATATATATGCGTATATATGTGTGTGTGTATATTAGGGCTGCACGATATTAGGAAAATATGCAATATGCGATATTGTTGTTGAATACTGCGATAACGATATTTCTTGCGATATAACATTTCCCTAGAGAAATGCATTTTTTTATTATTATTATTGCCTATTTTTTTATTTATTTATATGTAATGATCATACTAAAATAAACAGGTAATAGATATTCGTCTGATGTAATTAAATCTAATTCAGGCTAAAAAGAAACTATATGTCAAGGAAGTTGCAAATATTTAGACTTCAAAACACTATGAATGACTTAAACCCCTCAGCAGATATTCTGACTTCTGGTTTGCTGTTACTATAAACCTGCCAACACAATATGAATTACTTTCAAACATTAATTTTTATTTACATGTAACTGTACACTCATCAATAGTGTCTTAAAACAAGAGCATCTTTTAAACTAAATATTCTCTTTGGCTTGCTTGGTTTTTTTATAAAAATAAATATTATTAAACAAAAATGAAATAAAAAAAATACTATTTGTCATGCACACACACGCACGCACACAAATGCACGCACACACACACACACTCACTCCGCGACCGGCACTAGGACCCGGAAGTAATGCGGGCGCGAACCCGGAAGTATAAGAGGAGTAAACAAACCACCGCATAGAGCTTAGTCACTGTGTTCACCATGTCGGTTCAGATTGTTTCCTTTCTGATTCGAGTGTGTGTTTATAGGACGCGGGTTAAATGTGTGTTTTTCCCTTGCTCCCCTTCTGTAAGAGTCCTTAAACTAATTCGCGTGGTTATCCTGCCTACTCGCTTGCTTCCGCGTTTGGGTTTACCATCTATAAAGGGCTAACGGCTAATCGCGGCTAACGGCTAATCGCTAAGTCTTCTGATCATCCGGGCTTAGTTCGCGACAGAACGAAGTATAAAGATATAAATTATATATATATATATATATATATATATATATATATATATATATAAGATATATATAAAGATATAAGAGGGTATAAACATAGTAAAGGCCCATCTGATTGGTCAAATTTGGACACACAAATGCTTGGCAAATAAAGTATTTATCGCAACTCCTTGCGATATGGTTATCGCGCATGCCATTATCGCGATAACGATATTTTTTCGATATATCGTGCAGCCCTAGTGTATATATATATTATTTTATATATTATTGTTATATTGCTATATTTTCTGTTATAGTGACTGCAGTAATCACTATATTGTTTTCTGTGAGCAAGTAAACAAGATAATTTTCACATCATTTTGAAGCAAAAACACTAGTCCACCAGCCCTTGTGAAACAATGTCTTGTGAACAAATTGTCTGTATGAGTTTCATGGCCTTATTTCAGCTACTTTTATTTTTCACAAAAGTTACTAACCACGCATAATATTTTTTTCCTAAAAAATGCAAACACATACATTCATTTTGGTCGCGTATTATTGTAGAACAGAAAAAAGCACAAATATCAGAGCATGTCCAAACATCTCAAGGGCCCCAAAATCACCTCGGACCTCAGAGGGTTAATTTTAGTGACGTGTTTCATAAAGATTTTCACGGAGACTGAGGTTTCATACAGTATATGTGCATATATCCTCATATACTGTATGTGGGCAATTCGGATACCAATTTCATGTGTTCACACAAGTTGTTTGCATTTTTTTTAGTTAGTTCTTAGTTATTGCCTTGATAATAGAAAATATGAGCTAGGCTCATATCAGTTGCCAAAGTGAGATATGAGCTAAAATGACCAGATCCTGCCATAGGAGACATATCTTGTATGTACATATAGGGCTTATATGTGGATATAATGAAGCAATACAGGAGACCTATATGGCCTGTATATGCACCTTAATGTTGCCTATATGTGGCATATATATGCAGCATATATATTATCATATACAGTGATCCCTCGCCACTTTGCGGTTCACTTATCGTGGATTCGCTATTTCGCGGATTTTCATAATGCATTTTTTTTTTTTTTTTTTTTTTTTTTGGTGCATTGTGTTCTGCATTCTGATTCGCTAAAAACTCACTCCCGCTTCTTGTATCAAAACATGCTACGAATTGTGCTATCATTTTGTCGTCTCGTGCAGTTATGTGTACGTACATAAAACAGCTTGGCAAATTTACATTAAGTTGGCCAAATTATCTTGTAATTTCGAACATCTCCTAAACCCATAATGTCGCAGTCAGGATGCAGCGGCCCAGTCTGAAGAGCAGTGAAACGGCCTACACGTGAGTCACTGTATTTGTATACATGTAATAGTTGCTAATTGTAAAAAAAAAAATAAAGTTTTCTATTTCGCGGATTTCACTTATCGCGGGTCATTTTCGGAACGTAACCCCCGCGATAAACGAGGGATTACTGTATATGCATATATACTGCATATAGGTTTCATATATCCGCATATATCCTCATATAGGTTCTTTCCATGTGGGACTGTATATGAAATTGAGTGTGCATAACTGTTTGTTGTAGATTCAGCACTTCACCATTTCATACGCCCGTGTTTTACACTCCACTGTGTACGTGCGGCAAACTGACAGGTGGCACTGATGCTTTCACAAATTGCCATTCACTCAAGAGTAGGGCAGAAAATCCTCTAATGTTTTCTTCACGTTTTATTTCCTCCTCTGTAAGCAAAATGCTTTCATCCTCTCTCCAATTTCAGTTTCTTTTTGAAGTCATTTTGATCAGATTCTGACAGTCCTGTTCACAGCATCATTATAGGGCTTTAAACAGTTGTGATTTCTAGGAGTGATCCTGAGACATTTGGTGAATACAGGCCCTTATGTTCATCTGGCCACGCCTCTCCAAATATTTCTGTTCTGAGTGGATGAAATTCCCACATATTATCCTGCTTTGATCACAAATTAGAGTCGGGGCACTAACAAGGTAACTGACCCACATGATGAGAAAAATGTGATGTAAAAATACTGATAGAAAACTGTTTGTGCAAATATCACCAGCATTCTGGTTTAGTTTTTATTTTCCGCACCCACTGTGCTGCTCCTGGTGAGATTCTGCCCTGGACAGCTGCCCATGTCACCCCTACCTCAGTCTGCATCTGGTTATGTTTTCTGTGTTAGAGACGGACAATTCTCCATCGTGTATCCCAAGTGAAACTGATATGTTTTCTGCTGTAACCAAACATAGTTATTGCACATTTTTATGACACAGTGTTGGGGGAGGGGCCAAACATAATGCATTACTTTAGATAGCTGCTAATAAAAGCATTATTTTACTTTTATATGAAAATAATGAGTAATAGTAATGTACATTGCCCGGCCAAAACACACTCAATTTCAGAAGGGTCCAATTATTGGGCTGCATCAAGCAAAGAAAACAACTAAGGAGATCTGAAATAACTGGAACTGGGTTAAGAACACTTCCACACTTTATCAAAACCTGGAAGGATAGTGCTGAACCGTCAACTCTGTGGAAGAACAAAATCATGAATGGAGATCACTTTAACACTTGGTGAAGTTCAAGTCATGTGACCTGATGAGTCCAGATTGAGCCTATTTCAGAGCGATGGGCGTGTCAGGGTAAGAAGGGAAGCGATGAACTAGAAGAGACTAACCTGACCTCCTTCTCCTCTCTCTCTCTCTCTCTCCAGGTTGTATAATGAAGGCAGTATTACAGAAGATGATTTTGCGACTCTGATTTCTGCTCTGGTTTTAAATCCTTCCCACCTGAGAGAACTGAATCTAAACTGGAATAAACCAGGAGAGTCTGGACTGAGAAACCTGTGTGATTTCCTGAAGAATCCGAAATGTAAACTGCAGAAACTAATGTGAGTAATTAACCTATATGTTTTAAAACTATTAGTCTATAAATAATGCAGATTTACTATAACACTAATAATCTTTTAGCAATTTAATATTCTTTATTATGTATGATCGGTTTAGAAATACTTTCTGAATATTTTATTGATTTATGCTTTTTTAATATTATAAAACTGCTATGTAATATAGTGTAAGCATGAGGTCCTTCCCTGATTTACACCAAACATGTGCTGGGTATAAACATATGGTTTATTGTTGTACAGAAACAGCATCTATATAAATCTCTGACTGATGAGCAACTGGCCAAGAGTCATTGAGACATGTCCCTGTCTGTTTCTTGGGGACGGGGACACTGTAGTGGATTTGAGGCAGGAAGGGACTGTGCATGTGGACAGAGAGAGGTTGAAAATGTGTGTAAATACCCCTGATAGTTGGGAAGCACAGGTCTGGAGTCAGGTCAGGTCCAGCAGCTTTCTATATGTTGATGCTACAGAGGGCCGTCACACCTCATGAGTGCTCAATACAACAGTGTGTGGAGCGTCAGACAGGTCAAAACTGGCTGGAGGTTGATTATTGTCTTTGTCAAAGCCAGAAGTTGTTAAGATCCTCCACCTGGTTTCCAGTGTTGTTAGTTGGTGTAGACTGTGTGTGATTTTTCCTTTTGTAATCTGTGATGGTCTGGATGCCTTGTCACATCCTTCATGGATTGTGTTACTATTAATGTGTATCGTTTATGGTCCTCTGTGTAGCAATGGTCAGTCTGAGCTTCTGTTAGCAACTGATCTCATTTTATTTATTTATTTATTTATGCCTAGGCAGTGTATTAACCCAGTAACCCAGAATGACGAAGTAGGTCTGAGGTTTGTAGTTGCATTTATCAGACCTGATGTCTCTCTTGAGGTTTGCGCAGACAGTGCTGCAGGCTGAGAGATCTCATGATTTGAAGGTCATGTCTCATATTTCAGATGTTTGACTTCGCTGTTCGTCCATGGATCCTCATTTGGGTCCCTCAGATGCTTTTGCTAACGGTGACATTGTCAGCACAGTGGTTAAAGTAAGACAGTGCAGATGAAGTGAACACCTCCAGGTCTGTCTCATGGGCAATTATATTCCATTCTGTATGGTCAAAACATAAGTTCTAGTGCTAGCTTAGCGTTAGCATGTAGCAGCATGTATAATGCCATGACAACAGTGACTGTATGTTCCCTAGACGAGTGAAACGGTCAGAAATGAAGCATTAAATATTCCAAGTATGGAGAGCAGAATGTACGAGTGTGTTCATGTTGGTGCATCATGTGTCATTAATGTGAACACAGAGCTCTGTCGGCACGATGAAGTGAGCGGCCTGCTGGCTCCACTGTGGTATTCAGTATGTTGTGGTTCAGCCGAGTCTCCATAAAAATCTAAATACAGGCTCGTTTTTGGTCCTCTGTGTAGCGATGGTCAGTCTGAGCTTCTGTTAGCGACTGATCTCACTTTATTTATTTATTTATTTATTTATGCCCAGGCAGTGTATTAACCCAGTAATCTCTCTCTCTCTCTCTCCTGCAGACTCTGTAATTAAAATCACGTTTAGTATTTAATAAATTGTACAGTTGAGTTTCGTATTATAACCCTAATGGTTATGTTTTTTAGTTCTCACCCAGTCATATGAGTCTGGTAAAAACAGAAGAATGTGTGTATGAAAAGCACAAACCACAGTTTAATATAGTAGTTTATAATACTACTTTAGTCATTTCTATATCTTTCCTTTCTCTGTTGGACTAAACAGTATTTTCTCTCTGCAGACTGTGTAAGAGTGTAAGTGTGAAATCCTGCACTGATGTGGTTTCAGCTCTCTGTACAAATCCATCACACATCAGAGAACTGGATCTGAGGTGGTGTAAACTAGGAGACTCAGGAGTGGAGAAGCTCTGTGATCTACTGAAGAAACACGAGTGTAAACTGGAGACACTGCTGTGAGTAACTCAGTGATGTGATGAAACAGCTTTAATAACATGCAGTAACAATTACAAAGCTCTCGCCAGCACTAACAAGTAATGTCTAACTAACATGTCTAACCTGCTGTTTAGATCTGATGTATTATCAGTAATAAAGAGTAAATAAGGATTTATTTGAGGAGGATGTGGGATTAGGAACAAGTAGTGAGAGGTAGACACTCACTAAAGGACACCAGAAAAACATCCACACTGGACGTCTCATGACCGGCCGAATTTGTTATGTGTTAGATCTTAAGATGTCCACAGAGAGACATATTTTCCATGGACAGATCAGAACCTCACAAGGATATTTAGATTACATTCAGAATTAGTTAGAAAGACTTTTATTTCTAGATGTATATTGGACATTCAGGTTAGAATTTCTTTTTGTCCTGTGTAGGGCAATTTTTGAATTGTAGCTATCAGTAATTTAGAGAACTCTTAATGTGGACATTAAATTTATACATAAACACCAATATTTACTAAAATAATGACAAATGCATTTATTTTAAGCATTGCTGTTCCAACATTCACGACCAATTACTGTAAACAGGTTCAGAGATATTTAAAGTGGTACACACATCTTCAGCAAATAAACACAATTCAACAATAAAACAATAAAAAATATATATGATAAATATAATAGTACATTACTAAGTCCTACTGAATTATTTTCTTTAGCAGATTACAAAATGTGAAAATGATCAATACCCAGTGGTGGATGAAGTACATGAATCCTGTAGTTGAGTAAAAGCAGAGATCCCCTCGGTAAAATATTACTCCAGTAAAAGTCCTTCATTTACATTTCTACTTGTGAAAAAGTAAAGAATTTCTCACCTTCAAATGTACTTGAGTATCAAAATTAAACGTCCTGTGATTTATTATGGCTTTATTGTTATTTTATTACTTTTGTGATCAGACACTCGCTTAAATTTCTTGTTGAAACAGCCTTTGTGTCACTCTGGACACAGATCTGTTAATACAGTGTGTTCAGAAAGTCTCTCCATAGTGGACACGTACAGTAGTAGTAGTGTGTTGACGGCCTCTTGATTGGCTCCACCAGTCTGTTGTACGTATCCGAGGAGTTCTTTCCTTTACATCGGCCGTGTATTTTTGTGTGAAAATGTTAACCATCGAAGAACGTGTTTTTGTAGTGGAGCGCGTTTTTAAAGCTGGAGATAAATACTCAGATTTAGTTTGTGGGAAATTTCAAGCAGCTTTTCCAGACACAAGAATACGACATCGCGACCCTGTGTGAGATTTAATAATAAACACATGAGTGAGAATAATAATGAGTTTCATTAAACTAATATTTTCCCATAAACTTCTCTCTCTGGCCACAGTGGAGGGACTTCTTGAACGCACTGTATAAGATCATAAAATATTCTGACACTGATGTCAATTAACGTTATCTTGAATAAGCCAGATGCAGGTGAGTCATTTTTATTAGGGAGATCTGAGTGAAATACCAGTAAGGAAACTTTACTCTTAAGATTTAGTTTAAACTGAACATCTCTGCACACGGCTACCAGGATTCCTCTAAGTAAAACATTTCAAACTATTTAAACCAAATGATGCAGAATTTCACCCCCCCAAGTCATTGACATCAGTTGAACACGTGTGAGTCTCACCACGTCACCATGAGCTTACTCATCATCTCTTTACTTTATAATTAATAGTTTATTTTATGTTTCTAAGAGTCAAAATCCATCACATTAACAATCATTAACTTTAAATTACTGTCCGTTTATAATTTTAACTATTAAAAGTTATTAATAATTAAAAATTACTATTTCTTTGTATTGAAATAATATTGAATTGAGATCAAAATCACGTTTAGTATTTAATAAATTGTACAGTTGAGTTTTGTATTATAACCCTAATGGTTATGTTTTTTAGTTCTCACCCAGTCATATGAGTCTGGTAAAAACAGAAGAATGTGTGTATGAAGAGCACAAACCACAGTTTAATATAGTAGTTTATAATACTACTTTAGTCATTTCTATATCTTTCCTTTCTCTGTTGGACTAAACGGTATTTTCTCTCTGCAGACTGTGTGAGAGTGTAAGTGTGAAATCCTGCACTGATGTGGTTTCAGCTCTCTGTACAAATCCATCACACATCCGAGAGCTGAGTCTCAGTGTGTGTAAACTAGGAGACTCAGGAGTGAAGAAGCTCTGTGATCTACTGAAGAAACACGAGTGTAAACTGGAGACACTGAGGTGAGTCTGTCAAAAACAGAATAATGTATATAAGATTGAAGAACACGAACCAGAGATTTAGAAATGTGTTTGTAATATTACTCGAGTCATTTCTCTGTCTATATTTATTACATTATTATATTTTCCAAACTATATAAACCTGACTGGTTATTAGATTTAAGGATTCTTATGTGATATGGATGTTTATAATGAGGGAGGGTGTAGCCTAAAGTTATTAACAGCCTCTAGTAAGGTGTGTATAACTATTAGACAGCTTCTTTACCTCCGGCAAAATGGGACAAAAAGAGATTTAATCAACACCAAAAAGTAAAACATTTAAAAATATGTCCAGAAGCACAAGGTGTCAAGACAAGTTAGAACTTTTTCAGATGTTTTATAGACAGATGAATTGAGTATGATTTATGATGGACCAGATGGATGGGCCTGTGGCTGGATCACTAATGGACACACGGCACCACTTTAAGTCAGACACTAGTAAGGTGGAGGAAGGGGACGTGTACAGGCTGCTATTATTGAGGATGAGCTCGTTTAGACCAAGTTAAAATCAACTCCCAAACCTACTGCTAGTTTCTAGAAGACATTTTCTTTAAACAGTGGTACAGGAAGAAGTCTGCATCATTGAAGTAGGACATTGTACAGAGCTCCATCACATGCATACAAGTACTCTATTCCTTGGCTGCCAGTAAAGGCCTCAAAGTCGACACAATGCCCCGCCCCCTTCCTCACTTGACTTTTTTTTATTTCGAGTTGTTTATTTGTTATAATTAATCTTAGGATTTAAAATCAATTTAAATCAAGTAAGATAGGAAAATTATTTAGTTTAGTTACTACACTAATAGTAGCCCAATAATTGTGCAAATGTAAATATCCCCTTGAGTAAGGCCAAAACTCTCTCATCCTTTGTTACTAAACATTCAAGTTTATTAATATTTTTAATTGACTGAGAGCAGCGTATTTTTCATCAATAAAATTGATTCTTGGGAATACAACTTCTCTAATACAATGTCTAATAACTGAATAATTGTACAGCGCACACACATCTTTTACACAGAACTAAATATATATAATCCAGACTTTCTTGTATTTTAATGGAGTCTTGAGGAAAAGTTCTCATTTTCAGTCCAGTCCCTGTACCTGAGCAGGTTCTGAGTTATTAAGCCACACGGTGACCTATGAATCATTCAAACATAAAAAATTATAATCAGATAAACAGATGATCAGGCGGTGATTAGTTTACTGCTGATGCTGAATGCTGAGTGGTTGGAACAGACGAGAGGGGAAATGAGGTCGCTGCTGAGGATGTTACATAAACAAGTTTCATCATGGTGCTTGATGGGTTTTGCAAATGCACTTGACAATATTGTTCTTGCAGGAACTGTTCCAGAACAGCTGACCTTCATGTCTTAAAATAACAGCCGACTGTTGCTGTTGTTGTTAATTACCTAATTTCATAATTGTATAGTTTTGGAATAAAAAAAAAAACAGTATTGCACTAGAATATAGAAAATAAATCACTAAACAAAGAAAATTGAATTATAAGGTGCGTCCAAACTCTTGACTGGTCCTGTACAGATATATATTACATGTGTGACTACATCATTATTTATCCCTGTGAAGTAAATAATATATAAAAATGTTTCTCTCTGCAGGTTATTATATTGCAGTATAACAGATAGACACTGTGCTGCTCTGACTGCTGCACTAAAGTTAAACTCCTCACATCTGAAGGTTCTGGATCTGAGGGGGAATAAACTGGGAAATTCAGTCACACAACTCGAGGAATTACTGCAGCGTTCAGGAGGACGACTAGTGTAAGTAAACTTAACACACAGACAGAGTAGTGCAGAATGTGTACTTTCTGTAGAATATAATGTAGCTGTAAGAGTGAAGTGAAAGAGGAATATAAATGCTCAAATCAGCAGCATGTTGGTGATCATACTGAGAGAAGCACATAGAATATACCTTTAGGAACTGAATCATAACACAACAGTAATTTATCACTTCATGATAATAACTATACAGTTCTGATTTAATAGAAGTGAACTTTCATCTGATCTGCTTCTGTTCTCCACAGAAATACCACTGCACTTATAATCTCATCTCTCAAGTTTATTTTACTCTCATGCAATATTTCTTGTGTTTATTAAGTTTAACTAAATGTGATGTGTGTAATTTTAATGATAATTACAAAGTAAAAGAGACACAGGGTACAGATTTGAAACATGTTTTTTCTGTTTTGATTTTTACAGGACATAACTCCTCCAGAAGTGAAATTAAACATTCCTCTGATGGGAGAAAGGAAGCAGCGTGTACAGTAAGTTAGGAAGCCGTGTGGATCGTGATTAAACTCAGCAGCACCAGGACAGTAGTGGAACAGACACTCAACAAACCCAGAATTCAGTCTTCAGGAGGTTTCTATAAGATCACAGAACAGAATTGGAGTAATGAAACCAGTAAGACCAGTAATACACAGAGACTAGAGGCTAAACAGGGGCTACACAAGCTCTCCCACCTCCAGTCCATAAAACAAATAGTACTAGATAAACTTCAAAGAAACTCATCAATGTAGGACAGAAGAAGACAAAAGTGTCTTGTGTCCTGTATGTGACTGTCTCCTATTTCTGTGAATTTACTGCTCACTTTCTGAACAATGAAGTATTTTAAAAAGTAAGAGTTTGTTTTTGGCCATGTTCTGGTTTCTGCTGATTTGTTCCACAGAGTGTCTTTTAACACTAAACCTCTTATTCAGTGTGAACTGAAATAAACCTGTTTATAAAAAAGAAAACTAAAGAAGAGACTGAATCTGTTGTTAATTTATAAATGATGCTTTATATTCAGTATCTATGTAAATTGTGCTCATAAGTAAAATCTTTATCTACTCTTCAAGACTCATGTTTTTATTAATTACATAAAGTCTGTGTTCTTCACTACACTGATAACACACACATTAGTAGCACCACAAATAGATGCTGCTCTAATCCTACCAATAAATTCAACTAAATAAAAGGAAATTACACAGAACATTTCATTAAACTCATTCCAAATATGTACACTGGCTTCATGTGAATGAAATAAATGTACATTTTACATGAACTGTTACATTTACAATTAGTTTTCACACATTCAACATGATTCCACATCAGTTTAACTGGAACAAAATTGAACTCTATGGACTCACCTGACCTGAGGATCGAACCTAAGACCCTGGAGCTGTCAGGTGATAACCTTTCACTCGTAAGAGGCTTGAATTCAGTAAATTCAAGCCTCTTACGACATGAATTGAAAACTCAGAACATTTATAATTTTAGTGTGTTATTACAATATTCTGCAAATTAAATCCATGAAGTTTTTGTATTATCTTTAAAGATTGTGTATCTTCTTTTTCGTGTCCTGCTTGTTGTACCGTTAGGCTGAAAAATAAGTTAATTGCTATTACATTTTACAAATCAAACACTCGGTCATATGTGGGAGAAACTGAAATCTCCGAATGAAATGTTGACACCCACAGTGAGTGTTAAACCTTTCTATACTCAGCAAAAAAAGAAACACCCCTTTTTCAGGACTGTGTATTTCAACAATAATGTTGTAAAATTCTAAATAACTTTACAGATCTTCATTGTAAAGGGTTTAAACAATGTTGTCCATGCATGGTCAGTTAACCATAATCAATTAATTAACATGCACCTGTGGAATGGTCGTTTAGACCTTAACAGCTTACGGAAAGTAGGCATTTAAGGTCACAGTTATAAAAACACAGGACACTAAAGAGACTCATCTACCGACTGTGAAAAACACCCAAAAAAGATGCCCAGGGTCCCTGCTCATCTGCGTGAACGTGCATTAGGCATGCTGCAGGGGGACATGAGGACTGCTGATGTGGCTATAGGGCAATAAATCGCCATGTCCGCACTGTGAGACGCCTAAGACGGCGCTACAGGGAGACAGGAAGGACAGCTGATCATCCTCGCAGTGGAAGACCACGTGTAACAACACCTGCACAGGATGGGTACATCTGAATATCACACCTGCGTGACGGGTACAGGATCGTCACAACAACTGCCCGAGTCACACCAGGAACACACAATCCCTCCATCTCACAGCAAGAACTGACAAATCTGGTCCAGTCCATGAGGAGGAGAAGCACTGCAGTACTTCAAGCAGCTGGTGGCCACCAGATACTGACTGGTACTGACTGATTTTGAGCCTCCCTTCATTCAGGGACACATTGGGAAACATTTCTACTTTGTCTTGTGGTGTCGACTCTTTTAGTGTTCATACAAATATTTACACATTAAGTTTACTGAAAGTAAAAACAGTTGAAAGTCAGAGGACGTTTCTTTTTTTGCTGAGTATATTAATACTGCAGCAAAGTCCAATGTCTTTTTCTCCTGCAGGTTGCGTAACTGCAGCATTACAGAAGAAGACTGTGTCGCTCTTGCTGAAGCTCTAAGGACGAAGTCACACCTGAGAGAGCTCGATCTGCACGGTAATGATTTAGGAGAACAGGGAGTGAAGCTGCTCTCTGAAATACAGGAGGATGAAAAGTTCACACTGGAGACATTGGAGTGAGTTACTGATATATTAATCCTTACACAAGATATAAATAGTGTGTATAAGGGAAATCTATTTTATCTAATATCTCCCAGCCATAAGATATAATAGCATGGTTGCTATTAATACCAAAATTGTAGCCATAAAGTGTGTGGTGTGTGCAACATTTAATGTTATGGAATGTTATACTTGATATGTACTGTAGCCCCCAAGTTATTATTTGGCATGAAGAAATAAAAAGAAATGCATTGTGTAAGGATTTCTTGTTTTTTGGTAGACCCCCTTTGGTCTACTCAGTTCTCCGCCTGTATTCTGCTGTCCCGTCTGAGCTCAGGGAACCCCTCAATAAAACACACCAGTCAGTGCTCAGTGAGATGTTCAAAGTTTATTGTAGAAGACAGAAGTATACTGTATATATGCGCACACACACACAAAGAACCAAAAAGGAGGGCACAGGAGCGGTTACATCTGGTCCGCAATGTTTATAAAAGATAACATAGAAAAGAACAGGAGCCTGGAAGTTGCTCTTAGTTAGGAGCCTCAAACGGTTTTATGACCTGAACAAAGATTAACTAAGGAATGTGTTTGCTGATAGTGCAGCATGTCGAGGTCTAGGAAAGAAAACACTGTTCTCATGCACACATATCATGAAACACACTAGAAATTAAATATTCCCTACACATTGTGTCTTCTCAACCCTCAGCAAGTGAGATCAAATCTTCATGACCACTCACAGCATGAACATTTAAGTAAATATTACCTTTTAAAATGAGTGAGTTTTGGCTTTTTAGTGAGAATTTACAGTATAAGTGTGCAGAATTATTACGTAACTAAATGAAAAACTATTTATTCCCATCTCAATTGTTTACTTAAAATGTTAAGAGCAAGAGTACTTCTTTTCAGTAAGTGCCATGAGTCTTTCATCCATGGAGTCTAGCCTGGTCTTAATTCTGTTGGGAAGTACAATAGAGTACTTGGATGCAGGTAATGGAGTTTTGTCCTGAATTAACATCATATTCTGCTTGAATAATGCAGACTTCTTACTTTAATAGAGTTTATTTTAAAAACTGGCTGGAGGTTCTGGAGTTGATTTTAAGTACATGTTCAACTCAAAATGTCCAACTAGTTGATTCTTAACAACAGCCCTCCTCCTAATCTTTCCTCAGATATTTCTTTGCTCCAATCTTCACGTTTCTACTTGTGAGTCTTGTTCAGTGCTGGGCACATTTCAGGTTTCCTTACCTTGGCCATGTCTTTGAGCACTGAACATCTTGTACTTCTGGACACTTCAGATAGTCTGGTTCTGGAATATGGTGGCATTAGAGGATAGTAGGTTCCTGGTAGATTCATGTTTAATTCTTCTCAGGTCTTTTGTGGTTAACTTCCATCTTTTCTTCTCCACACAATTTGTGGCCCCGTTGACTGCAACAAAACAGTTGATTGTCCTGTAATCACCCCTCAATAACTAAACTATTTCAAAAGTGTTGCATCCCTCTGGAAGACATTTTACAATTTTGGACTTAAGTGTTAAACCCCATTTTTCCCCTATTATGCCTCAGGTAAAGAAACTGCCTAATACAAACCGGATTCCAAAACAGTTGGGACACTAAACAAATTGTGAATAAAAACTGAATGCAATGATGTGGAGATGGCAAATGTCAGTATTTTATCCAGAATAGAACATAGATGACAGATCAAAAGTTTAATCCGAGAAAATGTATAATTTTAAAGGAAAAATATGTTGATTCCAAATTTCACGGTGTCAACAAATCCCAAAAAAGTTGGGACAAGTAGCAATAAGAAGCTCGAAAAAGTAAATTTGAGCATAACGAAGAGCTGGAAGACCAATTAACAGTAATTAGGTTAATTGGCAACATGATTGCGTATAAAAAGAGCTTCTCAGAGTGGCAGTGTCTCTCAGAAGCCAAGATGGGTAGAGGATCACCAATTCCCACAATGTTGCGCAGAAAGATAGTGGAGCAATATCAGAAAGGTGTTACCCAGCGAAAAATTGCAAAGACTTTGCAGTTATCATCATCAACTGTGCATATTATCATCTGAAGATTCAGAGAATCTGGAACAATCTCTGTGCGTAAGGGTCAAGGGCGTAAAACCATACTGGATGCCCGTGATCTCCGGGCCCTTAAACGACACTGCACCACAAACAGGAATGCTACTGTAAAGGAAATCACAGAATGGGCTCAGGAATACTTCCAGAAACCATCGTCAGTGAACACAATCCACCGTGCCATCCGCCGTTGCCAGCTGAAACTCTACAGTGCAAAGAAGAAGCCATTTCTAAGCAAGATCCACAAGCACAGGCGTTTTCATTGGGCCAGGGATCATTTAAAATGGAGTGTGGCAAAATGGAAGACTGTTCTGTGGTCAGACGAGTCACGATTCGAAGTTCTTGTTGGAAATGTGGGACGCCATGTCATCCGGACCAAAGAGGACAAGGACAACCCAAGTTGTTATCAACGCTCAGTTCAGAAGCCTGCATCTCTGATGGTATGGGGTTGCATGAGTGCGTGTGGCATGGGCAGCTTGCATGTCTGGAAAGGCACCATCAATGCAGAAAAATATATTCAGCTTCTAGAACAACATATGCTCCCATCCAGACGTCATCTCTTTCAGGGAAGACCCTGCATTTTTCAACAAGATAATGCCAGACCACATTCTGCATCAATCACATCATGGCTGCGTAGGAGAAGGATCCGGGTACTGAAATGGCCAGTCTGCAGTCCAGATCTTTCCCCTATAGAGAACATTTGGCGCATCATAAAGAGGAAGGTGCGACAAAGAAGGCCCAAGACGATTGAACAGTTAGAGGCCTGTATTAGACAAGAATGGGAGAGCATTCCTATTTCTAAACTTGAGAAACTGGTCTCCTCGGTCCCCAGACGTCTGTTGAGTGTTGTAAGAAGAAGGGGAGATGCCACACAGTGGTGAAAATGGCCTTGTCCCAACTTTTTTGGGATTTGTTGACACCATGACATTTTGATTCACCATATTTTCCCTTAAAATGATACATTTTCTCAGTTTAAACTTTTGTTCCGTGATTTATGTTCTATTCTGAATAAAATATTGACATTTGCCATCTCCACATCATTGCATTCAGTTTTTATTCACAATTTGTTTAGTGTCCCAACTTTTTTGGAATCCGGTTTGTAATTATGCACACCTTGATATACTGTAGGGTGCTAATAAATCCCTCATTACATAAATACAAATCACCTGAGAATGTTTGAATCCAATTAGCATTCAAGTTCGGAGTTTGAAAATATGCATAGAAATAACTATAAATTCAGGGTACGCTCTTGCCTAATAATTGTGCTTGTAATGTACAAGTTCCACATTCCCACTTGGTCTTTAAAAGTTTTATGAAGCACGGTATTATTATTAGTGAAGTGAATGAAGCTGGACATGGAATTAGTGATAGTGATGTGGGACAGGTGTGGAGAGAAGCTTCATAGCTCCTGGACACACTGACACAACCAGCTTCCAGCAGACAAATTCTACTAGCAACCACGAACTTTAAAATTATATGATTTAAAAAAAGAAAAGAAAAATAAAGCTCCAGTAGCAATTAAACATCCAAATCATTCTGTTAATGGAAAATACACTAAACAGTGCTCTGGTATAGTTAAGATTAAAACATCACAATTTTAATGTTTTGATTTTTATGTAGTTTTAAAGGAAGTGGCCTAGAATTTTATTATCATCATATTAGTTATGTTAGCTGATGTAGTTTCGTAAGTAAAAGCAGTAAAAATGAGTTAAATGTTTTCAGAAGGTGTGTGCAGGGGGTATGGATGTGACTTTCTGTATGAATGGAATACATGTGGATGTCTGAGAATTTTGTCCAATTATCTTACAGACGCTGAATCTCCAGACCTGACCTGGTGTAAGGATGAAGTCACAACACAACATCGGAACTTTTTGTCACTTGTTTATTACTGTACATCTGTTATTCTGAGCTGATTTCTATGTATATACAGTCTATCTATTTTTTGCTACTTTGGTTTGTTGATTTGATTTGTTTATTTGGGTAAAGAGGTAAATAAACACTATGTTGATAGTCAGGTATTTACTATCAACTCTTCAGTATATTTTGTGCAGTTATTTTCTGAGTTTAATATTATTATACAAGTTGTTGGTTTTTTATTGCTGCTGGTGTCTAACAGCCACCCAACAAATTTTGTTGCATCATTACAGTAAACTCTCTTTATCTTATCTTTAACTTTACAGTTTACTACATGTGTCATTTTCACACACAAAAAAAATGCTTTTAGACAAAGAATATGATGAGTTCCAGTTCGCTGGCTATCTATAACTGAAACATTATGTTATCACATGTGATCATGTCAAGACTGTAACCTCATATTTGTCAATGCTGCTGAAGTCAAGCTTTATAGACGTGTCCAGGAAACTCCATGACAAAGTGTTACGGACTGAATAAAAGACAAACTGATAAGTGATCACTAAGCGCACATTTTTCTACTTTTCTAATTAACTGTAAGTTTACACTAGTAGTGTGATCAGTGACAGAGTTTGTTCATTATTGCAGATAATAAGGTGCGATAATGAGCCACGCAAACTAATGCATGATTAAACTCCAACAGGGGGCAGTATAGTCTAAAATATGAGATTTCTTTGCCACATAAGTCATTTGATGATGATTCAATTACCTGTCACATGGACCGTACAGAACAGTGAAATGATTTTTTTCCCATATTTTCCTGGTATGACACTGGGGTCAGAGCGCAGGGTCAGCTGGGATACAGCTCCCCCTGGATCAGAGAGGGTTCACCGCAAGGGGGAGAAAAAAAAAAATACTTCACACTCGATCAAAATCCAGGACCCTCCTTTCATGACTTTTCCTAGATCTGTGAGCTTAATCACCCTGCATGCTTAAATTTTCAAAATGGCACCAGTAAGAGCCAGTATAAAGCTATTTTGCTCTTATTTACGTGAAATTCCTGACAGCTGCACGGCGGCATGACGTTTCCTATGCGTCATTCAGTGTGTATATGCATCTCAGGTTTCATTCCATATATGCAGTTTATATAACATTTTAAGATATAATTAATTAGTTCGTTCATTCTATTTGAAGCTTCTGAACTTCTCGGATGTTTTTTTAGTGTGACAGTGTTTTAGGTTAGTTCTGAACTCGCTTCCGTGAAATTATCGCTAAAACAATGTAATGACCCTCCTGAGGATATAAAGCTTTATTATTGTGTTTGAATAAATCATATCTACGACAGCTGAACAACTTCACTTTTCTGTTATGGTAACATAAGCACCTCAGATACCTGTCGCTGCTGTTTATCGAAATGGTGGCTCAGTGGTATGTGTTTCGCTTGCTATGTGGAAGACCCGGGTTCGATTCCCAGCCAGTGATCAACAATAATACCGAGGGTTTCTAAATTAAGTTGAAATGTAAATTATTGTGTCCTATTTATATGATGTCCTCGATTATGATTATAATAAATATAAACAATTTTTCAAGTAAAAAAACTCTATGAGGCACTGTATAGGGCTTAAATCAAACTTCACTCATGCACACACACATGAAACACTTGCATACACGTATATGAAACAGTCACATACATATATACTACTAACTGCTACATATGAAATGTGCACATATACACAAACTCTCCGTACACACACAGCTGCACAGAGCAGCGAACTTTAGCGCTGTAGGGAACTAGTGAACAACGGATCTTCATTTTAGCGGAAAAGGGAATGAAAAATTCATCGCTGGAGCGTGAAAAAATTTAACCTGAAAAATTCTTTATATATTTATTATAATCATTATCGAGGACGACATCATATATAGTGGTGTGAAAAACTATTTGCCCCCCTCCTGATTTCTTATTCTTTTGCATGTTTGTCACACAAAATGTTTCTGATCATCAAACACATTTAACTATTAGTCAAAGATAACACAAGTAAACACAAAATACAGTTTTTAAATGAGGGGTTTTATTATTTAGGGAGAAAAAAAATCCAAACCTACATGGCCCTGTGTGAAAAAGTAATTGCCCCCTGAACCTAATAAACTGGTTGGGCCACCCTTAGCAGCAATAACTGCAATCAAGCGTTTGCGATAACTTGCAACAAGTCTTTTTACAGCGCTCTGGAGGAATTTTGGCCCACTCATCTTTGCAGAATTGTTGTAATTCAGCTTTATTTAAGGGTTTTCTAGCATGAACCGCCTTTTTAAAGTCATGCCACATCATCTCAATAGGATTCAGGTCAGGACTTTGACTAGGCCACTCCAAAGTCTTCATTTTGTTTTTCTTCAGCCATTCAGAGGTGGATTTGCTTGTGTGTTTTGGGTCATTGTCCTGCTGCAGCACCCAAGATCGCTTCAGCTTGACTTGACGAACATATAGCCGGACATTCTCCTTCAGGATTTTTTGGTAGACAGTAGAATTCATGGTTCCATCTATCACAGCAAGCCTTCCAGGTCCTGAAGCAGCAAAACAACCCCAGACCATCACACTACCACCACCATATTTTACTGTTGGCATGATGTTCTTTTTCTGAAATGCTGTGTTACTTTTACGCCAGATGTAACAGGACACGCACCTTCCAAAAAGTTCAACTTTTGTCTCGTCGGTCCACAAGGTATTTTCCCAAAAGTCTTGGCAATCATTGAGATGTTTTTTAGCAAGATTGAGACGAGCCTTAATGTTCTTTTTGCTTAAAAGTGGTTTGCGCCTTGGAAATCTGCCATGCAGGCCGTTTTTGTCCAGTCTCTTTCTTATGGTGGAGTCGTGAACACTGACCTTAATTGAGGCAAGTGAGGCCTGCAGTTCTTTAGATGTTGTCCTGGGGTCTTTTGTGGCCTCTCGGATGAGTTGTCTCTGCGCTCTTGGGGTAATTTTGGTCGGCCGGCCATTCCTGGGAAGGTTCACCACTGTTCCATGTTTTTGCCATTTGTGGATAATGGCTCTCACTGTGGTTCGCTGGAGTCCCAAAGCTTTAGAAATGGCTTTATAACCTTTACCAGACTGATAGATCTCAATTACTTTTGTTCTCATTTGTTCCTGAATTTCTTTGGATCTTGGCATGATGTCTAGCTTTTGAGGTGCTTTTGGTCTACTTCCCTGTGTCAGGTAGCTCCTATTTAAGTGATTTCTTGATTGAAACAGGTGTGGCAGTAATCAGGCCTGGGAGTGACTACAGAAATTGAACTCAGGTGTGATAAACCACAGTTAAGTTAACTATTTTTTAACAAGGGGGGCAATCACTTTTTCACACAGGGCCATGTAGATTTGGAGGTTTTTTTTCTCCCTTAATAACGTAAACCTTCATTTAAAAACTGCATTGTGTGTTCACTTATGTTATCTTTGACTTATAGTCAACGGTTTTTGATGAGCAGAAACATTTAAGTGTGACAAACATGCAAAAGAATAAGAAATCAGGAAGGGGGCAAATAGTTTTTCACACCACTGTAAATAGGACACAATTTGCATTTCAACTTAATTTAGAAACCCTCAGTATTATTGTTATTGTTGATCACTGGCTGGGAATCGAACCTGGATCGTCCACACGGCAAGCGAAACACATACCACTGAGCCACCATTTCGATAAGCAGCAGCGACAGGAATCAGAGGTGCATATGTTACCATAACGGAAAAGTGAAGTTGTTCAGCTGTGGTAGATCTGATTTATTCAAACACAATAATAAAGCTTTATATCCTCAGGAGGGTCATTACATTGTTTTAGCGATGTTTAGGTGCTTATGTTACCATAACGGAAAAGTGAAGTTCAGCTGTTTAGTGTCACCATGCAGATGTTACACCCCGTGTAGTTATCGAAATCTTTGGTTTAGTTCTGAGTGGCCACACATCACTTACACATTCCCGAATAGGCGCGTCGTCCGTTGCCTAGCAACACCGAACGAAACGATGCATAATCGTGGTGTTTGCTTCGGTTTGACATAGCATAGTTTATTATCTGCTGTGGTAGATCTGATTAATTCAAACACAATAATAAAGCTTTAGCGATTTTAGTGATAATTTCACGGAAGCCAGTTCAGAACTAATCTAAAGCACTATCACACTAAAAAAAACATACGAGAAGTTCAGAAGCTTCAAATAGAATGAATGAACTAATTAATTTTCTTAAAACGTTATAAAATTAAGTAGAGACTTAGTGACTCCCCTTAGAGACTCTGTGGTAGGTTTTCTCAGTTGAATATGAAAAAAATAAAAAATACAGCTGATTATCAACGCGGGAATGAATGGCGCATTGCACAAGTGCAAGTTTATCTTGAAGCTAAACTATTTGCTTTGGGTGAAAGCACCATCTAGGGATCATTGTGTGTCAGCAACAGCTTCCCATTCAAAACAATAAGCGGTCAAATGACCACTGAACCGCGTTATAAGTAGGTGACACTGGCGCGGTGCTTCTAGTGTTAAGGACCTTGCTCAGGAGTTTAACTGTGGCAGCTTGGGCTCGAACCCTCAATTTTTTTCTCAATAATACTGCAACCTACAGCCTTAACTGACTGAGCCACCACTGGCCTCATTTATTCTCACTGTGGCTGTTTATAATCTGTTTAATATTTCTTGTAAAACTATTTTAATAAACAAATGTTGACCTTTTCTGACAGCAAAAACTTTGAATGTAGGAACAGAACATTATTTTAGTTTTGATGTCATCAGTATTGTAAATGTATAATATTTAGTCTTGTTTCTGACCTGTGACATGATGTTTCATCCTATTATCAATCATTAATGAATTAGTGAATGAATCTATAATTTGTTCATTAGGTTTCAATTCCTTCTTTGAGTGTGTATACTGTAAGTGATCAAGAAACCAATCCAGTGACAATGAGTGTGTCAAAAGAGAATTTTGATGGCTTTTTAAAAAAATACATATACATTAAAATGTCAGTTGCACCACAGATCTTGTACATAAAGTGCCTGGAGATTAAAACTTGCACAGTTCCACAGAGTGACGTGGTTGGACCAGCCAATGCTGAATGTGGGTGAGTGTGTGTTAAACTGAAGCTAAAGTATAAGGTTTAGCTGCGGCAGGTAACAAGGCACATCAAGAACATTTTCATAATTTTAGATTTCTTGTCACATGTTACAGATAAACATTACAATCTTTTACATTAAACTGTATTTCTAATGAGATAAAGAACACAAAACTGCTTTTCTTTCTCGTCAGAGTGAATGATAAATTCCCTGTTTTGTTGTGTAGCCGCACTGACAGGCGCTCTACTCTGCCCTGTGTGTTTGGGTTCAGATTGTTTTTCCAAAAAACCTGAGTTTACTGCTACTGCTATTTTTGTATGTTAGTGGAAAAGGTCATGTGATCTGATGAATCTAGACATAACTTTTCCAGAATGATACAGTAGGTGTGTCAGGGTAAGAAGGGAGACAGATGAAGTGATGCACATCATACCTAGTGTCTACCGTACAAGCAGTGTTATGATTTGGGGTTGCTTCTGTTGCTCAGGTCTAGGCTCAGCAGCATTATGTGTCCAAAATATTGCCACTGAATGACCAGATTTTTCCATCAATTAATATTTTTCTGCCCTGATGGCACGGGTATATTCCAAGATGATGATGCCAGGATTCATGGGATATTGTGTGTGAGCGGTTCACGGAGCATGAGGAATCAGTGTCCTTCATCCGTAAATCAGGCCTATATGGTAGAGTGGCCAGAAGGAAGCCACTGCGTAGTAAAAGGCACATGGCAGACCGTCTGGAGTTTGCCAAAAGGCAAAACAGATCATGAGAAACAAAATTCTAAGGTCTGATGAGACTCTCTGGCCACTCTACCATATACAGTGGGAGCCACATCAAACAGCCGCCTGGAGCATGACGGCTCCGTGGCAGGTCCATGAAGGATTAATGGACGCTTCGTGCATGTAATGTGATCCCCCGCGATGACGCAGTTAACAATGCCCCGCTCCATAAACGCCCCCATGAGCTTTCTAAAAAGATGGTTGCAATGCTGTATAATTCCTCCAGATGGAGCATTGACTGGCACAGTTAACTGCAGTGTCCAGGAAACCCAATACCATATCTTTAATATATAGACAGTTCTTGTAGTCACAACATAGTTTCATAAATAGATGACGTGGTAAGAAAAACAACAACAAACCGATTAATAAAACAGATTTGTTAAATCACTCAATACACAACCCATGATTATGCTATTTATTATTTAATAATGAATTAATAAAACTAGTTAGTGAAATATTTTTAAGACATTCTGAAATGATCCTTAAAGACACGGTAACGTCTGTAATTCGTCTATACCGATCATTGTAGGTATGGAATAAAAACGCGGGCTATGTACAGTATTTTACATTACGGTGTATTTTACCTCGTTCCATTTAATATACTGATTGATAATATTTTGCTGCAAAGTAAAGTTCAAAATGTAATGTCTGCTTGGGATTGTTTGTTATATTTTTGATGTTTTTTTTTCACTGAGAGTCAACAAGTGGCATAAGAAAGCCAATTAATGGCGCATGCAACCTGGAACAAATATCTGCCCATATGGATCAGTATTTCGTTAGTCATTTAATCATGCATAATGCTCCCCCATCAAAAAATCACTAATTAATCACTTATCACAACTGTGAATGGATGCGGCAGCAGAGACAGATTAAATGCCCATAAACACTTGGAAACAATAGTAAAAAAGTTCCAGAGGGTTAGCGCCTGTTATACTAATGTATTTTACTCATTTTTTACTGTTTATATTTCGTCTGGTTTTACGCAATTTCGTGTGTGTGCGCACGCGAGAGAGAGAGGATACTCTGACAAGAGCAAATTCCGTGTGGCTCCCGTGGCGCAATGGGTTAGCGTGTGGTACTTATAAAGCGGTCCAGTTGAAGCAGTGCCGAGTTCGAGCCTCACCCAAAGCATTTTACTGCATATCACGCTGTGAATGTGACAAATCAAATTTTTATTTGAAAGTAAAGCTTAAAATGTAACTCCTGCTTGGGTTTGTTTTCGTTATATTTTTGATGTTTTCGCTGAAAGTCAAATTGGCATAACAAATTGATTGTCGCATAATATCTGGAACAAATATCTGTCCATACGGATCATTCATTCATTCATTTTCTATACCGCTTAATCCTGTGTTCAGGGTCACGGGGGACCTGGAGCCTATCCCAGGAGACTTCGGGCACTAGGCGGGGTACACCCTGGACAGGGTGCCAATCCATCGCAGGGCACACACACATACACACACTCACACACCCAATCCATACGGATCAGTATTTCTTTAGTCATTTAACCAGCATAATATCCTACATCAAAGATCTGATGGGGCATAAATCACTTATCACAACTGTGTATAGATGCAGCAGCAGAGACAGATTTAATCCGCATAAACATTCACACTTGAAAACAAAACTAACAGAAGTAAACAGTTCTAGAGTGTTAGTGCCTGTTATCACAGGACAGGAATCACCTATAGGCAGAGGTGTCAAGTAACGAAGTACAAATACTTTGTTACCTTACTTAAGTAGAAATTTTGGGTATCTATACTTTACTGGAGTAATTATTTTTCAGCCGACTTTTTACTTCTACTCCTTACATTCTTAAGCAATTATCTGTACTTTCTACTCCTTACATTTTAAAAACAGCCTCGTTACTCTATTTTCATGATCAGAACGCGCAACCCCTCCGGTCGCATGATCAGAACGCGCACAACGCCATCACATGACCCCCCCCCGTCACATGATCAGAACGCGCACAACGCCCCCCCCGTCACATGATCAGAACGCGCACAACGCCACCCCCACCCCTTGCATGATCAGAAAGCGAGACCTTAATGCTTTTGTCGCCCCTCACTGCACTTTTACTTTTATACTTTAAGTAGTTTTGAAACCAGTACTTTTAAACTTTTACTTAAGTAAAAAGCTTGGGTTGATACTTCAACTTCTAAAGAAGTATTTTTGAACCCTAGTATCTATACTTCTACTCAAGTGATGAATGTGAATACTTTTGACACCACTGCCTACAGGATACTACTGTATTTTTACTGCTCATATTTTTTTACCCTAGTTTCATTTGGTTTTACGCGATTTCATGTGGTATTTGTGTGTGTCTGTGTGTGTACAGTGTGTGTGTGTGTGTGTGTGAGTGCGAGAGAGCGTGTGCGCGAGAGAGGGCTTACATGGTGATTTGTCCAAGGTTACTAAAACCTGGCTTGCTACCTATAAACATTTCAATTTAACTCATGGGTCTCAATCACAGATTACATGACAAATTATATAGTCTGAAACGTTCATTTGAACATTTAAAAATATATACAAAAACATAAATACTAATGTTATCATGGTGTAAATTATTAACATTATGTTAGGTCCTGCCCTTAATTAATTCAAATTATAATTACTTTTACATAGTATAGTTACTGGACGGACATGACCAAAACTAGCTTTCATTTAGCCTTTCTAAAATCAATCCATCTATCATTTATAATCAGAAAACATTATGATCTGTTCAATAGCCCATCTGTTTTAATTTAGTTTATATTTTTTATTATTCATAAGACAACCTTTCAGTTTTGTAAATATTTTAGTTATAGTTTGTTAAGTCTTACTTTAGGTTAAACGTTTTTGAGAATTTGACCATCCAGCTTAGATAAATGTTATGTCATTGATTGATAAAATCTGGATTAAGGATATTTTATTTTATTTTATTTCTTTAATTTTTATTTTCCCCCTGAGGGATTGCCACCTTATTGTGGTCAGGGGGTTTTGCGTGCCTCAACACAATTCAGCAAGAACAATACTGTTACTATAAGCCCAGGGAAAAACAGTGCTCGAACATGATGCCCCCTTCACATTTCTGACTGCGCCCCTCCCCCCCCTGGTCTAGAACGTCCCTGCCTCTGACCCTGTTTCTATGACCAATAATTATGATTTTCAGCCCAACTCTTTGACTATTTAAAACAAAGTTGTGTCCCATTTTTTGCCCATTGAAGTTGTTGGTTCAACTAAACAGTTTTTAAATACCCAAACAATCCCCCAAAATTAAAACACGCAAACATGACTTTAACAATTCAATTTATTCTTCCAAAACTAGTCAGTTAAAACAGTAATTTATATAAAACAGGTGAACACATGTTGTCTTTTTGCTTAAAGTTCATTAAACTACCCGGATACACCAGCTGCTTATAAGTCTCTATCTATAGTTCTTTTATATTAAAATATTAATTTTTCAAATATCAAAACTATTAAACATGGAACAGTTTAAGTCCTTGTTTCCCCCAAAATACTTTATCAGACATTTAGCAGTTCTATGTTCAGAATATACAGTAGACCCGAACAAACATCATTCTAAAGCTGTCGGACTGTGACGTCATCCCTCCTACAGCTCCGTCAACAGCTTGTTCAGGCTCCTCCAGTCCTGTAGCTCCAAAAGTCCAGCCGTCAGCCGTCTGACCCCCCAAATCCTCCACAGCGGAGCTCTGCTTAAAGACAACAGGAGAATTTAGTCAAGACAAAGATAAATAAACTTCACAGAACATCTAGTTCTAATAAAAATTAAATATATTAATAAACCTATTTACCACAGAGTGTGTAAAACACTGTTTTGGGAAGTCTGGAATGTAAATAAACTTCCTGTGCTAATGTTAACCAGTGAACAGTGTTAGTGTTAACCAGTGACTGTCTGTATTATCGTCTGCATTAAATTAACCGAGAATTTACTTAATGCGCTTCTCATACAAATAAGTTAAGCGATATAACACTCGTATATGAGCATTAGTTCATCCCTGAGGCCAAACTATAACTTACTGAAGCCCCTCACACGCACACACACACCTCACCCCTCCTTAACTAATAAACACTTCAGTGTTGTTATTCAGCTCGTTAACCAAGCGC
Organism: Channallabes apus; assembly: GCA_030522415.1. Taxonomy (NCBI): domain Eukaryota; kingdom Metazoa; phylum Chordata; class Actinopteri; order Siluriformes; family Clariidae; genus Channallabes; species Channallabes apus. Next base: position 49,547,679 of record CM060110.1, on the reverse strand, counting down.
TCGCGCTACCGCGGAAAGTCCCGGCCGAAGTGTGTAAAATATAAACCGGGTTATGAGCGTTACTAGCTCCTGTACAGCTTCCCTCAGTCTCTGTCCCTCATCAACTGCATCACATTATATTACAGTCACAGAAATAACCTGCAGATTAACTCTTAACCAGAGAATAAATAACCGCTGAATTTATCCAGACAACACGCGGTGAGATTCTCTCAGTATTTACAGAGAACACAAACACTCTTCATCGGGTAGTGCAGCTCTTGTAATAGGGACATTAATAGTATTTTCGAAGCTTGAGCATGTTTTTGAGTTAAAGTGGAGTGACATTGTGAGTGTGTGACACTGACAGTAAGCTGTAATATTAACTCCAGACTTGGTAAACAGATCATTAAGTTCTCTAAAGTCACATCTGACCGCTGCTGCTGCTGCCAGTGATATTTAAAACGGCCAATAAAAAAACTAAACTGGGAAAAACTGTAAACTACCCCGAACACATTTAATAAAATAAAACATCACTTACCACGAATAGTCCGTTAAGCCGCCATCTTCATCTCTGTAGTTTGGCAGCGTCAGTTCGGCGGGGGTGGAGGCGGGTTGTTAAAATCACGTGATTGCAACTCCGCGCAGCTGGCTTGTTTTAACGTGTTATTGAGAACGAAGCACCATCTAGTGGTGGCACCAGGTAAATGAATAAATAGGGCTTGAATGGGCGTGTTTACTGTGAAATCTTGACACGCCTTTCTGTCAGAAAAGGGAGGGGGGATTACGGCGTGCAAAGGGCATTCACACGCCATTCACACTTCAGCCACACGGTCGCGGCTATTTGGCGTGGCTCCCAGTGTAGGCCTGATTGGTGGATTGCTGCAGAGATGGTCGTCCTTCTGGAAGGTTCTCCTCTCTCCACAGAGGACCTCTGGAGCTCTGACAGAGTGACCTTCGGGTTCTTGGTCACCACCCTGACTAAGGCCCTTCTCCCCCGAACGCTCAGTTTAGATGGCCGACCAACTCTAGGAAGAGTCATGGTGGTTTCGAACTTCTTCCACTTACGGATGATGGAGGCCACTGTGCTCATTGGGACCTTCCCCAGATTTGTGCCTCGAGACAATCCTGTCTCGGAGGTCTACAGACAATTCCTTTGACTTCATGCTTGGTTTGTGCTCTGACATGAACTGTCAACTGTGGGACCTTATATAGACAGCTGTGTGCCTTTCCAAATCATGACCAATCAGCTGAACTTACCACAAGTGGACTCCAACAGGATGCGTCTGAGCTCAATTTTGAGCTTCATGGCAAAGGCTGTGAATACTTATGTACATGTGCTTTCTCAATTTAAAAAAAAAAATAAATTAGAAAAAATCTCAAGTAAACTTTTCTCATGTTGTCATTATGGGGTGTTGTGTGTAGAATTCTGAGGGGCAAAATGAATTTAATCCATTTTAGAATAAGGCTGTGTGACATAAAATGTGGAAAAGATGATGGAGTGAATACTTTCCGGATGCACTATACAGTATATATATATATATATATATATATATATATATATATATATATATATATATATATATATATATATATATGTGTGTGTGTTAATGGAGTTGTATACAGTTCTGTAATATTTTTACTCGTATTAAAACTTATAACTAACAATTTTCTACAAAGTTAAATGGTTATTAACTACATTATTTAATATTAAATTGATAATCAACTACATAATATAATATAATAATGGAGTATAAATAAACTGTTTCCATGTTCAGGGAGCTGTAGATGGGGAATTCCAAGTGTCGAATAAAATGACGTCACGTTTTGAGCTTTTTGTAAAAGTAGTGTAAAGAATATTATGCAATTGGAATCATAGCCGTTTTTTTGTTTATTTGTTTGTTGGTGCTGATGGTGAAGTGAACTAAACGAACAAACTGAATATAATTTTTCTTAAAGAAATATAATTCTTCATCCAGTAGGTGGTGCTATAAAGTGCATTAATGTCAAAACGAATTGAAGCCCTTAAAACTTAAACCATTTTAGCCTTTATTTGTTTTGCTGTTTTTTCTTTAAAACATATACAGGGATCAGGATTGTGTAGTAGAGAGTAATATTCTTTTTTTCCGCACAACCAAGGCAACATGATGAACTCAATTTCATTTCCTTTGAACCAACTTTTTTGGAAAATTTTAACCAAAAAAATGTTTGTGATTTTTGTCCTTTAAAAAAAAAAATAAGAATCATTGTAGCTAACTGCAAACTGGTTTGTGTTTAGTCTTATTGATCTAAAGCACTCAGTCACCTGAACCCAGCTTAGTGTTTATGAAGAGTGACAAATCAATAGTTATACCAATACTGTTTCAACAGTCAGAGAAAGAAAGGTAAGGAATATTTAATGAATAATTATATTTGTATTTAAATTTATCCACTAACAGGTTCATATAGTAACATATGTTTAAACAGATTTTTAAAAAGAAATAAAGAACAGCTACTTTAGTCTATAAAAAAGTCGGGCAAGATTAAGAAAAAAGGAGCATTGGGACGCAACTTGAATTGACAAATTTATGAATGTGAATGTTGCTTATTTCATAGAACAATCAGTTTCATGGTTGTAACTATAACTATCACACCACTGACAATGGGTTTTATTTCATATTAAACATTAGCTTAATATTGTCTTTTTTTAAGAGACAAGCATGGCATATCATATTTGTCTATGGTGCTGGATGCTGCTTCCCAGGGCCAGGTACATATTTGTATAATTGAGTTTAGGAGTTTAGTTATTGAGGCTATTGATTCTGCAAATTAATGATGTTTTTTTAATTACTACTGGATTAGCATATGTCTCCTAAAGTACACTGGCGGCCAAGAAAAAAAGTTTGTTTTTAAATTGCCAAAATATTATCCTGTGTCAAGCAAAGGAAATTACTTAAGAAATTTTTTTATTTATGGAATTTGGTTAAAAAAAAAAAAAAAAAAAACTTCCTTAAACCCTGGAAGAATGGTGCTCAAGCATCAACTTCACAAAAGAAATGTGGTTGCGGAAAGAAAAGAAACTGATCAAAGATCACTTGAACGCTTGGTGGAGTGGGATGGTTAAAAATGGCCTGTAACAATTATGCTTATGCTTATGAGTGAATGTAAGAGCATTTCCAGGTTATCACATCTATGGAGTTATTTATTTATTTTTTTCACATCCTTCCCATTTCTATCTCTTTGCCTCGCCAACCTGTACAGATCCACCTCTCCCTCCTTACTGTCCAATCTAGTGTACAAGTCCTTATATGCTCTTTGTTTATTTTTTGTAAGGTCACTGGCAGTCGTGTAAGCATTTCACTGCATATCGTACTGTGTATGACTTTGTATGTGACAAATAAAATTTTAATTTGAAATTCTGGTATATTATTTGTGGAATTATCTCAGAAAAAAAAAGTGTTTTGTTGTCCAAATGAGCACTACCAAATTCATAAAAAGAAAGTGGAGACTCCTTTAGGAGACTGAGATTTTAGATCCTGTAATAGTTTATCAAGGTACAATTCAACCAAACCTTTGTTCTACAGAGTGATGTCCACCTCCTGATATCATTCAGACACCTGAAGCATTTACATACCAGCCAAAACTAATTTTATTACAAGCCCAGGCAAATCTAAATGACTACATAAAATTAGTTTGTCACTAACAAAAATAACAGTTTTCTAGTGAAGGAAATGAAGACAAGAGTAAAATGATGTTTCCTACCAGAAGGGAAATTTCTCCAGGATCTTCTCCCTCTTCTCCTTTCCTAGAGTCTGCTCTGAGGTGATAAGAGGAACACTGAAGAGCAACACAGTCCTCCTTTTGATCTTCTCTCTCGTCTATGGGCTGATAGTCGACTACAGAAACAAACACAGGAAGTTTACAGCCGAATCATTTATCAGCTTCTCTCACATTATGTAGCGTTACACATTAAGACATCAACTTGCATTTAGTATATGGCAGGGGTGATAGCGTTCCGGCACCACGCGGGATTTCCGGCGTACTGTGGCTGCAGGGGAAAAAAAAAATAAATGAATAAATAAATCAGGATCACGGATATTGATCAGTCATTTAACTAGATCTGAGATGCGCAGGTTATAGCCACAAAACCAGCCAATCAGAGACATCCACACACTACTGCTGATTGGCTGTTCCTTCTCCATCACCTGCGCATCTCAGAGAAATGACATCAATATCCGTGATCAGTGAGTATACGTTGTACGTTGTGTGCTCCTTAGACTGACATACTCTACATGCTGGACTAACGTCGGGCTTAAAACCTGAGGCCCTGCTAGGACACGTCGGGTTGGACGTCGACAGTGAGGCAGTACATAGCGCCAAAACTTTACCCACATATCAAGCAGCTGTTGCGCATCAGTATTTGTGACAAAAGGGGCGGCGTTGGGGTTTAACAGAACATTGGAACTTGGTGACTGACATGACAGGAGTTCAGGTTGTTTCGGAAGACTGCAATACTGGATCATCACAAACCATCACCGTATTCTGACAGTAAGCGGACACAGATGGGTAACGTGGGGCTCTAATAGAAGCTCTTTTCGAGTCCCTACAGTGACAATCCAGCCGCTCTTGAACCTTGGCTGCACTCCACTGATTAGCAGGTTGAACTGAAAAGACAACGCAAGTCCAGCATCTGGACAATGAGAGACAAACATAAAGGCTTCAGCTGATGGGTCTTCAACGCATTTGTTCCGCCCACGCAAACATTCGTCAGCCACATCGATGACCTTATTTAGCCTCATCCAATAATCCATTGGACTCTCATCCACTTTGGGAAGTGTGTTATAAAAGTCAGCCATAGGCATGTTAGAATATGTTGACTCGCTGAAATTACGCTTTAAAATATCAAACACTCTGCTAGGGGGCACTGCAGCAGTTGGTCCAGAAAAGCTGCGCCGGGATACTTTGACTACATCCTTTGCTTTTCCTGCTAACCTAGCTAAAATGAACTCACAGACCTCAGCATCATTAGTGCATTTCCTACTGTTCAAATAAGTGCGCACCATGTCTTCCCATTCATGCACAGTAAATGAATCACTTGTCACCTCTGAAGAATGGTGGAGGCGTAACATGTTGCACAATAACTTTCAGCTTAGAAGCATCAACACATCCACTAGGATGTTGCACATTTGACATGGATTGCACGAGGGCCGGCGGTTGTGTTAAATTGAGACTGTTCGAAATGCTCACCGATTTTCTGTGCCAAATCAGAGATAATACCACGCAAAGACTCAGTAATAACACGACCAGTATTTGGGCACATAAAAGGAGTGGAACAAGCAGCTGGGCCAACTGAGGCACCAATACCTGAATCAGATGCATACGCTTGGTCAGTTTCAGCATTAAAGAAAAATCTTCCCCTACCAAAACATTGAGGTGAAATTTCAGACAAATTCTCAGTACGATGAACTATAGTCCCTCTACCCCAGTGGTTCTCAAAGTGTGTGGGGCGCCCCAATAGTGGGGAATACAGACATGACAGGTGGGGCGCAAGGAACGGGAGGAAATTAGTGGAAAATAATAGGAAAGTACCTATTCTAATTCATGCTTTTCTTTATTGATAACGAAGAGCGTACGCTCAAAACTAAACAATCACACACAAATAAATGGATCATTAATACAAGTAAATTGAATTGAAACCTGCGCGACCCACTGGGCAGCGCTGCGCGACGCTGATATAAATAGACCGCGCAGACCATCAAATTACATTTTACCCCGCTGGGATGCGCACGTACAAACCAGGCAAGGCAACGCGGAAACAATAAACAGTCCTGACATTTTAAATAAAAAACAGTGAGTCGCGCAGGTCTGTGATTCGAACGGCGCTGCGCGATCCACCGGACTGCGCAAATAAACCAGATCAACTCTGCACTATCCAGATAGTCGCGCTGCACAGATACAAATACAGCGCAGATATTTGGTTCAATCAGGTGCCACGGTTTCGTCGCACTTTTGACGTGTTTGGCTTCACATACACTTCGACAATGGAAGAAGACGGTGCAGCAGAAGTGAGTTTACTTACATGTGACGAAACCAACAACGAGGAGATTGTAAAGAAAAAGGTGCATCGTCTGTGGTGTGGAATTGGTTTGGGTAGAAGAAAAGTGATACGAATGAGATGAACGTGATTTGCAAGGTGCGCAAGTGCACTGTTTTAGCAAGCGGTGGAAACACGTCAAACCTTTTCTATCATCTGAAATCCAAGAATCCAAACGAATATGGCCAAAGTATGGAAAAAGTAAAAAAAAGTTTGAGAACCACTGTTCTACCCCTACCTACTGAGAACGTAGCACTGGGCTGCAGCAGCGGACTAAAATTATCCTGACTAATAGTGTCCTCAAACATGACTTAATTACAGTAGAGATCACAGAGAAACGCAATAACTATCTAAAAAGACAAGAAAAAGAATTATAATAAAATTAACTCACAAACTTACATAGATAAATGTATATGCACTTGCAGAAACAACCATGTACTAGCACTCTTACAAAATAATCACAAGTTCAGTATAACGCTGTAGAGGAGGAAAAAGAAAAAAAAGTTCCACACGTGACCATCAGTAAAACAGCAGCGCGAGCACAGTACAAAAACGGTTTAAAGAAATCAATAATGCGCGTGCAGCAGCGCGAGAACAGTTAAACTCAGTCACGTTAAATGTGCTGCTAACAGTTCAACGCCTTTCAAAGATAAATAAGATGCCGAATAATCGTTGCTAAAAGCCGAAACAGTTTTCCACCATACCTCACCAAGTGCAAGTGTTCGAGTGAAACCATCCAACGATGAGCAACGGACCAGATGAAATCAGGAGACGGAGACCAAAACACGAGGCGGCTTCTGCGATTGGCCAAACACTCCTCCGCAGCGCATGCGCAGTTTGTCCGAAGCAGCACTCCCGGTGAGCGGCCGAGCAGCCGATCACGTAAAATCCAAAGGGTTGACGGCACCACGTGTAACCGGTGACTCCAGTTAAACTTTCCTCTGCGTTGTGTTAATCAGACACGGGACACAGGTGGCGGTTCACTGGAAGCATTTAATTTCTCCTCTCTGACACATAAAGGAACAAACACAGCCTGAGGGAGAATTGCCCTTGTTTTCTATCAAATAAAATGTCATGTACATCATGTGCTTCATTTCCACATGTTTAAGCCAAAATTACTAATATAACTCAAAAAAATGACCTAAAATAATCATGCAAATACATCAAATAACATTATACACACAAATTGGAGTGAAGATATGGAAATAAAATGATTAATAAAAATAAAGATTAAATTGGATTAAAAGGAGTCAGAAATAACAAACCTCTTCCATACAGTTCCATCAGGAAAAGGGAAGAGGAGGGGACAAAACAGGAAATTGTGCTGGCTTTAGGTGACATCACAGGATTTAAAGGGGCGAGGATTCATCTCAGGGACTTATATCAGGTATATGAAATGAACAATTTAGTGTAAATTCTAACAATTTAACAGATTAATTTCTATGCCTGTTACATGAGCAGCACTGCTTTAAGGGAACTTCCCTGGACAAAATTCCTCCAAACGAAACTCCATGTGACGATGTTAACACGTACATCTTTTACTCAATGCGTTACCCTGGTAACATAAACACCTTGGATACCTGTTTCTGTTACTATGGCCATTACACATCTCTGAAATAAAATATTGAAAAATACATTGAAACAAAAACCGATACATTATAAAATGTATATTATTGCAATGAACTATATAACTTATAAATAAATGTTGTCTTTCCTTAAACAATGTTATAATATTATGCAGACTAATAGCTTAGATCTATTACAAATCATGATATAAAATAGTAATATTATGCCATCTCTGATAAATTTAAAGGTACATGAAATTAATGCCAGGTCTTCTGCAAGATTATTTCTAACTACAAAGCTAGCAAGCTTTTGACACAAGGCTGAATCCCAAATCCCTCTTTAACCCCTGATCAAGGGCACTACTTTGTGTGTAGAACAAGGGTTTGTACCCCTGTACATTGTACATACACTGTAAAAAACTGCTGATAAAAAAACCCCAATCTGACAGTAATGTCCTGTTTTTCATTAAAGCAGTAATGTGCTGTAGAAAGCAATGTATTCTGGGAAATATTTTGCACTTTTTAACAGTAGTCTTCTGTATTTATTTAATACGGTTATCTTCTGTATTTTGCAATGCATTGTGGTCTAGTCCTATTTGCTAATGTTTTAAATAACGATACATTTCAGTATTTATTTGGAAACTGATTGGAGTGTATAAGTGCAAAGCTGATCAAATCTCATTACTGTTCTATCGAAGTCATTTGTTTTGTGTAGCAGCAGCAATTTAAAAGATAATTTTCAGTCAAGTATATAGGAACTTGCTGCAAACGTCATTATGTATTTATAAAGCATTTATCCTGAAGAGGCCGCACGAGGAAGTCCTTCATCTTCAACTCTGTGATTATTGGCATCAGCACCAACAAACTGAACAGTAATTTAAACCTTTTTCTTTATTTTCTTGACAGTATTTTATTTATAAAGGTTGTACTACCAGAAGCAATGCATGAAGTTTATCCTTAGCAGGCTGTCGAGTTTGTGAAAATGTGTTTAGGGCTTACTTCAGTGCTGACATGTGAGTAACTCGAGCATTTATATTTTCATAGATTTTGTTAAGCAAACGTTGTTAATGTTAGGAATGGGTTTTGTTAGACAATGCTGTGTGAATATCACCTTACTATCTGAGTTGTTATCGTTGCTTGACAATTCTAGAGTAAGTTTCTAAATGACTGCTTAATGCTTTTTTGCAGTGGTACTCTGGAATAAACCTGGAGAGAAACAGTGAGCCAAGGAGTGATTACAGGTCCTGTGCATGTGTCCCCTCACAGGACCCGTAGAAAGTAAATACCAAAATGTTACTTGTACTGTACTGTTTTGATGAAATCCTGCCTTGTGCTGAAAACTGTGGTGTCAATATGTGGTGGTTAGTGTTGATATTGTGTTGGGACACAACAAATAAATCACTGTATAGCAATGCAAATGGTTTTCCATGGGCTCCTGTGGTGCCATAAAATGTCAGTAATATTAGGAAACCCGCTGGATCCGGCTGGGTATAGAGTCAGAAACATGTCTGCAGTACTCTGGTGTCTGCTTGATCACTTCCTGAAGATCATGTACAGAAGACGGTTTCCTCACTGCTCCTGCCTTCTTCACTGTTCTTCTGTACAACAGTGTTCTATTGGGTTTAGGTCTGGAGATGACCCAGGCCATGGCTCAGGACACTGAACACCGTTATTACAGAGACAGTTTTCACTAGTTATTCAGATCATTAGTGTTAATTAAGTCTTCTGGCAGATCGACTTAATCTAATTACTGTGTCAGGAATAACCTCTAGAGGGCGCCGTGTGCACATGGACTCTTGTAGTTTACTGTATGTGGACTTTGGCTGGGACTTAATTTCCCAGGATGCACCTGTGTCACATGGGTTTCCTTGAGATCACCTGTGTGTTGTTTAGCCATAGGTGTATAAATAGACTTTGGGGTTGTGTTTAGGTTGTCGTGCGTCTGTTGTGTATCGTCTGTCTACTGGCTTGGTGTCTGTGCTTGTACTCGTTTTTGCTCCTGTCTAGTTTCCTGTTTTGTTGGTTTGTGTTTGTGTGTTTCATTATTAAAGTCTTCACTCCACACCAATGCCCCGCCTACAATCCCTCTATCCTGACATAGAGTCATTACCTGTCTGGGCGAGAGAGAGAGAGAGAGAGAGAGAGAGAGAGAGAGAGGAGGAGACTAGTTCAAAGTGAAAGTGAAAGTCTGAAGGTCGTTTTTGTGGCGAGAAAAACATGAAGTTATTTGCTGAGAAAAATAAGAGTGAGTACATGAAGATAAATCTGTAATGTGTGAGTGTTAGGATTATTTACTGAATGAAGATAAATTCTGTCTAAACATTACACACTTTACTATAAACAATGTGGATAACACAGTGTTAATGCAGTAACTAAACCTGAGGGAAATAAACAGGTGTGTGTGTGTGTGTGTGTGTGTGTGTCCTGTGGTGTTTCTTACAGATGTCTAAAGTTTACAGTTGTTATTTGTTAAAGTGAGAATCACATTAATATTCATTCATGACATATTTTCACTACATTTATCTTCTTTTCACAAACAAAATAATCAGCAATAAACCCATAAACACAATGCTACTTCCTGATTTGATACACACACACACACACACACACACACACACACACACACAGAGTGCCATTTTAGAGTGAAATGCAGAAATGTCAGATCAGACGTCCTCATAATGATGTTTTAATGTTTCTGTTTTGACTGATAAACCTTCATGTGATAGAAACACGATGCTTTCATTTCCTTAAGAAGTTCTGTGGAGTAAATGTGACTCTTTCTGAAGTGTTTTATTCTCATGCAGTTTGTACCTACAGTATATATTTTTGTATTTACTCATATTAACAAAGAATCTTTATCTTTATATTTAACATTATATAAAATATCTCTTTACAAAGGCTTAGTTTATTGAAACTTCCATATCATTTGAGCTCCATCAGGCTGTTGGAGAGAGTGAACATCGGTATTTACATGATACTTTGAAGGAATTGGATGTTTATATCAGTAATTTCCTAATCTCTGATTTTTTACTCACCAGGATTAACCTAAATTTATGCTATAAGAAGTTTGACTTTCTAAAATAATGTCAGCGGAGTGTGAGAAAATGACGTGTGAAAAGAGTCTAGAAGAGGAGCTGGGAGAGATGAAAAGGTAAGTAGTTTAGATTAGCAATTTAGGAAAAAAGGAAAAAACAAACACATGGTAAGAAATTCTGTGTGACCAGAACCAGGACCAGTTACCATGATTTACATCAACATCAGATGCAGAATGTATGTTAAATTTAGAGAGTTTAGAAGATAAACATGCTAAGACATTTCTCTTTACTCTTTAGTGGAACTGAGATAAGGCCGAGGTCTCCTGTATCCAGCTGTGTGTCCTTTAAGAGTGACGAGTCAATGCCACACCCACTCAACTTTAAAGAGGGAACAGTCACTCATGAAAGGTAGTTTTTTCATTGATTGAAAAATTTGATGTAAATTTGTTCATTGATTGTCTAATGTAAAATAAAATGGACTCCTGAAAGTTAAGTTTTATATTAAATTTAAAATAACATCATCATCATCATCATCATGATTAGCAGCAGTGATTTAGTTTGTTTGTTATAATAGTTGTTGTTATAAACAGATTACCAGCTTTTTTAACTATAACGTGTAGTGAATCAGTTTACTTAATCCTTCAGCTGTCAATCATCTTCAAGAATGTCCAGGTTAGACTTCCTCATACTTGGGTTGAGTTCAGTCAGGGCTCTGTGCAGAACACCTGAGTTCTTCCACTCCAACACACTCTTAACACAACATGTCTTCATGGAGATGGCTTTATGTACAGGGGCGTCGTCAGTAGGCCTGGGAATCACCAGACATCGCCCGCTACAATGTTATCACAATACTTAGGTGTCGATTCAATTAATACTGCAATTCTGTAATTATCACAATTTTATAAGTATCCTAATTAAATGTTAATTGTTTTTGTTTTGTTTTGTTTTCATCACAATTTTAAGACCTTGAACTTGACTTGAAAAAAATATGACAAAAAGTTGTCTTAACTGAAAAGTATTTTGACCTTAGCTTTATTCAGCAGCTTCACAACTGAATTGAACATGAATAATTAAATGTACTGTAACTCGTTCCTTATATTAGTTTATTCACTTTAAATCCAAGGGCCGTCTGTCATAATTATTATTTTTAAACAAACGTCACTAATAATTCACTCCTGCCACACAGGATCCCGATGTGTGAATAGTTTAGAGTGTACTTCCTGTAGGGTTATTAAAAATGGCAACATTTTACCGGCTCAAATACCTCCACAGTCTTGAGCCAGTGTAAGCCTGTAAGTGTAAGTGTGTGTAATGTGTGGGTTTGAGACTAATTTGCTCAGAGTTTGGAGAAAAAGGTCGATCAGAGGGTTTTAATGTTCACAACTTTTGATATTGTAATGCCATAAAAAGTGTTTCTGTTGCGCCACTCGGATGCTTGTGCACACACACAGAACCGGTTTTATCCAAAGTGATCGGTCGAGGCTGATCAAGCTGAAAAACAGTCATTTCTGTTGACTATATGTTTGACTATAAAGTGTAGAGCAGAGGTCTTTAATCAAGGACCAGTTTGTCTGCAGGCTTTTATTCACACTGAGCAGAAGCACGCCCTATTTCACTCGTTTAATCAGTTCATCTTTACACCTGTCACAGTCTCCACTGACTTACACATTATTTATCCTGGAGAGATCAATGTTTTATGTTTTTGGATCATTCTGTATCTACTGCAAAGACTGTTGTGTGTGAAAATCCCAAGAGATCATAAGTTTCTGAAATACTTTGTACAGGTCATTCTGGTACCAACAACCATGTCACAGTTATAGTTACAGAGATCACAAATGTCCTTGGTTCTGATGTTCAGTGTGAGCTTTACCCGAAGCTTCTGTCCTGTATTTACATGATTTTATGAACTGTACTGCTGCAACATGATCGGCCGATTAGATAACTGCAAAGATGTGGCGATGTTCAGATGTTCCTATTAAAATGGACAACTGATCTAAAGTATTAATGTGCAGCATCATAAAGAAACAGCACAGAAATCTGACAGACCTGGAACATTAAGAAATACAACTGAGTGAATGTGTGTGGTGAGTGTGTGGTGCTATAAATGTCAAATTTACACTGTTTGTTTATCCACAGAATCACAAAACAGAGCTCGAAAATCATCTGCAGAAATTCACTGGAGTCCATATTCAAGGTGTGTGTGTGTGTGTGTGTGTGTGTGTGTGTGTGTGTGTGTGTGTGTGTGTGTGTGTGTGTGTGTGTGTGTAAACAGTCAACTATTACATAAGGCATTGTTACTTTTCTTGATAATTTAGCTATGGACTATTTTAAAAATTAAAAAGTAGATTAACATCATGTGCAGTTGTCCAAAATATTATATCTATAACTAAAGAATTATCTGCTGTAATTCATGGTTTCTACCTGAAAGTGTAAACTCCTCTGTCATAAAGTCTTTCCCATGTGGGAATAAAATAGTCACAGCTTTAACTTTGACGGTTACAAAGCATTAATGCTGAGGCTCCTTCCATACATGCTAAATAAACCTGTACTTAAAGAAACTTCACAATATCAATCATCAGCCTGAACACTGTTTAGTGTTTATGTAGTAAATCCACCATACAGGTCTCTGTGAATGAGCCGTTACTATAGAAACAATGACATATTAGAAAGACAGCATTAATATAAAGCTGTGATTTGTAGCTGCACTAATGTCAGAGCTGCTGTTCATCAACACCCTCTGACCAATCAGAATCTAGAATTCAGCAGCACAGTAAAATCACATGTTATCACAATCTGTAACGTTCTTTTTACAATTTTATTTCATGATGTTTTTCATCAGGAGCTGGAGCACAAATTTATCACATTATTGAAAAACAAGTTGAACAGATTCAAGAACCTACTTAGTGCTGATTACCCAGCATGCTCTGAGGAGGAGGAGGAGGAGGAGGATCTGGACTGTGTTAGAGAGGGTGTGCTGAAGATCACACTACACCTCCTGAAGAACATGAAGCAGAAAGACCTCGCTCACAAACTGCAGATCAGTAAGAGTTTTAGATCATTAAAATATTCTATAAAGGAGACAGACTGGTCTTCTGGTCTATATAATCATACTGATACATTTTTATTCACATTAATAATATATTTTTTGTAAACAAATGAATTAGTAGTAGAGATAATCCTAGAGAGACTGAGGAGGAGCTTCTTCACGCAGGCTATACAGGCTCTCAACCAGAACTCCACATAGGACTCAACTGATTGGACTCGCTATGTTTCCTTCACACATGTGTTGGAGCAACAAAAACCAACCAGACTGAACATTTAAACATTTACACAGAACTGCAGCACACAGAACATATATGTTGCACATTTCTCCTTCTGTTTACATATAAATGAGGAGCACTATTGAACTTTAAAGATGGACAATACCACTGCTGCTCATCATTTCATTTCACACTCCATGACCACACACACTGCTGCTGTTTCACACTGCACACATTACACACTCCATCTACTTTATACAGTTTATTTATACACTTCATACTTTTTACATTTTTACATATTTCTACTTTATACTTTATTTTATTGTAACAAAATTACTACATGTTGTAGATTTTATATTTTACATTCTTTTCTACTGGCATTCGCCTCTTATTTTCTCTTTAAGTCACAAACAGTCGTGTAAACATTTCACTGCATATCATACTGTGTATGGTCGTGTATGTGACGAATAAGAATTTGAATCAGAATTTTAAATTTGATTCTTAAAATGTCTGTTTTTATGTATTTATTAGAAATGAATCCTATTTTTGATCAGTATTGATTTGATGTATTTATGTATTATACGTAGATGAAAATAATGACATGACATTTCTCCTGTTTGTTAGAGCTGGCCTCTGTGAATCAGCGGAAGCTCAAATCCAAACTTCTAGATAAATGTAAAAGAATTAATGAAGGAGTCTCACAGCATGGGACATCAACACTTCTGCATCAGATCTACACAGAGCTCTACATCACAGAGGGTGGGAGTGGAGACGTCAATAATGAACATGAGGTGAGACAGCTTCAGACGATGTCCAGGAGACCAGCAGTAGAGGAGACACCCATCAAATGTAATGAGCTCTTTAAAGACAAGTCCATCAGAAGTGTGCTGACTAAAGGAGTAGCTGGAATTGGAAAAACCGTCTCTGTGCAGAAGTTCATTCTGGACTGGGCTGAAGGGACAGTGAATCAGGACGTCCTCTTCCTGTTTCCTCTTCCCTTCAGAGAACTGAACTTGGTGAAGCAGGAAAACTTTAGTCTGATTACGCTTCTTCATCAGTTTTTCCCTGAACTTAAGGACTTGGAAGTAATAGACAGTGATGTCTACAAAGTTCTGTTCATCTTTGATGGTCTGGATGAGTGTCGACTTCCTCTAAATTTCCAGAAGAATGAGATGTTGTGTGATGTGACAGAGTCAGTCTCAGTGGATGTGCTGCTCACAAACCTCATCAAGGGGAACCTGCTTCCCTCTGCTCGCCTCTGGATCACCACTCGACCAGCAGCAGCCAATCAGATCCCTCCTGAGTGTGTAGACCAGGTAACTGAGGTACGAGGGTTCAGTGATCCTCAGAAAGAGGAGTACTTCAGGAAGAAGATCAGTGATCAGAGCCTGGCCAATAAAATCATCAGACACATGAAGTCTTCCAGAAGCCTCTACATCATGTGCCACATTCCAGTCTTCTGCTGGATCTCAGCCACTGTTCTAGAAAGAATGTTGGGTGAAGCAGAGAGAGGAGAGATCCCCAAGACCCTGACTCAAATGTTCACACACTTCCTGGTCTTTCAGATCAAACACAAGGACCAAAAGTACCAGCAGAAATGTGACCTTGATCTTCCCCAGACCAGAGAGAGTATCCTGGCTTTGGGAAAACTGGCTTTCCAACAGCTGGAGAAAGGAAACCTGATGTTCTATGAGGAAGACCTGAGAGAGTGTGGCATTGATGTTAAAGAGGTGGCAGTGTATTCAGGAGTGTGTACTCAGATCTTCAGAACTGAGTCAGGACTCCACCTGGGGAAGATGTTCAGCTTTGTGCATCTGAGTGTTCAGGAGTTTTTGGCTGCTTTATACACATTTCTCTGCTTCCTCGACAAAAAGACAACAATAAAACAAATCACTGATCTGTCTGGTCTTTTCAATAAGTCAGAAATGTCTGAGTTCCTCAAGAGTGCAGTGGACCAGGCCTTACAGAGTGAGAACGGACACTTGGACCTTTTCCTCCGCTTCCTTCTGGGTCTCTCAGTGGAGTCTAATCAGAAGCTCATTCGAGGTCTGCTGTCACACACAGGAAGCAGCTCTGACTGCCAAAAGGACACGGTCGAGTACATCAAGTTCAAGTTTGAACAAAATCCATCTCCAGAGAGATTAATTAATCTGTTCTACTGTCTGAACGAGTTAAATGATGATTCACTGGTGAAAGAGATCCAAAGCTACATGAGCTCAGGACGTCTCTCTGAAGCTGAACTCTCACCTGCTCAGTGGTCTGCTCTGGTCTTTGTGTTACTGACATCAGAGGAGGATCTGGAAGTGTTTGAGCTTCAGAAGTTCATAAAGTCAGATGAATGCTTTAAGAGACTGCTGCCAGTCGTACAGGAAGCCACAACAGCTCTGTAAGTAAAACCTGTTTCTCTCTTCAACAGAGAGGAACTGAACTGTTCTGATTGGATTTTACAGCAAAATGTCGATCTACTCTTAGTAATTTATTTATTCTAATTATGACTGCATTGGTACTGATACTGGTGTTGGACATCAGTCTGATACTGAGCTCATTTATGTGAAAAAACTATTCAATACCAACATCTGATATCAGGTGATACTATGTGATGTAGTGTGTGTTATAGAGCTAATGTACAGATAGACGAGAAACAGCAGTGATCTGCATATACTTAAATAATTAATGATCAAAACTGTTTTTTTAAGCTCCTGTGACATTTTCTCCTTTCAGACTCAGTGAGTGTAACCTGACAGAGAGAAGCTGCTCGGCTTTACACACAGTTCTCAGATCAGAATCCTCCAAGCTGACTGAGGTGGATCTGAGCAGGAATCCTCTGGAGGACTCAGGAGTGAAGCTGCTTTGTGCTGGACTGAAGAGTCCAAACTGTAAACTGGAGACACTGAGGTTGGTTTGTCTCTCCTATTACATAGACTTTACATAAAGGGTATAGAATCAAGAAACGCACATTACAGAGGAAGATGTATCTGCACAGTGTTTCATTAATTCTTGTGTTCTTGTCACCATCACTATAATATGGTGATATACCTCCACTAAATCATCTCACAGTGTGTTTTAATTATTGTACACAGTACAGTGACATCAGTGGTGAGTCTGCTCACAGACAAATAGATAAGTTTATATAATGATTTAGCTTTCTCTGTAGACTTTCAGACTGCAGTATAACAGGGGAAGGATACACGGCTCTGGCTGAAGCTCTGAAATCATCTCACCTGATAGAGCTGGATCTCAGAGGGAACGACCCTGGAGACTCAGGAGTGAAGCTGCTCACTGATTTACTACAGGATCCAGACTGTACACTGAACACACTGAGGTGAGGAAAATATACAAATGGGTATAAGTTAAAGAACTGTCGGTTCTGCGTTACTACACTTTTCAAAGGTAAAGTGCAGGTTGATTTGTTTTATTTTCACTTTATATTTTGTATTAATTCTTTTTAGATGAATATTTTTGGGTTGCGGATCGAATCGTCTAAGTTTACATTATTTCTTATGGGGAACTTCACTTTGATATAGTGTTTTGATACACAAGCACGCTTCTGGAACAAATTATAATTATTAGGTTCTGCTGTAATAACATTTAATAATTTTTACTTTTCTTTCATCAGCAACTTCACCGGCTTGGTGTAGATATCAGGCTAATAGATCTAAAGTTTAATTCTGTACACTTGTACTGTTTGTGTTATTTTTTTTCTTGCAGTCTGTTGAAAAGTGCTGAGGCGGAGGAAGCCTGTGGTTCTTTAACTGAGGTTCTGGGTACAAACCCTTTACTGCAGAGAGAACTGGATCTGAGTGGGAAAATATCTGGAGACTCAGGAGTGAAGCAGCTCTCTGTCCTACTGAAGGATCCACACTGCAGACCTGAGACACTCAGGTGTGTGTTCTGATTTCTGAACCTAATTTTGTTCTCCTTAGAACCAGTAGTTGGTGTTTCCACCTCACAGCTCCAAGGTGCTTGTGTTTTTTTTTTTCCTGGTAAATTATCTTTTGAAGTATGTGGGTGTTTATGAAAGACTGAAGTGCAGTGTGTGTTCCCTCCTCATGTCCAGCAATCACACCATAGACGCCGCATTCACCACTGGCCTGATCGGGATAAACCTCATAAATAAGAGCAATATATATGTATATCAGGGCTTGACATTGGCACCCGCCCACCCGCCAAATGCGGGTAAAATTCGGCTGTGGCGGGGGGTAATAACTTTAGTCTCACCAGCCACTTTGGCGGGTAGTTTATTCTTTGGTATGACAATATATTTTTGTTGTAGTTTTCTCTAAAGTCATCTGATATAATAAACGCATTGCAATGTAACATTACGCGCATAAAACGCGCATGAATGTAATGAGGACATTTAATGCCTCTCTATACACATGTTCACACATGCATTGCGCACACACACACACACACACACACACACACACACACACACACACACACACACACACACACACAGACTTTTACTTCCTGTTTGGTGTGTATGCATCATTTCCTTAAAGGGCTATTGCTTCTCAACATGATGAGAATGTTTGCCCCTATATATTTACTGATTATATATAAAAAATATATATATAAAAAATTATTATATAAACAGTAATCACTATTAAAATCTATTTAGATTTCATGTTGAATGATAGAAAATTCATCAATTGATTGAATTACCTCCCACTATAAAGAGTCAACACTACAAGATAGACCAGAGTCCATTGTCCTAACTCAGAATTCTGATATAATAATACATAATGAATAATAATACCTGATAATAGAACACAACATACTAAAATGATAAATGTTCTGAGTTGCTGTATTTTTATATCAGAATGAGTTCAGTACTGAATCTGTTATTTTTCAATGTCATGTGGTAAGAGGCTTGAATTTAATATACTGTTCATGTCTGCATGTTTTTATATTGGGATCTTAACAGTATTGAATACTTGACTACTACTATAGTGATACAGTGTATGCTGTCATTTATAAGTAAATCTAGATATAACAAACATTAACGTATCATGGGGAAGAAAAAACTGCGATTTTCTGGTAACAAAATTGTGGCGAGTAAAAAGGCTGAATGGCGAGTGACTCCGGAAATCCACTAGTCACATCAGCCAGTCAGCAGAAAAGTTAATGACAAATATATATATACACACACACACACACATTTACATCTAATTAATGCTGTAATTGTTACTGAAACATCTGGATTTTATGTGATTTTCTGTGGATTCTGGAAGTTACTGGATCAGTGATATTTTTACTTCACTGTCAGTATATTTGTATCCTGTAGGAACTGATTATAGAGTCACTCATTCAGCAGTGCATCTAGATTAATCTTAGTCAGTAGTGGTTAAAGGTTAAAGTTAACAGTGTTTACCTTCTTGTTCCTTCTCCAGACTTTCAGACTGCAGTATAACAGGTGAAGGATACACTGCTCTGGTTAAAGCTCTGATGTCAAACCCCTCATCACACCTGATAGAGCTGGACCTCAGAGGGAACGACCCTGGAACATCAGGACTGAAGGAACTCAGGAATTTGATGAAAAATACAAAATGTAAACCAAAGACTTTGAGGTGAGATTTTTCCCCCATATTTGTAAAATCCAGCCTTAAATTCTCCGTAACTTTTCATTGTTGTGTAAAGCCACAGCTGTGAATTAAGATTCAGTCGTCAGTGATGTTTTAAATTAATGTTTATTCAAAATCTGCTGATCACAGGGTCAAGTGTTCCAACCGCCCCCTTATCTTACCCCAGATACCTTACCTCAGGGTGATTACATGGGGCTGATGAGAATCACACAGTACATATAGAGACTCATATGTACATCATATCATATCAAAAGACGTAGATCAACTTTTTATTGGCTACAAATTACACCATCCACCATCACCTCATACCTGATAACTCCCAGATCTCATCATACCATAGTCTTGTTCTTATACTGCAGTGTACAATCTTTATTTTCTTATTCCCCCCTTTATCTCCTTCAGTGATGTATACAGGAGTTTCCAAAACATGTTTTTGTTTTAGGCAAGAACTAAATTAGACAATTTGGCCATATTCAGATTATTATTATTATTATTATTATTATTATTATTATTATTATTATTATTATTATTATCAGGTGATCCATGTGTGTATTAGTAAATGTTAATGACACTGTTGATTAGTAACACTGTTCACTACTTCAGTTGGACTGTTCTACACTGTTCAGCTGATCAGTACATATCTAAAGCCCCCACTGCCCCCAGTGCACTACACAACTGCATGGACACAGATTTTTCTATAATGTCCTAATTAATTCCAGTTTAAATAAGGAATCGTTTAAAATTGTAGTTTTAAAACATTAACACTGCATTGCTGTAAATATAATTAGTGTTCGCATTTATTCAGTTCAATTCGATCCATTTTTATGTATATAAGACTTTTAACAGAGGTCATTGTCACAAAGCAGCTTTACTGATCCTGAATAAAATGAGGGAAATCAGTATTTACATTTAGGCATTTGGCAGACGCTCTTATCCAGCGCGACTTACATTTTTATCTCATTACACATCTGAGCAGTTGAGGGTTAAGGGCCTTGCTCAAGAGCCCAACAGTGGCAACTTGGTGGTTGTGGGGTTTGAACCGTAGTCCAATGCCTTAACCACTGAGCTACCCCTGACCCCAGTGTGTGAGAGAATATGTATAAATCAGACATCTACAGATATATAAATGTATCTGTTCTCTCTCTCTCTCTCTCTCTCTCTCTCTCTGTGTGCATGCTGGGAGTGAGTGGGCGGAGTTGGATGTGTTTGGAGTGAGAGTGTTTGTCTGTGAACTGAGTGAGTTTTCTCTAACTTTTCTATCCTTTTCTTATTACCTGGTAGAGCTGTGTTTTTGGGGGTTGCAACAGTTAAGGAACGCGTGTGCTGATTGAAATGTCAGTGTCCGGAAGTGTGACGCTTGAACAGCTAACGCGGCGGCATGGTATTAAAGTTGTCCCCGCTGAACGCTGCTCTGTAGAGGAGTGTGTTCTAGCAGGTGCACAGGTTGTTGGCCATAGAAGCGTTTTGTCAGCATCGAGAATGAACAGTTCAATGGTGTTGTTCCTAGATGATGTAAATAATGTTAATGAGATCGATGCGAGTGGAATTGTCATAAATGATGCTTATACTGCGGTAATGCCTTTGATGTAACCAGCAAAAAAGATCATTCTGTCAAATGTTCCACCATTCATTAAAGCTGATTGAAAGAGAACTGGCAAGGCATGGGAAAGTTGTTTCACAGATTAAAAAGTTCGCTTTAGGTTGTAAATCTACGCAACTTAAACATGTTGTTACCTTTCAAAGACAAGTGTACATGATTCTTAATAATGGACAGGAGTTTAATCTTGTGTTAAAATGTAGGATTGATGACTTTGATTATGTTGTCTATGTAACATCAGAATCAATGAAGTGCTTCAGGTGTGGCCTTGAAGGACATCTTGCTCGTGCGTGTCCAGAGAAGGTTGAGCACGATACAACTCAGAATAATTCTGATAGAGTAGGACAAAATGAGGCGAGAGAAAGATAAAGATATAGCTGAGAACAACGGAAGTAATGAGGGTAGAACAACTGAGCAAAGAGATAATCATGAAGAAACTGAGAATAATGGGGAGGAAGTGGGACAGGAGGAAACTGAGGTGAACAATGCTGCTGTCGGTAGTGTTGTGGAAGTAGAAATGTCCAGGGAATTTAATATGACAGATGATGACAGTCTTTTTAAGACACCGACACTGAAAAGAAAAACTGCTGAGAAGAGAAGGGGGAAAAAGTAAGGAAAGAACAGTTTCAGGAAAAGCAGATAAAGGAGAAGATGGACCATGAAGATATATCTGATAATAGTAACTCTGATGATTCATTAATGGAGAGTGAGAGTGAATCTGTGAGTTCGGTTGACTCAGTTTCTCTAAGGAGATCTGGAAGGAATGCTTCTACTCTTCAGAAGATTTAAAGGTTTTTGCAAAATACAAAAAGTTTGAGGGGAGTTCAAGTAGAAGATTTCTTTCCTGATCGGGATTTGTTTATAGAATCAGCAAGAATAGCATTAAAAGAAAAAGGGATGAGGGGTCTCACAGAACAAGAAATGCACAGGTTGAAGAAAATTGTACAAAAGTTGAGATCAACCATGTTAAGGGATGAAAAAGCAATGTCATGATGTCTTTTTTTTTTCTTTATTTTTTCTTTTGTTTTTGTTCTGCTCAGTCTCCTCTCTTATTTATTCATTTATGAGCAGTTTAAGACTGGGCAGTCTGAACATTAATGGTGCAAGGAATTACAGAAAAAGAGCAATGTTGTTTGAGTTTATAAGGCAAAAAAATATTGATATTATGTTTGTTCAGGAGACTCACACGGCTGTGAAAAATATAAGTGTATGGAAAATGGAATGGGAAGGGGAGGTGATTATGAGTCATAAGACGAACATTAGTGGTGGCGTGACAATTTTACTAAGGAAAAATATAACTCCTTTTTTTTATGAAGTGGAGAATATAGTTGAAGGACAGTTGTTAAAATTACGGGCTAAGTTTGAAAACTCTATATTTGTATTTATAAATGTTTATGCTCCAGTTCTGGGGGGTATTCTTCGTACGTCGCTTGAAACATCCGGGATGAATTGACACATCTAAGATGAGATCATCGTGCTAATTAAGACCTGGCTAAGTTAGTTCTTCTAGCACACCTGTTGTTGATGATTAGTTTGGCCGGATTGAGTTGTCTAGGATTATTGCGCGTTGGTTTAAAAGGCGATATGCATCGACAGTAGAAACACTGATCACAAGCCCTTTGATTGGTTGACGAAATGACAAAAGAACAAGCTCAATTTTTTTTGTAACACCTGTTATGCGCTGAAATGCTTCCCTGCCATGGATCCCCCCACCACACACACACACACACACACACATAATCACTATCAAATATTATATTAGAACATAATATGCACATATGGTTTACAAATTACATGAGAAAATAAAATAAAATAAGAAATATGAAAATAAATATGCTGTATATGGAAAATAGAAATATGAATTTTTTTTTCAAAAACATGTATACATTTATATTGTTTACTTTATAATAAAATTAGTTTTGTCCAATTTTTCATTATAAAAAAATATTTTTATTTTATATATATATATATATATATATATTTTTTTTTATTTTTATTTTTTTTTTTCCAAGTTTCGATCAATACCTGCCAATTTCACAGATATTTAATGTCCATCACTGGTCTCCAGGTCCGTCCAAATGACGTTGTGTAGCTGCCAGTCTCCCCAAGATGGTATCCAATTTGCGGTCCATAATCACAGTCTGATTACTGGCAGCTCTCGTCACCATTATTTCCCAGCCAGCCAGTCTCTTGGGGTTGAGACTGACTGCTTTTAAGATTTTTCGATATCCAAGTAATCCACCTAATCCAATCAGCAGAATCCCAGTTATCAGAGTTCCGAATAGGTAAATATCTTCAACATCCTCCAGAGACAGTGCGGCCAGGCACACAATGCGCCACTTCTCCCAACCGTCCATCGTGTATCCAGCAGCAAACGTCCCAGCAGGACAAGTAGGTTCCCCAGAACCCACATCTCTCGTCGAGAAGATCGTGTCAATTGCATTCAGAGACCACTTGATCAAATCCATTTCCTTTTTATTTCAAGAGCAAGACGAGGAGAGTCTCTGAATAGTATTTCACAAGACAGACAAGAGAAGCAAGCGGGGAGAGATAAGGGAGGGAGAGCAGATGCGACCGCCTTCGTCAAGAGCCAAAAGAGAAGAGTCACAAGTTGTCACAAGTGAGAGAATATCATGTAACAATGGCTAGACTTGACAGGTGGTATTGTTTTAAACATCATTTTAATAATATTAAGGGATGTACAATTTCACCTGAGGGTTTTTCAGATCATGGTTTGGTCAGTTGTAATATTTTTGTTAATAATGTCAAACCAAGAAGTGCTTACTGGCATTTTAATACTGGTTTATTGCAAGATAACTCTTTTTGTGAGGTGTTAAAATTCTTTTGGCAAAGTTTTAAGAATAAGAAGTCATCTTTTGTTTCGTTGCAGCAGTGGTGGGATAATGGAAAAATACAGATAGAGCAATTGTGTCATGTATATACACTCTCAATGTTACTAGAGACATTTCCAGATCTGTAGAAGATCTAGAGAGAGAAATATCAGAAATACAAAATTCTCTGGAGCCTGTTAGAGATCAAGAACATACTAAGTTTCTCAAAACTAAAAAGAAAGCTTTAGATGAATTGTTGGAGATTAGGGCACAGGGTGCTCTGGTACGATCAAGGTTTCAAAGTATAATACAGATGGATGGTCCAACAAAGTTTTTCTTTGGACTTGAAAAAAAGAATGGCCTAAATAGAATTATGCATTATTTGTTATTGGAATCTGGTTCAGAAATTACAGAGTCTAAGGAAATTAGGAAAAGAGCGGTGGAGTTTTATTCACAGCTGTATAGGAGTGAACATACTGTAGGGAGGTGGAAGAGAGAGACAGCTACTTTTATTAAGGTCTCCCTAAAGTTCCGGAACGAATGAACGCTGAACTGGAAAAACCTTTTACGGAAGGTGAGTTGTATGATGCTCTAAAGACTATGGAGGGTGGGAAAGCTCCGGGGATTGATGGTATCCCTGTAGAGTTTTATAAGTCTTTCTGGGCTGTTTTAGGGGATGATCTGCTAGAAGTGCTCAATGACAGCTTGGCCAGAAAGTTGCTGCCTATCAGCTGCAGGAGAGCAGTAATCACCCTGTTGCCAAAAAAAGGTGACCTCAGAAATATAAAGAACTGGCGACCTGTGTCACTCCTGTGCTCTGATTTGAAAATTTTATCCAAAGCCTTGGCAGTCAGATTAAAAGAGGCACTTGGTTGGGTACCAGACATATTGTGTACCTAAAACATCTATTTTTGATAATATATACTTAATTAGAGATATTTTAGATATCTCTAGATCACTGGGTTTTAACTTTGGTCTCATCTCCTGGGACTAAGAAAAAGCATTCGACCGGGTTGAGCATAACTACCTCTGGCAGACGCTAAGAGAGTTTGGTTTTAGCCCGAGTTTTATTAAGATGATTGGAGTGTTGTATAGTAACATTGAGAGTGTACTTAAAATCAATGGTGGCCTGAGTGCTCCCTTTAAGATCACAAGGGGCATAAGGCAGGGATGTGCTTTATCGGGCATGTTGTATACCTTAGCAATTGAACCACTGTTAGTGAGGTTATGAGCAAAAATTGATAGTTGGAGTGTACCACAATGGAACTTTAGAGTTAAGTAGTCGGCTTATGTTGATGATGTTATTGTGAATAAGCAAGAAGAAGTTGATAATCTTAAAATACTAATTGATGACTTTGGAAAGCTGTCTACAGCTAAGATAAATTGGACTAAAAGTGAAGTGATTATTTGTGGGAAGTGGGAAGCTGAACACCTTCCTAATCTGCCTGCTGGTCTTGAATGGAAGAAAAATGGCTTCAAATATTTGGGTGTATACCTTGGAGAAGATTCAGTCTTGCAAAAAAACTGGAAAGGTGTTTTAGAAAAAACAAAAGGAAGATTGGATAAATGGAAATGGCTGTGGCCTAAAATGTCATTTAGAGGATGTGTTAGTCATCAATAATTTGGTGGCTTCAACTCTCTGGCATCGCTTGGCATGTATTGAGCCACCAAGTTGTCTTCTTGTGAGACTACAAGCTCTCATTGTTGACTTTTTTTGGACTAAGTTTCACTGGGTACCGCAGAGCGTGCTTTATCTCCCTAGGCAGGAAGGAGGACATGGACTAGTACACCTGGCCAGCAGAGGTGCTACTTTTCGTTTCCTGTTCATTCAAAGACTTTTAAATGGACCAGATGATCTCGTATGGAGAGGTGTTGCTAATCTTATTTTGAGTCAAGCTGGAGGCCTGGGAGTGGATTCTTCATGAACGTTTAGCAAGAGATGGACGCAAACAGGATTCAGCTGAACGGACTAACACCTTTTTATAAAGGTGTTTTTAAAATATGGAGCTCATTTAAAAAAGAAGAGGGGGCTCTGGTCTGTCAGTACACTGGTTATTAGAAGAGCCAATTGTATTTGGAGGTAGACTTGATGTATTAAGTGAGATTGCATGTGGTTTTGAAAATGTAATGTTCTTATCAAAAAAAGTTAAATTGTCATATAATAACTTCTGGGGGTTTTGAACTAAATAACTCACAAAATGTTGCTTCTTGTGTTGGAGTCAGGTCAGTAAGATTGGTAAGAAAACTACTAGATCTCTTAAAACAGAAACTTACAGCAGAAGAAACGTCTCTCCTTGTAAGTTATGGTGAAGGAAATGTGGTTCCAAATAATAAGGATCCTTTTCGAATAATTTACATTACTCCTGAGTTTGAAGGTGCAGATGGGGAACTGCTTAAGTTTTTAGAGGATCTACAGTATCTATCAATGAAGGTAACAGCAAAAAATTGTATAGAAGTTGTGTTAAAGTTTTACATTTTAAAAATTTAAAAGAAAGAGCTGACACTGTTTGGAGAAACAAATTAGGCCTGGATCAGAGTATAAAACCAGTGTGGAGAGTTTTTTTATAAACCTCCTTTGGAAAAGAAGGTGGGGGATCTCCAATGGAGAATTTTACATGGTGCAGTTGCTGTAAATTCTTTTGTGAGTGTTATTAACCCGAATGTTTGCAATCGATGCCCTTTTTGTGAAAAGAAGGAAGCAATTTTTCATTGTTTTATGGAATGTAAAAGATTGTGTTATTTATTTGATTTTCTTACATTGTTGTTTTACTGTTTTACTGTTCAGAGTTTTATTCTTGGGTATCATTATATAGAAAAAAATTACATAAAATGTCAACTTTTAAATTTTATTGTAGGTGAAGCAAAAATGGCAATATATATAAGTAGGAGGAACAAAATTGAAGGGGCAGAAGGCTGCGATGTATCAATTAAAAAAAATCGGATAAAAGCAAGAGTGTGGGTTGATTTTAAATTTTATAAGATGATGAAAGATCTAATCTGATTTTCAACTCAGTGGTGTTATAACGATGCAATCTGCTCCGTTGTAGATTAACTTAAATTTTTTTCTTGTTTGTTACCATGATTATTGAGTTTTGTTGTTATTAATGTTTCTAGAATTGTGCTTAGAGTATAATTTGTTAAATAAAATGTTTGGTTAACATTAAAAAAAATTCTCTCTCTCTCTCTCTCTCTCTCCAGGTTGTTGAAAAGTCCTGATGCACAGAGAGCTTGTGATCATCTGACTGGTGTTCTGGGTATAAACCCCACACTGCAGACGGATCTGAATCTGAGCGGGAAAATAGACGGAGACTCAGGAGTAGAGCAACTCTGTGTTTTACTGAAGGATCTACTGAAGGATCCACACTGCAGACCTGAAACACTTCAGTAAGAACTATTATTCTGTAATCATCTGGAAACTTCCATTACTAATGTAAATGTTGAATGGTTTGTTTTCAGGTTTGATTGGTTGAGTTTCTGTGCTTTTAGTACTAGTGAGTAGTTTAAAGAGAACAGGCTGTAAGTAGAGAACTGATTTCAGATTAAATCACCAAAGCACTTCAATACACACAGAACACAGACAATGGAGTATTAATGGGAGATTTTCTAGCCATAAAGCCAGAGTTAAGTGTGATGAATTGTTCTTTCAGACTCAGTGAGTGTAATCTGACAGAGAGAGGATGTTCAGCTCTGCTCACAGCTCTCAGATCAGAATCCTCCACCCTGAGGGAGCTGAATCTGAGTAAGAACAGGATTCAGGATTCAGGAGTGAAGCTGCTCTCTGCAGAACTGAAGAATAAACACTGGAAACTGCAGACTGTCAGGTAACGTCTAATTACTACACACACATCTAATACACTGACAGTACTGAACTCTCGGCCCTTTCACACAGACAGTGTGGGAATATTGTAGCGTCATCACACCTTGGTGTTCTGTATAAAAGTAATGGAGGTGGAATCGGGGCTCGTTGTTGTTGTCATGGCTTTAATCCGGGAGCAGAGATAGTGATGAGGCTGAGAGTAAATGTGGGTGAAAATGAGACACACCATCGTGGAACATGTGAGATGTGTGATGTGTGTAACACACCATTGGGAGGTTTAAACTGAATGAATCTTAGTCAGGAGTGAACAACTTAAGAAAAGAATGTAAGTTATGTGAGAGTCCAGTTTGTGAGTTTAAAGCCATAAAGAAGCAGCTGCATGTTGATGGGGCATAGAACAGAACCACCTGCATAGCAAAATTACAGCACTGTGCAAAAGTCTTGACAGATCTGGTGACTGTGAAGTGTGTGAAAATCCCAGTAGATCAGCAGTCACAGCTTTCTCACTTTGTTTGGAAGTGGACTGAGATCACGTCGCTCAAATGTTCTTGAACTTGAGTGTGATTGCTGTGTTCTCATCTGTCTAAAGAACCACAACCAGGGGGAAATATAGTAGGGTTAGATTCAATCTTAATAAATGTTCCATATGTCAAACACCAAAATGAACCTAAAGAGAATAAAAGACTTTTATCCCCTTTACCCCTTATATTGACTTACTTTTGTTCCAGACTTTCAGACTGCAGTATAACAGGGGAAGGATACACGGCTCTGGCTGAAGCTCTGAAATCATCTCACCTGATAGAGCTGGATCTCAGAGGGAACGACCCTGGAGACTCAGGAGTGAAGCTGCTCACTGATTTACTACAGGATCCAGACTGTACACTGAACACACTGAGGTGAGGAAAACAATAAACAAACAAACTAATGAATAACTCACTAAATCAATAAATCAACAATCTAGATGCTCACTGAAAATGATTTAATTCTGCTGAATGATTTAATTACAATTATTCAGTGTCACTATATCACATCGTAATGTTAAAGGGTTTTCTGATTATCCAGGAAAAAGTTCTGAATAGAGTTTTGTGTTGAATAAACCTAAACTATAACACTACAGACTGTTATTAACTAATTATGTAAATGAATAATAATATATTAAGAAATGATGGTTATTGTGCACTAATTCTGTAGCTGATACAGCCGGATACAGATACACATTAAAATCAGAAACTGAATCACAGCTAAAGCACATAACCATCAGTTCCTTGTTATTTCCATACACAGTTATTAATGTGCTGATGTTATTTACTCTACAGGTTGTTAAAAAGTGCTGATGCAGAGGAAGCCTGCAAGTGTCTCACTAACATTGTAGGTAAAAACCCGTTACTGCACAAGGAGCTGGATCTGAACTACAGAACAACTGAAGACATTAAAGTGAATCAGCTCTCGGCTTTGCTGCAGGATCCACATTACAGACTGCAGAAACTCACGTAAGACACAACTCTACATGTGGGGATCGAACCGAGTGTAAACAGTTAAACACTTTTCTCTTAACATTCCAGGACATTTAGATAAATTTACTATAGATAGTGATGTAATGGCTGATTTGTAGGTGTACATCTGATTTCATATTTTTGTCTTTATACATCAACACAATGGATTTTACATGGAGCAGTTAAGATGTAATTTAAGTGTAGACCCCTTTAATTCAAAATAAACATGAATATTACACTAACCCTTTATAAATTATAGAAATAAAAAAACTGCCTCTATTTTGATAAGCTCAAAAGTAATGGAACAAACTAGCACAGACATTAGACAATTTTTAACACCTGGATGCAAATCCATTGCAGTTTAGAATCCATGGACATCCCCAGATGCTGACCTTTAATGCATCTGTTTTCAGCTTGTTTTTGGGTCTTTCTGCCTTCTGTCCTCTACTTTCAGTGAGTGAAAAGATCGGATCAGACTCATTTATGAAAACATTGAAATTCACTTTGTAATTTCTATTTTTCTAAAAATTAACCATATTATTGTCAAAAGTAAAGATACAAAAAGCACTCAGTTAAAAGTACAGTTAAATGTATTCCTTTCTATAATAGCATTGTAGTAATATATATGCCATAATTACTAAGCGTCTCAGAGTAGGAAATTGCTCCAAAAAAGTCTCAGAGTGACGCAATTTTTGTCCTACTTTTAGGAGTAGGAACGAGAGCAGTTTATCAACATTCTTAAAATAGGAAACCACTCATATATCCACTAAAATGTAGGAGCGCTCCGGAGGTGCCGTAACTGGTTAGGAGGAGCGAGGAAACGGTGTTCAGGCAGAGAAACACTGAGGAGAGACGTTTTAGTAGCATTGACACAGAGCTCATAAAAGACACTTTGGGCGAAAATGTAAAGTTTTTTTTTTTGGTAACTTATCACGTGCAGTATGTAACTGGTTAATGAACATGTCATATGCTGGTGACTGATACGTACAGATTCATACATTAATGAAAAACAAACTGCTTGACTTCACATAGCCGTCTTCTAATAGTAACAGTACTAACAGGTAACTTTAGATGTTCTTTGAGTTAATTTTGTTATTCTTCAATCCATTCGAATGGTAGTTTTCCGTTTTCTTCCACGTCTTTCTGGTTTTGGTCTTTAATTTTAAAGCTTAAAATTATTTGGTATCATTTTCTGCAGTTCTTTGTATTTTTTCCATCTCTAATCAACTTTTGAATCAAAGTACGCTGTTCTTCTGAACAATGTCTGGACGACCCATTTTACTCTGATTTTCAGAGAGAAACACACAGGACAACCTTTTCTGCATTTATCCTTAAATAATGGGAATTTGTTTGACTCCTATTTTTCACAGAATAATTTACCTCTAATCGAACTCCACACTGCTATTTTTTTGAACAGGTTAATATTTGTTTTTTTCACTTACATTAAACTAATAATACATTTAGCACATTTTTCTTCATGTTGTGATTCAGAATAAAATGTACAGGGAGTCCAATGCATTTATGTGATTTAAATTTAAAGTTATTATATGGAAATGGAGCTTTACTCACTTTATTCAACACACTGCTATTATTTTGAACACCACTGTATATGAAATTGAGTGTGCATAACTGTTTGTTTTAGATTCAGCACTTCACCATTTCATACGCCCGTGTTTTACACTCCACTGTGTACGTGCGGCAAACTGACAGGTGGCACTGATGCTTTCACAAACTGCCATTCACTCAAGAGTAGGGCAGAAAATCCTCTAATTGTTTCTTTACATTTTATTTCCTCCTCTGCAGCAAAATGCTTTCATCCTCTCTCCAATTTCAGTTTCTTTTTGAAGTCATTTTGATCAGATTCTGACAGTCCTGTTCACAGCATCATTATAGGGGCTTTAAACAGTTGTGATTTCTAGGAGTGATCCTGAGACATTTGGTGAATACAGGCCCTTATGTTCACCTGGCCACGCCTCTCCAAATATTTCTGTTCTGAGTGGATGAAATTCCCACATATTATCCTGCTTTGATCACAAATTAGAATCGGGGCACTAACAAGGTAACTGACCCACATGATGAGAAAAATGTGATGTAAAAATAGTGATAGAAAACTGTGCAAATATCACCAGCATTCTGGTTT
The DNA here is from genome assembly GCA_030522415.1 of Channallabes apus. Classification (NCBI taxonomy): domain Eukaryota; kingdom Metazoa; phylum Chordata; class Actinopteri; order Siluriformes; family Clariidae; genus Channallabes; species Channallabes apus. The sequence goes on along the minus strand of CM060110.1, from coordinate 49,516,307 downwards.
AGTTTTTATTTTCCGCACCCACTGTGCTGCTCCTGGTGAGATTCTGCCCTGGACAGCTGCCCATGTCACCCCTACCTCAGTCTGCATCTGGTTATGTTTTCTGTGTTAGAGACGGACAATTCTCCATCGTGTATCCCAAGAGAAACTCATATGTTTTCTGCCGTAACCAAACGTAGTTATTACACATTTTTATGACACAGTGTTGGGGGAGGGGCAAACATAATGCATTACTTTAGATAGCTGCTAATAAAAGCATTATTTTACTTTTATATAAAAATAATAAGTAATAGTAATGTACATTGCCCGGACAAAACACACTCAATTTCAGAAGCTTCCAATTATTGGGCTGCATCAAGCAAAGAAAACAACTAAGGAGATCTGAAATAACTGGAACTGGGTTAAGAACACTTCCACACTTCATCAAAACCTGGAAGGATAGTGCTGAACCGTCAACTCTGTGGAAGAACAAAATCATGAATGGAGATCACTTTAACACTTGGTGAAGTTCCATGGTAAAAACATCAACAGTAGAAATCAGAGCTATGTTTCATAGTGAAAGTAAGAGCATTTACACACACACACACACACACACACACACACACACACACACACACACACACACACACACACACACACACAAACACACACACACACACACAATATGATGAGAACTCACAGGATTGGGACTAAACAGCTGTGTGTCCATAAGAAAACCACTGGTTAGTGAGACTCATCAGAAAAAAGGCTTCAGTTTGTTAGGGATCATAAAGACTGGACTTTGGAGCGATGGAAAAAGGTCATGTGACCTGATGAGTCCAGATTGAGCCTATTTCAGAGCGATGGGCGTGTCAGGGTAAGAAGGGAAGCGAGTGAAGCAATGAACTAGAAGAGACTAACCTGACCTCCTTCTCCTCTCTCTCTCTCTCTCTCTCTCTCCAGGTTGTATAATGAAGGCAGTATTACAGAAGATGATTTTGCGACTCTGATTTCTGCTCTGGTTTTAAATCCTTCCCACCTGAGAGAACTGAATCTAAACAGGAATAAACCAGGAGAGTCTGGACTGAGAAACCTGTGTGATTTCCTGAAGAATCCGAAATGTAAACTGCAGAAACTAATGTGAGTAATTAACCTATATGTTTTAAAACTATTAGTCTATAAATAATGCAGATCTACTATAACACTAATAATCTTTTAGCGATTTAATATTCTTTATTATGTATGATCAGTTTAGAAATACTTTCTGAATATTTTATTGATTTATGCATGTATAATATTATAAAACTGCTATGTAATATATATATATATATATATATATATATATATATATATATATATATACAGTGTAAGCATGAGGTCCTTCCCTGATTTACACCAAACATGTGCTGGGTATAAACATATGGTTTATTATTGTACAGAAACAGCATCTATATAAATCTCTGTGTAACGCCACATTTGTTTTTAATATTTCTTATATTTAAGCTAGATGTTGTGTTTTTCCATATGAGAGAGAGTCGTATTGTGAGAGCCACAGAGAGCATCCTCAGTCCATCTGTTTACTCGGTGGGAAAACTGGTGATGATCTACAGTAGATCAGCTGTGATAGTGTGTTTGATCTGGTTGTGTACTAGATGTTCAAGCATTTAACATGACACGGATGAGAGCAACTGGCCAAGAGTCATTGAGACATGTCCCTGTCTGTTTCTTAGGGACGGGGACACTGTAGTGGATTTGAGGCAGGAAGGGACTGTGCATGTGGACAGAGAGAGGTTGAAAATGTGTGTAAATACCCCTGATAGTTGGGAAGCACAGGTCTGGAGTCAGGTCAGGTCCAGCAGCTTTCTATATGTTGATGCTACAGAGGGCCGTCACACCTCATGAGTGCTCAATACAACAGTGTGTGGAGCGTCAGACAGGTCAAAACTGGCTGGAGGCTGATTATTGTCTTTGTCAAAGCAGGAAGTTGTTAAGATCCTCCACCTGGTTTCCAGTGTTGTTAGTTGGTGTAGACTGTGTGTGATTTTTCCTTTTGTAATCTGTGATGGTCTGGATGCCTTGTCACATCCTTCATGGATTTGTGTTACTATTAATGTCCTCTTCTATCTGAGGTTTGTAGTTGCATTTATCAGACCTGATGTCTCTCTTGAGGTTTGCGCAGACAGTGCTGCAGGCTGAGAGATCTCATGATTTGAAGGTCATGCCTCATATTTCAGATGTTTGACTTCGCTGTTCGTCCATGGATCCTCATTTGGGTCCCTCAGATGCTTTTGCTAACGGTGACATTGTCAGCACAGTGGTTAATGTAAGACAGTGCAGATGAAGTGTCCACCTCCAGGTCTGTCTCATGGACAATTATATTCCATTCTGTATGTTCAAAACATAAGTTCTAGTGCTAGCTTAGCGTTAGCATGTAACAGCATGTATAATGCCATGACAACAGTGACTGTATGTTCCCTAGACGAGTGAAACGGTCAGAAATGAAGCATTAAATATTCCAAGTATGGAGAGCAGAATGTACGAGTGTGTTCATGTTGGTGCATCATGTGTCATTAATGTAAACACAGAGCTCTGTCGGCACGATGAAGTGAGCGGCCTGCTGGCTCCACTGTGGTATTCAGTATGTTGTGGTTCAGCCGAGTCTCCATAAAAATCTAAATACAGCCTCGTTTATGGTCCTCTGTGTAGCGATGGTCAGTCTGAGCTTCGGTTAGCAACTGATCTCACTTTATTTATTTATTTATGCCCAGGCAGTGTATTAACCCAGTAACCCAGAAGTACTTAACTCTCTCTCTCTCTCTCTCCTGCAGACTCTGTAATCAAAATCACGTTTAGTATTTAATAAATTGTACAGTTGAGTTTTGTATTATAACCCTAATGGTTATGTTTTTAGTTCTCACCCAGTCATATGAGTCTGGTAAAAACAGAAGAATGTGTGTATGAAGAGCACAAACCACAGTTTAATATAGTAGTTTATAATACTACTTTAGTCATTTCTATATCTTTCCTTTCTCTGCTGGACTAAACAGTATTTTCTCTCTGCAGACTGTGTAAGAGTGTAAGTGTGAAATCCTGCACTGATGTGGTTTCAGCTCTCTGTACAAATCCATCACACATCAGAGAGCTGGATCTGAGTGTGTGTGAACTAGGAGACTCAGGAGTGGAGAAGCTCTGTGATCTACTGAAGAAACACGAGTGTAAACTGGAGACACTGCGGTGAGTAACTCAGTGATGTGATGAAACAGCTTTAATAACATGCAGTAACAATTACAAAGCTCTCGCCAGCACTAACAAGTAATGTCTAACTAACATGTCTAACCTGCTGTTTAGATCTGATTTATTATCAGTAATAAAGAGTAAATAAGGATTTATTTGAGGAGGATGTGGGATTAGGAACAAGTAGTGAGAGGTAGACACTCACTAAAGGACACCAGAAAAACATCCACACTGGACGTCTCATGACCGGTTGAATTTGTTATGTGTTAGATCTTAAGATGTCCACAGAGAGACATATTTTCCATGGACAGATCAGAACCTCACAAGGACATTTAGATTACATTCAGAATTAGTTAGAAAGACATTTATTTCTAGATGTATATTGGACATTCAGGTTAGAATTTATTTTTGTCCTGTTTAGGGCAAGTTTTGAATTGTATCTATCAGTAATTTAGAGAACTCTTAATGTGGACATTAAATTTATACATAAACACCAATATTTACTAAAATAATGACAAATGCATTTATTTTAAGCATCGCTGTTCCAACATTCATGACCAATTACTGTAAACAGGTTCAGAGATATTTAAAGTGGTACACACATCTTCAGCAAATAAACACAATTCAACAATAAAACAATAAAAAATATATATGATAAATATAATAGTACATTACTAAGTCCTACAGAATAATTTTCTTTAGCAGATTACAAAATGTGAAAATGATCAATACCCAGTGGTGGATGAAGTACATGAATCCTGTAGTTGAGTAAAAGCAGAGATCCCCTCGGTAAAATATTACTCCAGTAAAAGTCCTTCATTTACATTTCTACTTGTGAAAAAGTAAAGAATTTCTCACCTTCAAATGTACTTGAGTATCAAAATTAAAAGTCCTTTGATTTATTATGACTTTATTGTTATTTTATTACTTTTGTGATTAGACACTGGCTTAAATGACTTGTTGAAACGGCCTTTGTGTCACTCTGGACACAGATCTGTTAATACAGTGTGTTCAGAAAGTCTCTCCACAGTGGACACGTACAGTAGTAGTAGTGTGTTGACGCTCTTGTTTGGCTCCACCAGTCTGTTGTACGTATCCGAGGAGTTCTTTCCTTTACATCGGCCGTGTATTTTTGTGTGAAAATGTTAACCATCGAAGAACGTGTTTTTGTAGTGGAGCGCGTTTTTAAAGCTGGAGATAAATACTCAGATTTAGTTTGTGGGAAATTTCAAGCAGCTTTTCCAGACACAAGAATACGACATCGCGACCCTGTGTGAGATTTAATAATAAACACATGAGTGAGAATAATAATGAGTTTCATTAAACCAATATTTTCCCATAAACTTCTCTCTCTGGCCGCAGTGGAGGGACTTTTTGAACGCACTGTATAAGGTCATAAAATATTCTGACACTGATGTCAATTAACGTTATCTTGAATACGTGCTTTCAGGGGGCCCTCGGCCCTGATATTGGAACTTTAAAGGGAAATGGGTGCATGGGAGCCTACGTTTAGAAGGCCCTCTTAGGCCCTACTATTATGGTCCTGGCTTCTGTCTACCAGGGGCTCCTAGGGAGGATGGGGGGGGGGGCTTTGGGGGCTTTTATGGCGCTTTTCCACTGCATAGTACGGCACGACACGGTCCAGTACAGCTCACTTTTGGGGGGTTTTCGACTGGGAACAGTACCTGGTACCTGGTCCTTTTTTTAGTACCACGTCAGCCGAGGTTCCAAGCGTGCCGAACCGTTACCAAAACATGATGTGTAAACTCTGCTGGTCACTGATTGGCCGGAGAAAATCGTCATTACTGCGTCACTGAACTTGTGACACAACAGACCCGCTAGATTTTAGCACAGCCAACGAAGGATTGGACGCACCATTTTATTTTTATCCAAACATTATCTGTTTCGTGGTCTATTAAGGAAGTACAGACGTTCCTCTCGTTGGTAGCCGAGGAGCGGATCCAGCGAGAACTTGATGGGGCGACGCATAATTGAAAATTTTTTTCAGGAGTGTTGTTGTGTGTTTTATTTGTGGTGCGTTTACGATGATGTCACAGCAGTAGAGGCGGCGCAACTATAACGACACCTGAATAATCCCGCACTCTAAAGCGGTACTAAACTGCAGTCGAAACGCAAACCGAGCTGAACTGAACCAAGATGAGCTGTACTATGCAGTGGAAAAGTGCCATTGGAAGGCCCTCTGATGATGAGGGCCCTACTAGGAGGCCCTAGGGAGGAGGTTGTAGTGTACCTTTAGAGGGCCATCTGATTACAAGGCACCCTACCATGGGGCCCCTGGCTTCTGAGGGGAGTGGAGGGGCGCATGTTAACAGCCTTACAGAAGGCCCTCTGACTAGGGAGCGGTAGCATGGTGGGGTGGAGGCGGTTAACCTGCCCGCTGAGTGGCCCCCAGTCCAGTGTAGCAGTGTAAGAGTTTGACCAGTGTAATCACTCCCAGGGCTGTAGTGGAGGCTAAACGCAAGTAAACACAGTTTACCCACCTCTGACATTTCAGAATTAGAGTTTACCCATACACGGGAGATGGCTTTCATGGCACACTTCTGGAATACAATATTACAGAGGTTCCAAGCCACCAGCCTGCAGTTACAGAAGCCAGACATTAACATATGTACAGCTAAATGTCTACTGGCATCTTCACGAGACTTTGTGGCAGCACAAAGAGACAATTTTGAGGTATTTGAAGCGGCCGCTTTACATATCACCACTACTGTCTCCCAGGACTATGGGCATGACCTCCAGCGCACAAAGAAGCGCCCACGAATGTTTGATGAAAGCGCAGAGCCAGGTGTTACACTTAATGGTAGAGACCACTTTCGGATTGAAACATTCAACGTTGTTATCGACAAACTTGTGTCTTGTCTTAACCATCGTTTGAGTGCGTACACACACGTAACTGAGCTATTTGGTGCTCTTTACCTATCTGAAAATATGTCCAATAGTGAGCTCACTTTAAAGGCTAACTCACTCGTTGCAGCATATCCTTCAGATCTGAACATGAGCCTGGCAGATGAACTGATGCAGTACAAGTCATTCATGTCAGAAAAAGAGACACGCCCAAGTAAAATGCTCAGAACAATGATGGATTTAGATTTGCAATCAACCTTTCCAAATGTGTACATAGCACTTGGACTTTTTTTGACCCTGCCTATTACAAACTGTGAAGGGGAGCGCTCACTTTCCAAACTCACTCGCATTAAAAATGATGTGCCAAAACCGCCTGAATTCACTGTCACTTCTGGCCATCGAGTCAGAGTTGGTTAGACAGTTTAACTTTGATGAATTAGTGGATGACTTTGCAAGAAGGAAGAGTAGAAAGAAAGTTATGTAAGGTAGGAGATTGACAGATGGGTTAGGGTTAGTGTTTGACAGGTGGTTTAACATTTTAATTTTTATTTATTTTTTTACTTTTTCACAAAACATCTATAATTAGACCTAAATGTTATTCATATTATACAAAATGGTGACTTGGAGTAGGAACAGTAAAATTAAATATTATTTCTCCCTTTAGCTGCATAAAAAGTCCCTAAAGTCCCGGCATACGCCGCACTAGTTTGCATCCACAAGTGGCATGATGACGTAGCAACTAGCCATCCTAGACAATGCTGGAAATTTTATAAAAAAAATTTTTTGAGGGGGGGCCCTCGCGAACGTTTTGCCCAGGGGCCCACACAACCCATAATCCGTCCCTGGCCCCCAAGTTTCACCATTTCGTGAGCTGAATGGGCGGCGCGTTGTCATGAAGAAGACACACTTCACTTTTGTTCACCCGGGTGACCATTTTGGTTTTGACCCTCTAGTGGCATCATGTGGAACTACACTGCAGGTTTTTTAAACAAGAAGAAACAAGTTCACAAACACACCCATTTCCAGAGACATGATTTGGGCAAATATGGATTATATCACACGAGTTGTAATAAGAGTCAAAATCCATCACATTAACAGTCATTAACTTTACATTACTGTCCGTTTATAATTTTAACTATTTAAAATTATTCATCATTTGAAATGACTATTTCTTTGTATTGAAATAATATTGAATTGAGACATCAAAATCACGTTTAGTATTTAATAAATTGTACAGTTGAGTTTTGTATTATAACCCTAATGGTTATGTTTTTAGTTCTCACCCAGTCATATGAGTCTGGTAAAAACAGAAGAATGTGTGTATGAAGAGCACAAACCACAGTTTAATATAGTAGTTTATAATACTACTTTAGTCATTTCTATATCTTTCCTTTCTCTGTTGGACTAAACAGTATTTTCTCTCTGCAGCCTGTGTGGGAGTGTAAGTGTGAAATCCTGCACTGATGTGGTTTCAGCTCTCTGTACAAATCCATCACACATCAGAGAGCTGAATCTGAGTGAGTATGAACTAGGAGACTCAGGAGTGGAGAAGCTCTGTGATCTACTGAAGAAACACGAGTGTAAACTGGAGACACTGACGTGAGTAACTCAGTGATGTGATGAAACAGCTTTAATCTCAACTCAACTCATATTTATTTGTATAGCACTTTAACAAACTGTCATGTCTCTAGGGGTGTTGAAAGGACGCACAGAATGCAGGTTTTCAAGGTCAAGTGGGCTTTACCCAAACTTTATTTGTAACTCGTCTTTTTAGAGATTTAGTTCAACTTAAACTTTCAAAGAAACAAAACAAACACAAAAAATCACAGCTCGCCGTCTGGGCTCGCTCCCTCTGGCTCCTCTCCAGGGTCTAGTATAATTTTCACTCACACACACACACACAAGCAGGCGTTTCCCACTTGACAGAGTTCCAGTCTCTTTCCTCGGCATGGAGGGCGCTTCCCGCGCTCAAAACGCAGCGTCTGCTGCAGTTGCCGGTTCGGCCGGCCTTACCCCAATCAGGGCGACTAAGTCAGTGCTGGAGAGGAGAAAAAGGAGATCCAGTTGAGCCGTGTTCGTGTAGCAACATACAAATGTGACAAACAGTGAACGGACAAACTGCCTCGGGCTCGGCTGGCTTATATAATGACACACAGGGGAGTGACACAGGTGCACCTTGTTAGTGAAGGGGAGACATACCTACGTAGACACACTAGGGGGCGACAAGGCTCAGTAATCCGGTGACCCCGACCTCACCTCTCTGGGCCGTGGTGTTGCGGATGTTATACAAACAAGAATGTCCCAAAGTGCTTCACATAAAAAAAAAAAAAATAAATAATAATAATAATAATAGCGATAATCTAATAAAATAAAATAAAATAAAATAAAAATAAATACAAAAATTAACATTTTATACAATAATAAAAGAGGAACATAATTAAAATCACATCACACGCATATCAACAATATATAAAATGAACATCTCATGTTGGTTTAAATGCCAGAGAAAACATGTGAGTTTTAAGACTGGACTTAAACACCCTCAATGATGTGGCCTCACGAATGGTCAATGGTAGGTCATTCCATAATTTGGGAGCCGCCACAGAGAACGCCCGATCACCCCTGAGCTTGCATTTGGTCTTGGGTACCATCAGCAAATGTTTATCTGATGATCTGAGAGACCGGGGTGGGGCATAGGGCTGGAGCAGATCAGAGAGGTAGGGAGGGGCAAGGCCATGTAAACATTTGAATGTGAACAAGAGAATTTTACAATTTATTCGGTACTGTACCGGGAGCCAATGTAGAGAAGCCAGAACTGGAGAGATATGTTCTCTTTTACGCGTGGACGTTAATAGTCGAGCAGCTGAGTTTTGGATCGGCTGTAGCCGATGTAATACTGCCTGAGAAACTCCAAAATACAGAGCATTGCAGTAATCAATGCGAGTGGTGATGAAAGCATGGATGGCTATTTCGAACAGCCTAAAGGACAAAACAGGTTTAAGTTTTGCCAATTGCCTTAACTGAAAGAAACTGGACCGAACCACAGCACTAATCTGTTTGTCAAATTTAAGGCCATGATCAAAATAACCCCTAAATTCGACGCTGTAGGTTTAACATACTGCCCCAAATCTCCTAAATCCAGAGGTGGAACTTTACCCCTGGCACCAGGACCGAATACCAAAACCTCTGTCTTTTTATCATTAAAATTTTGGGCTAACCATGCTTTTATATCATCTAGACATGTTAACAGCGCCTTGACAGAGTAGCCTTCCTTCTGTTTTAACGGGAGATACATTTTTTGCATCTTGAGCAAATGAACAAATTTTCCTTTTTTTTTTTGAGAAAAATTTTTTTTGCATCTTGAGCAAATAAACACAATTCAAAAATAAAACAATAAAAATATCTATGATAAATATAATAGTACATTACTAAGTCCTACTGAATAATTTTCTTTAGCAGATTACAAAATGTGAAAATGATCAATACCCAGTGGTGGATGAAGTACATGAATCCTGTAGTTGAGTAAAAGCAGAGATCCCCTCGGTAAAATATTACTCCAGTAAAAGTCCTTCATTTACATTTCTACTTGTGAAAAAGTAAAGAATTTCTCACCTTCAAATGTACTTGAGTATCAAAATTAAAAGTCCTGTGATTTATTATGACTTTATTGTTATTTTATTACTTTTGTGATTAGACACTCGCTTAAATTACTTGTTGAAACGGCCTTTGTGTCACTCTGGGCACAGATCTGTTAATACAGTGTGTTCAGAAAGTCTCTCCACAGTGGACACGTACAGTAGTAGTAGTGTGTTGATGCTCTTGTTTGGCTCCACCAGTCTGTTGTACGTATCCGAGGAGTTCTTTCCTTTACATCGGCCGTGTATTTTTGTGTGAAACTGTTAACCATCGAAGAACGTGTTTTTGTAGTGGAGCGCGTTTTTAAAGCTGGAGATAAATACTCAGATTTAGTTTGTGGGAAATTTCAAGCAGCTTTTCCAGACACAAGAATACGACATGGCGACCCTGTGTGAGATTTAATAATAAACACATGAGTGAGAATAATAATGAGTTTCATTAAACCAATATTTTCCCATAAACTTCTCTCTCTGGCCACAGTGGAGGGACTTTTTGAACGCACTGTATAAGGTCATAAAATATTCTGACACTGATGTCAATTAACGTTATCTTGAATAAGCCACATGCAGGTGAGTCATTTTTATTAGGGAGATCTGAGTGAAATACCAGTAAGGAAACTTTACTCTTAAGATTTAGTTTAAACTGAACATCTCTGCACACGGCTACCAGGATTCCTCTAAGTAAAACATTTCAAACTATTTAAACCAAATGATGTAGAATTTCAGACCCCAAGTCAAGACATCAGTTGAACACGTGTGTGTCTCACCACGTCACCATGAGCTTACTCATCATCTCTTTACTTTATAATTAATAGTTTATTTTATGTTTCTAAGAGTCAAAATCCATCACATTAACAGTCATTAACTTTAAATTACTGTCCGTTTATAATTTTAACTATTAAAAATTATTCATCATTTAAAACTTATTTTTTCTTTGTATTGAAATAATATTGAATTGAGATCAAAATCGTGTTTAGTATTTAATAAATTGTACAGTTGAGTTTTGTATTATAACCCTAATGGTTATGTTTTTAGTTCTCACCCAGTCATATGAGTCTGGTAAAAACAGAAGAATGTGTGTATGAAGAGCACAAACCACAGTTTAATATAGTAGTTTATAATACTACTTTAGTCATTTCTATATCTTTCCTTTCTCTGTTGGACTAAACAGTATTTTCTCTCTGCAGACTGTGTGGGAGTGTAAGTGTGAAATCCAGCACTGATGTGGTTTCAGCTCTCTGTACAAATCCATCACACATCAGAGAGCTGGATCTGAGGTGGTGTGAACTAGGAGACTCAGGAGTGGAGAAGCTCTGTGATCTACTGAAGAAACACAAGTGTAAACTGGAGACACTGACGTGAGTCTGTCAAAAACAGAAGAATGTATATAAGATTGAAGAACACGAACCAGAGATTTAGAAATGTGTTTGTAATATTACTCGAGTCATTTCTCTGTCTATATTTATTACATTATTATATTTTCCAAACTATATAAACCTGACTGGTTATTAGATTTAAGGATTCTTATGTGATATGGATGTTTATAATGAGGGAGGGTGTGGCCTAAAGTTATTAACAGCCTCTAGTAAGGTGTGTATAACTATTAGACAGCTTCTTTACCTCCGGCAAAATGGGACAAAAAGAGATTTAATCAACACCAAAAAGTAAAACATTTAAAAATATGTCCAGAAGCACAAGGTGTCAAGACAAGTTAGAACTTTTTCAGATGTTTTATAGACAGGTGAATTGAGTATGATTTATGATGGACCAGATGGATGGGCCTGTGGCTGGATCACTAATGGACACACGGCACCACTTTAAGTCAGACACTAGTAAGGTGGAGGAAGGGGACGTGTACAGGCTGCTATTATTGAGGATGAGCTCGTTTAGACCAAGTTAAAATCAACTCCCAAACCTACTGCTAGTTTCTAGAAGACATTTTCTTTAAACAGTGGTACAGGAAGAAGTCTGCATCATTGAAGTAGGACATTGTACAGAGCTCCATCACATGCATACAAGTACTCTATTGCTTGGCTGTCAGTAAAGGCCTCAAAGTCGACACAATGCCCCGCCCCCTTCTTCACTGGACTCTTTTTATTTCTAATTGTTTATTTGTTCTAATTAATCTTAGGATTTAAAATCAATTTAAATTAAATAAAATAGGAAGATTATTTAGTTTAGTTACTACACTAATAGTAGCCCAATAATTGTGCAAATGTAAATATCCCCTTGAGTAAGGCCAAAACTCTCTCATCCTTTATTAATAAACGTTCAGGTTTATTAATATTTTTAATTGACTGAGAGCAGTGTATTTTTCATCAAAAAAATTGATTCTTGGGAATACAACTTCTCTAATACAATGTCTAATAATTGAATAAAATCTTTTACACAGAACTAAATATATATAATCCAGACTTTCTTGTATTTTAATGGAGTCTTGAGGAAAAGTTCTCTAGGCTTTCTGAAGGACTTTTTGTCTCTCATTTTCAGTCCAGTCCCTGTACCTGAGCAGGTTCTGAGTTATTAAGCCACACAGTGACCTATGAATCATTCAAGCATAAAAAATGATAATCAGATAAACAGATGATCAGGCGGTGATTAGTTTACTGCTGATGCTGAATGCTGAGTGGTTGGAACAGACGAGAGGGGAAATGAGGTCGCTGCTGAGGTTGTTACATAAACAAGGTTCATCATGGTGCTTGATGGGTTTTGCGAATGCACTTGACAAAACTGTTCTTTCAGGAACTGTTCCAGAACAGCTGACCTTCATGTCTTAAAATAACAGCTGACTGTCGTTGTTGTTAATTACCTAATTTCATAAGTTTATAGTTTTGGAATTAAAAAAAAAAAACAGTATTGCACTAGAATATAGAAAATAAATCACTAAACAAAGAAAATGTAATTATAAGGTGTGTCCAAACTTTTGACTGGTTCTGTACAGATATATATTACATGTGTGACTACATCATTATTTATCCCTGTGAAGTAAATAATATATAAAAATGTTTCTCTCTGCAGGTTAGTAAATTGCAGTATAACAGATAGACACTGTGCTGCTCTGACTGCTGCACTAAAGTTAAACTCCTCACATCTGAAACATCTGGATCTGAGGAGGAATAAACTGGGAAATTCAGTCACACAACTCGAGGAATTACTGCAGCGTTCAGGAGGACGACTAGTGTAAGTAAACTTAACACACAGACAGAGTAGTGCAGAATGTGTACTTTCTGTAGAATATAATGTAGCTGTAAGAGTGAAGTGAAAGAGGAATATAAATGCTCAAATCAGCAGCATGTTGGTGATCATACTGAGAGAAGCACATAGAATATACCTTTAGGAACTGAATTAAAACACAACAGTAATTTGTCACTTCATGATAATAACTATACAGTTCTGATTTAATAGAAGTGAACTTTCATCTGATCTGTTTCTGTTCTCCACAGAAATACCACTGCACTTATCTCATCTCTCAAGTTTATTTTACTTTCAGGCCATATTTCTTGTGTTTATTAAGTTTAACTAAATGTGATACGTGTGTAATTTTAATGATAATTACAAAGAAAAAGAGACACAGGGTACAGATTTGAAACATGTTTTTTCTGTTTCAATTTTTACAGACATGATAACTCCTCCAGAAGTGAAGCGTGTACAGTAAGTTAGGAAGCCGTGTGGATCGTGATTAAACTCAGCAGAACCAGGACAGTAGTGGAACAGACACTCAACAAACCCAGAATTCAGTCTTCAGGAGGTTTCTATAAGATCACAGAACAGAATTGGAGTAATGAAACCAGTAAGACCAGTAATACACAGAGACTAGAGGCTAAACAGGGGCTACACAAGCTCTCCCACCTCCAGTCCATAAAACAAATAGTACTAGATAAACTTCAAAGAAACTCATCAATGTAGGACAGAAGAAGACAAAAGTGTCCTGTGTCCTGTATGTGACTGTCTCCTATTTCAGTGAATTTACTGCTCACTTTCTGAACAATGAAGTATTTTAAAAAGTACGAGTTTGTTTTTGGCCATGTTCTGGTTTCTGCTGATTTGTTCCACAGAGTGTCTTTTAACACTAAACCTCTTATTCAGTATGAACTGAAATAAACCTGTTTATAAAAAAGAAAACTAAAGAAGAGACTGAAACTGTTGTTAATTTATAAATGATGCTTTATATTCAGTATCTATGTAAATTGTGCTCATAAGTAAAATCTTTATTTACTCTTCAAGACTCATGTTTTTATTAATTACATAAAGTGTGTGTTCTTTACTACACTGATAACACACACATTAGTAGCACCACAAATAGATGCTGCTCTAATCCTACCAATAAATTCAACTAAATAAAAGGAAATTACACTGAGAACATTTCATTAAACTCATTCCAAATATGTACACAGGCTTCATGTGAATGAAATAAATGTACATTTTACATGAACTGTTACATTTACAATTAGTTTTCACACATTCAACATGATTCCACATCAGTTTAACTGGAACAACATTGAACTCTATGGACTCTGAACCTGACCTGAGGATCGAACCCAAGACCCTGGAGCCAGGGGCATAAATCTCGGGGGGGGGGGACATGTCCCCCCCCAATCCGCGGGTTGTCCATCCCTCCCCCCGCCCCCCTCCCAAAAAAAAATAACGCATTCTCTATTGTGAAAAATATATGTATGTATACCTAAGATAATTGTGTAAGTAGAAAAAAAAAACAGCAAAAACTGCATTTAGAACCAGTTGAGTTCCCCCTCCCTCCCCCTCACAGTGGCTTGTCCCACTGCCTCCTGCTTTCCCAGTGCAATTCAGGTTTGTGGCTGCGGCTCAATTAATGTTAAACTCCAGTAAGTAAGGTATTTTATTCACTGTAAATAAAGCGATTCACTTTAATATAGTTGATGCAGACTCGTTCATAAATTAGTTGCGGCAAAAATGCTGATTACCGATGTAATTTTCCATGAATCTGCTACAGTATATTAGCGATTAAATTATTACTTATCTAGTTAACGTTATCTTGTTTACAATAGCTTGTTTACATAGTGCACTGCAACTAACACATGACAAACGCCATTTCCCATGCGGTGTTTTATTTATGACGACGTGGATAATGTTAACTTTACATTAACGGCCACAATTAACATATTGTTTAGCTGCACATTTACTAAATGAGCACTGTGCCTATAGTCCGAACTGTATTTTTTTTTGTATAATCAATATCCAATATTAAGTGTCTTAATTAATTTTAAATACAATTTTAAACCTTTTTTTAATTCCTTTGATAGTTTTACTTTCTTTATGTAAAGTAATTTGAATGGCCATTGTGTATGAAATGTGCTACAGTATAAATAAACTTGCCTTGCAGTGTCATAGATAAATGGACATGAGATAATTTTTCAGTGACCTAAACGCCAAGTAAGTACAACAAGTTCACATATTAAGACAATTTGGCTTTAAGAATGGGTGCTTATGAAAATACTAATGTCACAATATCAATCACAGGCAAAGGAGACAATTAATTGAGGGACAGGTAGACCAGGGTCAATCAGATGTACAGTGTCGGGTAAGTGTGGTGCTTTTATTGAAGGGATAATGACAGATTAAATGTTTTTTTTTTTGGGTGAACAATTTCTTTAATGTTTTCGGAGTTGTGGCTGTTCAGTAGAAAGTAATAGGCTCACCAATTTACAGTATGATCTTTCAATTTAACAAGTGTAATGTAAACAAGTTAGTTATTATGAGTATGGAAAACATCTTTAATAATAATAATATAATTAATTAATTTAATAATAATCTTTTAATAATCAATAATAATGATAGAAGCAAAGTTTTTCACTGTGGGGTCATATCTTTATAAGAACAATTTGACTGTATTATTTGTGTCCCCTTCAAAAATTGCTCATGAGAAATTTTATATTTATTGTCCCCCCCCCCCCCCCCCCTACTGTTAAATGAAATTTACGCCCATGGCTGTATGTTAGGGCTACAAGAACAGGGCTGAAAAAGATCTCTCTCACTGGCTACATCAGTCTTCTCTTGTGGTGGACGTCCAACAAGTTTGTCTAAGGTCTGCATCTCCTGAAGCTGCTTAGTTTCTAATGGAACAAAGAAAATGTATTAAAGCATTTGAGATTTACCTAAACACCATTCAGCTACTCCATTCCCAACTTTCTGAAAGTTGAGAGGTGGGCTTGAGTTTGCTCGTCAGCTGCTGGTTACCTGACTGATGATGTGGTGCTGATAGAGACTCCGGAACATTCTCCAGCAGTTTCTTTGTTGAGATTGTTGTTCTCCTCGAAGGTTTCTGAGGTGGTATGCTTCTGAAAAGGACCCAGTTAAAGTAAAGTGTATACAGTATACAGTAATGACCAAGATAACCTTTACACAAACGAACATATTGATCTCTACTTATAGAATGAATATATAAGAATATACAGTGGAACCTCGGATTACGAGTAATGCAGTTTACGAGTGTCCCGCAAGATGAGCAAAGATTTTTAATAAATTTTGACTTGAAAACGAGCATTGTCTTGGTATAATCTATGGAGCATTGATACTTGAGTACCGAGTATCATGTATCACGCATGCGCTTCTTGTTTTGACGCCGAACGTCATGTGACCACAACTGAGCCAATGGTTTTTCTGTCTCTTGCGCTGTGGAATTGTGGGTAATCGTCTCCCCTGCTGGGTCTTAGTGCTCGTCTCTCACTGGTATAATCAACATTCGTGCGCGCGTGTACTGTTTACTATAACACTGTGGCCTCATGTGTGTAGAACATATTTTATTTTGTGTTTGTAAGCGTGTGTGTACAGCACGTGTGTATTGTTTCTTATAACGTAATATAGGCGTGTGTGTGTGCGCATATACAGTATGAGCGACTCTCACACACACGCCTATGAATGAATCACACACACGCTCCTATGAGCGACTCTCACACACACGCCTATGAATGAATCACACACAAACACTCCTATGAGCGATACACACACGCACTCGTAGAGCATACCCAGGCTTAGAGGTTCTCCTGAGGGAGAACAATGGACGCGACACAAAGCGGCGGCCCAGAGGGAAACGAGCCGGCGTCAGGAACAAGCTGAGAGCCCGTGCACACCGCACACCTCTGCCTAGTATCCTGCTCGCCAACGTCCTGTCACTGGAAAACAAACTCGATGACCTCAGGGCCAGGATAAAGTTCCAGAGAGACATTCGGGACTGCAATCTCCTCTGCTTCACCGAGACATGGCTGAACCCAGCGGTGCCAGACCACGCCATACAACCAGCCGAGTTCTTCTCGGTTCACCGCATGGACAGGACGCGGGACTCGGGGAAGTCAAGGGGAGGCGGTTTGTGTTTAATGGTGAACAACAGCTGGTGCAACAGCAAGAGCGTTGTTCCTCTTACACGCTCCTGCACACCAAACTTAGAATTACTGTCCATCATGTGTCGTCCTTTTCATCTTCCACGGGAGTTCACATCGGTCATAATCAGCAACGTTTATATCCCACCACAAGCGGACACGGACACTGCCTTATGCGAGCTGCATGAGGCGCTCACACAGCATCAGACACAACACCGGGACGCTGCGCTCATTGTGGCGGGGGACTTTAATAGTGCCAACCTCAAACGCGCAGCGCCGAACTTTTATCAGCACATCACCTGCCCCACCAGGGGCGAAAGGACACTGGATCACTGCTACATGACAGTCAAGGACGGCTACAAGGCGCAGTCTCGTCCACCGTTTGGTAAATCCGACCACGCCTCCATCTTCCTCATGCCAAAATACAAACAAAGGCTGAAACAGGAAGTTCTGGTTCAGAGGGAGGTTGCGCGCTGGACGGACCAATCGGTGGCCGTGTTACAAGACGCACTCGATGACGCAGACTGGGACATGTTCAGAAACAGCTCCGATGACGTGAGCGTGTTTACGGAAGCGGTTGTGGGATTTATTGGGAAGCTAGCGGATGATACCGTGGAGAAAAAGACTATCAGAACGTTTCCCAACCAGAAGCCGTGGGTGGATAAAACTAGAGATGTTCCGATACCATTTTTTCCCTCCCGATACCGATTCCGATACTTGGGCTCAGGGTATTGGCCGATACCGAGTACCGATCCGATACCTGGGTGTGTATCTGTACTGTGTGTGTTTGTATGTGTGTATATATATATATATATATATATATATATATATATATATATATATACTGTATATATATACTGTATATATATACAGTGGTGTGAAAAACTATTTGCCCCCTTCCTGATTTCTTATTCTTTTGCATGTTTGTCACACTTAAATGTTTCTGCTCATCAAAAACCGTTAAATATTAATCAAAGAGGACATAATTGAACACAAAATGCAGTTTTTAAATGAAGGTTTACGTTATTAAAGGAGAAAAAAACTCCAAATCTACATGGCCCTGTGTGAAAAAGTGATTGCCCCCCTTGTTAAAAAATAACTTAACTGTGTTTTATCACACCCGAGTTCAATTTCTGTAGTCACCCCCAGGCCTGATTACTGCCACACCTGTTTCAATCAAGAAATCACTTAAATAGGAGCTACCTGACACAGAGAAGTAGACCAAAAGCACCTCAAAAGCTAGACATCATGCCAAGATCCAAAGAAATTCAGGAACAAATGAGGACAAAAGTAATTGAGATCTATCAGTCTGGTAAAGGTTATAAAGTCATTTCTAAAGCTTTGGGACTCCAGCGAACCACAGTGAGAGCCATTATCCACAAATGGCTAAAACATGGAAGAACAGTGGTGAACCTTCGCAGGAGTGGCTGGCCGACCAAAATTACCCCAAGAGCGCAGAGAAGACTCATCCAAGAGACCACAAAAGACCCCAGGACAACATCTAAAGAACTGCAGGCCTCACTTGCCTCAATTAAGGTCAGTGTTCACGACTGCACCATAAGAAAGAGACGGGGCAAAAACGGCCTGCATGGCAGATTTCCAAGGCGCAAACCACTTTTAAGCAAAAAGAACATTAAGGCTCGTCTCAATTTTGCTAGAAAAACATCTCAATGATTGCCAAGACTTTTGGGAAAATACCTTGTGGACCGACGAGACAAAAGTTGAACTTTTTGGAAGGTGCGTGTCCCGTTACATCTGGCGTAAAAGTAACACAGCATTTCAGAAAAAGAACATCATACCAACAGTAAAATATGGTGGTGGTAGTGTGATGGTCTGGGGTTGTTTTGCTGCGTCAGGACCTGGAAGGCTTTCTGTGATAGATGGAACTATGAATTCTACTGTCTACCAAAAAATCCTTAAGGAGAATGTCCGGCCATCTGTTCGTCAACTCAAGCTGAAGCGATCTTGGGTGCTGCAGCAGGACAATGACCCAAAACACACCAGAAAATCCACCTCTGAATGGCTGAAGAAAAGCTAAATGAAGACTTTGGAGTGGCCTAGTCAAAGTCCTGACCTGAATCCTATTGAGATGTTGTGGCATGACCTTAAAAAGGCGGTTCATGCTAGAAAACCCTCAAATAAAGCTGAATTACAACAATTCTGCAAAGATGAGTGGGCCAAAATTCCTCCAGAGCGCTGTAAAAGACTCGTTGCAAGTTATCGCAAACGCTTGATTGCAGTTATTGCTGCTAAGGGTGGCCCAACCAGTTATTAGGTTCAGGGGGCAATTACTTTTTCACACAGGTCCATGTAGGTTTGGATTTTTTTTTCTCCCTAAATAATAAAACCCCTCATTTAAAAACTGCATTTTGTGTTTACTTGTGTTATCTTTGACTAATAGTTAAATGTGTTTGATGATCAGAAACATTTTGTGTGACAAACATGCAAAAGAACAAGAAATCAGGAGGGGGCAAATAGTTTATCACACCACTGTATATATATATATATATATATATATATATATATATATATATATATATATATATATATATACATACATACATACATATAAAAATAAATAAATACATAAATACATATATATATAAAACTTCTTTTTTGAGTAAAATACTACTAGCCCTGTGTAACGGGTTCGACCCTAAGTGCATGGGCGACACCATGAAACACGGACACGAGGCGAGGTCTTACAGGAAAAAGGGTCATTTATTTAGGAAAATGGGGAAGGAAAGGGTTAAAGGCTCTCTGCGGTCTTTTCCCCTTCGGCGGCAGGGATGCGAAGGCGGGCTCGACGCGGAAGTGAAGGTGCCGCAGTAGCTCACGCAGCTCGTTCACGCGCTCCTCTCGCGGAGATCAAAGGCGCCCCCCCCCCCTTTTTTTAAGTCTCTGGGGCGCATCACATCGCCCCGCTCTTGTGCCACTGTCTCTCATAAAATCCACCGCGTCGCAAAGTCCAGCTTCCCAACAGTCAGACCCCGAGCTACACTCCCCGCTGTGTTTTATAGCGGCGATAGCTCATGGGCCGTTGCCTGATTCTGCGGCCCTGCTACTTCACATACCTAAAGGGTGGGGAGGCCGCCTAACTAGTGAGCGAGGAGCGATATCAATTTGGGCACACGCCCATCACAGGCACATGCCGTGACACTCTGTAAGTAAGCTAAGCTAGCAAAGCTAGCGGGCATAAATAGGTTATGTTTAGGAAAATGGTATCGGATCGGTACGTGGACTCAGATGCTCGCCGATTCCGATGCCAGCTTTTTTTGTGGTATCGGCAGCATTTCCGATACCAGTATCGGAATCGGAACAACCCTAGATAAAACCACGCTCTGAGATCTCGCACCACTGCCTACACCATAGGCACACTTGCATCCGGGGACATGGAACCATACAAGGCTGCGTCATACAACGTCCGGAAGGCGGTGAAAGAGGCGAAGCAGCGCTACAGGAGAAAACTAGAGTCACAACTTCAACAGAGTGACTCTAGGAGCCTGTGGCAGGGCCTGAGAACAATAACAGATTATAAAGCACCAACACCCAGTATGATGAATGCGGACGCGACTCTGGCAGACGAGCTGAACACTTTCTACGCTCGCTTCAAGGCTGCAGCTAAAGACACTAACGGCGCTAATGCTAACGGCGCTAATGCTAGCTGCGCTAACGGCTGCAGACAGGAAGACACTGCCAGCACCGGAAACGCACTCATCATCACCGAGCATGACGTGAGGAGAGCCTTCAAGAGAGTGAACACCAGGAAAGCAGCAGGACCAGACGGCATCTCAGGCCATATTCTCAGATCCTGCGCAGACCAGCTAGCACTTGTGTTCACTGAGATATTCAACATCTCTTTATCTCAGTCGGTGATTGCCACATGCTTCAAGGAATCCATCATTGTTCCTGTCCCGAAGAAACCCCATCCTGCTTCTCTCAATGACTATCGCCCTGTAGCCCTCACCTCAGTAGTGATGAAGTGCTTTGAGTGCCTGGTCAGAGACTTCATAATTTCTTCACTACCCAACACACTGGACCCTCTGCAGTTTGCATTCCGTCAGGACCGCTCCACGGGCGATGCAATCTCACATCTTCTCCACACATCACTCAATCACCTGGACATCTGGAAAGGGAATTATGTTAAAATGCTCTTCATCGACTACAGCTCTGCATTTAATACCATAATCCCCTCCACACTCACCACCCAGCCGGAGCACCTGGGACTGAGCTCATCTATATGTCAGTGGATCTCCAATTTTCTGACTGGCATCACGACCTGGTTTGGAAACAGCACCATGCAGGACAGACGAGCTCTACAGAGGGTGGTGCGCTCAGCTGAGCGCATCATCCGCACCGAGCTCCCTGACCTGCACTCGATCTACAGCAAGCGGTGCTGGACCAAAGCCAGGAAGATGGTGAAGGACCTCAGCCATCCCAACAATGGACTGTTTTCTCTGTTGCGGTCTGGGAAGCGATTCCGCTCCCTGAAGGTCAATACAGAGAGACTGAGGAGGAGCTTCTTCCCACAGGCAATAAGGTCTCTCAATCACACCACCACACAGGACTAATAACATCTTTTTAACCTTCCATCATTGACGAGACAATCATGGACACATTCATACACACTTGCACTACATATTTATATATCTGGACCATTGCACAAGACACTTTTTATGCATATTTGCACAACCACTGCCACTTTCAAATATTTCTATATTTCAATATTTCTATATTTTGTAATATTTTTTATCGTGCCCTTATTTGTACAGTTTATTTTATTCATTCATTCATCTTCTATACCGCTTAATCCTGTGTTCAGGGTCGCGGGGGACCTGGAGCCTATCCCAGGAGACTTCGGGCACTAGGCGGGGTACACCTTGGACAGGGTGCCAATCCATCGCAGGGCACACACTCATACACACACTCACACACCCAATCACACACTACGGGCAATTTAGGAACGCCAATTAGCCTAACCTGCATATCTTTGGACTGTGGGAGGAAACCGGAGTACCCGGAGGAAACCCACCAAGCACGGGGAGAACATGCAAACTCCATGCACAAAGAGACGGGAATCGAACCTGGCCGGGGAATTGAACCCAGACCCTGGAGGTGCAAGGCGACAGTGCTAACCACTACACCACCGCGCCGCCCAGTTTATTTTAATAGTTATTTATTTTCTTTACTATTTCTTTTTATTCATATTTATTCCTTACGCATAAGTTTTTATTTATTTTTTTTATTTTGCATTTTTAAGGTCACTGGCGGTCGTGTAAGCATTTCACTGCATTTCGTACTGTGTATGACTGTGTATGTGACAAATAAAATTTTAATTTTAATTTGATTTGATTAAAAACAGGGAGATACACTAGAGAAGGGGGAAAGACACTAGATACACACATAAGAAACAAACAGGGGGGTGTTCCAGAAAGCTTGGTTAACTTACCATTTGGTTAATCTTAACCTCTGGGTTGATTAACCCCAAACCCGCATACCGCGAGTATGTCGGTTCCAAAACACCTGATAAGATTAAGTTTAATCAACCCCCTACTGGTTACCCAGAGTTAGTGTGCGTGCACGGTGCGTACATAAAGACATTTTCAATGGATTGCGGATTTCACGAGTCAAAATGGAACTTCAAAGTGAAAAAAGAGAGCGGCATACTTCACAGAAGTTTTAATGCGCGCATATGAGGAATTTAAGCCAATAATAATGAAAAAACAAAGCAATACGGCTGCATCGGCTGAAGAAAGAGAGTTGACTTGGCAAAAAATAAAAGACAGAGTAAATGTGTGAGTGTATTAAATTGCAAATTTGACATCGCCTCTCCTTTTATTATAATGCAAAATAATTAAACACCCCTATTATAAGACCGCGTATTGATGTGTTTTCATTTCCGAATGATTATTTAAAAGAGCGTTATTGGTTTTCAAGGGAATTGTTAATTTACGTAACACATCTCCTGAAACCGCATATTGCACATGTCACAAACCGCAGGTCTGCGCTTAGCACAGAAAATATTCTGTACATAGCACTTCGGTTGTTTGCGTCAGGGCATTTTCTGTACAATGTGGGTGATGCAGAGCATGTGGGAAAGGCAACTGTGTGTAGAGCCGTTCGTACAGTATGTCTGGCACTTAAGCACTTTCTACACTCATGTGTACAGTTCCCTGGCCATAAACCTCTCCACATTATTAAAGAGGAGTTCCACAGAGTGGCAGGTTTGTCCTTTGTAGTAAAATCTATGACGCACATTTAATATGTAGATATACTATTTATATACATGTATTCATCCTGCACACACACACTTGGTCCTTCTATATATGACTTTCTATTTCAGGGTTTCCAAATGTAATTGGGTGCATTGATGGCACCCACATTCCTTTTAAAGCGCCTTCAATAAATGAGGGAGACGATGTTAATAGGAAATTTATTCATAGCATCAATGTACAGGTAACAACTTAATTTTGTGTCCTTAATTTTTTGCCTTGTTAAAATCATTAAACTCATTACTTTTTTTCCACTAAATAGGTAATATGTGAGGCAACCCACATTATTACTAATGTTGAGGCCAAATGGCCAGGATCTGTGCATGATGCCAGAATTTTCCGGGAGTCATCATTATGCCAGACATTTCAGCAGGGTATGTTTTGTGTTATACATTTTAATTTTTACAAAATTGCATTGTACACTTGAAACATTACAGGACACTTGAATCATTACAGGACAGTTCAATGGTTACTTGCTGGGGGACAGGGGATACCCTTGTCTGCCCTATTTAATGACACCCTACCCTGAACCTGGACCACAGACACACTTTAACCTGGCTCACAGCCGAACACGGGCCAAGGTGGAGATGACCATAGGGATCCTAAAGTCAAGGTTTCAGTGTCTGCGTGGGCTCCGGGTCAGTCCAGAGAGGGCATGCGACATCATAATGGCTTGTGTTGTGCTTCACAACATTGCCACTATAAGAGGAGAGAGCCACCCTCCTTATATCGAAGAGGATGGCCTAGAGGAACCTCTACAAATTTGTGCACATAGAGATGGAAAACTTTTGAGAGACAGGATTTGTCAAAGTTTCTTTTATTAAATTTTTTTTAGTGGTCTGCTCTTCACTGTGGTTCATTTCTTTATTTCCTGAAAAACAATGAAAGTAAAATGAAATAAAATGTGGTGTTAATACATTGCTTTATATACACACACAACACTTTTAACATGCAACAGATTCATATTTACACCTTAAGGCGATGCTCCAGTAATTCAATTTCTAGAGTAGCTGTCACGTTTCCTCACCTTACTCTGTCTGTGTCTGAAGTGTGTGCGTGGCATGAACACGGAGGCGAGCTGACGGTTAATAAAGTCCTTTATTTCCATAAATATCAGACATAAACAAAACGGGATCACTCCAACACAAACGAATCAACTCAGACTAATGCTAGACGCCTGACTGAGATTCAGTCAGGCTATATATACTAAACACAAACATAATCATCAAATTAACTTCCCTCGGTTCAGGTGAGCTTCTACGTCACCTGACCGAGGTGCAAACTGGGAACTGAAGTGAAAACTCAACCGAAACCAAACTACAACACAAAACATACACGGGCGTTAGGCGCCCTCTAGGGGTTAACCGTTACATTACCCCCCCTCCAAAAAATGCTCCTCCGGAGCATCACCGGAGGCCCCGGACACCCAACCCAATGTTCTACCTTTCGCCTCCTGTCCAGGAGGCTGGGTGACGGGGCTGGAGGCCTGCTCGGCGGCTGCAGAGCTGGAAGCGTGCTCGGCGGCTGCAGAGCTGGAAGCGTGCTCGGCGGCTGCAGAGCTGGAGAAGTGCTCGGCGGCTGCATGGCTGAAAGAGTGCTCGGCGGCTGCAGAGCTGGAGAAGTGCTCGGCGGCTGCATGGCTGAAAGAGTGCTCGGCGGCTGCAGAGCTGGAGAAGTGCTCGGCGGCTGCATGGCTGAAAGAGTGCTCGGCGGCTGCAGAGCTGGAGAAGTGCTCGACGACAGCGTGGGAGCGGTCACTGCGCTCGAAGACGGCGTGGGAGCGGTCACTGCGCTCGAAGACGGCGTGGGAGCGGTCACTGCGCTCGAAGACGGCGTGGGAGCGGTCACTGCGCTCGAAGACGGCGTGGGAGCGGTCACTGCGCTCGAAGACGGCGTGGGAGCGGTCACTGCGCTCGAAGACGGCGTGGGAGCGGTCACTGCGCTCGAAGACGGCGTGGGAGCGTGCAGTGTGCTCGACGACGGCCCTGGAGCGTGCAGTGCGCTCGACGACGGCCCTGGAGCGTGCAGTGCGCTCGACGACGGCCCTGGAGCGTGCAGTGCGCTCGATGACGGCTCTACGTCGTCCTCAAAGCCGGGAGGCGGCGGCAGAACAGGTGCATCGGTCAGCGGCTGCTGACACGCTGGCTCGCTGTCCTCGAAGCCGGGAAGCGGTGGCAGGACGGGTGCGTCGGTCAGCGGCTGCTGACACGCTGGCTTACTGTCCTCGAAGCTGGCAGGCGGCGGCAGGACGGGTGCGTCGGACAGCGGCGGCTGACACGCTAGCTCGCTGTCCTCGAAGCCGGCAGGCGGCGGCAGGATGAGTGCATCGGTCAGCGGCTGCTGACACGCTTGCTCGCTGCTGAGCGTTGGCGAGGGAGGCGAAAGCTCCGAGCCCGCTTCGCGGTTATCCCGGAAGTGGAGGATCAGCTGCTGGAGCTCCTTCACCTGCTCCTGCATTCCTCTCACCTGCTCTGGAATCCACCACATGAGCTCCTTGTGCTGCTGCTCCGCCTGGGGTTCTCTTTCCCCCTCGTCACCGCCGTACTTGGGCTTCCTCGCCCTTCTCTTCCGGCCGGTGCGGGGAACCACGTGACCCCGTGCCGCGTCGCCCCTGAATGGCATCCGCCAAATGGCGAGCCTGCAGCCCTCCCAGCTCTGTGGTGTGCCTCTCTCTCTCTCCTCGCTGCTCTCCCGGCCGTGCTCCTGCTCCTGTTTTACCAGCTGGTTGTATTTCCAGCTCCTGAGCAGATCTACCTCGCCGTTCTCCAACCAGCAGTAATCCCACTCGCCATACTCCTCTTCCTCGCTGTTCTCCTGCCAGTTCGCCAGCTCGGGCGAGATGGTCTTCGCGCCCCCCCCAAAAAAACTCCAGGGGGAAATCCTCCGCCATGCCACTTGTTAGGTCTAGCATTCTGTCACGTTTCCTCACCTTACTCTGTCTGTGTCTGGAGTGTGTGCGTGGCATGAACGCGGAGGCAAGCTGACGGTTAACAAAGTCCTTTATTTCCATAAATATCAGACATAAACAAAACGGGATCACTCCAACACAAACGAATCAACTCAGACTAATGCTAGATCCCTGACTGAGATTCAGTCAGGCTATATATACTACATGTAAACACAAACATAATCATCAAATTAACTTCCCTCGGTTCAGGTGAGCTTCTACGTCACCTGACCGAGGTGCAAACTGGGAACTGAAGTGAAAACTCAACCGAAACCAAACTACAACACAAAACATACACGGGCGTTAGGCGCCCTCTAGGGGTTAACCGTTACAGTAGCCTTTTTAATGGATAACCTTTTATCTTCCATTTGAAGCTGTATAAGGTCCATCTCCATGTCACTTTTTCTTATTTGTTTTTGAAGATGGACCTTATACAGCTCCTTTGCTGGCAACTAGGAAGGCAAAAATAATTACATAAATGGCATTCTGTCAGACAATAAAATTTAAATCTGGACAACTGCACAAATTCTTACACTTCTTAGATCATGAACTGAGGTTGAAGGACCCTCATCTTTTGGTAAATCCCCAGGTATGTACTGTGAAAGAACATTGCCTGTTACTGTAATGAAAAAGGGGGCGCTGCATTATAATGGTATGCATCATACCTCAGTGGATCTTCCAGCATTGTCCACGTCTGTCACAGCAGATATGGTCTCTTCATCGTCATCCTTCTATGGAAATATACAAGTATACATTATCAGGCAAAAAAATAAAGATCTAAAAGTACCTGACAACAAAACACTTACAACTGTGACAGACTGTGTCATTTCTGCAGGGTCCAATAATACAATCCCTCCATCTGTATCTATAAGAAAATTCAACCCATAAAATTCTCAATTTTATCAAAGACAAAGCAATAATGCAGGAAAAAAAAAGTCCTTCTGGCTCCAGATGGATTACAACTTATTAAATAAGAAACCATATATTCCTAGTCAATATACACTGGTATTTTAACCTAAAGAAATCAATGGCTAGAAAAGTAAATGCTATCATAGTGATTTAACAGTCAAAGGGATGCGGAAGGGGTGTTTTAATTAATTATAAATATTTAGCATTATAATTAAATGTAATTAAATTTAATATACTCACGCATTTACTCTGTCCGTTATTTTTTGCCAAGCCAACTCTCTTTGTTTAGCCGATGCAGCCGTATTGCTTTTTTTCTGGATTATAGGCTTTAATTCTTCAAAAGCGAGCATTAAAACCTCCAACTCCGCCTCTGTGAAGTATAACAGACTCTGTGCCGCTCTCTTAATTTCATTTGGATGTTCCATTATAACTCGTGAAATCCGCGATCCATTGAAAATGTCTTTATGTAGGCACCGTGCACGCGCACTAACTCTGGGTAACCAGTAGGGGGGATTAAACTTAATCTTATCAGGTGTTTTGGAACCGACATATTCTCGGTATGCGTGTTTGGGGTTAATCAACCCAGAGGTTAAGATTAACCAAATGGTAAGTTAACCAAGCTTTCTGGAACACCCCCCAGGTTATGTGACATACCCGGATAAGTTTGAGGGTAAGTTAGTGGATAACCTCAACTTCCGGTTCCAAAAACGGAGGTAACTTTCTGGGTATGTATGTAACCATAGCAACTTACTCTCTGAAGATAACCTGCTCGGTAGCAGGTTATGTTCCAGGGGGCTGTTCCATAAACCAAGATTAGAGTATAAGCCAGGCTTATTTCGTTTAGTCAGGCTTATTTTTGGTAGATTCGGTTCCATAAATCAAACTTAACAAAGTTCAAACTCAGTTACCCCAGCAACTTATGCTGGCAAATTAACCTGGTCCGGGGCAGGCTAACTGTCTCGCTTATATAAGCGGTGTCTCAAAGAATCTCCGACGTGTGGGAACATATTCCCTAAAGATCGTTCCGTCAGTTTAATTTCCGTGCTCTCACTAATCATGTTGTGTAATAAAAAATTATTAAGCCTATAAAAATCATGGAATTATCCCCAAAATAATTTAAATAAAATCGTAAGCATATTAAAAAAGGTCAAACATGAAATGCAATGACAGAAAACAGAAAATCAGAAATTAATAAATTCATGAATTCATATGAACAGTTACACAAAAAAGCCTTATTACATTTACAATAATAATACTAATACTAATAATAATAATAATAATAATAAAAAACGAGATTAGGTCAGCTTAATTGCCTAATGAAGGTCAGGCCTATTTAAGCAGTACTGAGTGAGACCAACACCTGCATGGAGATTCAGAACGAAAGAGAAACAGAGAAGCCCCAGTACGTAATTATGGCCTGTCCATTTATTGAAGACCCTGTGGATGAGGGTGCACGGATATTAGAAAGAGCTTTCAGACCACCAGCCCCAAGAGTCTTTAGGGACAGAGTAAACCCTCTTGCCTTCCCAGATGACTATCTGTGGAAGAGATACCGGTTCAGCAGACCCAGCATAGTCTACCTATGAGCTGTTGGAACCACACCTCAGCAAACCCACCTTCACCTTGAACTCTTCTGTCACATCTACAGCACATCTCACCACTGTCTTAGCGCTCTCAGACATGTCCTGCACCACTCTAGCATCATTCTCTGCCACTCCAGCATAGTCTACCTATATGAGCTGCTGGAACCACACCTCAGCAAACCCACACGGCGAAGGCAATGCCTGACCACAGTGCAATCTGTCTTTGTTGCACTGCGTTTCTTCGCCAGTGGGACATTCCTCTACAGTGTTGGTGATGCTGAGCATTTAAAGCAACCGTATGCCGTGAAATAAGGATGGTCTACCTTTCTCTGAGGCAATATTAAAATATTTATATCACCTTTCCTGGCCATCTACCAACACAGAGGATCAAGGAGAACTTTTATGCAATAGCAGGTATGTGACAGTTAAAGTAGACTTAAAAATTTATATGCCTGTATTAAGCTATATTTGTTCCTCGGGTTTTCCCAATGTCTTGGGTGCTGTGGACAGCACCCACATCAAAATACAGACCCCAGCTGGACCAACTGAGGCAGACTATGTGAACAGGAAATCTTTCCATAGCCTCAATGTACAGGTCTGTAGATTGGCAATAACTCCATACATTGCCAGTGATTTAGCTTTGAATTTGACATTGTTCATCAATTCATATATTGAGCAATCTTAAATTAATGCTCTGCCAGACAAAATATGCTATATCACTAAATCCACTCTCTGTGTTCAGATGATCTGTGACAGCAACTGCATAATTACTAATGTTAAGGCAAAATGGACAGGCTCTGTCCATGACTCCAGGATCTTTCGAGCATCCTCACTGGCACAGAGAAGAAGGCAAGAGAACATTTCAAGCAAGGGTTTTTACTTCACAAGCATTTTTCATGGAAACTAGTGATCATAATTTTAAAAGATAAATGGTTGTAACAGTCAGTAGGCACATAACTTTATAAGTCTTCATATATATATATACAGTATATAGTCTTGAACTGGAGTGTCACACCATATGTAATTGATACCTTCGTTTGCAGGGGAGTTTAATGGAGTCCTGCTTGGGGACAAGGGTTATATGTCTGCATGCTCAAAATGGACACTATTTCCTTTATTCACATTGTCCAGAACAGATGGCATTTCAGAACTAGAGATGGTCTAATTAGTAACTTTTTTTAAAAAACATTAACATAACATCTTTTCATGTAAAATACACTTTCCCAATAAATAAATAAAAAAAAACTATAATTTGAACAAGTTGGAATACTTTATTCAAGGTGCAGAAACATGTCCGTGTATTAAATCACCATGAGCAGCGTTTGCTCAGCAGCGGAGACACAAACTGCCCGTGTTTTACCTGTCTGCCTCATTTCGGATCTATGTTTCATTCATCCATTCATATGGGCTTTTTAAATATCGCGGGCGCGCGCACAAAGTGAGACTATGCAAGCCTGCCTTGAATAAGCCTCGATTAGTTACAGCTGAGCTCCGTTTGTGGAACCACATTAGGCTTAATTTGGAGATGCCGCTAATTTGAGTCTCACTTTTGCGCGGAAGTCTGGCTTTATTTAGCTACTTTCATGGAACAGCCCCCAGGATAAGTTTGTTCCAGAAGGTTATTCAGCAGGCCACGCCCCTTTGATGAGGATCCTGTGGACGCGGAGGCACAAATTATACGAGGCTTTTTCGCCGGGAGAGAATTATAAGACCTCGTATTGATGTTTTTTTTTTCTAATGATTATTTGAAAGAGCGTTATTGGTTTTCAATGAAATTAAATTATTTAACACATCTCTTGAAACCGCATATTACAAATGTCACAAACGGCGGGTCTGCGCTTAGTAAACATTCCGTGTATATTCAATTCAGTTTTATTTGTATAGCACTTTTAACAATTGACATTGTCTCAAAACAGCTTTACACAATCAAAATAATTATTTAAGTTGTGTATATCACTTTGTTTTTTTCAGGGCATTTTTTGTACAATGTGGGGCATGTGATGCAGAGCATGTGGGAAAGGCAACTGTATGTCTGGCACTTAAACACTACGTACACACATGTGTACAGCAGGTCCCTGGCCATAAACCTCTGCATGGTATTAAAGAGGAATTCCACAGAGTGGCAGGTTTGTCCTTTGTAGTAAAATTTATGATGCATATTTAATATGTAGACATACTATTTATATACATG
This sequence comes from Channallabes apus, assembly GCA_030522415.1. Taxonomy (NCBI): domain Eukaryota; kingdom Metazoa; phylum Chordata; class Actinopteri; order Siluriformes; family Clariidae; genus Channallabes; species Channallabes apus. The sequence continues at coordinate 49,485,343 of CM060110.1, read as the reverse complement.
TATTCATCCTGCACACACACACACACACTTGATCCTCCCATATATGACTTTCTATTTCAGGGTTTTCAAATATAATTGGGTGCATTGATGGCACCTACATTCCTATTAAAGCTAAAGCTATAGCTTCAATAAATGAGGGAGACGATGTTAATAGGAAATCTATTCATAGTATCAATGTACAGGTAACAACTTAATTTTGCATCCTTAATTTTTTGCCTTGTTATAATCATTAAACTCATTACTTTTTTCCACATATGTGAGGCAACCCACATCATTACTAATGATAAGACAAAATGGCCAGGATCTGTGTCATCATTATGCCAGACATTTCAGCAGGGTATGTTTTTCTTCATACAATGTTTTTTTTTTCTTTTTACTATATTTGTATTGTACAATACAATCATATCAGGACAGTACAGTAGCTACTTGCTGGGGGACAGTGGATACACTTGTCTGCCCTATATAATGCCACCCTACCCTGAACCTGATCCTGGACCATAGACACGCTATAACCTGGCTCACAGTCGAACACGGGCCAAGGTGGAGATGACCATAGGGATCCTCAAGTCTAGGTTTCAGTGTAGCTCAGTGTGGGCTCCGGGTCAGTCTAGAGAGGGCATGTGACATCATAATGGCTTGTGTTGTGCTTCACCACATTGCCACTATAAGAGGAGAGAGCCACCCTCCTTATATTGAAGAAGATGCCCAGAGGAACCTCTACAGATTTTTGCACACAACAGAAATGGAAGACTTTTGGGAGACAGGATTTGTCAAAATTACTTTTATTAAATAGTTTGCACTGGTCTGCTGTATAGTTCATTTCTTTTTTTCCTGAAAAACAATGAAAGTAAAATGAAATAAAATGGGTGGGTTTTTTTTATGACATTGCTTTATATACACAACACTTTTAACATGCAGCAGATTAATATACGCACAAGTTCTCACCTTAAGGCGATGCTCCAGTAATTAAATTTCTAGTGTTGCTTTTTTAATGGATTTTAATTTTTTAAAGCCTTTTCTTTTCCATTTGTAGCTGTATAAGGTCCATCTCCATGTCACTTTTTCTTATTTGTTTTTGAAGATGGACCTTATACAGCTCCTGGCAACTACAGTAGGAAGGAAACTAGGAATTATTATTCAAAAATAATTAAATAAATTCTGAGATTCTGTCAGAAAATAAAATGTAAATATGGACAACTGCACACAAATTCTTACACCGCTTAGATCGTGCATTGAGGTTGAAGGACCTTCATCTGTGAAGAAATCCCCAGGTAGGTACTGTGAAAGAACAATGACAGTTTGTTACTCTAATGTAAAAAGGGGGCGCTGCATTATAATGGTATGCATCCCACCTCGGTGGATCTACCAGCATTGTCCACTCCTGTCACAGCAGATGTGGTCTCTTCATCTTCATCCGTCAGTGAAAATATGCAAGTATACGTTATCTGGCTAAAAAGAAAAAAAAATACCTAAAAGCAACTAATGGTACCTGACAACAAAACACTTGCAACTGTGACAGACTGTGTTCTTTCTGTAGCGTCCAATAATATAATCCCTTTATCTAATCAACCCAGTATCTATAAGAAAATACAACCCAGCATAAAATTCTCAATATTATCAAAGAAAAAAACACTAATGAAGGAAAAAACATGTCAAAGTAATACAACTAAGATCACAGTAGCCTATACATCATATGCAGTTAAATACAGTAAGCCTGCATAAAAACGTTAAGCATGTTCAAAAACCTTTAACTGATAGAGATAGTAATTTATTAATTCATATAATGAAAACAAACCATAGTGGTAAACTTACATTTCACCATGTTAGTGTCACTGGTGGCCCTTTATTAAGGGACAGAGCCGCTCCTCAGATGGGGTGAGGGGGGGGGGGGGGGGGGGGGTGGTGGTGGGTCTCCGCCAGTTAGACGGGCTTCAGCCTTCTTTCTATTAGCTACATGACAGAACAAATATACTAAATCGTGTTTAATAAATAGTTCAGTGATCGTGTAATATGATATTACCTTTTTGCAGAGCGTTTTTGTGTTTCATATTCACTTGGCTTCTGCCTCCAGAAGGATTAAACCTTATTAAATAAGAAACCATTGGGTGTGTGTATGTGTGTGTGCCCTGCGATGGATTGTCACCCTGTCCAGGGTGTACCCCGCCTAGTGCCCGAAGTCTCCTGGGATAGGCTCCAGGTCCCCCGCGACCCTGAACACAGGATTAAGCGGTATAGAAGATGAATGAATGAATGAATGAATAAATAAGAAACCATACATTCCTAGTCAGTATACACTGGTATTTTAACCTAAAGAAATTAATGGCAGGAAAAGTAAATGCTTTCATTTAACAGCCAAAAGGATGCGGTAGGGGTGTTTAATTATTTTTGCATTATAATAAAAGGAGAGGCGATGTCAAATTTGCAATTTAATATACTCACGCATTTACTCTGTCCGTAATTTTTTGCCAAGGCAACTCTCTTTGTTTAGCCGATGCAGCCGTATTGCTTTTTTTCTGGATTATAGGCTTTAATTCTTCAAAAGCAAGCATTAAAACCTCCAACTCCGCCTCTGTGAAGTATAACAGACTCTGTGCCGCTCTCTTTATTTCATTTGGATGTTCCATTTTGACTCGTGAAATCCGCGATCCATTGAAAATGTCTTTATGTAGGCACCGTGCACGCGCACTAACTCTGGGTAACCAGTAGGGGGGATTAAACTTAATCTTATCAGGTGTTTTGGAACCGACATACTCTCGGTATGCGTGTTTGGGGTTAATCAACCCAGAGGTTAAGATTAACCAAATGGTAAGTTAACCAAGCTTTCTGGAACACCCCCCTGCCAGGCTATTTATAACAAACTAAACATAACTAAACACAATTAACTTCCCTCGGTTCAGGTGAACTTCTACGTCACCTGACCGAGGTGCAAACTGGGAACTGAAGTACACACAAACTACAACTCAAAAACAAACGTAAACGGGCGTTTGGCGCCCTCTAGGGGTTAACCCTCACAGTGATGAACAAACACATACTGGACACATAAGTGACAACTAAATTTTGTAGTGGGTGGTAACCCTCCAGAAGCCAGAAACCCATCCTCCGTCCAGATAGACTGCCCTGAATCACAAGGTACTGTATGGCACCTAAGACTGGAAAAAGTATGCTTTTGCAGTGTTTGCAGTGGTAAAAAACTACTTTTTTTTAGAAATCACACACAAAATGACGTTGCTACTTTTGGACCTTACAAAAACTTATCAGCAACTCTACTTCCGCAACAAAACTGCTTTTTATAAAAAGCTACAAACTACTTTTTCACAAAAAGGATACACCTTGTCAAGTGAAAAAATTAGAAAAAAGTTAACCAACATGTTAACTACTTTCAAAAGAGTTAAGGATCGCCACCGTGCAACTGGGGAGGGAAAGCAAACCTGGGAGTACTACACAGTAAGTCTAAGACCGCACTGTATAAGAATTTAGCATCTTATTACAAAGTCACTTTCATATTACATTGTGCTTTTTCTGCAGCAAATGGATGAGCTATTTGGGTCCTTTTCAAAACAGGCCTCCATCAATCTCTCTTCCTCAAGCTCAGGCAGCAGGTACTTCTGTAGACGAGCAGCCGGAGACCTCTGCCAGTATAAGCTTGTCCAGGAGGCAGAGATCCTCACAAACCTCACAATTTTTTGAGGCATATGAAGCGCATGCAGAACGAAGAACAGCTGTGCTTGAGTCTCTTGTAAGGCCGGACCTGGAGAGATGGCGTCAACTGAAAGAGAGGCGCAGACGATCTTTTAAAAAAAAAAAAAAAAAGATGTTGACCAGTTTGGGAACTGTTGTGGAGGAGCTAAAGAAAATCGGAAGACAACAAGAGCAAATTATACAGTTACTAAAACCTTCTTGAAAACATGGCAAATAAAGCTTATTCTGTTTCAAGCAAATGTCTATGTACTTTTGTTGTCATATTTCCAATGTTATAAATTGCCTCTTATTTTCAGTTACAATTTCAAAATGCACTTTGAGGTGACACTTCAGAGCTCTTGCCTTGCATTTGTTGCACTTTCATACAATTTTACTAGTAAGTCTTACAGACTAAATTATATTAACTGTCTACAATTTTTAACTTTCACTGAAATGATTGCATGTTGGTACTGTAACATGCAATTTATGGTTTTTCTAAGCTACAGAAGTGAAAATCTGTTTCAAAGGAAAGGTCATTGAAAAACTAAATATCTCACCCCCATTCACTGCAATAGTACTGAAAAGAAATATTATGGAAGTCTGTGGAGGATCACATGGTTCCAAATATCTTTGTAATTATCTGAAAGCTAATAAACAGGACCAAGGGCAGTAATGACATCCTGTATAGGTAGAACATAAGGGTTCAGGAGAATATACCAAATTGTAGTTAAATTATGTTGACTTTATGTAGTTCGCACCTCCACTTGTTCTTTGGAAAGCCTGAAATGATTGTGAAATTCTGAGGGACTGTATAGGGGGACGACCTCCTCCACAAATTGTAGTACTTTTGGAACTAATCTATACGATAAAAACATCTACTTATTATTATTGTACTCATTATATACACATGTATTGTAATTCAAAAGTATTGTCATTCAGTGTTATTTGTAGAACTGGGATAGATTCCAACAATTAAGGTTTACACAACTGTTGAACATGAAATATAAAAACTTATTTGTATTCGTACTATAAACATAAAACAAGTAGCTTACTCTCCAACAGCAATTACAGCTAATTATTTATTGTTTACAGAAGTCTAATATAACAACACTAAACAAAACATCATTTGATTAAGTATTTGCTTTATTTGTAAAACAGTATTTGTTCAGTTACTTTTTAATGAAATGATTTACACATGCACATATATTGTTTATAAACTTATCGTCGTTGTTCATTCTGCCGCATTTCTTCCAACAAAAAATGTATTTCTACAGCTTCCAGTTCATCTGCAATAAAGTAGGTAAACGCCACGTGATCTGCCATGTTTGAGGAAGCACGAGATCCCCAACGTGTCCGACTTGACGGCTCCGTTTTCAGCTCCACCCCGACTGCTTTCGGCTAATCTCGCCGATCGGTCTGCGCAGCCGCAGTATGAACTCGAACACACTTATTACCTGTCTGGGCGAGAGAGAGAGAGACTAGTTCAAAGTGAAAGCGAAAGTCTGAAGGACGTTTTTGGAAAACATGAAGTTATTTGCTGAGAAAAATACGAGTGAGTACATGAACATAAATCTGTAATGTGTGAGTGTTAGGATTATTTACTGAATGAAGATAAATTCTGTCTAAACATTACACACTTTACTATAAACAATGTGGATAACACAGTGTTAATGCAGTAACTAAACCTGAGGGAAATAAACAGCTGTGTGTGTGTGTGTGTGTGTGTGTGTGTCTGTGTGTGTGTGTGTGTGTGTGTGTGTGTGTCCTGTGGTGTTTCTTACAGATGTCTAAAGTTTATTTATTTGCTAAAGTGAGAATCACATTAATGTTCATTTTAACAGTTCATGACATATTTCCACTACATTATTCTTCTTTTCACAAACAAAATAATCAGCAATAAACCCATAAACACAATGCTACTTCCTGATTTGATAACACACACACACACACACACACACACACACACACACACAGAGTGCCATTTTAGAGTGAAATGCAGAAATGTCAGATCAGACGTCCTCATAATGATTTTTTAATGTTTCTGTTTTGACTGATAAACCTTCATGTGATAGAAACACGATGCTTTCATTTCCTTAAGAAGTTCTGTGGAGTAAATGTGACTCTTTCTGAAGTGTTTTATTCTCATGCAGTATGTATCTTAAGGATATCTTTTTTTATTTACTCATTAACAAAGAATCTTGATCTTTATATTTAACATTATCATGAATGTGGTGTTACGGGCTGTTGGTGTAGCCGTAGGCTTACGAAAGCAATCATAAACGCAGAGGGTTTGGTTTCCAACAAAGAAGTATTTTATTGACACACAAACTATTCAAGTGAAAACTAAACAAAACACTGGCTCAGGAAACGTCATACATTCAAGGGTTCTAGAACACGTAACACAAGGACTTTGGAAACTAATACAAATCTTAGCTCTGTTTGGTAATATAGACTCTCTGACAAACTGGACCAGCAGGCTCTAATACCTGAGACTCATGATACATGCAAACTGAACAAGCAGGTTCTAATACCCGAGACACATAACAGCACACAACAGCACACAACAAGACACATAACAGCATAACAGTACACAACAATAGGACAGTATTAACAGACAGACACTAAGACATAACTGAAACATAGAACTCCAGGGGTTCGTTCTTCGTACGTCCTTTGACACATCCGAGATGAACTGACACATCTAAGATGAGATCATCGTGCTAATTACGATCTGGCTAAGTTGGTTCTTCGGGCCACCTGTTGTTGATGATTAGTATGGCTGTATTGAGTTGTCTAGGATTATTGCGCGTTCATGCGTTGGTTTAAAAGGCGATATGCATCGACAGTAGAAACACTGATCACAAGCCCTTTGATTGGTTGACGAAATGACAAAAGAACAAGCTCAATTTTTTTTGTAACACCTGTTATGCACTGAAATGTCCCCCCCCCCCACGTGTTATGCGCTGAAATGCTTCCCTGCCATGGATCCCCTCCCCACCACACACACACAATCGCTATCAAATATTATATTATATTAGAATGTAATATGCACATATTACAAATTACATGAGAAAATAAAATAAGAAATATGAAAATAAATAAGTTGTATATGGAAAAATAGAAATATGAATATTTTTTTCAAAAACATGTATACTTTTATATTGTTTACTTTATAATAAAATTTGTTTTGTCCAATTTTTCATTATACTTTTTTTTATTATATATATATAATAAATATAAATATTTAGTTGCATATTCATGACGAACCCCTGAAAAATTAATGTGTTACAAAATAAAGATTATACAAGAATTTGAATTAATGGTCTTGAGGGCTGTCTCGTACCTAGAGTTTATTATAATAATAAAAAACCTATGAATTTATGTTATAATATAATATTTGATAGCAATTATATATATATATATACATATGCATGCAAGATACTTTTCTTTCCCCACGTGAGTCAGTCCACGTCAGCGCTCTTTAACCAATCAGATGTGTCTTCACCATTTCAACCAATCATAACCCGGCAGGAGCGCAGCCTTAATCCTGTTTACATGAAATAAAGCTGCTACCGAGCAGGTTCAAGCTTACGGACATGTTGCTATGATAGCAAATGCGAGATGAGCATCGAAGAACGAAACAATCCAAGATTAGGACAAATCCACAACAATCAAATCCAGCTAACTGAGTTAGCGACGTACGAAGAACGGACCCCAAGGGCCTCATGTACAAAGACTTGCGTTGAATTCATACTAAAACATTGCATACGGACATAGCTATAAATGTGCGTACGCAGTAAAAAAATCTGATGTATGAAACACTGCGTACGCGGAATCCCACGCATATTCTCTTTGTACATCCGAATTAACGTGAAATTGAGCGCACATGCACGAGCGCAAAACCCCTCCCTGCCTCCTCCCCCATATAAATATGGTAATGACTCCACTTTGGCAAAACCAAATGAAAAAGCAATGGCAAAAGCAAGCAAGAAGAGAAACTTCACAGAATGTGAATTGAAGAAGAAGAACGAAACAATCCAAGATCAGGACAAATCCACAACAATCAAATCCAGCTAAATGAGTTAGCGACGTACGAAGAACAGACCCCAGGGGCCTCATGTATCAACGCTGCGTACGCACAAAAACTTTGCTTACGTAATTTTTCACGCTAACGGTCGGATTTACTAACAGTGAAATTAACGTGAGAATGTGCGTTCTTCCACGCCAACTTCCTGTCTGGCGTACATGTATTTCTTCTTGTGTGTGTTTGTTTTATTTCCTTTGGCGACTCCTAGAGGCAATTATGTTAAATTGCACATTACAGAGTATCACACCAACACATGTGAAAAACATTGCTATTCATTTATAATTGATAAATGGGTTAATTGACACAATATTTATCTACCAATTACGTGATTTAGAACATATGAAAGCATTTTCAAATGTATACAACCCTTAGTCTATGGCAATGGCTGTGTGGCCTTATTAGAGGACATTGTCAATGGCTGAATCCGAAGGGAACACGTTTTTAGGGATCACAGTGGCCCACGATGATGACTGGCTTCTTAGCCGTTTCAGATTTCCAAGAGCTATCCTCTTGGAGTTCTGTGCTGAGTTGGGTCCAAATTTGGAAAGAGAGACAGCGAGGAGCCACGCATTACCTGTTCCCTTACAGGTGCTGACAACGCTTGGCTTCCTGGCAACTGGTTCTTTCCAAAGGGAACTGGCAGACCGCTCGGGGTTAAGCCAGTCGTCTTTGAGACGTGCATTGCCAGCTACTGTATATGGGACGGGATCATCCGCATGTCTAGCAGTTATATATTAAAGCGCATTAAAGCGCAATTTGCAGCGATCGCCGGTTTTCCTAATGTAATCGGAACCATCGATTGCACGGACATTGCTATAAGGGCACCATCTGAAGACGAATTTGCATACGTGAATCGGAAACATTTCCATTGAATAAATGTGAAAATAATATGTGATGCTCAAACAGGTTGCATGATCTGACCGCGTGAACCCCCCATCTCCACCCCCCCCCCCCGCCCCGTTGCATGATCTGACTGCGCGCCCCGTCGCATGATCTGGGGAAAAAACAATGCTAGACCAGGATGCCCCCTTCAAATTTCTCACTGCTCCTCCATATGGTCAGGTCTAGAACCGGCCCTGCTCAAATGCGCCTAACAAATATTGTGGCAAGGTGGCCTGGGTCAACCCATGATTCATTCATCCTCACAAACAGCATGGCTGGGATGAGGCTCCAAGGTGGCAGGATGCACGATGGGTGGCTTCTTGGTGAATGATGTATTTAAAGATATTATTCCAGCTACGTTTTTTTATTTATTTTGTTATTAATTCCGGAGGACAAACTTGCAAATAACAGTTTTTCTCCGGTCTACCTCCGATAGGAGCACCTCCAATTCACATTCTGTGAAGTTTCTCTTCTTGCTTGCTTTTGCCATTGGTTTTTCGTTTAGTTTTGCCAAAGTGGAGTCATTACCATATTTATACGGGGGAGGAGGCATGTGCGCTCAATTTCACGTTAATTCGGATGTACAAAGAGAATATGCGTGGGAATCCGCGTACGCAGTGTTTCATACATCAGACTTTTTTAGTGCATACGCACATTTACAGCTTTGACCGTACACAATGTTTTAGTATAAATTCAACGCAAGTCTTTGTACATGAGGCCCCAGCTCTTTAAGGCGGTCTTAGACTTGGTATACCTCCACGAGCGCAACACACTCACCCACCGTTCTATGAGTTGAAACGCATGAGTTGAGCCACAGTTGAAACTTCATCACCTGACCGAGGTGCCTTCTGGGAAACTGGGTCTTCCAACAAAAACTACAAAACACGGCCACAGTGCCCTCTAGGGGCAGTCCCTTACAAACATTATATAAAATATCTCTTTACAAAGGCTTAGTTTATTGAAACTTCCATATCATTTGAGCTCCATCAGGCTGTTGGAGAGACTGAACATCTGTATTTACATGATACTTTGAAGGAATTGGATGTTTATATCAGTAATTTCCTAATCTCTGATTTTTTACTCACCAGGATTAACCTAAATTTATGCTATAAGAAGTTTGACTTTCTAAAATAATGTCAGCGGAGTGTGAGAAAATGACGAGTGAAAAGAGTCTAGAAGAGGAGCTGGGAGAGATGAAAAGGTAAGTAGTTTAGATTAGCAATTTAGGGAAAAAAAAAAAAAAAAACACCTGGTAAGAAATTCTGTGTGACCAGAACCAGGACCAGTTACCATGATTTACATCAACATCAGATGCAGAATGTATGTTAAATTTAGAGACTTTAGAAGATAAACATGCTAAGACATTTCTCTTTACTCTTTAGTGGAACTGAGATAAGGCCGAGGTCTCCTGTATCTAGCTGTGTGTCCTTTAAGAGTGACAAGTCAATGCCACCCCCACTCAACTTTAAAGAGGGAACAGTCACTCATGAAAGGTAGTTTTTTCACTGATTGAAAAATTTGATGTAAATTTGTTCATTGATTGTCTAATGTAAAATAAAATGGACTCCTGAAAGTTCAGTTTTATATTACATTTAAAATATCATCATCATCATCATCATCATGATTAGCAGCAGTGATTTAGTTTGTTTGTTATAATACTTGTTGTTATAAACAGATAACCAGCTTTTTTAACTATAAAGTGTAGTGAATCAGTTTACTTAATCCTTCAGCTGTCAATCATCTTCAAGAATGTCCAGGTTAGACTTCCTCATACTTGGGTTGAGTTCAGTCAGGGCTCTGTGCAGAACACCTGAGTTCTTCCACTCCAACACACTCTTAACACAACATGTCTTCATGGAGATGGCTTTATGTACAGGGGCGTCGTCAGTAGGCCTGGGAATCACCAGACATCGCCCACTACAATGTTCTCACAATACTTAGGTGTCGATTCAATTAATACTGCAATTCTGTAATTATCACAATTTTATAAGTATCCTAATTCAATGTTAATTGTTTTTGTTTTGTTTTCATCACAATTTTAAGACCTTGAACTTGACTTGAAAAAAACATGACAAAAAGTTGTCTTAACTGAAAAGTATTTTTGACCTTAGCTTTATTCAACAGCTTCACAACTGAATTGAACATGAATAATTAAATGTACTGTAACTCGTTCCTTATATTAGTTTTCTCACTTTAAAACCAAGGGCCGTCTGCCATAATTATGATTTTTAAACAAACGTCACTAATAATTCACTCCTGCCACACAGGATGCCGATGTGTGAATAGTTTAGAGTGTACTTTCTGTAAGGTTATTAAAAATTACAACATTTTACCGCCTCAAATACCTCCACAGTCTTGAGCCAGTGTAAGCCTGTAAGTGTAAGTGTGTGTAATGTGTGGGTTTGAGACTAATTTGCTCAGAGTTTGGAGAAAAAGGTAGATCAGAGGGTTTTAATGTTCACAACTTTTGATATTGTAATGCCATAAAAAGTGTTTCTGTTGCGCCACTCGGATGCTTGTGCACACACACAGAATCGGTTTTATCCAAAGTGATCGGTCGAGGCTGATCGAGCTGAAAAACAGTCATTTCTGTTGACTATATGTTTGACTATAAAGTGTAGAGCAGAGGTCTTTAATCAAGGACCAGTTTGTCTGCAGGCTTTTATTCACACTGAGCAGAAGCACGCCCTATTTCACTCGTTTAATCAGTTCATCTTTACACCTGTCACAGTCTCCACTGCCTTACACATTATTTATCCTGGAGAGATCAATGTTTTATGTTTTTTGGATCATTCTGTATCTACTGCAAAGACTGTTGTGTGTGAAAATCCCAAGAGATCATAAGTTTCTGAAATACTTTGTACAGGTCATTCTGGTACCAACAACCATGTGACAGTTATAGTTACAGAGATCACAAATGTCCTTGGTTCTGATGTTCAGTGTGAGCTTTACCCGAAGCTTCTGTCCTGTATTTACATGATTTTATGAACTGTACTGCTGCAACATGATCGGCCGATTAGATAACTGCAAAGATGTGGCGATGTTCAGATGTTCCTATTAAAATGGACAACTGATCTAAAGTATTAATGTGCAGCATCATAAAGAAACAGCACAGAAATCTGACAGACCTGGAACATTAAGAAATACAACTGAGTGAATGTGTGTGGTGAGTGTGTGGTGCTATAAATGTCAAATTTACACTGTTTGTTTATCCACAGAATCACAAAACAGAGCTCGAAAATCATCCGCAGAAATTCACTGGAGTCCATATTCAAGGTGTGTGTGTGTGTGTGTGTGTGTGTGTAAGAGTGTAAACAGTCAAATATTACATAAGGCATTGTTACTTTTCTTGTTTTTAAAATTTTTTAAATGAAAAAGTAGATTAACATCATGTGCAGTTGTCCAAAATATTATATATATAACTAAAGAATTATCTGCTGTAATTCATGGTTTCTACCTGAAAGTGTAAACTCCTCTGTCATAAAGTCTTTCCCATGTGGGAATAAAATAGTCACAGCTTTAACTTTGACGGTTACAAAGCATTAATGCTGAGGCTCCTTCCATACATGCTAAATAAACCTGTACTTAAAGAAACTTCACAATATCAATCATCAGCCTGAACACTGTTTAGTGTTTATGTAGTAAATCCACCATACAGGTCTCTGTGAATGAGCCGTTACTATAGAAACAATGACATATTAGAAAGACAGCATTAATATAAAGCTGTGATTTGTAGCTGCACTAATGTCAGAGCTGCTGTTCATCAACACCCTCTGACCAATCAGAATCTAGAATTCAGCAGCACAGTAAAATCACATGTTATCACAATCTGTAACGTTCTTTTTACAATTTTATTTCATGATGTTTTTCATCAGGAGCTGGAGCACAAATTTATCACATTATTGAAAAACAAGTTGAACAGATTCAAGAACCTACTTAGTGCTGATTACCCAGCATGCTCTGAGGAGGAGGAGGAGGAGGAGGATGTGGACTGTGTTAGAGAGGGTGTGCTGAAGATCACACTACACCTCCTGAAGAACATGAAGCAGAAAGACCTCGCTCACAAACTGCAGATCAGTAAGAGTTTTAGATCATTAAAATATTCTATAAAGGAGACAGACTGGTCTTCTGGTCTATATAATCATACTGATACATTTTTACTCACATTAATAATATTTTTTTTGTAAACAAATGAATTAGTAGTAGAGATAATCCTAGAGAGACTGAGGAGGAGCTTCTTCACGCAGGCTATACAGGCTCTCAACCAGAACTCCACATAGGACTCAACTGATTGGACTCGCTATGTTTCCTTCACACATGTGTTGGAGCTCAACAAAAACCAACCAGACTGAACATTTAAACATTTACACAGAACTGCAGCACACAGAACATATATGTTGCACATTTCTCCTTCTGTTTACATATAAATGAGGACCACTATTGAACTTTAAAGATGGACAATACCACTGCTGCTCATCATTTCATTTCACACTCCATGACCACACACACTGCTGCTGTTTCACACTGCACACATTACACACTCCATCTACTTCATACAGTTTATTTACACACTTCATACTTTTTACATTTTTACATATTTCTACTTTATACTTTATTTTATTGTAACAAAATTACTACATATTGTAGATTTTATATTTTACATTCTTTTCTACTGGCATTCGCCTCTTATTTTCTCTTTAAGTCACAAACAGTCGTGTAAACATTTCACTGCATATCATACTGTGTATGGTCGTGTATGTGACGAATAAGAATTTGAATTAGAATTTTAAATTTGATTCTTAAAATGTCTGTTTTTATGTATTTATTAGAAATGAATCCTATTTTTGATCAGTATTGATTTTATGTATTTATGTATTATACGTACATGAAAATAATGACATCACATTTCTCCTGTTTGTTAGAGCTGGCCTCTGTGAATCAGCGGAAGCTCAAATCCAAACTTCTAGATAAATGTAAAAGAATTAATGAAGGAGTCTCACAGCATGGGACATCAACACTTCTGAATCAGATCTACACGGAGCTCTACATCACAGAGGGTGGGAGTGGAGACGTCAATAACGAACATGAGGTGAGACAGCTTGAGACGATGTCCAGGAGACCAGCAGTAGAGGAGACACCCATCAAATGTAATGAGCTCTTTAAAGACAAGTCCATCAGAAGTGTGCTGACTAAAGGAGTAGCTGGAATTGGAAAAACCGTCTCTGTGCAGAAGTTCATTCTGGACTGGGCTGAAGGGACAGTGAATCAGGACGTCCTCTTCCTGTTTCCTCTTCCCTTCAGAGAACTGAACTTGGTGAAGCAGGAAAACTTTAGTCTGATTACGCTTCTTCATCAGTTTTTCCCTGAACTTAAGGACTTGGAAGTAATAGACAGTGATGTCTACAAAGTTCTGTTCATCTTTGATGGTCTGGATGAGTGTCGACTTCCTCTAAATTTCCAGAAGAATGAGATGTTGTGTGATGTGACCGAGTCAGTCTCAGTGGATGTGCTGCTCACAAACCTCATCAAGGGGAACCTGCTTCCCTCTGCTCGCCTCTGGATCACCACTCGACCAGCAGCAGCCAATAAGATCCCTCCTGAGTGTGTATACCAGGTAACAGAGGTACGAGGGTTCAGTGATCCTCAGAAAGAGGAGTACTTCAGGAAGAAGATCAGTGATCAGAGCCTGTCAAATAGAATCATCAGACACATGAAGTCTTCCAGAAGCCTCTACATCATGTGCCACATTCCAGTCTTCTGCTGGATCTCAGCCACTGTTCTAGAGAGAATGTTGGGTGAAGCAGAGAGTGGAGAGATCCCCAAGACCCTGACTCAAATGTTCACACACTTCCTGGTCTTTCAGATCAAACACAAGGACCAAAAGTACCAGCAGAAATGTGACCTTGATCTTCCCCAGACCAGAGAGAGTATCCTGGCTTTGGGAAAACTGGCTTTCCAACAGCTGGAGAAAGGAAACCTGATGTTCTATGAGGAAGACCTGAGAGAGTGTGGCATTGATGTTGAAGAAGTGGCAGTGTACTCAGGAGTGTGTACTCAGATCTTCAGAACCGAGTCTGGACTCCACCTGGGGAAGATGTTCAGCTTTGTGCATCTGAGTGTTCAGGAGTTTTTGGCTGCTTTATACACATTTCTCTGCTTCCTCGACAAAAACACAACAATAAAACAAACCACTGATCTGTCTGGTCTTTTCAATAAGTCAAAAATGTCTGAGTTCCTCAAGACTGCAGTGGACCAGGCCTTACAGAGTGAGAACGGACACTTGGACCTTTTCCTCCGCTTCCTTCTGGGTCTCTCAGTGGAGTCTAATCAGAAGCTCATTCGAGGTCTGCTGTCACACAAAGGAAGCAGCTCTGACTGCCAAAAGGACACGGTCAAGTACATCAAGTTCAAGTTTGAACAAAATCCATCTCCAGAACGATTAATTAATCTGTTCTACTGTCTGAACGAGTTAAATGATGATTCACTGGTGAAAGAGATCCAAAGCTACATGAGCTCAGGACGTCTCTCTGAAGCTGAACTCTCACCTGCTCAGTGGTCTGCTCTGGTCTTTGTGTTACTGACATCAGAGGAGGATCTGGAAGTGTTTAAGCTTCAGAAGTTCATAAAGTCAGATGAATGCTTTAAGAGACTGCTGCCAGTCGTACAGGAAGCCACAACAGCTCTGTAAGTGAAACCTGTTTCTCTCTTCAACAGAGAGGAACTGAACTGTTCTGATTGGATTTTACAGCAAAATGTCGATCTACTCTTAGTAATTTATTTATTCTAAATATGACTGCATTGGTACTGATACTGGTGTTGGACATCAGTCTGATACTGAGCTCATTTATGTGAAAAAAACTATTCAATACCAACATCTGATATCAGGTGATACTATGTGATGTAGTGTGTGTTATAGAGCTAATGTACAGATAGACGAGAAACAGCAGTGATCTGCATATACTTAAACAATTAATGCTCAAAACTGTTTTAAGCTCCTGTGACATTTTCTCCTTTCAGACTCAGTGAGTGTAACCTGACAGAGAGAAGCTGCTCAGCTTTACACAATGTTCTCAGCTCAGAATCCTCCAAGCTGACTGAGGTGGATCTGAGCAGGAATCCTCTGGAGGACTCAGGAGTGAAGCTGCTTTGTGCTGGACTGAAGAGTCCAAACTGTAAACTGGAGACACTGAGGTTGGTTTGTCTCTCCTATTACATAGACTTTACATAAAGGGTATACAATCAAGAAACGCACATTACAGAGGAAGATGTATCTGCACAGTATTTCATTAATTCTTGTGTTCTTGTCACCATGACTATAATATGGTGATATACCTCCACTAAATCATCTCACAATGTGTTTTAATTATTGTACACAGTACAGTGACATCAGTGGTGAGTCTGCTCACAGACAAGTGGATAAGTTTATATAATGATTTAGCTTTCTCTGTAGACTTTCAGACTGCAGTATAACAGGGGAAGGATACACGGCTCTGGCTGAAGCTCTGAAATCATCTCACCTGATAGAGCTGGATCTCAGAGGGAACGACCCTGGAGACTCAGGAGTGAAGCTGCTCACTGATTTACTACAGGATCCAGACTGTACACTGAACACACTGAGGTGAGGAAAACAATAAACAAACTAACTAATGAATAACTCACTAAATCAATAAATCAACAATCTAGATGCTCACTGAAAATGATTTAATTCTGCTGAATGATTTAATTACAATTATTCAGTGTCACTATATCACATCGTAATGTTAAAGGGTTTTCTGATTATCCAGGAAAAAGTTCTGAATAGAGTTTTGTGTTGAATAAACCTAAACAATAACACTACAGACTGTTATTAACTAATTATTTAAATGAATAATAATTTATTAAGAAATGATGGTTATTGTGCAGTAATTCTGTAGCTGATACAGCCGGATACAGATACACATTAAAATCAGAAACTGAATCACAGCTAAAGCACATAACCATCAGTTCCTTGTTGTTTCCATACACAGTTATTGATGTGCTGATGTTATTTTCTCTACAGGTTGTTAAAAAGTGCTGATGCAGAGGAAGCCTGCAAGTGTCTCACTAACATTGTAGGTAAAAACCCGTTACTGCACAAGGAGCTGGATCTGAGGGACAGAACTAAAGACATTAAAGTGAATCAGCTCTCGGCTTTGCTGCAGGATCCACATTACAGACTGCAGACACTCACGTAAGACACAACTCTACATGTGGGGATCGAAACGAGTGTAAACAGTTAAACACTTTTCTCTTAATATTCCAGGACATTTAGATAAATTTACTATATATAGTGATGTAATGGCTGATTTGTAGGTGTACATCTGATTTCATATTTTTGTCTTTAAACATCAACACAATGGATTTTACATGGAGCAGTTAAGATGTAATTTAAGTGTAGACCCCTTTAATTCAAAATAAACATGAATATTACACTAACCCTTTATAAATTATAGAAATAAAAAAGTGCCTCTATTTTGATAAGCTCAAAAGTAATGGAACAAACTAGCACAGACATTAGACAATTTTTAACACCTGGATGCAAATCCATTGCAGTTTAGAATCCATGGACATCCCCAGATGCTGACCTTTAATGCATCTGTTTTCAGCTTGTTTTTGGGTCTTTCTGCCTTCTGTCCTCTACTTTCAGTGAGTGAAAAGATCGGATCAGACTCATTTATGAAAACATTGAAATTCACTTCGTAATTACTATTTTTCTAAAAATTAACCATATTATTGTCAAGAGTAAACATACAAAAAGCACTCAAAGTACAGTTAAATGTTCTCCTTTCTATAATAGACGCAATTTTTGTCCTACTTTTAGGAGTAGGAACGAGAGCAGTTTATCAACATTCTTAAAATAGGAAATCACTCCTACTGTATATCCACTAAAATGTAGGAGGTGCCCTAACTGGTTAGGAGTAGCGAGGAAACGGTGTTCAGGCAGAGAAACGCTGAGGAGAGACGTTTTAGTAGCATTGACATAGAGCTCATAAAAGACACTTTCGGCGAAAATGTGAAGTTTTTTTTTTTTTGGTAATTTATCACGTGCAGTATGTAACTGGTTAATGAACATGTCATATGCTGGTGACTGATACGTACAGATTCATACATTAATGAAAAACAAACTGCTTGACTTCACATAGCCGTCTTCTAATAGTAACAGTACTAACAGGTAACTTTAGATGTTCTTTGAGTTAATTTTGTTATTCTTCAATCCATTCGAATGGTAGTTTTCTGTTTTCTTCCATGTCTTTCTGGTTTTTGTCTTACTTTTAAAGCTTAAAAATTATTTGGTATCATTTTCTGCACTTCTTTGTATTTTTTCCATCTCTAATCAACTTTTGAATCAAAGTACGCTGTTCTTCTGAACAATGTCTGGACGACCCATTTTACTCTGATTTACAGAGAGAAACACACAGGACAACCTTTTCTGCATTTATCCTTAAATAATGGGAATTTGTTTGACTCCTGTTTTTCACTGAATAATATAAAAAAATAAAACAACAATAACGCTGCTATTTTTTTGAACAGGTTAGTATTTGTTTTTTTTCACTTACATTAAACTAATAATACATTTAGCACATTTTTCTTCATGTTGTGATTCAGAATAAAATGTACAGGGAGTCCAATGCATTTATGTGATTTAAATTTAAAGTTATTATATGGAAATGGAGCTTTACTCACTTTTTTCAACACACTGCTATTATTTTGAACACCACTGTATATGAAATTGAGTGTGCATAACTGTTTGTTTTAGATTCAGCACTTCACCATTTCATACGCCCGTGTTTTACACTCCACTGTGTACGTGCGGCAAACTGACAGGTGGCACTGATGCCTTCACAAATTGCTATTCACTCAAGAGTAGGGCAGAAAATCCTCAAATGTTTTCTTTACATTTTATTTCCTCCTCTGCAGCAAAATGCTTTCATCCTCTCTCCAATTTCAGTTTCTTTTTGAAGTCATTTTGATCAGATTCTGACAGTCCTGTTCACAGCATCATTATAGGGGCTTTAAACAGTTGTGATTTCTAGGAGTGATCCTGAGACATTTGGTGAATACAGGCCCTTATGTTCACCTGGCCACGCCTCTCCAAATATTTCTGTTCTGAGTGGATGAAATTCCCACATATTATCCTGCTTTGATCACAAATTAGAATCGGGGCACTAACAAGGTAACTGACCCACATGATGAGAAAAATGTGATGTAAAAATAGTGATAGAAAACTGTGCAAATATCACCAGCATTCTGGTTTAGTTTTTATTTTCCGCACCCACTGTGCTGCTCCTGGTGAGATTCTGCCCTGGACAGCTGCCCATGTCACCCCTACCTCAGTCTGCATCTGGTTATGTTTTCTATGTTAGAGACGGACAATTCTCCATCGTGTATCCCAAGAGAAACTGATATGTTTTCTGCTGTAACCAAATGTAGTTATTACACATTTTTATGACACAGTGTTGGGGGAGGGGCCAAACATAATGCATTACTTTAGATAGCTACTAATAAAAGCATTATTTTACTTTTATATAAAAATAATAAGTAATAGTAATGTACATTGCCCGGCCAAAACACACTCAATTTCAGAAGGGTCCAATTAATGGGCTGCATCAAGCAAAGAAAACAACTAAGGAGATCTGAAATAACTGGAACTGGGTTAAGAACACTTCCACACTTTATCAAAACCTGGAAGGATAGTGCTGAACCGTCAACTCTGTGGAAGAACAAAATCATGAATGGAGATCACTTTAACACTTGGTGAAGTTCCATGGTAAAAACATTAACAGTAGAAATCAGAGCTATGTTTCATAGTGAAAGTAAGAGCATTTACACACACACACACACACACACAATGTGATGAGAACTCACAGGATTGGGACTAAACAGCTGTGTGTTCATAAGAAAATCACTGGTTAGTGAGACTCAACAGAAAAAAGGCTTCAGTTTGTTAGGGATCATAAAGACTGGACTTGGAGCGATGGAAAAAGGTCATGTGACCTGATGAGTCCAGATTGAGCCTATTTCAGAGCGATGGTCGTGTCAGTGTAAGAAGGGAAGCGTGTGAAGCGATGAACTAGAAGAGACTAACCTGACCTCCTTCTCCTCTCTCTCTCTCTCTCTCTCTCTCCAGGTTGTATAATGAAGGCAGTATTACAGAAGATGACTGTGTGACTCTGATTTCTGCTCTGGTTTTAAATCCTTCCCACCTGAGAGAACTGAATCTAAACTGGAATAAACCAGGAGAGTCTGGACTGAGAAACCTGTGTGATTTCCTGAAGAATCCGAAATGTAAACTACAGAAACTAAAGTGAGTAACTAACCTATATGTTTTAAAACTATTAGTCTATAAATAATGCAGAACTACTATAACACTAATAATCTTTTAGAGATTTAATATTCTTTATTATGTATGATCAGTTTAGAAATACTTTCTGAATATTTTATTGATTTATGCATGTATAATATTATAAAACTGCTATGTAATATATATATATATATATATATATATATATATATATATATATATACACAGTGTAAGCATGAGGTCCTTCCCTGATTTACACCAAACATGTGCTGGGTATAAACATATGGTGTACAGAAACAGCATCTATACAAATCTCTGACTGATGAGCAACTGGCCAAGAGTCATTGAGACATGTCCCTGTCTGTTTCTTGGGGACGGGCACACTGTAGTGGATTTAAGGCAGGGAAGGGACTGTGCATGTGGACAGAGAGAGGTTGAAAATGTG
This sequence comes from Channallabes apus, assembly GCA_030522415.1. Lineage (NCBI taxonomy): Eukaryota > Metazoa > Chordata > Actinopteri > Siluriformes > Clariidae > Channallabes > Channallabes apus. Next base: position 49,464,931 of record CM060110.1, on the reverse strand, counting down.
TGTAAAAACCCCTGATAGATGGGAAGCACAGGTCTGGAGTCAGGTCAGGTCCAGCAGCTTTCTATATGTTGATGCTACAGAGGGCCGTCACACCTCACGAGTGCTCAATACAACAGTGTGTGGAGCGTCAGACAGGTCAAAACTGGCTGGAGGTTGATTATTGTCTTTGTCAAAGCCAGAAGTTGTTAAGATCCTCCACCTGGTTTCCAGTGTTGTTAGTTGGTGTAGACTGTGTGTGATTTTTCCTTTTGTAATCTGTGATGGTCTGGATGCCTTGTCACATCCTTCATGGATTTGTGTTACTATTAATGTCCTCTTCTATCTGAGGTTTGTAGTTGCATTTATCAGACCTGATGTCTCTCTTGAGGTTTGCGCAGACAGTGCTGCAGGCTGAGAGATCTCATGATTTGAAGGTCATGTCTCATATTTCAGATGTTTGACTTCGCTGTTCGTCCATGGATCCTCATTTGGGTCCCTCAGATGCTTTTGCTAACGGTGACATCATCAGCACAGTGGTTAATGTAATACAGTGCAGATGAAGTGTCCACCTCCAGGACTGTCTCATGGACAATTATATTCCATTCTGTATGTTCAAAACATAAGTTCTAGTGCTAGCTTAGCGTTAGCATGTAGCAGCATGTATAATGCCATGACAACAGTGACTGTATGTTCCCTAGACGAGTGAAACGGTCAGAAATGAAGCATTAAATATTCCAAGTATGGAGAGCAGAATGTACGAGTGTGTTCATGTTGGTGCATCATGTGTCATTAATGTAAACACAGAGCTTTGTCGGCACGATGAAGTGAGCGGTATGTTGTGGTTCAGCCGAGTCTCCATAAAAATCTAAATACAGCCTCGTTAATGGTCCTCTGTGTAGCGATGGTCAGTCTGAGCTTCTGTTACCAACTGATCTTACTTTATTTATTTATTTATTTATGCCCAGGCAGTGTATTAACCCAGTAACCCAGAATGATGAAGCACTTAACTCTCTCTCTCTCCTGCAGACTCGGTAATTAAAATCACATTTAGTATTTAATAAATTGTACAGTTTAGTTTTGTATTATAACCCTAATGTTTATGTTTTTTAGTTCTCACCCAGTCATATGTGTGACAGTTAACCCCTAGAGGGCGCCTAACGCCCGTTTTTGGTTTTTTGTTGTAGTTTTGTTTGCGTTGATTTGACACTTCATTTCCCAGTTTGCACCTCGGTCAGGTGACGTAGAAGCTCACCTGAACCGAGGGAAGTTAATGATCTGATTATGTTTTGTTTGTTATAAATAGCCTGACTGAATCTCAGTCAGGCGTCTAGCATTTGTTGCCGTTTAGTTTGTGTTTGGGTCATTGCTTATGTTTTGTTTAAATAAAAGAACCTTATTGAACCATCAGCTCGCCTCCCGATCATGCCTCGAAAACGCACACAACCCAGACGCAGACATCAGGGAGTGAAACATGACAGAATGCTAGACCGTACAAGTGGCATGGCGGAGCTTCCCTCCCGGGACGAATTTTGGGGGGGCGTGATTACCATCTCCAACGAGCTGGCGGACTGGCTAGAGGACAACGAGGAGGACATGTACCACAGCTGGGAGTACAGCTTGCTGGTGGAGCAGGAGAGTTTGCTGGAGGACAGCGAGGAACACGGCGAAGCAGAGTTCGGGCAAAGCGGGGAGAACTGCAGGTACGCCGAGGAGGCGGAAAGGCAGGAGGAGAAAGCGGCCGAGGGAGAGACGAAGGAGTTCTACAGGCAGTGGGCAGAGCGCAATGAGGAGTGCATTCGCGACCTGCGCGAGCAGGTGCTGCAGCTCCAACTGCAGTTCATCCAGGTTCGGGAGAACCAGCCTGTAGTCCCGGAAGTGATCGCCTTCCCAGATCTGGACAATGCAATCCTTCCCCGGTCACTGCCTGAACCCATCGCGGAGGAAGACGCACAGGGGCGATGCGGCGCGGACAGCGCGTTTCCCCCGCCCCCGCCGCCGGAGCTAAGCACGGAGGATTGTGCGCCGCTGCAACACGGCAACGCGGGGGTTTTCTACTGGCAGTGGGCAGAGCTCAACCGGGAGTGCATTCAGGACCTGCGCGAGCAGGTGCTGCAGCTCCAACTGCAGCTCGTCCAGGTTCGGGAGAATCAGGCAGTGATCCCGGAAGCGATTCCGCTCCTGGATCTGGACGATGCATTCCCACTCCTGCCACTGCCTAAACCCCTCGCGGAGGAAGAGGTGCACGAGCGATGCAGCAGGGACGACGATGAGCCAACGACGCCGCGGTTGAGCTCCGTGCACGCTCCAACGCCGCTGGTAAGCGCAGTGCACGCTCCAACGCCGCTGGTAAGCGCAGTGCACGCTCCAACGCCACTTCCCGGCTTTGAGGACCGCGAGCTAGCGTGTCAGCAGCCGCTGACCGATGCATCAGTTCTGCCGCCGCCTCCCGGCTTTGAGGACAGCGAGCTAGCATGCCAGCAGCCGCTGTCCCACGCACCCATTCTGCCGCCGCCTCCCGGCTTTGAGGACGACGTAGAGCCGTCGTCGAGCGCGCTGCACGCTCCGGGGCCGTCGTCGAGCGCGCTGCACGCTCCGGGGCCGTCGTCGAGCGCGCTGCACGCTCCGGGGCCATCGTCGAGCGCGCTGCACGCTCCGGAACCGTCGTCGAGCGCGCTGCTCGCTCCAACGCCGTCGTCGAGCGCCGAGTGCGCTCCAACGCCGCTGTCGAGCGCCGAGTACGCTCCAACGCCGCTGTCGAGCGCCTCTCCAGCGCTGCAGCCGCCGAGCGCCTCTCCAGCGCTGCAGCCGCCGAGCGCCTCTCCAGCGCTGCAGCCGCCGAGCGCCTCTCCAGCGCTGCAGCCGCCGAGCGCCTCTCCAGCGCTGCAGCCGCCGAGCGCCTCTCCAGCTCTGCAGCCGCCGAGCGCCTCTCCAGCTCTGCAGCCGCCGAGCGCCTCTCCAGCTCTGCAGCCGCCGAGCGCCTCTCCAGCCCCGTCACCCAGCCTCCTGGGCAGGAGGCCGAAGGTAGTACTGTGGTGTGGGAGCCCGGGGCCTCCGGTGATGCTCCGGAGGAGCATTTCTTGGGGGGGGATGATGTGACGGTTAACCCCTAGAGGGCGCCTAACGCCCGTTTTTGTTTTTTTGTTGTAGTTTTGTTTGCGTTGATTTGACACTTCATTTCCCAGTTTGCACCTCGGTCAGGTGACGTAGAAGCTCACCTGAACCGAGGGAAGTTAATGATCTGATTATGTTTTGTTTGTTATAAATAGCCTGACTGAATCTCAGTCAGGCGTCTAGCATTTGTTGCCGTTTAGTTTGTGTTTGGGTCATTGCTTATGTTTTGTTTAAATAAAAGAACCTTATTGAACCGTCAGCTCGCCTCCGCGATCATGCCTCGAAAACGCACACACCCCAGACGCAGACATCAGGGAGTGAAACATGACAATATGAGTCTGGTAAAAACAGAAGAATGTGTGTATGAAGAGCACAAACCACAGTTTAATATAGTAGTTTATAATACTACTTTAGTCATTTCTATATCTTTCCTTTCTCTGTTGGACTAAACAGTATTTTCTCTCTGCAGACTGTGTGAGAGTGTAAGTGTGAAATCCTGCACTGATGTGGTTTCAGCTCTCTGTACAAATCCATCACACATCAGAGAGCTGGATCTGAGGTGGAGTGACCTAGGAGACTCAGGAGTGGAGAAGCTCTGTGATCTACTGAAGAAACACGAGTGTAAACTGGAGACACTGTGGTGAGTCTGTCAAAAACAGAAGAATGTATATAAGATTGAAGAACACGAACCAGAGATTTAGAAATGTGTTTGTAATATTACTCGAGTCATTTCTCTGTCTATATTTATTACATTATTATATTTTCCAAACTATATAAACCTGACTGGTTATTAGATTTATGGATTCTTATGTGATATGGATGAGGGATAATGAGGGAGGGTGTGGCCTAAAGTTATTAACAGCCTCTAGCAAGGTGTGTATAACTATTAGACAGCTTCTTTACCTCCGGCAAAATGGGACAAAAAGAGATTTAATCAACACCAAAAAGTAAAACATTGAAAAATATGTCCAGAAGCACAAGGTGTCAAGACAAGTTAGAACTTTTTCAGATGTTTTATAGACAGATGAATTGAGTATGATTTATGATGGACCAGATGGATGGGCCTGTGGCTGGATCACTAATGGACACACGGCACCACTTTAAGTCAGACACTAGTAAGGTGGAGGAAGGGGACGTGTACAGGCTGCTATTATTGAGGATGAGCTCGTTTAGACCAAGTTAAAATCAACTCCCAAACCTACTGCTAATTTCTAGAAGACATTTTCTTTAAAGGAGCCATACAGACTCAATTTTGCATACGTTCATATGATTCTTTAGGGTCCTAATGAAAAGTTTGTAATATACTTTAATTAAAAATTCTCAATTGTTGTGTAAAAAAAACTTTTTAAAAAAAATTACTTTTACCTGGTAAAAAGTAGCACTGTTCTCAGCAACCTGTTTCAGTACATGCTCCTTTAAATGTTAATGACCTCTACTGAACCCGCCCCCCAGTTCTGTGGGGCGTGTCTTCACAATACAAGTGGGGTATAGCTTTGACAACAGTTAAAAATATTTAAAAAACAGTTAAAAATAATTTTACATGATGTTAGAATTATTTTATATATAAAGGAGTTATTTCTACTCTCTTGCTCTCTTCCTCATAGATCTGATATTAACGTGTTAAATCTTCCCTGCTGCTATCTTCCTGTCTCCTCTTGCATCTGTTCATTCATGCTCACCTTCCCATACTCTCTCTATCTCTCTCCCCCTCTGTTTCCTTCCACCTATCTTCCTCTCCTTTGATTCAAATTCTAATTTTATTTGTCACATACACAGTCATACACAGTATGATATGCAGTGAAATGCTTATACGACAGCCAGTGACCTTAAAAATAAAATAAATACGTAAGGAATAAATATCAATAAAAAGAAATACTAAAGAAAATAAATTTAACTAGTAAAATAGCTGTACAAATATACAATGTACAAATGAGGGCATAATAAAAATCTTACAAAATATAGGGGATATATATATATATATTCAGTTTATTTATTTGTATAGCGCTTTTAACAATTGACATTGTCTCAAAACAGCTTTACACAATCAAAAGAATTATTTAAGTTTGTATGGAATGTGAATGTGTATGAATCAAAATGTTCAGATATTCCCTGGCGAGCAAGCCCGAGGGCGACAGTGGCAAGGAAAATCTCCCTGAGACGGTAATAGGAAGAAACCTTGAGAGGATTATATTATTTTTATTTTATATATATATATATATATTTTGTAAGATTTTTATTATGCATTCATATTTATATATATATAGTTATATATGTATATAAAATTTTACATGTGAATCTGGTTGTAAACCTTTTTTGACTTCCCAGACCAGGAATCGAACTCGAGTTGCTGCGCTGAGAGCGCCGTATCCTAACCACTAGACCACGGAGGATTAATGGCTGCCGCTCGGAAATGCCGGCTATTCAACCCGCGACCTTATACACGCGAAGCATTGTTTTTTTCGGGATCTCACCAGGACATTTACAATAGTTAATTTGTAGTAACATATGTCTATAGCACAGGCGTTTAGTCAAACATATTTATACCGATCTTTTGCTGTTAATAAACAGAGACCTTTCTGACAGACAACGTGTGTGTGTGTGTGTGTGTGTGTGTCTGACTGTCATATAGATGCATGGAATAGGACATCATACACGCGAAGCATTGTGTATGTGTGTGTGTGTGTGTGTGTGTGTGTGAGTCTCTCCTTATGTCAGAAAAGCTTACCGAAGCATAGCGCACTTGCCTCGTTACTAAACGAACTTTTAGAAAAACTTTATAAATATGTAGTGCAAAAAGCATGTGCCTTGAGGGGGAATCGAACCCGGGGCTAGCGCGTTAGAGCGCGAAATCCTAACCACTAGACCACCACAATACTGCAACAAACAGCACACCACACTCATGTAGGCGCCATTTTGCTCCAGTGTAGAAAAACAATGGCCGACGGCTCTTTTTTTCACTCGGGGCGGGTCTTTGCTAAAACACCAGTGTCAATCAACTGTAGTAGGAGCGGCCTCTGTCGGTGTGACTTCACACCGACAGGCTTTTGAAAATGGGCTGATTTCAGAAGGGGCATCTTATATTATTAAATTAAAAGAAAATCGCTGGGTGGCTCTTTATCACTGTAGAGTGGTTGTGTACACCCTCTCCTAACACACAATGCAGTCCAAACAGCTTGAAAAAGTCCATGTAGCACTGTAGGTGCCCTTTAAACAGTGGTACAGGAAGAAGTCTGCATCATTGAAGTAGGACATTGTACAGAGCTCAATCACATGCGTACAAGTACTCTATTGCTTGGCTGTCAGTAAAGGCCTCAAAGTCGACACAATGCCCCGCCCCCTTCCTCACTGGACTCTTTTTTTATTTCGAATTGTTTATTTTTGATAATTAATCTGCAGGTTAATATGTTGCTTTTGACTGGTTCTGTACAGATATATATTACATGTGTGACTACATTATTTATCCCTGTGAAGTAAATAATATATAAAAATGTTTCTCTCTGCAGGTTATTATATTGCAGAATAACAGATAGACACTGTGCTGCTCTGACTGCTGCACTAAAGTTAAACTCCTCACACCTGAAATATCTGGATCTGAGGTTGAATAAACTGGGAAATTCAGTCACACAACTCGAGGAATTACTGCAGCGTTCAGGAGGACGACTAGTGTAAGTAAACTTAACACACAGACAGAGTAGTGCAGAATGTGTACTTTCTGTAGAATATAATGTAGCTGTAAGAGTGAAGTGAAAGAGGAATATAAATGCTCAAATCAGCAGCATGTTGGTGATCATACTGAGAGAAGCACATAGAATATACCTTTAGGAACTGAATTAAAACACAACAGTAATTTGTCACTTCATGATAATAACTATACAGTTCTGATTTAATAGAAGTGAACTTTCATCTGATCTGTTTCTGTTCTCCACAGAAATACCACTGCACTTATAATCTCATCTCTCAAGTTTATTTTACTTTCAGGCCATATTTCTTGTGTTTATTAAGTTTAACTCAATGTGATGTGTGTAATTTTAATGATAATTACAAAGAAAAAGAGACAGGGTACAGATTTGAAACATGTTTTTTCTGTTTTGATTTTTACAGGACATGATAACTCCTCCAGAAGTGAAATTAAACATTCCTCTGATGGGAGAAAGGAAGCAGCGTGTACAGTAAGTTAGGAAGCCGTGTGGATCGTGATTAAACTCAGCAGCACCAGGACAGTAGTGGAACAGAGACTCAACAAACCCAGAATTCAGTCTTCAGGAGGTTTCTATAAGATCACAGAACAGAATTGGAGTAATGAAACCAGTAAGACCAGTAATACACAGAGACTAGAGGCTAAACAGGGGCTACACAAGCTCTCCCACCTCCAGTCCATAAAACAAATAGTACTAGATAAACTTCAAAGAAACTCATCAATGTAGGACAGAAGAAGACAAAAGTGTCCTGTGTCCTGTATGTGACTGTCTCCTATTTCAGTGAATTTACTGCTCACTTTCTCAACAATGAAGTATTTTAAAAAGTAAGAGTTTGTTTTTGGCCATGTTCTGGTTTCTGCTGATTTGTTCCACAGAGTGTCTTTTAAGTCTAAACCTCTTATTCAGTGTGAACTGAAATAAACCTGTTTATAAAAAAGAAAAGTAAAGAAGAGACTGAATCTGTTGTTAATTTATAAATTCTGCTTTATATTCAGTATCTATGTAAATTGTGCTCATAAGTAAAATCTTTATTTACTCTTCAAGACTCATGTTTTTATTAATTACATAAAGTCTGTGTTCTTCACTACACTGATAACACACACATTAGTAGCACCACAAATAGATGCTGCTCTAATCCTACCAATAAATTCAACTAAATAAAAGGAAATTACACTGAGAACATTTCATTAAACTCATTCCAAATATGTACACAGGCTTCATGTGAATGAAATAAATGTACATTTTACATGAACTGTTACATTTACAATTAGTTTTCACACATTCAACATGATTCCACATCAGTTTAACTGGAACAACATTGAACTCTATGGACTCTGAACCTGACCTGAGGATCGAACCCAAGACCCTGGAGCTGTCAGGTGATAACCTTTCACTCGTAAGAGGCTTGAATTCAGTAAATTCAAACCTCTTACGACATGAATTGAAAACTCAGAACATTTATAATTTTAGTGTGTTATTACAATATTCTGCAAATTAAATTCATGAAGTTTTTGTATAATCTTTAAAGATTGTGTATCTTCTTTTTCATGTCCTGCTTGTTGTACCGTTAGGCCGAAAAATACGTTAATTGCTATTACATTTGACAAATCAAACACTCGGTTATATGTGGGAGAAACTGAAATCTCAGAATGAAATGTTGACAACCACAGTGAGTGTTAAACCTTTCTATACTCAGCAAAAAAAGAAACGTCCCTTTTTCAGGACTGTGTATTTCAACAACAATGTTGTAAAAATCCAAATAACTTCACAGATCTTCATTGTAAAGGGTTTAAACAATGTTTTCCATGCATGTTCAATTAACCATAATCAATTAATTAACATGCACCTGTGGAATGGTCGTTAAGACCTTAACAGCTTACAGAAAGTAGGCATTTAAGGTCACAGTTGTAAAAACGCAGGACACTAAAGAGACTCGTCTACCGACTGTGAAAAACACCCAAAGAAAGATGCCCAGGGTCGCTGCTCATCTGCGTGAACGTGCATTAGGCATGCTGCAGGGAGGCATGAGGACTGCTGATGTGGCTATAGGGCAATAAATCGCCATGTCCGCACCGTGAGACGCCTAAGACGGCGCTACAGGGAGACAGGAAGGACAGCTGATCATCCTCGCAGTGGAAGACCACGTGTAACAACACCTGCACAGGATGGGTACATCCGAATATCACACCTGCGTGACAGGTACAGGATGGCCACAACAACTGCCCGAGTCACACCAGGAACACACAATCCCTCCATCTCACAGCAAGAACTGACAAATCTGGTCCAGTCCATGAGGAGGAGATGCACTGCAGTACTTCAAGCAGCTGGTGGCCACCAGATACTGACTGGTACTGACTGATTTTGAGCCTCCCTTCATTCAGGGACACATTGTGAGACCCCCGTTGGTCTACTCAGTGCTCCGCCCGTATTCTGCTGTCCCCGCCTGAGCTCAGGGAAGCCCTCAATGAAACACACCAGTCAATGCTCAGTGAGATGTTCAAAGTTTATTGTAGAAGACAGATGTATACTGGACTGTATATATGCACACACACGCACACACACACACACACACACACACACACACACAAAGAACCAAAAAGGAGGGCACAGGAGCGGTTACATCTGATCCGGAATGTTTATAAAAGATAACATAGAAAAGAACAGAAGCCTGGAAGTTGTTCTTAATTAGTAGCCTCAAACGGTTTTATGACCTGAACATAGATTATACTAAGGAATGTGTTTGCTGATAGTGCAGCATGTCGAGGTCTAGGAAAGAAAACACTCTGTTCTCATGCACACATCATGAAACACACTAGAAATTAAATATTCCCTACACATTGTGTCTTCTCAACCCGCAGCAAGTCAGATCAAATCTTCATGACCACTCACAGCATGAACATTAAAGTAAATATTACCTTTTAAAATGAGTGAGTTTTGGCTTTTTAGTGGGAATTTACAGTACAAGTGTGCAGAATTATTATGTAACTAAATTATGCAAACTTCTTTTCCCATCTCAATTGTTTATATAAAGTTTTAAGAGCAAGAGAACTTCTTTTCAGTAAGTGCAATGAGTTTCATCCATGGAGTCTAGCCTGGTCTTAATTCTGTTGGGAAGTACAATAGAGTACTTGGATGCAGGTAATGGAGTGTTGTCCTGAATTAACATCATATTCTGCTTGAATAATGCAGACTTCTTACTTTAAGAGAGTTTATTTTAAAAACTGGTTGTAGGTTCTGGAGTTGATTTTAAGTACATGTTCAACTCAAAAGGTCCAACTAGTTGATTTTTAACAACAGCCCTCCTCCTAATCTTTCCTCAGATATTTCTTTGCTCCAATCTTCACAATGGCGCCGGTGAGTTCGGCTGCCGTCACGACTGCTCCGACCACCTTTTCCTTGTTTTTGTTTTTTAAGTTAGTTTTCTTTGTTTTAAAATCAGCAAAATCATCACCATTGAATACATTAGGTATGATAGAGACACTCTTGTTTCTATTGGTATACAATGTACTGACAATTCGACGTTTTTAACTCCGGATCCGAGCTGGCCGAGTGAGATCCTGAGGGAGAACAATGGACGCCACGCGAAGCGACGGACCCGAGGGAGACGCGCTGGGGTGAGGAACCGGCTCAGGGCCCGTGCACACCGCACACCTCTGCCTAGTATCCTGCTCGCCAACGTCCAGTCACTGGAGAACAAACTTGATGACCTCAGGGCCAGGATAAAGTTCCAGAGAGACATTCGAGACTGCAACCTTCTCTGCTTCACCGAGACATGGCTGAACCCAGCGGTGCCAGACCACGCCATACAGCCGGCCGAGTTCTTCTCGGTTCACCGCATGGACAGGACGCGGGACTCGGGGAAGTCAAGGGGAGGCGGCGTGTGCTTAATGGTGAACAACAGCTGGTGCAACAGCGCGAGCGTTGTTCCTCTTACACGCTCCTGCACACCAAACCTGCAACTACTGTCCATCATGTGTCGTCCATTTTGTCCATCATGTGTCGTCCATGTGTCGTCCAGTTCACATCGGTCATAATCAGCGCCGTTTACATACCTCCACAAGCAGACACTGAAACTGCCTTATGCGAGCTGCATGAGGCGCTCACACAGCACCAGACACAACACCGGGACGCTGCGCTCATTGTGGCGGGGGATTTTAATAGTGCCAACCTCAAACGCGCAGCGCCGAACTTTTATCAGCACATCACCTGCCCCACCAGGGGCGAAAGGACACTGGACCACTGTTATACCACGGTCCGACCACGCCGCCATCTTCCTCATGCCAAAATATAAACAAAGGCTGAAACAGGAAGTGCCGGCTCAGAGGGAGGTCGCGCGCTGGACGGACCAATCGGTGGCCGCGTTACAGGACGCACTCGATGACGCAGACTGGGACATGTTCAGAAACAGCTCCGATGATGACGTCAGCGTGTTTACGGAAGCGGTTGTGGGATTTATTGAGAAGCTAGTGGAAGATACGGTAGAGAAAAAGACTGTCAGAACGTTTCCCAACCAGAAGCCGTGGGTGGATAAAACCATCCGCGACGCTCTGAGATCTCGCACAGCTGCCTACAACACGGGACTTGCGTCGGGGGACATGGAACCGTACAAGGCTGCATCATACAACGTCCGGAAGGCGGTGAAAGAGGCGAAGCAGCGCTACGGGAGAAAACTAGGGTCACAGCTTCAACAGAGTGACTCTAGGAGCCTATGGCAGGGACTGAGAACAATAACGGATTATAAAGCACCAACATCCGGTATGACGAACGCGGACGCGACTCTGGTAGACGAGCTCAACACCTTCTATGCTCGCTTCGATGCTGCAGCTAAAGACGCCAGCGATGCTAATGCTAGCGGGGCTAATGCTAGCGGCGCTAAAGGCTGCAGACAGGAAGACACAGCCAGCACCGGGAACGCGCTCATCATCTCCGAGCACGACGTGAGAAGAGCCTTCAAGAGAGTGAACACCAGGAAAGCAGCAGGACCAGACGGCATCTCAGGTCGTATTCTCAGAGCCTGCGCAGACCAGCTAGCACCTGTGTTCACTGAGATATTCAACATCTCTTTATCTCAGTCGGTGATCCCCACATGCTTCAAAGAGTCCATCATTGTTCCTGTTCCAAAGAAACCACATCCTGCTTCCCTCAATGACTATCGCCCTGTAGCCCTCACCTCAGTAGTGATGAAGTGCTTTGAACGCCTGGTCAGAGACTTCATCATCTCTTCACTACCGGACACACTCGACCCACTACAGTTCGCTTATCGTCCGAACCGTTCCACAGACGATGCAATCTCATATCTCCTCCACACATCTCTCACCCACCTGGACACTAAGAGGGGAAATTATGTGAAAATGCTCTCCATCGACTACAGCTCTGCATTTAATACCATAATTCCCTCCACACTCACCACCAAGCTGGAGCACCTGGGACTCAGCTCACCCATGTGTCAGTGGATCTCCAACTTCCTAACTGGCAGACCACAGGCAATAAAGATGGGCGGTCATGTCTCAGCCTCCCTCACACTCAGCACTGGAGCGCCCCAGGGTTGTGTTCTGAGCCCCCTGCTGTACTCTTTATACACCTAAGACTGCGTGGCCACTACCAACTCCACCGCCGTCATCAAGTTTGCTGACGACACTGTCGTGGTGGGCCTGATCACGAACAACGATGAGTCGGCCTACCTGGAGGAGATTGGGAATCTGGAGAACTGGTGCCAGAGGAACAATCTCCTCCTGAACGTCAGTAAGACAAAGGAGCTGATAGTGGACTTTTGTACAAAGCAGGAGAGGAACTACCAGACCCCCGTCATCAACAAGAGCCCAGTGGAGAGAGTGGACAGCTTCAGATACCTCGGTGTTCACATCACGCAGGACCTGTCATGGTCCTGTCACATCAACACCGTGGTGAAAAAGGCCCGGCAGCATCTGTACCACCTCAGACGTTTGAGAGACTTCAGACTGCCCCTCCAAGGTGCTCAGGAATTTCTACTCCTGCACCATAGAGAGCATCCTGTCGGGAAACATCTCGACCTGGTTTGGAAACAGCACCATGCAGGACAGACGAGCTCTACAGAGGGTGGTGTGTTCAGCTGAGCGCATCATCCGCACCAAGCTCCCTGACCTGCACTCAATCTACACCAAGCGGTGCTGGACCAAGGCCAGGAAGATCGTGAAGGACCTCAGCCATCCCAATAATGGACTGTTCTCTCTGTTGCGGTCAGGAAAGCGCTTCCGCTCCCTGAAGGCCAACACAGAGAGACTGAGGAGGAGCTTCTTCCCGCAGGCAATAAGGTCTCTCAACCATACCACATTCACACCACAAACACAGAACTAATACAACCTGTTAACGTCAACGGACACTATGGACACTTTCATGCACATCTACCCTGACATTGGAACTCATATTTATGTTTACATTCTGGACCCCTGCACAAAGTCACTTTAATAAGGCACCTTAACACATGTTTCCATGCAAATTACTTGCACACCATACATCCTCCACCAAATTTCAATTTTAAAAGAAAATCTCTATTGTACAGTATATCTCTATTTTTATTTCCATTTTATGTACAGTATACTTTTATTTTTTATTTCTATTTTTATTCTAGTTAAGTTAAAATTTTCCTATTTCTTTATTCATATTTATTCCTTACTGTAAGATTTAATTCTCTTTTTAAGGTCACTGGCGGTCGTGTAAGCATTTCACTGCATATCGTACTGTGTATGACTGTGTATGTGACGAATAAAATTTGAATTTTGAATTTGAATTCTACTTGTGAGTCTTGTTCAGTGCTGGTCACATTTCAGGTTTCCTTACCTTGGCCATGTCTTTGAGCACTGAACATCTTGTACTTCTGGACACTTCAGATAGTCTGGTTCTGGAATATGGTGGCATTAGAGGATAGTAGGTTCCTGGTAGATTCATGTTTAATTCTTCTCAGGTCTTTTGTGGTTAACTTGCATCTTTTCTTCTCCACACATTTTGTGGCCCTGTTGACTGCAACAAAACAGCTGATTGTCCTGTAATCGCCCCTCAATAGCTTAACTATTTCAAAAGTGTTTTGGACTTAACAGTGTTAAACCCCATTTTTCCCCATTATGCTTCAGGTAAAGAAACTGCCTAATAATTCTGCACACCTTGATATACTGTAGGGTGCTAATAAATCCCTCATTACATAAATACATATCACCTGAGAATGTTTGAAACCAATTAGCATTCAAGTTGAGTCTGAAAATATGCATATAAATAACTATACATTCAGGATACGCTCTTGCCTAATAATTTTGCTTGTAATGTACAAGTTCCACATTCCCACTTGGTCTTTAAAAGTTATATGAAGCACGGTGTTATTATTATTAGTGAAGTGAATGAAGCTGGACATGGAATTAGTGATAGTGATGTGGGACAGGTGTGGAGAGAAGCTTCATAGCTCCTGGACACACTGACACAACCAGCTTCCAGCAGACAAATTCTACTAGCAACCAAGAACATTAAAATAACATGATACAAAAAAGAAAAGAAAAATAAAGCTCCAGTAGCAATTAAACATCCAAATCATTCTGTTAATGGAAAATACACTAAAAAGCAAGCTCACCCTAAACGGCAAAATTACACGAGCAGATTTCTGCCGGGTGGCCAGGAGATGGCGCCAAAACGCCGCTCTCTCCTCTTTATACCTCCACAATGAATTATAAAAATGATGTGATGCCCCACTGTCTATCAATCTACTGGAACATCATCATCATCATCATTAAAGAAACCAACCCTTCCCTTCAAGCCGTGTGGAACTTCTTCTACCCTGGTAGGGAAGGCGTTCCAAGCAGCAGGTCAGGCTGGCGCTTCCTTGCACACCATGGCGGTTTTGCAGGCGTACCAGGCTGATCTGCTGAATGATTTGAGCACAAGCGGCACCGTGAAGCAGGAGGCATTCACAGAATTACGCCGGGCTACTGATTTGTCCCTGCAGGCGACTGTGTCACACTCCTGAACAGAAGATTTAATTAAGAAAATTAAAGACATGCGCAGCAGTGATGGCTTCCTCGACGCTGTATTTAACACGAGTCAATAAAAAAATGAAAACTACATATGACAGCTTTACACATTAATGATTACAGTAGTGACTGACTAAATACATGAGATTCTACACACTTTCCATTACCCTAGAAGAAACTTGAAATTATGAAATTCAACAGCTTCCACACAAGTTAACATGCTAAACAGGAAAAAAGACATGTCCTTCACGATTGACACCCAAATATTATACTTTGACAAGCAGAATCAGCTTTCCAAAATACATATGCACACGGAGAAAATATATAGGCCTACATAAATATAAGCATATATAATCTTCACTCATATCCATCTGCAACAATGAAATAACTGTATTACCTTAATAATGCAACCATATAATTACCATATTAGCCATACACTCATATCAAAACAATTGCTCAGTCCATTGCATTCAGCACATTCAACAGATTAACATTTGCTATGCTTAACTCGCAGTGACCAGATATAATTGGAGGAATGGAGTTAAGTTACCCACATTGGTTAAGTGCAAGCTAAACCATAACTTAACATCAGAAATTCTAAAATAACACCAGCACATTCGCCATTGATCATAACTGACGGACTATCGCGCTAGTCATGAAGCACCCATGCTATTCGTGTGCTTAGCATGCTGACCTCATGGCACGCCATCAATTTAGTTCAATTAACTACTTTAAACACAGGGCTCAGCAATGTCACATTGAACAGTGTACTTAACGGAAGTGTGTTTTGTGCATTTAATTATTGCAAATACCTGAACAGAAGATTTAATTAAGAAAATTAAATAAAGACGTGCAGCAGTGATGGCTTCCTCGATGCTGTATTTAACACGAGTGAAGCACAGCACATGCGCGCCACCTACTGAGGGATGCGATGACGTCATGACCCAGGTATGCCGATTAACAAGAAGAACTTTTTAAAGGCACAGAACACTTTTTCCTCAAGCAAGCACAAATAAACAGTTAACAAACATTTTCAGAACATCAACATGACATGTATCCAATGTATATCACATCAAGCAGACACATATTTTCAGTAATCTTATCAAATAGCATTTAACATAATGTGCATTTATCATATTTATCTCACTCTCCCCTACAGGATAAGATGTCGTCCAGACATCCACTAACATCCTATTAAACTTCTAACACTTTCCCTTAAGGAACTGTCTCCCCACCTATGCAAATTCAGTCACATACTCAAACATGCTTTAACATCAGTTTTTTTTTTTTAACATAATCCTGGGCATCTGGTTAAAAGTCTTTCCTGCCCCAAATGCAATATACAGTACGATGTCCACCTTAAAGGGAGAAAAAAAGGATTTAAAGTCCAGGACCTCTCCTTTCTCACAAAAACAATAAAAAAAAAAGGAAGTCAATTGCAGTGGACAAAATCATTGTTAAGTCCCAGGCCGTGCCAAATAGACAAACAGAAAATAATCGTTTCAAAGTCTCTGATGTGTCAAAACTTTCAAAATGTTCGCTTAATGTTCTCATGGGCCATGCAAAACAGTCCATGTTCCTTAGAACTCAAAACTGTGCAGGTCAAGTGTATACTGTACTGTACTGTACATGTGTCCCCTCACAGGACCCGTAGAAAGTAAATACCAAAATGTTACTTGTACTGTACTGTTTTGATGAAATCCTGCCTTGTGCTGAAAACTGTGGTGTCAATATGTGGTGGTTAGTGTTGATATTGTGTCGGGACACAACAAATAAATCACTGTATAGCAATGCAAATGGTTTTCCATGGGCTCCTGTGGTGCCATAAAATGTCAGTAATATTAGGAAACCCGCTGGATCCGGCTGGGTATAGAGTCAGAAACATGTCTGCAGTACTCTGGTGTCTGCTTGATCACTTCCTGAAGATCATGTACAGAAGACGGTTTCCTCACTGCTCCTGCCTTCTTCACTGTTCTTCTGTACAACAGTGTTCTATTGGGTTTAGGTCTGGAGATGACCCAGGCCATGGCTCAGGACGCTGAACACCGTTATTACAGAGACAGTTTTCACTAGTTATTCAGATCATTAGTGTTAATTAAGTCTTCTGGCAGATCGACTTAATCTAATTACTGTGTCAGGAATAACCTCTAGAGGGCGCCGTGTGCACATGGACTCTTGTAGTTTACTGTATGTGGACTTTGGCTGGGACTTAATTTCCCAGGATGCACCTGTGTCACATGGGTTTCCTTGTGATCACCTGTGTGTTGTTTAGCCATAGGTGTATAAATAGACTTTGGGGTTGTGTTTAGGTTGTCGTGCGTCTGTTGTGTATCGTCTGTCTACTGGCTTGGTGTCTGTGCTTGTACTCGTTTTTGCTCCTGTCTAGTTTCCTGTTTTGTTGGTTTGTGTTTGTGTGTTTCATTATCAAAGTCTTCACTCCACACCAATGCCCCGCCTACAATCCCTCTATCCTGACATAGAGTCATTACCTGTCTGGGCGAGAGAGAGAGAGAGAGAGAGAGAGAGAGAGGAGGAGACGAGTTCAAAGTGAAAGTGAAAGTCTGAAGGTCGTTTTGGTGGCGAGAAAAACATGAAGTTATTTGCTGAGAAAAATAAGAGTGAGTACATGAACATAAATCTGTAATGTGTGAGTGTTAGGATTATTTACTGAATGAAGATAAATTCTGTCTAAACATTACACACTTTACTATAAACAATGTGGATAACACAGTGTTAATGCAGTAACTAAACCTGAGGGAAATAAACAGGTGTGTGTGTGTGTGTGTGTGTGTGTCTGTGTGTGTGTGTCCTGTGGTGTTTCTTAAAGTTTACAGTTGTTATTTGTTAAAGTGAGAATCACATTAATGTTCATTTTAACAATTCATGACATATTTCCACTACATTTATCTTCTTTTCACAAATAAAATAATCAGCAATAAACCCATAAACACAATGCTACTTCCTGATTAGATAACACACACACACGCATGCACACACACACACACACACACACACACACACAGAGTGTGCCATTTTAGAGTGAAATGCAGAAATGTCAGATCAGACGTCCTCATAATGATTTTTTAATGTTTCTGTTTTGACTGATAAACCTTCATGTGATAGAAACACGATGCTTTCATTTCCTTAAGAAGTTCTGTGGAGTAAATGTGACTCTTTCTGAAGTGTTTTATTCTCATGCAGTTTGTACCTACAGTATATATTTTTTTATTTACTCATTAACAAAGAATCTTGATCTTTATATTTAACATTATCATGAATGTGGTGTTACGGGCTGTTGGTGTAGCCATAGGCTTACGAAAGCAATCATAAACGTAGAGGGTTTGGTTTCCAACAAAGAAGTCTTTTATTGACACACAAACTAATCAAGTGAAAACTAAACAAAACACTGGCTCTGGAAACGGGATACATTCAAGGGTTCTAACGAAACAAAACATACACAAGGGTTCTAGAACACATGACCCACTGCGCAATGTGACGTCGTAGTGACGTCTTTTTCATGTAATTTTGGACGTCCAATTTCCGTCCATTGATGGGGTTGTTTTGTAACGCCAGGCGATGTCTTTTTTCGACGTCTACCGCACGTCTAATGTTAACTCCACCAAATTGCTTCGACAACTGACCGCGCTGTAGCTTGCCCCGGCGCTTGCGCAGCGTCACCGTTGAGCTCCGCCCCATGATCCGATGCCGGGATCTTCAACCCGCCGCTCTGCTTTGATCACGCTGCGTCGCTCGCTATTGTGGAGATATGAGTTGGATTGACTGCTTCCCAATGTAAATGGCTGGGAGTACTTTAGTCACTACAGTACAGTACGCACGGGAAACACATGAACTCGAGAACCAGACCCGATTCAGCCTTAGCATGAACCGGAACACATTCAACAGGTCGCTACGACGTCACATTGTGCAGTGGGTAGACTCTCTGACAAACTGAACAAGCAGGTTCTAATACCTGAGGCACATAACAGCCACAATGATAACTGAACATAGTGAACAACTGACATAACTGAAACATAGGACTCCAGCTCTTTAAGGCGGTCTTAGACTTGGTATACCTCCATGAGCGCTCACGCTCACCCGTCCTTCTGAGGAGCACACCAACACACAAGTGTGTCCGCACTTGCTCTTATGAGCCACACTCGCGCACTTGCTCTTATGAGCGGAACACACATACTCATCCACTCGTTCACTCACACACTCGTAGAGCTTACACCAGTCTAGAGCTTTGGTCCATCATGGGAAAAACACACCGACGAGACTACTAGGAGAGATTAGAAACAAAAGGACAATAAGCACATATTTCAAACTCACATAAACACAAGGTAAAACCAAGGAGACACCGAATCACATTTAACCACAGAAAATAAAACTACAGAGCCAGTATTAATATAAACAAATCTCAACCAAAACAAAGCAAAAGCCCACTAGACAATCTTGACCTAGACAAATGCTCGACCCAGTTTCCCAGAGCTAACAGCTTCTTATAGGATCACTAATGAGCCACCTCGGCACAGTTGAAACTTCATCACCTGACCGAGGTGCCTTCTGGGAAACTGGGTCTTCCAACAAAAACTACAAAACACGGCCACAGTGCCCTCTAGGGGCAGTCCATTACAGACATTATATAAAATATCACTTTACAAAGGCTTAGTTTATTGAAACTTCCATATCATTTGAGCTCCATCAGGCTGTTGGAGAGAGTGAACATCGGGATTTACATGATACTTTGAAGGAATTGGATGTTTATATCAGTAATTTCCTGATCTCTGATTTTTTACTCACCAGGATTAACCTAAATTTATGCTATAAGAAGTTTGACTTTCTAAAATAATGTCAGCGGAGTGTGAGAAAATGACGTGTGAAAAGAGTCTAGAAGAGGAGCTGGGAGAGATGAAAAGGTAAGTAGTTTAGATTAGCAATTTAGGAAAAAAAAGAAAAAACACCTGGTAAGAAATTCTGTGTGAGCAGAACCAGGACCAGTTACCATGATTTACATCAACATCAGATGCAGAATGTATGTTAAATTTAGAGACTTTAGAAGATAAACATGCTAAGACATTTCTCTTTACTCTTTAGTGGAACTGAGATAAGGCCGAGGTCTCCTGTATCCAGCTGTGTGTCCTTTAAGAGTGACAGGTCAATGTCACGCCCTATCTACTTTAAAGAGGGAACAGTCACTCATGAAAGGTAGTTTTTTCATTGATTGAAAAGATTTTATGTAAATTTGTTCATTGATTGTCTAATGTAAAATAAAATGGACTCCTGAAAGTTAAATTTTATATTAAATTTAAAATATCATCATCGCTGTGGACATCTTCTGTGAAGTTCAACGAAACTTTAAGTTTTCACAGTTTTCCTTCAGATGTGGACTTTAGAAAACGGTGGCTTGTGAACATACAGCACGCCGAGACGATTTCTGTCCTACCAGCAATTCTAAGGTTTGCAGTAAACATTTTAGCGGTGATCAGATTATTGAACCGCAAACACCAGAGGCACGAAAAAAATTAGTAACTGGTGCTGTACCAGTGCTTTTAGCCTGGAATGATTACGCCGTTAAAGCATCGCAGTCCTGCTGAAGTGGTATCCGTTGAACCCGTACACATGGATGTAACGATGGCTGATGATTACTGTAGCATTCCTGAGTCTTCATTATTAGACCTGGCATGTGCTATAATAGAAGAACTTTCTAATGAAGTGGAGGAGCTGAAAAAAACATCTACAAGAGCTACACGTTCAGCGTGACTGTACATTTACAGAACACAGTACAGGGTAGTATTTACAATGTGTTATCTATATATACACTACTCTTAGTCTACCTCATAAGACTCTTGTCTGTTACAGGGCTGCTCTCTATCACTTTATCATACTTACAAGCTCTATTTGCACTATACAGTATGTCTGCATTTACACGACTCTGTCTGGTTTGCTCTCTCTGCCATGTGCCCTTACTTGTATATTGTATTTGTGTTTTTATATTATATGTATAATTGTATTTATTCATATTTTTCTTTGTATTTTTAAAATTCTACTTTATGTATTTAATGCTATCTGTTCTCCACCAAGGGTCTGAGAGTAACGCAATTACAATTCAATTCCTTACACATTATTTATCCTGGAGAGATCAATGTTTTATGTTTTTGGATCATTCTGTATCTACTGCAAAGACTGTTGTGTGTGAAAATCCCAAGAGATCATAAGTTTCTGAAACACTTTGTACAGGTCATTCTGGCACCAACAACCATGTCACAGTTATAGTTACAGAGATCACAAATGTCCTTGGTTCTGATGTTCAGTGTGAGCTTTACCCGAAGCTTCTGTCCTGTATTTACATGATTTTATGAACTGTACTGCTGCAACATGATCGGCCGATTAGATAACTGCAAAGATGTGGCGATGTTCAGATGTTCCTATTAAAATGGACAACTGATCTAAAGTATTAATGTGCAGCATCATAAAGAAACAGCACAGAAATCTGACAGACCTGGAACATTAAGAAATACAACTGAGTGAATGTGTGTGGTGAGTGTGTGGTGCTATAAATGTCAAATTTACACTGTTTGTTTATCCACAGAATCACAAAACAGAGCTCGAAAATCATCTGCAGAAATTCACTGGAGTCCATATTCAAGGTGTGTGTGTGTGTGTGTGTGTGTGTGTGTGTGTGTGAGTGTGTGTGAGTGTGTGTGTGTGTGTGTGTGTGTGTGTGTGTAAGAGTGTAAACAGTCAAATATTACATAAGGCATTGTTACTTTTCTTGATAATTTAGCTATGGACTATTTTTAAAATTAAAAAGTAGATTAACATCATGTGCAGTTGTCCAAAATATTATATATATAACTAAAGAATTATCTGCAGTAATTCATGGTTTCTACCTGAAAGTGTAAACTCCTCTGTCATAAAGTCTTTCCCATGTGGGAATAAAATAGTCACAGCTTTAACTTTGACGGTTACAAAGCATTAATGCTGAGGCTCCTTCCATACATGCTAAATAAACCTGTACTTAAAGAAACTTCACAATATCAATCATCAGCCTGAACACTGTTTAGTGTTTATGTAGTAAATCCACCATACAGGTCTCTGTGAATGAGCCGTTACTATAGAAACAATGACATATTAGAAAGACAGCATTAATATAAAGCTGTGATTTGTAGCTGCACTAATGTCAGAGCTGCTGTTCATCAACACCCTCTGACCAATCAGAATCTAGAATTCAGCAGCACAGTAAAATCACATGTTATCACTATCTGTAACGTTCTTTTTACAATTTTATTTCATGATGTTTTTCATCAGGAGCTGGAGCACAAATTTATCACATTATTGAAAAACAAGTTGAACAGATTCAAGAACCTACTTAGTGCTGATTACCCAGCATGCTCTGAGGAGGAGGAGGAGGAGGAGGATGTGGACTGTGTTAGAGAGGGTGTGCTGAAGATCACACTACACCTCCTGAAGAACATGAAGCAGAAAGACCTCGCTCACAAACTGCAGATCAGTAAGAGTTTTAGATCATTAAAATATTCTATAAAGGAGACAGACTGGTCTTCTGGTCTATATAATCATACTGATACATTTTTATTCACATTAATAATATTTTTTTGTAAACAAATGAATTAGTAGTAGAGATAATCCTAGAGAGACTGAGGAGGAGCTTCTTCACGCAGGCTATACAGGCTCTCAACCAGAACTCCACATAGGACTCAACTGATTGGACTCGCTATGTTTCCTTCACACATGTGTTGGAGCTCAACAAAAACCAACCAGACTGAACATTTAAACATTTACACAGAACTGCAGCACACAGAACATATATGTTGCACATTTCTCCTTCTGTTTACATATAAATGAGGAGCACTATTGAACTTTAAAGATGGACAATACCACTGCTGCTCATCATTTCATTTCACACTCCATGACCACACACACTGCTGCTGTTTCACACTGCACACATTACACACTCCATCTACTTTATACAGTTTATTTATACACTTCATACTTTTTACATTTTTACATATTTCTACTTTATACTTTATTTTATTGTAACAAAATTACTACATATTGTAGATTTTATATTTTACATTCTTTTCTACAGGCATTCGCCTCTTATTTTCTCTTTAAGTCACAAACAGTCGTGTAAACATTTCACTGCATATCATACTGTGTATGGTCGTGTATGTGACGAATAAGAATTTTAATTAGAATTTGAATTTGAAATTTGATTCTTAAAATGACTGTTTGTTTTTATGTATTCATTAGAAATGAATCATATTTTTGATCAGTATTGATTTGATGTATTTATGTATTATACGTAGATGAAAATAATGACATCACATTTCTCCTGTTTGTTAGAGCTGGCCTCTGTGTATCAGCGGAAGCTCAAATCCAAACTTCTAGATAAATGTAAAAGAATTAATGAAGGAGTCTCACAGCATGGGACATCAACACTTCTGAATCAGATCTACACAGAGCTCTACATCACAGAGGGTGGGAGTGGAGACGTCAATAACGAACATGAGGTGAGACAGCTTGAGACGATGTCCAGGAGACCAGCAGTAGAGGAGACACCCATCAAATGTAATGATCTCTTTAAAGACAAGTCCATCAGAAGTGTGCTGACTAAAGGAGTAGCTGGAATTGGAAAAACCGTCTCTGTGCAGAAGTTCATTCTGGACTGGGCTGAAGGGACAGTGAATCAGGACGTCCTCTTCCTGTTTCCTCTTCCCTTCAGAGAACTGAACTTGGTGAAGCAGGAAAACTTTAGTCTGATTACGCTTCTTCATCAGTTTTTCCCTGAACTTAAGGACTTGGAAGTAATAGACAGTGATGTCTACAAAGTTCTGTTCATCTTTGATGGTCTGGATGAGTGTCGACTTCCTCTAAATTTCCAGAAGAATGAGATGTTGTGTGATGTGACAGAGACAGTCTCAGTGGATGTGCTGCTCACAAACCTCATCAAGGGGAACCTGCTTCCCTCTGCTCGGCTCTGGATCACCACTCGACCAGCAGCAGCCAATCAGATCCCTCCTGAGTGTGTAGACCAGGCAACAGAGGTACGAGGGTTCAGTGATCCTCAGAAAGAGGAGTACTTCAGGAAGAAGATCAGTGATCAGAGCCTGGCCAATAAAATCATCAGACACATGAAGTCATCCAGAAGCCTCTACATCATGTGCCACATTCCAGTCTTCTGCTGGATCTCAGCCACTGTTCTAGAGAGAATGTTGGGTGAAACAGAGAGTGGAGAGATCCCCAAGACCCTGACTCAAATGTTCACACACTTCCTGGTCTTTCAGATCAAACACAAGGACCAAAAGTACCAGCAGAAATGTGACCTTGATCTTCCCCAGACCAGAGAGAGTATCCTGGCTTTGGGAAAACTGGCTTTCCAACAGCTGGAGAAAGGAAACCTGATGTTCTATGAGGAAGACCTGAGAGAGTGTGGCATTGATGTTAAAGAAGTGGCAGTGTACTCAGGAGTGTGTACTCAGATCTTCAGAACCGAGTCTGGACTCCACCTGGGGAAGATGTTCAGCTTTGTGCATCTGAGTGTTCAGGAGTTTTTGGCTGCTTTATACGCATTTCTCTGCTTCCTCGACAAAAACGCAACAATAAAACAAACCACTGATCTGTCTGGTCTTTTCAATAAGTCAGAAATGTCTGAGTTCCTCAAGAGTGCAGTGGACCAGGCCTTACAGAGTGAGAACGGACACTTGGACCTTTTCCTCCGCTTCCTTCTGGGTCTCTCAGTGGAGTCTAATCAGAAGCTCATTCGAGGTCTGCTGTCACACACAGGAAGCATTTCTAACTGTCAAAAGGACACGGTCGAGTACATCAAGTTCAAGTTTGAACAAAATCCATCTCCAGAGAGATTAATTAATCTGTTCTACTGTCTGAACGAGTTAAATGATGATTCACTGGTGAAAGAGATCCAAAGCTACATGAGCTCAGGACGTCTCTCTGAAGCTGAACTCTCACCTGCTCAGTGGTCTGCTCTGGTCTTTGTGTTACTGACGTCAGAGGAGGATCTGGAAGTGTTTGAGCTTCAGAAGTTCATAAAGTCAGATGAATGCTTTAAGAGACTGCTGCCAGTCGTACAGGAAGCCACAACAGCTCTGTAAGTAAAACCTGTTTCTCTCTTCAACAGAGAGGAACTGAACTGTTCTGATTGGATTTTACAGCAAAATGTCGATCTACTCTTAGTAATTTATTTATTCTAAATATGACTGCATTGGTACTGATACTGGTGTTGGACATCAGTCTGATACTGAGCTCATTTATGTGAAAAAACTATTCAATACCAACATCTGATATCAGGTGATACTATGTGATGTAGTGTGTGTTATAGAGCTAATGTACAGATAGACGAGAAACAGCAGTGATCTGCATATACTTAAACAATTAATGATCAAAACAGTTTTTTTAAAACATTTTCTCCTTTCAGACTCAGTGAGTGTAACCTGACAGAGAGAAGCTGCTCGGCTTTACACACAGTTCTCAGATCAGAATCCTCCAAGCTGACTGAGGTGGATCTGAGCAGGAATCCTCTGGAGGACTCAGGAGTGAAGCTGCTTTGTGCTGGACTGAAGAGTCCAAACTGTAAACTGGAGACACTGAGGTTGGTTTGTCTCTCCTATTACATAGACTTTACATAAAGGGTATAGAATCAAGAAACGCACATTACAGAGGAAGATGTATCTGCACAGTATTTCATTAATTCTTGTGTTCTTGTCACCATCACTATAATATGGTGATATACCTCCACTAAATCATCTCACAGTGTGTTTTAATTATTGTACACAGTACAGTGACATCAGTGGTGAGTCTGCTCACAGACAAATGGATAAGTTTATATAATGATTTAGTTTTCTCTGTTTGTGAATGTTTGTGAAGGACTGAAGTGCAGGATGTTTTCCCTCCTCACGTCCAGCGTTCACGTCATAGACAACGCATTCACCACCGTCCTGATCGGAATAATGATTAAAAGGAATATATATATATATATATATATATATATATATATATATATATACATACATTATACACACATTTAAATCTAACTAAAGCTGTAATTGTTTCTGCTGCACCAAAACATCTGGATTTGATGTGATTTGCTGTGAATCTGATGGATGTTTATGACACAGTGATGATAAAGAGTCTCCTGCACTGTGTGTACAGCCTGGACAGAGTAATTAGTTATAAATGTTTAATGTTTATGATGGTTGGTTATCTGTTCTGTATTTAAAGATCTGTGTCTCAGCTGTGTTCTCTGTCTGCAGGCTGAGTAAGAGCGGTATTACAGAGAGAGGCTGTACTGATCTGATATCAGCTCTTACTTCAAACCCTTCACACCTGACAGAGCTGGACCTGAGTGAGAACACCCTGGGAAATGCAGGAGTGAAACAGATCTCTACTCTACTGAAGAGTTCATCCTGTAAACTCCAGAAACTTGTGTATGTCAGTTAATATCATAAGTTACTGGATCAGTGATATTTTTACTTCACTGTCAGTATATTTGTATCCTGTAGGAACTGATTATAGAGTCACTCATTCAGCAGTGCATTTAGAGTAATCTTAGTCAGTAGTGGTTAAAGGTTAAAGTTAACAATGTTTACCTTCTTGTTCCTTCTCCAGACTTTCAGACTGCAGTATAACAGGTGAAGGATACACTGCTCTGGTTAAAGCTCTGATGTCAAACCCCTCATCACACCTGATAGAGCTGGACCTCAGAGGGAACGACCCTGGAACATCAGGACTGAAGGAACTCAGGAATTTGATGAAAAATACAAAATGTAAACCAAAGACTTTGAGGTGAGATTTTTTCCCCAGTATTTGTAAAATCCAGCCTTAAATTCTCCGTAACTTTTCATTGTTGTGTAAAGCCACAGCTGTGAATTAAGATTCAGTCGTCAGTGATGTTTTAAATTAATGTTTATTCAAAATCTGCTGATCACAGGGTCAAGTGTTCCAACTGCCCCCTTATCTTACCCCAGATACCTTACCTCAGGGTGATTACATGGGGCTGATGAGAATCACACAGTACATATAGAAACTCATATGTACATCATATCATATCAAAAGACGTAGATCAACTTTTTATTGGCTACAAATTACATCATCCACCATCACCTCATACCTGATAACTCCCAGATCTCATCATACCATAGTCTTGTTCTTATACTGCAGTGTACAATCTTTATTGTTTTATTCCCCCCTTTATCTCCTTCAGTGATGTATACAGGAGTTTACAAAACATGTTTTTGTTTTAGACAAGAACTAAATTAGACAATTTGGCCATATTCAGATTATTATTATTAATATTATTATTATTATTATTATTATCAGGTGATCCATGTGTGTATTAGTAAATGTTAATGACACGGTTGATTAGTAACACTGTTCACTACTTCAGTTGGACTGTTCTACACTGTTCAGCTGATCAGTACATATCTAAAGCCCCCACTGCCCCCAGTGCACTACACAACTGCATGGACACATATTTTTCTATAATGTCCTAATTAATTCCAGTTTAAATAAGGAATCATTTAAAATTGTAGTTTTAAAACATTAACACTGCATTGCTGTAAATATAATTAGTGTTCGCATTTATTCAGTTCAATTCGATTCATTTTTATGTATATAAGACTTTTAACAGAGGTCATTGTCACAAAGCAGCTTTACTGAATCTGAATAAAATGAGGGAAATCAGTATAAAATGTGTGAGAGAATATGTATAAATCAGACATATACAGATATATAAATGTATCTGTTCTCTCTCTCTCTCTCTCTCTCTCTCTCTCTCCAGGTTGTTGAAAAGTCCTGATGCACAGAGAGCTTGTGATCATCTGACTGGTGTTCTGGGTATAAACCCCACACTGCAGACGGATCTGAATCTGAGCGGGAAAATAGACGGAGACTCAGGAGTAGAGCAACTCTGTGTTTTACTGAAGGATCTACTGAAGGATCCACACTGCAGACCTGAAACACTTCAGTAAGAACTATTATTCTGTAATCATCTGGAAACTTCCATTACTAATGTAAATGTTGAATGGTTTGTTTTCAGGTTTGATTGGTTGAGTTTCTGTGCTTTTAGTACTAGTGAGTAGTTTAAAGAGAACAGGCTGTAAGTAGAGAACTGATTTCAGATTAAATCACCAAAGCACTTCAATACACACAGAACACAGACAATGGAGTATTAATGGGAGATTTTCTAGCCATAAAGCCAGAGTTAAGTGTGATGAATTGTTCTTTCAGACTCAGTGAGTGTAATCTGATAGAGAGAGGATGTTCAGCTCTGCTCACAGCTCTCAGATCAGAATCCTCCACCCTGAGGGAGCTGAATCTGAGTAAGAACAGGATTCAGGATTCAGGAGTGAAGCTGCTCTCTGCAGAACTGAAGAATAAACACTGGAAACTGCAGACTGTCAGGTAACGTCTAATTACTACACACACATCTAATACACTGACAGTACTGAACTCTCGGCCCTTTCACACAGACAGTGTGGGAATATTGTAGCGTCATCACACCTTGGTGTTCTGTATAAAAGTAATGGAGGTGGAATCGGGGCTCGTTGTTGTTGTCATGGCTTTAATCCGGGAGCAGAGATAGTGATGAGGCTGAGAGTAAATGTGGGGGAAAGTGAGACACACCATCGTGGAACATGTGAGATGTGTGATGTGTGTAACACACCACTGGGAGGTTTAAACTGAATGAATCTTAGTCAGGAGTGAACAACTTAACAAAAGAATGTAAGTTATGTGAGAGTCCAGTTTGTGAGTTTAAAGCCATAAAGAAGCAGCTGCATGTTGACGGGGCATAGAACAGAACCACCTGCATAGCAAAATTACAGCACTGAGCAAAAGTCTTGACAGATCTCTCAAATGTTCTTGAACTTGAGTGTGATTGCTGTGTTCTCATCTGTCTAAAGAACCACAACCAGGGGGAAATATAGTAGGGTTAGATTCAATCTTAATAAATGTTCCATATGTCAAACACCAAAATGAACCAAAAGAGAATAAAAGACTTTTATCCCCTTTACCCCTTATATTGACTTACTTTTGTTCCAGACTTTCAGACTGCAGTATAACAGGGGAAGGATACACTGCTCTGGCTGAAGCTCTGAAATCATCTCACCTGATAGAGCTGGATCTCAGAGGGAACGACCCTGGAGACTCAGGAGTGAAGCTGCTCACTGATTTACTACAGGATCCAGACTGTACACTGAACACACTGAGGTGAGGAAAACAATAAACAAACAAACTAATGAATAACTCACTACATCAATAAATCAACAATCTAGATGCTGACTGAAAATGATTTAATTCTGCTGAATGATTTAATTACAATTATTCAGTGTCACTATATCACATCGTAATGTTAAAGGGTTTTCTGATTATCCAGGAAAAAGTTCTGAATAGAGTTTTGTGTTGAATAAACCTAAACAATAACACTACAGACTGTTATTAACTAATTATGTAAATGAATAATAATTTATTAAGAAATGATGGTTATTGTGCACTAATTCTGTAGCTGATACAGCCGGATACAGATACACATTAAAACCAGAAACTGAATCACAGCTAAAGCACATAACCATCAGTTCCTTGTTGTTTCCATACACAGTTATTAATGTGCTGATGTTATTTACTCTACAGGTTGTTAAAAAGTGCTGATGCAGAGGAAGCCTGCAAGTGTCTCACTAACATTGTAGGTAAAAACCCGTTACTGCACAAGGAGCTGGATCTGAGCAACAGAACAACTAAAGACATTAAAGTGAATCAGCTCTCGGCTTTGCTGCAGGATCCACATTACAGACTGCAGACACTCAGGTAAGACACAACTCTACATGTGGGGATCGAACCGAGTGTAAACAGTTAAACACTTTTCTCTTAACATTCCAGGACATTTAGATAAATTTACTATAGATAGTGATGTAATGGCTGATTTGTAGGTGTACATCTGATTTCATATTTTTGTCTTTATACATCAACACAATGGATTTTACATGGAGCAGTTAAGATGTAATTTAAGTGTAGACCCCTTCAATTCAAAATAAACATGAATATTACACTAACCCTTTATAAATTACAGAAATAAAAAAGTGCCTCTATTTTGATAAGCTCAAAAGTAATGGAACAAACTAGCACAGACATTAGACAATTTTTAACACCTGGATGCAAATCCATAGCAGTTTAGAATCCATGGACATCCCCAGATGCTGACCTTTAATGCATCTGTTTTCAGCTTGTTTTTGGGTCTTTCTGCCTTCTGTCCTCTACTTTCAGTGAGTGAAAAGATCGGAACAGACTCATTTATGAAAACATTGAAATTCACTTTGTAATTACTATTTACTAAAAATTAACCATATTATTGTCAAGAGTAAAGATACAAAAAGCACTCAAAGTACAGTTAAATGTACTCCTTTCTATAACAGCATTGCTATATATGCCATAACTACTAAGCGTCTCAGAGTAGGAAATCGCTCCTAAATGGTCTCAGAAAAAAGTCTCAGAGCGACGTAATTTTTGTCCTACTTTTAGGAGTAGGAACGAGAGCAGTTTCTCAACATTCTTAAAATAGGAAATCACTCCTATATCCACTAAAATGTAGGAGCACTCCGGAGGTGCCCTAACTGGTTAGGAGTAGCGAGGAAACGGTGTTCAGGCAGAGAAACGCTGAGGAGAGACGTTTTAGTAACATTGACACAGAGCTCATAAAACACACTTTGGGCAAAAATGTAAAGTTTTTTTTTTTTTTTTGGTAACTCATCACGTGCAGTATGTAACTGGTTAATGAACATGTCATATGCTGGTGACTGATACGTTAATGAAAAGCAAACTGCATTCATGGAGTTGTGGGCATCATCCATGGCAGGCACATTTAAATAATCATATTTATGTGTACATTTTATATATTTACAGTGGTGTTCAAAATAATAGCAGTGTGTTGAAAAAAGTTAGTAATACTCCATGTCCATATAATAACTTTTAATTTAAATCACATAAATGCATTGGACCCCCGGCACGTTCTATTCTGAATCACAACATGAAGAAAAATGTGCTAAATGTATTATTAGTTTAATGTAAGTGAAGAAAAACAAATATTAGTCTGTTCAAAAAAATAGCAGTGTCATCACTCATCTTTACAAAGTGATGAATTTACAGTTTAAACAAAAATGCTTGAAGTTTAATCTTTCTTGTGCATCTCTGAACTAATATTTAGTTGTATAACCAGGTTTCTGAGAACTGCTTCACATCTGTACAATTGTACTACACGCCACAATTCCTCTGCATCTCTTGGTTTTGCCTCAGAAACAGCATTTCAAGGGCATTTCCTCTTCGGCATAAGGCAACATGACCTCTTTAAGTATTCTGATGTTAAATTAATCCATGATCCCTGAAATGTGATAAATAGGCCCAACACCATAGTACGAGAAGCTACATCGCCATATCATGATGCTTCTGCCTCCATGCTTCACCGTCTTCACACTGTACTGTGGCTTGAATTCAGTGTTTGGGGGCCTGACAAACTGTCTGAGGCCTCTAGAACCAAAAAGAACAATCTTACTTTCATCAGTCCACAAAATATTGCACCATTTCTCTTTAGGCCAGTCAATGTGTTCTTCTGCGAACTGTAACGTTGTGCGTTTGCTGGCTTTTACCACTGAGTGGCGCTATATAACTATAGACTGACGCCTCGGCATCAGTTCATTCTCTCATGGATTAATGAGTCGCAGCTCCTTTAGAGCTGCACGTAGTAGCGGATAAAATCAAGTGAAACACTGTAGTTAAACGAATTCATAATCACAGAACTAAAATGACAGTACAAACTTAGAATTTAAATAAAAGAAAATCTTATTAGGATCGAATTTAAGCAAAGTAAACGTTAACACAGTGAGCCTTTAGATTTTATGTGTAATTAGAAAAGCTACGCGTGTAGGGTTTTGTGTCATCTTATATATTGTGTTCTTAAAATTTGTAGTAGATTTATTAACTGAAATAAACGAAACTAAATGACCATAAAACATTCACACATTGTCAGGACGTGCTACTGCGTCAGCAGATGTCGATGTGTTTTGCATTATTATAAGAATTAAATGCAGTAGTCTGTTATGATCATTATAATTGTTATAATTAAATCTCAGGCGGCACGGTGGTGTAGTGGTTAGCACTGTCGCCTTGCACCGCCAGGGTCCGGGTTCGATTCCCGGGGCAGACTCAATTCCCGTCTCTGTGTGCATTGGGTTTACATGTTCTCCCCGTGCTTGGTGGGTTTCCTCCCACAGTCCAAAGACATGTAGGTTAGTTTAATTGACATTCCAAATTGCCCGTAGTGTGTGAGTATGTGTGTGTGCCCTGCGATGGATTGGCACCAGGGTGTACCCCGCCTTGTGCCCTAACTTTCCTGGGATAGGCTCCAGGCAACCCTGTATATAAGGATAAAGCGGTACAGAAAATGAATGAATGAATAATTAAATCTCTTTAATAAATAATGAAAACTTTATAACAAATTAAATTTTTACATCCCAGCACCTCCGTTGCGCTGTACCACCGCCGGCAAAACCTTATAAAATACAAGTGAAACATTAAACGGATTTACAATCACAGTACTAAAATTACAGTACAGATTTAGAATTTAAATATAGGCGTTTCTTAGTTTTATCGAATTTAAGCAAAGTAAATGTTAACACAGTGAGGCTTTATATTTTATCGTCTGTAACACTCGCGTAGCCAGAAAACTCTGTCTGAGCATCAGAGCCACAGGTGTTGTCAGATTAATGGGCAAAAACTATATAACCTACCTGAGTCTCCAATAACTACCTGGACTCCATATTAACATCAATTAACATCAACTATTATAGCTGAACTGGCTGCCACCTAACACACTGTATAAATGCAGATAATTTCCTGCTTTCTGTTTCACCCTGTTGAGTCTGGTTCCTCTCAAGGTTTCTTCCTATTTGTCACGTTTGCAGGTGTACCGGGCTGGTGTTATCGCCATGGGCTTACAAAAGGCAGGCATAAACGCAGAGGGTTCTTGTGTAAATAAAGAGTCTTTTATTTAAAAGAAACAAATCAAACTCAAACCAAATAAACAAAACTCTGGCTCTTTCAGCTTAACCTACACACAGACTTTTCAAACAGAACAAACGGGACACAAACTCGAGGAACATGAAGCGGGGAACTATAACACTGTACTCAAGCTCGAGGTCACAACACACACTCGCACACCTGGGCACCGCGTACACACACTCGCACACCTGGGCACCGCGTACACACACTCGCACACCTGGGCACCGCGTACACACACTCGCACACCTGGGCACCGCGTACACACACTCGCACACCTGGGCACCGCGTACACACACTCGCACACCTGGGCACCGCGTACACACACTCGCACACCTGGGCACCGCGTACACACACTCGCACACCTGGGCACCGCGTACACACACTCGCACACCTGGGCACCGCGTACACACACTCGCACACCTGGGCACCGCGTACACACACTCGCACACCTGGGCACCGCGTACACACACTCGCACACCTGGGCACCGCGTACACACACTCGCACACCTGGGCACCGCGTACACACACTCGCACACCTGGGCACCGCGTACACACACTCGCACACCTGGGCACCGCGTACACACACTCGCACACCTGGGCACTGCGTACCTACCCCTATATACACACATACCTATGACTATACATTTCATACACACACCTATGCCCTCTATACTCACATACTTACAACCCAGCATTTCACACACTCACCCGTAGAAGGTACACAAGCTTAGACCTTAGACTAACGGGGAGAGACATTAGAAAACATGAGGGAGAAACAAACAGGAATAACCAAAAACAATAAGACACCACTCACACTTCACACTAATCAAACACAGGTAAATCTAACCATACACTTACACATTTAACCAAGACAACATGCCTACAGAGCCAGATGAACATAAATAAACAAAAAGCAAAACTAAAGCCCACAAGACAATGTTGATGCTCGACCCAGTTTCCCAGAGCTAACAGCTTTTTATCAGGTTGCTAATGAGCCACCTCGGCACAGGTGACACTTAGTCGTCACCTGACGGAGGTGCATTCTGGGAAACTGGGTCTTCTAACAAAAAACTACAAAACATAAACATGACCACAGTGCCCTCTAGGGGCAGTCCCTTACACTATTACCATCTCAAGGAGTTTTTCCTTGCCACTGTCGCCCTCGGCTCGGCATTTTGACATACACATTCACATTTCATACAAACTTAAATATTTCTTTTGATTGTGTGAAGTTGCTTTGCGATTATTAAAAGCGCTATACAAATAAAATTGAATTGAATTATATATATATATATATATATATATATATATATATATATATATATATATATATAAAAAAGTGCGCGCGCGGTCCACTACACTGCAAATATATGTTAGTATATTATGACTAAAATAAAGCTGCTCATGTCGGCGTGCATTTCGCACAGCGCCGCATAGACAGCGCTTATTTAACAAGTATTAATTTGTGTTTGTTGTATTTCTGGGAAAGAGAAATCTCTTATAAATCTCTCATATCGACGCGCGTTCATCTGACTTTAGATCAAAACTCGGCAAAGTGAAAGAGCGCACACGCGCGCCGCGGGTTCACGCGAACATTTTATATTCACTAAAAGATTTATTCACAACCACTGTAGATGCGGTCATATTATTTCACCAGTTTTGACGCGTAGCTTTGGTTTAAAGTTTCACTCACACGACAGAAGTCCGATCTCTTTGTCTCTTGTAGTTTATTTTGTCAGCATCAAAGAATCAACACTTCATACAGTCGTCTTGAGTAAATCCACTGTGATTACAGACACCAGTTGCTGCATCTTGCAAATCTCTGACTTTTACAACAACCTGTTTGCTGTATCTTGTAAATTACAGTCTTAGCTTACGTATATAACAACACTCTTGCTGTATATATCCACTTACGGGAGCTTACGGTTACAACAACCTAGTTGCTGTATCTCACATTCTTAGCTTACCGGGCTTACGGTCAAAAGCTTGTGTTTCCGTAGCCTTCCGCATCTAGACTGAACTCTCTAACATATGACAGTCACACAAATGCATGTAATAGTAGAATGACATCACAGACCAACCTACGATTGTCAACTTATGATGTGTAACTTAAAAATTTAAAGCTTATGGCTTATGTAACAAACTTAATGCTTAATGCTTTACTAATGAATAGAACAAGGTAGAATAAATGAAATAACAGCAAATAAAATAAAATAAACACAACAACAAATTCATAACAAGTGCGATATGGCACTTACATTCCAGCCCCTAATTGACAGGCATGGAGACTGACAATTACAATTTTGTGTTTTTTCTTTTTTCTTTTTGATAAAGCCATGAAATCAAACATTCTTAACCTTCTAAAACGTTTTAAATCTTTTAAGTGTGTGATATTTATCTCAGGTGTTTACATTTGCATATCAAATTTCATAACATATGTGAAATGGACTGTTAAATGTAGTATGGTAATATGAGGCACAGCTTGTCGATGGGTCTTTCCAGAGTGTTGGTCTTAGTTTTAACTAGCACACGTCTCACAAGTCCCCCTTTGTCGGGGAAAACTTTCGTGATTCGTCCCATGACCCATGCATTTCTTGGAGACGACTCATCAGTTGTTAAAACTATATCTCCAATCGAGAGTTTTTTTTTTTTTTTTTTTTTTAACCATTTTTGCCATTCCTGGTGAAAGGGCAAGTATTCACGCACCCACCGCTTCCAGAGCAGTTCTGATATATGCTGGATCTGCTTCTCCCTGCGACGTGCATAGAGGTCTTCCTTTTTGAAAGATCCCGGGGGCAGGTTTGGCTGTTTTTTCATCAGCGGCAGGTGGTTGGATGTCAGAGGTTCCAGATCTGTGGGATCCTCCGAGACAGTAGTGAGGGGTCGATTATTCATTATCGCTTCTACTTCACACA
The DNA here is from genome assembly GCA_030522415.1 of Channallabes apus. Classification (NCBI taxonomy): domain Eukaryota; kingdom Metazoa; phylum Chordata; class Actinopteri; order Siluriformes; family Clariidae; genus Channallabes; species Channallabes apus. The sequence goes on along the minus strand of CM060110.1, from coordinate 49,429,156 downwards.
TGAATGTATGCAGGCTCTCGTCAGTTAATGTTTGTTCTTTCAGTACTGATCTCAAGATCTTTCTAACTGACCTGATCGGTCTTTCCCATATTCCACCAAAGTGAGATCCAGAGGGCGGGTTAAATGTCCACTGTATGTTCCTTTGAGTGAGGAAGCTTTCAATTTGTGACTGATTCCATTGCTGACTAGCCTCGCACAGTTCAGTCTCAGTGCCTATGAAGTTTGTTCCATTGTCACTTCGCATTACTGACACCTGACCTCTCCTGCTTATAAAGCGTCGCATGGCATTCATACAAGAGTCTGTGTCAAGCGAATGAGCGATTTCAATGTGCACAGCTCTTGTTGTCAGACAAGTGAAAAGTACGCCATATCTTTTAACGTTACTTCTGCCACGTTTGACCTCCGAAGTAGTCTACTCCCACAATGGTGAAGGGTGGGTGGTCTGGTATTATTCTATCGATTGGCAATTCTGACATTTTTTGCTCACATGCTTTAGCTCTAGACTTCCTGCATATTACACACCTGGAGAGAAACGGTCTTACGAGTGAGTTAGCAGTCGGAATCCAGTATTTCTGCCGTAATTCTGAGAGCATGTAATTTCTGCCACTGTGTCCTATCTTGTCATGAACATCTCTTAATATTAACGTTGTGATATGTGAGTCTTTAGGTACAATGACTGGGTGTTTAACGTGCTCTGGCATTGCGGACCTGCTGAGACGTCCTCCGACTCTCAGCAATCCATCCTGTAGCACTGGGTCCAGTTTGGACAAGCAACTGTTTCTTTTTACAGATGCCTTGCGTTTTTGCTGTGTGTGAATTCCCTGTTTGAGTTCTGCTGCTGCTTTATTCTTTTGCAACGTGAGAATTTCTTCCTTAAAATTTTGTCTTTGAATAAATTTAATGATTTCGTTTTCTGCTCTTGTTAGTTCTTGAGCTGTTAGCGACTTGTGATTTTGTGTCTTTGGGTTATCTACTTGTGTTTTGACCATTTCTGTTTTTTGTTTGAGCATGTCTCTGATGCGAAGGATCCAGGCAACGGATCTTTTTAACTTGTGCCAATCAGAGTGATGATTAATCAATTTAGTCACTGCGTCTGCGCATTTTATAACACTCACAGTATTCACTAAAGCTGAGAGTTTAATTTCATCATCATTTTGTGTTATTGATGTGTCATGAATATTTTCAGGCCATTTGCACTCTGCTTCTTTGAGAAAGGAGGGACCATGGATCCAGTTAACATTTTGCATGAACCTTTCACAGGATACCCCCCTGGAGGCAGAGTCAGCTGGGTTTTGTGAGGTATTAACGTACCTCCATTGCTGTGACTTGGTTGACTCTCTTATAATGGCGATTCTGTTGGCCACAAAGGTTTTGAAACGAAGTGTTTCGTTATCAATGTATCTCAAAACAGTTGTACTGTCAGTCCAGAACATAGAGTCCAGCAATTTCAATTCTAGCTGTTCTTTCAACATTTTGTCATTTTTTACAGCGACCACTGCCGCAGTCAGTTCCATTCGTGGAATGGTGGTCTGTTTCAGGGGTGCTACACGGGAGTTCCCCATCATGAATGCACAATGTGTAAGTCCATCAGCGTTTACTAACCTGAGGTATGAGACAGCTCCGTATCCCATTTCACTTGCATCCGAGAAGTGGTGGAGTTGTGCTGTAGCTGTAACTCCGAAGTCGGCTGGTTTTATGGACCTTGCTATGCTGAACTCGGACAGTCTGTGCAGCTCTTGCAGCCAGGTTTTCCACGCCGTTGCAAACTGCTCGGGAATGTCATCATCCCAGGCTAGTTTTTCTTTACATAACTGTTGCATTAGAGTTTTGGCTGGCAGTATGGCAGGTGAGAGAAAGCCTAACGGTTCGTATGTTGAGCTAGTGACTGACAGAATTCCTCTTCTTGTCACAGGTCGTTCCTTTAAACTAATCTTAAACTTGAACATGTCTGAGTTAATGCACCACAGCACCGCCAGAGCTCTCTCTATGGGCAGTGCATCTTTACTCAAGTCTAAGTCTCTCATGTCTTTGATCCTTTCACTCTCGGGAATGACAGTCAGTAGGGCACGGCTGTTGCTTGCCCATTTTGTGAGGTTAAACCCTTCGCTTGCACAGAGACTAGTGAGATCATTGTATAGGGCGACTGCTTGGTCATGACTCAAAACAGATTTCAGGCAGTCGTCTACATGAAAGTTTTTAAGCACTGTGTTAACTGCCACAGCAGATGCATTGCTGCGGTTCTCTTCTGCTGTCTTTCTGAGGGCAAAGTTACTGTAGCAACACTAGGCGACAATTTTGCACCGAACAGATGAACTACCATTTTATATTCAACTAAGTCTTGGTTCACATCTCCATTCGGCCACCATAGGAAGCGCAGCAGATCTGTGTCCTTCGCGGGGACTCTTACTTGATAATACATGGCTTCTGCTATTGTGTCCTTTTTCTTGGACTTTATTTTAACGGGTACAATGGGGAGGATGCAATTATCTCCAGCCCCAGTGAGCGCATTTGGTGTACTCACAGTAGGTGGTGTATTGTTTGTGTCATTTTCAGTTTCGTTTCTGTGCGCGCTCGTAACTGACTTCACCGTGTCTGGCACTGCTATGTGTAGCATGCTTGGATGTGGCTTTGAACACAATGAACATGTAATTTTTCTGGTACAGTCTTTCCACAAATGACCCTTTGTTAAACATCCGAAACAGAATCCATTCTTTTTTATGAATTCTACTTTGTCTTTGTATGTCTTATCATTAAATTGGAAGCAATCGTCTAAGATATGCTCCACTTTGCAATGTGCAAAAAAATGTTTAGTGAAGGCGCTGACAGGTGATGTACAGGCATTCTTCATTGTAATCAAGTCTTTGTGAATTTTACCAACCTGTCTGTCCTCGGTTGCGACGCTGACCATGGGTTTTCCTTGGCCCCTTTGTTTGGGTCCTTGAAGGGATGTGTGACTGGGTTTTCTGTCGCTGGTTGCGGCGTCCAGGTCTGTAGAGTGCGCGCAGCTCAGGTGCACGTTGCTCGATTCGGTGACTGCGCTTTCGTTCGCAGGCTGCGCTCGGCTGTTACCTGTTGAGTTGGAGAGGTGAGAGTGCGCGCTGCTCGGGCACGCGCTGCTCGATTCAATGAGTGCGCTCTTGTTTGCAGGCTGCGCTCGGCTGTTGCATGTTGAGTTGGAAGGGTGAGAGTGCGCGCTGCTCGGGCACGCGCTACTCGATTCAATGAGTGCGCTCTTGTTTGCAGGCTGCGCTCGGCTGTTGCATGTTGAGTTGGAAGGGTGAGAGTGCGTGCTGCTCGGGCACGCGCTACTCGATTCAACGAGTGCTCTCTTGTTTGCAGGCTGCGCTCGGCTGTTGCATGTTGAGTTGGAAGGGTGAGAGTGCGCGCTGCTCGGGCACGCGCTACTCGGGCGCGCGCTGCTCGATTCGATGAGTGCGCTCTTGCTCTTGGGCGATCGGCTGTCGTATTTGCGATCTTGACGTTGAAGCACTCTTAATTTGGCATCATGCATAGCGAGCGCCGTCTTGGTTTCCAGTTTTTCTTTCTTTGCTTTTAGTTGTGCCATTAGTTGTGCTTTTTCCATTTCTAGTCGTGCTTTTAGTTGCGTCTTTAGCTTTGCTTCCTCTATTTCTAGTTGGAGACGTTCTTCCAAGGTTGCAGCCTTTGCCAACAGCGCTGCTCTTTCGGCTTCTTCTTTCTTTAGTAGGGCTGAGGATGATGTAGAAGTTACAGACCTTTTGGATGCTGCCATTATCAGTGACACGCTGACGCCCGGCGAGACGTCTTCGCGTATTCGCAACGTCACAGGGTGGCCCTTAGTGTCCTTGGTGTCCGCTATCCAGCGACCCACCTTAGCTATGAATTCTGTGCGGCCTTGAGCCTCAGGAGCGCCGCAAGCGACCTGATCGCATTTGTGTTCATCTATGAGTGTACACAAGCACATCAACGTTACTTCTCATGAAGTTCTCTCTTCTGTACTCAGTTTCAACGATGTCTAACTTACGTGCATACAGTAGTTCATAGGTGTCTTTAATGCAGTAGACATTGCATTCAGTCGAATTCGCTTGCCTTTTCTTGCATCCAGCGCCTCATTGAGGTTCTTTCTGTTCATCTCGTGGAGCGCCGTTAGGCTCCCCAGCCAAGTGCTGGGAGCGTTGTCCTCGTTGTTCGGCATGGTGAAGTTCGACGGCTATTCTCTTTTACTTTCCCTTTCAGCGTTCACTTGTTTTCGTTCAAACAGCGGAAAAGCTTTTGACTTTATGTAGATGCGGTCATATTATTTCACCAGTTTTGGCGCGTAGCTTTGGTTTAAAGTTTCACTCACACGACAGAAGTCCAATCTCTTTGTCTCTTGTAGTTTATTTTGTCAGCATCAAAGAATCAACACTTCATACAGTCGTCTTGAGTAAATCCACTGTGATTACAGACACCAGTTGCTGCATCTTGCAAATCTCTGACTTTTACAACAACCTGTTTGCTGTATCTTGTAAATTACAGTCTTAGCTTACGAATATAACAACACTCTTGCTGTATATATCCACTTACGGGAGCTTACGGTTACAACAACCTAGTTGCTGTATCTCACATTCTTAGCTTACCGGGCTTACGGTCAAAAGCTTGTGTTTCCGTAGCCTTCCGCATCTAGACTGAACTCTCTAACATATCACAGTCACACAAATGCATGTAATAGTAGAATGACATCACAGACCAACCTACGATTGTCAACTTATGATGCATGACTAAGAAATATAAAGCTTATGGCTTATGTAACAAACTTAATGCTTAATGCTTTGCTAATGAATAGAACAAGGTAGAATAAATGAAATAACAGCAAATAAAATAAAATAAAATAATCACAACAACAAATTCATAAGTGCGATATGGCACTTACAACCACATTTCAGCCATTCACACACATGCGTTGTGCTATGTTGTTGGTACACACTTTCACTTTTCACTTTTCATCTCCCCTTTGATCAAAATGCTCCCGATATGAGCCGACACTCAAAAAATTAGCATATCATGAAAAGGTTCTCTAAATGAGCTATTAACCTAATCATCTGAATCAACTAATTAACTCTAAACACCTGCAAAAGATTCCTGAAGCTTTTAAAAACTCCCAGCCTGGTTCATTACTCAAAACCGCAATCATGGGTAAGACTGCCGACCTGACTGCTGTCCAGAAGGCCATCATTGACACCCTCAAGCAAGAGGGTAAGACACAGAAAGACATTTCTGAACGAATAGGCTGTTCCCAGAGTGCTGTATCAAGGCACCTCAGTGGGAAGTCTGTGGGAAGGAAAAAGTGTGGCAGAAAACGCTGCACAACGAGAAGAGGTGACCGGGCCCTGAGGAAGATTGTGGAGAAGGACCGATTCCAGACCTTGGGGGACCTGCGGAAGCAGTGGACTGAGTCTGGAGTAGAAACATCCAGAGCCACCGTGTACAGGCGTGTGCAGGAAATGGGCTACAGGTTGCAAATTTTGCATGTCATTCGGAAATCAAGGTGCCAGAGTCTGGAGGAAGACTGGGGAGAGGGAAATGCCAAAATGCCTGAAGTCCAGTGTCAAGTACACACAGTCAGTGATGGTCTGGGGTGCCAGGTCAGCTGCTGGTGTTGGTCCACTGTGTTTTATCAAGGGCAGGGTCAATGCAGCTAGCTATCAGGAGATTTTGGAGCACTTCATGCTTCCATCTGCTGAAAAGCTTTATGGAGATGAAGATTTCATTTTTCAGCACGACCTGGCACCTGCTCACAGTGCCAAAACCACTGGTAAATGGTTTACTGACCATGGTATTACTGTGCTTAATTGGCCTGCTAACTCTCCTGACCTGAACCCCATAGAGAATCTGTGGGATATTGTGAAGAGAAAGTTGAGAGACACAAGACACAACAATCTGCAAAAGGATTCCCGACCAAGTATTGAGTGCAGAACTGAACATAATTATTCGAAGGTTGACTTTTTTTGTATTAAAAAGACTTTTCTTTTATTGGTCGGATGAAATATGCTAATTTTTTGAGATAGGGATTTTGGGTTTTCATGAGCTGTATGCCACAATCATCAATATTAAAACAATAAAAGGCTTGAACTACTTCAGTTTGTGTGTAATGAATCTAAAATATATGAAAGTCTAATGTTTATCAGTACATTACAGAAAATAATGAACTTTATCACAATATGCAAATTGTTTGAGAAGGACCTGTATTTATTTATTTATGCCCAGGCAGTGTATTAACCCAGAATGACGAAGTACTTTCTCTCTCTCCTGCAGACTCTGTAATTAAAATCACGTTTAGTATTTAATAAATTGTACAGTTGAGTTTTGTATTATAACCCTAATGGTTATGTTTTTAGTTCTCACCCAGTCATATGAGTCTGGTAAAAACAGAAGAATGTGTGTATGAAGAGCACAAACCACAGTTTAATATAGTAGTTTATAATACTACTTTAGTCATTTCTATATCTTTCCTTTCTCTGTTGGACTAAACAGTATTTTCTCTCTGCAGACTGTGTGGGAGTGTAAGTGTGAAATCCTGCACTGATGTGGTTTCAGCTCTCTGTACAAATCCATCACACATCAGAGAGCTGGATCTGTGGAGGTGTGAACTAGGAGACTCAGGAGTGGAGAAGCTCTGTGATCTACTGAAGAAACACGAGTGTAAACTGGAGACACTGTGGTGAGTCTGTCAAAAACAGAAGAATGTATATAAGATTGAAGAACACGAACCAGAGATTTAGAAATGTGTTTGTAATATTACTCGAGTCATTTCTCGGTCTATATTTATTACATTATTATATTTTCCAAACTATATAAACCTGACTGGTTATTAGATTTAAGGATTCTTATGTGATACGGATGTTTATAATGAGGGAGGGTGTGGCCTAAAGTTATTAACAGCCTCTAGTAAGGTGTGTATAACTATTAGACAGCTTCTTTACCTCCGGCAAAATGGGACAAAAAGAGATTTAATCAACACCAAAAAGTAAAACATTTAAAAATATGTCCAGAAGCACAAGTTGTCAAGACAAGTTAGAACTTTTTCAGATGTTTTATAGACAGATGAATTGAGTATGATTTATGATGGACCAGATGGATGGGCCTGTGGCTGGATCACTAATGGACACACGGCACCACTTTAAGTCAGACACTAGTAAGGTGGAGGAAGGGGACGTGTACAGGTTGCTATTATTGAGGATGAGCTCGTTTAGACCAAGTTAAAATCAACTCCCAAACCTACTGCTAGTTTCTAGAAGACATTTTCTTTAAACAGTGGTACAGGAAGAAGTCTGCATCATTGAAGTAGGACATTGTACAGAGCTCCATCACATGCATACAAGTACTCTATTGCTTGGCTGCCAGTAAAGACCTCAAAGTCAAGACAATGACCCCCCCCACCGCGCGCACACACACACACACATCTTTTACACAGAACTAAATATATATATAATCCAGACTTTCTTGGATTTTAATGGAGTCTTGAGGAAAAGTTCTCTAGGCTTTCTGAAGGACTTTTTGTCTCTCATTTTCAGTCCAGTCCCTGAGCAGGTTCTGGGTTATTACGCCACACAGTGACCTATGAATCATTCAAGCATAAAAAATGATAATCAGATAAACAGATGATCAGGCGGTGATTAGTTTACTGCTGATGCTGAATGCTGAGTGGTTGGAACAGACGAGAGGGGAAATGAGGTCGCTGCTGAGGATGTTACATAAACAAGTTTCATCACGGTGCTTGATGGGTTTTGCGAATGCACTTGACAAAACTGTTCTTGCAAGAACTGTTCCAGAACAGCTGACCTTCATGTCTTAAAATAACAGCTGACTGTTATTGTTGTTAATTACCTAATTTCATAATTTTATAGTTTTGGAATAAAAAACAGTATTGCACTAGAATATAGAAAATAAATCACTAAACAAATAAAATTTAATTATAAGGTGTGTCCAAACTTTTGACTGGTTCTGTACAGATATATATTACATGTGTGACATCATTTATCCCTGTGAAGTAAATAATATATAAAAATGTTTCTCTCTGCAGGTTAATAGATTGCAGTATAACAGATAGACACTGTGCTGCTCTGACTGCTGCACTAAAGTTAAACTCCTCACATCTGAAATATCTGAATCTGAGGTGGAATAAACTGGGAAATTCAGTCACACAACTCGAGGAATTACTGCAGCGTTCAGGAGGACGACTAGTGTAAGTAAACTTAACACACAGACAGAGTAGTGCAGAATGTGTACTTTCTGTAGAATATAATGTAGCTGTAAGAGTGAAGTGAAAGAGGAATATAAATGCTCAAATCAGCAGCATGTTGGTGATCATACTGAGAGAAGCACATAGAATATACCTTTAGGAACTGAATTAAAACACAACAGTAATTTGTCACTTTCTTGTGTTTATTAACTAAATGTGATACGTTGTAAGAATAATTACAAAGAAAAAGGGACATAGGGTACGATTAAAAAATTATTTTATTCTGTTGTGATTTTTACAGGACATGATAACTCCTTCATAAGTTAAATTAAACATTCCTCTGATGGGAGAAAGGAAGCAGCGTGTACAGTAAGTTAGGAAGCCGTGTGGATCGTGATTAAACTCAGCAGAACCAGGACAGTAGTGGAACAGACACTCAACAAACCCAGAATTCAGTCTTCAGGAGGTTTCTATAAGATCACAGAACAGAATTGGAGTAATGAAACCAGTAAGACCAGTAATACACAGAGACTAGAGGCTAAACAGGGGCTACACAAGCTCTCCCACCTCCAGTCCATAAAACAAATAGTACTAGATAAACTTCAAAGAAACTCATCAATGTAGGACAGAAGAAGACAAAAGTGTCCTGTGTCCTGTATGTGACTGTCTCCTATTTCAGTGAATTTACTGCTCACTTTCTGAACAATGAAGTATTTTAAAAAGTAAGAGTTTGTTTTTGGCCATGTTCTGGTTTCTGCTGATTTGTTCCACAGAGTGTCTTTTAACACTAAACCTCTTATTCAGTGTGAACTGAAATAAACCTGTTTATAAAAAAGAAAACTAAAGAAGAGACTGACTCTGTTGTTAATTTATAAATTCTGCTTTATATTCAGTATCTATGTAAATTGTGCTCATAAGTAAAATCTTTATTTACTCTTCAAGACTCATGTTTTTATTAATTACATAAAGTCTGTGTTCTTCACTACACTGATAACACACACATTAGTAGCACCACAAATAGATGCTGCTCTAATCCTACCAATAAATTCAACTAAATAAAAGGAAATTACACTGAGAACATTTCATTAAACTCATTCCAAATATGTACACAGGCTTCATGTGAATGAAATAAATGTACATTTTACATGAACTGTTACATTTACAATTAGTTTTCACACATTCAACATGATTCCACATCAGTTTAACTGGAACAACATTGAACTCTATGGACTCTGAACCCGACCTGAGGATCGAACCCAAGACCCTGGAGCTGTCAGGTGATAACCTTCCACTCGTAAGAGGCTTGAATTCAGTAAATTCAAGCCTCTTACGACATGAATTGAAAACTCAGAACATTTATAATTTGTGTGTTATTACAATATTCTGCTAATTAAATTCATGAAGTTTTTGTATTATATTTAAAGATTGTGTATCTTCATGTCCTGCTGTAACATCTGGGCCACCACAGCCTCGGAGGGTAAGATCCAGTTCCCCGGACTACTGAGCCGTCGCTTTGTCTCCCCCTAGTGTGTCTGCGTGTGTATGTCTCTCACATTATTAAGTAATGAAAATCACCTGTGCATCCTTTTGTGTCTCCCCATTTATACCAGCCGACTAGGGCTGCACGATATTAGGAAAATATGCCATATTGTTGAATACTGCGATAACGATATTTCTTGCGATATAACATTTCCCTAGTGAAATACATTTTTTATTATTATTGCCTATTTTTTTTATTATTTATTTATATGTAATGATCATACTAAAATAAACAGGTAATAGATATTCATCTGATGTAATTAAATCTAATTCAGGCTAAAAAGAAACTATATGTCAAGGAAGTTGCAAATATTTAGACTTCAATACACTATGACTTAAACCCCTCAGCAGATATTCTGACTTCTGGTTTGCTGTTACTATAAACCTGCCAACACAATATATGAATTACTTTCAAACATTACTTTTTATTTAAGTGGAACCATACACTCATCAATAGTGTCTTAAAACAAGAGCATCTTTTAAAGTAAATATTCTCTTTGGTTTGCCTGTTTTTTTAAAATATAAAAATAAATATTATTAAACAAAAATAAAAAAACACTATTTGTCACACACACACGCTCCGCAACCGGCACTAGGACCCGGAAGTAATGCGGGCGCGAACCCGGAAGTATAAGGAGTAAACAAACTAGTGCATACAGCTTAGTCACTGAGTTCGCCATGTCGGTTCAGATTCGAGTGTGTGTTTATAGGACTCGGGTTAAATGTGTTTTTCCCTTGCTCCCCTTCTGTGAGAGTCCTTAAACTAATTCGCGTGGTTATCCTGCCCACTCGCTTGCTTCCACGTTTGGGTTTACCGTCTATAAAGGGCTAACGGCTAATCGCTAAATCTTCTGATCATCCAGGGTTAGTTCGCGACAGAATGAAGTATAAGGATTATATATATATATATATATATATATATATATATATATATATATATATATATATATATATATATATAAAGATATAAGCGGGTATAAACATAGTAAGGGCCCATCTGATTGGTCAAATTTGGACACACAAATGCTTGGCAAATAAAGTATTTATCGCAACTTCTTGCGATATGGTTATCGCGCATGCCATTATCGCGATAACGATATTTTTTCGATATATCGTGCAGCCCTACAGCCGACCCCAGTCTTTTGTCCGTCCACGAATGTGTTTTCCCCTGTGTTCTGTTAAAAGAGAGAGAGACTCCCGAGTTACGAGATTTGTTGTTTTTTTTGGTTGAGTTTCAGAAGTTGTGTTTGTTTTTGGTTTTTCTGCCCTTTTGGAGTCCTTTTTAAGTTGTGAACAAATAAACGAGTTTTGAGTTCCAGACCTGCATCTGCGTCCGCCTCCTCACTGTGAATCATGACAGATGGACGGACCCATCAGGTGTCTCCCTGCCCAAGGAGGAAGTAACTGTGGTGGAAATTCTGAAAATATTATTAAGACAAGTAATCCATACACTGGGTAAGAACAAAGTAACAAAGGTTTTATTTTAAACTTCTGCAGAAGGACCAGTCTCATACAGTAAAAGGCACATGGCAGACCGTCTGGAGTTTCTCAGGTCTGATGAGACTCTGTCCACTCAACCATCTCTGCAGCAATCCACCAATCAGGCCTACAGTATATGGTAGTCCTTCTGGAAGGTTCTCCTCTCTGTCAGAGCTCCAGAGGTCCTCTAGAGGACCTTTGGGTTCTTTGTCACCACCCTGACTAAGGCCCTTCTCCCCCGATCGCTCAGTTTAGATGGCCGACCAGCTCTAGGAAGAGTTCTGGTGGTTTCGAATTTCTTCCACTTACGGATGATGGAGGCCACTGTGCTCATTGGGACTTTCAAAGCGGCAGAACTTTTTCTGTAACCTTCCCAAGATTTTGCCTCGAGACAATTCCTTTGACTTCATGCTTGGTTTGTGCTCGGACATGAACTGTCAACTGTGGGACCTTATATAGACAGCTGTGTGCCTTTCCAAATCAGGTGCAATCAGCTGAATTTACCACAAGTGGACTCCAATTAAGCTGCAGAAACATCTCAAGGATGATCAGGGGAAACAGGATGATCAGGGGAAACGGGATGCGCCTGAGCTCAATTTTGAGCTTCATGGCAAAGGCTGTGAATACTTATGTACATGTGCTTTCTCAAATTTTTTATTTTTTTTATTTGCAAAAATCTCAAGTAAACTTTTTTCATGTTGTCATTATGGGGTGTTGTGTGTAGAATTCTGAGGGACAAAATGAATTTAATCCATTTTAGAATAAGGCTGTGACATAAAATGTGGAAAAGATGATACTTTCCGGATGCACTATGTGTGTTAATGGAGTTGTATACAGTTCTGTAATATTTTCCCTCATTAAAACTTATAACTAACAATTTTCTACAAAGTTAAATGGTTATTAACTACATTATTTAATATTAAATTGATAATCAACTACATAATATAATAAAATAATGGAGTATAAATAAAATGTTTCCATGTTCAGGGAGCTGTAGATGGGGAATTCCAAGTGTCGAATAAAATGACGTCATGTTTTGAGCTTTTTGTAAAAGTAGTGTAAAGAATATTGGAATTGGAATCATAGCCGTTAGGGTGTTTTTGTCTGTTTGTTTGTTGGTGCTGATGGTGAAGTGAACTAAACGAACAAACTGAATATAATTTTTCTTAAAGAAATATAATTCTTCATCCAGTAGGTGGCGCTATAAAGTGCATTAATGTCAAAACGAGTTGAAGCCCTTAAAACTTAAACCATTTTAGCCTTTATTTGTTTTGCTGTTTTTTCTTTTCTTTAAACATATATAGGGCTCAGGATTGTGTAGTATAGAGAGTAATATTCTTTTTTTCCGCACAACCAAGGCAACATGATGAACTGAATTTTATTTCCTTTGAACCAACTATACAAACATTAAAAAAAGAAAAGAAGAAATGGGTGTCACAGGCAAAGAAATAGCACAAATACACATGATCACATGTTTTAATGGTTGTTTTTGGTTGTTTGTGTGACAATTTTTGCAACGTCATTCTGATATTCCTGTAGTGGTAAAATATACATATTATAAAGGTCATGATAACTTGTTCTACCTGACATATCCGAAAACCCAAATACACAATTTACAGTCTGAAGACTCTCCGTTAAAACACACTGGAAAGGTTTACATATAAGCACAATGTTTATCATCATTGGTCTATGCTGTGTTGCCAATTGTTGAACAGGTCAAAGACCCTGTTAATTTCATATTTCATTATATCCTGACTAATAGTATTTCACACATCTGACTGATAAACTTTTACTGATAAATATTGGTATTAAATTATTTTGTTGGGAACAGTGCTGATTACACTAAATACATTTTTGCCTGTCAAAACATTTGAAATTGTCAATCTTAAACACTTTGGACCATCACTGGTATTACATTCTTTTTGAAAACAGACATTATTTTTGACAAAATAATATTTGACTACAGTCACTCTGGATACGGTCTGATGAACTCCATAAATGTAAATGTTTGTGGTGTGCGTAAAGGTTCCATCTGCAATGTTGTTTTGAGGTCATTCATGCTATATTATCCCAACATCATTTTACTCTATTTTCCCATGTTATCCCAACATCACTCCCTATATTTCAGGACAGATAGTATAAAAAAAATAAATAAATAAAAAAAAGACAGTCCTGGGAAATGGGACAAGTGGCAAGAGTAGCAGATCAGCTAAGAACTCTCCAGAAAAGAGTTGAAATAAATTTGAGGAAATTTTTCACAGAATTCCTTGTTTACATAGTAGATGAATGGAAGTGGTTATTGAGTGGTTAAGTGTAGAGCAAATTGAAGACTGTAAGTTCAAACATGTGTGTGTGTGTGTGTGTGTGTGTGTGTGTGTGTGTGTGTGTGTGTGATTGTGTGTGTGATTGTGTGTGTGATTGTGTGTGTGATTGTGTGTGTGATTGTGTGTGTGTGTGATTGTGTGTGTGCAAATCAAGTGTGATTTTGTGATTGCAGGTCTGCATTTATTCCTGGAGCACAGTCCTTTAAGAAAACACACCACAGACCTGTGAAAATGAGTTCCCCTAATGAAGATGAGAGGTGAGACAAGTAATGTATCTTAACCAACTTAATAGGTGTATAACAGTGTTTTTGCTCCTGGATCATCCATTGTGGCAGTGGTGCTGTTTTACACAAAGTGTGTACATGAGCTCAGTTCTCCCTTTATAGTTTCTTTTCTTTTTTTCTTGAGGTACTGATACTGGCACTGACACAGTTACCAAGTGCTCCTTCACCTGATTAACAGTTTCCACTATACTGCTGCAGGAAATATTAAAATAATTGTCTTTTTGTTTGCTTTTTACTTAATATGTAGAAGATTAAAGGAAAATTTTATCCACAAAAATGTTTGTGATTTTTGTCCTTTAAAAAATAAATAAATAAAATAAACAGAATCATTGTAGCTAACTGCAAACTGGTTTGTGTTTAGTCTTATTGATCTAAAGCACTCAGAGTCACCTGAACCCAGCTGAGTGTTTATGAAGAGTGACAAATCAATGGTTATACCAATACTGTTTCAACAGTCAGAGAAAGAAAGGTAAGGAATATCTAATGAATAATTATATTTGTATTTAAATTTATCCACTAACAGGTTCATATAGTAACATATGTTTAAACAGATTTTAAAAAAGAAATAAGAAAGAACAGCTACTTTAGTCTATAAAAAAGTAGGGCAAGATTAAGAAAAACGGAGCATTGGGACGCAACTTGAATTTATGAATGTGAATGTTGCTTATTTCATAGAACAATCAGTTTCATGGTTGTAACTATAACCATCACACCACTGACAATGGGTTTTATTTCATATTAAACATTAGCTTAATATTGTCTTTTTTTAAGACACAAGCATGGCATATCATATTTGTCTATGGTGCTGGATGCTGCTTCCCAGGGCCAGGTACATATTTGTATAATTGAGTTTAGGAGTTTAGTTATTGAGGCCATTGATTCTGCAAATTAATGATTTTTTTTTATTACTACTGGATTAGCATACGACTCCTAAAGTACACTGGCGGCCCAGAAAAAAAAAGTATGTTTCGAAATCGCCAAAATATTGTCCTGTGTCAAAGGAAACAACTTAAGAAATCTTTTAATTATGGAATTTGGTTAAAATAAAAAAAAAAGAAAACTCATTAAACCCTGGAAGAATGGTGCTCAAGCATCAACTTCACAAAAGAAATGTGGTTGCGGAAACAAAAAAACTGCTGAAAGATCACTTGAACGCTTGGTGGAGTGGGATGGTTAAAAATGGCCTGTAACAATTATGCTTATGCTTATGAGTGAATGTAAGAGCATTTCCAGGTTATCACATCTATGGAGTTTTTTTTATTTTTCACATCCTTCCCATTTCTATCTCTTTGCCTCGCCAACCTGTACAGATCCACCTCTCCCTCCTTACTGTCCAATCTAGCGTACAAATCCTTATATGCCCTTTGTTTATTTTTTAAGGTCACTGGCAGTCGTGTAAGCATTTCACTGCATATTGTACTGTGTATGACTTTGTATGTGACAAATAAAATTTGAATTTGAAATCCTGGTATATTATATGTGGAATTATCTCAGGAAAAAAAAGTGTTTTGTTGTCCAAATGAGCACCACCAAATTCATAAAAAGTGGAGACTCCTTTAGGAGACTGAGATTTTAGATCCTGTAATAGTTTATCAAAGTACAATTCAACCAAACCTTTGTTCCACAGAGTGATGTCCACCTGCTGATATCATTCAGACACCTGAAGCATTTACATACCAGCCAAAACTAATTTTATTACAAGCCCAGGCAAATCTAAATGACTACATAAAATTAGTTTGTCACTATCAATAATAACAGTTTTCTAGTGAAGGAAATGAAGACAAGAGTAAAATGATGTTTCCTACCAGAAGTGAAATTTCTCCAGGATCTAATGCTGAACTCTTGGTCTTCTCCCTCTTCTCCTTTCCTAGAGTCTGCTCTGAAGTGATAAGAGGAACACTGAAGAGCAACACAGCCCTCCTTTTGATCTTCTCTCTCGTCTATGGGCTGACGGTCGACTACAGAAACAAACACAGGAAGTTTACAGCCGAATCATTTATCAGCTTCTCACATTGTGTAGCGTTACACATTAAGACATCAACTTGCACTTAGTATATGGCAGGGGTGATAGCGTTCCGGCACCACGCAGGATTTCCGGCGTACTGTGGCTGTGGGGGAAAAAAGAAAAAGAAAAAAAAAAAAATCAGTATCACGAATATTGATCTGTCATTTCACTAGATCTGAGATGCGCAGGTGATAGCCACAAAACCAGCCAATCAGAGACATCCACACACTACTGCTGATTGGCTGTTCCTTCTCCATCACCAGCGCATCTCAAATCTAGAGAAATGACAACAATATCCATGATCAGTGAGTATATGTTGTGTGCTCCTTAGACTGACATACTCTACACTCTAAAAACTAATTCAGAGGACCTTTTACCACTACTTGATTTAATGCATGGATGCAAGTTAAAAATTGTAATTAATTGATTTAGATTAACCTTCTAAGTTGCGAAAATAATTTTTATAAGTTGTGATCAAATAATAATGTTGGTAATTAAATCGACTTAATTTTGCATGTAATTTAAACTCAAATTTAAATGGTAATGGGGTGAAAACCAAATTTAAGTTCTCTTAACTTAAAAAAATTGGCATGATAACTAGGAAAAAATAAAGGAAAATAGGAAAGTACCTATTCTAATTCATGCTTTTCTTTATTGATAATGAAGAGCGTACGCTCAAAACTAAATCACACACAAATAAATGGATCATTAATACAAGTAAATTGAATTGAAACCTGCACGACCCACTGGGCAGCGCAGCGCGACGATGATATAAATAGACCGCGGCGACCATCAAATTACATTATACCCCGCTGGGATGCGCACGTACAAACCAGGCATGGCAAGGCGGAAACAATATTAAACAGTCCTGACATTTTAAATAAAAAAAAAAAACAGTGAGTCGCGCAGGTCTGTGATTCGAGCGGCGCTGCGCGAGCCACCGGACTGCGCAAATAAACCAGATCAACTCTGCACTATCCAGATAGTCGCACTGCGCAGATACAAATACAGCGCAGATATTTGGTTCAATCGGGTGCCACGGTTTCGTCCCACTTTTGACGTGTTTGGCTTCACATACACTTCGACAATGGAAGAAGATGCTGCAGCAGCAGTGCAGTACTTACATGTGACGAAACCAACAACGAGGAGATTGTAAAGAAAAAGGTGCATCGTCTGTGGTGTGGAATTGGTTTGGGTATAAGAAAAGTGATACGAATGAGATGAACGTGATTTAGAAGGTACGCAAGTGCACTGTTTTAGCAAGCGGTGGAAACACCTCAGCAAATCACAGTTTATATAAAATTACATTATGTAAAACAGTTTGTGTGATTGAATTTTTTTCATGTACTTTCAAATACAAATTGCTATATTGTGATATATATCGTTATCGAGGTAGAAATTTGCTTCTACCGTGATAGAAGATTTTGGTTATATCCCCCCCCCCTAATGAAGCCTATCTTGAGCTTGGATTCATGGTGGTGATGTTGGGGGCAGAGGAGAGGATCGTGTGTGTTTTGTGTCTTATACCGCTGGCAGCAGACCGCATGAGACCCAACAAATTAGGAAAACACTTAGAGACAACACACTCCAGTCACGTTAATAAGCCACTCGACTTCTTTCAAAGAAATCTGGCAGAATACAGACAGCAGGATAATCGCATGGTAACATCTGAATCAGTGGACAGAAAAGCACAAATGGCTTCATTCAAAGTTACATACAGAATTGTCCAGTGCAAAAAAACTACAAACGATTGCTGAGCAGCTAATAAACATGGGGTCAATTATGTACGTAAGCCTTTTATAACAATTACACGTGTTTTTATCTATTTTGAACTTGGTGTTGTTTGATCTTATTGGTTTAGAAATTGATATTTCAATAAACAGTAAACTTGGCCGATTTCGTTATTATTTTGTTGACAAGTGGGGCTTGAAAATTCGCTCCGCCCCTTAAGTGTGGAATGACAGAAAAAGTTTGAGAACCACTGTTCTACCCCTACCTACTGAGAACGTAGCACTGGGCTGCAGCAGCGGACTAAAATTATCCTGACTAATAGTGTCCTCAAACATGACTTAATTACAGTAGAGATCACAGAGAAACGCAATAACTATCTAAAAAGACAAGAAACAAAAATAATAAAATTAACTCACAAACTTACATAGATAAATGTATATGCACTTGCAGAAACAACCATGTACTAGCACTCTTACAAAATAATCACAAGTTCAGTATAACGCTGTAGAGGAGGAAAAAGGAAAAAAAGTTCCACACGTGACCATCAGTAAAACAGCAGCGCGAGCACAGTACAAAAACGGTTTAAAGAAATCAATAATGCGCGTGCAGCAGCGCGAGAACAGTTAAACTCAGTCACGTTAAATGTGCTGCTAACAGTTCAACGCCTTTCAAAGATAAATAAGATGCCGAATAATCGTTGCTAAAAGCGAAACAGTTTTCCACCATACCTCACCAAGTGCAAGTGTTCGAGTGAAACCATCCAACGATGAGCAACGGACCAGATGAAATCAGGAGACGGAGACCAAAACACGAGGCGGCTTCTGCGATTGGCCAAACACTCCTCCGCAGCGCATGCGCAGTTTGTCCGAAGCAGCACTCCCGGTGAGCGGCCGAGCAGCCGATCCCGTAAAATCCAAAGGGTTGACGGCACCACGTGTAACCGGTGACTCCAGTTAAACTTTCCTCTGCGTTGTGTTAATCAGACACGGGACACAGGTGGCGGTTCACTGGAAGCATTTAATTTCTCCTCTCTGACACATAAAGGAACAAACACAGCCTGAGGGAGAATTGCCCTTGTTTTCTATCAAATAAAATGTCATGTACATCATGTGCTTCATTTCCACATGTTTAAGCCAAAATTACTAATATAACTCAAAAACATGAAAAATGCCATAAAATAATCATGCAAATACATCAAATAACATTATACACACAAATTGGAGTGGAGATATAGAAATAAAATGATTAATAAAAATAAAGATTAAATTGGATTAAAAGGAGTCAGAAATAACAAACCTCTTCCATACAGTTCCATCAGGAAAAGGGAAGAGGAGGGGACAAAACAGGAAATTGTGCTGGCTTTAGGTGACATCACAGGATTTAAAGGGGCGAGGACTCATCTCAGGCACTTATATCAGGTATATGAAATGAACAATTTAGTGTAAATTCTAACAATTTAACAGATTAATTTCTATGCCTGTTACATGAGCAGCACTGCTTTAAGGGAACTTCCCTGGACAAAATTCCTCCAAACGAAACTCCATGTGACGATGTTAACACGTACATCTTTTACTCAATGCGTTACCCTGGTAACATGGAAACACCTTGGATACCTGTTGCTGTTACTATGGCCATTACACATCTCTGAAATAAAATATTGAAAAATACATTGAAACAAAAACTAGTACATTATAAAATGTATATTATTGCAATGAACTATATAACTTATAAATAAATGTTGTCTTTCCTTAAACAATGTTATAATATTATGCAGACTAATAGCTTAGATCTCTTACAAATCATGATATAAAAATAGTAATATTATGCCATCTCTGATAAATTTAATGATACATGAAATTAATGCCAGGTCTTCTGCAAGATTATTTCTAACGACAAAGCTAGCAAGCTTTTGACACAAGGCTGAATCCCAAATCCCTCTTTAACCCCTGATCAAGGGCACTACTTTGTGTGTAGAACAAGGGTTTGTACCCCTGTACATTGTACATACACTGAAACAAACTGCTGATAAAAAACCCCCACAATCTGACAGTAATGTACTGTTTTCCATTAAAGCAGTAATGTGCTGTAGAAAGCAATGTATTCTGGGAAATATTTAGCACTTTTTAACAGTAATCTTCTGTATTTATTTAATACGGTTATCTTCTCTATTTTGCAATGCATTGTGGTCTAGTCCTATTTGCTAATGTTTTAAATAACGATACATTTCAGTATTTTTTTGGAAACTGATTGGAGTGTATAAGTGCAAAGCTGATCAAATCTCATTACTGTTCTATCGAAGTCATTTGTTTTGTGTAGCAGCAGCAAATTACAAGATAATTTTCAGTCAAGTATATAGGAACTTGCTGCAAACATTATTATGTATTTATAAACCTTTTATTCTGAAGAGGCCGCATGAGGAAGTCCTTCATCTTCAACTCTGTGATTATTGGCATCTGCACCAACAAACTGAACTGAACCTTTTTCTTTATTTTCTTAACAGTATTTTATTTATAAAGGTTGTACTACCAGAAGCAATGCATGAAGTTTATCCTTAGTTTTTATCCTTGTTACTTGTACTGTACTGTTTTGATGAAATCCTGCCTTGTGCTGAAAACTGTGGTGTCAATATGTGGTGGTTAGTGTTGATATTGTGTTGGGACACAACAAATAAATCACTGTATAGCAATGCAAATGGTTTTCCATGAGCTCCTGTGGTGCCATAAAATGTCAGTAATATTAGGAAACCCGCTGGATCCGGCTGGGTATAGAGTCAGAAACATGTCTGCAGTACTCTGGTGTCTGCTTGATCACTTCCTGAAGATCATGTACAGAAGACGGTTTCCTCACTGCTCCTGCCTTCTTCACTGTTCTTCTGTACAACAGTGTTCTATTGGGTTTAGGTCTGGAGATGACCCAGGCCATGGCTCAGGACGCTGAACACCGTTATTACAGAGACAGTTTTCACTAGTTATTCAGATCATTAGTGTTAATTAAGTCTTCTGGCAGATCGACTTAATCTAATTACTGTGTCAGGAATAACCTCTAGAGGGCGCCGTGTGCACATGGACTCTTGTAGTTTACTGTATGTGGACTTTGGCTGGGACTTAATTTCCCAGGATGCACCTGTGTCACATGGGTTTCCTTGAGATCACCTGTGTGTTGTTTAGCCGTAGGTGTATAAATAGACTTTGGGGTTGTGTTTAGGTTGTCGTGCGTCGAAGGCGTGCAAGATGGCGTCGGTAGGAGAGGTTGTGTTTAAGTGAGCTCGTCTTCAACTGTAGAAGAGGTGGTAATACAACCCGTTAAAAATTTTTGCTTGACAGTGAACTAATGTTGTAAGTTTACTTGACTAATGCAACAAAATTTAGGGCGAGTTGAATGAGCAAATTAAAGACAAAACAAATGGAAAGTGGGAAGACTAATACGGCCGAGGGAAAAGAGATGATGCTAGCGGCCAGCGCTAACTCTTTTGCGGTCCTCGCCGATATGGACGCAGAGGAGGATGAAGTCCGCATATGCTTGGATTCCAATTCATCTATTAAGGACCACAGTAGGTCTGTTACATCTGGTTCGCTTGACACACCTGAGAAACCTCTTTCTAAAAAAAAGAAACGCGAAGGTAAAGCAAGCAACAGGAGGGAAGATAATGATGTGAATCTTCTTTCTGCTATTCGTGAACTTTCTGCTAAGCATGACATGACATTTCAGAAAATTGCAACTATTGAAACCATGACAGTTAATACCGCCAAACAAATCGAAAACCTGTCTGACACAGTGCAGCAACTTGTAATTGATGTGAATGCCCAGAAAAAGGAGCTTGAACATTTACAATCAAAAGTTAACACACTGAAGGAAGAAAACAAATCTCTGAAATCTCACCTTTAGGAATGTCGTCGCTGTAACTGGAAACCTCTTCTGAAACTACACGGTTTAAAGGAGAGTGAAGGAGAGGATGTGAGAGAGAGAGTGATAGATGTCCTGGCACATGTGGCACCTTCCATCCGTGACAGCCTGCAAGCTGGAGTTGACTTGGCACATCGTCTCGGACCCAAAGAAACAGGGAAGAACAGAGCCATCAGCATCTTCTTTGCGATGCGTCGCATCCGGAACGCAGTTTGGCTCGCTGCAAGAAAGTGTAAGTTATTACCGGAAAATAACCTGCGCATCACAGAGCCTCTATCTCCAGAGGACAGAGTCATCAGAAATAAACTGTGGCTTTGATTAAGAAAGCAGGAGAGGAAGGAAAGAGAGCTTCCTTCAGGAGCTCCTTTGCCTTAATTGATGGGGAAAATTTTTTTTTTTCAGATGTCAAATAAAAACTTTGCTCAAACTTTTTAATTAATAATATTTACACAGCCTAGACGCTGTTATTCTTCACCATATTAATTTAATCAGAAAATCTTTCAGGTCTTATATTCAAAGATATATTCTTATATTGTATATATATATATATATATATATATATATATATATATATATATATATATATATATATATATATATAATAAATTAAGGTGTAGCCAATTTTGCTGTCCTTATCACCCTTATATTCATGGTTAAGTTTCCCATAGAGTTCTGAATATAAGAAACAATTTAATTTTAATTACCTTATATACTGTCATAATTCATATGGTTGTTTCCACCTCCTTCAGTAGGTGAGTTTTCTTACATCTCTAAACTTTTAGATTTTATTTGTTGATTATTGTTGTTATGGTTAGTTATTTAAGTTCCCTGTCGGTCTTGTCTTTAAATGTGAGAGGTATACGAGATAAGGCTTTTCTTTTCACACTATTTCTACTTTTCAAAAGAAGTGATGCTGACATTGTACTGGTTCAGGAGACACATTCGAGTGATTCAGACACTAAAATTTGGAGGAATCAATGGGGTAATTCGATATATTATTGTCATGGGAGTAACCATTCAGCTGGGGTGGCTATTCTCTTACATAAATTTAAAGGGGAAGTACTGGAGATGGTTGAATCTGACGTAGGTAGATGGTTGATTATTGTCATCAAACAAGAAAATGGTTTTCTTATTTTATGTAATGTGTATGGATATAACTCTTACTCTTGCAATAAGACTTTATTTACTCACATCTCCACAAATGTTAAAAGGTTACATAACAAATATAAGGAATCTTGTATTATTTTGGGTGGTGATTTTAACGAATGCTTAGACGTCAATCTTGATAGATTTCCTCCTAGGACTACCCAGGTTTCACTGTCGCACAATTTGATTTTGTCATTAAGCTCTGATCTATGCTTAGTGGATCCTTGGCGTTTTTTTCATCCTACTTTAAGAGAATTTAGCTGGTCAAATAGCAACCAAACTCTTAGATCAAGAATTGATTTGTTCCTAATATCTCAATCAGCTTTACACTTTGTTCAAAATGTCTCATAATCGTTTGCCCACCTCTCTGATCATAAACAGATATTGATTAAAATTGGTGATCGTTCTAATAATTCCACTCTAAGAGGTTACTGGAAAATGAACAACTCTTTGTTAAATGATGATGACTTTAATATTAGTATCAAAAATCTTATCAGTGAAATATTTACTGATTTAAATGAAAGTAGTAAACAAAAATGGGAATTTTTCAAATATAGAGTTAGAAATATTGCAATTAAGAGAAGTAAATCAATTAAAAATAGTAGAAATGCAACAGTGACTAAACTTGTACAGAAACTAGATAAGTTATCTGTAAAAGAGAATATTACAGAAGAAGAGGAATTAGAAAGGAAAGATTTTAGTTTACAACTCGGTGAGTTTTATATAGACATGGCGAGAGGTGCTTTTATAAGATCAAGGGCAAAATGGCTAGAGGAAGTATTTTTTCTCTTTAGAAAAGCGAAATGGGTTACGTAATGCCTTATCGTCTCTTAAAATTAAAGAAGTAATCTGTAATGACCCTATTCTAATTTCCAAATTTATCTCTCAATTTTATGGTAATCTTTATTCTTCCAATTTCGACCAAATGTAATTGTAATTTCTTCATTGATAAAGTAAAAAAATTTATTCCTGTAGTTTTATTAGTTTTATTGTCTTATAATAAAATTATAAGACAACCTGTGACTCTAATATAACAATTGGTGAGGTTAAGAAAGCTTTATTCTCAATGAAAAAAGGTAAATCTCCTGGTCTCGATGGACTTTCAGCAGAATTTTATCTCCATTTTTGGGAATATATTAAAAACCCATTATTTGGTATGTATAATGAATGTATAGAAGAGAAAGAAATGAAACAGGGGATTATCTCTCTTATTCTAAAACCTGAAAAAGATTATCTTTTAATTGAAAACTGGCGACCTATTACACTTTTGACCATTGATTACAAAATTCTAGCGCTGGTTTATGCGAACAGGTTAAAAACAGGTTTGGGCAGTATTATTACAGAGACGCAATCAGGCTTTCTTAAAAATCGACATATATCAAATAACATAAGATTGATGCTTGATCTTTTAGATTATCCTGATTTAGTGCACTTGGATGCTCTAATTCTATTCCTCGATTTCTATAAGGCGTTTGACACAATCGAGTATCCATTTCTTCTGCAGATCCTCAAATTATTTGGTTTTGGTGACTCATTTATTGATACTATTGGAATTTTTTACAAAGGAATAAATAGTTCCGTTATAATTAATCAGCAAACATCCCATAGATTTGAAATTAATCGTGGAGTGAGACAAGGCTGCCCAATTTCTCCTTTTTTATTTTTGCTGGTCACTGAACTTTTATCATTAAGTATCTTGCATGATCCTGAGTTTAAAGGAATAACTGTTTTTGTTAGAGAAATAAAGATCGCTCAACTGGCAGATGACACCACTTTATTTTTAAAGGACAAAACCCAGTTGACTCCTGCCTTGAAGCTAGTAAAACAATTCTCAGATGCGTCTGGTCTAAAATTAAATATTGCCAAATGTGAATTATTGCCACTTTATGAATGTAATGATTCTCATTTCAATAATATTCCGGTTAAATATTCGATTAAATATTTAGGCATTCAATTAACTACAAATAATGCATCTAGACAAAATCTTAATTTTAGTGGAAAGATTGTTAAATCAAAACTCATTTTCAATGGCTGGCTTCAAAGGGATCTGAGTTTGGTGGGTAGAGTCCTGTTATCCAAAGCAGATGGACTTTCTCATTTTGTTTACCCTTCCCTCTCTCTTTTTGTTAATGATAAATGTATTAAAGATATCGCTTTTTGGATTTTGTTTGGGGAAATAAACCACATAAACTTAAAAAAAGATGTGCTTGCCGGATGTAAAAGTCAAGGGGGCCTTGACTTCTTAGACTTTGCAGACACCATCAATACCTTTAGAGTTAACTGGATTAAAAGATGCCTTACACAAGGTAATTCCTTATGGTTCTTTATTCCAAATAATATGTTTAACATGATAGGTGGTCTCCCCTTTGTCTTAAAATGTAATTATTCCCCTCCTAAATTGCCGATTGATTTATCCAAATTTCACCAACAGTGTCTTCTTGCATGGAAACTATGCTTTTCTCACAACTTTTCTCCTCACAAAATGCCCATTTGGAACAATGATCTAATTATGGTTCGTAACAAATCCCTTTTTTTCCCCCAGATGGTTCGATAATAACATTTCTAACATTCTTTCTTTGTTTGACAAATCTGGCAATCTGTTGACATACGAGCAATTCCTGACTCTCTATGGACTTCCAGTAACTACTAAAGAATTTAATTTATTAATGAGAGCTATTCGCCCTGGTTTAATTATGCTCATTAAGAGTCACCTAGCGTATGATTCTTATGAGATCAGACAGTCTAAATTAATGCTGGATGGTATTGAGATAATGGATAAAAATGCAATAATAAACACATTCGTCGGATTTTTCAAACTCAAAGAAGAACTACTCCGAGGGGGAAATTTTATTGGAGATCCTACATTCAAGATATTAAATGGCATAAAGCCTGGCTTTTACCAAATAAATATTGCATCTCTAACAAAATAAAAGATGTTCATTTTAAGATTCTCCACAAAATTTACCCGGTAAACTCAACTTTATCTAAATATTTGGAGGTAGAGGATAGATGTTCTTTCTGTGCTACATTAAATGAAACTCTGATTCATTAGTTTGCTGATTGTGAGAAAACAAAACAATTCTTAACTCTTTTAAAAAACCACCTCTTGAAAGACCTTAGTGTGGCTCAATCCTTGACTATTAAGGATATAATATTTTATTATGAGAATGCAGAAAATAAACCACTTGAATTTGTTGTTAATTATTTTATTTTACATGCAAAATATTTTATACACAAACAGAGAATTAAAAAAGAACAACTGTATTTCCATTTTTTCCTTCTGGAAATGACCTCAATTTTAAATTCTCTCAAATTGATTAAATTGAATAAGAAGAATAATACACTTCTAGAGTGCTATGATATTATTTTTTTGATTGAAATATCCCTTGCTGCATCTTTCATGGTTTGTGCTTAATTTCGGTCCTCTCATGTTTATCCTTTTTTTTATCCTTAGACTTACAAATCGATAATTCTTTGTCCTTTATTGTTGTTGTTGTTTTTTGTGTATGTATGTGTGTTATTATTGCTGTAATTGTTATTCTTAATTGTATTTAATATGCTCTGTAGTCTTTTGTATTGTCTTAATAAAAAAAATAAATAAATAAGGTTGTCGTGCATCTGTTGTGTATCGTCTGTCTACTGGCTTGGTGTCTGTGCTTGTACTCGTTTTTGCTCCTGTCTAGTTTCCTGTTTTGTTGGTTTGTGTTTGTGTGTTTCATTATCAAAGTCTTCACTCCACACCAATGCCCCGCCTACAATCCCTCTATCCTGACATAGTCTATAGGTGCGTTCGACTTCATGCAGCGCTGCACAGACCGATCGGCGGCTGACTTGAACTAGTGCATGCCGGTTAGAAATTTTGTCCGACTTGAACCGGCACCGACGCCACGTGACGTTCACGTGTGGCATTAAAGTAACGCGAGAGCGTTTCGAGAACAGCCGGCTTGCTCAGCTAGCGCATCATTTCAGGAGCGACTGCACCAGGCTGTGATGACGTCACAGCTTCTCATGATTGGCCACATTCACCACATGACGATGATCACGAGTGTTTCATGCTTCAATCCATATAATTGCATAACAAATCAATTTGCATGCCATTTCGTAAATAGTTTACAATCTTTTGACTGCCGTACATTTTTTCCCCTTAAATTCTTTATATTGGATTTGT
The DNA here is from genome assembly GCA_030522415.1 of Channallabes apus. Classification (NCBI taxonomy): domain Eukaryota; kingdom Metazoa; phylum Chordata; class Actinopteri; order Siluriformes; family Clariidae; genus Channallabes; species Channallabes apus. The sequence continues at coordinate 49,402,377 of CM060110.1, read as the reverse complement.
ACATAAGTTTATTATTGTACTTTTTTCATACAGACAACTTATAGTATTCAGCTGCATATTTAAGTAATATTTTTATGGAATAACTAAAATGTCACAGACATTTAATGTAATGTGGTAAACATTGATTGATGCTGAAATCTGTAGTTGCTGCTCCACGTGCATGTGCTGCATTGTGCTAGTGTGTATTGTCAATTGAAAAATACAACATTCAGATCACTTTTATACACTGGTATAAATTATAAGAAAGACAAATACATTGTGCTTGTGCATCTATGGTTTATTTAACCTGCCCTTAGCTAACTGAAGGTTAAATGTAAAAAATAAATACATACCACAAAACACAACTGCAAAATTATACTACATAACTACAATCTAAATCAAACTACAAAAAACAGCCTAATTCCTTATAATGTGCAGGTCATTCATGTTCAATGTTTTTAGTTTACTAAACCTTGTTTATGCCATAAATATGACATACATTCTAAACCACAAAAATTACAGACAACCACTTAAATCAGACAAATTTAAATCTATTAAGTGTTATTGCATTAATTAGTTTTTATTAGACATAACGAGTCACACACATTGAGTATAGTGCCATGGTTTCTCACTTCGCATATATAAAGACCATGCATTACCAAGTGCAAGAAAAAACTAAATGAATAATATAACAATGAATGTGAAGGACAGCAAAGGCAGAACCTTTACTCTTAAGGTTTCCGAGGAAATTTAGAAAGAATGAAAACAGGTAGGTAAATGGAAGAACTAGAATAAATACAAGTTAACAATGATTTGTGTGATAGTTTTGAGTATTTCCTCAGATCAGAAGTTCCTCTCTGGTGTCATGGCAAAAGTTACAGCCGTTGACACAAAACAAAGTAAACACTTGTGATGAACAAACACACTGGACACATAAGTGACAACTAAATGTTCAGCTTTCTCTCTAAACAGCTCCTATCAGCGGTCTAGCTTGTGCTGCAGTGTTTCCCCCCAACCTCCTTCTCCATGTCCCTCTACCTCCACTGAGTCACCTGTACCCCTAAATCTCAGTTTTGTGAAACCACCAACCAGCCAGTGCCCTGTGCAACAGACACCCATTAGCCAGGACCTACCGACTACCACCCTGATGTAGTGGGTGGTAACCCTTCCGAAGCCACAAACCCTTCAGAAGCCACAAACCCATCCTCCGTCCAGATAGTAGAAGATAATTTTGCATCTTATTACAAAGTCACTTTCGTATTACATTGTGCTTTTTCTGCAGCAAATAGATGAGTTATTTGGGTCCTCTGGGACACTCTCCAACAGCAATTACAGCTAATTATTTATTGTTTACAGAAGCATAATATAACACTAAACAAAAACTCATTTGATTAAGTATAAGCTTGATTTGTAAAACAGTATTTGTTCAGTTACTTTAAAATGAAATGATTTACACATGCACATATATTGTTTATAAACTTATCGTCGTTGTTCATTCTGCTGCATTTCTTCCAACAAAAAAGGTATTTCTACAGCTTCCAGTTCATCTGCAATAAAGTAGCCAAACGCCACGTGATCTGCCGTGTTTGAGGAAGCAACGAGATCCCCAACGTGTCCGACTTGACGGCTCCGTTTTCAGCTCCTCCCCGACTGCTTTCAGCTAATCTCGCCGATCGGTCTGCGCAGCCGCAGCATGAGCTCGAACGCACCTATTACCTGTCTGGGCGAGAGAGAGAGAGAGAGAGAGAGAGAGAGAGAGAGGAGGAGACTAGTTCAAAGTGAAAGTGAAAGTCTGAAGGTCGTTTTTGTGGCGAGAAAAACATGAAGTTATTTGCTGAGAAAAATAAGAGTGAGTACATGAACATAAATCTGTAATGTGTGAGTGTTAGGATTATTTACTGAATGAAGATAAATTCTGTCTAAACATTACACACTTTACTATAAACAATGTGGATATCACAGTGTTAATGCAGTAACTAAACCTGAGGGAAATAAACAGGTGTGTGTGTGTGTGTGTCCTGTGGTGCTTCTTACAGATGTCTAAAGTTTACAGTTGTTATTTGTTGAAGTGAGAATCACATTAATTTTCATTCATGACATACAGTGGTGTGAAAAACTATTTGCCCCCTCCTGATTTCTGATTCTTTTGCATGTTTGTCACACAAAATGTTTCTGATCATCAAACACATTTAACTATTAGTCAAAGATAACACAAGTAAACACAAAATGCAGTTTTTAAATGAGGGGTTTTATTATTTAGGGAGAAAAAAAATCCAAACCTACATGGCCCAGTCATGAAAAAGTAATTGCCCCCTGAACCTAATAACTGGTTGGGCCACCCTTAGCAGCAATAACTGCAATCAAGCGTTTGCGATAACTTGCAACGAGTCTTTTACAGCGCTCTGGAGGAATTTTGGCCCACTCATCTTTGCAGAATTGTTGTAATTCAGCTTTATTTGAGGGTTTTCTAGCATGAACCGCCTTTTTAAGGTCATGCCACAACATCTCAATAGGATTCAGGTCAGGACTTTGACTAGGCCACTCCAAAGTCTTCATTTTGTTTTTCTTCAGCCATTCAGAGGTGGATTTGCTGGTGTGTTTTGGGTCATTGTCCTGCTGCAGCACCCAAGATCGCTTCAGCTTGAGTTGACGAACAGATGGCCGGACATTCTCCTTCAGGATTTTTTGGTAGACAGTAGAATTCATGGTTCCATCTATCACAGCAAGCCTTCCAGGTCCTGAAGCAGCAAAACAACCCCAGACCATCACACTACCACCACCATATTTTACTGTTGCTATGATGTTCTTTTTCTGAAATGCTGTGTTACTTTTACGCCAGATGTAACGGGACACGCACCTTCCAAAAAGTTCAACTTTTGTCTCGTCGGTCCACAAGGTATTTTCCCAAAAGTCTTGGCAATCATTGAGATGTTTTTTTAGAAAAATTGAGACGAGCCTTAATGTTCTTTTTGCTTAAAAGTGGTTTGCGCCTTGGAAATCTGCCATGCAGGCCATTTTTGCCCAGTCTCTTTCTTATGGTGGAGTCGTAAACACTGACCTTAATTGAGGTAAGTGAGGCCTGCAGTTCTTTAGATGTTGTCCTGGGGTCTTTTGTGGCCTCTCGGATGAGTCGTCTCTGCGCTCTTGGGGTAATTTTGCTCGGCCGGCCACTCCTGGGAAGGTTCACCACTGTTCCATGTTTTTGCCATTTGTGGATAATGGCTCTCACTGTGGTTCGCTGGAGTCCCAAAGCTTTAGAAATGGCTTTATAACCTTTACCAGACTGATAGATCTCAATTACTTTTGTTCTCATTTGTTCCTGAATTTCTTTGGATCTTGGCATGATGTCTAGCTTTTGAGGTGCTTTTGGTCTACTTCTCTGTGTCAGGTAGCTCCTATTTAAGTGATTTCTTGATTGAAACAGGTGTGGCAGTAATCAGGCCTGGGGGGTGACTACAGAAATTGAACTCAGGTGTGATAAACCACAGTTAAGTTATTTTTTAACAAGGGGGGTAATCACTTTTTCACACAGGGCTATGTAGATTTGGAGTTTATTTTTCTCCCTTAATAACGTAAACCTTCATTTAAAAACTGCATTTTGTGTTCAATTATGTTATCTTTGACTAATAGTTAACGTTTTTTGATGAGCAGAAACATTTAAGTGTGACAAACATGCAAAAGAATAAGAAATCAGGAAGGGGGCAAATAGTTTTTCACACCACTGTATTTCCACTACATTTTTCTTCTTTTCACAAATAAAGTAATTAGCAATAAACCCATAAACACAATGCCACTTCCTGATTTGATAACACACACACACACACACACACACACACACAGAGTGCCATTTTAGAGTGAAATGCAGAAATGTCAGATCAGACGTCCTCATAATGATTTTTTAATGTTTCTGTTTTGACTGATAAACCTTCATGTGATAGAAACACGATGCTTTCATTTCCTTAAGAAGTTCTGTGGAGTAAATGTGACTCTTTCTGAAGTGTTTTATTCTCATGCAGTTTGTACCTACAGTATATATTTTTGTATTTACTCATATTAACAAAGAATCTTCATCTTTATATTTAACATTATATAAAATATCTCTTTACAAAGGCTTAGTTTATTGAAACTTCCATATCATTTGAGCTCCATCAGGCTGTTGGAGAGAGTGAACATCGGTATTTACATCATACTTTGAAGGAATTGGATGTTTATATCAGTAATTTCCTAATCTCTGATTTTTTACTCACCAGGATGAACCTAAATTTATGCTATAAGAAGTTTGACTTTCTAAAATAATGTCAGCGGAGTGTGAGAAAATGACGTGTGAAAAGAGTCTAGAAGAGGAGCTGGGAGAGATGAAAAGGTAAGTAGTTTAGATTAGCAATTTAGGAAAAAAAGAAGAAAAAACACCTGGTAAGAAATTCTGTGTGACCAGAACCAGGACCAGTTACCATGATTTACATCAACATCAGATGCAGAATGTATGTTAAATTTAGAGACTTTAGAAGATAAACATGCTAAGACATTTCTCTTTACTCTTTAGTGGAACTGAGATAAGGCCGAGGTCTCCTGTATCCAGCTGTGTGTCCTTTAAGAGTGACAGGTCAATGATACTCCCACTCAACTTTAAAGAGGGAACAGTCACTCATGAAAGGTAGTTTTTCCATTGATTGAAAAATTTGATGTAAATTTGTTCATTGATTGTCTAATGTAAAATAAAATGGACTCCTGAAAGTTAATTTTTATATTAAATTTAAAATATCTTCATCATCATCATCATCATCATGATTAGCAGCAGTGATTTAGTTTGTTTGTTATAATACTTGTTAATCTTTTATAAACAGATTAACTGCTTTTTTAACTATAAAGTGTAGTGAATCAGTTTACTTAATCCTTCAGCTGTCAATCATCTTCAAGAATGTCCAGGTTAGACTTCCTCATACTTGGGTTGAGTTCAGTCAGGGCTCTGTGCAGAACACCTGAGTTCTTCCAGTCCAACATACTCTTAACACAACATGTCTTCATGGAGATGGCTTCATGTACAGGGGCGTCGTCAGTAGGCCTGGGAATCACCAGACATCGCCCGCTACAATGTTATCACAATCGACTCTTTAAATTTTATATTAAATTAAAAATATCATCATCATCATCATCATCATCATGATTAGCAGCAAGATTCAAGATTCAAGATTCTTTATTTGTCACATGCATAGTTATACAAGTACAACACGCAGTGAAATGTATCCTGAACCGCTCCTACTTTGTGCAAATAACAAGAAACAAAAGAAATAATCTATAAATAGAAATAGAAATTGAAATTTAAAAAAAAAAAAAAAAAAAAAGGTGCAAATGTAAACATAATAAAATGTGTATCTGAGCAGGATAAAGATGTTAGTGCAAGTGATGCTTACAGTCCAGACTAAAGTGCAGTGTGCAGTGTGGAATGTCAGCACAGCAGTGTGTGGGTGAACTGTTACCAGTCCTATGAATGGGAGAGTGGCCCATCATGGTTGAGAAGTCTAATCGCCTGTGGATAAAAACTCCTCCTGAGTCTCTCCGTTTTGGCCATAATGACCCGGAACCTTCTGCCTGAATGCAGAAGTTTGAACAGTCCGTTATTGGGGTGCGACAAGTCCTTAATGATACGAGCTGCCCTGGTTTTACATCTCCTGGTGTAGATGTCCTGCATGGAGGGGAGAGTTAACCTGCAGCAGCGTTCAGCTGCCCGGATCACTCTCTGGAGGGCTTTCCTGTCCTGTACACAGCTGTTCCCAAACCAGGATAAAATGTTCTGTGTTAGGATGCTCTCAACAGCACCCGAGTAGAAAGCCTTAAGGACAGCAGGGGAAACCCCAAACTTCCTCAACTGCCTCAGGTGGTACAGATGCTGCTTTGCCCTTTTCGTCTGAGCACAGATATGCTCAGTCCAAGTCAAATCCTCGGAGATGTGGACGCCCAAGTACTTGAAGCTGCTCACTCTCTCCACTGGAGCTCCATTGATGATGAGGGGTTTGTGGTCCAGTTGTCCCCTTCTGAAGTCCACCACCAGCTCCTTCGTCTTACTGACGTTCAGTCGGAGGCAGTTTTCTTCACACCATAGTGCCAGGTTCTCCACTTCATCTATGTAGGCCGACTCATCGTTGTTGGAGATGAATCCCAGCACCACCGTATCGTCAGCAAACTTAACGATGGTGTTGGAGTCGAACATGGCCACACAGTCTGAAGTGTAGAGAGAGTATAGCAGTGGAGAGAGAACACATCCCTGTGGAGCACCTGTGTTGATGGTGATGCTGCTGGAGAAGCACTTGCCCACTCTCACCGCTTGAGATCTGTCCGAGAGGAAGTCCAACACCCAGGCACACAAGCGTTTGTTAAGTCCTAGATCTCTCAGCTTTGTGAACAGTCTTTTAGGCACTATTGTGTTGAAAGCAGAGCTGTAATCTATAAAAAGCAATCTCACATAGTTACCTTGCATCTTGTCCACGTGGCTGAGAGTGGTGTGCAGAACATGGGAGATGGCATCCTCTGTGGATCTGTTGGGGCGGTAGGCGAACTGAAGTGGATCTATGGAGCTGGGGATGGAGGAGGAGATGATGTTTTTTAGCAGACCCTCAAATACCTTCATGACCATCGATGTCAGTGCAACAGGCCGGTAGTCATTCAGGCATGAGGGTTTGTTGGTCTTGGGCACGGGGACAATGGTGGATCTCTTGAAACACGCCGGGACCACAGACTTCGCCAGGGACTCATTAAAGATACAGGTGAACACACCTGACAGCTGGTCAGCGCAGCAGCGCAGCAGGCGCCCAGAGATGCCATCTGGACCCGCCGCTTTCCTGGTGTTCACCCTCCTCAGCGCCGTGCGAACGTCGTGCTCTGCGATGCTGATGACGCAATCCTCGCTGATGACGTCATCACTCTCAGTCAGCAGGCTGCTAGCATTAGCCGCCTGGCTAACCTCGAACCGGGCGAAGAATGCGTTCAGCTCGTTGGCGAATGCAGAGTCGGCGACGATCGTCGTGGTGTCTTTGGCAACCTTGTAGTCCGTGATTGTGCGTAATCCGTGCCACATGCGGCGTGTGTCACCCTGATGGAAGTGTGATTCAGTTCGCTGTTGGAACCGCCCCTTAGCTTCCCTCACCGCTCGCCTGACGCTATAAGAAGCCGCTTTGTATGCGCTCATATCGCCGCTAATGAGTGCGGCATTATAAGCAGCGGTCCGGGCATTCACAGCATCGCGGATCGATCGGTCTACCCAAGGCTTCTGGTTCGGAAACGATTTGAACCTCACTGTCGGGACAACTTCATTTACGAGCGTGCTAACGAAGCTAACTGCTACATCCGCAAACTCGTTGATGTCTACTGCGCAGGCTCGGAACATGTCCCAATCTACGTCATCGAGCGCGTCCTGTAGCGTAGCTTCTGATTGGGCAGACCAGCGTTGCACCTCCCTCATGACCGGAGCTTCACGACGAAAGCTTTGTTGATATTCCGGTATGAGGAAAATGGCGTTGTGGTCTGATTTCCCGAATGCTGGATGTGAAACAGCTTTGTAGCCCCGCTTGTATGGTGTGTAACAGTGGTCCAGAATGTTGAGTCCCCTTGTCGGACATGTAACATGTTGGTGAAAGTTTGGCATAACCTGTCTGAGGTTCGCTTTATTAAAGTCACCTGCTACAATGTGCGCTGCGTCCGGGTGTTTGTTTTGGAACTCACTCAGCACATCATGTAGTTCAGACAGAGCAGTGCCTGTGTCCGCGTGGGGTGGGATGTAGACCGCCGTGGCAATGACCGAGGTGAACTCGCGAGGCAGGTAGAAAGGACGACATTTAACACTCAGATATTCCAAATGAGGCGAGCAGCTACTGGAGAGAATGGAAACACTCCTGGCATCGCACCACTTCTTGTTGACCATGAAGCACACACCTCCACCTTTAGCTTTGTTAGACTCTGCCGTCCTGTCCATGCGGAACACAGAGAATGAGTCCGATGGGGTTACGACTCGGTCCGGCACAATGGGGGTCAGCCATGTTTCTGTAAAGCACAGAAGATTACAATCCCTGATATCTCGCTGGAAAGTAACTCTGGCTCTGAGGTCATCAAGCTTATTCTCCAGTGACTGTACATTAGCCAGCAGGATACTCGGCAGAGGGGTGCGATGAGCTTGTTCTCTCATTCTGTTACGGACGCCGCCGCGTTTCCCTCGACGCTTCTTTGTTCTTCGCCGCGGGTTAGCGTCCCGTCCATTGTTGTTGTCGTCTGAGCAGCGTAGTATCTCAGAGGGCCACGACGGGTCAGGCTTAAAGGTGGTATAAGTAAGCGCCGAAATCTGAATTCCTATATCCAGTAGTGTTCTACTGTCATAGGTCACTAAACCTGAAGTACTCTTAGCGAATGAAAGTAAAATAAATAAAGAAAGAAGGAAAAAAACGCACAGTTTGTACGGAGCGATCAGGAAGGCGTCTGGACGTGGCCGCGCCATCGAGAAGAAGTGATTTAGTTTGTTTGTTATAATACGCTACTTGCACGCAGACTCGTTTATAGATTTCAGAGACAGCAGAAGGTATAGAACGTACACTGTTGTGTTCCGCTGTGGACATCTTCTGCGAAGTTCAACGGAACTTTAAGTTTTCACAGTTTTCCTTCAGATGTGGACTTTAGAAAACGGTGGCTTGTGAACATACAGTACGCCGAGACGATTTCTGTCCTACCAGCAATTCTAAGGTTTGCAGTAAACAGTTTAGCAGTGACCAGATTATTGAACCGCAAACACCAGAGGCACGAAAAAAGTTAGTAACTGGTGCTGTACTGGTGCTTTTAGCCTGGAATGATTACGCTGTTAAAGCATCGCGGTCCTGCTGAAGTGGTATCTGTCGAACCCGTACACATGGATGTAACGATGGCTGATGATTACTGTAGCATTCCTGAGGCTTCATTATTAGACCTGGCATGTGCTAAAATAGAAGAACTTTCTAATGAAGTGGAGGAGCTGAAAAAACATCTACAAGAGCTACACGTTCAGCGTGACTGTACATTTACAGAACACAGTACAGGGTAGTATTTACAATGTGTTATCTATATATACACTACTCTTAGTCTACCTCATAAGACTCGTGTCTGTTACAGGGCTGCTCTCTATCACTTTATCATACTTACAAGCTCTATTTGCACTATACAGTATGTCTGCATTTACACGACTCTGTCTGGTTTGCTCTCTCTGCCATGTGCCCTTACTTGTATATTGTATTTGTTAATATTATATGTATAATTGTATTTATTCATATTTTTCTTTGTATTTTTAAAATTCCACTTTATGTATTTAATGTTATCTGTTCTCCACCAAGGGTCTGAGAGTAACGCAATTACAATTCAATTCCTTACACATTATTTATCCTGGAGAGATCAATGTTTTATGTTTTTGGATCATTCTGTATCTACTGCAAAGACTGTTGTGTGTGAAAATCCCAAGAGATCATAAGTTTCTGAAATACTTTGTACAGGTCATTCTGGCACCAACAACCATGTCACAGTTATAGTTACAGAGATCACAAATGTCCTTGGTTCTGATGTTCAGTGTGAGCTTTACCCGAAGCTTCTGTCCTGTATTTACATGATTTTATGAACTGTATTGCTGCAACATGATCGGCCGATTAGATAACTGCAAAGATGTGGCGATGTTCAGATGTTCCTACTAAAATGGACAACTGATCTAAAGTATTAATGTGCAGCATCATAAAGAAACAGCACAGAAATCTGACAGACCTGGAACATTAAGAAATACAACTGAGTGAATGTGTGTGGTGAGTGTGTGGTGCTATAAATGTCAAATTTACACTGTTTGTTTATCCACAGAATCACAAAACAGAGCTCGAAAATCATCTGCAGAAATTCACTGGAGTCCATATTCAAGGTGTGTGTGTGTGTGTGTGTGTGTGTGTAAGAGTGTAAACAGTCAAATATTATATATATATAACTAAAGAATTATCTGCTGTAATTCATGGTTTCTACCTGAAAGTGTAAACTCCTCTGTCATAAAGTCTTTCCCATGTGGGAATAAAATAGTCACAGCTTTAACTTTGACGGTTACAAAGCATTAATGCTGAGGCTCCTTCCATACATGCTAAATAAACCTGTACTTAAAGAAACTTCACAATATCAATCATCAGCCTGAACACTGTTTAGTGTTTATGTAGTAAATCCACCATACAGGTCTCTGTGAATGAGCCGTTACTATAGAAACAATGACATATTAGAAAGACAGCATTAATATAAAGCTGTGATTTGTAGCTGCACTAATGTCAGAGCTGCTGTTCATCAACACCCTCTGACCAATCAGAATCTAGAATTCAGCAGCACAGTAAAATCACATGTTATCACAATCTGTAACGTTCTTTTTTCAATTTTATTTCATGATATTTTTCATCAGGAGCTGGAGCACAAATTTATCACATTATTGAAAAACAAGTTGAACAGATTCAAGAACCTACTTAGTGCTGATTACCCAGCATGCTCTGAGGAGGAGGAGGAGGAGGAGGATCTGGACTGTGTTAGAGAGGGTGTGCTGAAGATCACACTACACCTCCTGAAGAACATGAAGCAGAAAGACCTCGCTCACAAACTGCAGATCAGTAAGAGTTTTAGATCATTAAAATGTTCTATAAAGGAGACAGACTGGTCTTGTAATAACAGTCGTGTAAACATTTCACTGCATATCATACTGTGTATGGTCGTGTATGTGACGAATAAGAATTTGAATTAGAATTTAAAATTTGATTCTGAAAATGTCTGTTTGTTTTTATGTATTTATTAGAAATGAATCCTATTTTTGATCAGTATTGATTTTATGTATTTATGTATTATACGTAGATGAAAATAATGACATCACATTTCTCCTGTTTGTTAGAGCTGGCCTCTGTGTATCAGCGGAAGCTCAAATCCAAACTTCTAGATAAATGTAAAAGAATTAATGAAGGAGTCTCACAGCATGGGACATCAACACTTCTGAATCAGATCTACACAGAGCTCTACATCACAGAGGGTGGGAGTGGAGACGTCAATAACGAACATGAGGTGAGACAGCTTGAGACGATGTCCAGGAGACCAGTAGTAGAGGAGACACCCATCAAATGTAATGAGCTCTTTAAGGACAAGTCCATCAGAAGTGTGCTGACTAAAGGAGTAGCTGGAATTGGAAAAACCGTCTCTGTGCAGAAGTTCATTCTGGACTGGGCTGAAGGGACGGTGAATCAGGACGTCCTCTTCCTGTTTCCTCTTCCCTTCAGAGAACTGAACTTGGTGAAGCACGAAAACTTTAGTCTGATTTCGCTTCTTCATCAGTTTTTCCCTGAAATTAAAGACTTGGAAGTAATAGACAGTGATGTCTACAAAGTTCTGTTCATCTTTGATGGTCTGGATGAGTGTCGACTTCCTCTAAATTTCCAGAAGAATGAGATGTTGTGTGATGTGACAGAGTCAGTCTCAGTGGATGTGCTGCTCACAAACCTCATCAAGGGGAACCTGCTTCCATCTGCTCGCCTCTGGATCACCACTCGACCAGCAGCAGCCAATCAGATCCCTCCTGAGTGTGTAGACCAGGTAACAGAGGTACGAGGCTTCAGTGATCCTCAGAAAGAGGAGTACTTCAGGAAGAAGATCAGTGATCAGAGCCTGGCAAATAAAATCATCAGACACATGAAGTCTTCCAGAAGCCTCTACATCATGTGCCACATTCCAGTCTTCTGTTGGATCTCAGCCACTGTTCTAGAGAGAATGTTGGGTGAAGCAGAGAGTGGAGAGATCCCCAAAACCCTGACTCAAATGTTCACACACTTCCTGGTCTTTCAGATCAAACACAAGGACCAAAAGTACCAGCAGAAATGTGACCTTGATCTTCCCCAGACCAGAGAGAGTCTCCTGGCTTTGGGAAAACTGGCTTTCCAACAGCTGGAGAAAGGAAACCTGATGTTCTATGAGGAAGACCTGAGAGAGTGTGGCATTGATGTTAAAGAAGTGGCAGTGTACTCAGGAGTGTGTACTCAGATCTTCAGAACCGAGTCTGGACTCCACCTGGGGAAGATGTTCAGCTTTGTACATCTGAGTGTTCAGGAGTTTTTGGCTGCTTTATACACATTTCTCTGCTTCCTCGACAAAAACACAACAATAAAACAAACCACTGATCTGTCTGATCTTTTCAACAAGTCAGAAATGTCTGAGTTCCTCAAGAGTGCAGTGGACCAGGCCTTACAGAGTGAGAACGGACACTTGGACCTTTTCCTCCGCTTCCTTCTGGGTCTCTCAGTGGAGTCTAATCAGAAGCTCATTCGAGGTCTGCTGTCACACACAGGAAGCAGTTCTGACTGTCAAAAGGACACGGTCAAGTACATCAAGCTCAAGTTTGAACAAAATCCATCTCCAGAGAGATTAATTAATCTGTTCTACTGTCTGAACGAGTTAAATGATGATTCACTGGTGAAAGAGATCCAAAGCTACATGAGCTCAGGACGTCTCTCTGAAGCTGAACTCTCACCTGCTCAGTGGTCTGCTCTGGTCTTTGTGTTACTGACATCAGAGGAGGATCTGGAAGTGTTTGAGCTTCAGAAGTTCATAAAGTCAGATGAATGCTTTAAGAGACTGCTGCCAGTCGTACAGGAAGCCACAACAGCTCTGTAAGTAAAACCTGTTTCTCTCTTCAACAGAGAGGAACTGAACTGTTCTGATTGGATTTTACAGCAAAATGTCGATCTACTCTTAGTAATTTATTTATTCTAAATATGACTGCATTGGTACTGATACTGGTGTTGGACATCAGTGTGATACTGAGCTCATTTATGTGAAAAAACTATTCAACACCAACATCTGATATCAGGTGATTCTATGTGATGTAGTGTGTGTTATAGAGGTAATGTACAGATAGACGAGAAACAGCAGTGATCTGCATATACTTAAACAATTAATGATCAAAACTGTTTTTTTAAGCTCCTCTGACATTTTCTCCTTTCAGACTCAGTGAGTGTAACCTGACAGAGAGAAGCTGCTCGGCTTTACACACAGTTCTCAGATCAGAATCCTCCAAGCTGACTGAGGTGGATCTGAGCAGGAATCCTCTGGAGGACTCAGGAGTGAAGCTGCTTTGTGCTGGACTGAAGAGTCCAAACTGTAAACTGGAGACACTGAGGTTGGTTTGTCTCTCCTATTACATAGACTTTACATAAAGGGTATACAATCAAGAAACGCACATTACAGAGGAAGATGTATCTGCACAGTGTTTAATTAATTCTTGTGTTCTTGTCACCATCACTATAATATGGTGATATACCTCCACTAAATCATCTCACAGTGTGTTTTAATTATTGTACACAGTACAGTGACATCAGTGGTGAGTCTGCTCACAGACAAATGGATAAGTTTATATAATGATTTAGTTTTCTCTGTAGACTTTCAGACTGCAGTATAACAGGGGAAGGATACACAGCTCTGGCTGAAGCTCTGAAATCATCTCACTTGATAGAGCTGGATCTCAGAGGGAACGACCCTGGAGACTCAGGAGTGAAGCTGCTCACTGATTTACTACAGGATCCAGACTGTACACTGAACACACTGAGGTGAGGAAAATATACATAATACAAGTTATTATAAAATCATATTCATGAACATATGTAGGGATGTTAAAGAATGAAAGTGTTTATCATTAAATATTAAATATGTAGGGTTTCAGCTCTGGGTCAGAGGTGAATCGAATCCTTAAGTATTCGGGTTCATTTTATTAAACTGATTTAAGATTTATAGCATACACTTCATGAACGTTTAGCATGATTTAGTGTACCTTACCAATTCTGCTTATCCCGTGACCAACGATCTTAATACAAAATCTGGTATTTAGCAATTATGAGCAAGATAACGTAAGACCTGGGTAAATGTTTACACTTTCAAGTACATGACAAAAATATATTGTTTATAAAGAAACAAGAATTTATTTGACTAATCTACGATACATGAAACTACGCTACTTTAACACACACACACACACACACACACACACAAACACACAAACAGTTTGGAGGGTGAAAGTTAATGTTGTTCTTCTAGTACGGTTCACTAGACCTGAGAAAGTCACAAGAGCAGAGCCTTGGGTTTAATCTTACAGTTTAGTTATGAATCGAGCACCACTTTTCAGCAAGTTATGAAGCTTTGTTTGTTTACTTGCGTTACATGAGAGTTGTTCTCGTTGGTTCGCCTTCAGCGAAGGGAATCACTGCGTTGCTGATTGGTTGGTGTGCTGAGGTTGAGATGACGTCTTTGGGGAGAACCTTTCAGAGAGGTGTTGGTTGCCTGGTTACTCATGGCGGCGCTCTGGAACTTCTTCTGAGGGTTTCTTCGTTGCAGGACTTCTGGCACAAAGTCATGTTGAGAGACTTGAAGTTCTTGAAACGTTCTTGAAGAGTGGATTAAAGAGAGGTCGAGCCTGCTTGCTTCCTTCAGACGTCGTGACCGTTAGCCGCAGAGCGCCTGCAAGGACGCCGGAAGCATGAGCTGCGAGTGGTCGAGCTTGGTGGTTACCTCATACCGCGTGTCCGTCCCACAGCCGTTTGTCTCAGTCAGAGCGTAGCCGCACCCCACATGGTTCCTACTTTTCGTGCATACATTAACCTATGGTTTGGTGTGTCACGTAGAAGGCCACCTCAGTGGAATTTTAGTAATTTAGACAAAGTGTATTAACATGAACCCTGGTCATATGATGAACTTTTCATACACATCAATGCTCTTTGAATACAACAAGCTTTCATTCGATACCAAACATCCCGTACGTTACATACTCATTCATAACTTTATTTATAGAAAGTAGTTATACATGTTGATTACACTTCCTAAGTATAGGATCAACATGTTGAACACAAAATAAAAACATCAAACATCCTATGTGAGCACATACATGGTCAAGCTTCCAGCTGCTTTGTATTACCGAGAGAGATAACGTTGTCATCATGGCACCGTTTTACTGGAAGGTGGCAGATTCATGGCTCCATTTTCGGTGGCCTGCTGGTCCCTACAATATCTTAATGATGTGTGTAGTAAGCAAGCAGAGGCATTTCATTTGATTCACATGAATTTTGAAAAAAAAATTAACTGTTTGTGACTCACTACTGCTCAACATTTTTACACTATTTAACAGTTTAAAGCTTACACTTGTGCTGTGATTTTCACACAGTTGTGTATTGTGCTTGCAGTGATGTAATCAGGAATTAATGAGTGTTACATCCCCAGTCTTATGGAACTCCAAAGTGTTCAAAATTAAATAAATAAATAGGACATTATGAAATGAATAACTCTATGAATAAATAAGACACATATATGTAATATGAGAATGATATTGTGAAATAATGGAACATATTTTGAAAAAAAGCTTATTATTGTGAGATATATTTACTTATCATTATGAATTAATAATTCATGGTCATTCAGGGTTCACGGAGGCATTATATTTAATTCCTGCTCTTTTTATTTCAAAATGTCATTTTTTCAAAGTCAGTTTTTATTTCAAAATCCCGTTTTTCACGATGGACTATTTATTTCATAATGCGATTTTTCAGCAGAATGGGTCGTTCTGTCAATCAGCGCCAGTAGGTTGGACCTGTGCGCCTATTGGCTGATCCTTTAACATCGATTAGTTTCCCTGGATACCTGTTCCTCGGACCGCCGCTATAGCTAGCAATAACGTGCTAGGCACTGGCGGACTGGTCGTCTGGAGCACCGGGCGTTTCCCCGGTGGGCTGCTGGTCAATATGGCCGGCCCAGTCAGTACATTAATTTATTTTAAAAAGACGGAAACTATAATATTGCATCTCTTTTTTTACGCAGATAGATGAGTGCGTTAATCGTACGGGCGCCGCCGATAAAAAATGCGTGTGTTTTTACTATGTTGTATATCACATTATGTATGTACAGTATGTTGCCCTTTATGAGCTGCTGCGCGTGTCCGCTGAGGAGGTGTGTGTGTGTGAGGAGGTGTGTGTGTGTGAGGAGGAGAGAACAGGGCAGGAGCTCAGCTGTGCTGCTCCCCCCGAAACGCTCTATTGTTTTACCCTTTTCTTTACTTTTACTGTATGTTTTGTATTATAATTTTGACACTGAAAAAGGCTGATAAAGGTTTTGTGCTGAACGCTATTGTTGGCTCTGAGCTCTTTTTCCCGGCTATCCGGCCCAAAGCGGCACAGTTTGTGTGCATGTGAATGTATTGTAATCTTATTCCATATGTGTTCTGAAACCACGCCCCCTTTCACCTTTAATTTACAGAGGGAGAGAGATGGATCCTTTCTCGATACAGCAAATAATGAATAATTGCCACGGATGTAAATAAAAAAAAAAACAGGTAAAATGAACCAGGTGTTGGTTCATTTTAACTGGAATGTTGGGTTAATTCTACCTCACAAATAGGTTATTATTTTCATGTTTTACAGTGAATCTGTAAAAAAAAAAAAAATCCTCATGTCTATTAAACAGTTAAATTACTTTGATATACTGGTTTATTACAAAAAAAAACTTCCAAGTTTTGCAAACCATACATATATGCAATAAACAAAAAACGATTAAATGTTCATAGAAAAAACATTTATTTTTCAAAAGCATACAAACACTGTCTATGACTTTTCAGGTAGGCCTCGCTATTTCATAGTAACATTACAAAAAGTCCTATGCAGGAGCACACTGCTTTGGATAGTTAATGTCAAAAGTATAAAATGCCTTGAAGCACACATCAACTGCCCCAAGTAGTGTGCATTGAACCAGAGCCTGTCGCACCAGAATGACGAATGCCTGAGAGCAGCGCTGGTCATTATCTCCCAACATCAGGATGTAGGGGTACGGCCTCGACACTTCAGCCTGCTCGAGGTATTCCACCATGTTGGTTACAACCTTAGAAAGAAAGAAAATGAAAGAAAGTAAACATTTTGTTGAATAGCAAAGATTAAACTGAATAAGACTATCAATTTAGTGTGTAATAGGAGTGATACTAAATAAAAAATTACAAAGCTGCCCATTAAGATAGGATATAGGTAACCTGAAACAAGAAAATGGAGACAGCTACTACCAAAAATAAAACAGCAGAATAAGCATGGCTTTTAGGATAAATATGATTATTTTTGTCAGACTAGTTGATCTTGTGGTCTGCGTTGATTTTAAGCTAATTACCGAAAAAATGTCATAGCTGGTGTCATACTGGTACATTACAATCACCCTAATATTAATACTTCATCTAGTAGTTATCTGTACAGCTGTGGTACTTTTCCTGTAGTTGGCGCGCTGACTGATAGTTAATTTAACTTTGGTTAAAGAGAGCTACCTGGTTAGCTTACATGCAATTACTGATTATTACATTTGCAAAGGGGGAAAGGTGTAAAATAGTTATAACTCAGGAGAATTTTGACCGCGGAGTAAATTACTAGTTAGTGAAAAACGGGAGGGTTAGCAGGTCTGCATATTTGTGAGAAGATCAGTGTTTAACACACCAGCATTTAATTGTCTCAAGCAGTGAGATTAATAAAGTTCTAACGCTAGCAAACTAACTAAATGCCTGCGTCATGCTAGCACTACAGTTAACAGTTTAGCATTCATTCATCACTTCACCATCTTCGTAACCCTGCAAACATTCTACAGAGAAGCTAAAACGCTCAGACATCTTAGCCGTTTCTTTCATACACAGGTGGGGTATTTTGGCTAACTAGCAGCTATTCTCAGCTAAATTATCATCCAGTACCTCAGACCAGCCGGAAAGTTTGTGTGTAACCTTAACACGGTAACAGTAATAAATGTTACATATAGTAATAATTTTTCAGTCATATGTGAATTAGGTGAGTGAACATGTGTATACAGACCTTGTATTTAACGTCATTTCCCCTTAAATCCCCGAGGAGGATGAACCGTCATCAGCGGTGTGGGAGCTCCACTGCAGCCTACTGTATAGAATACGTATTGCACCATTAGACCTAAATCAATACTTCATGCGCTATTACTTGTGTCTGAATAAAGGAGGAACCAATCACACAGCTGGCTCCGCCCTATCGCCGTTTGGTTTATTATAAATGTCAGACATATATTTATGTCATATGTCTTTAATGAATTAATCTATGTTCTATCATAAATATGTGATATATCATATACAATACAATACTTAAACACACCTACATAACTAATTAATTTGTTCTAAACAATTGCACAAAACAATTACAAGGATGCTGATAGTGATATGGAAAAAAAACAAGAATAATATAAAATAAAGTATATATAAAATATAAATAAATAGATCAATAATAGAGCAAAATGTTAATTAATAAAGGCATGAGTTAAACAAACAAAGCGGGAAAAAAAACAATGATGGACTTCCTGACCAACAGACCTCAGAATGTTAGGATGGGGAACCAAACATCTGCATCTAGGTGTCACGTTTCACTACTATATGTCTGTGTCGGCCGTGTTTTCGAGGCATGATCGCGGAGGCAAGCTGACGGTTAACAAAGTCCTTTTATTTTCAAGAATAAACAAAACATAAACAAAACCCACTCCAACACAAACTAACGTATTTTAACGGTTGCCAGACGCCTGACTGGAGTCCAGCCAGGCTATTTATAGAACTAAACAAACACATTAATCAAATTAACTTCCCTCGGTTCAGGTGATCTTCTACGTCACCTGACCGAGGTGCAAACCGGGAAATGAAGTCAAACTTTAACAAAAACCAAACTACAACACAAAAGACAACATAAATATAAATGGCGCTCTGGCGCCATCTAGGGGTTAACCGTTACACTAGGCAGAAATTAAATCGTCATAAATCGTCCAAATTTCAAATAATTAAAAAAAATAAGTTTATTGGTTTGTTCCAACTGACAGACATGTATTTATGATCGAGTCCAGAGAAAATTTAAGCTTTTGATTTTAATCTACTTCAAATTCAAATCAAATTCAAATTTTATTGGTCACATACACAATCATACACAGTATAATATGCAGTGAAATGCTTTATACGACCGCCAGTGACCTTAAAAAAAAGAAAATAAAAGCTTGTACGTAAAATAAATAATCAATAAAAAGGAAATACTAAAGAAATAATTTTAACTAGTAAAATTAACTGTGCAATAAGGGCATAATAAAATATTGCAAAAATATAGAAATATAGGGTAGATAGAGTATATATGTATATAGAATTAAAGTGTCAGTGGTTGTGCAAATATGCATGAAAGGTGGCATGTGCAATTGTCCAGATGTATGAGTATTTAGTGCAAGTGTGTATGAATGTGTCCATGATTGTCCAGTCAGTGTTGTGAGCTTAAAAGATGTTATTAGTCCTGTGTGGAGGTGTGATTGTGATTGTGATTGAGAGACCTTATCGCCTGCGGGAAGAAGCTCCTCCTCAGTCTCTCTGTGTTGGCCTTTAGGGAGCGGAATCTCTTCCCAGACCGCAACAAAGAGAACAGTCCATTACTGGGGTGACTGAGGTCCTTCATGTTCTTCCTGGCCTTAGTCCAGCACCGCTTGCTGTAGATGGAGTGCAGGTCAGGGAGCTCAGTGCGGATGATGCGCTCGGCTGATCGCACCACCCTCTGTAGAGCTCGTCTGTCCTGCATGGTGCTGTTCCCGAACCAGGTCGAGATGTTTCCCGTCAGGATGCTCTCTATGGTGCAGGAGTAGAAGTTCCTGAGCACCTTGGAGGGCAGTCTAAAGTCTCTCAAGCGTCTGAGGTGGTAGAGACGCTGCCGGGCTTTTTTCACCACGGTGTTGATGTGACAGGACCATGACAGGTCCTGCGTGATATGAACACCGAGGTATCTGAAGCTGTCCACTCTCTCCACTGGGCTCCTGTTGATGACGGGGGTCTGGTAGTTCCTCTCCTGCTTTGTACTAAAGTCCACTATCAGCTCCTTTGTCTTACTGACGTTCAGGAGGAGATTGTTCCTCTGGCACCAGTTCTCCAGATTTCCAATCTCCTCTAGGTAGTCCGACTCATCATTGTTGGTGATCAGTCCGACCACCATCTTTAGCTGCAGCCTCGAAGCGAGCATAGAAGGTGTTGAGCTCGTCTGCCAGAGTCGCGTCCGCGTTCGTCATACCGGATGCTGGTGCTTTATAGTCCGTTATTGTTCTCAGTCCCTGCCACAGGCTCCTAGAGTCACTCTGTTGAAGCTGTGACTCTAGTTTTCTCCCGTAGCGCTGCTTCGCCTCTTTCACCGCCTTCCGGACGTTGTATGACGCAGCCTTGTACGGTTCCATGTCCCCCGACGCAAGTCCCGTGTTGTAGGCAGCTGTGCGAGATCTCAGAGCATCGCGGATGGTTTTATCCACCCACGGCTTCTGGTTGGGAAACGTTCTGATAGTCTTTTTCTCTACCGTATCGTCTGCCAGCTTTTCAATAAATCCCACAACCGCTTCCGTAAACACGCTGACGTCATCATCGGAGCTGTTTCTGAACATGTCCCAGTCTGCGTCATCGAGTGCGTCCTGTAACGCGGCCACCGATTGGTCCGTCCAGCGCGCGACCTCCCTCAGGACCGGAACTTCCTGTTTCAGCCTTTGTTTATATTTTGGCATGAGGAAGATGGCGGTGTGGTCGGATTTACCAAACGCTGGACGAGATTGTGCCTTGTAACCGTCTTTGACCGTGGTATAACAATGGTCCAGTGTCCTTTCGCCCCTGGTGGGGCAGGTGATGTGCTGATAAAAGTTCGGCGCTGCGCGTTTGAGGTTGGCACTATTAAAATCCCCCGCCACAATGAGCGCAGCGTCCCGGTGTTGTGTCTGGTGCTGTGTGAGCGCCTCATGCAGCTCGCATAAGGCCTTGTCTGTGTCTGCTTGTGGAGGAATGTAAACGGCACTGATTATGACCAATGTGAACTCCCGTGGAAGATAAAATGGACGACACATGATGGACAGTAGTTCCAGGTTTGGTGTGCAGGAGCGTGTAAGAGGAACAACGCTCGCGCTGTTGCACCAGCTGTTGTTCACCATTAAGCACACGCCGCCTCCCCTTGACTTCCCCGAGTCCCGCGTCCTGTCCATGCGGTGAACCGAGAAGAACTCTGCTGGTTGTATGGCGTGGTCTGGCACCGCTGGGTTCAGCCATGTCTCAGTGAAGCAGAGGAGATTGCAGTCCCGAATGTCTCTCTGGAACTTTATCCTGGCCCTGAGGTCATCGAGTTTGTTCTCCAGTGACTGGACGTTGGCGAGCAGGATGCTAGGCAGAGGTGTGCGGTGTGCACGGGCCCTGAGCCTGTTCCTGACACCGGCTCATCTTCCTCGAGGTCTCCGCTTCGCGTCGCGTCCATTGTTCTCCCTCAGGATCTCACTCGGCCAGCTCGGATCCGGAGTTAAAACCGTCGAATTGTGAGTACATTGTATACCAATAGAAACAAGAGTGTCTCTATCATACCTAATGTACTCAATGGTGGTGATTTTGCCGATTTTAAAACACTGAAAACTTACTTAAAGAACAAAAACAAAGAAAAGGTGGTCGGAGCAGTCGTGACGGCAGCCGAACTCACCGGCGCCATCTTGGAGAAAAAAGAAAAAAAAACTAGGTGTAAGTTTATTATTCTTCCACTTCAGTGAACTTAAAATTAACTAATGTTATTTACCTTAGCCTAGTCTACTGCACACACAATGGCCACAATGATGTGATATCCATACTTAAAAATACATATTCATTAAAACATTTGAATTGTACTGGTTTATTTTGTACATCAGCAAGCCTGCAATAATAATAATAATAATAATAATAATAATAATAATAATAATAATAATAATACCCAGCATAAAATGGTTATGAAGTTTTTTTCCCGCTTTGTTTAGTTAACTCATGCCTTTATTAATTAAAATTTTGCTCTATTATTTATCTATTTATTTATATTTTATATATACTTTATTTTATATTATTCATGTTTTTTCATATCACTATCAGCATCCTTGTAATTGTTTTGTGCATTGTAGAACAAATTAATTAGTTATGTAAGTGTGTCTAAGTATTGTATTGTATATGATACAGTATATCACATATTTATGATAG
This sequence comes from Channallabes apus, assembly GCA_030522415.1. Lineage (NCBI taxonomy): Eukaryota > Metazoa > Chordata > Actinopteri > Siluriformes > Clariidae > Channallabes > Channallabes apus. Next base: position 49,380,350 of record CM060110.1, on the reverse strand, counting down.
AACATAGATTAATTCATTATTTTACTTATATTATATATAAAATAATTAATTAATCTCTGTTCTATCATAAATATATGTCTGACATTTATAATAAACCAAACGGCTTGAAAATTAAGCAGATGAAGGTGATTTTAATCGTTGATAGTTTCTCTGCCAATGTTAACTAATGCATAGTACTGTAGACACGGCTTCCCCTGACCCAAGATGGCGGCGATGTTGACGTATGCTTAGAGGCCCAAGGCGACTTCTAGTCAGTATATATATCTATGGCGGAGAACAAGCCACAGAATGCAGGAAGCAGAGAGCATGTGTGTCATTAGTTTTTGTTGTAATTCTTTCATACCTTTCTGTTGTTGTCAATAAAGGCATAAGTTAAAGAACTGTCGGCTCTGCGTTACTACACTTTTCAAAGGTAAAGTGCAGGTTAATTTGTTTTATTTTTACTTTATATTTTGTATTAATTATTTTTAGATGAATATTTTTGTGTTGCATAATGAATCGTCTAAGTTTTCATTATTTCTTATGGGGGAAATTCACTTTGATATACGAGTGATTTGATACACACGCACGCTTCTGGAACAAATTATAATTATTAGATTCTGTTGTAATAACATATTTAATAATTTTTACTTTTCTTTCATCAGCTACTTCACCGGCTGGGTGTAGATATCAGGCTAATAGATCTAAAGTCTAATTCTGTACACTTGTACTGTTTGTGTTATTATTTTTTTTGCAGTCTGTTGAAAAGTGCTGAGGCGGAAGAAGCCTGTGGTTCTTTAACTGAGGTTCTGGGTACAAACCCTTTACTGCAGAGAGAACTGGATCTGAGTGGGAAAATATCTGGAGACTCAGGAGTGAAGCAGCTTTCTGTTCTACTGAAGGATCCACACTGCAGACCTGAGACACTCAGGTGTGTGTTCTGATTTCTGCACCTAATCTTGTTCTCCTTAGAACCAGAAGTTGGTGTTTCCACCTCACAGCTCCAGGCTGCTGGTGTTTTTTTTTTTTTTTCCTGGTAAATTATCTCTTAGAGTATGTGAATGTTTGTGAAGGACTGAAGTGCAGTGTGTGTTCCCTCCTCATGTCCAGCAATCACACCATAGACGCCGCATTCACCACCATCCTGACCAGGATAAGCCTCATCATTAAAAGGAATGTATATATTAGTATACACACATTTAAAACTAATTAATGCTGTAATCATAACTGCTGCACCAAAACATCTGGATTTGCTGTGAATCTGATGGATGTTTATGACACAGTGATGATAAAGAGTCTACTGCACTGTGTGTACAGCCTGGACAGAATAATTAGTTATAAATGTTTAATGTTTATGATGGTTGTTTATCTGTTCTGTATTTAAAGATCTGTGTCTCAGCTGTGTTCTCTGTCTGCAGGCTGAGTAAGAGCGGTATTACAGAGAGAGGCTGTACTGATCTGATATCAGCTCTTACTTCAAACCCTTCACACCTGACAGAGCTGGACCTGAGTGAGAACACCCTGGGAAATGCAGGAGTGAAACAGATCTCTACTCTACTGAAGAGTTCATCCTGTAAACTCCAGAAACTTGTGTATGTCAGTTAATAGCAGAAGTTACTGGATCAGTGATATTTTTACTTCACTTTCAGTATATTTGTATCCTGTAGGAACTGATTATAGAGTCACTCATTCAGCAGTGCATTTAGATTAATCTTAGTCAGTAGTGGTTAAAGGTTAAAGTTAACAATGTTTACCTTCTTGTTCCTTCTCCAGACTTTCAGACTGCAGTATAACAGGTGAAGGATACACTGCTCTGGTTAAAGCTCTGATGTCAAACCCCTCATCACACCTGATAGAGCTGGACCTCAGAGGGAACGACCCTGGAACATCAGGACTGAAGGAACTCAGGAATTTGATGAAAAATACAAAATGTAAACCAAAGACTTTGAGGTGAGATTTTTTTCCCCATATTTGTAAAATCCAGCCTTAAATTCTCTGTAACTTTTCATTGTTGTGTAAAGCCACAGCTGTGAATTCAGTCGTCAGTGATGTTTTAAATTAATGTTTATTCAAAATCTGCTGATCACAGGGTCAAGTGTTCCAACCGCCCCCTTATCTTACCCCAGATACCTTACCTCAGGGTGATTACATGGGGCTGATGAGAATCACACAGTACATATAGAGACTCATATGTACATCATATCATATCAAAAGACGTAGATCAACTTTTTATTGGCTACAAATTACATCATCCACCATCACCTCATACCTGATAACTCCCAGATCTCATCATACCATAGTCTTGTTCTTATACTGCAGTGTACAATCTTTATTTTATTCCCCCCTTTATCTCCTTCAGTGATGTATACAGGAGTTTCCAAAACATATTTTTTGTTGTAGGCAAGAACTAAATTAGACACTTTGGCCATATTCAGATTATTATTATTATTACTATTATTATTATTATTATTATTATTATCAGGTGATCCATGTGTGTATTAGTAAATGTTAATGACACTGTTGATTAGTAACACTGTTCACTACTTCAGTTGGACTGTTCTACACTGTTCAGCTGATCAGTACATATCTAAAGCCCCCACTGCCCCCAGTGCACTACACAACTGCATGGACACAGATTTTTCTATAATGTCCTAATTAATTCCAGTTTAAATAAGGAATCGTTTAAAATTGCAGTTTTAAAACATTAACACTGCATTGCTGTAAATATAATTAGTTTTAGCATTTATTCAGTTCAATTCGATTCGATTCATTTTTATGTATATAAGACTTTTAACAGAGGTCATTGTCACAAAGCAGCTTTACTGAATCTGAATAAAATGAGGGAAATCAGTATAAAATGTGTGAGAGAATATGTATAAATCAGACATATACAGATATATAAATGTATCTGTTCTCTCTCTCTCTCTCTCTCTCTCTCTCTCTCCAGGTTGTTGAAAAGTCCTGATGCACAGAGAGCTTGTGATCATCTGACTGGTGTTCTGGGTATAAACCCCACACTGCAGACGGATCTGAATCTGAGCGGGAAAATAGACGGAGACTCAGGAGTAGAGCAACTCTGTGTTTTACTGAAGGATCTACTGAAGGATCCACACTGCAGACCTGAAACACTTCAGTAAGAACTATTATTCTGTAATCATCTGGAAACTTCCATTACTAATGTAAATGTTGAATGGTTTGTTTTCAGGTTTGATTGGTTGAGTTTCTGTGCTTTTAGTACTAGTGAGTAGTTTAAAGAGAACAGGCTGTAAGTAGAGAACTGATTTCAGATTAAATCACCAAAGCACTTCAATACACACAGAACACAGACAATGGAGTATTAATGGGAGATTTTCTAGCCATAAAGCCAGAGTTAAGTGTGATGAATTGTTCTTTCAGACTCAGTGAGTGTAATCTGACAGAGAGAGGATGTTCAGCTCTGCTCACAGCTCTCAGATCAGAATCCTCCACCCTGAGGGAGCTGAATCTGAGTAAGAACAGGATTCAGGATTCAGGAGTGAAGCTGCTCTCTGCAGAACTGAAGAATAAACACTGGAAACTGCAGACTGTCAGGTAACGTCTAATTACTACACACACATCTAATACACTGACAGTACTGAACTCTCGGCCCTTTCACACAGACAGTGTGGGAATATTGTAGCGTCATCACACCTTGGTGTTCTGTATAAAAGTAATGGAGGTGGAATCGGGGCTCGTTGTTGTTGTCATGGCTTTAATCCGGGAGCAGAGATAGTGATGAGGCTGAGAGTAAATGTGGGGGAAAGTGAGACACACCATCGTGGAACATGTGAGGTGTGTGATGTGTGTAACACACCACTGGGAGGTTTAAACTGAATGAATCTTAGTCAGGAGTGAACAACTTAACAAAAGAATGTAAGTTCGTACTAACAGGTAACTTTAGATGTTCTTTGAGTTCATTTTGTTATTCTTCAATCCATTCGAATGGTAGTTTTCCGTTTTCTTCCACGTCTTTCTGGTTTTTGTCTTAATTTTAAAGCTTAAAAATTATTTGGTATCATTTTCTGCACTTCTTTGTATTTTTTCCATCTCTAATCAACTTTTGAATCAAAGTACGCTGTTCTTCTGAACAATGTCTGGACGACCCATTTTACTCTGATTTTCAGAGAGAAACACACAGGACAACCTTTTCTGCATTTATCCTTAAATAATGGGAATTTGTTTGACTCCTGTTTTTCACAGAATAATTTACCTCCAATCGAACTCCACACTGCTATTTTTTTGAACAGGTTAATTGTTTTTTTCACTTACATTAAACTAATAATACATTCATCACATTTTTCTTCATGTTGTGATTCAGAATAAAATGTACAGGGAGTCCAATGCATTTATGTGATTTAAATTTAAAGTTATTATATGGAAATGGAGCTTTACTCACTTTTTTCAACACACTGCTATTATTTTGAACACCACTGTATATGAAATTGAGTGTGCATAACTGTTTGTTTTAGATTCAGCCCTTCACCATTTCATACGCCCGTGTTTTACACTCCACTGTGTACGTGCGGCAAACTGACAGGTGGCACTGATGCTTTCACAAACTGCCATTCACTCAAGAGTAGGGCAGAAAAACCTCTAATTGTTTCTTTACATTTTATTTCAATTCAATTCAATTCAATTCAATTTTATTTATATAGCGCTTTTAACAATGGTCATTGTCTCAAAGCAGCTTCACAAAAATTAAAGAAAAAAAAAAAAAAATTATATATTATATATATATATATATATATAGAACAATTATATATAAAGTAATAAATAAATAAATAAAATTATAATAGAAAATAAATAAATAAAAACAAATAATAATAATAATTATAGAAAAGAAAATAATTGGAAGTGTGGATGTGTGAGAAAAATGTGCAGATAATAATAATGAGACGAATGAATGAAATGTCTCTGATGAGCAAGCCAAGGGTGACGGCGACGGTGGCAAGGAAAAACTCCCTGAGATGGCATTAGGAAGAAACCTTGAGAGGAACCAGACTCAACAGGGAACCCATCCTCATTTGGGTGATAACAGATAGAAATGATATAACATCTTGTGTGTTGTGCAGGTGAAAATTCAATATGACAGAAATTATTTAAATTGTCATGAAGACCAGTTCAGCATAGGGACGAGTCAGTAGGTGTAGAGGGCAGATGAGGTCTGGATCACTGGAAGCACAGCCTGGTGTCGTTCGTGCCGGCATGAAGAACCACAGCTCCAATGTTCCTCCTCAGGGCAGCAGGCACCTGTGCAGCAACATCAAGAACACGTGCACCAGGTAAACAGCGTGTGTGCACCTTACCTTTAGCCGTGGTAGCACGCACGTGACGAACGATGGAGTCTCCGATGACCAGGACGTCGTGTGCCGTCTCGCGGAGAGGAGCGAAGCGGTTTTGGGTCGAGATGTCGAAGACGGGTGGTGGTGGTGGAGAGGTCCTCGCCCGGGGCTTGGCGTGCTTCTTCCGCTGCTGCTGTATCCAGGGTCCGTGGTATCCCGGCGCCGGGGTGTAGGAACACTGGGCGGGATGCGTCCTTGGTGTGTTGGACCTGGGCAGAGAAACACGCGGGGTTGAGGTTGTAGGAGAATTCTCATGCCGAGAATTTACCTGGGACAGGTGAGTGTCGGTCCGCGTCGATTCCAGCGTGGCTTTCCGCTGCTGTAACCGGGCCAGCTTCACCTGTAGCTCACGGATCAGCTTCTCCACGGCCTCCAGCTCCAAATCCACCGAGTGCAGCTCCAATGTCTCCTCACCTGCACTCAGAGGCAGAATCACAACCGACATGGTGTCTAAACACGGAAAATAATCGGTGTGAGGAAGCGAAAACAAACTTTACAAACAAACAAACAAACGTGATAGCCGGGCTAGCGATGCTAATGCTAATTAGCGATGCTAATGCCGGCTAAAAGCGGTGTGCTGCAAAACAATTTAAAACTTAACGATATAACACGCGTTTCGAGTAAATATATTATAAGATACTTATCCGTTTTATGTACACTCTTCGTAAGGGGACGAAAAAGTTTAAAAGTTGGTCAGTATGGTGGAGCTCGGAAAAAAGCAGCTTCTCAGTGTCCTCGTACGGAGGAAGTGACATCAGATTTCCTCCTCTGCAGCAAAATGCTTTCATCCTCTCTCCAATTTCAGTTTCTTTTTGAAGTCATTTTGATCAGATTCTGACAGTCCTGTTCACAGCATCATTATAGGGGCTTTAAACAGTTGTGATTTCTAGGAGTGATCCTGAGACATTTGGTGAATACAGGCCCTTATGTTCACCTGGCCACGCCTCTCCAAATATTTCTGTTCTGAGTGGATGAAATTCCCACATATTATCCTGCTTTGATCACAAATTAGAATCGGGGCACTAACAAGGTAACTGACCCACATGATGAGAAAAATGTGATGTAAAAATAGTGATAGAAAACTGTGCAAATATCACCAGCATTCTGGTTTAGTTTTTATTTTCCGCACCCACTGTGCTGCTCCTGGTGAGATTCTGCCCTGGACAGCTGCCCATGTCACCCCTACCTCAGTCTGCATCTGGTTATGTTTTCTGTGTTAGAGATGGACAATTCTCCATCGTGTATCCCAAGAGAAACTCATATGTTTTCTGCTGTAACCAAACGTAGTTATTACACATTTTTATGACACGGTGTCGGGGGAGGGGCAAACATAATGCATTACTTTAGATAGCTGCTGATAAAATCATTATTTTACTTTTATATAAAAATAATAAGTAATAGTAATGTACATTGCCCGGCCAAAACACACTCAATTTCAGAAGCGTCCAATTATTGGGCTGCATAAACTGAATGAATCTTAGTCAGGAGTGATCAACTTAACAAGAGAATGTAAGTTATGTGAGAGTCCAGTTTGTGAGTTTAAAGCCATAAAGAAGCAGCTGCATGTTGACGGGGCATAGAACAGAACCACCTGCATAGCAAAATTACAGCACTGAGCAAAAGTCTTGACAGATCTGGTGACTGTGACGTGTGTGAAAATCCCAGTAGATCAGCAGTCACAGTTTTCTCACTTTGTTTGGAAGTGGACTGAGATCACGTCTCTCAAATGTTCTTGAACTTGAGTGTGATTGCTGTGTTCTCATCTGTCTAAAGAACCACAACCAGGGGGAAATATAGTAGGGTTAGATTCAATCTTAATAAATGTTCCATATGTCAAACACCAAAATGAACCAAAAGAGAATAAAAGACTTTTATCCCCTTTACCCCTTATATTGACTTACTTTTGTTCCAGACTTTCAGACTGCAGTATAACAGGGGAAGGATACACGGCTCTGGCTGAAGCTCTGAAATCATCTCACCTAATAGAGCTGGATCTCAGAGGGAACGACCCTGGAGACTCAGGAGTGAAGCTGCTCACTGATTTACTACAGGATCCAGACTGTACACTGAACACACTGAGGTGAGGAAAACAATCAACAAACAAACTAATGAATAACTCACTAAATCAATAAATCAACAATCTAGATGCTGACTGAAAATGATTTAATTCTGCTGAATGATTTAATTACAATTATTCAGTGTCACTATATCACATCGTAATGTTAAAGGGTTTTCTGATTATCCAGGAAAAAGTTCTGAATAGAGTTTTGTGTTGAATAAACCTAAACAATAACTCTACAGACTGTTATTAACTAATTATGTAAATGAATAATAATTTATTAAGTAATGATGATTATTGTGCACTAATTCTGTAGCTGATACAGCCGGATACAGATACACATTAAAATCAGAAACTGAATCACAGCTAAAGCACATAACCATCAGTTCCTTGTTGTTTCCATACACAGTTATTAATGTGCTGATGTTATTTACTCTACAGGTTGTTAAAAAGTGCTGATGCAGAGGAAGCCTGCAAGTGTCTCACTAACATTGTAGGTAAAAACCCGTTACTGCACAAGGAGCTGGATCTGAGCAACAGAACAACTGAAGACATTAAAGTGAATCAGCTCTCGGCTTTGCTGCAGGATCCACATTACAGACTGCAGACACTCGGGTAAGACACAACTCTACATGTGGGGATCGAACCGAGTGTAAACAGTTAAACACTTTTCTCTTAACATTCCAGGACATTTAGATAAATTTACTATAGATAGTGATGTAATGGCTGATTTATAGGTGTACATCTGATTTCATATTTTTCTCTTTATACATCAACACAATGGATTTTACATGGAGCAGTTAAGATGTAATTTAAGTGTAAACCCCTTTAATTCAAAATAAACATGAATATTACACTAACCCTTTATAAATTATAGAAAAAAAACAGTGCCTCTATTTTGATAAGCTCAAAAGTAATGGAACAAACTAGCACAGACATTAGACAATTTTTAACACCTGGATGCAAATCCATTGCAGTTTAGAATCCATGGACATCCCCAGATGTTGACCTTTAATGCATCTGTTTTCAGCTTGTTTTTGGGTCTTTCTGCCTTCTGTCCTCTACTTTCAGTGAGTGAAAAGATCGGATCAGACTCATTCATGAAAACATTGAAATTCACTTTGTAATTACTATTTTTCTAAAAATTAACCATATTATTGTCAAGAGTAAAGATACAAAAAGCACTCAAAGTACAGTTAAATGTACTCCTTTCTATAATAGACGCAATTTTTGTCCTACTTTTAGGAGTAGGAACGAGAGCAGTTTATCAACATTCTTAAAATAGGAAATCACTCCTATATTCACTAAAATGTAGGAGCGCTCCGGAGGTGCCCTAACTGGTTAGGAGTAGCGAGGAAACGGTGTTCAGGCAGAGAAACGCTGCGGAGAGACGTTTTAGTAGCATTGACGCAGAGCTCATAAAAGACACTTTGGGCGAAAATTTACATTTTTTTTTTTTGGTAACTTATCACGTGGAGTATGTAACTGGTTAATGAACATGTCATATGCTGGTGACCGATACGTACAGATTCATACATTAATGAAAAACAAACTGCTTGACTTCACATAGCCGTCTTCTAATAGTAACAGTACTAACAGGTAACTTTAGATGTTCTTTGAGTTAATTTTGTTATTCTTCAATCCATTCGAATGGTAGTTTTCCGTTTTCTTCCACGTCTTTCTGGTTTTTGTCTTAATTTTAAAGCTAAAAAATTATTTGGTATCATTTTCTGCACTTCTTTGTATTTTTTCCATCTCTAATCAACTTTTGAATCAAAGTACGCTGTTCTTCTGAACAATGTCTGGACGACCCATTTTACTCTGATTTTCAGAGAGAAACACACAGGACAACCTTTTCTGCATTTATCCTTAAATAATGGGAATTTGTTTGACTCCTGTTTTTCACAGAATAATTTACCTCCAATCGAACTCCACACTGCTATTTTTTTGAACAGGTTAATTGTTTTTTTCACTTACATTAAACTAATAATACATTCATCACATTTTTCTTCATGTTGTGATTCAGAATAAAATGTACAGGGAGTCCAATGCATTTATGTGATTTAAATTTAAAGTTATTATATGGAAATGGAGCTTTACTCACTTTATTCAACACACTGCTATTATTTTGAACACCACTGTATATGAAATTGAGTGTGCATAACTGTTTGTTTTAGATTCAGCACTTCACCATTTCATACGCCCGTGTTTTACACTCCACTGTGTACGTGCGGCAAACTGACAGGTGGCACTGATGCTTTCACAAACTGCCATTCACTCAAGAGTAGGGCAGAAAATCCTCTAATTTTTCTTTACATTTTATTTCCTCCTCTGCAGCAAAATGCTTTCATCCTCTCTCCAATTTCAGTTTCTTTTTGAAGTCATTTTGATCAGATTCTGACAGTCCTGTTCACAGCATCATTATAGGGGCTTTAAACAGTTGTGATTTCTAGGAGTGATCCTGAGACATTTGGTGAATACAGGCCCTTATGTTCACCTGGCCACGCCTCTCCAAATATTTCTGTTCTGAGTGGATGAAATTCCCACATATTATCCTGCTTTGATCACAAATTAGAGTCGGGGCACTAACAAGGTAACTGTCCCACATGATGAGAAAAATGTGATGTAAAAATAGTGATAGAAAACTGTGCAAATATCACCAGCATTCTGGTTTAGTTTTTATTTTCCGCACCCACTGTGCTGCTCCTGGTGAGATTCTGCCCTGGACAGCTGCCCATGTCACCCCTACCTCAGTCTGCATCTGGTTATGTTTTCTGTGTTAGAGACGGACAATTCTCCATCGTGTATCCCAAGAGAAACTCATATGTTTTCTGCTGTAACCAAACGTAGTTATTACACATTTTTATGACACGGTGTCGGGGGAGGGGCAAACATAATGCATTACTTTAGATAGCTGCTAATAAAAGCATTATTTTACTTTTATATAAAAATAATAAGTAATAGTAATGTACATTGCCCGGCCAAAACACACTCAATTTCAGAAGCGTCCAATTATTGGGCTGCATCAAGCAAAGAAAACAACTAAGGAGATCTGAAATAACTGAAACTGGGTTAAGAACACTTCCACACTTTATCAAAACCTGGAAGGATAGTGCTGAACCGTCAACTCTGTGGAAGAACAAAATCATGAATGGAGATCACTTTAACACTTGGTGAAGTTCCATGGTAAAAACATCAACACACACGCACACACACACACAATATGATGAGAACTTGCAGGATTGGGACTAAACAGCTGTGTGTCCATAAGAAAACCACTGGTTAGTGAGACTCATCAGAAAAAAGGCTTCAGTTTGTTAGGGATCATAAAGACGGGACTTTGGAGCGATGGAAAAAGGTCATGTGACCTGATGAGTCCAGATTGAGCCTATTTCAGAGCGATGGGCGTGTCAGGGTAAGAAGGGAAGCGAGTGAAGCGATGAACTAGAAGAGACTAACCTGACCTCCTCCTCCTCCTCTCTCTCTCTCTCTCTCTCTCTCTCCAGGTTGTATAATAAAGGCCGTATTACAGAAGATGATTTTGCGACTCTGATTTCTGCTCTGGTTTTAAATCCTTCCCACCTGAGAGAACTGAATCTAAACAGGAATAAACCAGGAGAGTCTGGACTGAGAAACCTGTGTGATTTCCTGAAGAATCCGAAATGTAAACTGCAGAAACTAATGTGAGTAATTAACCTATATGTTTTAAAACTATTAGTCTATAAATAATGCAGATCTACTATAACACTAATAATCTTTTAGCGATTTAATATTCTTTATTATGTATGATCAGTTTAGAAATACTTTCTGAATATTTTATTGACTTATGTATGTATAATATTATAAAACTGCTATGTAATATATATATACAGTGTAAGCATGAGGTCCTTCCCTGATTTACACCAAACATGTGCTGGGTATAAACATATGGTTTATTGTTGTACAGAAACAGCATCTATATAAATCTCTGTGTAACGCCACATTTGTTTTTAATATTTCTTATATTTAAGCTAGATGTTGTCTTTTTCCATATGAGAGAGAGTCGTATTGTGAGAGCCACAGAGAGCATCCTCAGTCCATCTGTTTACTCGGTGGGAAAACTGGTGATGATCTACAGTAGATCAGCTGTGATAGTGTGTTTGATCTGGTTGTGTACTAGATGTTCAAGCATTTAAAATGACACGGATGAGAGCAACTGGCCAAGAGTCATTGAGACATGTCCCTGTCTGTTTCTTTGGGACGGGCACACTGTAGTGGATTTGAGGCAGGAAGGGACTGTGCATGTGGACAGAGAGAGGTTGAAAATGTGTGTAAATACCCCTGATAGTTGTGAAGCACAGGTCTGGAGTCAGGTCAGGTCCAGCAGCTTTCTATATGTTGATGCTACAGAGGGCCGTCACACCTCATGAGTGCTCAATACAACAGTGTGTGGAGCGTCAGACAGGTCAAAACTGGCTGGAGGTTGATTATTGTCTTTGTCAAAGCCAGAAGTTGTTAAGATCCTCCACCTGGTTTCCAGTGTTGTTAGTTGGTGTAGACTGTGTGTGATTTTTCCTTTTGTAATCTGTGATGGTCTGGATGCCTTGTCACATCCTTCATGGATTTGTGTTACTATTAATGTCCTCTTCTATCTGAGGTTTGTAGTTGCATTTATCAGACCTGATGTCTCTCTTGAGGTTTGTGCAGACAGTGCTGCAGGCTGAGAGATCTCATGATTTGAAGGTCATGTCTCATATTTCAGATGTTTGACTTCGCTGTTCGTCCATGGATCCTCATTTGGGTCCCTCAGATGCTTTTGGTAACAGTGACATTGTCAGCACAGTGGTTAATGTAAGACAGTGCAGATGAAGTGTCCACCTCCAGGTCTGTCTCATGGACAATTATATTCCATTCTGTATGTTCAAAACATAAGTTCTAGTGCTAGCTTAGCGTTAGCATGTAGCAGCATGTATAATGCCATGACAACAGTGACTGTATGTTCCCTAGACGAGTGAAACGGTCAGAAATTAAGCATTAAATATTCCAAGTATGGAGAGCAGAATGTACGAGTGTGTTCATGTTGGTGCATCATGTGTCATTAATGTAAACACAGAGCTCTGTCGGCACGATGAAGTGAGCGGCCTGCTGGCTCCACTGTGGTATTCAGTATGTTGTGGTTCAGCCGAGTCTCCATAAAAATCTAAATACAGCCTCGTTTATGGTCCTCTGTGTAGCGATGGTCAGTCTGAGCTTCTGTTACCTACTGATCTCACTTTATTTATTTACAGGTCCTTCTCAAAAAAATCTGCATATTGTGATGAAGTTCATTATTTTCTGTAATGTACTGATAAACATTAGACTTTCATATATTTTAGATTCATTACACACAAGTGAAGTAGTTCAAGCCTTTTATTGTTTTAATATTGATGATTGTGGCATACAGCTCATGAAAACCTAAACGCCCTATCTCAAAAAATTTGCATATCAATAAAAGGTTCTCTAAACGAGCTATTAACCTAATCATCTGAATCAACTAATTAACTCTAAACACCAGCAAAAGATTCCTGAGGCTTTTAAAAACTCCCAGCCTGGTTCATTACTCAAAACCGCAATCATGGGTAAGACTGCCGACCTGACTGCTGTCCAGAAGGCCATCATTGACACCCTCAAGCAAGAGGGTAAGACACAGAAAGACATTTCTGAACGAATAGACTGTTCCCAGAGTGCTGTATCAAGGCACCTCAGTGGGAAGTCTGTGGGAAGGAAAAAGTGTGGCAGAAAATGCTGCACAACGAGAAGAGGTGACCGGGCCCTGAGGAAGATTGTGGAGAAGGACCGATTCCAGACCTTGGGGGACCTGCGGAAGCAGTGGACTGAGTCTGGAGTAGAAACATCCAGAGCCACCGTGTACAGGCGTGTGCAGGAAATGGGCTACAGGTTGCAAATTTTGCATGTCATTCGGAAATCAAGGTGCCAGAGTCTGGAGGAAGACTGGGGAGAGGGAAATGCCAAAATGCCTGAAGTCCAGTGTCAAGTACCCACAGTCAGTGATGGTCTGGGGTGCCATGTCAGCTGCTGGTGTTGGTCCACTGTGTTTTATCAAGGGCAGGGTCAATGCAGCTAGCTATCAGGAGATTTTGGAGCACTTCATGCTTCCATCTGCTGAAAAGCTTTATGGAGATGAAGATTTCATTTTTCAGCACGACCTGGCACCTGCTCACAGTGCCAAAACCACTGGTAAATGGTTTACTGACCATGGTATTACTGTGCTCAATTGACCTGCCAACTCTCCTGACCTGAACCCCATAGAGAATCTGTGGGATATTGTGAAGAGAAAGTTGACAGACACAAGACACAAGAATCTGCAAAAGGATTCCCGACCAAGTATTGAGTGCAGAACTGAACATAATTATTTGAACGTTGACTTTTTTTGTATTAAAAACACTTTTCTTTTATTGGTCGGATGAAATATGCTAATTTTTTGAGAGGGATTTGGGGTTTTCATGAGCTGTATGCCACAATCATCAATATTAAAACAATAAAAGGCTTGAACTACTTCAGTTGTGTGTAATGAATCTAAAATATATGAAAATCTAATGTTTATCAGTACATTACAGAAAATAATGAACTTAATCACAATATGCTAATTGTTTGAGAAGGACCTGTATATATTTATTTATGCCCAGGCAGTGTATTAACCCAGTAACCCAGAATGACGAAGTACATTCTTTTCTCTCTCTCTCTCTCTCTCTCTCTCTCTCTCCTGCAGACTCTGTAATTAAAATCACGTTTAGTATTTAATAAATTGTACAGTTGAGTTTTGTATTATAACCCTAATGGTTATGTTTTTTAGTTCTCACCCAGTCATATGAGTCTGGTAAAAACAGAAGAATGTGTGTATGAAGAGCACAAACCACAGTTTAATATAGTAGTTTATAATACTACTTTAGTCATTTCTATATCTTTCCTTTCTCTGTTGGACTAAACAGTATTTTCTCTCTGCAGACTGTGTAAGAGTGTAAGTGGGAAATCCTGCACTGATGTGGTTTCAGCTCTCTGTACAAATCCATCACACATCAGAGAGCTGGATCTGAGGTGGTGTAGACTAAGAGACTCAGGAGTGGAGAAGCTCTGTGATCTACTGAAGAAACACGAGTGTAAACTGGAGACACTGAGGTGAGTAACTCAGTGATGTGATGAAACAGCTTTAATAACATGCAGTAACAATTACAAAGCTCTCGCCAGCACTAACAAGTAATGTCTAACTAACATGTCTAACCTGCTGTTTAGATCTGATTTATTATCAGTAATAAAGAGTAAATAAGGATTTATTTGAGGAGGATGTGGGATTAGGAACAAGTAGTGAGAGGTAGACACTCACTAAAGGACACCAGAAAAACATCCACACTGGACGTCTCATGACCGGCCGAATTTGTTATGTGTTAGATCTTAAGATGTCCACAGAGAGACATATTTTCCATGGACAGATCAGAACCTCACAAGGACATTTAGATTACATTCAGAATTAGTTAGAAAGACATTTATTTCTAGATGATTATTGGACATTCAGGTTAGAATTTCTTTTTGTCCTGTGTAGGACAAGTTTTGAATTGTAGCTATCAGTAATTTAGAGAACTCTTAATGTGGACATTAAATTTATACATAAACACCAATATTTACTAAAATAATGACAAATGTATTTATTTTAAGCATTGCTGTTCCAACATTCATGACCAATTACTGTAAACAGGTTCAGAGCTATTTAAAGTGGTACACACATCTTCAGCAAATAAACACAATTCAAAAATAAAACAATAAAAAATATATATGATAAATATAATAGTACATTACTAAGTCCTACTGAATTATTTTCTTTAGCAGATTACAAAATGTGAAAATGATCAATACCCAGTGGTGGATGAAGTACATGAATCCTGTAGTTGAGTAAAAGCAGAGATCCCCTCGGTAAAATATTCAGTGCTTTCAGGGGGCCCTCGGCCCTGCTATAGGACCTTTAAAGGGAAATGGGTGCATGGGAGCCTACTTTTAGAAGGCCCTCTTTGGCCCTCCTATTATGGTCCTGGATTCTGTCTACCAGGGGGTCCTAGGGAGGAGGGGGGCTTTTAGAGGGCTCTCTGATTATGAGGGCCCTACTAGGAGGCCCTAGGGAGGAGGGTGTAGTGTACCTTTAGAGGGCCATCTGATTACAAGGGCCCCTACCATGGGGCCCCTGGCCTCTGAGGGGAGGGGACGGGGGTGTGTTAACAGCCTTACAGAAGGCCCTCTGACTAGGGAGCGGTAGCATGTTGGGGTGGAGGCGGTTAACCTGCCCGATGAGTGGCCCCCAGACCAGTGTAGCAGTGTAAGAGTTTGACCAGTGTAATCACTCCCAGGGCTGTAGTGGAGGCTAAACGCAAGTAAACACGGTTTACCCACCTCTGAAATTTCAGAATTAGAGTTTACCCATACACTGGAGATGGCTTTCATGGCACACTTCTGGAATACAATATTACAGAGGTTCCAAGCCACCAGCCTGCAGTTGCAGAAGCCAGACATTAACGTATGTACAGCTAAATGTCTACTGTCATCTTTACGAGACTTTGTGGCAGCACAAAGAGACAATTTTGAGGTATTTGAAGCGGCCGCTTTAAATATCACCACTACTGTCTCCCAGGACTATAGGCATGACCTCCAGCGCACAAAGAAGCGTCCACGAATGTTTGATGAAAGTGCAGAGCCAGGTGTTACACTTAATGGTAGAGACGACTTTCGGATTGAAACATTCAACGTTGTTATCGACAAACTTGTGTCTTGTCTTAATCATCGTTTGAGTGCGTACACACACGTAACTGAGCTATTTGGTGCTCTTTACCCATCTGAAAATATGTCCAACAGTGAGCTCACTTTAAAGGCTAACTCACTCGTTGCAGCATATCCTTCAGATCTGAACATGAGCCTGGCAGATGAACTGATGCTGTACAAGTCATTCATGTCAGAAAAAGAGACATGCCCAAGTAAAATGCTCAGAACAATGATGGATTTAGATTTGCAATCAACCTTTCCAAATGTGTACATAGCACTTCGACTTTTTTTGACCCTGCCTATTACAAACTGTGAAGGGGAGCGCTCACTTTCCAAACTCACTCGCATTAAAAATGAACTCAGGATTAGGATGTGCCAAAACCGCCTGAATTCACTGTCACTTCTGGCCATCGAATCAGAGTTGGTTAGACAGTTTAACTTTGATGAATTAGTGGATGACTTTGCCAGAAGGAAGAGTAGAAAGAAAGTTATGTAAGGTAGGAGATTGACAGATGGGTTAGGGTTAGTGTTTGACAGGTGGTTTAACATTTTCATATATATTTTTTTAACCTTTTCACAAAATATCTATAATTAGACCTAAATGTTATCCATATTATACAAAATGGTGACTTGGAGTAGGAACAGTAAAATTAAATGTTATTTCTCCCTTTACCTCCATAAAAAGTCCCTAAAGTTTCACAACTGGTTCATGATGAATTATTTTCCAAATGTATCAAAATCTCCCTCCTTCCCCCTTAACGTGACACATGCTGATTATATTATAATCCGCCCCTGCTGATTATCATTCGAGATCCAACTTACTGTATCAACTTAAGCCACCTTCTTTTCACTTTTTCCGAGGTAAAAAGCAGCAAAATATAGTTTTGTCAACATCATTCTGCTTTTACAACACGGTACGCGTACGCCGCACTAGTTTGAACCCACAAGTGGCATGATGACGTAGCAACTAGCCATCCCAGACAATGCTGACGTTTTTATTTTTTTGAGGAGGGGCCTCGCGAACGTTGTGCCCAGGGGCCCACACAACCCATAATCCGTCCCTGGCCCCCAAGTTGCACCATTTCGTGAGCTGAATGGGCGGCGCGTTGTCATGAAGAAGACACACTTCACTTTTGTTCACCCGGGTGACCATTTTGGTTTTGACCCTCTAGTGGCATCATGTGGAAATACACTGCGGGTTTTTTAAACAAGAAGAAATGTTCACAAACACACCCATTTCCAGAGACATGATTTGGGCAAATATGGATTATATCACACGAGTTGTAATAAAAGTCAAGACATCAGTTGAACACGTGTGGGTCTCACCACGTCACCATGAGCTTACTCATCAACTCTTTACTTTATAATTAATAGTTTATTTTACGCTTCTATATGGAGCGATATCGCGGACAATATTCAAATGCAATTGCAAATTGCATTTGCAATTGCGTTTCCCATATGTGCACGCACAAACTGCGCCATAATTCAAATGCAATTGCAAACTTTGCATCACCGTTTGCTGATTCGCCTTTGCGAGCGCACACTGACTGCCAAATTTCAAATGAAAAAACAAAGTCCATTTGCATTTGTATTTCCCAGGTCTTACATGTCATGAACCTGTCATATTTAAATATCAAAATCAATTACCACATTTGCTTTTTCACTTTCTCTGCGCCGCGCGTCAAGCCGGCCAAAATTCAAACGCAATCGCTAATCCATTTGCAATTGCATTTCCAACACGTTACACAGAAACCTGTCAATCAGCGTCAGGGGCGGGTCTATACTGTGGGGCGGGATTGTATGGGGAGTGACGTCACTCGCAGTCGCCGACCAAGAGGGGGATATTTGAGCACTGGAGGTGAACCGAGATTATCTCATTTGTTTATCAAGAAATAAACACACAAAAATGACAAATCGCATATTTTCTTGCTCCGGAGTGGACAGAGAAGTTTTTACAAATAAAAATATTTTTAGATCTTCTCCTGTTCCAGCCTGCTGGAGCTAAATCTTTCAGAAACGCTGCGTACCGGTGTTATGCGCTAAAATGCCTCCCTGCCACGGATTGCTTTCATTTCCACCACATTCTTTCATTTCCACCACAGATTTTCAATTGGATTAAGGTCTGGACTATTTGCAGGCCATGCCATTGACATTATATGTCTTTCCTGTAGGAATGTTTTCACAGATTTTGCCCTATGGCACGATGCATTATCATCCTGAAAAATGATGCTACCATCACCAAACATCCTTTCAATTGATGGAATAAGAAAAGTGTCCAAAATCTCAACATAAACTTGTGCATTTATAGAAGATGTAATGACTGTCATGTCTCCCATACCTTTACCTGACATACAACCCCATATCAATAATGATTGTGGAAATTTGCATGTTTTCTTCAGGCAGTTGTCTTTCCTTAAATTTCATTGGAACGGCACCAAACAAAAGTTCCAGCATCATCACCCTGCGCAATGCAGATTCGTGATTCATCACTGAATCTAACTCTCATCCAGTCATCCGCAGTCCAAGATTGTCTTTCTTTAGCCCACTGAACCCTTGTTTTTTTTCTGTTTAGATGTTAATGATGGTTTTCTTTTGGCTTTTCTGTATGTAAATCCCATTTCTTTTAGGCGATTTCTTACTGTCCGCTCACAGACATTGACTCCACTTTCTGCCCATTTGTTCCTCATTTGTTTTGTTGTGCATTTTCTGTTTTCAAGGCATATTGCTTTAAGTTTTCTGTCTTGGCGCTTTGATGTCTTTCTTGATCTACCAGTACGCTTCCCTTTTACAACCTTTCCATTTGATTTGTACTTGGTCCAAATTTTAGACACAGCTGACTGGGAACAACCAACGTCTTTTACAACATTCCATGAAGATTTACCTTCTTCAAGAAGTTTGATAATTCTCTCCTTTGTTTCAACTGACATCTCTCGTGTTGGAGCTATGAGTTATGTCAATCATCTTGGTTTAACACATCCCTAATGTGGGCAAGCACTCTTTTTTAACTGTAGACTAATTAGCAGTTGTAGAAATGCAAAGTGCATGGTGATTCCATATTTTTTTCCTCAGATTTGTGTGATTCCATATTTTTTTCCTCTGTTTGAGTTGTTAAAACAGTTGTCGTTGACTATAGTTATCTTTCTTTGTTTTTTTTTAAGTGTTTTATACAGCCAGAAGTTTGGATTGTTGAGTGAAAATAGTTTTGTGGCATGTATGTGCTTGTTTTTTTTTCTACACAATTAAACATTTGAATGAACATCTTCTGAGAGGGGTGATTCCAGAATTTTTGCCAGGGGTTGTACATGTATATTTTTATATTTCTTATTTATAATAAAAATCGCTGCGTGATAATACTCATATATTATATTTGATAATAATAATATGAATTTTTGATTGTGATGTCCTCATATATTTGACAGAGATTTTGTGGGGGTGCAATCAGTGGCAGGGAGGCATTTTAGCGCATAACACCGGTACGCAGCGTTTCTGAAAGATTTAGCTCCAGCAGGCTGTAACAGGAGAAGATCTAAAAATATTTGTATTTGTAAAAACTTCTCTGTCCACTCCGGAGCAAGAAAATATGCGATTTGTAATCTTTGTGTGTTTATTTCTTGATAAACAAATGAGATAATCTCGGTTCACCTCCAGTGCTCAAATATCCCCCTCTTGGTCGGCGAGTGCGAGTGACGTCACTCCCCATACAATCCCGCCCCACAGTATAGACCCGCCCCTGACGCTGATTGACAGGTTTCTGTGTAACGTGTTGGAAATGCAATTGCAAATGGATTAGCGATTGCGTTTGAATTTTGGCCGGCTTGACGCGCGGCGCAGAGAAAGTGAAAAAGCAAATGTGGTAATTGATTTTGATATTTAAATATGACAGGTTCATGACGTGTAAGACCTGGGAAATACAAATGCAAATGGACTTTGTTTTTTCATTTGAAATTTGGCAGTCAGTGTGCGCTCGCAAAGGCGAATCAGCAAACGGTAATGCAAAGTTTGCAATTGCATTTGAATTATGGCACACTTTGTGCGTCCACATATGGGAAACGCAATTGCATTTGAATATTGTCCGCGATATCGTTCCATACTTCTAAGAGTCAAAATCCATCACATTAACAGTCATTAACTTTAAATTACTGTCCGTTTATAATTTTAACTATTAAAAATTATTAATCATTTGAAATTACTATTTCTTTGTATTGAAATAATATTAAATTGAGATCAAAATCACATTTAGTATTTAATAAATTGTACAGTTGAGTTTTGTATTATAACCCTAATGGTTATGTTTTTAGTTCTCACCCAGTCATATGAGTCTGGTAAAAACAGAAGAATGTGTGTATGAAGAGCACAAACCACAGTTTAATATAGTAGTTTATAATACTACTTTAGTCATTTCTATATCTTTCCTTTCTCTGTTGGACTAAACAGTATTTTCTCTCTGCAGACTGTGTGACAGTGTAAGTGTGAAATCCTGCACTGATGTGGTTTCAGCTCTCTGTACAAATCCATCACACATCAGAGAGCTGGATCTGAGGTGGTGTGAACTAGGAGACTCAGGAGTGGAGAAGCTCTGTGATCTACTGAAGAAACACGAGTGTAAACTGGAGACACTGCTGTGAGTAACTCAGTGATGTGATGAAACAGCTTTAATAACATGCAGTAACAATTACAAAGCTCTCGCCAGCACTAACAAGTAATGTCTAACTAACATGTCTAACCTGCTGTTTAGATCTGATTTATTATCAGTAATAAAGAGTAAATAAGGATTTATTTGAGGAGGATGTGGGATTAGGAACAAGTAGTGAGAGGTAGACACTCACTAAAGGACACCAGAAAAACATCCACACTGGACGTCTCATGACCGGCTGAATTTATGTGTTAGATCTTAAGATGTCCACAGAGAGACATATTTTCCATGGACAGATCAGAACCTCACAAGGACATTTAGATTACATTCAGAATTAGTTAGAAAGACATTTATTTCTAGATGATTATTGGACATTCAGGTTAGAATTTCTTTTTGTCCTGTGTAGGACAAGTTTTGAATTGTAGCT
The DNA here is from genome assembly GCA_030522415.1 of Channallabes apus. Lineage (NCBI taxonomy): Eukaryota > Metazoa > Chordata > Actinopteri > Siluriformes > Clariidae > Channallabes > Channallabes apus. Next base: position 49,359,111 of record CM060110.1, on the reverse strand, counting down.
ATCAGTAATTTAGAGAACTCTTAATGTGGACATTAAACTTATACATAAACACCAATATTTACTAAAATAATGACAAATGCATTTATTTTAAGCATTGCTGTTCCAACATTCATGACCAATTACTGTAAACAGGTTCAGAGATATTTAAAGTGGTACATCTTCAGCAAATAAACACAATTCAACAATAAAACAATAAAAAAATATATATGATAAATATAATAGTACATTACTAAGTCCTACTGAATTATTTTCTTTAGCAGATTACAAAATGTGGAAATGATCAATACCCAGTGGTGGATGAAGTACATGAATCCTGTAGTTGAGTAAAAGCAGAGATCCCCTCGGTAAAATATTACTCCAGTAAAAGTCCTTCATTTACATTTCTACTTGTGAAAAAGTAAAGAATTTCTCACCTTCAAATGTACTTGAGTATCAAAATTAAAAGTCCTGTGATTTATTATGGCTTTATTTTTATTTTATTACTTTTGTGATTAGACACTCGCTTAAATTACTTGTTGAAACGGCCTTTGTGTCACTCTGGGCACAGATCTGTTAATACAGTGTGTTCAGAAAGTCTCTCCACAGTGGACACGTACAGTAGTAGTAGTGTGTTGACGCTCTTGTTTGGCTCCACCAGTCTGTTGCACGTATCCGAGGAGTTCTTTCCTTTACATCGGCCGTGTATTTTTGTGTGAAAATGTTAACCATCGAAGAACGTGTTTTTGTAGTGGAGCGCGTTTTTAAAGCTGGAGATAAATACTCAGATTTAGTTTGTGGGAAATTTCAAGCAGCTTTTCCAGACACAAGAATACGACATCGCGACCCTGTGTGAGATTTAATAATAAACACATGAGGGAGAATAATAATGAGTTTCATTAAACCAATATTTTCCCATAAACTTCTCTCTCTGGCCACAGTGGAGGGACTTTTTGAACGCACTGTATAAGGTCATAAAATATTCTGACACGTCAATTAACGTTATCTTGAATAAGCCACGTGCAGGTGAGTCATTTTTATTAGGGAGATCTGAGTGAAATACCAGTAAGGAAACTTTACTCTTAAGATTTAGTTTAAACTGAACATCTCTGCACACGGCTACCAGGATTCCTCTAAGTAAAACATTTCAAACTATTTAAACCAAATGATGCAGAATTTCAGACCCCAAGTCGCCCCCAAGTTTCACCATTTCGTGAGCTGAATGGGCGGCGCGTTGTCATGAAGAAGACACACTTCACTTTTGTTCACCCGGGTGACCATTTTGGTTTTGACCCTCTAGTGGCATCATGTGGAACTACACTGCGGGTTTTTAAACAAGAAGAAACGTTCACAAACACACCCATTTCCAGAGACATAATTTGGGCAAATATGGATTATATCACACGAGTTGTAATAAAAGTCAAGACATCAGTTGAACCCGTGTGTGTCTCACCACGTCACCATGAGCTTACTCATCATCTCTTTACTTTATAATTAATAGTTTATTTTACGTTTCTAAGAGTCAAAATCCATTACATTAACAGTCAGTAACTTTAAATTACTGTCCGTTTATAATTTTAACTATTAAAAATGATTCATCATTTGAAATTACTATTTCTTTGTATTGAAATAATATTGAATTGAGATCAAAATCACGTTTAGTATTTAATAAATTGTACAGTTGAGTTTTGTATTATAACCCTAATGGTTATGTTTTTAGTTCTCACCCAGTCATATGAGTCTGGTAAAAACAGAAGAATGTGTGTATGAAGACCACAAACCACAGTTTAATATAGTAGTTTATAATACTACTTTAGTCATTTCTATATCTTTCCTTTCTCTGTTGGACTAAACAGTATTTTCTCTCTGCAGACTGTGTGAGAGTGTAAGTGTGAAATCCTGCACTGATGTGGTTTCAGCTCTCTGTACAAATCCATCACACATCAGAGAGCTGGATCTGAGTGGGTGTGAACTAGGAGACTCAGGAGTGGAGAAGCTCTGTGATCTACTGAAGAAACACGAGTGTAAACTGGAGACACTGAGGTGAGTCTGTCAAAAACAGAAGAATGTATATAAGATTGAAGAACACGAACCAGAGATTTAGAAATGTGTTTGTAATATTACTCGAGTCATTTCTCTGTCTATATTTATTACATTATTATATTTTCCAAACTATATAAACCTGACTGGTTATTAGATTTAAGGATTCTTATGTGATATGGATGTTTATAATGAGGGAGGGTGTGGCCTAAAGTTATTAACAGCCTCTAGTAAGGTGTGTATAACTATTAGACAGCTTCTTTACCTCCGGCAAAATGGGACAAAAAGAGATTTAATCAACACCAAAAAGTAAAACATTAAAAAATATGTCCAGAAGCACAAGGTGTCAAGACAAGTTAGAACTTTTTCAGATGTTTTATAGACAGATGAATTGAGTATGATTTATGATGGACCAGATGGATGGGCCTGTGGCTGGATCACTAATGGACACACGGCACCACTTTAAGTCAGACACTAGTAAGGTGGAGGAAGGGGACGTGTACAGGCTGCTATTATTGAGGATGAGCTCGTTTAGACCAAGTTAAAATCAACTCCCAAACCTACTGCTAGTTTCTAGAAGACATTTTCTTTAAACAGTGGTACAGGAAGAAGTCTGCATCATTGAAGTAGGACATTGTACAGAGCTCCATCACATGAATACAAGTACTCTACTGCTTGGCTGCCAGTAAAGGCCTCAAAGTCGACACAATGCCCCGCCCCTTCCTCACTGGACTCTTTTTATTTATAATTAATTTTAGGATTTAAAATCAATTTAAATCAATAAGATAGGAAAATTATTTAGTTTAGAATACAACTTCTCTAATACCTGAATAATTGTACAGCGCACACACATCTTTTACACAGAACTAAATATATATAATCCAGACTTTCTTGTATTTTAATGGAGTCTTGAAGAAAAGTTCTCTAGGCTTTCTGAAGGACTTTTTGTCTCTCATTTTCAGTCGAGTCCCTGTACCTGAGCAGGTTCTGAGTTATTAAGCCACACAGTGACCTATGAATCATTCAAGCATAAAAAATGATAATCAGATAAACAGATGATCAGGTGGTGATTAGTTTACTGCTGATGCTGAATGCTGAGTGGTTGGAACAGACGAGAGGGGAAATGAGGTCGCTGCTGAGGATGTTACATAAACAAGTTTCATCATGGTGCTTGATGGGTTTTGCGAATGCACTTGACAATACTGTTCTTGCAGGAACTGTTCCAGATCAGCTGACCTTCATGTCTTAAAATAACAGCTGACTGTTGTTATTGTTGTTAATTACCTAATTTCATAATTTTATAGTTTTGGAATAAAAAAAAACAGTATTGCAGTAGAATATAGAAAATAAATCACTAAACAAAGAAAATGTAATTATAAGGTGTGTCCAAACTTTTGACTGGTTCTGTACAGATATATATTACATGTGTGACTACATTATTTATCACTGTGAAGTAAATAATATATAAAAATGTTTCTCTCTGCAGGTTAATACAGTGCAGTATAACAGATCGACACTGTGCTGCTCTGACTGCTGCACTAAAGTTAAACTCCTCACATCTGAAAGTTCTGGATCTGAGGAGGAATAAACTGGGAAATTCAGTCACACAACTCGAGGAATTACTGCAGCGTTCAGGAGGACGACTAGAGTAAGTAAACTTAACACACAGACAGAGTAGTGCAGAATGTGTACTTTCTGTAGAATATAATGTAGCTGTAAGAGTGAAGTGAAAGAGGAATATAAATGCTCAAATCAGCAGCATGTTGGTGATCATACTGAGAGAAGCACATAGAATATACCTTTAGGAACTGAATTAAAACACAACAGTCATTTGTCACTTCATGATAATAACTATACAGTTCTGATTTAATAGAAGTGAACTTTCATCTGATCTGTTTCTGTTCTCCACAGAAATACCACTGCACTTATAATCTCATCTCTCAAGTTTATTTTACTTTCAGGCCATATTTCTTGTGTTTATTAAGTTTAACTAAATGTGATACGTGTGTAATTTTAATGATAATTACAAAGTAAAAGAGACACAGGGTACAGATTTGAAACATGTTTTTTCTGTTGTGATTTTTACAGACATGATAACTCCTCCAGAAGTGAAATTAAACATTCCTCTGATGGGAGAAAGGAAGCAGCGTGTACAGTAAGTTAGGAAGCCGTGTGGATCGTGATTAAACTCAGCAGCACCAGGACAGTAGTGGAACAGACACTCAACAAAGCCAGAATTCAGTCTTCAGGAGGTTTCTATAAGATCACAGAACAGAATTGGAGTAATGAAACCAGTAAGACCAGTAATACACAGAGACTAGAGGCTAAACAGGGGCTACACAAGCTCTCCCACCTCCAGTTCATAAAACAAATAGTACTAGATAAACTTCAAAGAAACTCATCAATGTAGGACAGAAGAAGACAAAAGTGTCCTGTGTCCTGTATGTGACTGTCTCCTATTTCAGTCAATTTACTGCTCACTTTCTGAACAATGAAGTATTTTAAAAAGTAAGAGTTTGTTTTTGGCCATGTTCTGGTTTCTGCTGATTTGTTCCACAGAGTGTCTTTTAACACTAAACCTCTTATTCAGTGTGAACTGAAATAAACCTGTTCATAAAAAAAGAAAACTAAAGAAGAGACTGAATCTGTTAATTTATAAATTATGCTTTATATTCAGTATTTATGTAAATTGTGCTCATAAGTAAAATCTTTATTTACTCTTCAAGACTCATGTTTTTATTAATTACATAAAGTCTGTGTTCTTCACTACACTGATAACACACACATTAGTAGCAGCACAAATAGATGCTGCTCTAATCCTACCAATAAATTCAACTAAATAAAAGGAAATTACACTGAGAACATTTCATTAAACTCATTCCAAATATGTACACAGGCTTCATGTGAATGAAATAAATGTACATTTTACATGAACTGTTACATTTACAATTAGTTTTCACACATTCAACATGATTCCACATCAGCTTAACTGGAACAACATTGAACTCTATGGACTCTGAACCTGACCTGAGGATCGAACCCAAGACCCTGGAGCTGTCAGGTGATAACCTTTCACTCGTAAGACGCTTGAATTCAGTAAATTCAAGCCTCTTATGACATGAATTGAAAACTCAGAACATTTATAATTTTAGTGTGTTATTACAATATTCTGCAAATTAAATCCATGAAGTTTTCGTATAATCTTTAAAAATTGTGTATCTTCTTTTTCATGTCCTGCTTGTTGCACCGTTAGGCCGAAAAATACGTTAATTGCTATTACATTTGACAAATCAAACACTCGGTCATATGTGGGAGAAACTGAAATCTCAGAATGAAATGTTGACACCCACAGTGAGTGTTAAACCTTTCTATACTCAGCAAAAAAAGAAACGCCCCTTTTTCAGGACTGGGTATTTCAACAATAATGTAAAAATCCAAATAACTTTACAGATCTTCATTGTAAAGGGTTTAAACAATGTTTTCCATGCATGTTCAATTAACCATAATTAATTAACATGCACCTGTGGAATGGTCGTTAAGACCTTAACAGCTTACAGAAAGTAGGCATTTAAGGTCACAGTTGTAAAAACGCAGGACACTAAAGAGACTTGTCTACCGACTGTGAAAAACACCCAAAGAAAGACACCCAGGGTCGCTGCTCATCTGCGTGAACGTGCATTAGGCATGATGCAGGGAGGCATGAGTACTGCTGATGTGGCTATAGGGCAATAAATCACCATGTCCGCACTGTGAGACGCCTAAGACGGCGCTACAGGGAGACAGGAATGACAGCTGATCATCCTCGTAGTGGAAGACCACATGTAGCAACACCTGCACAGGACGGGTACATCCGAATATCACACCTGCGTGACAGGTACAGGATGGCCACAACAACTGCCCGAGTCACACCAGGAACACACAATCTATCCATCTCACAGCAAGAACTGACAAATCTGGTCCAGTCCATGAGGAGGAGATGCACTGCAGTACTTCAAGCAGCTGGTGGCCACCAGATACTGACTGGTACTGACTGATTTTGAGCCTCCCTTCATTCAGGGACACATTGGGAAACATTTTTACTTTGTCTTATGGTGTTGACGACTCTTTGTGTTCATACAAATATTTACACATTACGTTTACTGAAAGTAAAAACAGTTGAAAGTCAGAGGACGTTTCTTTTTTTGAAGAGTATATTAATACTGCAGCAAAGTCCACTGTCTTTTTATCCTGCAGGTTGCGTAACTGCAGCATTACAGAAGAAGGCTGTGTCGCTCTTGCTGAGGCGCTGAGGACGAAGTCACACCTGAGAGAGCTCGATCTGCGCGGTAATGATTTAGGAGAACAGGGAGTGAAGCTGCTCTCTGAAATACAGGAGGATGAAAAGTTCACACTGGAGACGTTGGAGTGAGTTACTGATACATTCATTCTTACACAAGATATAAATAGTGTGTATTAGGGAAATGTTTATCTAATATCTGGGAGTTTTCCAAGATGGTGCCGGTGAGTTCGGCTGCCGTCACGACTGCTCCGACCACCATTTCTTTGTTTTTGTTCTTTAAGTTAGTTTTCAGTGTTTTAAAATCGGCAAAATCACCACCATTGAGTACATTAGGTATGATAGAGACACTCTTGTTTCTATTGGTATACAATGTACTCACAATTCGACGGTTTTAACTCCGGATCCAAGCTGGCCGAGTGAGATCCTGAGGGAGAACAATGGACGCGACGCGAAGCGATGGACCCGAGGGAGACGAGCCGGAGTGAGGAACAGGCTCAGGGCCCGTGCACACCGCACACCTCTGCCTAGCATCCTGCTCGCCAACGTCCAGTCACTGGAGAACAAACTTGATGACCTCAGGGCCAGGATAAAGTTCCAGAGAGACATTCGGGACTGCAATCTCCTCTGCTTCACCGAGACATGGCTGAACCCAGTGGTGCCAGACCACGCCATACAACCAGCAGAGTTCTTCTCGGTTCACCGCATGGACAGGACGTGGGACTCGGGGAAGTCAAGGGGAGGCGGCGTGTGCTTAATGGTGAACAACAGCTGGTGCAACAGCGCGAGCGTTGTTCCTCTTACACGCTCCTGCACACCAAACCTGGAACTACTGTCCATCATGTGTCGTCCATTTTATCTTCCACGGGAGTTCACATCGGTCATAATCAGTGCCGTTTATATTCCTCCACAAGCAGACACAGACAAGGCCTTATGCGAGTTGCATGAGGCGCTCACACAGCACCAGACACAACACCGGGACGCTACGCTCATTGTGGCGGGGGATTTTAATAGCGCCAATCTCAAACGCGCAGCGCCGAACTTTTATCAGCACATCACCTGCCCCACCAGGGGCGAAAGGACACTAGACCATTGTTATACCACGGTCAAAGACGGTTACAAGGCACAATCTCGTGCAGCGTTTGGTAAATCCGACCACGCCGCCATCTTCCTCATGCCAAAATATAAACAAAGGCTGAAACAGGAAGTTCCGGTCCAGAGGGAGGTCGCGCGCTGGACAGACCAATCGGTGGCCGCGTTACAGGACGCACTCGATGACGCAGACTGGGACATGTTCAGAAACAGCTCCGATGATGACGTCAGTGTGTTTACGGAAGCGGTTGTGGAATTTATTGAAAAGCTGGCAGACGATACGGTAGAGAAAAAGACTATCAGAACGTTTCCCAACCAGAAGCCGTGGGTGGATAAAACCATCCGCGACGCTCTGAGATCTCGCACAGCTACCTACAACACGGGACTTGCGTCGGGGGACATGGAACCGTACAAGGCTGCGTCATACAACGTCCGGAAGGCGGTGAAAGAGGCGAAGCAGCGCTACGGGAGAAAACTAGAGTCACAGCTTCAACAGAGTGACTCTAGGAGCCTGTGGCAGGGACTGAGAACAATAACGGTCTATAAAGCACCAGCATCCGGTATGACGAACGCGGCTCTGGCAGACGAGCTCAACACCTTCTATGCTCGCTTCGAGGCTGCAGCTAAAGACGCTAGCGATGCTAATGCTAACAGCGCTAATGCTAGCGGCGCTAACGGCTGCAGACAGGAAGACACAGCCAGCACCGGGAACGCGCTCATCATCTCCGAGCACGACGTGAGGAGAGCCTTCAAGAGAGTGAACACCAGGAAAGCAGCAGGACCAGACGGCATCTCAGGTCGTATTCTCAGAGCCTGCGCAGACCAGCTAGCACCTATGTTCACTGAGATATTCAACATCTCTTTATCTCAGTCAGTAATCCCCACATGCTTCAAAGAGTCCACCATTGTTCCTGTTCCAAAGAAACCACATCCTGCTTCTCTCAATGACTATCGCCCTGTAGCCCTCACCTCAGTAGTGATGAAGTGCTTTGAACGCCTTATCAGAGACTTCATCATTTCTTCACTACCCGACACACTAGACCCACTACAGATTGCATACCGTCAGAACCGGTCCACAGACGATGCAATCTCTCATCTCCTCCACACATCACTCACTCACCTGGACACTAGGAAAGGGAATTATGTTAAAATGCTCTTCATCGACTACAGCTCTGCTTTTAATACCATAATTCCCTCCATACTCACCACCAAGCTGGAGAACCTGGGACTCAGGTCATCTATATGTCAGTGGATCTCCAATTTTCTGACTGGCAGACCACAGGCAGTAAGGATGGACATGTCTCAGCTACACTCACTCTCAGCACTGGAGCCCCACAGGGTTGTGTTCTGAGCCCCCTGCTGTACTCTTTGTACACCCACGACTGCATGGCCACTACCAACTCCACCTCCATCATCAAGTTTGCTGACGACACCGTCGTGGTCGGACTGATCACCAACAATGATGAGTCGGACTACCTAGAGGAGATTGGAAATCTGGAGAACTGGTGCCAGAGGAACAATCTACTCCTGAACGTCAGTAAGACAAAGGAGCTGATAGTGGACTTTAGTACAAAGCAGGAGAGGAACTACCAGACCCCAGTCATCAACAGGAGCCCAGTGGAGAGAGTGGACAGCTTCAGATACCTCTGTGTTCACATCACGCAGGACCTGTCATGGTCCTGTCACATCAACACCGTGGTGAAAAAAGCCAGGCAGCGTCTCTACCACCTCAGACGCTTGAGAGACTTTAGACTGCCCTCCAAGGTGCTCAGGAACTTCTACTCCTGCACCATAGAGAGCATCCTGACGGGAAACATCACGACCTGGTTCGGGAACAGCACCATGCAGGACAGACGAGCTCTACAGAGGGTGGTGCGATCAGCCGAGCGCATCATCCGCACTGAGCTCCCTGACCTGCACTCCATCTACAGCAAGCGGTGCTGGACTAAGGCCAGGAAGATCATGAAGGACCTCAGTCACCCCAGTAATGGACTGTTCTCTTTGTTGCGGTCTGGGAAGAGATTCCGCTCCCTAAAGGCCAACACAGAGAGACTGAGGAGGAGCTTCTTCCCGCAGGCGATAAGGTCTCTCAATCACACCTCCACACAGGACTAATATCTTTTAAAGTGGACATACAGTCTCAATTTTTGCATAGGTTAATATGATTCTTTAGGGTCCTAATGAAAAGTTTGTAATATACTTTAATTAAAAAATCTCAATTGTTGTGTAAAAAAAACATTACTTTTACCTGGTAAAAAGTAGCTCTGTTCTCAGCAACCTGTTTCAGTACATGCTCCTTTAAATGTTAATGACCTCTACTGAACCCGCCCCCCAGTTCTGTGGGGCGTGTCTTCACAATACAAGTGGGGTATAGCTTTGACAACAGTTAAAAATATTTAAAAAACAGTTAAAAATAATTTTACATGATGTTAGAATTATTTTATATATAAAGGAGTTATTTCTACTCTCTTGCTCTCTTCCTCATAGATCTGATATTAACGTGTTAAATCTTCCCTGCTGCTTATCTTCCTGTCTCCTCTTGCATCTGTTCATTCATGCTCACCTTCCCATACTCTGTCTCTCTCTCTCTCCTTTGATTCAAATTCTAATTTTATTTGTCACATACACAGTCATACACAGTATGATATGCAGTGAAATGCTTATACGACAGTCAGTGACCTTAAAAATAAAATAAATGAGTAAGGAATAAATATCAATAAAAAGAAATACTAAAGAAAATAAATTTAACTAGTAAAATAGTTGTACAAATATACAATGTACAAATGAGGGCATAATAAAAATCTTACAAAATATAGGGGATATATAAATATTATTATTATTATTATAAATATATATATATATATTGTAAGATTTTTATTATGCACTCATATTTTTATATATATATATATATATATATAGTTATATATGTATATAAAATTTTACATGTGAATCTGGTTGTAAAACTTTTTTGACTTCCCAGACCGGGAATCGAACTCGAGTTGCTGCGATGAGAGCGCCGTATCCACTAGTCTAACCACTAGACCACGGAGGATTAATGGCTGCCGCTTGGAAATGCCGGCTATTCAACCCGCGACCTTATACACGCGAAGCATTGTTTTTTTCGGGATCTCACCAGGACATTTACAATGGTTCATTTGTAGTAACATATGTCTATAGCACAGCCGTTTAGTCAAACATATTTATACCGATCTTTTGCTGTTAATAAACAGAGACCTTTCTGACAGACAACGTGTGTGTGTGTGTGTGTGTGTGTGTGTGTGTGTGTGTGTGTGTCTCTGACTGTCATATACAGTGGTGTGAAAAACTATTTGCCCCCTTCCTGATTTCTTATTCTTTTGCATGTTTGTCACACTTAAATGTTTCTGCTCATCAAAAACCGTTAACTATTAGTCAAAGGTAACATAATTGAACAAAAAATGCAGTTTTTAAATGAAGGTTTACGTTATTAAGGGAAAAAAAAAAAACTCCAAATCTACATGGCCCTGTGTGAAAAAGTGATTGCCCCCCTTGTTAAAAAATAACTTAACTGTGGTTTATTACACCTGAGTTCAATTTCTGTAGTCACCCCCAGGCCTGATTACTGCCACACCTGTTTCAATCAAGAAATCACTTAAATAGGAGCTACCTGACACAGAGAAGTAGACCAAAAGCACCTCAAAAGCTAGACATCATGCCAAGATCCAAAGAAATTCAGGAACAAATGAGAACAAAAGTAATTGAGATCTATCAGTCTGGTAAAGGTTATAAAGCCATTTCTAAAGCTTTGGGACTCCAGTGAACCACAGTGAGAGCCATTATCCACAAATGGCAAAAACATGGAACAGTGGTGAACCTTCCCAGGAGTGGCCGGCCGACCAAAATTACCCCAAGAGCGCAGAGACAACTCATCCGAGAGGCCACAAAAGACCCCAGGACAACATCTAAAGAACTGCAGGCATCACTTGCCTCAATTAAGGTCAGTGTTCACGACTCCACCATAAGAAAGAGACTGGGCAAAAACGGCCTGCATGGCAGATTTCCAAGGCGCAAACCACTTAAGCAAAAAGAACATTAAGGCTCGTCTCAATTTTGCTAAAAAAACATCTCAATGATTGCCAAGTCTTTTGGGAAAATACCTTGTGGACCGACGAGACAAAAGTTGAACTTTTTGGAAGGTGCGTGTCCCGTTACATCTGGCGTAAAAGTAACACAGCATTTCAGAAAAAGAACATCATACCAACAGTAAAATATGGTGGTGGTAGTGTGATGGTCTGGGGTTGTTTTGCTGCTTCAGGACCTGGAAGGCTTGCTGTGATAGATGGAACCATGAATTCTACTGTCTACCAAAAAATCCTGAAGGAGAATGTCCGGCCATCTGTTCGTCAACTCAAGCTGAAGCGATCTTGGGTGCTGCAGCAGGACAATGACCCAAAACACACCAGCAAATCCACCTCTGAATGGCTGAAGAAAAACAAAATGAAGACTTTGGAGTGGCCTAGTCAAAGTCCTGACCTGAATCCTATTGAGATGTTGTGGCATGACCTTAAAAAGGCGGTTCATGCTAGAAAACCCTCAAATAAAACTGAATTACAACAATTCTGAAAAGATGAGTGGGCCAAAATTCCTCCAGAGCGCTGTAAAAGACTCGTTGCAAGTTATCGCAAACGCTTGATTGCAGTTATTGCTGCTAAGGGTGGCCCAACCAGTTATTAGGTTCAGGGGGCAATTACTTTTTCACACAGGGCCATGTAGGTTTGGATTTTTTTTCTCCCTAAATAATAAAACCCCTCATTTAAAAACTGCATTTTGTGTTTACTTGTGTTATCTTTGACTAATAGTTAAATGTGTTTGATGATCAGAAACATTTTGTGTGACAAACATGCAAAAGAATAAGAAATCAGGAGGGGGGGCAAATATTTTTTCACACCACTGTAGATGCCGGGAATAGGACATCATACACGCGAAGCATTGTGTGTGTGTGTGTGTGTGTGTGTGAGTCTCTCCTTATGTCAGAAAAGCTTACCGAAGCATAGCGCACTCGCCTCGTTACTAAACGAACTTTTAGAAAAACTTTATAAATATGTATTGGAAAAAAGCATGTGTCTTGAGGGGGAATCGAACCCGGGGCTACCGCGTTAGAGCGCGGCATCCTAGCCACTACACCACGAAGGATTAACGGTTACCACCGCGGAAATGCCGGCTATTCAACCCGCGACCTTATACACGCGAAGCATTGTTTTTTTTTCGGGATCTCACCAGGACATTTACAATGGTTCATTTGTAGTAACATATGTCTATAGCACAGGCGTTTAGTCAAACATATTCATACCGATCTTTTGCTGTTAATAAACAGAGACCTTTCTGACAAACAACGTGTGTGTCTGTGTGTGTGAATGAGGCATATAGATGTCGGGAATAGGACAACATACACGCGAAGCATTGTGTGTGTGTGTGACTGAGTCTCTCCTTATGTCAGAAAAGCTTATCGAAGCATAGCGCACTCGCCTCGTTTACTAAACGAACATTAGAAAAACTTTATAAATATGTAGTGCAAAAAAAGCATGTACCTTAAGCAGGAATCGAACCCGGGTCTCCCACATGAAAGCGCCAAATCCTAACCACTAGACCACCACACTACTGCAAGGCTGCTGCAACAAACAGCACACCACACTCATGTAGGTGCCATTTTGCTCCCGTGTAGAAAAACAATGGCCGACGGCTCTTTTTTTCACTCGGGGCGGGTCTTTGCTAAAACACCAGTGTCAATCAACTGTAGTAGGAGCGGCCTCTGTCGGTGTGAGTTCACACCGACAGGCTTTTGAAAACGGGCTGATTTCAGAAGGGGCATCTTATATTATTAAATTAAAAGAAAATCGCTGGGCGGCTCTTTATCACTGTAGAGTGGTTGTGTACACCCTCTCCTAACACACAATGCAGTCCAAACAGCTTGAAAAAGTCCATGTAGCACTGTAGGTGCCCTTTAAGCTCACAACACTGACTGGACAATCATGGACACATTCATACACACTTGCACTAAATACTCATACATCTGGACAATTGCACATGTCACCTTTCATGCATATTTGCACAACCACTGACACTTTAATTCTATATACATATATACTCTACACTATATTTCTATATTTTTGCAATATTTTATTATGCCCTTATTGCACAGTTAATTTTACTAGTTAAAATTATTTCTTTAGTATTTCCTTTTTATTGATTATTTATTTTACGTACAAGTTTTATTTTCTTTTTTTAAGGTCACTGGCGGTCGTATAAAGCATTTCACTGCAAATTATACCGTGTATGATTGTGTATGTGACCAATAAAATTTGAATTTGAATTGAATTTATCTCCCAGCCATAAGATATAATAGCATGTTTGCTATTAATACCAAAATTGTAGCCATAAAGTATTCGATGTGTGCAACATTTAATGTTATGGAATGTCATACTTGATATGTACTGTAGCCCCCAAGTCATTATTTGGCATGAAGAGAGAAAAAGAAATGCATTGTGCAAGGATTTCTTGTTTTTTGGTAGACCCCCTTTGGTCTACTCAGTGCTCCGCCCGTATTCTGCTGTCCCGCCTGAGCTCAGGGAAGCCCTCAATGAAACACACCATTCAGTGCTCAGTGAGATGTTCAAAGTTTATTGTAGAAGACAGAAGTATACTGTATATATGCGCACACACACAGACATACACACACACAGAACCAAAAAGGAGGGCACAGGAGCGGTTACATCTGGTTCGGAATGTTTATAAAAGATAACATAGAAAAGAACAGGAGCCTGGAAGTTGTTCTTAGTTAGGAGCCTCAAACGGTTTTATGACCTGAACATAGATTATACTAAGGAATGTGTTTGCTGATAGTGCAGCATGTCGAGGTCTAGGAAAGAAAACTCTGTTCTCATGCACACATATCATGAAACACACTAGAAATTAAATTTTCCCTACACATTGTGTCTTCTCAACCCTCAGCAAGTGAGATCAAATCTTCATGACCACTCACAGCATGAACAGTAAAGTAAATATTATCTTTTAAAATGAGTGAGTTTTGGCTTTACAGTACAAGTGTGCAGAATTATGCAATAATTTGTTTTCTTCCCCATCTCAATTGTTTATATAAAGTTTTAAGAGCAAGAGTACTTCTTTTCAGTAAGTGCCATGAGTCTTTCATCCATGGAGTCTAGCCTGGTCTTAATTCTGTTGGGAAGTACAATAGAGTACTTGGATGCAGGTAATGGAGTGTTGTCCTGAATTAACATCATATTCTGCTTGAATAATGCAAACTTCTTACTTTAAGAGAGTTTATTTTAAAAACTGGCAGTAGGTTCGAGAGTTGATTTTAAATACATGTTCAACTCAAAATGTCCAACTAGTTGATTCTTAACAACAGCCCTCCTCCTAATCTTTCCTCAGATATTTCTTTGCTCCAATCTTCACGTTTCTACTTGTGAGTCTTGTTCAGTGCTGGTCACATTTCAGGTTTCCTTACCTTGGCCTTTGAGCACTGAACATCTTGTACTTCTGGACACTTCAGATAGTCTGGTTCTGGAATATGGTGGCATTAGAGGATAGTAGGTTCCTGGTAGATTCATGTTTAATTCTTCTCAAGGTCTTTTGTGGTTAACTTCCATCTTTTCTTCTCCACACATTATGTGGCCCTGTTGACTGCAACAAAACAGTTGATTGTCCTGTAATCACCCCTCAATAGCTTAACTATTTCAAAAGTGTTTTGGACTTAGTGTTAAACCCCATTTCCCCCCATTTTGCCTCAGGTAAAGAAACTGCCTAATAGTTATGCAGAAGAAAAAAAAATAAAGCTCCAGTAGCAATTAAACATCCAAATCATTCTGTTAATGGAAAATACACTAAACAGTGCTTTGGTATAGTTAAGATTAAAACATCACAATTTTAATGGTTTTATTTTTATGTAATTTTAAAGGAAGTGGCCTAGAATTTTATCATCATCATATTAGTTATGTTAGCTGATGTAGTTTTGTAAGTAAAAGCAGTAAAAATTAGTTAAATGTTTTCAGAAGGTGTGTGCAGGGGGTATGGATGTGACTTTCTGTTTGAATGGAATACATGTGGATGTCTGAGAATTTTGTCCAATTATCTTAGACTCTGAATCTCCAGACCTGACCTGGTGTAAAGATGAAGCCACAACACAACATCTGAACTTTTTGTCAGTTGTTTATTACTGTATATCTGTTATTCTGAGCTGATTTCTATGTATATACAGTCTATCTATTTTTTGTTACTTTGGTTTGTTGATTTGGGTAAAGTGGTAAATAAACACTATGCCTGATAGCCAGGTATTTACTATCAACTCATTATATTTTTTAGTATATTTTGTGCAGTTATTTTCTCAGTTTATTATTATTATTAAGTTGTTGGTTTTTTTATAACAGCCACCAAACAATTTTGTTGCATTACAGTAGCAGTAAACTCTCTATCTTATCTTTAACTTTACAGTTTACTACATGGGTCATTTTCACAAAAAAAAAAAAAAAAAGCTTTTAGACAAAGAATATGATGAGTTCCAGTTCGCTGGCTATCTACAACTGAAACACTGTTATTACATGTGATCATCATGTCATAAGACTGTAACCTCATTTGTCAATGCTGCTGAAGTCAAGCTTTATAGACGTGTCCAGGAAACTCCATGCCAAAGTGTTACAGACTGAATAAAAGACATAAATTGATGTGATCACTAAGCACACATTTTTCTACTTTTCTAATTAACTGTATTTATATTAAATTGTGAGTTTACACTAGTAGTGTGATCAGTGACAGTGAGTTTGTTCATTATTGCAGATAAGGTGCGATGAGCCACGTAAACTAATGCATGATTAAACTCCAACAGGTGGCAATAGAGTCTAAAATATGAGATTTCTTTGCCACATCAGTCATTTGATGATGATTCAATTACTTGTCACATGAACTTTACAGCACAGTGAAATAATTTTTTCCCACATATTCCTGGTATGACGCTGGGGTCAGAGCGCAGGGTCAGCCGGGATACAGCGCCCCCTGGATCATAGAGTGTTAACACTAGAAGTGCCGAGCAGCGGTCATTTGAACGCAAATCGACTTCACACTCGATCAAAATCCAGGAAATTCAAATCAAATTCAAATTTTATTTGTCACATACACAGTCATACACAGTATAATATGCAGTGAAATGCTTACACGACCGCCGGTGACCTTAAAAAAGAAAATAAAAAAAATTAAAATAAATATAAATAGACATATATATATATATATATATATATATATATATATATATATATATATATATACACACAAACATTATATAAATAATTTATATACAATTTATATAATATGTATATAAATAATTTAAAGTGACCGTGGTTATGCAAATATGCATGAAATCAATCAATCAACATTTATTTATATAGCACTTTACAGCAACCAAAGTTGAACCAAAGTGCTTCACAGCACTAAAAAATAACAATAAAATCGCAATAAAAAATTTTATAGTTATAAATAAATAAATGAACATTATAAATGGAAGTTATAGTATAACAATAATAAAAAATAAATAAAAATAAATAAAACTAAATTATAAAAAGCATAAAATTATAAAATATTAAAAGCCATTCTAAATAAGTGGGTCTTTAGTTGTGCTTTAAACAAAGGAAGGTCCTTAATTTTGCGTAACTCTGGTGGAATGGTGTTCCAGAGTTTAGGGCCAGCGACTGCAAAGGAGCGATCACCCCATTGCTTGTATCTTGACCGAGGGACCACTAGCAGGTTTTGGTTTGCAGAACGTAAGGCTCTACCTTGGTGATAGGAGCTTATTGTCTCACAAGTAGGACGGTGCCAGACCATTAATCGCATTAAAAACAAACATCAAAAGTTTAAACTGAATCCGGAACTGTACCGGAAGCCAGTGAAGGGAATACAAAATTGGTGTGATGAGATCATTTTTTCGGTTATTGGTCAGCATACGAGCAGCAGCATTCTGCACAAGTTGCAGACGATGTAACCGAGCTTGAGTGATTCCCACATAAAGTGCGTTGCAATAGTCTAGCCGCGAACTAATAAAAGCATGAATGGCTTTCTCCAGGTCGCTCTGGTTCAAAAAGGGTTTGACCTTTGCAAGGAGGCGAAGATGAAAAAATCCTGCCCTGACAACCGAGTCAATGTGAGTCTGAAAGTTTAAACTGCTGTCTAAAGTCACCCCCAAATTTTTGACTGCATGGCTCAAATTAGGAACTGGAAAATTGAGACCAGCAGTGATAAAACCAGAAACGTTTGGGGACCCAAACATAATACACTCTGTTTTACTGTTTTACGCTCATTCACACAGAGATAGTTTTGTGACAGCCAGAGTTTGATGTCATACAGACAACTGTGAATTGATTTAAGTGCTTCAGAAGAATTTGGCACAATTGGCAGATAGATTTGTAAATCATCTGCATATAGATGAAAAGAAACATTGTGCTTTGAAATGATCGACCCTAATGGCAGCATGTACAAGGAAAATAGAACAGGGCCCAAAATGGAACCCTGTGGAACACCAGAGGTCAAAGGGGCTGAGGAGGAAGAGAGATCACCAATCATGACTGAGAAAGTCCTATTTGTTAAATATGACCTAAACCATTGTAGTACAGGACCTTGAAGGCCAACTTCTTGTGCCAGACGTGTCAGGAGAGTCGAGTGGTCAACAGTATCAAAGGCTTCAGTGAGGTCCAACATCACGAGCAGCACAGGTTTTTTGGAATCAAGGGATAGGAGGATATCATTCTGTACCTTCAGGAGAGCGGATTCAGTGCTGTGACGAGTTCTAAAACCGGATTGGAATTTCTCAAGAACATGATTTTTTTCTAGAAAGGACTGCAACTGGATACAGACAACTTTTTCTAAGACCTTAGATAGAAAGGGTAAATGAGATACTGGTCTAAAATTAGAAAATACTGTAGGATCAAGATTGGATTTTTTAAGAAGAGGCCTGACCACAGCGTGCTTGAAGGCATCTGGGACAAACCCTGAACTGAGACAACTGTTTATAAAAGAGAGAAGACATGGACCCACTGTGTTAAAAACCTGCTTCAGCACCCTAGATGGAATAATGTCCAGAGGACAGTTAGTTGGGGATAACCGCTGGACCAGTTCAGAGAGAAAAGATAGGGACACTGGCTCAAATTTGTTAAACACAGATGAGGGCGTAGAAAAGGAAGAACATATATCAAGACCATTTGAAGTGACGTTAATATTCTGCCTGACAGAGGCTATCTTATCGATAAAATGATTTAGAAATTCATCACAGAATGACCTTCATACCTGTTTCGGAACATTACACAAAGGATTTGTAACTGACTGAATTGTATTGAATAACACCCTGGGACGATTACAGTTGGTGGAGATTACGTTTGACAAGTACATACATTTAGCTTCTTTAACTGCATTTAGATAATCAGAAAGACTGTCACGCAGTATACCCAGTGATACTTGTAATCTGTCCTTCTTCCATCTGCGCTCGGCTTGTCTGCAGTGCTGCCTAAGGGCACGCGTAGTATCATTAAGCCAAGGGTCAGGTTTGGCTTTCATGGGTTTGTCCTTGTAAGGTGCAATTGAGTCCAAAATCCCTGAGCAGGTGGTGTAGAGGTTGGAGATAAAATCCTCTAGGCACAGGGGGGAAGCTAACTCGTCCTGGATGTAGAAACTAGTGTTCATGAATGCATCAGCAAATTCTCCAGCTGTGGTGGATGTAATGGTGCGGCGCTGGCAGGCTGGAGTAAAAGATTTCATAGCAGATAGTGAGGCAGTAAATTCAAAAATAACAGGGAAGTGGTCCGAAATACAGATATCAATTATTTCTGAAATGGATACTGGAAGTCCATGTGAAATAAGATCCAGTGTGTGGCCAAGCTGATGTGTAGGGTCATTTACTGATTGGGTCAGGTCAAAGGAGTTTAAAAGACTTTTGAAAGTCATTTACCAGTTGACTGGATGGACAACAGACATGAATATTAAAATCTCCACAAATGAGTAAACTGTCATATTTTGGCATTAATTCAGAAAGTAACTCTGAAAACTCAGAGATAAAGTCCTTATTTTATTTAGGTGGACGATAAACAATAGCACACAGTACAGGACATGCAAACTGAATCAAAAGCAGTTCTAGCTCAAAGCTATTGTAGCTTCTCCATGGGATTAAACGGCAGCTGAATTTTTGTTTGAAAACCGCTGCCAGTCCTCTACCACTCGCGGCATACTCAGGAAGGAATAGCCCGGAGGGAGGAGGGAGGAGAAGGCGCTGTTATCACCTTGTTTTAGCCAAGTTTCCGTGAGCAGAATAAAATCCAAGTCGCGAGTGGAGATCAGATCGTTCAAAATTAATGTCTTATTTGTGAGTGATCGAGTGTTCAACAAGGCAGTACGTACCGCCTTACAGCTTTGCGCTGGGGTTCGACTGAGCGGGCGGAGATTTCCCTGTACACAGCCCCGTGCCTGGATCCTCACCGGCCGGCGACACGGAAGCGAGCAGCCGTCATCTGGGATAGCCGTTCTGAGCCACCGATAGCTGTACTCCTGAGAGCGACGCAGGTCAAAATTCCCGTATTCAGTAGATACTCCATTTGAAGCAAAGCCCGGGTTATCCACACAGGATGCCAAGTAGGCTTTCAGTTTGATGAGAATACCTCCTCTTTTTCCGCGTCTCTTGCGCCTCTTGTTGCGACGCAACATGTAAACAGGACGCAATAGATGGGCAGGTACAGACGCTAGAAAAGGTGGCGGTGTCTTTGAATGTCCACTGTTAATAGAGTCAGGCAAGTTCTGCATAGTAGCCTGTATCTTTAAAAGTGTCAGGCGATCGTATATCAGCAGAGATGACACATCATAAGAGATAATTAAAATAAACACAGTAATTAATAAAAAACACAACAGAGTGGGACGGCGGACCATACACAGCGGCGCCATCTTGAATGAAAGGTGACTAGTGAAAGTGACATGTGAAATTATCCAGATGTATAAATATTTAGTGCGTGTATGAATGTGTCCATGATTGTCCAGTCAGTGTTGTGAGCTTAAAAAGATGTTATTAGTCCTGTGTTGTAGTGTGATTGAGATTGAGAGACCTTATCGCCTGCGGGAAGAAGCTCCTCCTCAGTCTCTCTGTGTTGGCCTTTAGGGACCGGAATCGCTTCCCAGACCGCAACAAAGAACAGTCCATTACTAGGGTGACTGAGGTCCTTCACGATCTTCCTGGCCTTGGTCCAGCACCGCTTGCTGTAGATCGAGTGCAGGTCAGGGAGCTCAGTGCGGATGATGCACTCAGCTGATCGCACCACCCTCTGTAGAGCTCGTCTGTCCTGCATGGCACTGTTCCCGAACCAGGTCGTGATGTTTCCCGTCAGGATGCTCTCTATGGTGCAGGAGTAGAAGTTCCTGAGCATCTTGGAGGGCAGTCTAAAGTCTCAAGCGAGATGAGAGATTGCATCGTCTGTGGAGCGGTTCTGACGTTTTGCAAACTGTAGTGGGTCCAGTGTGTCGGGTAGTGAAGAGATGATAAAGTCTCTGACCAGGCGTTCAAAGGACTTCACTACTGAGGTGAGGGCTACAGGGCGATAATCGTTGAGGGAAGCAGGATGTGGTTTCTTCGGGACAGGAACAATGATGGACTCTTTGAAGCACGTGGGGATCACCGACTGAGAAAGAGATGTTGAATATCTCCATGAACACAGGTGCTAGCTGGTCTGCGCAGGATCTGAGAATACTGCCTGAGATGCAGTCTGGTCCTGCTGCTTTCCTGGTGTTCACTCTCTTGAAGGCTCTCCTCACGTCGTGCTCGGTGATGAGCGCATTCCCGGTGCTGGCAGTGTCTTCCTGTCTGCAGCTGTTAGCGCCATTAGCATTAGCGCCGCTAGCATTAGCATCGCTAGCGTCTTTAGCTGCAGCCTCGAAGCGAGCATAGAACGTGTTCAGAGTCGCGTCTGCGTTCGTCATACCAGATGTTGTTGCTTTATAGTCCGTTATTGTCCTTAATCCCTGCCACAGGCTCCTAGAGTCACTCTGTTGAAGCTGTGACTCTAGTTTTCTCCCGGAGCGCTGCTTCGCCTCTTTCACCGCCTTCCGGACGTTATATGACGCAGCCTTGTATGGTTCCATGTCCCCCGACGCAAGTCCCGTGTTGTAGGCAGCGGTGTGAGATCACAGAGCGTTGCGGATGGTTTTATCCACCCACGGCTTCTGGTTGGGAAACGTTCTGATAGTCTTTTTCTCCACCGTATCGTCCACTAGCTTCCCAATAAATCCCACAACCGCTTCCGTAAACACGCTGACGTCATCGGAGCCGTTTCTGAACATGTCCCAGTCTACGTCATCAAGTGCGTCCTGTAACGCGGCCACCGATTGGTCCGTCCAACGCGCGACCTCCCTCTGAACCGGAACTTCCTGTTTCAGCCTTTGTTTATATTTTGGCATGAGGAAGATGGCGGCGTGGTCGGATTTACCAAACGCTGGACGAGATTGCGCCTTGTAGTCGTCCTTGACCGTTGTGTAACAGTGATCTAGTGTCCTATCACCCCTGGTGGGGAAGATGTGCTGAAAGTTCAGCGCTGCGCGTTTGAGGTTGGCACTATTAAAGTCGCCCGCCACAATGAGCGCAGCGTCCCGGTGTCGTGTCTGGTGCTGTGTGAGTGCCTCATGCAGCTCGCATAAGGCAGTTTCAGTGTCCGCTTGTGGTGGGATGTAAACGGCACTGATTATGACCGATGTGAACTCCCGTGGAAGATAAAAAGGACGACACATGGACAGTAGTTCCAGATTTGGTGTGCAGGAGCGTGTAAGAGGAACAACGCTCGCGCTGTTGCACCAGCTGTTGTTCACCATTAAGCACACGCCGCCTCCTCTGGACTTCCCCGAGTCCCGCGTCCTGTCCATGTGGTGAACCGAGAAGAACTGTATGGTGGTGAAGGTTGTATGGCGTGGTGTGGCACCGCTGGGTTCAGCCATGTCTCGGTGAAGCAGAGGAGATTGCAGTCCCGAATGTCTCTCTGGAACTTTATCCTGGCCCTGAGGTCATCGAGTTTGTTTTCCAATGACTGGACGTTGGCGAGCAGGATGCTAGGCAGAGGTGTGCGGTGTGCACGGGCTCTGAGCCTATTCCTGACACCGGCTCGTTTCCCTCGGGGCCGCCGCTTCGTGTCGCATCCATTGTTCTCCCTCTGGATCTCACTCGGCCAGCTCGGATCCGGAGTTAAAAACGTTGAATTGTGAGTACATTGTATACCAATAGACACAAGAGTGTCTCTATCATACCTAATGTACTCAATGGTGATGATTTTGCCGATTTTAAAACACTGAAAACTAACTTAAAGAACAAAAACAAAGAAAAGGTGGTCGGAGCATTCGTGACGGCAGACGACCTCACCGGCGCCATCTTGGAATCATCCCTCCTTCCATGACTTTTCGTAGATCTGTGAGCTTAATCACTCTGCATGCTTAAATTTTCAAAATCGCACCAGTAAAAGCCAGTGTAAAGCTATTTTATTTACGTGAAATTCCTGACAGCTGCGTGGCGGCATTCCTTTTCCAACCTCTGCAGTGACTCTGCAGTGACTCTGCAGTGCTCTGCTTCGCGTGCATTTTTTAAACCGTTAACCCCGCTGGTGTATTTAATTTATATGTAACGTTAATGTTCTAATAAGTTAGTCTGCATATTTTTTTTATTCTGTTTTTGTTAAGTGATCTGGAAAATGCGAATTTCTGCTTGCCTTCAGCTGTTAAAGTACTTGCGGCGAGCTCTAACTTTTATCCATTACATTAAGGCTAATGACACAAAGTTAGCAATATATTGTAAAAAAAAAAAAAAAAAGTTAATAAGAGTTGTGAAAACTAGGGACGGTAGAGACACCGGCAAGCTCGTATTAACATTTACATATTTTTGGCCTTGTAGGCTATAGTGGATGCAGAGTCTGTGAACTTGATAAGTGTCCTTTTTTCGTTTACTTTAGATATTTTTAGCAGCTTCACACGTAATCCTGCATTGAATATTTATCTAATATTGTACAGATCAAGTTAGGAACTGAGTGAAGTAGAACAACATGTGTTCAGAGGTACAAATTGTACCAAACAATGACTGAAACTGCATTGGCTTTGGCCTCATTGGTCGACTATGTAGCATTTGCCAGATCTAATTTATTATAATCATGAAAACTGAAATGCTGTTATTTTTTGAAAGCTGTCACAGAGAATAATCTGATCTTGAAAATAACCGATTCTGGTGAATCACTCTCAACAGTAAGAGAGCATCACATTTTCAGAAAGAATTTCCAGTTGTAATGCCGATAGAATATAAACTTGGGAAAGACTCACAATCATTTGCTTATGTGCCAGTGCTGAATATGTTACGGGTGCTTTTAAACCAAACTGATGTTCTAGAGAAAGTTTTTTTCTCCTGTTGACAATGCAGATGGGATCAGCTCTTACTTAGACAGCATTAACTATCATGAGAATGATTTTTTGGTGACAGAAACGTTGGACGCAAGGATTTTGCTTACCCTATACACTGATGAATTTGAGATTGCCAATCCGCTTGGCACTTCAAAAAAGAAACAAGATGTTTAGTGTGTATTGCGTTCTTGCTAATCTTCCATCTAAATACAGGTCTTCACTTCAGGCAATTCAGCTAGCACTCTTATGCAAAGCTAGTGCTGTAAAACAGTGGATATGAGAGAGTCCTTCACCCTCTTGTGCAAGACCTCAAAACTCTTGAGAAACATGGTGTCTATGTGGAGCAGTTAGGAGAATGTGTAAAGGGAACTGTTCTTAATGTTGCTGCTGATTAATCTTGGTGCTCATTCCTTGGCAGGATTTCAAGAGAGCTTCGTTGTGGAACACCCTTCCCGCTTTTGCATGGTGAAAAGGAGTGAAATTCAACAGAAAGATGTATCGTCAGGAGGATTTGAACCCAGGAGAAAGCAGAATCATGACAGGCAAGTTGAAGTTTTAAAAGACCCAAATTTGACAAAACAGTATGGTGTAAAAGGCAGATGTGTTTTAAATGAGCTTGACATGACTGTCACAAAGCTCTCTGATTTGAATGACATTTTTCAACTGGCATCCTACAAAATTCTGGGTAGGACTTTTGTTATAGCAAAACATTTCATCTTGTGTTAAATTAAACTTTTAAAAGGATAGTCATTCTGAAAATGAAAATAGTCATTTATTCATCTGTTTTTCTTCTTTTTTTTTTTTTTTTTAACCCTGTATGACTATTTTTCTGAACACAAAAGATATTTTTAAGAATGTTGGTAAACGCAGTCTCAGTTCCTATTGAGTTCCATCAGGAACCCAAAGTTGTTTGATTACCAGTGTTCCTAAAAATATCTTTTGTTCAGCAGAATAAAGTCATACAGGTTTAAAAAAAAAAAAAAAAAAAAAAAAAAAAGGGGGGTGAAATTAGTAAAAACAATAATTTATTTTTCCTTGCATTTCATTTGATTTAATTGATTTCTCATTTTTAGGTTCACAGGATACAACGGAGACAAAAGCTATCCTTAGAGTGGTAGTGAATGAGAATGACATAAGGAAAATCACGCTGCATAGGAAACCACAAACTTTGACTTCATTGATGGAACAGCTTGCGGAAAAGCTAGGTTTTCCATTCACATTTTATCTTCAGTATGAAGATGCTGATTTTAACAATGCACTGGTTAACCTCACATACATTGCAGATTTACCTTAAAGGCCCACCTTAAAGGTGATTGCTCTTGCAGCATCTCCTGCACCAAGTACAGCTGATACAGATATTGTGTCTTTGACCTCAGAAGTAGGTTCGTCTAATGTATGCCAAGCTCAGTGGCCAGAGACCTTTGAAATCCCAAATTTTCCTGTAGACATTGAGTACAGATTGCGCCAAGGAAATCTTCTCTTCATGAAAGACCAGACATACTGTATATGCATGCTCCTAGGGACATGAAGCATGAAATCCTTGAAAAACTTGCTGAGTCAATGTACAACTTCAAAGCATATCCCTCTGATGACGAATTCAAAAAACATCCATGCCTTATTGAGCCAGGTTCCTCGACCGGATGGAACGGTAGGAAGAACAGCCTCAAATTTAAAATGGGGAACTACAGAATGAAGCTACGCCAAGCTGGATGCACAGATGTTCTTATAAATGCAGGGAAAGGGGGAAGCCAAGATCCGGTGAGAAGTGTTAAAAGACCTAAACGATTTGAAATCAATTTTCTTCCCAATTGTCCTGCTAATGAGGATGACTGCAGCATGGAATCTAAACACTTACAACTTGTGGAGCAAATGAAGAAAAGTCATCCAAGTTCCACCTTGATATCACAGCACATGGATTCCACTTTCTCCTTGAGAAGAAGAGATTGTAGGAAAGGAGCCACCAGTAAAAGAGACTCTCCAAAGATGGCCATCACTTTTCACAGAAAGACAGGTACAGTAAGTTGTAATTAAATTCCACCATGATAACACAAAATATAAAGAACACTTCATTTACTTACCCTCATGCCATGCCAGATGTGAATTGCTTTTTTCCCCACCAACATTAAAAAAAAAAAGTGTTTAGAAAACTAGTCCATCTCAGTCCATTTATTGCAAGTGAAGAGGTGCTCCAATGTGAAGGCTCAAAAGCACAAACAGATATTTTTACTTCAATCCATACAACTCTATATGAAGTCAGGGATGGATTATTTTTATATTATAAACTTAGTTATTTGGATTCATGTGAATCTAGGACAGCATCAGCGTGAGTAAATTAAACAATTTGCAAGTATCCTTTTAAAAGAGTAACAAAAATCCTAATATACTTTTGTTTCCTTTTACAGATCAATTCAGAGTTTAATCAAATTACAAGCAAAAACCTCAAGCAAGAATTTTTCTCTGCACTCGATAAACATACTTCACAATTTCTGGACATTTTTGAGAGCAAGAAAGGGCTGTTGGAAAAAGACTCTCTGAATTTCTTCAGCAAATCAAACCTGTGGTAATATCACTTTTCTTTCTTAAACTAAATTGTTACCGTCTTATTAACTAATTTCTTGATTTATTTTATGTTATACATGCACTATAAAATGTAATTTTATTAAATTGATCTTTTTTTTCCTCCAGAGCACTGACATCACTCCAAAGTACACAGCAGTTCTTCGTGGCCTTCCACTCATTCTTGGAGAAGAAGCCTCTAACTTTTTTACAACAGCACTGGTAAGTACCTTTACTATAACCCCCACACAAACATCACATATAGGCATTCGATTATGTTTTAGGCAACTCCTTAATTTGGACCAGATAGGTAAATTCTGCTTTTGTTTCACATTTCTTAATCAAGCCCTTGTACTGTTAATTTTGTCAAATTTCTACAATGTACTTTAACAACAGCTTTTATTAATTGTATGTAGAACATGGCCCAAGAGATGGTCCAGGTTCTTTAGGTGACATACTTTTGTGAGATTTCCCCATTTATAATGCAACAAGAATAGTAATATTGCTGTTCCCTTTTTTTTTTTTTTTAATTAGGACTGTGAATGTGACGCACCCCAGATTTCCATTGGGATACTGACTGTGATACCAGAAGATAGCCAGGATTCCCCACAAGCACTGCATTTGGAGGCTTCAAACACCGCAATCATCTTGGAAGGAACCATCGTGATGGATGATCTTGAAAATCTTCCAGATGCCATGTGTCTACTTTTTGGGCTGATATATGCACTGAATTTGGATTACCCTCCACAGCTCAAGAACACCTCTGAATTTATTCAGAGAGTTTCTCTCTCTTGGACACAAATCTCTGAAACCAAAACTACAGTCAGTTAACAACCTGCTGCTGATGTAACTTGAGGCTGTTTGAGATTGTTTAAAGGGATAGTTGAATCCCTTTAATCTTTTGGTTGCACAGAAGTTTAATTAAACATTTCAACTGTTACCTGTCAAACTTTGTTGAAAATGTTTAAAAAATGTTCTTAAGTTTTAGAGCAATGGTATTGCTAAAGGTTTTTTATTTTTATTGTAAGCACTGTTAAGACTTAAGCTAGTGTTGATTATTTTAAAATCAACCACCTGTTCAGTTTCAGGTCAAACATTGTCAAGCAGTCAGGATCCTTTTTTTTTAGCTGCACTTAAACTGCACTTTTTTAGTTGCTTTAGAAGATTAACATAAACAAAAAACACGTTGTTGCTCATCAAAAATTGTTAGTGCTACATTAAAAAAAAACTGATATAATAAACTGTTAAAAAGCAACAACTGAACTTGAGTTTATCTAAACTTATTGTTTTTAGTTTAGCTTACTTGGGATTTTTAAGGCAATCGGTTTCCTAATATTTTCCTAGTAATGTGAACACTAATAGAAAGTTAACTCAAATAATGATTTTAAGTCAACAGTACTAAAGCATACTTGATTTTGTAGGGACAACTTGTTAGTGTGTTAAGTTATGTCAACTAAACATTAATACTCTACTTTACTTGGAAATATTAAGGCAAATCGGTTTCCTCAATTTTTCTAAGTAAAGTCAACTTATTACATTTTACAATGTATATGCAACTATCTCAGGTTTCACTCCATATATGCAGTTTATATAGTCTTTTTTTTAAGAGACAAGCATGGCATATCAAATTTGTCTGTGGTGCTGGATGCTGCTTCCCAGGGCCAGGTACATATTTGTATAATTGAGTTTAGGAGTTTAGTTATTGAGGCTATTGATTCTGCAAATTAATTATGTTTTTTTAAATTAACTTCACAAAAGAAATGTGGTTGCGGAAACAAAGAAACTGATGAAAGATCACTTGAACGCTTGGTGGAGTGGGATGATTAAAAATGGCCTGTAACAATTATGCTTATGCTTATGAGTGAATGTAAGAGCATTTCCAGGTTATCACATCTATGGAGTTTTTTTTTTTTCACATCCTTCCCATTTCTATCTCTTTGCCTCGCCAACCTGTACAGATCCACCTCTCCCTCCTTACTGTCCAATCTAGCATACAAGTCCTTATATGCTCTTTGTTTATTTTTTAAGGTCACTGGCAGTCGTGTAAGCATTTCACTGCATATCGTACTGTGTATGACTTGGTATGTGACAAATAAAATTTTTATTTGAAATTCTGGTATATTATATGTGGAATTGTCAGAAAAAAAGTGTTTTGTTGTGCAAATGAGCACTACCAAATTCATAAAAAGAAAGTGGAGACTCCTTTAGGAGACTGAGATTTTAGATCCTGTAATCAGGGATTAAAGTGAAAAAAAATCTTCTGACAACTTTTTTCAGGCCGAGCCATATTCCTTTAACAAACACTTTATTTAAATAGTCGAGACCAATAGCGTTAGGGGAGATTAAACCGCTTTACTATTGCCAGTTTGCATATTTTAAAAGCTATTTGTAATCTTTGAAAAAATATATACCTTGACAAATAATCAACCATCTACCACATATCTTTTCAGTGCATGTTTTTATTTATATTATAACACCAGACAATGTTTTGTGAAACTCTTAATAATTAACAGAAAAAAAAAGTAATAGCACCACCATTAAATTAAGTGCTTTTTCAGTGCATGTTTTATGTATCTTAAAGAAAACATCTTCGTTTTCAGCTTAGATGACAAATCGGATTTCCAGTAAGCAGCAATGCCATGTGTGCAAGTAGTAGGCATGTGCATTAGACATAGACAATCTTGAAAGTGCACTCTTGTCTTTGACAACTGATTGCATTTAATTAACTAGTGGTTGTGAGACTGTGACCAGTGGCGGTTCTACACTGAAGTGCGCCCTGGGCGAGACTCCCTCCCGGCGCCCCCCCCCCCCCACAAGTCCAAAAGTTGGGGCAGATCTCAGATAGATCCTTATCGTGCAGAAAAGTGAAAAGCTCAAAGAGGCTCATGGTTTTTGATGGCAGTCATTAGACACTTTATTAATCTAATCTAATCTAATCTAAGGGAGGAACAATTAGCTCCTTGGGTAATTTACTGCCTCAAATTATATGCTTTGTCACGTAACAGAGTTATAGCAAATGGAAAATATCTTTTAAACTATCTACATATATGTAAATTAAACTGGCTATTTACAGTATACTGTAAATATATTGTAAATATATTGGCTATAGCCAACATTAACATAATAAACAATGGAAATAAATAACTGTACGTTATTATAACTGTGATGGTTTGTAAATTAGGCTTTTATTGTGTGTGTGTGTGTGTGTGTGTGTGTGTGTGTGTGTGTGTGTGTGTGTGTGTGTGTGTGTGTTTAGCAAGGTAAGCATAGCAAGCATCATAAGCAAGAAGGCTAACAAACCTAAGAGTTAACGTTATACCACTAATTAACATGATGACATGAATAACTTAATCATACAGAGAGAACATTGTTATATACCTTTATCTTTTATCCGTTTCTCCTCATCTTGTTTTCTTTTGTTTCTAAATTGGACCCCTGACAGTTTTGGCCTTTTTCTCTCCATCACTGTGTTTATACTTTATAATCGACGATTCGACAATCAGCAGATTTCCCCCAACGCTGTCACTCACGACCAGAAGTCAAGACTAAACCAATTCACCTCCACAGCATCATCGCTTTTATTATCTATTTTTATTTGCCATTTCACACAATTAAATACATGAAAAAACTGCAAATTACTGGTGTGTGTTTATAATATTTTGAATGAAATGTGCGTTATTTGTAAGAAAGTCAGGTAGACATAATTTAGCCCCCTTCATGTCCGCTTCATTTGGGAGAGGTGAACTGTACTCTACTTTCCTTAATTTAAGACGCATGTAAGCCTATATATACACACAGCATTAAAATTATGAAAAGTGAATTTTAAACATTAAGGACAGGCGGAACAGTGTGACTGACGGAAATCCGTCGTAACGACGGAGAACTTTAATCCCTGTGTAATAGTTTATCAAAGTACAATTCAACCAAACCTTTGTTCCACAGAGTGATGTCCACCTCCTGATATCATTCAGACACCTGAAGCATTTACATACCAGCCAAAACTAATTTTATTACAAGCCCAGGCAAATCTAAATGACTACATAAAATTAGTTTGTCACTATCAAAAATAACAGTTTTCTAGTGAAGGAAATGAAGACAAGAGTAAAATGATGTTTCCTACCAGAAGTGAAATTTCTCCAGGATCTAATACTGAACTCTTGGTCTTCTCCCTCTTCTCCTTTCCTAGAGTCTGCTCTGAGGTGATAAGAGGAACACTGAAGAGCAACACAGCCCTCCTTTTGATCTTCTCTCTCGTCTATGGGCTGACGGTCGACTACAGAAACAAACACAGGAAGTTTACAGCCGAATCATTTATCAGCTTCTCTCACATTGTGTAGCGTTACACATTAAGACATCAACTTGCACTTAGTATATGGCAGGGGTGATAGCGTTCCGGCAACACGCGGGATTTCTGGCGTACTGTGGCTGCTGGGGAAAAAAAAGAAAAAATAAATAAAAATAATCAGGATCACGGATATTGATCTGTCATTTCACTAGATCTGAGATGCGCAGGTGATAGCCACAAAACCAGCCAATCAGAGACATCCACACACTACTGCTGATTGGCTGTTCCTTCTCCATCACCTGCACATCTCAGATCTAGAGAAATGACAGCAATATCCGTGATCAGTGAGTATACGTTGTGTGCTCCTTAGACAGGCATACTCTACATGCTGGACTAACGTCGGGCTTAAAACCGGAGGCCCTGCTAGGACACATCGGGTTGGACGTCGACAGTGAGGCAGTACATAGCGCCAATACTTTACCCACATATCAACCAGCTGTTGCGTATCAGTATTTGTGACAAAGGGGGCAGCGTTGAGGTTTAACAGAACATTGGAACTTGGTGACTGACATGACGGGAGTTCAGGTCGTTTCGGAGGACTGCATACTGGATCATCACAAACAGTCACCGTATTCTGACGGCAAGTGGACACAGATGGGTAACGTGGGGCAATAATAGAAGCTCTTTTCGAGTCCCTACAGTGACAATCCAGCCGCTCTTGAACCTCGGCTGCACTCCACTGATCAGCAGGTTTGAACTGAAAAGACAACGCAAGTCCCGGATCTGGACAATGAGAGACAAACACTACACCTTCAGCTGCTGGGTCTTCAACGCATTTGTTCCGCCCACGCAAACACTCGTCAGCCACATCGATTGCCTTATTTAGCCTTATCCAATAATCCATTGGACTCTCATCCACTTTGGGAAGTGTGTTATAAAAGTCAGCCATAGGCATGTTAGAATATGCTGACTCGCTGAAATTACGCTTTAAAATATCAAACACTCTGCTAGGGGGCACTGCAGCAGTTGGTCCAGAAAAGCTGCGCCGGGATACTTTGACTACATCCCTTGCTTTTCCTGCTAACCTAGCTAAAATGAACTCACAGACCTCAGCATCATTAGTGCATTTCCTACTGTTCAAATAAGTGCGCACCATGTCTTCCCATTCATGTACAGTAAATGAATCACTTTTGTCACCTCTGAAGAATGGTGGAGGCGTAACATCATGTTGCACAATAACTTTCACCTTAGAAGCATCAACACATCCACTAGGATGTTGCACATTTGACATGGATTGCATGAGGGACGGCGGTTGTGTTAAATTGAGACGGGTCGAAATGCTCACCAATTTTCTGTGCCAAATCAGAGATAATACCACCCAAAGACTCAGTAAATACACCAGTATTTGGGCACGTAAAAGGAGTGGAACAAGCAGCTGGGCCAACTGAGGCACCAATACCTGAATCAGATGCATACGCTTGGTCAGTTTCAGCATTAAAGAAAAATCTTCCCCTACCAAAACATTGAGGTGAAATTTCGGACAAGTTCTCAGTACGATGAACTATAGTCCCTCTACCCCAGTGGTTCTCAAAGTGTGGGGCGCGCCACACTAGTGGGGAATACAGACATGACAGGTGGGGCGCAATGAACAGGAGGAAATTAGTGGAAAATAATAGGAAAGTGTCTATACTAATTCATGCTTTTCTTTATTGATAACGAAGAGCATACGCTCAAAACTAAACAATCACACAAATAAATGGATCATTAATACAAGTAAATTGAATTGAAACCTGCGCGACCCACTGGGCAGCGCTGCGTGACGCTGATATAAATAGACCGCGCCGACCATCAAATTACATTTTACCCCGCAGGGATGCGCACGTACAAACCAGGCATGGCAAGGCGGAAACAATATTAAACAGTCCTGACATTTTAAATAAAAAACAGTGAGTCGCGCAGGTCTGTGATTCGAGCGGCGCTGCGCGATCCAACGGACTGCGCAAATAAACCAGATCAACTCTGCACTATCCAGATAGTCGCGCTGCGCAGATACAAATACAGCGCAGATATTTGGTTCAATCGGGTGCCACGGTTTCGTCCCACTTTTGATGTGTTTGGCTTCACATACACTTCGACAATGGAAGAAGACGCTGCAGCAGCAGTGAGTTTACTTACATGTGACGAAACCAACAACGAGGAGATTGTAAAGAAAAAGGTGCATCGTCTGTGGTGTGGAATTGGTTTGGGTATGAGAAAAGTGATACGAATGAGATGAACGTGATTTGCGAGGTACGCAAGTGCACTGTTTTAGCAAGCGGTGGAAACACGTCAAACCTTTTCTATCATCTGAAATCCAAGAATCCAAACGAATATGGAAAAAGTAATAAAATGCGGCAAACCTAAGCAATTCACAGTTTATATAAAATTACATTATGTAAATTATTCTTTGTGTTTTAATATTTAATTTTTATGTACTTTCAGATACAAATTGCTATATTGTGATGTATATCGTTATCGTGGTAGAAATTAGCTTCTACTGTGATAGATTTTGGTTATATCGCCCACCCCTGATGAAGCCTATCTTGAGCTTGGGTTCATGGTGGGGGCAGAAGAGAGACCTGTGTGTGTTTTGTGTCTTATACCGCTGGCAGCAGACCGCATGAGACACAACAAATTAGGAAGACACTTAGAGACAACACACTCCAGTCACGTTAATAATCCACTCGACTTCTTTCAAAGAAATCTGGCAGAATACAGACAGCAGGAGAATCGCATGGTAACATCTGAATCAGTGGACAGAAAAGCACAAATGGCTTCATTCAAAGTTACATACAGAATTGGCCAGTGCAAAAAAAACTACAAACGATTACTGAGCAGCTAATAAACATGGGGTCAATTATGCAAAGATAAGTGACAACGTAAGCCTTTTATAACAATTACACGTGTTTTTATCTATTTTGAACTTGGTGTTGTTTGAACTTATTGGTTTAGAAATTGATATTTCAATAAACAGTAAACTTGGCCGATTTCATTATTATTTTGTTGACAAGTGGGGCTTGAAAATTCGCTCACCCCCTTAAGTGTGGAATGACAGAAAAAGTTTGAGAACCACTGTTCTACCCCTACCTACTGAGAACGTAGCACTGGGCTGCAGCAGCGGACTAAAATTATCCTGACTAATAGTGTCCTCAAACATGACTTAATTACAGTAGAGATCACAGAGAAACGCAATAACTATCTAAAAAGACAAGGAAAAAAGAATAATAATAAAATTAACTCACAAACTTACATAGATAAATGTATATGCACTTGCAGAAACAACCATGTACTAGCACTCTTACAAAATAATCACAAGTTCAGTATAACGCTGTAGAGGAGGAAAAAGAAAAAAAAGTTCCACACGTGACCATCAGTAAAACAGCAGCGCGAGCACAGTACAAAAACGGTTTAAAGAAATCAATAATGCGCGTGCAGCAGCGCGAGAACAGTTAAACTCAGTCACGTTAAATGTGCTGCTAACAGTTCAACGCCTTTCAAAGATAAATAAGATGCCGAATAATCGTTGCTAAAAGCCGAAACAGTTTTCCACCATACCTCACCAAGTGCAAGTGTTCGAGTGAAACCATCCAACGATGAGCAACGGAGCAGATGAAATCAGGAGACGGAGACCAAAACACGAGGCGGCTTCTGCGATTGGCCAAACACTCCTCCGCAGCGCATGCGCAGTTTGTCCGAAGCAGCACTCCCGGTGAGCGGCCGATCACGTAAAATCCAAAGGGTTGACGGCACCACGTGTAACCGGTGACTCCAGTTAAACTTTCCTCTGCGTTGTGTTAATCAGACACGGGACACAGGTGGCGGTTCACTGGAAGCATTTAATTTCTCCTCTCTGACACATAAAGGAACAAACACAGCCTGAGGGAGAATTGCCCTTGTTTTCTATCAAATAAAATGTCATGTACATCATGTGCTTCATTTCCACATGTTTAAGCCAAAATTACTCATATAACTCAAAAACATGAAAAATGCCATAAAATAATCATGCAAATACATCAAATAACATTATACACACAAATTGGAGTGGAGATATAGAAATAAAATGATTAATAAAAATAAAGATTAAATTGGATTAAAAGGAGTCGGAAATAACAAACCTCTTCCATACAGTTCCATCAGGAAAAGGGAAGAGGAGGGGACAAAACAGGAAATTGTGCTGGCTTTAGGTGACATCACAGGATTTAAAGGGGCGAGGACTCATCTCAGGCACTTATATCAGGTTTATGAAATGAACAATTTGGTGTAAATTCTAACAATTTAACAGATTAATTTCTATGCCTGTTACATGAGCAGCACTGCTTTAAGGGAACTTCCCTGGACAAAATTCATCCAAACAAAACTCCATGTGACGATGTTAACACGTACATCTTTTACTCAATGCGTTACCCTGGTAACATAAACACCTTGGATACCTGTTGCTGTTACTATGGCCATTACACATCTCTGAAATAAAATATTGAAAAATACATTGAAACAAAAACCGGTACATTATAAAATGTATATTATTGCAATGAACTATATAACTTATAAATAAATGTTGTCTTTCCTTAAACAATGTTATAATATTATGCAGACTAATAGCTTAGATCTCTTACAAATCATGATATAAAAATAGTAATATTATGCCATCTCTGATAAATTTAATGATACATGAAATTAATGCCAGGTCTTCTGCAAGATTATTTCTAACTACAAAGCTAGCAAGCTTTTGACACAAGGCTGAATCCCAAATCCCTCTTTAACCCCTGATCAAGGGCACTACTTTGTGTGTAGAACAAGGGTTTGTACCCCTGTACATTGTACATACACTGTAAAAAAATTGCTGATAAAAAACCGCCACAATCTGACAGTAATGTCCTGTTTTTCATTAAAGCAGTAATGTGCTGTAGAAAGCAATGTATTCTGGGAAATAGTTTGCACTTTTTAACAGTAGTCTTCTGTATTTATTTAATACGGTTATCTTCTGTATTTTGCAATGCATTGTGGTCTAGTCCTATTTGCTAATGTTTTAAATAACGATACATTTCAGTATTTATTTGGAAACTGATTGGAGTGTATAAGTGCAAAGCTGATCAAATCTCATTACTGTTCTATCGAAGTCATATGTTTTGTGCAGCAGCAGCAATTTACAAGATAATTTCCAGTCAAGTATATAGGAACTTGCTGCAAACGTCATTATGTATTTATAAAGCTGTTATTCTGAAGAGGCCGCACGAGGAAGTCCTTCATCTTCAACTCTGTGATTATTGGCATCTGCACCAACAAACTGAACTGAACCTTTTCTTTATTTTCTTAACAGTATTTTATTTATAAAGGTTGTACTACCAGAAGCAATGCATGAAGTTTATCCTTAGTTTTTATCCTTGTTACTTGTACTGTACTGTTGTGATGAAATCCTGCCTTGTGCTGAAAACTGTGGTGTCAATATGTGGTGGTTAGTGTTGATATTGTGTTGGGACACAACAAATAAATCACTGTATAGCAATGCAAATGGTTTTCCATGAGCTCCTGTGGTGCCATAAAATGTCAGTAATATTAGGAAACCCGCTGGATCCGGCTGGGTATAGAGTCAGAAACATGTCTGCAGTACTCTGGTGTCTGCTTGATCACTTCCTGAAGATCATGTACAGAAGACGGTTTCCTCACTGCTCCTGCCTTCTTCACTGTTCTTCTGTACAACAGTGTTCTATTGGGTTTAGGTCTGGAGATGACCCAGGCCATGGCTCAGGACGCTGAACACCGTTATTACAGAGACAGTTTTCACTAGTTATTCAGATCATTAGTGTTAATTAAGTCTTCTGGCAGATCGACTTAATCTAATTACTGTGTCAGGAATAACCTCTAGAGGGCGCCGTGTGCACATGGACTCTTGTAGTTTCCTGTATGTGGACTTTGGCTGGGACTTAATTTCCCAGGATGCACCTGTGTCACATGGGTTTCCTTGAGATCACCTGTGTGTTGTTTAGCCATAGGTGTATAAATAGACTTTGGGGTTGTGTTTAGGTTGTCGTGCGTCTGTTGTGTATCGTCTGTCTACTGGCTTGGTGTCTGTGCTTCTACTCGTTTTTGCTCCTGTCTAGTTTCCTGTTTTGTTGGTTTGTGTTTGTGTGTTTCATTATCAAAGTCTTCACTCCACACCAATGCCCCGCCTACAATCCCTCTATCCTGACATAGAGTCATTACCTGTCTGGGCGAGAGAGAGAGAGAGAGAGAGAGAGAGAGAGGAGGAGACTAGTTCAAAGTGAAAGTGAAAGTCTGAAGGTTGTTTTTGTGGCGAGAAAAACATGAAGTTATTTGCTGAGAAAAATAAGAGTGAGTACATGAACATAAATCTGTAATGTGTGAGTGTTAGGATTATTTACTGAATGAAGATAAATTCTGTCTAAACATTACACACTTTACTATAAACAATGTGGATAACACAGTGTTAATGCAGTAACTAAACCTGAGGGAAGTAAACAGCTGTGTGTGTGTGTGTGTGTGTGTGTGTGTGTGTGTGTGTGTGTGTGTGTGTGTGTGTGTGTGACATATTTCCACATTTTTCTTCTTTTCACAAAAAAAAATACACAAAATACAAACACACACACACACACACACACACACACACACACACACACACACACACACAGAGTGCCATTTTAGAGTGAAATGCAGAAATGTCAGATCAGACGTCCTCATAATGATTTATTAATGTTTCTGTTTTGACTGATAAACCTTCATGTGATAGAAACACGATGCTTTCATTTCCTTAAGAAGTTCTGTGGAGTAAATGTGACTCTTTCTGAAGTGTTTTATTCTCATGCAGTTTGTACCTACAGTATATATTTTTGTATTTACTCATATTAACAAAGAATCTTCATCTTTATATTTAACATTATATAAAATATCTCTTTACAAAGACTTAGTTTATTGAAACTTCCATATCATTTGAGCTCCATCAGGCTGTTGGAGAGAGTGAACATCTGTATTTATATGATACTTTGAAGGAATTGGATGTTTATATCAGTAATTTCCTAATCTCTGATTTTTTACTCACCAGGATTAACCTAAATTTATGCTATAAGAAGTTTGACTTTCTAAAATAATGTCAGCGGAGTGTGAGAAAATGACGTGTGAAAAGAGTCTAGAAGAGGAGCTGGGAGAGATGAAAAGGTAAGTAGTTTAGATTAGCAATTTAGGAAAAAAAGAAGAAAAGAAACACCTGGTAAGAAATTCTGTGTGACCAGAACCAGGACCAGTTACCATGATTTACATCAACATCAGATGCAGAATGTATGTTAAATTTAGAGACTTTAGAAGATAAACATGCTAAGACATTTCTCTTTACTCTTTAGTGGAACTGAGATAAGGCCGAGGTCTCCTGTATCCAGCTGTGTGTCCTTTAAGAGTGACAGGTCAATGCCACGCCCATTCGACTTTAAAGAGGGAACAGTCACTCATGAAAGGTAGTTTTTTTGATTGAAATATTTTATGTAAATTTGTTCATTGACTGTCTAATGTAAAATAAAATGGACTCCTGAAAGTTCAGATAGTAGAGATGTTCCGATACCATTTTTTCCCTCCCGATACCGAGTACCGATCCGATACCTGGGTGTGTATCTGTACTGTGTCTATGTGTATATATATATATATATATATATATATATATATATATATATATATATAAAATTTCTTTTTTTTAAGTAAAATACTACTAGCCCTGTGTAACGGGTTCGACCCTAAGTGCACGGGCGACACCATGAAACACGGACACGAGGCGAGGTCTTACAGCAAAAAGGGTCATTTATTTAGAAAAATGGGGAAGGAAAGTGATAAAGGCTCTATGCGGTCTTTTCCCCTTCGGCGGCAGGGATGCGAAGGCAGGCTCTACGCGGAAGTGAAGGTGCAGCGGGAGCTGGTGCAGCGGGAGCTCGCGCAGCTCGTTCACGCGCTCCTCTCGCGGAGATCAAAGGCGACCCCCCCCCTTTTTTAAAGTCTCTGGGGCGCATCACATCGCCCCGCTCTTGTGCCACTGTCTCTCATAAAATCCACCGCGTCGCAAAGTCCAGCTTCCCAACAGTCAGACCCCGAGCTACACTCCCCGCTGTGTTTTATAGCGGTGATAGCTCATGGGCCATTGCCTGATTCTGCGGCCCTGCTACTTCACATACCTAAAGTGGGGGGAGGCCGCCTAACTAGTGAGCGAGGAGCGATACCTGTATCAATTTGGGCGCACGCCGTGACACTCTGTAAGTAAGCTAAGCTAGCAAAGCTAGCGGGCATAAATAGGTTATGTTTAGGAAAATGGTATCGGATCGGTACGTGGACTCAAATACTCGCCGATTCCGATGCCAGATTTTTTTGTGGTATCGGCAGCATTTCCGATACCAGTATCGGAATCGGAACAACCCTAGTCATAATTATTATTTTTTAAACAAACGTCACTAATAATTCACTCGTGCCACACA
This sequence comes from Channallabes apus, assembly GCA_030522415.1. NCBI lineage: Eukaryota > Metazoa > Chordata > Actinopteri > Siluriformes > Clariidae > Channallabes > Channallabes apus. The sequence continues at coordinate 49,319,945 of CM060110.1, read as the reverse complement.
GGATGCCGATGTGTGAATAGTTTAGAGTGTACTTCCTGTAGGGTTATTAAAAATGGCAACATTTTACCGCCTCAAATACCTCCACAGTCTTGAGCCAGTGTAAGCCTGTAAGTGTAAGTGTGTGTAATGTGTGGGTTTGAGACTAATTTGCTCAGAGTTTGGAGAAAAAGGTCGATCAGAGGGTTTTAATGTGCACGACTTTTGATATTGTAATGCCATAAAAAGTGTTTCTGTTGCGCCACTCGGATGCTTGTGCACACACACAGAATCGGTTTCATCCAAAGTGATCGGTCGAGGCTGATCAAGCTGAAAAACCAGGACCAGTTACCATGATTTACATCAACATCAGATGCAGAATGTATGTTAAATTTAGAGACTTTAGAAGATAAACATGCTAAGACATTTCTCTTTACTCTTTAGTGGAACTGAGATAAGGCCGAGGTCTCCTGTATCCAGCTGTGTGTCCTTTAAGAGTGACAGGTCAATGCCACTCCCACTCAACTTTAAAGAGGGAACAGTCACTCATGAAAGGTAGTTTTTTTGATTGAAATATTTTATGTAAATTTGTTCATTGACTGTCTAATGTAAAATAAAATGGACTCCTGAAAGTTCAATTTTATATTAAATTTAAAATATCATCACCATCATCATCATCATCATCATGATTAGCAGCAGTGATTTAGTTTGTTTGTTATAATACGCTACTTGCACGCAGACTCGTTACGTACTTCCTCTTTGAAGTAATATGGCTGGAAATGTTCAGAAAAAAGTGTGTTTATAGATTTCAGAGACAGCAGAAGGTATAGAATGTACACTGTTGTGTTCCACTGTGTACATCTTCTGCGAAGTCCACGGAACTTTAAGTTTTCACAGTTTTCCTTCAGGACCTTAGAAAACGGTGGCTTGTGAACATATCCGTCGAATCCGTACACATGGATGTAACGATGGCTGATGATTACTGTAGCATTCCTGAGCCTTCATTATTAGACCTGGCATGTGCTATAATAGAAGAACTTTCTAATGAAGTGGAGGAGATGAAAAAACATCTACAAGAGCTACACGTTCAGCGTGACTGTACATTTACAGAACACAGTACAGGGTAGTATTTACAATGTGTTATCTATATATACTACTCTTAGTCTACCTCATAAGACTCTTGTCTGTTACAGGGCTGCTCTCTATCACTTTATCATACTTACAAGCTCTATTTGCACTATACAGTATGTCTGCATTTGCACGACTCTGTCTGGTTTGCTCTCTCTGCCATGTGCCCTTACTTGTATATTGTATTTGTTTTTTTATATTATATGTATAATTGTATTTATTCATATTTTACTTTGTATTTTTAAAATTCTACTTTATGTATTTAATGTTATCTGTTCTCCACCAAGGGTCTGAGAGTAACGCAATTACAATTCAATTCCTTACACATTATTTATCCTGGAGAGATCAATGTTTTATGTTTTTGGATCATTCTGTATCTACTGCAAAGACTGTTGTGTGTGAAAATCCCAAGAGATCATAAGTTTCTGAAATACTTTGTACAGGTCATTCTGGTACCAACAACCATGTCACAGTTATAGTTACAGAGATCACAAATGTCCTTGGTTCTGATGTTCAGTGTGAGCTTTACCCGAAGCTTCTGTCCTGTATTTACATGATTTTATGAACTGTACTGCTGCAACATGATCGGCCGATTAGATAACTGCAAAGATGTGGCGATGTTCAGATGTTCCTATTAAAATGGACAACTGATCTAAAGTATTAATGTGCAGCTTCATAAAGAAACAGCACAGAAATCTGACAGACCTGGAACATTAAGAAATACAACTGAGTGAATGTGTGTGGTGAGTGTGTGGTGCTATAAATGTCAAATTTACACTGTTTGTTTATCCACAGAATCACAAAACAGAGCTCGAAAATCATCTGCAGAAATTCACTGGAGTCCATATTCAAGGTGTGTGTGTGTGTGTGTGTGTGTGTGTGTGTGTGTGTGTGTGTGTGTGTGTGTGTGTGTGTGTGTGTAAGAGTGTAAACAGTCAAATATTACATAAGGCATTGTTACTTTTCTTGATAATTTAGCTATGGACTATTTTTAAAATTAAAAAGTAGATTAACATCATGTACAGTTGTCCAAAATATTATATATATAACTAAAGAATTATCTGCTGTAATTCATGGTTTCTACCTGAAAGTGTAAACTCCTCTGTCATAAAGTCTTTCCCATGTGGGAATAAAATAGTCACAGCTTTAACTTTGACGGTTACAAAGCATTAATGCTGAGGCTCCTTCCATACATGCTAAATAAACCTGTACTTAAAGAAACTTCACAATATCAATCATCAGCCTGAACACTGTTTAGTGTTTATGTAGTAAATCCACCATACAGGTCTCTGTGAATGAGCCGTTACTATAGAAACAATGACATATTAGAAAGACAGCATTAATATAAAGCTGTGATTTGTAGCTGCACTAATGTCAGAGCTGCTGTTCATCAACACCCTCTGACCAATCAGAATCTAGAATTCAGCAGCACAGTAAAATCACATGTTATCACAATCTGTAACGTTCTTTTTTCAATTTTATTTCATGATGTTTTTCATCAGGAGCTGGAGCACAAATTTATCACATTATTGAAAAACAAGTTGAACAGATTCAAGAACCTACTTAGTGCTGATTACCCAGCATGCTCTGAGGAGGAGGAGGAGGAGGAGGATGTGGACTGTGTTAGAGAGGGTGTGCTGAAGATCACACTACACCTCCTGAAGAACATGAAGCAGAAAGACCTCGCTCACAAACTGCAGATCAGTAAGAGTTTTAGATCATTAAAATATTCTATAAAGGAGACAGACTGGTCTTCTGGTCTATATAATCATACTGATACATTTTTATTCACATTAATAATAATATATTTTTTTGTAAACAAATGAATTAGTAGTAGAGATAATCCTAGAGAGACTGAGGAGGAGCTTCTTCACGCAGGCTATACAGGCTCTCAACCAGAACTCCACATAGGACTCAACTGATTGGACTCGCTATGTTTCCTTCACACATGTGTTGGAGCTCAACAAAAACCAACCAGACTGAACATTTAAACATTTACACAGAACTGCAGCACACAGAACATATATGTTGCACATTTCTCCTTCTGTTTACATATAAATGAGGAGCACTATTGAACTTTAAAGATGGACAATACCACTGCTGCTCATCATTTCATTTCACACTCCATGACCACACACACTGCTGCTGTTTCACACTGCACACATTACACACTCCATCTACTTTATACTGTTTATTTATACACTTCATACTTTTTACATTTTTACATATTTCTACTTTATACTTTATTTTATTGTAACAAAATTACTACATATTGTAGATTTTATATTTTACATTCTTTTCTACCGGCATTCGCCTCTTATTTTCTCTTTAAGTCACAAACAGTCGTGTAAACATTTCACTGCATATCATACTGTGTATGGTCGTGTATGTGACGAATAAGAATTTGAATTAGAATTTTAAATTTGATTCTTAAAATGTCTGTTTGTTTTTATGTATTTATTAGAAATGAATCCTATTATTGATCAGTATTGATTTGATGTATTTATGTATTATACGTAGATGAAAATAATGACATGACATTTCTCCTGTTTGTTAGAGCTGGCCTCTGTGTATCAGCGGAAGCTCAAATCCAAACTTCTAGATAAATGTAAAAGAATTAATGAAGGAGTCTCACAGCATGGGACATCAACACTTCTGAATCAGATCTACACAGAGCTCTACATCACAGAGGGTGGGAGTGGAGACGTCAATAACGAACATGAGGTGAGACAGCTTGAGACGATGTCCAGGAGACCAGCAGTAGAGGAGACACCCATCAAATGTAATGAGCTCTTTAAAGACAAGTCCATCAGAAGTGTGCTGACTAAAGGAGTAGCTGGAATTGGAAAAACCGTCTCTGTGCAGAAGTTCATTCTGGACTGGGCTGAAGGGACAGTGAATCAGGACGTCCTCTTCCTGTTTCCTCTTCCCTTCAGAGAACTGAACTTGGTGAAGCAGGAAAACTTTAGTCTGATTACGCTTCTTCATCAGTTTTTCCCTGAAATTAAGGACTTGGAAGTAATAGACAGTGATGTCTACAAAGTTCTGTTTATCTTTGATGGTCTGGATGAGTGTCGACTTCCTCTAAATTTCCAGAAGAATGAGATGTTGTGTGATGTGACAGAGTCAGTCTCAGTGGATGTGCTGCTCACAAACCTCATCAAGGGGAACCTGCTTCCATCTGCTCGCCTCTGGATCACCACTCGACCAGCAGCAGCCAATCAGATCCCTCCTGAGTGTGTAGACCAGGTAACAGAGGTACGAGGGTTCAGTGATCCTCAGAAAGAGGAGTACTTCAGGAAGAAGATCAGTGATCAGAGCCTGTCAAATAAAATCATCAGACACATGAAGTCTTCCAGAAGCCTCTACATCATGTGCCACATTCCAGTCTTCTGCTGGATCTCAGCCACTGTTCTAGAGAGAATGTTGGGTGAAGCAGAGAGAGGAGAGATCCCCAAGACCCTGACTCAAATGTTCACACACTTCCTGGTCTTTCAGATCAAACACAAGGACCAAAAGTACCAGCAGAAATGTGACCTTGATCTTCCCCAGACCAGAGAGAGTATCCTGGCTTTGGGAAAACTGGCTTTCCAACAGCTGGAGAAAGGAAACCTGATGTTCTATGAGGAAGACCTGAGAGAGTGTGGCATTGATGTTAAAGAAGTGGCAGTGTACTCAGGAGTGTGTACTCAGATCTTCAGAACTGAGTCTGGACTCCACCTGGGGAAGATGTTCAGCTTTGTGCATCTGAGTGTTCAGGAGTTTTTGGCTGCTTTATACTCATTTCTCCGCTTCCTCGACAAAAAGACAAGAATAAAACAAACCACTGATCTGTCTGGTCTTTTCAATAAGTCAGAAATGTCTGAGTTCCTCAAGAGTGCAGTGGACCAGGCCTTACAGAGTGAGAACGGACACTTGGACCTTTTCCTCCGCTTCCTTCTGGGTCTCTCAGTGGAGTCTAATCAGAAGCTCATTCGAGGTCTGCTGTCACACACAGGAAGCAGCTCTGACTGCCAAAAGGACACGGTCAAGTACATCAAGCTCAAGTTTGAACAAAATCCATCTCCAGAGAGATTAATTAATCTGTTCTACTGTCTGAACGAGTTAAATGATGATTCACTGGTGAAAGAGATCCAAAGCTACATGAGCTCAGGACGTCTCTCTGAAGCTGAACTCTCACCTGCTCAGTGGTCTGCTCTGGTCTTTGTGTTACTGACATCAGAGGAGGATCTGGAAGTGTTTGAGCTTCAGAAGTTCATAAAGTCAGATGAATGCTTTAAGAGACTGCTGCCAGTCGTACAGGAAGCCACAACAGCTCTGTAAGTAAAACCTGTTTCTCTCTTCAACAGAGAGGAACTGAACTGTTCTGATTGGATTTTACAGCAAAATGTCGATCTACTCTTAGTAATTTATTTATTCTAAATATGACTGCATTGGTACTGATACTGGTGTTGGACATCAGTCTGATACTGAGCTCATTTATGTGAAAAAACTATTCAATACCAACATCTGATATCAGGTGATACTATGTGATGTAGTGTGTGTTATAGAGCTAATGTACAGATAGACGGGAAACAGCAGTGATCTGCATATACTTAAACAATTAATGCTCAAAACTGTTTTTTTAAGCTCCTCTGACATTTTCTCCTTTCAGACTCAGTGAGTGTAACCTGACAGAGAGAAGCTGCTCGGCTTTACACACAGTTCTCAGATCAGAATCCTCCAAGCTGACTGAGGTGGATCTGAGCAGGAATCCTCTGGAGGACTCAGGAGTGAAGCTGCTTTGTGCTGGACTGAAGAGTCCAAACTGTAAACTGGAGACACTGAGGTTGGTTTGTCTCTCCTATTACATAGACTTTACATAAAGGGTATAGAATCAAGAAACGCACATTACAGAGGAAGATGTATCTGCACAGTATTTCAGTAATTCTTGTGTTCTTGTCACCATCACTATAATATGGTGATATACCTCCACTAAATCATCTCACAATGTGTTTTAATTATTGTACACAGTACAGTGACATCAGTGGTGAGTCTGCTCACAGACAAATGGATAAGTTTATATAATGATTTAGTTTTCTCTGTAGACTTTCAGACTGCAGTATAACAGGGGAAGGATACACGGCTCTGGCTGAAGCTCTGAAATCATCTCACCTGATAGAGCTGGATCTCAGAGGGAACGACCCTGGAGACTCAGGAGTGAAGCTGCTCACTGATTTACTACAGGATCCAGACTGTATACTGAACACACTGAGGTGAGGAAAATATACAGAACACAAGTTATTATAAAATCATATTCATGAACATATGTAGGGATGTTAAAGAATGAAAGTGTTTATCATTAAATATTAAATATGTAGGGTTTCAGCTCTGGGTCAGAGGTGAATCGAATCCTTAAGTATTCGGGTTAATTTTACTAAACTGATTTAAGATGTATAGCGAACACTTCATGAACGTTTAGCATGATTTAGTGTATCTTACCAATTCTGCTTATCCCGTGGCCAACGATGTTAATTCAAAATCTGGTATTTACCAGTTATGAGCAAGATAACGTAAGATCTGGGTAAATGTTCACACTTTCAAGTACATGACAAAGACAACAGTTCTTTATAAAGAAACAAGAATTTATTTGACTAATCTACGATACATGAAACTACGCTACTTTATCACACACACAACATGAACATACAAACAGTTATGAGTGTGAAAGTTAATGTTGTTCTTCTAGTACGGTTTACTAGACCTGACAAAGTCACAAGAGCAGAGCCTTGGGTTTAATCTTACAGTTTAGTTATGAATCGAGCACCACTTTTCAGCAAGTTATGAAGCTTTGTTTGTTTACTTGCGTTACGTGAAAGTTGTTCTCGTTGGTTCGCCTTCAGCGAAGGGAATCACGGTGTTGCTTACTGGTTGGTGTGCTGAGGTTGAGATGACGTCTTTGGGGAGAACCCTTCAGAGAGGCGTTGGTTGCCTGGTTACTCATGGCGGCGCTCTGGAACTTCTTCTGAGGGTTTCTTCGTTGCAGGACTTCTGGCACAAAGTCATGTTGAGAGACTTGAAGTTCTTGAAGAGTGGATTATAGAGAGGTCGAGCCTGCTTGCTTCCTTCAGACGGCGTGACGTTCAGCCGCAGAGCGCCCGCAAGGGCGGCGGAAGCATGAGCTGCGAGTGGTCGAGCTTGGTGGTTACCTCATGCCGCGGGTCCATCCCACAGCTGTTTGTCTCAATCAGAGGTGGTTGTGGGCGTAGCCACGCCCCACATGGTTCCTACTTATGTTCTTATATTAACCTATGGTTTGGTCTGTCATGTAGAAGGCCACCTCAGTGGAGTTTTAGTAATTTAGACGAAGTGTATTAACATGAATCCTGGTCATATGATTAACTTTTCATACACATCAATACTCTTTGAATACAACAAGCTTTCATTCGATACCAAACATCCCATACCTTACATACTCATTCATACCTTTATCTATAGAAAGTGGTTATACATGTTCATTACACTTCCTAATTTTAGGAGAAACATGTTGAACACAAAATAAAAATGTTAATAAATTTTGTCTTGATGAATGAGATTTGTCTTTATTTATGAGTGCTAAGTATCACTGAGTATCATGTGGCACGCATGCGCTTCTTGTTTGGATGGCGAGAGTCACGTGATCACAACTGAGCCAATGGTTCTTCTCTAAAGCATCTTTTAATTTGTTTGTTTTTAATTTGTTTGTGTTTGTGTGTGTGTGTGTGTTCTCGTGGGGTGGGTGTGAGTGTGTGTGCGCACGTGCGGTGGTGGTGGGTGTGTGTGTGTGGCTCCCTTCCCCCCTTCCTTCTCTCCTCTCTCTGGTCTCAATCACTGCAGCTAGGATTCTTTTTGTAGTAAAGTGGGTTTATTGTTCACCTATCCACTATATGGCAGTAGTGAGTAATGGTAAGGATTTTCATGTCCAAAAAGAGCGGAGAACAAGCCACTGAATGCAGGAAGCAGAGAGCATGTGCGTCATTAGTTTTTGTTGTAACTATTTAATACCTTTCTTTTGTTGTCAATAAAGGCATAAATTACATAACTGTCGGCTCTGCGTTACTACACTTTTCAAAGGTAAAGTGCAGGTTAATTTGTTTTATTTTTACTTCATATTTTGTATTAATTATTTTTAGATGAATATTTTTGGGTTGTGGAACGAATCATCTAAGTTTTCATTATTTCTTATGGGGAAATTCACTTTGATATACGAGTGATTTGATACACAAGCATGCTTCTGGAACAAATTATAATTATTAGATTCTGCTGTAATAACATATTTAATAATTTTTACTTTTCTTTCATCAGCTACTTCACCGGCTGGGTGTAGATATCAGGCTAATAGATCTAAAGTCTAATTCTGTACACTTGTACTGTTTGTGTTTATTTTTTGCAGTCTGTTGAAAAGTGCTGAGGCGGAGGAAGCCTGTGTTTCTTTAACTGAGGTTCTGGGTACAAACCCTTTACTGCAGAGAGAACTGGATCTGAGTGGGAAAATATCTGGAGACTCAGGAGTGAAGCAGCTCTCTGTTCTACTGAAGGATCCACACTGCAGACCTGAGACACTCAGGTGTGTGTTCTGATTTCTGCACCTAATCTTGTTCTCCTTAGAACCAGTAGTTGGTGTTTCCACCTCACAGCTCCAGGGTGCTCGTGTTTTTTTTTTTTTTTTTTTTTTATCTTGGTAAATTACCTCTTGAAGTATGTGAATGTTTGTGAAGGACTGAAGGGCAGTGTGTGTTCCCTCCTCATGTCCAGCAATCACACCATAGACACCGCATTCACCACTGACCTGACCAGGATAAACCTCATCATTAAGAGGAATATATATATATTAGTATACACACATTTAAATCTAACTAATGCTGTAATCATTACTGCTGCACAAAACATCTGGATTTGATGTGATTTGCTGTGAATCTGATGGATGTTTATGACACAGTGATGATAAAGAGTCTACTGCACTGTGTGTACAGCCTGGACAGAGTAATTAGTTATAAATGTTTAATGTTTATGATGGTTGGTTATCTGTTCTGTATTTAAAGATCTGTGTCTCAGCTGTGTTCTCTGTCTGCAGGCTGAGTAAGAGCGGTATTACAGAGAGAGGCTGTACTGATCTGATATCAGCTCTTACTTCAAACCCTTCACACCTGACAGAGCTGGACCTGAGTGAGAACACCCTGGGAAATGCAGGAGTGAAACAGATCTCTACTCTACTGAAGAGTTCATCCTGTAAACTCCAGAAACTTGTGTATGTCAGTTAATAGCAGAAGTTACTGGATCAGTGATATTTTTACTTCACTGTCAGTATATTTGTATCCTGTAGGAACTGATTATAGAGTCACTCATTCAGCAGTGCATTTAGAGTAACAATGAATCTTAGTCAGGACTGAACAACTTAACAAGAGGATGTGAGTCACGTTAGAGTCGGTTTGTGAGTTTAAACCCATTAAAAAGCAGCTGAGGCTGAATGTTGACTGGGCATAGAACAGAACCTCTTCCATAGCAAAACTACAGTACTGTGCAAAAGTCTTGACCCCTCCCCCATTTCTTAATAAATCTAATGATGTAGGTTAACTTAAAGAAATTAGAAGAAATATTACAAACTGGTTGTTTATGTAACATCAGCAGCAGCAACCACATTTTCACTCTCGTGTTCTCCAAACTCTCAGCATTCAGCATCAGCAGTAAACTAATCACCGGCCTGAGCATCTGTCCCTTTACACCTTCAGAACTGCTTTAATTCTTCATGACCACAGATTAAACAAGGTGCTGGAAATGTTCCTTATAGATTTTTGTCCATATTGACATGAGAACATCACACAGTCGATGCAGAATTGTTCACTGCACATCGATGATGCGACTCTCCCGTTCCATCACATCCCAAACGTGCTCTATTGGATTGAGATCTGGTGACTGTGAAGTGTGTGAAAATCCCAGTAGATCAGCAGTTTCAGACAAACTCAGACACATCTGGCACTGAATTATTAATTTTGTAATCTTTACAGGCTTTAAAGTCAAATAAATAGTTTTCGTTCACACAGAACATTGGAGAAGACGTGTCTGTACAAAGACTTTGCTTTCGTCAAGTATTCCTTTAGTTCGTTGATGTAAATCTTCATAACACACTGTATTTCTGCAGCACTACAGCTCTGTGTTTTAGCTCAGTTTGCACCTCACATCTACCAAAAAGCCCTAAACCACAAAACACACAGCATGTTAGTCACAGCTTTCTCACTTTGTCTGGAAGTGGACTGAGATCACGTCTCTCAAATGTTCTTGAACTTGAGTGTGATTGCTGTGTTCTCATCTGTCTAAAGAACCACAACCAGGGGGAAATATAGTAGGGTTAGATTCAATCTTAATAAATGTTCCATATGTGAAACACCAAAATGAACCAAAAGAGAATAAAAGACTTTTATCCCCTTTACCCCTTATATTGACTTACTTTTGTTCCAGACTTTCAGACTGCAGTATAACAGGGGAAGGATACACGGCTCTGGCTGAAGCTCTGAAATCATCTCACCTGATAGAGCTGGATCTCAGAGGGAACGACCCTGGAGACTCAGGAGTGAAGCTGCTCACTGATTTACTACAGGATCCAGACTGTACACTGAACACACTGAGGTGAGGAAAATATACAAATGGGTATAAGTTAAAGAACTGTCGGTTCTGCGTTACTACACTTTTCAAAGGTAAAGTGCAGGTTGATTTGTTTTATTTTCACTTTATATTTTGTATTAATTCTTTTTAGATGAATATTTTTGGGTTGCGGATCGAATCGTCTAAGTTTACATTATTTCTTATGGGGAACTTCACTTTGATATAGTGTTTTGATACACAAGCATGCTTCTGGAACAAATTATAATTATTAGGTTCTGCTGTAATAACATTTAATAATTTTTACTTTTCTTTCATCAGCTACTTCACCGGCTTGGTGTAGATATCAGGCTAATAGATCTAAAGTCTAATTCTGTACACTTGTACTGTTTGTGTTATTTTTATTTTTGCAGTCTGTTGAAAAGTGCTGAGGCGGAGGAAGCCTGTGTTTCTTTAACCGAGGTTCTGGGTACAAACCCTTTACTGCAGAGAGAACTGGATCTGAGTGGGAAAATATCTGGAGACTCAGGAGTGAAGCAGCTGTCTGTTCTACTGAAGGATCCACACTGCAGACCTGAGAAACTCAGGTGTGTGTTCTGATTTCTGAACCTAATTTTGTTCTCCTTAGAACCTGTAGTTGGTGTTTCCACCTCACAGCTCCAGGGTGCTTGTGTTTTTTTTTTTCCTGGTAAATTATCTTTTGAAGTATTTGGGTGTTTATGAAAGACTGAAGTGCAGTGTGTGTTCCCTCCTCATGTCCAGCAATCACACCATAGACGCCGCATTCACCACTGACCTGATCGGGATAAACCTCATAAATAAGAGCAATATATATATATATATATATATATATATATATATATATATATATATATATATATATATATATATATATATATGTATATCAGGGCTTGACATTGGCACCCGCCCACCCGCCAAATGCGGGTAAAATTCGGCTGTGGCGGGGGGTAATAACTTTAGTCTCACTAGCCACTTTGGCGGGTAGTTTATTCTTTGGTATGACAATATATTTTTGTTGTAGTTTTCTCTAAAGTCATCTTATATAATAAACGCATTGCAATGTAACATTACGCGCATAAAACGCGCATGAATTTAATGAGGACATTTAATGCCTCTCTATACACATGTTCACACATGCATTGCGCACACACACACACACACACACACACACACACACACACTTTTACTTCCTGTTTGGTGTGTATGCATCATTTCCTTAAAGGGCTATTGCTTCTCAACATGATGAGAATGTTTGCCCCTATATATTTACTGATTATATATAAAAAATATATATATAAAAAATTATTATATAAAAAGTAATCACTATTAAAATCTATTTAGATTTCATGTTGAATGATAGAAAATTCATCAATTGATTGAGTGTTGAAGAGTCAACACTACAAGATAGACCAGAGTCCATTGTCCTAACTCAGAATTCTGATATAATAATACATAATGAATAATAATACCTGATAATAGTACACAACACACTAAAATGATAAATGTTCTGAGTTGCTGTATTTTTATATCAGAATGAGTTCAGTACTGAATCTGTTATTTTTCAATGTCATGTGGTAAGAGGCTTGAATTTAATATACTCTTCATGTCTGCATGTTTTTATATTGGGATCTTAACAGTATTGAATACTTGACTACTACTATAGTGATACAGTGTATGCTGTCATTTATAAGTAAATCTAGATATAACAAACATTAACGTATCATGGTGAAGAGAAAACTGCGATTTTCTGGTAACAAAATTGTGGCGAGTAAAAAGGCTGAATGGCGAGTGACTCCGGAAATCCACTAGTCACATCAGCCAGTCAGCAGAAAAGTTAATGACAAATATATATATACACACACACACACACATTTACATCTAATTAATGCTGTAATTGTTACTGAAACATCTGGATTTTATGTGATTTTCTGTGGATTCTGGAAGTTACTGGATCAGTGATATTTTTACTTCACTGTCAGTATATTTGTATCCTGTAGGAACTGATTATAGAGTCACTCATTCAGCAGTGCATTTAGATTAATCTTAGTCAGTAGTGGTTAAAGGTTAAAGTTAACAATGTTTACCTTCTTGTTCCTTCTCCAGACTTTCAGACTGCAGTATAACAGGTGAAGGATACACTGCTCTGGTTAAAGCTCTGATGTCAAACCCCTCATCACACCTGATAGAGCTGGACCTCAGAGGGAACGACCCTGGAACATCAGGACTGAAGGAACTCAGGAATTTGATGAACAATACAAAATGTAAACCAAAGACTTTGAGGTGAGATTTTTTCCCCAGTATTTGTAAAATTCAGCCTTAAATTCTCCGTAACTTTTCATTGTTGTGTAAAGACACAGCTGTGAATTAAGATTCAGTCGTCAGTGATGTTTTAAATTAATGTTTATTCAAAATCTGCTGATCACAGGGTCAAGTGTTCCAACCGCCCCCTTATCTTACCCCAGATACCTTACCTCAGGGTGATTACATGGGGCTGATGAGAATCACACAGTACATATAGAGACTCATATGTACATCATATCATATCAAAAGACGTAGATCAACTTTTTATTGGCTACAAATTACATCATCCACCATCACCTCATACCTGATAACTCCCAGATCTCATCATACCATAGTCTTGTTCTTATACTGCAGTGTACAATCTTTATTGTTTATTCCCCCCTTTATCTCCTTCAGTGATGTATACAGGAGTTTACAAAACATGTTTTTGTTTTAGGCAAGAACTAAATTAGACAATTTGGCCATATTCAGATTATTATTATTATTATGATTATTATTATTATCAGGTGATCCATGTGTGTATTAGTAAATGTTAATGACACTGTTGATTAGTAACACTGTTCACTACTTCAGTTGGACTGTTCTACACTGTTCAGCTGATCAGTACATATCTAAAGCCCCCACTGCCCCCAGTGCACTACACAACTGCATGGACACAGATTTTTCTATAATGTCCTAATTAATTCCAGTTTAAATAAGGAATTGTTTAAAATTGTAGTTTTAAAACATTAACACTGCATTGCTGTAAATATAATTAGTGTTCGCATTTATTCAGTTCAATTCGATAAATTTTTATGTATATAAGACTTTTAACAGAGGTCATTGTCACAAAGCAGCTTTACTGAATCTGAATAAAATGAGGGAAATCAGTATTTACATTTAGGCATTTGACAGACGTTCTTATCCAGAGCGACTTACATTTTTATCTCATTACACATCTGAGCAGTTGAGGGTTAAGGGCCTTGCTCAAGAGCCCAACAGTGGCAACTTGGTGGTTGTGGGGTTTGAACCGTAGTCCAATGCCTTAACCACTGAACTACCCCTGGCCCCAGTGTGTGAGAGAATATGTATAAATCAGACATGTACAGATATATAAATGTATCAGTTCTCTCTCTCCCTCTCTCTCCCTCTCTCTCACTCTCTCTGTGTGCATGCTGGGAGTGAGTGGGCAGAGTTGGATGTGTTTGGAGTGAGAGTGTTTGTCTGTGAACTGAGTGAGTTTTCTCTAACTTTTCTATCCTTTTCTTATTACCTGGTAGAGCTGTGTTTTGGGGGGTTGCAACAGTTAAGGAACGCGTGTGCTGATTGAAATGTCAGTGTCCGGAAGTGTGACGCTTGAGCAGCTAACGTGGCGGCATGGTATTAAAGTTGTCCCCGCTGAACGCTGCTCTGTAGAGGAGTGTGTTCTAGCAGTCGCACAGGTTGTTGGCCATAGAAGCGTTTTGTCAGCATCGAGAATGAACAGTTCAATGGTGTTGTTCCTAGATGATGTAAATAAAGTTAATGAGATCGATGCGAGTGGAATCGTCATAAATGATGCTTATACTGCGGTAATGCCTTTGATGTAACCAGCAAAAAAGATCATTCTGTCAAATGTTCCACCATTCATTAATGACGAGCTGATTGAAAGAGAACTGGCGAGGCATGGGAAAGTTGTTTCACAGATTAAAAAGTTCGCTTTAGGTTGTAAATCTACGCAACTTAAACATGTTGTTACCTTTCAAAGACAAGTGTACATGATTCTTAATAATGGACAGGAGTTTAATCTTGTGTTAAAATGTAGGATTGATGACTTTGATTATGTTGTCTATGTAACATCAGAATCAATGAAGTGCTTCAGGTGTGGCCTTGAAGGACATCTTGCTCGTGCGTGTCCAGAGAAGGTTGAGCATGATATAAATCAGAACAATTCTGATAGAGTAGGAAAAATGAGGCGAAAGAAAGATAGAGATATAGCTGAGAAGAAAGGAAGTGATGAGGGTAGAATAACTGAGCAAGGAGATAATCGTGAAGAAACTGAGAATAATGGGGAGGAAGTGGGACAGGAGGAAACTGAGGTGAACAATGCTGCTGTCAGTAGTGTTGTGGAAGTAGAAATGTCCAGGGAATTTAATATGACAGATGATGACAGTCTTTTTAAGACACCGACACCGACACTGAAAAGAAAAACTACTGAGAAGAGAAGGGGGAAAAAGTAAGGAAAGAACAGTTTCAGGAAAAGCAGATACAGGAGAAGATGGACCATGAAGGTATATCTGATAATAGTAACTCTGATGATTCATTAATGGAGAGTGAGAGTGAATCTGTGAGTTCGGTTGACTCAGTTTCTTTAAGGAGATCTGGAAGGAATGCTTCTACTCTTCAGAAGATTTAAAGGTTTTTGCAAAATACAAAAAGTTTGAGGGGAGTTCAAGTAGAAGATTTCTTTCCTGATCGGGATTTGTTTATAGAATCAGCAAGAATAGCATTAAAAGAAAAAGGGATGAGGGGTCTCACAGAACAAGAAATGCACAGGTTGAAGAAAATTGTACAAAAGTTGAGATCAACCATGTTAAGGGATGAAAAAGCAATGTCATGATGTCTTTTTTTTTCTTTGTTATTTTTTCTTTTGTTTTTGTTCTGCTCAGTCTCCTCTCTTATTTACTCATTTATGAGCAGTTTAAGACTGGGTCGTCTGAACATTAATGGTGCAATGGATTACAGAAAAAGAGCAATGTTGTTTGAGTTTATAAGGCAAAAAAATATTGATATTTTGTTTGTTCAGGAGCCTCACACGGATGTGAAAAATATGTGTATGGAAAATGGAATGGGAAGGGGAGGTGATTATGAGTCATAAGACGAACATTAGTGGTGGCGTAACAATTTTACTAAGGAAAAATATAACTCCTTTTTTTTATGAAGTGGAGAATATAGTTGAAGGACAGTTGTTAAAATTACGGGCTAAGTTTGAAAACTCTATATTTGTATTTATAAATGTTTATGCTCCAGTTCTGGGGGATATTCTTCGTACGTCGCTTGAAACATCCGGGATGAATTGACACATCTAAGATGAGATCATCGTGCTAATTAAGACCTGGCTAAGTTAGTTCTTCTAGCACACCTGTTGTTGATGATTAGTTTGGCCGGATTGAGTTGTCTAGGATTATTGCGCGTTGATTTAAAAGGCGATATGCATCGACAGTAGAAACACTGATCACAAGCCCTTTGATTGGTTGACGAAATGACAAAAGAACAAGCTCAATTGTTTTTGTAACACCTGTTATGCGCTGAAATGCTTCCCTGCCATGGATCCCCCCACCACACATACACACACACACATAATAACTATCAAATATTATATTAGAACATAATATGCACATATGGTTTACAAATTACATGAGAAAATAAAATAAAATAAGAAATATGAAAATAAATATGTTGTATATGGAAAATAGAAATATGAATTTTTTTTTCAAAAACATGTATACATTTATATTGTTTACTTTATAATAAAATTAGTTTTGTCCAATTTTTCATTATAAAAAAATATTTTTATTTTATATATATATATATATATATATATTTTTTTTTTTTCCAAGTTTCGATCAATACCTGCCAATTTCACAGATATTTAATGTCCATCACTGGTCTCCAGGTCCGTCCAAATGACGTTGTGTAGCTGCCAGTCTCCCCAAGATGGTATCCAATTTGCGGTCCATAACCACAGTCTGATTTCTGGCAGCTCTCGTCACCATTATTTCCCAGCCAGCCAGTCTCTTGGGGTTGAGACTGACTGCTTTTAAGATTTTTCGATATCCAAGTAATCCACCTAATCCAATCAGCAGAATCCCAGTTATCAGAGTTCCGAATAGGTAAATATCTTCAACATCCTCCAGAGACAGTGCGGCCAGGCACACAATGTGCCACTTCTCCCAACCGTCCATCGTGTATCCAGCAGCAAACGTCCCAGCAGGACAAGTAGGTTCCCCAGAACCCACATCTCTCGTCGAGAAGATCGTGTCAATTGCATTCAGAGACCACTTGATCAAATCCATTTCCTTTTTATTTCAAGAGCAAGACGAGGAGAGTCTCTGAATAGTATTTCACAAGACAGACAAGAGAAGCAAGCGGGGAGAGATAAGGGAGGGAGAGCAAATGTGACCGCCTTCGTCAAGAGCCAAAAGAGAAGAGTCACAAGTTGTCACAAGTGAGAGAATATCATGTAACAATGGCTAGACTTGACAGGTGGTATTGTTTTAAACATCATTTTAATAATATTAAGGGATGTACAATTTCACCTGTGGGTTTTTCAGATCATGGTTTGGTCAGTTGTAATATTTTTGTTAATAATGTCAAACCAAGAAGTGCTTACTGGCATTTTAATACTGGTTTATTGCAAGATAACTCTTTTTGTGAGTTGTTAAAATTCTTTTGGCAAAGTTTTAAGAATAAGAAGTCATCTTTTGTTTCGTTGCAGCAGTGGTGGGATAATGGAAAAATACAGATAGAGCAATTGTGTCATGTATATACACTCTCAATGTTACTAGAGACATTTCCAGATCTGTAGAAGATCTAGAGAGAGAAATATCAGAAATAGAAAATTCTCTGGAGCCTGTTAGAGATCAAGAACGTACTAAGTTTCTCAAAACTAAAAAGAAAGCTTTAGATGAATTGTTGGAGATTAGGGAACAGGGTGCTCTGGTACGATCAAGGTTTCAAAGTATAATACAGATGGATGGTCCAACAAAGTTTTTCTTTGGACTTGAAAAAAAGAATGGCCTAAATAGAATTATGCATTATTTGTTATTGGAATCTGGTTCAGAAATTACAGAGTCTAAGGAAATTAGGAAAAGAGCGGTGGAGTTTTATTCACAGCTGTATAGGAGTGAACACGGGGAGGTGGAAGAGAGAGACAGCTACTTTTATTAGGGTCTCCCTAAAGTTCCGGAACGAATGAACGCTGAACTGGAAAAACCTTTTATGAAAGGTGAGTTGTATGATGCTCTAAAGACTATGGAGCTCCGGGGATTGATGGTATCCCTGTAGAGTTTTATAAGTCTTTCTGGGCTGTTTTAGGGGATGATCTGCTAGAAGTGCTCAATGACAGCTTGGCCAGAAAGTTGCTGCCTATCAGCTGCAGGAGAGCAGTAATCACCCTGTTGCCAAAAAAAGGTAACCTCAGAAATATAAAGAACTGGCGACCTGTGTCACTCCTGTGCTCTGATTTGAAAATTTTATCCAAAGCCTTGGCAGTCAGATTAAAAGAGGCACTTGGTTGGGTCATCCATGCGGACCAGACATATTGTGTACCTAAAAGATCTATTTTTGATAATATATACTTAATTAGAGATATTTTAGATATCTCTAGATCACTGGGTTTTAACTTTGGTCTCATCTCCTTGGACCAAGAAAACGCATTCGACTGGGTTGAGCATAACTACCTCTGGCAGACGCTAAGAGAGTTTGGTTTTAGCCCGAGTTTTATTAAGATGATTGGAGTGTTGTATAGTAACATTGAGAGTGTACTTAAAATCAATGGTGGCCTGAGTGCTCCCTTTAAGATCACAAGGGGCATAAGGCAGGGATGTGCTTTATCGGGCATGTTGTATACCTTAGCAATTGAACCACTGTTAGTGAGGTTATGAGCAAAAATTGATAGTTGGAGTGTACCACAATGGAACTTTTAGAGTTAAGTAGTCGGCTTATGTTGATGATGTTATTGTGAATAAGCAAGAAGAAGTTGATAATCTTAAAATACTAATTGATGACTTTGGAAAGCTGTCTACAGCTAAGATAAATTGGACTAAAAGTGAAGCGATTATTTGTGGGAAGTGGGAAGCTAAACACCTTCCTAATCTGCCTGCTGGTCTTGAATGGAAGAAAAATGGCTTCAAATATTTGGGTGTATACCTTGGAGAAGATTCAGTCTTGCAAAAAAACTGGAAAGGTGTTTTAGAAAAAACAAAAGGAAGATTGGATAAATGGAAATGGCTGTGGCCTAAAATGTCATTTAGAGGATGTGTTAGTCATCAATAATTTGGTGGCTTCAACTCTCTGGCATCGCTTGGCATGTATTGAGCCACCAAGTTGTCTTCTTGCGAGACTACAAGCTCTCATTGTTGACTTTTTTTGGACTAAGTTTCACTGGGTACCGCAGAGCGTGCTTTATCTCCCTAGGCAGGAAGGAGGACATGGACTAGTACACCTGGCCAGCAGAGGAGCTGCTTTTCGTTTCCTGTTCATTCAAAGACTTTTAAATGGACCAGATGATCTCGTATGGAGAGGTGTTGCTAACCTTATTTTGAGTCAAGCTGGAGGCCTGGGAGTGGATTCTGCTTTGTTTTTAATGGACGCAAACAGGATTCAGCTGAACGGACTAACACCTTTTTATAAAGGTGTTTTTAAAATATGGAGCTCATTTAAAAAAGAAGAGGGGGCTCTGGTTTATCATTACACTGGTTATTAGAAGAGCCAATTGTATTTGGAGGTAGACTTGATGTATTAAGTGAGATTGCATGTGGTTTTGAAAATGTAATGTTCTTATCAAAAAAAGTTAAATTGTCATATAATAACTTCTGGGGGTTTTGAACTAAATAACTCACAAAATGTTACTTCTTGTGTTGGAGTCAGGTCAGTAAGATTGGTAAGAAAACTACTAGATCTCTTAAAACAGAAACTTACAGCAGAAGAAAAGTCTCTCCTTGTAAGTTATGGTGAAGGAAATGTGGTTCCAAATAATAAGGATCCTTTTCGAATAATTTACATTACTCCTGAGTTTGAAGGTGCAGATGGGGAACTGCTTAAGTTTTTAGAGGATCTACAGTATCTATCAATGAAGGTAACAGCAAAAAATTGTATAGAAGTTGTGTTAAAGTTTTACATTTTAAAAATTTAAAAGAAAGAGCTGACACTGTTTGGAGAAACAAATTAGGCCTGGATCAGAGTATAAAACCGTTGTGGAGAGTTTTTTATAAACCTCCTTTGGAAAAGAAGGTGGGGGATCTCCAATGGAGAATTTTACATGGTGCAGTTGCTGTAAAGTCTTTTGTGAGTGTTATTAACCCGAATGTTTGCCATCGATGCCCTTTTTGTGAAAAGAAGGAAGCAATTTTTCATTGTTTTATGGAATGTAAAAGATTGTGTTATTTATTAGATTTTCTTACATTGTTGTTGGGTAAGGTTAATGAATGTTTTACTGTTCAGAGTTTTATTCTTGGGTATCATTATATAGAAAAAAATAAGATAAAATGTCAACTTTCAAATTTTATTGTAGGTGAAGCAAAAATGGCAATATATATAAGTAGGAGGAACAAAATTGAAGGGGCAGAAGGCTGCGATGTATCAATAAAAAAAATCGGATAAAAGCAAGAGTGTGGGTTGATTTTAAATTTTATAAGATGATGAAAGATCTAATCTGATTTTCAACTCAGTGGTGTTATAACGATACAATCTGCTCCGTTGTAGATGAACTTAAATTTTTTTCTTGTTTGTTACAATGATTATTGAGTTTTGTTGTTATTAATGTTTCTAGAATTGTGCTTATGTCACGGTCGAACACCAGATGGCGCCAGACTCCGAGACTCCATTTTGTTTTCTGTTCCATTTCAGTTTGGTTTTTGAACTCCGTTTCCCAGAGTGCACCTCGGTCAGGTAATAGGAGCACACCTGATCGAGGTTAGCAGACTAATCCTTACAAGGATAAATAGACTTTTGTTCCCTGATTAAAAACCCTTTTGCACTCTATCACCTCCGCCTCCATGTCTTCTCCAAACCCCACACGAGCATCCTGTTACAGAATGCCCGACCTAAAAAGTAGTATAGCGGAGGGGCCTCCCCTGGATATTTTTTGTGGGGGGGCTATGTTCGTGACGCCAAGGCAAGGAGGCTTTCAGGGCAGCAGACTTGCCATTCGGCGGAACAAGCTGGAGCAAGAGGGGGAAAGAGTAACGCAGCCAGATTGGAGAGGGTCGCGGCTGGCGATACGACGCGTGCCTCCAAGGACACAGGACGACGGAACCAGGGGTAGGGAAAAACCCCAGTCGGAGTGTCGACAGACGGGGCACGACGTGGAGCACCAGCAGCAGAGGCGAGTACTCCAACAGCTGGCTGGGGAACTCATCCAGCAAATCAATGCGTGCAGGGCGGACAACGATCTGGAACGCATGCAAACCCTGCTGGAGTTGGGGGCACGACTCCAGGATCAGCTCATTCAGCTGGATCGAAAGTGCCCAGCCGTTCCAGAGAGCCCCGTGATGGGCCCAGCCGTTCCAGAGAGCCCCGTGGAGGGCTCCGATCTCCCAGAGAGCCCAGTGGAGGGCTCCGATCTCCCAGTCTGCCCAGTGGAGGGCTCCGATCTCCCAGAGAGCCCAGTGGAGGGCTCCGATCTCCCAGAGAGCCCAGTGGAGGGCTCCGATCTCCCAGAGAGCCCAGTGGAGGGCTCCGATCTCCCAGTCAGCCCAGTGGAGGGCTCCGATCTCCCAGTCAGCCCAGTGGAGGGCTCCGATCTCCCAGTCAGCCCAGTGGAGGGCTCCGATCTCCCAGTCAGCCCAGTGGAGGGCTCCGATCTCCCAGAGAGCCCAGTTGAAGGCTCCGATCTCCCAGAGAGCCCAGTTGAAGGCTCCGATCTCCCAGAGAGCCCAGTGGAGGGCTCCGATCTCCAAGAGAGCCCAGTTGAAGGCTCCGATCTCCCAGAGAGCCCAGTTGAAGGCTCCGATCTCCCAGAGAGCCCAGTTGAAGGCTCCGATCTCCCAGAGAGCCCAGTTGAAGGCTCCGATCTCCCAGAGAGCCCAGTTGAAGGCTCCGATCTCCCAGAGAGCCCAGTTGAAGGCTCCGATCTCCCAGAGAGCCCAGTTGAAGGCTCCGATCTCCCAGAGAGCCCAGTTGAAGGCTCCGATCTCCCAGAGAGCCCAGTTGAAGGCTCCGATCTCCCAGAGAGCCCAGTTGAAGGCTCCGATCTCCCAGAGAGCCCAGTTGAAGGCTCCGATCTCCCAGAGAGCCCAGTTGAAGGCTCCGATCTCCCAGAGAGCCCAGTTGAAGGCTCCGATCTCCCAGAGAGCCCAGTTGAAGGCTCCGATCTCCCAGAGAGCCCAGTGGAGGGCTCCGATCTCCCAGAGAACCCAGTGGAGGGCTCCGATCTCCCAGAGAACCCAGTGGAGGGCTCCGATCTCCCAGACAGCCCAGAGGAGGGCTCCGACAGCCCCAAAGAGCATGAGCCAGCTCAGCGACAGCCCTGCCTCGTCAATGACTTTGTGCCTCAACCGCTGTTTGGCGTCGTCGACGACGACACCGAACTACCGCCGCCGCCTCCGCCATGCCTCGACGACGAGCTGCCTATGTCCGCCTTCGAGGACTTCGAGCTGCCTCCTCCACCATGGCCATGCCTCGGCAACGAAGTCGAACCGTCGGCCAGAGTCGGCGGCGAGCCAGCTCCGTCTCTGCCCTGCGAGCCAGCTCCGTCTCTGCCCTGCGAGCCAGCTCCGTCTCTGCCCTGCGAGCCAGCTCCGTCTCTGCCCTGCGAGCCAGCTCCGTCTCTGCCCTGCGATCCAGCTCCGTCTCTGCCCTGCGATCCAGCTCCGTCTCTGCCCTGCGATCCAGCGCCGTCTCTGCCCTGCGATCCAGCGCCGTCTCTGCCCTGCGATCCAGCGCCGTCTCTGCCCTGCGATCCAGCGCCGTCTCTGCCCTGCGATCCAGCGCCGTCTCTGCCCTGCGATCCAGCGCCGTCTCTGCCCTGCGATCCAGCGCCAATGCTCCTCGCTCCGCCGACAGGACTCGGCAACGACCCAGCTCCTGTGCCCACCCTGCCACCCTGCCCAGGGAACCTGTGCTGCAGCCTCTCGGTTGGGAGGACCGACATTGGACCTTGGGGTGGGTGCCCTGGACCACCATTTTGGGCGCTCCGGAGTAGCGCCTTTGGAGGGGGGGTAATGTCACGGTCGAACACCAGATGGCGCCAGACTCCGAGACTACATTTTGTTTTCTGTTCCATTTCAGTTTGGTTTTTGAACTCCGTTTCCCAGAGTGCACCTCGGTCAGGTAATAGGAGCACACCTGATCGAGGTTAGCAGACTAATCCTTACAAGGATAAATAGACTTTTGTTCCCTGATTAAAAACCCTTTTGCACTCTATCACCTCCGCCTCCATGTCTTCTCCAAACCCCACACGAGCATCCCGTTACAGCTTAGAGTATAATTTGTTAAATAAAATGTTTGGTTAACATTAAAAAAAATTCTCTCTCTCTCTCTCTCTCTCTCTCTCCAGGTTGTTGAAAAGTCCTGATGCACAGAGAGCTTGTGATCATCTGACTGGTGTTCTGGGTATAAACCCCACACTGCAGACGGATCTGAATCTGAGCGGGAAAATAGACGGAGACTCAGGAGTAGAGCAACTCTGTGTTTTACTGAAGGATCTACTGAAGGATCCACACTGCAGACCTGAAACACTTCAGTAAGAACTATTATTCTGTAATCATCTGGAAACTTCCATTACTAATGTAAATGTTGAATGGTTTGTTTTCAGGTTTGATTGGTTGAGTTTCTGTGCTTTTAGTACTAGTGAGTAGTTTAAAGAGAACAGGCTGTAAGTAGAGAACTGATTTCAGATTAAATCACCAAAGCACTTCAATACACACAGAACACAGACAATGGAGTATTAATGGGAGATTTTCTAGCCATGAAGCCAGAGTTAAGTGTGATGAATTGTTCTTTCAGACTCAGTGAGTGTAATCTGACAGAGAGAGGATGTTCAGCTCTGCTCACAGCTCTCAGATCAGAATCCTCCACCCTGAGGGAGCTGAATCTGAGTAAGAACAGGATTCAGGATTCAGGAGTGAAGCTGCTCTCTGCAGAACTGAAGAATAAACACTGGAAACTGCAGACTGTCAGGTAACGTCTAATTACTACACACACATCTAATACACTGACAGTACTGAACTCTCGGCCCTTTCACACAGACAGTGTGGGAATATTGTAGCGTCATCACACCTTGGTGTTCTGTATAAAAGTAATGGAGGTGGAATCGGGGCTCGTTGTTGTTGTCATGGCTTTAATCCGGGAGCAGAGATAGTGATGAGGCTGAGAGTAAATGTGGGGGAAAGTGAGACACACCATCGTGGAACATGTGAGATGTGTGATGTGTGTAACACACCACTGGGAGGTTTAAACTGAATGAATCTTAGTTAGGAGTGAACAACTTAACAAAATAATGCAAGTTATGTGAGAGTCTAGTTTGTGAGTTTAAAGCCATAAAGAAGCAGCTGCATGTTGTCGGGGCATAGAACAGAACCACCTGCATAGCAACATTACAGCACTGTGCAAAAGTCTTGACAGATCTGGTGACTGTGAAGTGTGTGAAAATCCCAGTAGATCAGCAGTCACAGCTTTCTCACTGTGTTTGGAAGTGGACTGAGATCACGTCGCTCAAATGTTCTTGAACTTGAGTGTGATTGCTGTGTTCTCATCTGTCTAAAGAACCACAACCAGGGGGAAATATAGTAGGGTTAGATTCAATCTTAATAAATGTTCCATATGTCAAACACCAAAATGAACCAAAAGAGAATAAAAGACTTTTATCCCCTTTACCCCTTATATTGACTTACTTTTGTTCCAGACTTTCAGACTGCAGTATAACAGGGGAAGGATACACTGCTCTGGCTGAAGCTCTGAAATCATCTCACCTGATAGAGCTGGATCTCAGAGGGAACGACCCTGGAGACTCAGGAGTGAAGCTGCTCACTGATTTACTACAGGATCCAGACTGTACACTAAACACACTGAGGTGAGGAAAATATACATAACACAAGTTATTATAAAATCATATTCATGAACATATGTAGGGATGTTAAAGAATGAAAGTGTTTATCATTAAATATTAAATATGTAGGGTTTCAGCTCTGGGTCAGAGGTGAATCGAATCCTTAAGTATTCAGGTTAATTTTACTAAACTGATTTAAGATATATCCCGTGGCCAACGATGTTAATACAAAATCTGGTATTTTCCAATTATGAGCAAGATAACGTAAGATCTGGGTAAATGTTTACACTTTCAAGTACATGACAAAGACAACAGTTCTTTATAAAGAAACAAGAATTTATTTGACTGATCTACGATACATGAAACTACGCTACTTTATCAGACACACAACATGAACATACAAACAGTTATGAGTGTGAAAGTTAATGTTGTTCTTCTAGTACGGTTTACTAGACCTGAGAAAGTCACAAAAGCAGAGCCTTGGGTTTAATCTTACAGTTTAGTTATGAATCGAGCACCACTTTTCAGTAAGTTTTGAAGCCATGTTGAGAGACTTAAAGTTCTTGAAGAGTTTTTGAGGAGTGGATTAAAGAGAGGTCGTGCCAGCTTTCTTCCTTCAGACTGCGTGACATTCAGTCGCAGAGCGCCCGCAAGGGCAGTGGAAGCATGATCTGCGAGTGGTTGAACATGTTGAACACAAAATAAAAACATCAAACATCCTATGTGAGCACATACATATAATTTTATCTTTGCCCTACAGGCATACTGTAACTGATTGGCGTTATACTGTATACAGTATGTTTATGAAGCAGGTTCTTTGTTCTTGAGCCACGAGATGGAGCAGGAAACACATTCTGGTCGTCAGCAACTGTTGTGAAACTGTCTTCTTCCTCATGTGCAAGGAGGTTGCTTGCAGATTTACACCATCTGAGTTGGAGATGTGTAAACTGCTTCTTTATTGTTTGCTGATGTTGTGTCTTCCTTCTTCAACGGCTTGCTGATTTGTACCGTTTGAGATCGGGGTTGGTGAAAGACCTCTGGGTTTCCTCTTTTGACCGGGTCAAGCTTCCAGCTGCTTTGTATTACCGAGAGAGATAACGTTGTCATCATGGCGCCGTTTTGCTGGAAGGTGACAGATTCATGGCTCCCTCTTCGGTGGCCTGCTGGTCCCTACAATATGTTACTGATGTGTGTATTAAGCAAGCAGAGGTGTGATATGTACGATCTGAACCTACATTTCATTTGATTCACATGAATTTGGTATAAAATAAACTGATTATGACTCACTACTGCTCAACATTTTTATACTATTTAACAGTTTTCACACAGTTGTGTATTGTACTTATAGTGATGTAATCAGGAATTAATGAGAAATAAGGAACTGTATGAAATAAAATCACTAATATTGTCCTGATCTTCACATTTAAACTGGTAAAACAATCTTTACACTCAAAAGTATATTTATGACAGATCCACTAATAAGGATTATACAGTGGAACCTCAGATTGCGAATAACCCAGTTTGCAGTCGTTCCGCAAGAAAAGCAAAAAATGTTAATAAATTTTGTCTTGATAAATGAGATTTGTCTTTATTCATGAGTGCTAAGTATCATTGAGTATCATGTGGCACGCATGCGCTTCTTGTTTAGATGCCGAGAGTCACGTGATCACAACTGAGTCAATGGTTCTTCTCTAAAGCATATTTTAATTAATTTTTGTGTGTGTACTCATGGGGTGGGTGTGAGTGTGTGTGCGCACGTGCGGTGGTGGGGGTGTGTGTGTGTGGCTCCCTTCCCCCCTTCCTTCTCTCCTCTCTCTGGTCTCAATCACTGCAGCTAGGATTCTTCATTCATTCATTCATCTTCTATACCGCTTTATCCTGTATTTAGGGTCGCGAGGACCTGGAGCCTGTCCCAGGAGACTCGGGGCACGAGGCAGGGTACACCCTGGACAGCGTGCCATTCCATTGCAGCTAGGATTCTTTTTGTAGTAAAGTGGGTTTATTGTTCACCTATCCACTAGATGGCAGTAGTGAGTAATGGTAAGGATTTTCATGTCCAAAAGAGCAGAGAACAAGCCACTGAACACAGGAAGCAGAGAGCACGTGTGTCATTAGTTTTTGTTGTAACTATTTCATACATTTCTGTTGTTATCAATAAAGGCATAATTTAAAGAACTGTCTGCTCTCTGTTAAGACACTTTTCAAAGGTAAAGTGCAGGTTAATTTGTTTTATTTTTACTTTATATTTTGTATTAATTATTTTTAGATGAATATTTTTGGGTTGCGGAACGAATCTTCTGACTTTTCATTATTTCTTATGGGGAAATTCACTTTGATATATGAGTGTTTTGATACACAAGCACGCTTCTGGAACAAATTATAATTATTAGGTTCTGCTGTAATAACATATTTAATAATTTTTTATTTTCTTTCATCAGCTACTTCACCGGCTTGGTGTAGATATCAGGCTAATAGATCTAAAGTCTAATCTTGTTCTGTTTGTGTTATTTTTTATTTTTCTTGCAGTCTGTTGAAAAGTGCTGAGGCGGAGGAATCCTGCACTTCTTTAACCGAGGTTCTGGGTATAAACACTTTACTGCAGAGAGAACTGGATCTGAGTGGGAAAATATCTGGAGACTCAGGAGTGAAGCAGCTCTCTGTCCTACTGAAGGATCCACACTGCAGACCTGAGAAACTCAGGTGTGTGTTCTGATTTCTGAACCTAATCTTGTTCTCCTTAGAACCTGTAGTTGGTGTTTCCACCTCACAGCTCCAGGGTGCTTGTGGTTTTTTTTTTTTTTTTTTTTTTTTTTTTTTTATCCTGGTAAATTATTGAAGTATGTGAATGTTTGTGAAGGACTGAAGTGCAGTGTGTGTTCCCTCCTCATGTCCAGCATTCACGCCATAGACACCGCATTCACCACTGACCTGACCAGGATAAACCTCATGATTAAGAGGAATATATATATATATATATATATATATATATATATATATATATATATATATATATACTGTATATATATACTGTGTATATATATATATATATATATATATATATATATATATATTATATATATATATATATATATATACTGTATATATATATATATATATATATATTGTATATATATATATATATATATATATACTGTATATATATATATATATATATATATATATATATATATATATATATATATATACTGTATATATATATATATATATATATATATTAGTGATGAGCGGGTTGACTTGTAACCTGCGGACCCCGCGGGTCCGGTTGGGGCGGGTAAAGACATTGTCACTTTATTTGCGGGGCAGATTGGGACGGGTCATTAAAAACAAAATTAAATTAAAAATTCCAATATTTGGGAATATCTATTTTCATATTTTATTAAGTTCTTTGAAAAGATTACGTCACGTGACAAGTCACGAAAGCGCCAAGCAGCTACCGCTGCCAGTCACAACAAAAACAAAGAAATAAAAGTGAAGATGGAAGACGAGGTGCGGGAGAAATTGAGGTTGGGAATTTACATAATTAAATTTTTAAAAAAGTATGTCTATTTAATGTTTGCGGGGCGGCGCAGGTTGTAAAAATAGATACAGTGGTGCGGGGCGCGCTGGGGCGGGCCAAAAAATTTCATAAAAGCGGGACCCGCGGGTTGGAAAAATACCCGACCCGCACATCACTAATATATATATATATATTACATTTAAATCTAACTACTGCTGCACCAAAACATCTGGATTTGATGTGATTTGCTGTGAATCTGATGGATGTTTATGACACAGTGATGATAAAGAGTCTACTGCACTGTGTGTACAGCCTGGACAGAGTAATTAGTTATAAATGTTTAATGTTTATGATGGTTGGTTATCTGTTCTGTATTTAAAGATCTGTGTCTCAGCTGTGTTCTCTGTCTGCAGGCTGAGTAAGAGCGGTATTACAGAGAGAGGCTGTACTGATCTGATATCAGCTCTTACTTCAAACCCTTCACACCTGACAGAGCTGGACCTGAGTGAGAACACCCTGGGAAATGCAGGAGTGAAACAGATCTCTACTCTACTGAAGAGTTCATCCTGTAAACTCCAGAAACTGGTGTATGTCAGTTAATAGCAGAAGTTACTGGATCAGTGATATTTTTACTTCACTGTCAGTATATTTGTATCCTGTAGGAACTGATTATAGAGTCACTCATTCAGCAGTGCATTTAGATTAATCTTAGTCAGTAGTGGTTAAAGGTTAAAGTTAACAATGTTTACCTTCTTGTTCCTTCTCCAGACTTTCAGACTGCAGTATAACAGGTGAAGGATACACTGCTCTGGTTAAAGCTCTGATGTCAAACCCCTCATCACACCTGATAGAGCTGGACCTCAGAGGGAACGACCCTGGAACATCAGGACTGAAGGAACTCAGGAATTTGATGAAAAATACAAAATGTAAACCAAAGACTTTGAGGTGAGATTTTTTCCCCATATTTGTAAAATCCAGCCTTAAATTCTCTGTAACTTTTCATTGTTGTGTAAAGCCACAGCTGTGAATTAAGATTCAGTCGTCAGTGATGTTTTAAATTAATGTTTATTCAAAATCTGCTGATCACAGGGTCAAGTGTTCCAACCGCCCCCTTATCTTACCCCAGATACCTTACCTCAGGGTGATTACATGGGGCTGATGAGAATCACACAGTACATATAGAGACTCATATGTACATCATATCATATCAAAAGACGTAGATCAACTTTTTATTGGCTACAAATTACACCATCCACCATCACCTCATACCTGATAACTCCCAAATCTCATCATACCATAGTCTTGTTCTTATACTGCAGTGTACAATCTTTATTGTTTTATTCCCCCCTTTATCTCCTTCAGTGATGTATACAGGAGTTTCCAAAACATGTTTTTGTTTTAGGCAAGAACTAAATTAGATAATTTGGCCATATTCAGATTATTATTATTATTGTTATTATTATTATTATTATCAGGTGATCCATGTGTGTATTAGTAAATGTTAATGACACTGTTGATTAGTAACACTGTTCACTACTTCAGTTGGACTGTTCTACACTGTTCAGCTGATCAGTACATATCTAAAGCCCCCACTGCCCCCAGTGCACTACACAACTGCATGGACACAGATTTTTCTATAATGTCCCAATTAATTCCAGTTTAAATAAGGAATCGTTTAAAATTGTGATTTTAAAACATTAACACTGCATTGCTGTAAATATAATTAGTGTTCGCATTTATTCAGTTCAATTCGGTTCATTTTTATGTATATAAGACTTTTAACAGAGGTCATTGTCACAAAGCAGCTTTACTGAATCTGAATAAAAAGAGGGAAATCAGTATAAAATGTGTGAGAGAATATGTATAAATCAGACATATACAGATATATAAATGTATCTGTCCTCTCTCTCTCTCTCTCTCTCTCTCTCTCTCTCTCTCTCTCTCTCTCCAGGTTGTTGAAAAGTCCTGATGCACAGAGAGCTTGTGATCATCTGACTGGTGTTCTGGGTATAAACCCCACACTGCAGACGGATCTGAATCTGAGCGGGAAAATAGACGGAGACTCAGGAGTAGAGCAACTCTGTGTTTTACTGAAGGATCTACTGAAGGATCCACACTGCAGACCTGAAACACTTCAGTAAGAACTATTATTCTGTAATCATCTGGAAACTTCCATTACTAATGTAAATGTTGAATGGTTTGTTTTCAGGTTTGATTGGTTGAGTTTCTGTGCTTTTAGTACTAGTGAGTAGTTTAAAGAGAACAGGCTGTAAGTAGAGAACTGATTTCAGATTAAATCACCAAAGCACTTCAATACACACAGAACACAGACAATGGAGTATTAATGGGAGATTTTCTAGCCATAAAGCCAGAGTTAAGTGTGATGAATTGTTCTTTCAGACTCAGTGAGTGTAATCTGACAGAGAGAGGATGTTCAGCTCTGCTCACAGCTCTCAGATCAGAATCCTCCACCCTGAGGGAGCTGAATCTGAGTAAGAACAGGATTCAGGATTCAGGAGTGAAGCTGCTCTCTGCAGAACTGAAGAATAAACACTGGAAACTGCAGACTGTCAGGTAACGTCTAATTACTACACACACATCTAATACACTGACAGTACTGAACTCTCGGCCCTTTCACACAGACAGTGTGGGAATATTGTAGCGTCATCACACCTTGGTGTTCTGTATAAAAGTAATGGAGGTGGAATCGGGGCTCGTTGTTGTTGTCATGGCTTTAATCCGGGAGCAGAGATAGTGATGAGGCTGAGAGTAAATGTGGGTGAAAGTGAGACACACCATCATGGAACATGTGAGGTGTGTGATGTGTGTAACACACCACTGGGAGGTTTAAACTGAATGAATCTTAGTCAGGAGTGAACAACTTAACAAAAGAATGTAAGTTATGTGAGAGTCCAGTTTGAGAGTTTAAAGCCATAAAGAAGCAGCTGCATGTTGACGGGGCATAGAACAGAACCACCTGCATAGCAAAATTACAGCACTGTGCAAAAGTCTTGACAGATCTGGTGACTGTGAAGTGTGTGAAAATCCCAGTAGATCAGCAGTCACAGCTTTCTCAGTTTGTTTGGAAGTGGACTGAGATCACGTCGCTCAAATGTTCTTGAACTTGAGTGTGATTGCTGTGTTCTCATCTGTCTAAAGAACCACAACCAGGGGGAAATATAGTAGGGTTTGATTCAATCTTAATAAATGTTCCATATGTGAAGCACCAAAATGAACCAAAAGAGAATAAAAGACTTTTATCCCCTTTACCCCTTATATTGACTTACTTTTGTTCCAGACTTTCAGACTGCAGTATAACAGAGGAAGGATACACGGCTCTGGCTGAAGCTCTGAAATCATCTCACCTGATAGAGCTGGATCTCAGAGGGAACGACCCTGGAGACTCAGGAGTGAAGCTGCTCACTGATTTACTACAGGATCCAGACTGTACACTGAACACACTGAGGTGAGGAAAACAATAAACAAACAAACTAATGAATAACTCACTAAATCAATAAATCAACAATCTAGATGCTCACTGAAAATGATTTAATTCTGCTGAATGATTTAATTACAATTATTCAGTGTCACTATATCACATCGTAATGTTAAAGGGTTTTCTGATTATCCAGGAAAAAGTTCTGAATAGAGTTTTGTGTTGAATAAACCTAAACAATAACACTACAGACTGTTATTAACTAATTATGTAAATGAATAATAATTTATTAAGAAATGATGGTTATTGTGCACTAATTCTGTAGCTGATACAGCCGGATACAGATACACATTAAAATCAGAAACTGAATCACAGCTAAAGCACATAACCATCAGTTCCTTGTTGTTTCCATACACAGTTATTAATGTGCTGATGTTATTTTCTCTACAGGTTGTTAAAAAGTGCTGATGCAGAGGAAGCCTGCAAGTGTCTCACTAACATTGTAGGTAAAAACCCGTTACTGCACAAGGAGCTGGATCTGAACTACAGAACAACTGAAGACATTAAAGTGAATCAGCTCTCGGCTTTGCTGCAGGATCCACATTACAGACTGCAGAAACTCACGTAAGACACAACTCTACATGTGGGGATCGAACCGAGTGTAAACAGTTAAACACTTTTCTCTTAACTTTCGAGGACATTTAGATAAATTTACTATAGATAGTGATGTAATGGCTGATTTATAGGTGTACATCTGATTTCATATTTTTGTCTTTATACATCAACACAATGGATTTGACATGGAGCAGTTAAGATGTAATCTAAGTGTAGACCCCTTTAATTCAAAATAAACATGAATATTACACTAACCCTTTATTAATTATAGAAATAAAAAAAACAGTGCCTCTATTTTGATAAGCTCAAAAGTAATGGAACAAACTAGCACAGACATTAGAAAATTTTTAACACCTGGATGCAAATCCATTGCAGTTTAGAATCCATGGACATCCCCAGATGCTGACCTTTAATGCATCTGTTTTCAGCTTGTTTTTGGGTCTTTCTGCCTTCTGTCCTCTACTTTCAGTGAGTGTAAGCATGAGGTCCTTCCCTGATTTACACCAAACATGTGCTGGGTATAAACATATGGTTTATTGCTGTACAGAAACAGCATCTATATAAATCTCCGTGTAACGCCACATTTGTTTTTAATATTTCTTATATTTAAGCTAGATGTTGTCTTTTTCCATATGAGAGAGAGTCGTAATGTGAGAGCCACTGAGAGCATCCTCAGTCCATCTGTTTACTCGGTGGGAAAACTGGTGTTGATCTACAGTAGATCAGCTGTGATAGTGTGTTTGATCTGGTTGTGTACTAGCTGTTCAAGCATTTAAAATGACACGGATGAGAGCAACTGGCCAAGAGTCATTGAGATGTCCCTGTCTGTTTCTTGGGGACGGGCACACTGTAGTGGATTTGAGGCAGGAAGGGACTGTGCATGTGGACAGAGAGAGGTTGAAAATGTGTGTAAATACCCCTGATAGTTGGGAAGCACAGGTCTGGAGTCAGGTCAGGTCCAGCAGCTTTCTACAGTATATGTTGATGCTACAGAGGGCCGTCACACCTCATGAGTGCTCAATACAACAGTGTGTGGAGCGTCAGACAGGTCAAAACTGGCTGGAGGTTGATTATTGTCTTTGTCAAAGCCAGAAGTTGTTAAGATCCTCCACCTGGTTTCCAGTGTTGTTAGTTGGTGTAGACTGTGTGGGATTTTTCCTTTTGTAATCTGTGATGGTCTGGATGCCTCGTCACATCCTTCATGGATTTGTGTTACTATTAATGTCCTGTTCTATCTGAGGTTTGTAGTTGCATTTATCAGACCTGATGTCTCTCTTGAGGTTTGTGCAGACAGTGCTGCAGGCTGAGAGATCTCATGATTTGAAGGTCTCATATTTCAGATGTTTGACTTCGCTGTTCGTTCATGGATCCTCATTTGGGTCCCTCAGTATTAACCCAGTAACCCAGAATGATGAAGTACTTTCTTCTCTCTCTCTCTCTCTCTCTCTCCTGCAGACTCTGTAATCAAAATCACGTTTAGTATTTAATAAATTGTACAGTTGAGTTTTGTATTATAACCCTAATGGTTATGTTTTTAGTTCTCACCCAGTCATATGAGTCTGGTAAAAACAGAAGAATGTGTGTATGAAGAGCACAAACCACAGTTTAATATAGTAGTTTATAATACTACTTTAGTCATTTCTATATCTTTTCTTTCTTTGTTGGACTAAACAGTATTTTCTCTCTGCAGACTGTATGAGAGTGTAAGTGTGAAATCCTACACTGATGTGGTTTCAGCTCTCTGTACAAATCCATCACACATCAGAAAGTTGGATCTGAGTTGGTGTGAACTAGGAGACTCAGGAGTGGAGAAGCTCTGTGATCTACTGAAGAAACACGAGTGTAAACTGGAGACACTGCTGTGAGTCTGTCAAAAACAGAAGAATGTATATAAGATTAAAATTCTTTTATTTGTATTTAAGTGTTTAAATGGTCTTGCCCCTGCCTATCTGGTGGAATTGCTGCACCCATATGTTCCATCTCGCTCCCTCAGGTCTACTGACAAGCTGCTTCTCCAAATTCCAAAATCCCGATGCAAACTTCGAGGTGATCGAGCCTTTTCAGTAGCTGCTCCTCATCTATGGAATGAGTTACCCCTACTCATTCGACAAGCTCCCTCAGTGGCTGTTTTTAAATCTCGTTTAAAAACTCATTTCTACTCTCTGGCCTTCAACCCAGTGTGAAGTATTTTTATTAAGATGTTTTATGTTTTATTTCTTGCTGCTACTTTTATTATCATTATTTTTTATTATCATTAGAAGTATGTTATTTGGTTCGCTATGTTCTTAGTTGCTTCTTTTCTTGTTACTATCATTTAAATTTTAAAATTTAAATTTTTTAATTTATTTTTACTTTTATTTATTTTTATTATTTTATATTATCGATTTACCCTGCTGTTTTTTGGCCTAAATGTTGACTTTTATACAGCACTTTGGTCAGCTTTGTTGTTGTTTTAAAGTGCTTTAGAAATAAAGTGGTATGGTATGGTATGGTAAGATTGAAGAACACGAACCAGAGATTTAGAAATGTGTTTGTAATATTACTCGAGTCATTTCTCTGTCTATATTTATTACATTATTATATTTTCCAAACTATATAAACCTGACTGGTTATTAGATTTAAGGATTCTTATGTGATATGGATGTTTATAATGAGGGAGGGTGTGGCCTAAAGTTATTAACAGCCTCTAGTAAGGTGTGTATAACTATTAGACAGCTTCTTTACCTCCGGCAAAATGGGACAAAAAGAGATTTAATCAACACCAAAAAGTAAAACATTTAAAAATATGTCCAGAAGCACAAGGTGTCAAGACAAGTTAGAACTTTTTCAGATGTTTTATAGACAGATGAATTGAGTATGATTTATGATGGACCAGATGGATGGGCCTGTGGCTGGATCACTAATGGACACATGGCACCACTTTAAGTCAGACACTAGTAAGGTGGAGGAAGGGGACGTGTACAGGCTGCTATTATTGAGGCTGAGCTCGTTTAGACCAAGTTAAAATCAACTCCCAAACCTACTGCTAGTTTCTAGAAGACATTTTCTTTAAACAGTGGTACAGGAAGAAGTCTGCATCATTGAAGTAGGACATTGTACAGAGCTCCATCACATGCATGCATACAAGTACTCTATTGCTTGGCTGCGAGTAAAGGCCTCAAAGTCGACACAATGACCCGCCCCCTTCCTCACTGGACTCTTTATATTTCGAGTTGTTTATTTGTTATAATTAATCTTAGGATTTAAAATCAATTTAAATCAAGTAAAATAGAAAAATTGTTTAGTTTAGTTACTACACTAATAGTAGCCCAATAATTGTGCAAATGTAAATATCCCCTTGAGTAAGGCCAAAACTCTCTCATCCTTTGTTAATAAACATTCAGGTTTATTAATATTTTTAATTGACTGAGAGCAGTGTATTTTTCATCAATAAAATAGATTCTTGGGAATACAACTTCTCTAATACAATGTCTAATAACTGAATAATTGTACAGCGCACACACATCTTTTACACAGAACTAAATATATATAATCCAGACTTTCTTGTATTTTAATGGAGTCTTGAGGAAAAGTTCTCTAGGCTTTCTGAAGGACTTTTTGTCTCTCATTTTCAGTCCAGTCCCTGTACCTGAGCAGGTTCTGAGTTATTAAGCCACACAGTGACCTATGAATCATTCAAGCATAAAAAATGATAATCAGATAAACAGATGATCAGGCGGTGATTAGTTTACTGCTGATGCTGAATGCTGAGTGGTTAGAACAGACGAGAGGGGAAATGAGGTCGCTGCTGAGGATGTTACATAAACAAGTTTCATCATGGTGCTTGATGGGTTTTGCGAATGCACTTGACAATACTGTTCTTGCAGGAACTGTTCCAGAACAGCTGACCTTCATGTCTTAAAATAACAGCCGACTGTTGTTGTTGTTAATTACCTAATTTCATAGTTTTATAGTTTTGGATTTAAAAAAAAAAGACAGCATTGCACTAGAATATAGAAAATAAATCACTAAACAAATAAAATTTAATTATAAGGTGTGTCCAAACTTTTGACTGGTTCTGTACAGATATATATTACATGTGTGACTACATCATTATTTATCCCTGTGAAGTAAATAATATATAAGAATGTTTCTCTCTGCAGGTTAATATATTGCAGTATAACAGAGAGACACTGTGCTGCTCTGACTGCTGCACTAAAGTTAAACTCCTCACATCTGAAGGTTCTGAATCTGTGGGGAAATAAACTGGGAAATTCAGTCACACAACTCGAGGAATTACTGCAGCGTTCAGGAGGACGACTAGTGTAAGTAAACTTAACACACAGACAGAGTAGTGCAGAATGTGTACTCTCTGTTGAATATAATGTAGCTGTAAGAGTGAAGTGAAAGAGGAATATAAATGCTCAAATCAGCAGCATGTTGGTGATCATACTGAGAGAAGCACATAGAATATACCTTTAGGAACTGAATTATAACACAACAGTAATTTGTCACTTCATGATAATAACTATACAGTTCTGATTTAATAGAAGTGAACTTTCATCTGATCTGTTTCTGTTCTCCACAGAAATACCACTGCACTTATAATCTCATCTCTCAAGTTTATTTTACTTTCAGGCCATATTTCTTGTGTTTATAAAGCTTAACTAAATGTGATACGTGTGTAATTTTAATGATAATTACAAAGAAAAAGAGACACAGGGTACAGATTTGAAACATGTTTTTTCGGTTGTGATTTTTACAGGACATGATAACTCCTCCAGAAGTGAAATTAAACATTCCTCTGATGGGAGAGAGGAAGCAGCGTGTACAGTAAGTTAGGAAGCCGTGTGGATCGTGATTAAACTCAGCAGCACCAGGACAGTAGTGGAACAGACACTCAACAAACCCAGAATTCAGTCTTCAGGAGGTTTCTATAAGATCACAGAACAGAATTGGAGTAATGAAACCAGTAAGACCAGTAATACACAGAGACTAGAGGCTAAACAGGGGCTACACAAGCTCTCCCACCTCCAGTCCATCAAACAAATAGTACTAGATAAACTTCAAAGAAACTCATCAATGTAGGACAGAAGAAGACAAAAGTGTCCTGTGTCCTGTATGTGACTGTCTCCTATTTCAGTGAATTTACTGCTCACTTTCTGAACAATGAAGTATTTTAAAAAGTAAGAGTTTGTTTTTGGCCATGTTCTGGTTTCTGCTGATTTGTTCCACAGAGTGTCTTTTACCACTAAACCTCTTATTCAGTGTGAACTGAAATAAACCTGTTTATATAAAAGAAAACTAAAGAAGAGACTGAATCTGTTGTTAATTTATAAATTCTGCTTTATATTCAGTATCTATGTAAATTGTGCTCATAAGTAAAATCTTTATTTACTCTTCAAGACTCATGCTTTTATTAATTACATAAAGTCTGTGTTCTTCACTACACTGATAACACACACATTAGTAGCACCACAAATAGATGCTGCTCTAATCCTACCAATAAATTCAACTAAATAAAAGGAAATTACACTGAGAACATTTCATTAAACTCATTCCAAATATGTACACAGGCTTCATGTGAATGAAATAAATGTACATTTTACATAAACTGTTACATTTACAATTAGTTTTCACACATTCAACATGATTCCACATCAGTTTAACTGGAACAACATTGAACTCTATGGACTCTGAACCTGACCTGAGGATCGAACCCAAGACCCTGGAGCTGTCAGGTGATAACCTTTCACTCGTAAGAGGCTTGAATTCAGTAAATTCAAGCCTCTTACAACATCAATTGAAAACTCAGAACATTTATGATTTTAGTGTGTTATGACAATATTCTGCAAATTAAATTCATGAAGTTTTTGTATAATCTTTAAAGATTGTGTATCTTCTTTTTCATGTCCTGCTTGTTGTACCGTTAGGCCGAAAAATTGCTATTACATTGGACAAATCAAACACTCGGTCATATGTGGGAGAAACTGAAATCTCAAAATGAAATGTTGACAACCACAGTGAGTGTTAAAACTTTCTATACTCAGCAAAAAAAGAAACGTCCCTTTTTCAGGACTGTGTATTTCAACAATAATGTTGTAAAAATCTAAATAACTTTACAGATCTTCATTGTAAAGGGTTTAAACAATGTTGTCCATGCATGTTCAATTAACCATAATCAATTAATTAACATGCACCTGTGGAATGGTCGTTAAGACCTTAACAGCTTACAGAAAGTAGGCATTTAAGGTCACAGTTGTAAAAACGCAGGACACTAAAGAGACTCGTCTAGCGACTGTGAAAAACACCCAAAGAAAGATGCCCAGGGTCGCTGCTCATCTGCGTGAACGTGCATTAGGCATGCTGCAGGGAGGCATGAGGACTGCTGATGTGGCTATAGGGCAATAAATCGCCATGTCCGCACCGTGAGACCCCTAAGACGGCGCTACAGGGAGACAGGAAGGACAGCTGATCATCCTCGCAGTGGAAGACCACGTGTAACAACACCTGCACAGGATGGGTACATCCGAATATCACACCTGCGTGACGGGTACAGGATGGCCACAACAACTGCCCGAGTCACACCAGGAACACACAATCCCTCCATCTCACAGCATGAACTGACAAATCTGGTCCAGTCCATGCGGAGGAGATGCACTGCAGTACTTCAAGCAGCTGGTGGCCACCAGATACTGACTGGTACTGACTGATTTTGAGCCTCCCTTCATTCAGGGACACATTGTGAGACCCCCGTTGGTCTACTCAGTGCTCCGTCCGTATTCTGCTGTCCCCGCCTGAGCTCAGGGAAGCCCTCAATGAAACACACCAGTCAATGCTCAGTGAGATGTTCAAAGTTTATTGTAGAAAACAGACGTATACTGTACTGTATATATGCACACACACACACACACACACACACACACACACACACACACACACACACACAGAACCAAAAAGGAGGGCACAGGAGCGGTTACATCTGATCCGGAATGTTTATAAAAGATAACATAGAAAAGAACAGGAGCCTGGAAGTTGTTCTTAGTTAGTAGCCTCAAACGGTTTTATGACCTGAACATAGATTATACTAAGGAATGTGTTTGCTGATAGTGCAGTATGTCGAGGTCTAGGAAAGAAAACACTCTGTTCTCATGCACACATCATGAAACACACTAGAAATTAAATATTCCCTACACATTGTGTCTTCTCAACCCGCAGCAAGTCAGATCAAATCTTCATGACCACTCACAGCATGAACATTAAAGTAAATATTACCTTTTAAAATGAGTGAGTTTGGGCTTTTTAGTGGGAATTTACAGTATAAGTGTGCAAAATTATTATGTAACTAAATTATGCAAACTTTTTTTCCCATCTCAATTGTTTATATAAAGTTTTAAGAGCAAGAGTACTTCTTTTCAGTAAGTGCAATGAGTCTTTCATCCATGGAGTCTAGCCTGGTCTTAATTCTGTTGGGAAGTACAATAGAGTACTTGGATGCAGGTAATGGAGTGTTGTCCTGAATTAACATCATATTCTGCTTGAATAATGCAGACTTCTTACTTTAAGAGAGTTTATTTTAAAAACTGGTTGTAGGTTCTGGAGTTGATTTTAAGTACATGTTCAACTCAAAAGGTCCAACTAGTTGATTCTTAACAACAGCCCTCCTCCTAATCTTTCCTCAGATATTTCTTTGCTCCAATCTTCACGATGGCGCCGGTGAGTTCGGCTGCCGTCACGACTGCTCCGACCACATTTTCCTTGTTTTTGTTTTTTAAGTTAGTTTTCTTTGTTTTAAAATCAGCAAAATCATCACCATTGAATACATTAGGTATGATAGAGACACTCCTGTTTCTATTGGTATACAATGTACTCACAATTCGACGTTTTTAACTCCGGATCAGAGCTGGCCGAGTGAGATCCTGAGGGAGAACAATGGACGCCACGCGAAGCGACGAACCCGAGGGAGACGCGCTGGGGTGAGGAACCGGCTCAGGGCCCGTGCACACCGCACACCTCTGCCTAGTATCCTGCTCGCCAACGTCCAGTCACTGGAGAACAAACTTGATGACCTCAGGGCCAGGATAAAGTTCCAGAGAGACATTCGGGACTGCAATCTCCTCTGCTTCACCGAGACATGGCTGAACCCAGCGGTGCCAGACCACGCCATACAGCCGGCCGAGTTCTTCTCGGTTCACCGCATGGACAGGACGCGGGACTCGGGGAAGTCAAGGGGAGGCGGCGTGTGCTTAATGGTGAACAACAGCTGGTGCAACAGCGCGAGTGTTGTTCCTCTTACACGCTCCTGCACACCAAACCTGCAACTACTGTCCATCATGTGTCCATCATGTGTCGTCCATTTTGTCCATCATGTGTC
Organism: Channallabes apus; assembly: GCA_030522415.1. Classification (NCBI taxonomy): domain Eukaryota; kingdom Metazoa; phylum Chordata; class Actinopteri; order Siluriformes; family Clariidae; genus Channallabes; species Channallabes apus. Next base: position 49,279,255 of record CM060110.1, on the reverse strand, counting down.
GTCCATGTGTCGTCCAGTTCACATCGGTCATAATCAGCGCCGTTTACATACCTCCACAAGCAGACACTGAAACTGCCTTATGCGAGCTGCATGAGGCGCTCACACAGCACCAGACACAACACCGGGACGCTGCGCTCATTGTGGCGGGGGATTTTAATAGTGCCAACCTCAAACGCGCAGCGCCGAACTTTTATCAGCACATCACCTGCCCCACCAGGGGCGAAAGGACACTGGACCACTGTTATACCACGGTCAAAGACGGTTACAAGGCACAATCTCGTCCAGCGTTTGGTAAATCCGACCACGCCGCCATCTTCCTCATGCCAAAATATAAACAAAGGCTGAAACAGGAAGTGCCGGCTCAGAGGGAGGTCGCGCGCTGGACGGACCAATCGGTGGCCACGTTACAGGACGCACTCGATGACGCAGACTGGGACATGTTCAGAAACAGCTCCGATAATGACGTCAGCGTGTTTACGGAAGCGGTTGTGGGATTTATTGAGAAGCTAGTGGAAGATACGGTAGAGAAAAAGACTGTCAGAACGTTTCCCAACCAGAAGCCGTGGGTGGATAAAACCATCCGCGACGCTCTGAGATCTCGCACAGCTGCCTACAACACGGGACTTGCGTCGGGGGACATGGAACTGTACAAGGCTGCGTCATACAACGTCCGGAAGGCGGTGAAAGAGGCGAAGCAGCGCTACGGGAGAAAACTAGAGTCACAGCTTCAACAGAGTGACTCTAGGAGCCTATGGCAGGGACTGAGAACAATAACGGATTATAAAGCACCAACATCCGGTATGACGAACGCGGACGCGACTCTGGTAGACGAGCTCAACACCTTCTATGCTCGCTTCGATGCTGCAGCTAAAGACGCCAGCGATGCTAATGCTAACGGGGCTAATGCTAGCGGCGCTAATGCTAACGGCGCTAAAGGCTTCAGACAGGAAGACACAGCCAGCACCAGGAACGCGCTCATCATCTCCGAGCACGACGTGAGAAGAGCCTTCAAGAGAGTGAACACCAGGAAAGCAGCAGGACCAGACGGCATCTCAGGTCGTATTCTCAGAGCCTGCGCAGACCAGCTAGCACCTGTGTTCACTGAGATATTCAACATCTCTTTATCTCAGTCGGTGATCCCCACATGCTTCAAAGAGTCCATCATTCTTCCTGTTCCAAAGAAACCACATCCTGCTTCCCTCAATGACTATCGCTCTGTAGCCCTCACCTCAGTAGTGATGAAGTGCTTTGAACGCTTGGTCAGAGACTTCATCATCTCTTCACTACCGGACACACTCGACCCACTACAGTTCGCTTATCATCCGAACCGTTCCACAGACGATGCAATCTCATATCTCCTCCACACATCTCTCACCCACCTGGACACTAAGAGGGGAAATTATGTGAAAATGCTCTTCATCGACTACAGCTCTGCATTTAATACCATAATTCCCTCCACACTCACCACCAAGCTGGAGCACCTGGGACTCAGCTCACCCATGTGTCAGTGGATCTCCAACTTCCTAACTGGCAGACCACAGGCAGTAAAGATGGGCGGTCATGTCTCAGCCTCCCTCACACTCAGCACTGGAGCGCCCCAGGGTTGTGTTCTGAGCCCCCTGCTGTACTCTTTACACCTACGACTGCGTGGCCACTACCAACTCCACCGCCGTCATCAAGTTTGCTGACAACACTGTCGTGGTGGGCCTGATCACGAACAACGATGAGTCGGCCTACCTGGAGGAGATTGGGAATCTGGAGAACTGGTGCCAGAGGAACAATCTCCTCCTGAACGTCAGTAAGACAAAGGAGCTGATAGTGGACTTTTGTACAAAGCAGGAGAGGAACTACCAGACCCCCGTCATCAACAAGAGCCCAGTGGAGAGAGTGGACAGCTTCAGATACCTCGGTGTTCACATCACGCAGGACCTGTCATGGTCCTGTCACATCAACACCGTGGTGAAAAAGGCCCGGCAGCATCTGTACCACCTCAGACGTTTGAGAGACTTCAGACTGCCCCTCCAAGGTGCTCAGGAATTTCTACTCCTGCACCATAGAGAGCATCCTGTCGGGAAACATCTCGACCTGGTTTGGAAACAGCACCATGCAGGACAGACGAGCTCTACAGAGGGTGGTGCGTTCAGCTGAGTGCATCATCCGCACCAAGCTCCCTGACCTGCACTCAATCTACACTAAGCGGTGCTGGACCAAGGCCAGGAAGATCGTGAAGGACCTCAGCCATCCCAATAATGGACTGTTCTCTCTGTTGCGGTCAGGAAAGCGCTTCCGCTCCCTGAAGGCCAACACAGAGAGACTGAGGAGGAGCTTCTTCCCGCAGGCAATAAGGTCTCTCAACCATACCACATTCACACCACAAACACAGAACTAATACAACCTGTTAACGTCAACGGACACTATGGACACTTTCATGCACATCTACCCTGACATTGGAACTCATATTTATGTTTACATTCTGGACCCCTGCACAAAGTCACTTTAATAAGGCACCTTAACACATGTTTCCATGCAAATTACTTGCACACCATACATCCTCCACCAAATTTCAATTTTAAAAGAAAATCTCTATTGTACAGTATATCTCTATTTTTATTTCCATTTTATGTACAGTATACTTTTATTTTTTATTTCTATTTTTATTCTAGTTAAGTTAAAATTTTCCTATTTCTTTATTCATATTTATTCCTTACTGTAAGATTTAATTCTCTTTTTAAGGTCACTGGCGGTCGTGTAAGCATTTCACTGCATATCGTACTGTGTATGACTGTGTATGTGATGAATAAAATTTGAATTTTGAATTTGAATTCTACTTGTGAGTCTTGTTCAGTGCTGGTCACATTTCAGGTTTCCTTACCTTGGCCATGTCTTTGAGCACTGAACATCTTGTACTTCTGGACACTTCAGATAGTCTGGTTCTGGAATATAGTGGCATTAGAGGATAGTAGGTTCCTGGTAGATTCATGTTTAATTCTTCTCAGGTCTTTTGTGGTTAACTTGCATCTTTTCTTCTCCACACATTTTGTGGCCCTGTTGACTGCAACAAAACAGTTGATTGTCCTGTAATCACCCCTCAATAGCTTAACTATTTCAAAAGTGTTTTGGACTTAACAGTGTTAAACCCCATTTTTCCCCATTATGCTTCAGGTAAAGAAACTGCCTAATAATTCTGCACACCTTGATATACTGTAGGGTGCTAAAAAATCCCTCATTACATAAATACATATCACCTGAGAATGTTTGAAACCAATTAGCATTCAAGTTGAGTCTGAAAATATGCATAGAAATAACTATACATTCAGGATACGCTCTTGCCTAATAATTTTGCTTGTAATGTACAAGTTCCACATTCCCACTTGGTCTTTAAAAGTGATATCAAGCACGGTGTTATTATTATTAGTGAAGTGAATGAAGCTGGACATGGAATTAGTGATAGTGATGTGGGACAAGTGTGGAGAGAAGCTTCATAGCTCCTGGACACACTGACACAACCAGCTTCCAGCAGACAGATTCTACTAGCAACCAAGAACATTAAAATAACATGATACAAAAAAGAAAAGAAAAATAAAGCTCCAGTAGCAATTAAACATCCAAATCATTCTGTTAATGGAAAATACACTAAACAGCAAGCTCACCCTAAACGGCAAAATTACACGAGCAGATTTCTGCCGGGTGGCCAGGAGATGGCGCCAAAACGCCGCTCTCTCCTCTTTATACCTCCACAATGAATTATAAAAATGATGTGATGCCCCACTGTCTATCAATCTACTGGAACATCATCATCATCATCATCATTAAAGAAACCAACCCTTCCCTTCAAGCCGTGTGGAACTTCTTCTACCCTGGTAGGGAAGGCGTTCCAAGCAGCAGGTCAGGCTGGCGCTTCCTTGCACACCATGGCGGTTTTGCAGGCGTACCAGGCTGATCTGCTGAATGATTTGAGCACAAGCGGCACTGTGAAGCAGGAGGCATTCACAGAATTACGCCGGGCTACTGATTTGTCCCTGCAGGCGACTGTGTCACACTCCTGAACAGAAGATTTAACTAAGAAAATTAAAGACATGCGCAGCAGTGATGGCTTCCTCGACGCTGTATTTAACACGAGTCAATAAAAAAATGAAAACTACATATGACAGCTTTACACATTAATGATTACAGTAGTGACTGACTAAAGACATGAGATTCTACACACTTTCTATTACCCTAGAAGAAACTTGAAATTATGAAATTCAACAGCTTCCACACAAGTTAACATGCTAAACAGAAAAAAAGACATGTCCTTCACGATTGACACCCAAATATTATACTTTGACAAGCAGAATCAGTTTTCCAAAATACATATGCACACAGAGAAAATATATAGTCCTACATAAATATAAGCATGTATAATCTTCACTCATATCCATCTGCAACAATGAAATAACTGTATGACCTTAATAATGCAACTATACAATTACCATATTAGCCATACACTCATATCAAAACACTTGCTCAGTCCATTGCATTCAGCACATTCAACACAAAGGCACACTTAAATGATTAACATTTGCTATGCTTAACTCACAGTGACCAGATATAATTGGAGGAATGGAGTTAAGTTACCCACATTGGTTAAAGCTAAACCATAACTTAACATGAGAAATTCTAAAATAACACCAGCACATTCGCCATTGATCATAACTGACGGGCTATCGCGCTAGTCACGAAGCACCCATGCTATTCGTGTGCTTAGCATGCTGACCTCATGGCACGCCATCAATTTAGTTAAATTAACTACTTTAAACACTACTTTAAACACAGGGCTCAGCAATATCACATTGAACAGTATACTTAACGGAAGTGTGTTTTGTGCATTTAATTATTGCAAATACCTGAACAGAAGATTTAATTATAAAAATTAAATAAAGACATGCGCAGCAGTGATAGCTTCCTCGATGCTGTATTTAACACGAGTGAAGCACAGCACATGCGCGCCACCTACTGAGGCATGCGATGACGTCATGACCCAGGTATGCCGATTAACAAGAAGCACTTTTTAAAGGCACAGAACACTTTTTCCTCAAGCAAGCACAAATAAACAGTCAACAAACATTTTCAGAACATCAACATGACATGTATCCAATGTATATCACATCAAACAGACACATATTTTCAGTAATCTTATCAAATAACATTTAACATAATGTGCATTTATCATATTTATCTCACTCTCCCCTACAGGATAAGATGTCGTCCAGACATCCACTAACATCCTATTAAACTTCTAACACTTTCCCTTAAGGAACTGTCTCCCCACTTATGCAAATTCAGTCACATACTCAAACATGCTTTAACATAAGTTTTTTTTTTTTTTTTTTTTTTTTTTATAAACATAATCCTGGGCCGCGGCGCGGTGGTGTAGTGGTTAGCACTGTCGCCTTGCACCTCCAGGGTCTGGGTTCGATTCCCCGGCCAGGCTCGATTCCCGTCTCTGTGTGCATGGAGTTTGCATGTTCTCCCCGTGCTTGGTGGGTTTCCTCCGGATACTCCGGTTTCCTCCCACAGTCCAAAGATATGCAGGTTAGGCTAACTGGCGTTCCCAAATTGCCCGTAGTGTGTGATTGGGTGTGTGAGTGTGTGTATGTGTGTGTGCCCTGCGATGGATTGGCACCCTGTCCAGGGTGTACCCCGCCTAGTGCCCGAAGTCTCCTGGGATAGGCTCCAGGTCCCCCGCGACCCTGAACACAGGATTAAGCGGTATAGAAGATGAATGAATGAATAATCCTGGGCATCTGGTTAAAAGTCTTTCCTGCCCCAAATGCAATATACAATGTCCACCTTAAAGGGAGAAAAAAAGGATTTAAAGTCCAGGACTTCTCCTTTCTCACAAAAACAATAAAAAAAAAGGAAGTAAATTGCAGTGGACAAGATCACTGTTAAGTCCCAGGCCGTGCCAAGTAGACAAACAGAAAATAATGGTTCAAAGTCTCTGATGTGTAAAAACTTTCAAAATGTTCGCTTAATGTTCTCATGGGCCATGCAAAACAGTCCATGAACTCAAAACAGAACTCAAAACTGTGCAGCTCAAGTGTATACTGTACTGTACTGTACATGTGTCCCCTCACAGGACCCGTAGAAAGTAAATACCAAAATGTTACTTGTACTGTACTGTTGTGATGAAATCCTGCCTTGTGCTGAAAACTGTGGTGTCAATATGTGGTGGTTAGTGTTGATATTGTGTTGGGACACAACAAATAAATCACTGTATAGCAATGCAAATGGTTTTCCATGGGCTCCTGTGGTGCCATAAAATGTCAGTAATATTAGGAAACCCGCTGGATCCGGCTGGGTATAGAGTCAGAAACATGTCTGCAGTACTCTGGTGTCTGCTTGATCACTTCCTGAAGATCATGTACAGAAGACGGTTTCCTCACTGCTCCTGCCTTCTTCACTGTTCTTCTGTACAACAGTGTTCTATTGGGTTTAGGTCTGGAGATGACCCAGGCCATGGCTCAGGACGCTGAACACCGTTATTACAGAGACAGTTTTCACTAGTTATTCAGATCATTAGTGTTAATTAAGTCTTCTGGCAGATCGACTTAATCTAATTACTGTGTCAGGAATAACCTCTAGAGGGCGCCGTGTGCACATGGACTCTTGTAGTTTCCTGTATGTGGACTTTGGCTGGGACTTAATTTCCCAGGATGCACCTGTGTCACATGGGTTTCCTTGTGATCACCTGTGTGTTGTTTAGCCATAGGTGTATAAATAGACTTTGGGGTTGTGTTTAGGTTGTCGTGCGTCTGTTGTGTATCGTCTGTCTACTGGCTTGGTGTCTGTGCTTGTACTCGTTTTTGCTCCTGTCTAGTTTCCTGTTTTGTTGGTTTGTGTTTGTGTGTTTCATTATCAAAGTCTTCACTCCACACCAATGCCCCGCCTACAATCCCTCTATCCTGACATAGAGTCATTACCTGTCTGGGAGAGAGAGAGAGAGAGAGAGAGAGAGGAGGAGACTAGTTCAAAGTGAAAGTGAAAGTCTGAAGGTCGTTTTTGTGGCGAGAAAAACATGAAGTTATTTGCTGAGAAAAATAAGAGTGAGTACATGAACATAAATCTGTAATGTGTGAGTGTTAGGATTATTTACTGAATGAAGATAAATTCTGTCTAAACATTACACACTTTACTATAAACAATGTGGATAACACAGTGTTAATGCAGTAACTAAACCTGAGGGAAATAAACAGGTGTGTGTGTGTGTGTGTGTGTGTGTGTGTGTCCTGTGGTGTTTCTTAAAGATGTCTAAAGTTTACAGTTGTTATTTGTTAAAGTGAGAATCACATTAATATTCATTCTAACAATTCTTGACATTTTTCTTCTTTTCACAAATAAAATAATCAGCAATAAACCCATAAACAAAATGCCACACACACACACACACACACACACACACACACACACACACACACACACACACACACACAGACACACACACAGAGTGCCATTTTAGAGTGAAATGCAGAAGTGTCAGATCAGACGTCCTCATAATGATTTTTTAATGTTTCTGTTTTGACTGATAAACCTTCATGTGATAGAAACACGATGCTTTCATTTCCTTAAGAAGTTCTGTGTAGTAAATGTGACTCTTTCTGAAGTGTTTTATTCTCATGCAGTTTGTACCTACAGTATATAATTTTGTATTTACTCATATTAACAAAGAATCTTCATCTTTATATTTAACATTATATAAAATATCTCTTTACAAAGGCTTAGTTTATTGAAACTTCCATATCATTTGAGCTCCATCAGTCTGTTGGAGAGAGTGAACATCGGTATTTACATGATACTTTGAAGGAATTGGATGTTTATATCAGTAATTTCCTAATCTCTGATTTTTTACTCACCAGGATTAACCTAAATTTATGCTATAAGAAGTTTGACTTTCTAAAATAATGTCAGCGGAGTGTGAGAAAATGACGTGTGAAAAGAGTCTAGAAGAGGAGCTGGGAGAGATGAAAAGGTAAGTAGTTTAGATTAGCAATTTAGGAAAAAAGAAGAAAAAAAACACCTGGTAAGAAATTCTGTGTGACCAGAACCAGGACCAGTTACCATGATTTACATCAACATCAGATGCAGAATGTATGTTAAATTTAGAGACTTTAGAAGATAAACATGCTAAGACATTTCTCTTTACTCTTTAGTGGAACTGAGATAAGGCCGAGGTCTCCTGTATCCAGCTGTGTGTCCTTTAAGAGTGACAGGTCAATGCCACCCCCACTCGACTTTAAAGAGGGAACAGTCACTCATGAAAGGTAGTTTTTTTGATTGAAATATTTTATGTAAATTTGTTCATTGACTGTCTAATGTAAAATAAAATGGACTCCTGAAAGTTAATATTTTAAATTAAGGTTAAAATATCATCATCATCATCATCATCATGATTAGCAGCAGTGATTTCGTTTGTTTGTTATAAACAGATTACCAGCTTTTTTAACTATAAAGTGTAGTGAATCAGTTTACTTAATCCTTCAGCTGTCAATCATCTTCAAGAATGTCCAGGTTAGACTTCCTCATACTTGGGTTGAGTTCAGTCAGGGCTCTGTGCAGAACACCTGAGTTCTTCCACTCCAACACACTCTTAACACAACATGTCTTCATGGAGATGGCTTTATGTACAGGGGCGTCGTCAGTAGGCCTGGGAATCACCAGACATCGCCCGCTACAATGTTATCACAATACTTAGGTGTCGATTCAATTAATACTGCAATTCTGTAATTATCACAATTTTATAAGTATCCTAATTCAATGTTAATTGTTTTTTGTTTTGTTTTCATCACAATTTTAAGACCTTGAACTTGACTTGAAAAAAACATGACAAAAAGTTGTCATAACTGAAAAGTTTTTTGACCTTAGCTTTATTCAACAGCTTCACAACTGAACTGAACATGAATAATTAAATGTACTGTAACTCGTTCCTTATATTAGTTTTCTTACTTTTAAACAACATTTTACCGCCTCAAATACCTCCACAGTCTTGAGCCAGTGTAAGCCTGTAAGTGTAAGTGTGTGTAATGTGTGGGTTTGAGACTCATTTGCTCAGAGTTTGGAGAAAAAGGTCGATCAGAGGGTTTTAATGTTCACAACTTTTGATATTGTAATGCCATAAAAACTGTTTCTGTTGCGCCACTCGGATGCTTGTGCACACGCACAGAATCGGTTTCATCCAAAGTGATCGGTCGAGGCTGATCAAGCTGAAAAACAGTCATTTCTGTTGACTATATGTTTGACTATGAAGTGTAGAGCAGAGGTCTTTAATCAAGGGCCAGTTTGTCTGCAGGCTTTTATTCACACTGAGCAGAAGCACGCCCTATTTCACTCGTTTAATCAGTTCATCTTTACACCTGTCACAGTCTCCACTGCCTTACACATTATTTATCCTGGAGAGATCAATGCTTTATGTTTTTGGATCATTCTGTATCTACTGCAAAGACTGTTGTGTGTGAAAATCCCAAGAGATCATAAGTTTCTGAAATACTTTGTACAGGTCATTCTGGTACCAACAACCATGTCACAGTTATAGTTACAGAGATCACAAATGTCCTTGGTTCTGATATTCAGTGTGAGCTTTACCCGAAGCTTCTGTCCTGTATTTACATGATTTTATGAACTGTACTGCTGCAACATGATCGGCCGATTAGATAACTGCAAAGATGTGGCGATGTTCAGATGTTCCTATTAAAATGGACAACTGATCTAAAGTATTAATGTGCAGCATCATAAAGAAACAGCACAGAAATCTGACAGACCTGGAACATTAAGAAATACAACTGAGTGAATGTGTGTGGTGAGTGTGTGGTGCTATAAATGTCAAATTTACACTGTTTGTTTATCCACAGAATCACAAAACAGAGCTCGAAAATCATCTGCAGAAATTCACTGGAGTCCATATTCAAGGTGTGTGTGTGTGTGTGTGTGTGTGTGTGTGTGTGTGTGTGTGTGTGTGTGTGTGTGTGTGTTAGAGTGTAAACAGTCAAATATTACATAAGGCATTGTTACTTTTCTTGATAATTTAGCTATGGACTATTTTTCAAATTAAAAAGTAGATTAACATCATGTGCAGTTGTCCAAAATATTATATATATAACTAAAGAATTATCTGCTGTAATTCATGGTTTCTACCTGAAAGTGTAAACTCCTCTGTCATAAAGTCTTTCCCATGTGGGAATAAAATAGTCACAGCTTTAACTTTGACGGTTACAAAGCATTAATGCTGAGGCTCCTTCCATACATGCTAAATAAACCTGTACTTAAAGAAACTTCACAATATCAATCATCAGCCTGAACACTGTTTAGTGTTTATGTAGTAAATCCACCATACAGGTCTCTGTGAATGAGCCGTTACTATAGAAACAATGACATATTAGAAAGACAGCATTAATATAAAGCTGTGATTTGTAGCTGCACTAATGTCAGAGCTGCTGTTCATCAACACCCTCTGACCAATCAGAATCTAGAATTCAGCAGCACAGTAAAATCACATGTTATCACAATCTGTAACGTTCTTTTTACAATTTTATTTCATGATGTTTTTCATCAGGAGCTGGAGCACAAATTTATCACATTATTGAAAAACAAGTTGAACAGATTCAAGAACCTACTTAGTGCTGATTACCCAGCATGCTCTGAGGAGGAGGAGGAGGATGTGGACTGTGTTAGAGAGGGTGTGCTGAAGATCACACTACACCTCCTGAAGAACATGGAGCAGAAAGACCTCGCTCACAAACTGCAGATCAGTAAGAGTTTCATTTCATTTCGTTCATTTTCTGTACCGCTTTATCCTTATATACAGGGTCGCGGGGGCCTGGAGCCTATCCCAGGAAACTTAGGGCACAAGGCGGGGTACACCCTGGACAGGGTGCCAATCCATCACAGGGCACACACACATACTCACATACACACACTCATTCACACACTACGGGCAATTTGGAATGTCAATTAGCCTAATCTGCATGTCTTTGGACTGTGGGAGGAAACCGGAGTACCCGGAGGAAACCCACCAAGCACGGGGAGAACATGCAAACTCCATGCACACAGAGACGGGAATCGAACCTGGCCGGGGAATCGAACCCAGACCCTGGCGGTGCAAGGCGACAGTGCTAACCACTACACCACCGCGCCGCTAGTAAGAGTTTTAGATCATTAAAATATTCTATAAAGGAGACAGACTGGTCTTCTGGTCTATATAATCATACTGATACAGTTTTATTCACATTAATTATATATTTTTGTAAACAAATGAATTAGTAGTAGAGATAATCCTAGAGAGACTGAGGAGGAGCTTCTTCACGCAGGCTATACAGGCTCTCAACCAGAACTCCACATAGGACTCAACTGATTGGACTCGCTATGTTTCCTTCACACATGTGTTGGAGCTCAACAAAAACCAACCAGACTGAACATTTAAACATTTACACAGAACTGCAGCACACAGAACATATATGTTGCACATTTCTCCTTCTGTTTACATATAAATGAGGAGCACTATTGAACTTTAAAGATGGACAATACCACTGCTGCTCATCATTTAATTTCACACTCCATGACCACACACACTGCTGCTGTTTCACACTGCACACATTACACACTCCATCTACTTTATACAGTTTATTTATACACTTCATACTTTTTACATTTTTACATATTTCTACTTTATACTTTATTTTCTTGTAACAAAATTACTACATATTGTAGATTTTATATTTTACATTCTTTTCTACTGGCATTCGCCTCTTATTTTCTCTTTAAGTCACAAACAGTCGTGTAAACATTTCACTGCATATCATACTGTGTATGGTCGTGTATGTGACGAATAAGAATTTGAATCAGAATTTTAAATTTGATTCTTAAAATGTCTGTTTGTTTTTATGTATTTATTAGAAATGAATCCTATTTTTGATCAGTATTGATTTGATGTATTTATGTATTATACGTAGATGAAAATAATGACATGACATTTCTCCTGTTTGTTAGAGCTGGCCTCTGTGTATCAGCGGAAGCTCAAATCCAAACTTCTAGATAAATGTAAAAGAATTAATGAAGGAGTCTCACAGCATGGGACATCAACACTTCTGAATCAGATCTACACAGAGCTCTACATCACAGAGGGTGGGAGTGGAGACGTCAATAACGAACATGAGGTGAGACAGCTTGAGACGATGTCCAGGAGACCAGCAGTAGAGGAGACACCCATCAAATGTAATGAGCTCTTTAAAGACAAGTCCATCAGAAGTGTGCTGACTAAAGGAGTAGCTGGAATTGGAAAAACCGTCTCTGTGCAGAAGTTCATTCTGGACTGGGCTGAAGGGACAGTGAATCAGGACGTCCTCTTCCTGCTTCCTCTTCCCTTCAGAGAACTGAACTTGGTGAAGCAGGAAAACTTTAGTCTGATTACGCTTCTTCATCAGTTTTTCCCTGAACTTAAGGACTTGGAAGTAATAGACAGTGATGTCTACAAAGTTCTGTTCATCTTTGATGGTTTGGATGAGTGTCGACTTCCTCTAAATTTCCAGAAGAATGAGATGTTGTGTGATGTGACAGAGTCAGTCTCAGTGGATGTGCTGCTCACAAACCTCATCAAGGGGAACCTGCTTCCCTCTGCTCGCCTCTGGATCACCACTCGACCAGCAGCAGCCAATCAGATCCCTCCTGAGTGTGTAGACCAGGTAACAGAGGTACGAGGGTTCAGTGATCCTCAGAAAGAGGAGTACTTCAGGAAGAAGATCAGTGATCAGAGCCTGGCCAATAAAATCATCAGACACGTGAAGTCTTCCAGAAGCCTCTACATCATGTGCCACATCCCAGTCTTCTGCTGGATCTCAGCCACTGTTCTTGAGAGAATGTTGGGTGAAGCAGAGAGTGGAGAGATCCCCAAGACTCTGACTCAAATGTTCACACACTTCCTGGTCTTTCAGATCAAACACAAGGACCAAAAGTACCAGCAGAAATGTGACCTTGATCTTCCCCAGACCAGAGAGAGTATCCTGGCTTTGGGAAAACTGGCTTTCCAACAGCTGGAGAAAGGAAACCTGATGTTCTATGAGGAAGACCTGAGAGAGTGTGGCATTGGTGTTAAAGAAGTGGCAGTGTACTCAGGAGTGTGTACTCAGATCTTCAGAACCGAGTCTGGACTCCACCTGGGGAAGATGTTCAGCTTTGTGCATCTGAGTGTTCAGGAGTTTTTGGCTGCTTTATACACATTTCTCCGCTTCCTCGACAAAAAGACAACAATAAAACAAACCACTGATCTGTCTGGTCTTTTCAATAAGTCAGAAATGTCTGAGTTCCTCAAGAGTGCAGTGGACCGGGCCTTACAGAGTGAGAACGGACACTTGGACCTTTTCCTCCGCTTCCTTCTGGGTCTCTCAGTGGAGTCTAATCAGAAGCTCATTCGAGGTCTTCTGTCACACACAAGAAGCAGCTCTGACTGCCAAAAGGACACGGTCGAGTACATCAAGCTCAAGTTTGAACAAAATCCATCTCCAGAGAGATTAATTAATCTGTTCTACTGTCTGAACGAGTTAAATGATGATTCACTAGTGAAAGAGATCCAAAGCTACATGAGCTCAGGACGTCTCTCTGAAGCTGAACTCTCACCTGCTCAGTGGTCTGCTCTGGTCTTTGTGTTACTGACATCAGAGGAGGATCTGGAAGTGTTTGAGCTTCAGAAGTTCATAAAGTCAGATGAATGCTTTAAGAGACTGCTGCCAGTCGTACAGGAAGCCACAACAGCTCTGTAAGTAAAACCTGTTTCTCTCTTCAACAGAGACGAACTGAACTGTTCTGATTGGATTTTACAGCAAAATGTCGATCTACTCTTAGTAATTTATTTATTCTAAATATGACTGCATTGGTACTGATACTGGTGTTGGACATCAGTCTGATACTGAGCTCATTTATGTGAAAAAACTATTCAATACCAACATCTGATATCAGGTGATACTATGTGATGTAGTGTGTGTTATAGAGCTAATGTACAGATAGACGAGAAACAGCAGTGATCTGCATATACTTAAACAATTAATGCTCAAAACTGTTTTTTTAAGCTCCTCTGACATTTTCTCCTTTCAGACTCAGTGAGTGTAACCTGACAGAGAGAAGCTGCTCGGCTTTACACACAGTTCTCAGATCAGAATCCTCCAAGCTGACTGAGGTGGATCTGAGCAGGAATCCTCTGGAGGACTCAGGAGTGAAGCTGCTTTGTGCTGGACTGAAGAGTCCAAACTGTAAACTGGAGACACTGAGGTTGGTTTGTCTCTCCTATTACATAGACTTTACATAAAGGGTATACAATCAAGAAACGCACATTACAGAGGAAGATGTATCTGCACAGTGTTTCATTAATTCTTGTGTTCTTGTCACCATCACTATAATATGGTGATATACCTCCACTAAATCATCTCACAATATGTTTTAATTATTGTACACAGTACAGTGACATCAGTGGTGAGTCTGCTCACAGACAAATGGATAAGTTTATATAATGATTTAGTTTTCTCTGTAGACTTTCAGACTGCAGTATAACAGGGGAAGGATACACTGCTCTGGCTGAAGCTCTGAAATCATCTCACCTGATAGAGCTGGATCTCAGAGGGAACGACCCTGGAGACTCAGGAGTGAAGCTGCTCACTGATTTACTACAGGATCCAGACTGTACACTGAACACACTGAGGTGAGGAAAATATACAGAACACAAGTTATTATAAAAACATATTCATGAACATATGTAGAAAAAAAGTGTTTATCATTAAATATTAAATATGTAGGGTTTCAGCTCTGGGTCAGAGGTGAATCGAATCCTTAAGTATTCGGGTTAATTTTATTAAACTGATTTAAGATTTATAGCGAACACTTCATGAGCGTTTAGCATGATTTAGTGTACCTTACCAATTCTGCTTATCCCGTGGCCAACGATGTTAATACAAAATCTGGTATTTAGCATTTATGAGCAAGATAACGTAAGATCTGGGTAAATGTTTACACTTTCAAGTACATGACAAAGACAACAGTTCTTTATAAAGAAACAAGAATTTATTTGACTAATCTATGATATATGAAACTACGCTACTTTAACACACACACACACACACGAACATACAAACAGTTATGGGTGTGAAAGTTAATGTTGTTCTTCTAGTACGGTTTACTAGACCTGAGAAAGTCACAAGAGCAGAGCCTTGGGTTTAATCTTACAGTTTAGTTATGAATCACCACTTTTCAGCAAGTTATGAAGCTTTGTTTGTTTACTTGCGTTACGTGAGAGTTGTTCTCGTTGGTTTGCCTTCAGCGATGGGAATCACGGTGTTTCTTATTGGTTGGTGTGCTGAGGTTGAGATGACGTCTTTGGGGAGAACCCTTCAGAGAGGTGTTGGTTGCCTGGTTACTCATGGCGGCGCTCTGGAACTTCTTCTGAGGGTTTCTTCGTTGCAGGACGTCTGGCACAAAGTCATGTTGAGAGACTTGAAGTTGTTGAAAAGTTCTTGAAGGGTGGATTAAAGAGAGGTCGAGCCTGCTTGCTTCCTTCAGACGGCGTGACGTTTACCCGCAGAGCGCCCGCAAGGGCGGCGGAAGCATGAGCTGCGAGTGGTCGAGCTTGCTGGTTACCTCATGCCGCGGGTCCGTCCCACAGCCGTTTGTCTCAATCAGAGGTGGTTGTGGGCGTAGCCACGCCCCACATGGTTCCTACAGTACTTTTCGTGTATACATTAACCTTTGGTTTGGTCTGTCATTTAGAAGGCCACCTCAGTGGAGTTTTAGTAATTTAGACAAAGTGTATTAACATGAATCCTGGTCATATGATGAACTTTTCATACACATCAATGCTCTTTGAATACAACAAGCTTTCATTCGATACCAAACATCCCATACCTTGCATACTCATTCATACCTTTATCTATAGAAAGTGGTTATACATGTTGATTACACTTCCTAAGTTTAGGAGAAACATGTTGAACACAAAATAAAAACATCAAACATCCTGTGTGAGCACATACATGGTCAAGCTTCCAGCTGCTTTGTATTACCGAGAGAGATAACGTTGTCATTATGGCACCGTTTTACTAGAAGGTAACAGATTCATGGCTGCCTTTTTGGTGGCCTGCTGGTCCCTACAATATGTTAATGATGTGTGTATTAAGCAAGCAGATCTGAACCTACATTTCATTTGATTCACATGAATTTTGAAAAAAAAAAAAAAGAAACTGTGACTCACTACTGCGTAACATTTTTATACTAATTAACAGTTTAAAGCTTACACTTGTGTGCTGTGATTTTCACACAGTTGTGTATTGTGCTTGCAGTGATGTAATCAGGAATTAATGAGAAATAAGGAACTGTATGAAATAAAATCACAAATATTGTGATCTTCACATTTAAACTGGTAAAACAATCTTTACACTCAAAAGTATATTTATGACAGATCCACTAAAAAGGATTATACAGTGGAACCTCAGATTGCGAGTAACCCGGTTTGCAGTCGTTCTGCAAGAAAAGCAAAAAATGTTAATAAATTTTGTCTTGATAAATGAGATTTGTCTTTATTTATGAGTGCCAAGTATCACTGAGTATCATGTGGCACGCATGCGCTTCTTGTTTGGATGGCGAGAGTCACGTGATCACAACTGAGCCAATGGTTCTTCTCTAAAGCATCTTTTAATTTGTTTGTGTGTGTGTGTGTGTGTGTGTGTGTGTATATGTGTTCTCATGGGGTGGGTGTGAGTGTGTGTGCACACGTGCGGAGGTGGGGATGTGTATGTGTGTGTGTGGCTTTCTTCCCCCCTTCCTTCTCTCCTCTCTCTGGTCTCAATCACTGCAGCTAGGATTCTTTTTGTAGTAAGTGGGTCTATTGCTCACCTATCCACTAGATGGCAGTAGTGAGTAATAGTAAGGATTTTCATGTCCAAAAAGAGCGGAGAACAAGCCGCTGAATGCAGGAAGCAGAGAGCATGTGTGTCATTAGTTTATGTTGTAACTATTTCATACCTTTCTGTTGTTGTCAATAAAGGCATAAGTTACATAACTGTCGGCTCTGCGTTACTACACTTTTCAAAGGTAAAGTGCAGGTTAATTTGTTTTATTTTTATTATATATTTTGTATTAATTATTTTTAGACAAATATTTTTGGGTTGTGGAACGGATCATCTAAGTTTTCATGATTTCTTATGGGGAAATTCACTTTGATATACGAGTGTTTTGATACACAAGCATGCTTCTGGAACAAATTATAATTATTAGATTCTGCTGTAATAACATATTTAATAATTATTACTTTTCTTTCATCAGCTACTTCACCGGCTGGGTGTAGATATCAGGCTAATAGATCTAAAGTCTAATTCTGTACACTTGTACCGTTTGTGTTATTTTTTATTTTTTTTGCAGTCTGTTGAAAAGCGCTGAGGGGGAGGAAGCCTGTGCTTCTTTAACTGAGGTTCTGGGTACAAACCCTTTACTACAGAGAGAACTGGATCTGAGTGGGAAAATATCTGGAGACTCAGGAGTGAAGCAGCTCTCTGTTCTACTGAAGGATCCACACTGCAGACCTGAGAAACTGAGGTGTGTGTGTTCTGATTTCTGAACCTAATCTTGTTCTCCTTAGAACCTGTAGTTGGTGTTTCCACCTCACAGCTCCAGGGTGCTTGTGTTTTTTTTATCCTGATAAATTATCTCTTGAAGTATGTGAATGTTTGTGAAGGACTGAAGTGCAGTGTGTGTTCCCTCCTCATGTCCAGCAATCACACCATAGACGCCGCATTCACCACTGACCTGACCAGGATAAACCTCATGATTTAAAGGAATATATATATTAGTATACACACATTTAAATCTAACTAATGCTGTAATCGTTACTGCTGCACCAAAACATCTGGATTTGATGTGATTTGCTGATGGATGTTTATCCTGGGAAATGCAGGAGTGAAACAGATCTCTACTCTACTGAAGAGTTCATCCTGTAAACTCCAGAAACTTGTGTATGTCAGTTAATATCATAAGTTACTGGATCAGTGATATTTTTACTTCACTGTCAGTATATTTGTATCCTGTAGGAACTGATTATAGAGTCACTCATTCAGCAGTGCATTTAGATTAATCTTAGTCAGTAGTGGTTAAAGGTTAAAGTTAACAATGTTTACCTTCTTGTTCCTTCTCCAGACTTTCAGACTGCAGTATAACAGGTGAAGGATACACTGCTCTGGTTAAAGCTCTGATGTCAAACCCCTCATCACACCTGATAGAGCTGGACCTCAGAGGGAACGACCCTGGAACATCAGGACTGAAGGAA
The DNA here is from genome assembly GCA_030522415.1 of Channallabes apus. NCBI lineage: Eukaryota > Metazoa > Chordata > Actinopteri > Siluriformes > Clariidae > Channallabes > Channallabes apus. Next base: position 49,260,930 of record CM060110.1, on the reverse strand, counting down.
CTCAGGAATTTGATGAAAAATACAAAATGTAAACCAAAGACTTTGAGGTGAGATTTTTTCCCCATATTTGTAAAATCCAGCCTTAAATTCTCTGTAACTTTTCATTGTTGTGTAAAGCCACAGCTGTGAATTAAGATTCAGTCGTCAGTGATGTTTTAAATTAATATTTATTCAAAATCTGCTGATCACAGGGTCAAGTGTTCCAACCGCCCCCTTATCTTACCCCAGATACCTTACCTCAGGGTGATTACATGGGGCTGATGAGAATCACACAGTACATATAGAGACTCATATGTACATCATATCATATCAAAAGACGTAGATCAACTTTTTATTGGCTACAAATTACATCATCCACCATCACCTCATACCTGATAACTCCCAGATCTCATCATACCATAGTCTTGTTCTTATACTGCAGTGTACAATCTTTATTTTCTTATTCCCCCCTTTATCTCCTTCAGTGATGTATACAGGAGTTTACAAAACATGTTTTTGTTTTAGGCAAGAACTAAATTAGACAATTTGGCCATATTCAGATTATTATTATTATTATTATTATTATTATTATTATTATTATTATTATTATTATCAGGTGATCCATGTGTATATTAGTAAATGTTAATGACACTGTTGATTAGTAACACTGTTCACTACTTCAGTTGGACTGTTCTACACTGTTCAGCTGATCAGTACATATCTAAAGCCCCCACTGCCCCCAGTGCACTACACAACTGCATGGACACAGATTTTTCTATAATGTCCTAATTAATTCCAGTTTAAATAAGGAATCGTTTAAAATTGTAGTTTTAAAACATTAACACTGCATTGCTGTAAATATAATTAGTGTTCGCATTTATTCAGTTTAATTTGGTTAATTTTTATGTATATAAGACTTTTAACAGAGGTCATTGTCACAAAGCAGCTTTACTGAATCTGAATAAAATGAGGGAAATCAGTATAAAATGTGTGAGAGAATATGTATAAATCAGACATATACAGATATATAAATGTATCTGTTCTCTCTCTCTCTCTCTCTCTCTCTCTCTCTCTCTCCAGGTTGTTGAAAAGTCCTGATGCACAGAGAGCTTGTGATCATCTGACTGGTGTTCTGGGTATAAACCCCACACTGCAGACGGATCTGAATCTGAGCGGGAAAATAGACGGAGACTCAGGAGTAGAGCAACTCTGTGTTTTACTGAAGGATCTACTGAAGGATCCACACTGCAGACCTGAAACACTTCAGTAAGAACTATTATTCTGTAATCATCTGGAAACTTCCATTACTAATGTAAATGTTGAATGGTTTGTTTTCAGGTTTGATTGGTTGAGTTTCTGTGCTTTTAGTACTAGTGAGTAGTTTAAAGAGAACAGGCTGTAAGTAGAGAACTGATTTCAGATTAAATCACCAAAGCACTTCAATACACACAGAACACAGACAATGGAGTATTAATGGGAGATTTTCTAGCCATAAAGCCAGAGTTAAGTGTGATGAATTGTTCTTTCAGACTCAGTGAGTGTAATCTGACAGAGAGAGGATGTTCAGCTCTGCTCACAGCTCTCAGATCAGAATCCTCCACCCTGAGGGAGCTGAATCTGAGTAAGAACAGGATTCAGGATTCAGGAGTGAAGCTGCTCTCTGCAGAACTGAAGAATAAACACTGGAAACTGCAGACTGTCAGGTAACGTCTAATTACTACACACACATCTAATACACTGACAGTACTGAACTCTCGGCCCTTTCACACAGACAGTGTGGGAATATTGTAGCGTCATCACACCTTGGTGTTCTGTATAAAAGTAATGGAGGTGGAATCGGGGCTCGTTGTTGTTGTCATGGCTTTAATCCGGGAGCAGAGATAGTGATGAGGCTGAGAGTAAATGTGGGGGAAAGTGAGACACACCATCGTGGAACATGTGAGGTGTGTGATGTGTGTAACACACCACTGGGAGGTTTAAACTGCAGTAACCACTTAGCGGCTAACACACAGATATGTTATGAATGTGTATCATGAACAGTGTTAAAGCCAGAGTGCAGCAAAAACACTGAACTGAAGGATCGACTGAGACTGAGACTGATCAGTAGTGACAGACATTTATTAAAATTTGTTTTTAAATATTTAAGTGTTTTAAAGTACAGCTAACTGCCCTGAGTTCATTATAGCATTAATAGATACAGATAAGATATTATTTTTCTTTTGACAAATTCCACCTTCTGTATCTATGATAGGTTTATTTGTCTTAGCTGTGACAAAGAGCACAAAGGTGGGACTTAAACCCAGCATGTGTTCATTACAGTTTTTTTGAGTGATGTAAACACTAGCAGAAGCACCTCACCTCATTTTACCTCGTTGTCCTCTCGTGTGGATGTTTATGACACAGTGATGATAAAGAGTCTCCTGCACTGTGTGTACAGCCTGGACAGAGTAATTAGTTATAAATGTTTAATGTTTATGATGGTTGGTTATCTGTTCTGTATTTAAAGATCTGTGTCTCAGCTGTGTTCTCTGTCTGCAGGCTGAGTAAGAGCGGTATTACAGAGAGAGGCTGTACTGATCTGATATCAGCTCTTACTTCAAACCCTTCACACCTGACAGAGCTGGACCTGAGTGAGAACACCCTGGGAAATGCAGGAGTGAAACAGATCTCTACTCTACTGAAGAGTTCATCCTGTAAACTCCAGAAACTTGTGTATGTCAGTTAATAGCATAAGTTACTGGATCAGTGATATTTTTACTTCACTGTCAGTATATTTGTATCCTGTAGGAACTGATTATAGAGTCACTCATTCAGCAGTGCATTTAGAGTAACAATGAATCTTAGTCAGGACTGAACAACTTAACAAGAGAATGTGAGTCACGTTAGAGTCGGTTTGTGAGTTTAAACCCATTAAAAAGCAGCTGAGGCTGAATGTTGATGGGGCATAGAACAGAACCTCTTCCATAGCAAAAGTACAATATTGTGCAAAAGTCTTGACCCCTCCCCCATTTCTTAATAAATCTAATGATGTAGGTTAACTTAAAGAAATTAGAAGAAATATAACACACTGGTTGTTTATGTAACATCATCAGCAGCAACCACATTTTCACTCTCGTGTTCTCCAAACTCTCAGCATTCAGCATCAGCAGTAAACTAATCACCGGCCTGAGCATCTGTCCCTTTACACCTTCAGAACTGCTTTAATTCTTCATGATTACAGATTAAACAAGGTGCTGGAAATGTTCCTTATAGATTTTTGTCCATATTGACATGAGAACATCACACAGTCGATGCTGAATTGTTCGCTGCACATCCATGATGCGACTCTCCCGTTCCATCACATCCCAAAGGTGCTCTATTGGATTGAGATCTGGTGACTGTGAAGTGTGTGAAAATCCCAGTAGATCAGCAGTTTCAGACAAACTCAGACACATCTGGCACTAAATTATTAATTTTGTAATCTTTACAGACTATAAAGTCAAATAAATAGTTTTCGTCCACACAGAACATTGGAGATGACGTGTATGTACAAAGACTTTGCTTTGGTCAAGTATTCCTTTAGTTCATTGATGTAAATCTTCATAACACACTGTATTTCTGCAGCGCTACAGCTCTGTGTTTTGGCTCAGTTTGCACCTCACATCTACCAAAAAGCCCTAAACCACAAAACACACAGCATGTTAGTCACAGCTTTCTCACTTTGTTTGGAAGTGGACTGAGATCACGTCGCTCAAATGTTCTTGAACTTGAGTGTGATTGCTGTGTTCTCATCTGTCTAAAGAACCACAACCAGGGGGAAATATAGTAGGGTTAGATTCAATCTTAATAAATGTTCCATATGTGAAACACCAAAATGAACCAAAAGAGAATAAAAGACTTTTATCCCCTTTACCCCTTATATTGACTTACTTTTGTTCCAGACTTTCAGACTGCAGTATAACAGGGGAAGGATACACGGCTCTGGCTGAAGCTCTGAAATCATCTCACCTGATAGAGCTGGATCTCAGAGGGAACGACCCTGGAGACTCAGGAGTGAAGCTGCTCACTGATTTACTACAGGATCCAGACTGTACACTGAACACACTGAGGTGAGGAAAACAATAAACAAACAAACTAATGAATAACTCACTAAATCAATAAATCAACAATCTAGATGCTGACTGAAAATGATTTAATTCTGCTGAATGATTTAATTACAATTATTCAGTGTCACTATATCACATCGTAATGTTAAAGGGTTTTCTGATTATCCAGGAAAAAGTTCTGAATAGAGTTTTGTGTTGAATAAACCTAAACAATAACACTACAGACTGTTATTAACTAATTATGTAAATGAATAATAATTTATTAAGTAATGATGGTTATTGTGCACTAATTCTGTAGCTGATGGAGCCGGATACAGGTACACATTAAAATCAGAAACTGAATCACAGCTAAAGCACATAACCATCAGTTCCTTGTTGTTTCCATACACAGTTATTAATGTGCTGATGTTATTTTCTCTACAGGTTGTTAAAAAGTGCTGATGCAGAGGAAGCCTGCAAGTGTCTCACTAACATTGTAGGTAAAAACCCGTTACTGCACAAGGAGCTGGATCTGAGGTACAGAACAACTAAAGACATTAAAGTGAATCAGCTCTCGGCTTTGCTGCAGGATCCACATTACAGACTGCAGACACTCACGTAAGACACAACTCTACATGTGGGGATCGAACCGAGTGTAAACAGTTAAACACTTTTCTCTTAACATTCCAGGACATTTAGATAAATTTACTATAGATAGTGATGTAATGGCTGATTTGTAGGTGTACATCTGATTTCATATTTTTGTCTTTATACATCAACACAATGGATTTTATATGGAGCAGTTAAGATGTAATTTAAGTGTAGACCCCTTTAATTCAAAATAAACATGAATATTACACTAACCCTTTATAAATTATAGAAATAAAAACAACAGTGCCTCTATTTTGATAAGCTCAAAAGTAATGGAACAAACTAGCACAGACATTAGATAATTTTTAACACCTGGATGCAAATCCATTGCAGTTTAGAATCCATGGACATCCCCAGATGCTGACCTTTAATGCATCTGTTTTCAGCTTGTTTTTGGGTCTTTCTGCCTTCTGTCCTCTACTTTCAGTGAGTGAAAAGATCGGATCAGACTCATTTATGAAAACATTGAAATTCACTTTGTAATTGCTATTTTTCTAAAAATTAACCATATTATTGTCAAGAGTAAAGATACAAAAAGCACTCAAAGTACAGTTAAATGTACTCCTTTCTATAACAGCATTGCTACATATGCCATAATTACTAAGCGTCTCAGAGTAAGAATTTGCTCCTAAACGGTCTCAGAAAAAAGTCTCAGAGTGACGCAATTTTTGTCCTACTTTTAGGAGTAGGAACGAGAGCAGTTTATCAACATTCTTAAAATAGGAAATCACTCCTATATCCACTAAAATGTAGGAGCACTCCGGAGGTGCCCTAACTGGTTAGGAGTAGCGAGGAAACGGTGTTCAGGCAGAGAAACGCTGAGGAGAGACGTTTTAGTAGCATTGACACAGAGCTCATAAAAGACAATTTGGGCAAAAATGTAAAGTTTTTTTTTTTTTTGGTAACTTATCATGTGCAGTATGTAACTGGTTAATGAACATGTCATATGCTGGTGACTGATACGTTAATGAAAAGCAAACTGTATTCATGGAGTTGTGGGCATCATCCATGGCAGGCACATTTAAATAATCATATTTATGTGTACATTTTATATATTTACAGTGGTGTTCAAAATAATAGCAGTGTGTTGAAAAAAGTTAGTAATACTCCATGTCCATATAATAACTTTTAATTTAAATGACATAAATGCATTGGACACCCGGCACGTTCTATTCTCAATCACAACATGAAGAAAAATGTGCTAAATGTATTATTAGTTTAATGTGAGTGAAGAAAAACAAATATTAGTATGTTCAAAAAAATAGCAGTGTCATCACTCATCTTTACAAAGTGATGAATTTACAGTTTAAACAAAAATGCTTGAAGTTTAATATTTCTTGTGCATCTCTGAACTAATATTTAGTTGTATAACCAGGTTTCTGAGAACTGCTTCACATCTGTACAATTGTACTACACGCCACAATTCCTCTGCATTTCTTGGTTTTGCCTCAGAAACAGCATTTCAAGGGCATTTCCTCTTCGGCATAAGGCAACATGACCTCTTTAAGTATTCTGATGTTAAATTAATCCATGATCCCTGAAATGTGATAAATAGGCCCAACACCATAGTACGAGAAGCTCCATCCCCATATCATGATGCTTCTGCCTCCATGCTTCACCGTCTACACAGTGTACTGTGGCTTGAATTCTGACAAACTGTCTGAGGCCTCTAGACCCAAAAAGAACAATCTTACTTTCATCAGTCCACAAAATATTGCACCATTTCTCTTTAGGCCAGTCAATGTGTTCTTCGGCAAACTGTAACGTTGTGCGTTTGCTGGCATTTACCCCCGAGTGGCGCTATATAACTACAGACTGACGCCTCGGGCATCAGTTCATTCTCTCATGGATTAATGATTCGCAGCTCCTTTAGAACTGCACGTAGTAGCGGATAAAATCAAGTGAAACACTGTAGTTAAACGAATTCATAATCACAGAACTAAAATTACAGTACAAACTTAGAATTTAAATAAAATAATCTTATTAGTATTGAATTTAAGCAAAGTAAACGTTAACACAGTGAGCCTTTAGATTTTATTATGTGTAATTAGAAAAGCTACCGTGTAGGGTTTTGTGTCATCTTATATATTGTGTTCTTTAAATTTGTAGTAGATTTATTAACTGAAATAAACGAAACTAAATGACCATAAAACATTCACACATTGTCAGGACGTGCTACTGCATCAGCAGATGTCGATGTGTTTTGCGTTATTATAAGAATTAAATACAGTAGTCTGTTATGATCATTATAATTGTTATAATTAAATCTCTTTAATAAATAATGAAAACTTTATAACAAATTACATTTTTACATCCCAGCACCTCCGTTGCGCTGTACCACCGCCGGCAAAACCTTATAAAATACAAGTGAAACATTAAACGGATTTACAATCATAGTACTAAAATTACAGTACAGATTTAGAATTTAAATTAAATATACAGTAGGCGTTTCCATCGAATTTAAGCAAAGTAAATGTTAACACAGTGAGCCTTTATATTTTATCGTCTGTAACACTCGCGTAGCCAGAAAACTCTCAGAGCATCAGAGCCACAGGTGTTGTCAGATTAATGGGCAAAAACTATATAACCTACCTGAGTCTCCAATAACTACCTGGACTCCATATTAACATCAATTAACATCAACTATTATAGCTGAACTGCTGCCACCTAACACACTGTATAAATGCAGATCATTTCCTGCTATCTGTTTCACCCAGATGAGGATGGGTTCCCTGTCGAGTCTGGTTCCTCTCAAGGTTTCTTCCTATTACCATCTCAGGGAGTTTTTCCTTGCCACTGTCGCCCTCGGCTCGGCATTTTGATTCATACACATTCACATTTCATACAAACTTAAATAATTCTTTTGATTGTGTAAAGCTGCTTTGCGATTGTTAAAAGCGCTATACAAATAAAATTTAATTGAATTGAATATAATAAAACTATATAAGCTACACAGCCTTTATAAGACTCTACTTTTATTTAAGTGCACGCACAGTGATTACAAAATGTTATGATTTTGTAAGATAATGAAAGCAAACAGGGATACAGCACTATTCTGTATATTTATAGTTTGTTGTACTTATATATATATATATATATATATATATATATATATATATAAGTGTGTGCACGGTCCACTACACTGCAAATATATGTTAGTATATTATGACTAAAATAAAGCGGCTCATGTCGGCGTGCGTTTCGCAGAGCTCCGCATAGACAGCGCTTATTTAAGTATTAATTTGTGTTTGTTGTATTTCTGGGAAAGAGAAATCTCTTATAAATCTCTCATATCGACGCGCACGTTCATCTGACTTTAGATCAAAACTCGGCAAAGTGAAAGAGCACGCGCGCGCCGCGGATTCACGCGAACATTTTATATTCACTAAAAGATTTATTCACAACCACATTTCAGCCATTCACATACATGCGTTGTGCTGTGTTGTTTGTACACACTTTCACTTTTCATCTCCCCTTTGATCAAAATGCTCCCGATATGAGCCGACAAGAGCAAATTTGTTTCAGTCATAGTATTCATAAAGAGGGGCGACATACACTTGCTGATTAAACACTGCATTTTTTAAGTGAAAGCGCGCGCGATGTGAGCAACTTTAATTATTAATAATTAAACAATTATTAAATGTTGGACATAAACAGCAAAAAAAAAAACTATTATTCTTTAGATTATTATTATGATATTCTTTTGCTGTTTGAGTTCAGCGTTGAATGATTATTTGAAACTGAAGCCCTTCGTGTAGATTAATGCCACGAGTCGTTTTATCATACAAAGATTTTATTACGGACCACTAAGCTTCTGCAGATTCCAAAATTGAAATTTTTACCGTTAAAAATAAAAATGTTTTTACAAGCCCTTAAGCTGTTTGCGCTGTTTTCTTTAATAATATCAATAGACAGATACAGAGAGTCTGTCTAAACAAAAATAATTGCAGCCGTTTTGCAAAATGTCCCTTTGCGCCACCTGGCTGTCATTTCACAAATTACTTTGAATTGCGACTGATTTATTTTGGCTGTTCCGGTTTGGCCGTGACAGAGTGCGCGGCAGTCATAGACATTCCCCTTGAGTGACCACTGTAGCTTGACTTCACATAGCCGTCTTCTAATAGTAACAGTACTAACAGGTAACTTTAGATGTTCTTTGAGTTAATTTTGTTATTCTTCAATCCATTCGAATGGTAGTTTTCCGTTTGCTTCCACGTCTTTCTGGTTTTGGTCTTAATTTTAAAGCTTAAAAATGATTTGGTATCATTTTCTGCACATCTTTGTATTTTTTCCATCTCTAATCAACTTTTGAATCAAAGTACGCTGTTCTTCTGAACAATGTCTGGACGACCCATTTTACTCTGATTTTCAGAGAGAAATGCACAGGACAACCTTTTCTGCATTTATCCTTAAATAATGGGAATTTGTTTGACACCTGTTTTTCACAGAATAATTTACCTCTAATCGAACTCCACACTGCTATTTTTTTGAACAGGCTAATATTTGTTTTTTTCACTTACATTAAACTAATACATTTAGCACATTTTTCTTCATGTTGTGATGCAGAATTGTCACGTTCTGTTATGTTGTTGGACTGTGGGCTTGGTGTTGAGGCATAAATGCAGAAGGGATGCAGTGAAACAGAAAAGAGTCTTTAATATTAAAACAAACAAGCAAAACATGAACAAAATATGAACTAAGAGTTGGCTAAAACATGGAGCATAATGTAACAGAACTCATAAACACTTAGACATAAGACTAGGGATTACATACATTGATACACAATACAGACATGGGATACAAACTGGACAAGACAAGACACACAAAACAGCCTAACGGACTAAACATTAGGGACTGTGCATGCAAGGGATAAACAAACACAAGACAGGCTTGGCTAGGTCTACTGGCTGAGCTGCACATTAGCTGCTAAGCTAGCTCATAGCTAATCAAACTAATGGGTACACCGGCCAGTAGCCTGAGACACAAGGGAATGAACAGACAAGGTACACAGCAGACTAGGTATGAAACAGACTAAGAACTCTAAAGGTTAGTGGCTAAAGATGTTAGTACCTAAACAGACTAAGAGCTAATCAGAAAATGAGACTAGACAGACACGAAGACTAGACAGACTAAGATCTAGACATGTTAGTATCACCCTCATTAGTATTGAAACAGACTAATAGCTAAACATGCAATGGGGGTTACTTACACAAAAGGGTAAACACAAAGGGCTAATTCTCCTAGAGGCTAATCCTGCTAGGAGACACAAATACAAGGACATCTTAATATAAACAAACTTAACTTAAAGTGCTCCTGAAACCAAAAGGCCAACCATACTGTTAAACTAAAACAGAACAGAACAAAACAAAACCCACATAACAGAAATTATATCACTTTAATGCTCGACCCAGTTTCCCAGAACAAACAGGTATTTATAAACAGTGCTAATGAGCCTCCTCAGTTCAGGTGAGCATCCATATCACCTGACTGAGGAGGCTTCTGGGAAACTGGGTCTAGAAACAAAAACTACAAACTAAAAACACTGCCCTCTAGTGGGCAACCCTCACAGTATCCCCCCCCCCCCCCTTAAAAACGCTCCTCCGGAGCGCTAACGGAGGTCCTGGGTATCCTTCCCCATGTCCCGGGTCATTCCACCCGACTGCGACGCCGACGAGCAGACTCCCCAAGGTGGGTGGGAGGGTGGGCGAGCTTAAATTGCCGCCGAAGCCAGGTGCCGGATGCAGCAGCGGCCTGCACCCGAGGCTGGGTGGTGGAGGCAGCAATGGCTCGTCCTCGGGGCTGAGCGGCGGTGAGCTCACGACGTTGTCGGGTGGCGGAGGCAGCACTGGGCCGATGCCGTAGGCCGGGCGGCGGAGGCAGTGCCGGATCGCTGGTGTAGGCCGGGCGTTGGAGGCAGTGCTGTGTCGCTCTTGCCGGTGGAGCGATGCCTGCAGCACTGAATCGCCCTCCAAGTCGGGCGGCCGATGCAGCAGTGTTGTCCTCACGCCGGGCGGCCACTGCAGTACTCTGGCCTCCTTTGACACCGGGTGGCGATGGAAGCACGCTCTCGAAGTCCAGCGGTGGCGGGTCGCTGTCACCGCTGCGAACGAAGCTAGAGAGCGTGGTGAGGGTTTTCCCTGGCTGGGCTCTGGGGACATGGAGCCTCCCCTGAGGCGCGCTGGCCGAACTGGAGCCTCCCCTGAGGCGCGCTGGCCGAACTGGAGCCTCCCCTGAGGCGCGCTGGCCGAACTGGAGCCTCCCCTGAGGCGCGCTGGCCGAACTGGAGCCTCCCCTGAGGCGCGCTGGCCGAACTGGAGCCTCCCCTGAGGCGCGCTGGCCGAACTGGAGCCTCCCCTGAGGCGCGCTGGCCGAACTGGAGCCTCCCCTGAGGCGCGCTGGCCGAACTGGAGCCTCCCCTGAGGCGCGCTGGCCGAACTGGAGCCTCCCCTGAGGCGCGCTGGCCGAACTGGAGCCTCCCCTGAGGCGCGCTGGCGGAACTGGAGCCTCCCCTGAGGCCCGCTGGCGGAACTGGAGCCTCCCCTGAGGCCTGCTGGCGGAACTGGAGCCTCCCCTGAGGCCCTCTCACCTCCAGTTCAGTCCCCTGGTTTGACATGGGGCAAGCTGATTATCCCCTGTCAGCTTGCCCCGGTGTTATGGTCCCAGCCCCCCCCAAAAAAAATTTTCTCCCCAGGCCTCTGCTATGCCTCTTGTATGGTCGAGCATTCTGTCACGTTCTGTTATGTTGTTGGACTGTGGGCTTGGTGTTGAGGCATAAATGCAGAAGGGATGCAGTGAAACAGAAAAGAGTCTTTAATATTAAAACAAACAAGCAAAACATGAACAAAGACACAAAGACAAGGACATCTTAATATAAACAAACTTAACTTAAAGTGCTCCTGAAACCAAAAGGCCAACCATACTGTTAAACTAAAACAGAACAGAACAAAACAAAACCCACATAACAGAAATTATATCACTTTAATGCTCGACCCAGTTTCCCAGAACAAACAGGTATTTATAAACAGTGCTAATGAGCCTCCTCAGTTCAGGTGAGCATCCACATCACCTGACTGAGGAGGCTTCTGGGAAACTGGGTCTAGAAACAAAAACTACAAACTAAAAACACTGCCCTCTAGTGGGCAACCCTCACAAGAATAAAATGTCCAGGGAGTCCAATGCATTTATGTGTAGGGTTGGGTACCGAAAACCGGTGCCAATACAGCACCGGTACCTATAGAACCGGTATATACCGGACCGGAACAGAACGCGAATTTCGGTGCCACTTAAATGCCTGAACTGTCGATTGAAATATTTGTTCTCTAGATTCATATATTTTTGTAGATTAATAGTTTTAGATAAAAAAAAAATTAAAAGCACAAATCATCCGGAAATGAGAGACCATCCGAGATGCACGTGAATGCAGCAACTAACGTTACACTCGCTCTGACGGCAGCAGGTGGTCTACCGATAGCTTAGCTTGCTAAATTAAACTTTCGTTAAAATGCCTAAAACTAAACGGTCAAAAGTGTGGCTCTATTTCACAAGAAAGGATTCCGACACCGCGACGTGCAGCAAATGTTTCACAGCAGTTGCGTGTAAAGGCGGACACACGTCAAATCTAATGAAACATTCGAGGGCAGACGGAATAAAGTTAAAAGCAGAATAAATACACGGAATAAAGTTAAAAGCAGAGGGAGGCACCGTGTTTGACAGCTTGTGGACAACAGCTGGCGCTATCGGTGTGGACGACCCCAGTCCCAGTCATACAAACTGTAGCAAAAAGGAGTCACTGATTATGATGCCGACAGCAGCCTGTCCGCAGGTTAGTAGTAGGATAATGTAATGTTAATTGCAAAATGCAGATCTTGCATTAATACTAAAAAATAGTCAAACTATTTGTGAAATACTAATGTAACATGGATTCTGTTTATAATTATGGCTTTCCAGCTAGTACTAGTACTACAACAGTGACCCCATGTATCATTGCATGAAGGCCATACATGTCTTGTGCAGAGCAATAAGTCAGGAAAGGTGTCATTTTGCCAGAAAATTTGCTAAAATTTGAAGCTTACATATTCATATATACTTTAAACTTTTAATATATTGTTCAATTTTAATCATAAAATTTTTTGTTCAATAAAAATTCATTCTTGAGTCATCCACTATAATTTTGTGGCTTAAAAGTATTGGTTCAGGCACCGTTGTAACAAACTCGCTATTATTTATTAAAACAATAGCTAGCCGTTAACAGAAATCAGGGGGTGAATAAGGACCACCAGAGGATATGAAAATGTGTCCAAGTGTATTTACATTTAATATTGTGCTGTACATTACACCATTCATACACGCCGGCCACTCATACCACACACTCACTCAGTCCGTGCTCGTGGTGATTATATATAGAGTCTTTTCTCCCTATCAAAAGTCCATAAAAGCTAGCAATAGCACCCAGAAACGTCCCGCTCCGTGGTCTGATGTCCTCGTCGCGAGCAACGTCCCTTTGCCGATGGCGCAGGAATAGCCAAGCCCTCGGCACCGCGCGTACACCGCCTGGCTTGTGTTCACTCCCGGGGGAACAGCTGACACTTAGCAGCTTCCGGAAAACACGGACACGGACAACAGCAAAGACATAAACAAAAAACTCTCCTGCATAACCATAGCAGGAGGAACGCCGTAAGTGCACAGTAAACACATACAGTATAATATATATATGCCTCGGCGGGCTTCATACAATTAAACATTTAACCATAAATACTCACATGCGCTTTTATACAAAGATATCCCGCACTCGGGTTTACTTAATGCTTCGCCTTTAGCATTAGCCTTTAGCTAATTTGGCACCGTTATCGAAAAAAAAAACAAATGATACCCAACCCTATTTATGTGATTTAAATTTAAAGTTATTATATGGATATGGAGCTTTACTCACTTTATTCAACACACTGCTATTATTTTGAACACCACTGTATATGAAATTGAGTGTGCATAACTGTTTGTTTTAGATTCAGCACTTCACCATTTCATACGCCCGTGTTTTACACTCCACTGTGTACGTGTGGCAAACTGACAGGTGGCACTGATGCTTTCACAAACTGCCATTCACTCAAGAGTAGGGCAGAAAATCCTCTAATGTTTACTTTACATTTTATTTCCTCCTCTGCAGCAAAATGCTTTCATCCTCTCTCCAATTTCAGTTTCTTTTTGAAGTCATTTTGATCAGATTCTGACAGTCCTGTTCACAGCATCATTATAGGGGCTTTAAACAGTTGTGATTTCTAGGAGTGATCCTGAGACATTTGGTGAATACAGGCCCTTATGCTCACCTGGCCACGCCTCTCCAAATATTTCTGTTCTGAGTGGATGAAATTCCCACGTATTATCCTGCTTTGATCACAAATTAGAATCGGGGCACTAACAAGGTAACTGACCCACATGATGAGAAAAATGTGATGTAAAAATAGTGATAGAAAACTGTGCAACTATCACCAGCATTCTGGTTTAGTTTTTATTTTCCGCACCCACTGTGCTGCTCCTGGTGAGATTCTGCCCTGGACAGCTGCCCATGTCACCCCTACCTCAGTCTGCATCTGGTTATGTTTTCTGTGTTAGAGACGGACAATTCTCCATCGTGTATCCCAAGAGAAACTCATATGTTTTCTGCTGTAACCAAACGTAGTTATTACACATTTTTATGACACAGTGTTGGGGGAGGGGCAAACATAATGCATTACTTTAGATAGCTGCTAATAAAAGCATTATTTTACTTTTATATAAAAATAATAAGTAATAGTAATGTACATTGCCCGGCCAAAAAACACTCAATTTCAGAATGGTCCAATTATTGGGCTGCATCAAGCAAAGAAAACAACTAAGGAGATCTGAAATAACTGGAACTGGGTTAAGAACATTTCCACACTTTATCAAAACCTGGAAGGATAGTGCTGAACCGTCAACTCTGTGGAAGAACAAAATCATGAATGGAGATCACTTTAACACTTGGTGAAGTTCCATGGTAAAAACATCAATAGTAGAAATCAGAGCTATGTTTCATAGTGAAAGTAAGAGCATTTCCACACACACACACACACACACACACACACACACACACACACACACACACACAATGTGATGAGAACTCACAGGATTGGGACTAAACAGCTGTGTGTCCATAAGAAAACCACTGGTTAGTGAGACTCATCAGAAAAAAGGCTTCAGTTTGTTAGGGATGGAGGTCCTTCCCTGATTTACACCAAACATGTGCTGGGTATAAACATATGGTTTATTGTTGTACAGAAACAGCATCTATATAAATCTCTGTGTAACGCCACATTTGTTTATAATATTTCTATTATTTAAGCTAGATGTTGTGTTTTTCCATATGAGAGAGAGTCGTATTGTGAGAGCCACAGAGAGCATCCTCAGTCCATCTGTTTACTCGGTGGGAAAACTGGTGATGATCTACAGTAGATCAACTGTGATAGTGTGTTTGATCTGGTTGTGTACTAGATGTTCAAGCATTTAAAATGACACGGTTCAGAGCAACTGGCCAAGAGTCATTGAGACATGTCCCTGTCTGTTTCTTGGGGACGTGCACACTGTAGTGGATTTGAGGCAGGAAGGGACTGTGCATGTGGACAGAGAGAGGTTGAAAATGTGTGTAAATACCCCTGATAGTTGGGAAGCACAGGTCTGGAGTCAGGTCAGGTCCAGCAGCTTTCTATATGTTGATGCTACAGAGGGCCGTCACACCTCATGAGTGCTCAATACAACAGTGTGTGGAGTGTCAGACAGGTCAAAACTGGCTGGAGGTTGATTATTGTCTTTGTCAAAGCAGGAAGTTGTTAAGATCCTCCACCTGGTTTCCAGTGTTGTTAGTTGGTGTAGACTGTGTGTGATTTTTCCTTTTGTAATCTGTGATGGTCTGGATGCCTCGTCACATCCTTCATGGATTTGTGTTACTATTAATGTCCTCTTCTATCTGAGGTTTGTAGTTGCATTTATCAGACCTGATGTCTCTCTTGAGGTTTGTGCAGACAGTGCTGCAGGCTGAGAGATCTCATGATTTGAAGGTCATGTCTCATATTTCAGATGTTTGACTTCGCTGTTCGCTGGATCCTCATTTGTGTCCCTCAGATGCTTTTGCTAACAGTGACATTGTCAGCACAGTGGTTAATGTAAGACAGTGCAGATGAAGTGTCCACCTCCAGGTCTGTCTCATGGACAATTATATTTCATTCTGTGTGTTCAAAACATAAGTTCTAGTGCTAGCTTAGCGTTAGCATGTATAATGTCATGGCAACAGTGACTGTATGTTCCCTAGACGAGTGAAACGGTCAGAAATGAAGCATTAAATACTCCAAGTATGGAGAGCAGAATGTACGAGTGTGTTCATGTTGGTGCATCATGTGTCATTAATGTAAACACAGAGCTCTGTCGGCACGATGAAGTGAGCGGCCTGCTGGCTCCACTGTGGTATTCAGTATGTTGTGCTTCAGCCGAGTCTCCATAAAAATCTAATTACAGCCTCGTTTATGGTCCTCTGTGTAGCGATGGTCAGTCTGAGCTTCTGTTAGCGACTGATCTTACTTTATTTATTTATTTATTTATTTATACCCAGGCAGTGTATTAACCCAGTAACCCAGAATGATGAAGTACTTTCCTCTCTCTCTCTCTCTCTCTCTCTCTCCTGCAGACTCTGTAAATAAATCACGTTTAGTATTTAATAAATTGTACAGTTCAGTTTTGTATTATAACCCTAATGGTTATGTTTTTTAGTTCTCACCCAGTCATATGAGTCTGGTAAAAACAGAAGAATGTGTGTATGAAGAGCACAAACCACAGTTTAATATAGTAGTTTATAATACTACTTTAGTCATTTCTATATCTTTCCTTTCTCTGTTGGACTAAACAGTATTTTCTCTCTGCAGACTGTGTGAGAGTGTAAGTGTGAAATCCTGCACTGATGTGGTTTCAGCTCTCTGTACAAATCCATCACACATCAGAGAGCTGAATCTGATTCGGTGTGAACTAGGAGACTCAGGAGTGGAGAAGCTCTGTGATCTACTGAAGAAACACGAGTGTAAACTGGAGACACTGACGTGAGTAACTCAGTGATGTGATGAAACAGCTTTAATAACATGCAGTAACAATTACAAAGCTCTCGCCAGCACTAACAAGTAATGTCTAACTAACATGTCTAACCTGCTGTTTAGATCTGATTTATTATCAGTAATAAAGAGTAAATAAGGATTTATTTGAGGAGGATGTGGGATTAGGAACAAGTAGTGAGAGGTAGACTCTCACTAAAGGACACCAGAAAAACATCCACACTGGACGTCTCATGACTAGGGTTGGATACCGAAACCCGGTGCCAATACGGCACCGGTACCTATAGAACCGGTATGTACCGGACCGAAACAGAAACGCAAATTTCGGTGCCACATTTCGGTGCCACTTAAATGCCTGAACTGTCGATTCAAATATTTGTTCTCTATATTCATATATTTTTGTAGATTAATCGTTTATTAGATTAAATAAAAAAATTAAAAGCATAAATCATCCGGAAATGAGAGACCATCCGACATGCGCGTGAATGCAGTAACTAACGTTACACTCGCTCTGACGGCAGCAGGCGGTCTACCGATAGCTTAGCATGCTAAATTAAACAACTCTCGTTAGAATGCCTAAAACTAAACAGTCGAAAGTGTGGCTGTATTTCACAAGATAGGATTCCGGCACCGCGACGTGCAGCAAATGTCTTACAGCAGTTGCGTGTAAAGGCGGAAACACGTCAAATCTACTGAAGCATTCGAGGGCAGACGGAATAAAGTTAAAAGCAGAATAAATACACGGAATAAAGTTAAAAGCTGGCGCTATCGGTGTGGACGACCCTCAGTCCCAGTCATACAAACTGTAGCAAAAAGGAGTCACCGATTATAATAACGTCAGCAGCCTGTCCGCAGGTTAGTAGTAGGATAATGTAATGTTAATAGCAAAATGCAGATCTTGCATTCATGCTAACAAATAGTCAAATGATTTGTAAAAAACTAATGTAACATGGATTCTGTTTATAATTATGCCTTTTCAGCCTGTACTAGTACTACAACAGTGACCCCATTTACCATTGTAAAGAAGGCTATGTATGTCCTGTGTAGGGCAATAAGTCAGGAAAGGAGTCGTATTTTGTCAGAAAAGGCAAATATGGTGAAATTTCTGCAAAAGAATTGCTAAAATTTGAAGCTTACATATTCATATATACTTTAAACTTTTAATATATTGTTAAATTTTAAGCATAAACTTTTTTGTTCAATAAAAATTAATTCTTGAGTCATCCACTATAATTGTGTGGCTTAAAAGTATCGGTTCAGGCACCGTTTTGGCACCGGTACCGTTTTCAAAGTATCGATTTGGCACCGGTATCGAAAAAAACCCAAACGATACCCAACCCTACTCATGACCGGCCCAATTTGTTATGTGTTAGATCTTAAGATGTCCACAGAGAGACATATTGTCCATGGACAGATCAGAACCTCACAAGGACATTTAGATTACATTCACAATTAGTTAGAAAGACATTTAGTTCTAGATGATTATTGGACATTCAGGTTAGAATTTCTTTTTGTCCTGTTTAGGACAATTTTTGAATTGTAGCTATCAGTAATTTAGAGAACTCTTAATGTGGACATTAAATTTATACATAAACAGCAATATTTACTAAAATAATGACAAATGTATTTATTTTAAGCATTGCTGTTCCAACATTCATGACCAATTACTGTAAACAGGTTCAGAGATATTTAAAGTGGTACACACATCTTCAGCAAATAAACACAATTCAACAATAAAACAATAAAAGATATATATGATAAATATAATAGTACATTACTAAGTCCTACTGAATAATTTTCTTTAGCAGATTACAAAATGTGAAAATGATCAATACCCAGTGGTGGATGAAGTACATGAATCCTGTAGTTAAGTAAAAGCAGAGATCCCCTCGGTAAAATATTACTCCAGTAAAAGTCCTTCATTTACATTTCTACTTGTGAAAAAGTAAAGAATTTCTCACCTTCAAATGTACTTGAGTATCAAAATTAAAAGTCCTGTGATTTATTATGGCTTTATTGGTATTTTATTACTTTTGTGATTAGACACTCGCTTAAATTACTTGTTGAAACGGCCTTTGTGTCACTCTGGGCACAGATCTGTTAATACAGTGTGTTCAGAAAGTCTCTCCACAGTGGACACGTACAGTAGTAGTAGTGTGTTGACACTCTTGTTTGGCTCCACCAGTCTGTTGTACGTATCCGAGGAGTTCTTTCCTTTACATCGGCCGTGTATTTTTGTTTGAAAATGTTAACCATCGAAGAACGTGTTTTTGTAGTGGAGTGCGTTTTTAAAGCTGGAGATAAATACTCAGATTTAGTTTGTGGGAAATTTAAGCAGCTTTTCCAGACACAAGAATACGACATCGCGACCCTGTGTGAGATTTAATAATAAACACATGAGTGAGAATAATAATGAGTTTCATTAAACCAAATTTTTTTCCCATAAACTTCTCTCTCTGGCCGCAGTGGAGGGACTTTTTGAACGCACTGTATAAGGTCATAAAATATTCTGACACTGATGTCAATTAACGTTATCTTGAATAAGCCACATGCAGGTGAGTCATTTTTATTAGGGAGATCTGAGTGAAATACCAGTAAGGAAACTTTACTCTTAAGATTTAGTTTAAACTGAACATCTCTGCACACGGCTACCAGGATTCCTCTAAGTAAAACATTTCAAACTATTTAAACCAAATGATGCAGAATTTCAGACCCCAAGTCGCCCCCAAATTTCACCATTTCGTGAGCTGAATGGGCGGCGCGTTGTCATGAAGAAGACACACTTCACTTTTGTTCACCGGAGTGACCATTTTGGTTTTGACCCTCTAGTGGCATCATGTGGAAGTACACTGCGGGTTTTTAAACAAGAAGAAACATTCACAAACATTAACTTTATTAACTTTAAAGTTAATAAAGTCATTAACTTTAAATTACTGTCCGTTTATAATTTTAACTATTAAAAATTATGAATAATTTAAAATGACTTTTTCTTTGTATTGAAATAATATTGAGTTGAGACATCAAAATCACGTTTAGTATTTAATAAATTGTACAGTTGAGTTTTGTATTATAACCCTAATGGTTATGTTTTTAGTTCTCACCCAGTCATATGAGTCTGGTAAAAACAGAAGAATGTGTGTATGAAGAGCACAAACCACAGTTTAATATAGTAGTTTATAATACTACTTTAGTCATTTCTATATCTTTCCTTTCTCTGTTGGACTAAACAGTATTTTCTCTCTGCAGACTGTGTGAGAGTGTAAGTGTGAAATCCTGCACTGATGTGGTTTCAGCTCTCTGTACAAATCCATCACACATCAGAGAGCTGAATCTGAGTTGGTGTAAACTAGGAGACTCAGGAGTGGAGAAGCTCTGTGATCTACTGAAGAAACATGAGTGTAAACTGGAGACACTGCTGTGAGTCTGTCAAAAACAGAAGAATGTATATAAGATTGAAGAACACGAACCAGAGATTTAGAAATGTGTTTGTAATATTACTCGAGTCATTTCTCTGTCTATATTTATTACATTATTATATTTTCCAAACTATATAAACCTGACTGGTTATTAGATTTAAGGATTCTTATGTGATATGGATGTTTATAATGAGGGAGGGTGTGGCCTAAAGTTATTAACAGCCTCTAGTAACTATTAGACAGCTTCTTTACCTCCGGCAAAATGGGACAAAAAGAGATTTAATCAACACCAAAAAGTAAAACATTTAAAAATATATCCAGAAGCACAAGGTGTCAAGACAAGTTAGAACTTTTTCAGATGTTTTATAGACAGATGAATTGAGTATGATTTATGATGGACCAGATGGATGGGCCTGTGGCTGGATCACTAATGGACACACGGCACCACTTTAAGTCAGACACTAGTAAGGTGGAGGAAGGGGACGTGTACAGGCTGCTATTATTGAGGATGAGCTCGTTTAGACCAAGTTAAAATCAACTCCCAAACCTACTGCTAGTTTCTAGAAGACATTTTCTTTAAACAGTGGTACAGGAAGAAGTCTGCATCATTGAAGTAGGACATTGTACAGAGCTCCATCACATGCGTACAAGTACTCTATTGCTTGGCTGTCAGTAAAGGCCTCAAAGTCGACACAATGCCCCGCCCCCTTCCTCACTGGACTCTTTTTATTTCGAATTGTTCATTTGTTATAATTAATCTTAGGATTTAAAATCAATTTAAATCAAGTAAAACAGAATTTAGTTTAGTTACTACACTAATAGTAGCCCAATAATTGTGCAAATGTAAATACCCCCTTGAGTAAGGCCAAAACTCTCTCATCCTTTGTTAATAAACATTCAGGTTTATTAATATTTTTAATTGATTGAGAGCAGTGTATTTTTCATCAATAAAATTGATTCTTGGGATACAACTTCTCTAATACAATGTCTAATAACTGAATAATTGTCCAGCACACACATCTTTTACACAGAACTAAATGTATATAATCCAGACTTTCTTGTATTTTAATGGAGTCTTGAGGAAAAGTTCTCTAGGCTTTCTGAAGGACTTTTTGTCTCTCATTTTCAGTCCAGTCCCTGTACCTGAGCAGGTTCTGAGTTATTAAGCCACACAGTGACCTATGAATCATTCAATCATAAAAAATGATAATCAGATAAACAGATGATCAGGCGGTGATTAGTTTACTGCTGATGCTGAATGCTGAGTGGTTGGAACAGACGAGAGTGGAAATGAGGTCGCTGCTGAGGATGTTACATAAACAAGGTTCATCATGGTGCTTGATGGGTTTTGCGAATGCACTTGACAATACTGTTCTTGCAGGAACTGTTCCAGAACAGCTGACCTTCATGTCTTAAAATAACAGCCGACTGTTGTTGTTGTTGTTGTTGTTATTGTTGTTAATTACCTAATTTCATAATTTTATAGTTTTGGAATAAAAAAAAACAGTATTGCACTAGAATATAGAAAATAAATCACTAAACAAAGAAAATGTAATTATAAATTGTGTCCAAACTTTTGACTGGTTCTGTACAGATATATATTCATTATTCTACATATATATACATAATATATAATACATATATATTCTACATCATTATTTATCCCTGTGAAGTAAATAATATATAAAAATGTTTCTTTCTGCAGGTTATGGAATTGCAGTATAACAGATAGACACTGTGCTGCTCTGACTGCTGCACTAAAGTTAAACTCCTCACATCTGAAACATCTGGATCTGACGTGGAATAAACTGGGAAATTCAGTCACAGAACTCGAGGAATTACTGCAGCGTTCAGGAGGACGACTAGAGTAAGTAAACTTAACACACAGACAGAGTAGTGCAGAATGTGTACTTTCTGTAGAATATAATGTAGCTGTAAGAGTGAAGTGAAAGAGGAATATAAATGCTCAAATCAGCAGCATGTTGGTGATCATACTGAGAGAAGCACATAGAATATACCTTTAGGAACTGAATTAAAACACAACAGTCATTTGTCACTTCATGATAATAAATATACAGTTCTGATTTAATAGAAGTGAACTTTCATCTGATCTGTTTCTGTTCTCCACAGAAATACCACTGCACTTATAATCTCATCTCAAGTTTATTTTACTTTCAGGCCATATTTCTTGTGTTTATAAAGTTTAACTAAATGTGATACGTGTGTAATTTTAATGATGATTACAAAGAAAAAGAGACACAGGGTACAGATTTGAAACATGTTTTTTCTGTTTTGATTTTTACAGACATGATAACTCCTCCAGAAGTGAAATTAAACATTCCTCTGATGGGAGAAAGGAAGCAGCGTGTACAGTAAGTTAGGAAGCCGTGTGGATCGTGATTAAACTCAGCAGAACCAGGACAGTAGTGGAACAGACACTCAACAAACCCAGAATTCAGTCTTCAGGAGGTTTCTATAAGATCACAGAACAGAATTGGAGTAATGAAACCAGTAAGACCAGTAATACACAGAGACTAGAGGCTAAACAGGGGCTACACAAGCTCTCCCACCTCCAGTCCATAAAACAAATAGTACTAGATAAACTTCAAAGAAACTCATCAATGTAGGACAGAAGAAGACAAAAGTGTCCTGTGTCCTGTATGTGACTGTCTCCTATTTCAGTGAATTTACTGCTCACTTTCTGAACAATGAAGTATTTTAAAAAGTAAGAGTTTGTTTTTGGCCATGTTCTGGTTTCTGCTGATTTGTTCCACAGAGTGTCTTTTAACACTAAACTTCTTATTCAGTATGAACTGAAATAAACCTGTTTATAAAAAAGAAAACTAAAGAAGAATCTGTTGTTAATTTATAAATGATGCTTTATATTCAGTATCTATGTAAATTGTGCTCATAAGTAAAATCTTTATTTACTCTTCAAGACTCATGTGTTTATTAATTACATAAAGTCTGTGTTCTTCACTACACTGATAACACACACATTAGTAGCACCACAAATAGATGCTGCTCTAATCCTACCAATAAATTCAACTAAATAAAAGGAAATTACACTGAGAACATTTCATTAAACTCATTCCAAATATGTACACAGGCTTCATGTGAATGAAATAAATGTACATTTTACATGAACTGTTACATTTACAATTAGTTTTCACACATTCAACATGATTCCACATCAGTTTAACTGGAACAACATTGAACTCTATGGACTCTGAACCTGACCTGAGGATCGAACCCAAGACCCTGGAGCTGTCAGGTGATAACCTTTCACTCGTAAGAGGCTTGAATTCAGTAAATTCAAGCCTCTTACAACATGAATTGAAAACTCAGAACATTTATAATTTTAGGGTGTTACTACAATATTCTGCAAATTAAATTCATGAAGTTTTTGTATAATCTTTAAAGATTGTGTATCTTCTTTTTCATGTCCTGCTTGTTGTACCATTAGGCCGAAAAATTGCTATTACATTTGACAAATCAAACACTCGGTCGTATGTGGGAGAAACTGAAATCTCAGAATGAAATGTTGACACCCACAGTGAGTGTTAAACCTTTCTATACTCAGCAAAAAAAGAAACGCCCCTTTTTCAGGACTGTGTATTTCAACAATAATGTCGTAAAAATCCAAATAACTTTACGGATCTTCATTGTAAAGGGTTTAAACAATGTTCCCTAGCAAGGCTACACTCGATGCTGCGTGAAAACGCTATGGGAACCAGTTTGTTGCGTTGCCGGTCATTGAAGCATGCTGTGAAAACACGCCAAAGTTTTTGGCTATATATAACCTCGACAGGTGACGTCATCTGATTAGATGTAGGTGGAGGTTATAAAAACAGGTGAGCCGGCAACGACCTCGGATCATTTGTCTTCAGAGCCTAGTTGTGAAGCGTGCTTGTGATAAACCAGCAAAATAAGAAGGTGTTTAACTCACCGATTTGACGAGTTTAAATCCCTCCGTGTGTGATAATCCATATCGGAGTGCGATCTCTACACTGCTTCGACTAGTGCTGCGCGCGCCGCGCATTCCGTGAGAAGCTGCGAGCCGCCGCGCGTTCCTGGCTTAAAACTCGTGCATCTGATAGAGCTGCGGCAGACGGAGGTAAGAAAACTCCTTTCTTCCGCGTTGTCATCACGAGGATTTCTCTCTTTTTTACCGGAGATGAAAATAGCCTTAAGCACTAAAACAAGCAGTAGACGGCAGCTTCTGTCGGGTGGCCGGGGGCCGGAGCTTCAATGACGCTCCCCCCCCCCCCCTCCCCTCTCAGCTCTCTTCCTATGAGTTAACCCTTTCATGGAGTAGGCTGTATTCATGCTGTGTTTTTCATGCCATCGACTTATTTGTTTATTTAAATATAGTCGATATGGAAACGCGGGATTGTATGATGACGCCCAGATAGCAGAGACGCTTCACAGGCTATCTCTCTCCTGGGACATCATCCTCCCTGGTAAGCTTATACTTCCTTTCTAGCTGTGTAGACTTTTATCTGCCCTAGAGGGAAAAGCTTTTCAGGCAGTGGGTCAGCTTGGTGCTCCACTGCACACAGGAGGTCAGACTGATTTAAAATATATATATATATATATATATATATATATATATATATATATATATATATATATATATATACACATATGTGTGTATAAAATAAAATAAATGGGGGTGGCCCCCCCAATAGGGAAAGGCACCCAGAATTCCTTTTTAACGAATAAGTGTTCTCCCTGGCACCCCCAGGAGGTCGGTGTTTTGCTCCGCCACCACTGGTGTTCGGGCAACACCAGTCTCCAATAGGCTGTTAGTTCTTCGGTTTTTCCTGCCATGCTTCAGGATGCCGAACATCTAACATCCCCCCCCCCCTACCCCCCTTTTAACCAAGCTGCCGAAACTTTTGCCCTTTTATGAGAAACTGGCAGCGTGGAAGCTACTGCCAAGTATATCTCCTTGGGTACTAAGCACTGGAGAGAGGAACTACAGGATTCAGTTCTCACTTCACCTTCTGTGTTTTCAATGGCGTGGCCTCCACTTCCATGAAACCAGAAAGTGCGCATCTGCTGACAGGCTGCCCGGGAAGGGGGCCATGGAACATGTTCCCCCACCAGACAGTGAGTCAGGCTACTACAGTCGGTATTCTTGGTTCCCAAGAGGAATGGGGGCTGCGTCCAATATTTCAGATTCTGCGGGCTCTCCCGCTACCTGAAAATCAATGAATACAGTTCAGTTCTTGACTGTAAGGGTGATTGCTCTCAACCCTACCAAGCGATTGTTTCTGACAATCAATTTAAGGACGCTTACTTTCATACAGAAACATTGCCACAACACAGGGAGATCCTGAGGTTCGCTTTCGGGGGCGAAGCTTACCAGTATCGGGTCCTTCCATTGGTCTAGCTCACCCGCACACATACAAAATGCAGGGATTTAGCCCTGGTTCTATGGGAGTCCCAGGGCATCCGGTGGCTAGTGCTTCGACATCAGCATGTCGTCCTAGCTCATCTCTGTTCTCAGGACTGGGACCCAACGCCACGAAAGCGTGCTCTTTCCTGTGCAGAGGACAACACATTGGGTGCTATATGGGATTCAGTCGTAAGCGGGCACAGCTGTCTCCCGCTCGTATCGAACCCATTCTCAACACCCTCAAGGAAAACAAGCTAGACCAGAAAGTGACCATCACTTTCAGACATCCTAGCTCTCATGGCAGCTGTATCCACGGTGACACCTTTGGACCTTCTGCACATGAGAGCATTCTAAGTTGTGGCTAAGAACCAGGGGATATCACTAGGGCCAATCCCCAATATGGGTTACGCGCCAGGTGCTTCGTACCCTTTCTACGTGGTTCAGACCCCGGTCTCTACTCTGGGTCCCACTCTAAGTTCATCTTGTCGTCGCTGAGGCTAACGACAGATGCTTCCCTCATAGGCTGGGGTGCGGTCTCTGATGACTGTCCAGCCCAGGGGAGCTGGAGAGGCTATCTTCTCGCATGGCACAGCAATTGCCTCGAAATGATGGCTCTATTTCTGGCCCTAAAGCACTTCCTCCAGCAGTTGAGAGGCTGCCATGTCCTAGTGCGGTGGACAACACTATGGCAGTCTCATATATTATCGCCAGGGCGGACTGTGCTCGCGCCGCTAACAGCTAGCGCACCAGGTTCCTGTCCCTCAGAGCAATTTACATTCCAGCATGGATGCGGGAGCAGTAGTACTGTCCAGAGTAGTATCTCTGACACACGGGGAATGGTAACCCCACTCCGAAGTAGTCAGGGAGAGATTTTCATGTAGCAAGGCGGACCTCTTGCCTTCTAAGATATGCTTCGCCTTTTACTGCTCTTCACATTTACGTCCACCGCATCAGCTAGTGGCGTAGGTCAGAGCAGCTTCTACATGTTTTGGATGAGAGATGCTATTGCCCTCTCCTATGAGGCGCGTGGGTTCACTTCGCCTCTGGGAATCAGGGCTCTTTCAACCCTGGGGATTGCCTCATCTATTGCATTAGCAAGAGGAATTCCCCTGCAGCAAGTATATGCTAAGCAGGTAAACCCAGTCCACTGCCGAATTGTTTCAGTGCTGGAGTTTCCCTCCTCGGGTCTGTGCCCTAGTACTCTCAGGACGTACGTGACTGCATCCTCTCTCAACTATCTTCCGAAAGCTCCATAAATCCAACAGGCACCCTATTGCTCTTGAAGCCTTCTGTCCTCCGCGCTTACAGCTTCGGAGCAGGAGAGACTTCACTTGCTGTGTCCAGCTTGTGCTCTTCAGATCTACGTCCACCGCATCAGCTAGTGGCGTAGGTCAGAGCAGTTTCTACATGTTCTGGATGAGACATGCTATTGCCCTCTCCTATGAGGCGCGTGGCCTCACTTCGCCTCTAGGAATCAGGGCTCTTTCAGCCAAAGGGATTGCCTCATCTATTGCACTAGCAAGAGGTATTCCCCTGCAGCAAGTGTCTGCTAAGCAGGTAAACCCAGTCCACTGCCGAATTGTTTCAGTGCTGAAGTTTCCCTCCTCGCAACAGGCACCCTATTGCTCTTGAAGCCTTCTGTCCTCCGCGCTTACAGCTTCGGAGCAGGAGAGACTTCACTTGCTGTGTCCAGCTTGTGCTCTTCAGATCTACGTCCACCGCATCAGCTAGTGGCGTAGGTCAGAGCAGTTTCTACATGTGCTGGATGAGACATGCTATTGCCCTCTCCTATGAGGCGCGTGGCCTCACTTCGCCTCTAGGAATCAGGGCTCTTTCAGCCAAAGGGATTGCCTCATCTATTGCACTAGCAAGAGGTATTCCCCTGCAGCAAGTGTCTGCTAAGCAGGTAAACCCAGTCCACTGCCGAATTGTTTCAGTGCTGGAGTTTCCGTCCTCGGGTCTATGCCCTAGCACTTTCAGGACGTGCGTAACTGCATCCTCTCTCAACTATCTTCCAAAAGCTAACTATAAACCCAACAGGCACCCTATTGCTTTTGAAGCCTTCTGTCCTCCGCGCTTACAGCTTCGGAGCAGGAGAGACTTCACTTGCTGTGTCCAGCTTGTGCTCTTCAGATCTACGTCCACCGCATCAGCTAGTGGCGTAGGTCAGAGCAACTTCTTCATGCTCTGGATGAGAGATGCTATTGCCCTCTCCTATGAGGCGCGTGGGCTCACTTCGCCTCTAGGAATCAGGGCTCATTCAACCAGGGGATCGCCTCAGCTATTGGATTAGCAAGAGGTATTCCCCTGCAACAAGTGTGTGCCAAGCAGGTAGACCCAGTCCACTGCCAAAATGTTTCAGTGCTGGAGCTTCTGCAGTAAAAGCTTGTCCTTGGGCTTGTGCCCTAGTACCCTCAGGATTTTCTTAGCTGCATTGTTTGAAGCCTTCTGTCCTCTGCCTTTTACAGCTTCGGAGCAGGAGAAACTTCACTTACTATCCAGTATGTGCTCTTCAGATTCACGTCCACCGCATCAGCTAGTGGCGTAAGTCAGAGCGCCACTATACTGGGTGAGAGATGCATATTGCCGTCTCCTATGAGGCGCGTGGGTTCACTTCGCCTCTGGGAAGCAGGGCTCACCCAACCAGAGTGATCATCCCAGTCTCATCAGCAGGAGGTATCCCCTGCAGTAATTGTGTGGCGCGAAGGGTTGGTTCCTCCCCGCACACATTTCTTACATTTATAAATCTGGATGTTCATGCTACTCCGGGCTCACTGCCCCCGAGTTAGCTGCCCAGGCATAGCTCTGAGACCTTCTTGGCTTTGTGCGCACACGCTACACAACCTTGGGGTCCAGACACCTGTAGTGCGGCGGCGTTGGTATTCTCGTTCCCATAGCGTTTTCACGCAGCATCGAGTGTAGCCTTGCTAGGGAACGTCTCGGGTTACATTTCTGTAACCCTGTTCCCTGAAAGGCGGGAATGAGATGCTGCGTCGAAATGCCGCACTACCACGTGACCGGACGGCTGTTCAGACAAATTAATCTGAGGTCATTGCCGGCTCACCTGTTTTTATAACCTTGTTACGCCCCGGTCTAGGTCGGGCCGTAACAGGAGTGAAAAAAAAAAAAAGAAAGGGGGTGAGACCAAAAGTGCGTTTGCTTAGTGTTTATTTACAATAAGGTGAATAAGCAAAACCCAAAAGGGTGGCTGTAAGCTTCAGAAGCCGACAAGGCCAAAACAATAAACAAAATTACCTCTATCTAATACCAAAGGGACACAACTAACCTGCACCGAAAATAAAGAAACAGAATTACAAAGTTCTTCCCTCAACTCCCTAACTAACCACAAAACAAGAAAAACAAAGTGCAAACAAAATGGCTTCGACTCCTTACTAAGCCACTAAATAAAGTAAATACAAATATATACAAAAGTATCAACAACCAAACGAACAAAAACAAAGAGGGCAAACACAAAAGCGTAGTCAAAACAAGCAAAATGGTCATACACGGAATAGGCAATCGAAAACCAAGCAATTATCAAAAAGGGGAAAATCAAAGAGTAGTCAGAAACGAAGCGAAAGGGTCATACACAGAGTAAAATTTAGGATCAAGCATAAGATAAGCAGTAAGCAAAGACACGGTCTGTAGCATGGTGGTCTGAAGGCCTTAAGTAGGCCTCTGGGTGTCCTGGAGAACCAATCAGCTGGGAGGAGGCGGGACCAACAAAGGACAGGCAGAGCAGCAGCCAATAGATTTCCAGGCACACTGAAGAGGGTGGAACCTGAAGCAAGGGGAGACACACCCTATCCCACCACCAGCAGAGACAAAGCAAGCATAACCAGACACATACACATACAAACAAATATATCCGATATCGTAACAACCTCCACCTACATCTAATCAGATGACGTCACCTGTCAAGGTTATATATAGCCAAAAACTTTGGCGTGTTTTCACAGCATGCTTCAACGACCGGCAACGCGACAAACTGGTTCCCATAGCGTTTTCACGCAGCATCTCGTTCCCGCCTTTCAGGGAACAGGGTTACAGAAATGTAACCCGAGACGTTTTCCATGCATGTTCAATTAACCATAATCAATTAATCAACATGCTCCTGTGGAATGGTCATTAAGACCTTAACAGCTTACAGAAAGTTTAAGGTCACAGTTGTAAAAACGCAGGACACTAAAGAGACTTGTCTACCGACTGTGAAAAACACCCAAAGAAAGACACCCAGGGTCGCTGCTCATCTGCGTGAATGTGCATTAGGCATGCTGCAGGGAGGCATGAGGACTGCTGATGTGGCTATAGGGCAATAAATCGCCATGTCCGCACTGTGAGACGCCTAAGACGGCGCTACAGGGAGACAGGAAGGACAGATGATCATCCTCGCAGTGGAAGACCACGTGTAACAACACCTGCACAGGATGGGTACATCCGAATATCACACCTGCGTGACAGGTACAGGATGGCCACAACAACTGCCCGAGTCACACCAGGAACACACAATCCCTCCATCTCACAGCAAGAACTGACAAATCTGGTACAGTCCATGAGGAGGAGATGCACTGCAGTACTTCAAGCAGCTGGTGGCCACAACAGATACTGACTGGTACTGACTGATTTTGAGCCTCCCTTCATTCAGGGACACATTGTGAAACATTTATAGTTTATGTCTTTTGGTGTTGTCTCTTTTAGTGTTCATACAAATATTTACACATTAAGTTTACAGAAAGTAAAAACAGTTGAAAGTCAGAGGACTGAGTATATTAATACTGCAGCAAAGTCCAATGTCTTTTTCTCCTGCAGGTTGCGTAACTGCAGCATTACAGAAGAAGGCTGTGTCGCTCTTGCTGAAGCTCTGAGGACGAAGTGACACCTGAGAGAGCTCGATCTGCGCGGTAATGATTTAGGAGAACAGGGCGTGAAGCTGCTCTCTGATATAAAGGAGGATAAAAAGTACACACTGGTGACATTGGAGTGAGTTACTGATATATTAATGCTTACACAGGATACAAATGTGTTTATATAAGGGAAATATTTTTTTTATCTAATATCTCCCAGACATAAGATAATAGCATGGTTGCTATTAATACCAAAATTGTAGCCATAAAGTATGTGATGTGTGCAACTTTTAGTATGTTCTGGAATGTCATACTTGATATGTACTGTAGCCCCCAAGTCATTATTTCGCATTAAGAGATAAAAAGAAATGCATTGTGTAAGGACTTCTTGTTTTTTGGTAGACCCCCTTTGGTCTACTCAGTGCTCCGCCTGTATTCTGCTGTCCCGCCTGAGCTCAGGGAACCCCTCAATGAAACAGACCAGTCCGTGCTCAGTGAGATGTTCAAAGTTTATTGTAGCAGACAGACGTATACTGTATATATGCACACACACACAAACACACACAGAACCAAAAAGGAGGGCACAGGAGCGGTTACATCTGGTCCGGAATGTTTATAAAAGATAACATAGAAAAGAACAGGAGCCTGGAAGTTGTTCTTAGTTAGGAGCCTCAAGCGGTTTTATGACCTGAACATAGATTATACCAGTGGTTCTCAAACTTTTTCTGTCATTCCCCACTTAAGGGGGTGAGCGAATTTTCAAGCCCCACTTGTCAACAAAATAATAACGAAATCTGCCAAGTTTACTGTTTGTTAAAATATCAATTTCTAAACCAATAAGATCAAACAACACCAAGTTAAAAACAGATAAAATACACGTCCAATTGTTATAAAAGGCTTATGTTGTCACTTAGCTTTGCATAATTGACCCCATGTTTATTAGCTGCTCAGCAATCATTTGTAGTTTTTTTGCACTGGCCAATTCTGTATGCAACTTTGAATTAAACCATTTGTGCTTTGCTGTCCACTGATTCAGATGTTACAGTGGTTACACAATCGGAATAACCATCCCGCCGCGCATACCGCCGTTTAAGCGGCCAAAATAAATCAGTTGCATTTCAAAGTCATTCGTAAAATGGCCGCCAGGTGGCGCAAAGTGACATTTTCATTCATCGCAGTAAATACAACAGTGATGGTAATTTCCACAACAAACATGAAAAATCTGAACCAGAGCTATTGATGTGTACTGTACAATAATGAGTAAAAAAAATGTATAGTATATTTATTAACTGAACTAAATGACCATATTTTTCAAGAGAATTTTCAAGCCCCACTCATCAAACAAAATTATAACGAAATCGGCCGTTTACTATTTATTTAAATATAAATTTCTAAACCAATAAGATCAAATAACACCAAGTTATTATTATAACAGGCTTACTTCGTCACTTACCTAGAGCTTGCTTTCAAAGAAGTCGAGTGGCTTATTAAAGTCTCTGGGGAGACTTAGGTCTCTAAGTGCCCGCTTGGTGTAGCAGTTAGAGCGCTCGGCCAGCGATCTACAAAGTGCCGGTTCGAATCCCGAGTGATGATGTTTTAAAATTGTTTTATTTTAATTATAGCAAAATAAAAATAAAACAAAATAAAATGTTTTATTTTGATTTTGCTTCAGCATACTATAGGAAAAACAGCAAACTCGCACGCAACCAGTTTGTATTCTTTAAATTTAGGGGAGTGACGACTCTGTGTGTGTGTGTGTGTGTGTGTGTGTGTGTGTGTGTGTGTGTGTGTGTGTCATTATACTGATTGTGTGTGGTGGATTATTCAGTGAAACGATGCTCAGCATCATAATACTGCATCTCTTTCCTAATCATATGTAGGAGTGCGCGGGCGCCGCCGACAAAGAGCGTGTTGTTGCAGGAGAGAGAGGTTGATTTTACGACAGCTGTTTACGGGAGTGTAGTCCAGTGCGGGAGATGCATTGTGGGTAATGTGGTCCGGTGTGTGTGTGAAGTTGGACGTGAGATGAGTATCTGGGTTATAGAGTCTGAGTTTTGTATTCTTTTCACTCGTTTTTAGTTTGATTTAATAGCAGGATCTACCCGAAAGTTTGTACTATAACCTGACAATATGCAGCAAAATAAAGAACGGACATCGACAAGTTTGTCCATCTTATCATTACATGAATTATCGGGCTGTTACACTCCCGCGAGCAACATCAAAAACAAAGCGGCGAAGCTAACTGTGTTTGTTACTGCGCATGCGCATGTTTCGCTCCCTCTATATATCCCTCCATGCAGCGAAGTTGTTTGAGCAAATTAATAATTTCAATGAATGAAATGGAGGAAGAAGAAAAGGTGGCGCTGAAAAGTACACGAAAATAAGAAAAAGCTTTAGAGGTAAATGCAGTGAAATGCTTCAAATGAACAGATTCTGCCTTTTAAAAAGAGGAAGAAGAATACACTGGCTCATTAAAGTGGAGATTATTTTTTTTAAACCACATACTAGTATAGAAATATAACAAACAAAAATGTAAATAAAAAGTATCACTGAACATATATTGGGTCATATTTGTAAAAAAAAAAAAAAAAAAGGAAAGAACAATAAGTTCATTATTCAAAGTTATTCAGATCAGTGTAAAGTTAGTGTGATTTTAAAAGTGCTTTAACTCCACCTGGCACAGTTTCATCCTAGTGGAACAATCTGACTACATGTGCAGTGCCATGGAAAATTATTTTCCCCTTCCTGATTTTTTTCTTTGCATATTTGTCACACTTGTATGGGTGGAATTTGACCTAAACACTTTGAGGAAAAGACAAATTTGCCTTTTTGTTTGTGAGATATCATGAACATTTGGCAGGGGGTATCTTCGTGATGCAGTGTAAGATCTACCACTCATCAGTGTAAACTGTAAGTGCAGCAGGTCAGTGATGATGAACCAGTGCCTGCTGATGATGACCAACACGTCTCCCCTGACCTACAGTGGGAGCCACACCAAATAGCCGCGACAGTGTGGCTGAAGTGTGAATGGCGTGTGAATGGCCTTTGCACGCCGTAATCCCCCCTCCTTTTTCTGGCCGAAAGGCGTGTCAAGATTTCACAGTAAACACGCCCATTCAAGCCCTATTTATTCATTTACCTGGTGCCACCACTAGATGGCGCTTCGTTCTCAAGAACACATTAAAACAAGCCAGCTGCGCTGAGTTGCAATCACGTGATTTTAACAACCCGCCTCCACCCCCGCCGAACTGACGCTACCAAACTACAGAGATGAAGATGGCGGCTTAACGGACTATTCGTGGTAAGTGATGTTTTATTTTATATAATGTGTTTGGGGTAGTTTACAGTTTATTTCCCAGTTTAGTTTTTTATTAGCTGTTTTAAATATCACTGGCAGCACCAGCAGCGGTCAGATGTGACTTTAGAGAACTTAATGATCTGTTTACCAAGTCTGGAGTTAATATTACAGCTTACTGTCAGTGTCACACACTCACAATGTCACTCCACTTTAACTCAAAAACATGCTCAAGCTTAGACAATACTATTAATGTCCCTATTACAAGAGCTGCACTACCCGATGAAGAGTGTTTGTGTTCTCTGTAAATACTGAGAGAATCTCACCGCGTGTTGTCTGGATAAATTCAGCGCTTATTTATTCTCTGGTTAAGAGTTAATCTGCAGGTTATTTCTGTGACTGTAATATAATGTGATGCAGTTGATGAGGGACACAGACTGAGGGGAGCTGTACAGGAGCTAGTAACGCTCATAACCCGGTTTATATTTTATACACTTTCCGCGGTAGCGCGAGCGCTTAGTTAACGAGCTGAATAACAACACTGAAGTGTTTATCAGTTAAGGAGGAGGAGGGGGAGGTGTGTGTGTGTGTGTGTGTGTGTGTGTGTGAGGGGCTTCAGTAAGTTATAGTTTGGCTTCAGGGATGAACTAATGCTCATATACGAGTGTTCTATCGCTTAACTTATTTGTATGAGAAGCGCATTAAGTAAATTCTGGGTTAATTTAATGCAGACGATAATACAGACAGTCACTGGTTAACACTAGCACTGTTCACTGGTTAACACTAACACTGTTCACTGGTTAACACTAACACTGTTCACTGGTTAACACTAACACTGTTCACTGGTTAACACTAACACTGTTCACTGGTTAACACTAACACTGTTCACTGGTTAACACTAACACTGTTCACTGGTTAACATTAGCACAGGCAGATTATTTACATTACAGAATCCCCAAAACAGTACTTTACACACTCTGTGGTAAATAGGTTTATTAATATGTTTTATTTTTATTAGAACTATATGTTCTGTGAAGTTTATTTATCTTTGTCTTGACTAAATTCTCCTGTTGTCTTTAAGCAGAGCTCCGCTGTGGAGGATTGGGGGGTCAGACGGCTGACGGCTGGACTTTTGGAGCTACAGGACTGGAGGAGCCTGAACAAGCTGTTGAGGGAGCTGTAGGAGGGATGACGTCACAGTCCGACAGCTTTAGAATGATGTTTGATCAGGTCTACTGTATATTCTGAACATAGAACTGCAAAATGTCTGATACAGTACTTTGGGGGAAACAAAGACTTCAACTGTTCCATGTTTAATAGTTTTGATATTTGAAAAATTAATATTTTAATGTAAAAGGACTATAGATAGAGACTTATAAGCAGCTGGTGTATCCGGGTAGTTTAATGAACTTTAAGCAAAAAGACAATATGTATTCATCTGTTTTATATAAATTACTGTTTTAACTTTGACTAGTTTTGGAAGAATAAATTGAATTGTTAAAGTCATGTTTTGCGTGTTTTAATTTTGGGGGATTGTTTGGGTATTTAAAAATTGTTTAGTTGAACCAACAACTTCAATGGGCAAAAAATGGGACACAACTTTGTTTTAAATAGTCAAAGAGTTGGGCTGAAAATAATAATAATAATAATTATTGATCATAGAAACAAATGAAACCAGTTAAACACTTGATTATATGTATTTGTGTTTGTGATTGTGACCCATAATAATTTTTTCTCAGTATAAATAAATGTTTTGGGTTTTAAGAACTCCAAAAGAGCAACGACAAACTTGGTATTCTCCATTGAGGTTTCTCACCTTCCGCTCCTGAGTATGACATGGTGTTAATTGCTCTGTGTGTGCGTGTGTGTTTTTGGCGGGGGGATGGGTGTGTGTGTGTTTTCGGCTGTTCAGCAGTTCTAAACACAAGCACAGTTTTTGTCCTTAACTAAAATACTTCAATACGTTAATAATGAATTTATTTTGCTGAATAAGGTAATAAGCAATATTTAAACCAAACCAGTAAGTTAAGTAAGTGTTCCATACATTAAAGTACTGTGTATAACCAAGTGCCCTAGCAAACACAGTTACAGTACAGTTTACAGTACAAACAGAGTGTGTGCGCTGGGGGGATTGGAAGGTGAGTGAGAATACTCATTTACAAGACAAAAGACGGTCAGAGGCAGGGACGTTCTAGACCAGACAACACGGGGTGGGGGGAGGGGGGCATCATGTTCGAGCACTGTTTTTACCTGGCCTTACTGTATAGTAACAGTATTGTATTTGCTGAATTGTGTTGAGGCACGCAAACCCCCTGACCACAATAAGGTGGCAATCCCTCAGGGGGAAACTAAAAAATAAATATATATATAATTATATAATATCCTTAGTCCAGATTTTATCAATCAATGACATAACATTTATCTAAGCTGGATGGTAAAATTCTCAAAAATGTTTAACCTAAAGTAAGACTTAACACACTATAACTAAAATATTTACAAAACTGAAAGGTTGTCTTATGAATAATAAAAAATACAAACTAAATTAAAACAGATGGGCTGTTGAACAGATCATATGTTTTATGTTTTCTGATTATAAATGATAGATGGGTTGATTTTAGAAAGGCTAAATGAAATAGCTAGTTTTTGGTCATGTCAGTCCAGTAACTATACTATGTAAAAGTAATTATAATATGAATTAATTAAGGGCAGGACCTAACCTAATGTTAATAATTTACACCATGATAACATTAGTATTCGTGTTTTTGTATATATTTTTAAATGTTCAAATGAACGTTTCAGAGTATATAATTTGTCGTGTCATCTGTGATTGAGACCCATGAGTTAAATTGAAATATTTTTTATAGGTAGTAAGCCAGGTTTTAGTAACCTTGGATAAATCAGCATGAAATCCCTCTCTCGCGCACGCGCTCTCACGCTGTCTCTCGCACTCACACACACACACACACACACACACACTGTACACACACAGACACACACAAATAATACATGAAATCGCATAAAACCAAATGAAACTAGGGTAAAAAATATGAGCAGTAAAATACAGTAGTATCCTGTAGGTGATTCCTGTCCTGTGATAACAGGCACTAACACTCTAGAACTGTTTACTTCTGTTAGTTTTGTTTTCAAGTGTGAATGTTTATGGGGATTAAATCTGTCTCTGCTGCTGCATCTATACACCGTTGTGATAAGTGATTGATGCCCCATCAGATCTTTAATGTGGGACGTTATGCTGGTTAAATGACTAAAGACACACTGATCCGTATGGACAGAGATTTGTTCCAGATATTATGCGCCATTAATCAATTTGTTATGCCAATTTGACTTTCAGCGAAAACATCAAAAATATAACGAAAACAAACCAAAGCAGAAGTTACATTTTAAGCTTTACTTTCAAAGTAAAATTTGATTTGTCACATACACAGCGCGATATGCAGTAAAATGCTTTGGGTGCTTTAGGTGAGACTCGAACTCGGCACTGCTTCACCTGGACTGCTTTATAAGTGTCACGCGCTGACCGATTGCGCTACGGGAGCCACACGGAGCTTGGTCTTGTCAGAGTATCCTCTCTCTCTCTCGTGCGCACACACACATGAAATTGCGTAAAAACCAACGAAATATAAGCAGTAAAAAAAAAATCAGTAAAAATACAATAGTATAACAGGCGCTAACCCTCTGGAACTTTTTTACTATTGTCTCCAAGTGTTTATGGGGATTTAATGTGTCTCTACGGCCGCATCCATTCACAGTTGTGATAAGTGATTAATGCCCCATCAGATCTTTTGACGGGGGAGCATTATGCATGATTAAATGACTAAAGAAATACTGATCCATATGGGCAGATATTTGTTCCAGGTTGCATGCGCCATTAATTGCATTTCTTATGCCACTTGTAGACTATCAGTGAAAAAATCAGCGAAAACATCATCAAAAATATAACGAAAACAAACCCAAGCAGACGTTACATTTTGAGCTTTACTTTGCAGCAAAATATTATCTATCAGTATATTAAATGGAACTATAGGTAAAATACACCGTAATGTAAAATACTGTACATAGCCCGCGTTTTTATTCCGTACCTACAATGATCGGTATAGACAAATTACAGCCGCTACCGTGTCTTTAAGGATCATTTCAGGATGTCTTAAAAATATTTCACTAACTAATTTTATTAATTCATTATTAAATAATAAATAGCATAATCATCATGGGCTGTGTATTGAGTGATTTAACAAATCTGTTTTATTAATCGGTTTGTTGTTGTTGTTTTTTCATCTATTTATGAAACTATGTTGACAATACAAGAACTGTCTGTATATTAAAGATACGGTATTGGGCTTCCTGGACACTGCAGTTAACTGTGCCAGTCAATGCTCCATCTGGCGGAATTATACGGCATTGCAACCATCTTTTTAGAAAGCGCATGGGGGCGTTTATGGGGCGGGGCATCGTTAACTGCGTCATCGCGGGGGATCACATTCCATGCACGAAGCCTTCATGGAACTGCCACGGAGCAGTCATGCTCCAGGCGGCTGTTTGACGTGGCTCCCACTGTACCAGAGCCAAGTGAAAAGAATCACAATCAAACTGAACAGGTAAGCTGGAATAAAATTAGTAACAGCATTACCTCCTGCTAGTAATTATTATGGTAGACAATATTAATTAAAAAGTAATGCTGCTACTGATTTTATTTCAGCTTACCTGTTCAGTTTTATTGCCATTCTTTTTAAAATATTGTCTTTATAGATTTATATGTAGTTTGTCTTGATGTTCTTTCCTTTGTTTCTTTGTTTCATTAATATGATCCAATGTATGTTCAGTGATGCTTCAAATAATATGTTTAAATAGCATTGCTTTCCGTATTTTGTTATTTTTTTTATACTAGTAACTGGTGTTAAAATATATCTCTACATTAATGAGCCAGTGTATTATGATGTGGGCTGCTGTGGGCCAGAAAGTCCAGGGCCACTTTTTGGTCCCAGTCCGCTACTGACTGAAAGTCTGAGGCATAAGAGCCTCAGATTGGGGAAGTGGTGAGAGGTCCTGAATGTATAGGGGGAGGGTGAAAAATTTGCATTTGAATGTTGTCTGGCATTGTAAAGCACACACAGGACGCAGCAGTGGAAAACTAACCAATGTTTTTTTTATTTTGCTCAGCATACTATAGAAAAAACAGCAAACAAACAAAACAAAAAAATCATCGTGCCTGGTATAGGTTTAATATTCAGTGCGCACCGTTTGTACATTTGTTATTTTACAACTATACAAGAACACTCAGAAATACCTTTTATTTGGGGTTAAGTGACTGATGTGCCTAACATCTTTCAGCTGAGCCTCGTTTCACTGAATAATCCACCAGTATAATGACACACACACACACACACACACACACACACAGACAAAAATATTGTCTTTATAGATTTATATGTAGTTTGTCTTGATGTTCTTTCCTTTGTTTCTTTGTTTCACTAATATGACCCAATATATGTTCAGTGATGCTTCAAATAATATGTTTAAATAGCATTGCTTTCCGTATTCCGAAGTCGAGTGGCTTATTAACGTCTCT
Organism: Channallabes apus; assembly: GCA_030522415.1. Classification (NCBI taxonomy): domain Eukaryota; kingdom Metazoa; phylum Chordata; class Actinopteri; order Siluriformes; family Clariidae; genus Channallabes; species Channallabes apus. Next base: position 49,221,586 of record CM060110.1, on the reverse strand, counting down.
GGGATGCATTGGCTCTAAGTGCCTGCTTGGTGTAGCGGTTAGAGCGCTTGGCCAGCGATCTAAAAAGTGCCGGTTCGAATCCCAAGTGATGATGTTTTAAAATTGTTTTATTTTAGGCACATCAGTCACTTAACCCCAAAAAAAAGGTATTTATAAGACTTTATAGGACTCTACCTTAAAACATTTTATTAAGTTTTAAAATAAAACAATTTTAAAACATCATCACTCTAACCGCTACACCAAGCGGGCACTTAGAGACAATGCACCCCAGAGACGTTAATAAGCCACTCGACTTCTTTGAAAGCAAGCTCTAGGTAAGTAAGCCTGTTATAATAATAACTTGGTGTTATTTGATCTTATTGGTTTAGAAATTTATATTTAAATAAAACCCTACACACTTCTTTTCTAATTACACGTGATAAAATCTAAAGGCTCACTGTGTTAATATTTATTGTGCTTAAATTTGATCTTAATAAGATTTGATTTAATTTGAATTCTACATTTGTACTGTAATTATAGTACTGTGATTATGAATTCGATCAACTACAGTGTTTCACTTGATGTTATCGGCTACTACGTGTATTATTTAATGGGACGCGTCTCATTAATGAGGCAGAGAATGAACTAAGGCATGAGGCGTCAGTCTGTAGTTATATAGCGCCACTCAGTGGTAAAAGCCAGCAAATGCACATGCCGTAATGCGGCGGCGACGTTAAATACGACGCTCCGATTGTGTAACCACTGTACCATGCGATTATCCTGCTGTCTGTATTCTGCCAGCTTTCTTTGAAAGAAGTCGAGTGGCTTATTAACATGTGTTGTCTCTAAGTGTCTTCCTAATTTATTGGGTCTCATGCGGTCTACTGCCAGCGGTATAAGACACAAAACACACACGGGTCTCTCCTCTGCCCCCACCATCCCCACCATGAAGCAATTTAGGCTTCATTAGGGGTGGGCCATATAACCAAAATCTTCTATCACGGTAGAAGCTATTTTCTACCTCGGTAACAATATATATATATATATATATATATATATATATATATATATATATATATATATATATATATCACTGTTAGAATTATTTTATATATAAAGGAGTTGATTCTACTCTCTTGTTCTCTTCCTCATAGATTTGATATTAACGTGTTAAATCTTTCCTGCTGCTGTCTTCCTGTCTCCTCTTGCATCTGTTCTTAAAGGTGTGAATGCTCCCACGCTCACCTTCCCATACTCTCTTTATGTCTCTCTCTCCCCCTCTCCCCCTAACTCCAGCCAACATCTTGTGATGTGTCTCTGCACGGACACCTCTATCTTCCTCTCCTTTGATTCTTCAGGATCTCACCAGGACATTTACACTGGTTCATGCTCTTTGTAGTAACATATGTCTATAGCCCAGGCATTTGGTCAAATATATATAAACCCCATCTTTTGCTGTTAATAAACAGAGACCTTTCTGACAGACAACGTGTGTGTGTGTGTTTGACTGAATCTCTCCTGGCGCCAGAAAAGCTTACCGAAGCACAGCGGACAGACCGAGCAACTCGCCTCTTCTACTACAAAACTTTAGAAAAACTTTACAATCACAATATAGCAATTTGTATGTGAGAATGCATAAATAAAAATTCAAACACGAAGAAACTGTTTTACGTAATGTAATTTTATATAAACTGTGAATTGCTGGGGTTAGCCGCATTTTTTTTTTTACTTTGGCCATATTCGTTTGGATGCTTGGATTTCAGATGATAGAAGAGGTTTGACGTGTTTCCACCACTTGTTAAAACAGTGAACTTGCGTACCTTGCAAATCAAATTGAAAAAATTCTAATTCAAATTTTATTTGTCACATACACAGTCATACACAGTACGATATGCAGTGAAATGCTTAGACAACTGCTCATGACCTTAAATTAAAAGACTATGAATAGGAAATAAATATGAAAAATAAAATAGGGGGTAAATTTAACTAGGAAAGAATAAAATAAAATATAAAAATTAAAGTTAAAATAAAATAACTGTACAACAATACACAATATAGAAAATATATGAAGAATATGTGAACAATAAGAGCAGCTGTACAAGTAGGAAAAGAATGGCAATGTCCAGGGTTGTGCAATCCACATGTTTAAAGTGGATCACGTTCATCTCATTCGTATCACTTTTCTTATACCCAAACCAATTCCACACCACAGACGAGGCACCTTTTTCTTTACAATCTCCTCGTTCTTGGTTTCGTCACATGTAAGCAAACTCACTGCTGCTGCACCGTCTTCTTCCATTGTCGAAGTGTATGTGAAGCCAAACACATCAAAAGTGGGACGAAACCGTGGCACCCGATCGAACCAAATATCTGCGCAAATACAGCGCAGCTCGACTATCTGGATAGCGCAGTGATGATCTGGTTTATTTGCGCAGCCCGGTGGATCACGCAGCGCCGCTCGAATCACAAACCTGCGCGACTCACTATGTTTTTATTCACAAACTATTTAAAATGTCAAGACTGTTTATTATTGTTTCCGCCTTGCCATGCCTGGTTTGTACGTGCGCATCTAAGAAAATGTAATTTGATGGTCGGCGCGGTCTATTTCTGTCAGAGTTGCTCAAGTTGGCCCGATGTGAAACCGTTATTGTTCCCCTATGGTTCCACTTTTTCTCCCGGCCCACAACTGATGTTATTTTAAATGTACTTGTATTAATGATCCATTTATTTGTGTGTGATTTACAGATGTCGCCTTTAAAACTGCGCGTGTTTTCCCGCGAGAGGCCGCAATTTAGCGCGCGGCGTGCCGCGACTTTCGGGAATTTAAAATTAATGTGCTGTGCTTCACTGAATATCTGCCAGATGGTGCATGGAAGGACTTTATCTAAAAGCCGGTGGTCCGGGAAAGTCAGTTTCCCTATGTTTCCCCGGTGGCGCGCAGATTCAAATCATGACGTCACTCGCAATCTAACGCTGAGAAGGCGAACGAGGATTTTAACAGATTTTCTCTCGTTTTAAAGTGTTTTTATGAACTTTTTGAATTAAACAAATAACCTATGCAAAATAATCGAGTGTCTTTTCGCTTTTTTTTTTTTTATATATTTGAAGATAATTCATACGTTTTAAGCCGCTGCAAAAGGCTGGTTTGCTGTGCGAGTACTGACATCACGACTACTTTTATTACACCTACATTTGTTTATTTGTATATGTATGTTATTAATATAAATTTTTTAGAGATTGTGTGTGTGCGTGCACGGAGAGTTTGTGTTGATATGGATAAGTTGATAAGTGTATCAGAAAGCATTAAAATGTTAATTTGAACTAAAATGACACACACACGTCTGTATATACAGTATATCAATTACATTTATATCAATTTCACTGAAGCCTATCCCTCGCCATATGACAATTCGCCATTCATTCTCGCATTGATAATCAGCGATATTTTATAAGGAGATTTAGGGATTTAGCTCTACTTAATTTTCTAACGTTTTAAGAAAATTCATTAGTTCGTTCATTCTATTTGAAGCTTCGGATGTTTTTTTTTTTTTTAGATTAGTTCTGAACTCGCTTCCGTGAAACTATCGCTAAAACAATGTACTGAGCCCTCCTGAGGATATAAAGCTTTATTATTGTGTTTGAATAAATAATCAGATCTACCACAGCAGATAATAAACTATGCTATGTCATAACCGAAGCAAACACCACGATTATGCCTCGTTTCGTTCGACGGGAACGTGGTTCACTTGGCCGCGGTGTATTACAAACCTGTGGAATGTTTCACTGTTTATGCTCACATAAGAGTAATAAAAGCGAGTGAAATGTGGAAATGATGTGTGGCAACTCAATGAGAACTAAACCAAAGATTTCGGTAACTCCACTGAGTGTAACATCTGCATAGTGACACTGAACATCTTCACTTTTCCGTTTATATTTAGAATTTTTATAGTAGTATAAGAGAAAGTTATAGTTTGGTCTGTACTGTAGTTCGCACCCTTGTAGAGAATAAATAAATGAATAACACCTTCATATCCCCTCTCAAGAGTGTCATAGTCCATTGTTAGTTTTAATGATTTGGCTGAAACTAATTAACACTACATAAGTACCCTAACACCATTGATCATGAGTCTCAGCTGAACCTAATTCTATACTTGTAACAGAAAATGTAGATGCAGATTTCAAATGTGTATTTATATAATAGATAGATAGATAGATAGATAGATAGATAGATAGGTGTGTGTGTGTGTGTGTGTGTGTGTGTGTGTGTGTGTGTGTGTGTGTGTGTGTGTGGGCTCTACGTAGGGGCAAGAGAGGGCAGCGCACCCTCAAATAAATGTCTGCACATGTTAATATATTCCTAAAATGTATATATTACAAGTTGATAAACTGATCTGCAGTAGCGGAAAAATCCGCTGAAAAAAGGACAGGCTGAAGCGTACGCGCACGCGCACACACACACACACATACACACGCGCACACACACACACACACACACACACACACACACACACACACACACACACACCTCCCTTGAGCCCTGCGTCTGTCGGATTTCAGCGGTCACGGGGTGGAAAGACTTTGAAGCAGTTTATATATGAATCTAAGCTTGAACTTATCAGCATTGTAAATATATAATACTTTTCAAATAAAATCGATATTACTTTGACCCTGAAGTTTAGTTTAGCACACACAAAAAAACAGAAAAGTCATTTCTGGTAACGGAATGTGTAGTTTATTTACAGTAATTCATTAAAAAATGAATATACATACAGTACACAGTAAACACGGGAAAGATTACAAAATGAAAAAACAAACAGTATCTACTTTATAAACAGCTTAGTATGTGCGTCGAGATGCTGAAATCCCTTGCATGTTTTTGCTTCCAAGTGGAGAGATATTTGACCGATAGCCTAGAACAAAAGATCCATAGGTATGATCACAACCCCCTCCGACCGACCGTGCCATCAATCACTGACCACCTCAGAAGTTCCCTCCAATGTATGGCTGCAATACTTGTTTTGCAAGTATTTTTAACACCATTCAAAGGCTTACAAGTTCCATTCAACATATAATGATGTCTGCAAATGTTAATATATTCCTAAAATGTATACAGTATCTCACAAAAGTGAGTACACCCCTCACATTTTTGTAAATATTTTATTATTTCTTTTCAAGGGACAACGCTAAAGATATGAAACTCTGATAGAATGTAAAGTAGTCAGTGTACAGCTTGTATAATGGTGTAAAGTTGATGTTCCCTCAAAATAACTCAACACACAGCCATTAAAGTCTGAACTGCTGGCAACAAAAGTGAGTACACCCCTAAATGAAAATGTTCAAACTGTGCCCAGTGTCAGTATTTTGTGTGGCCACCATGATTTTCCAGCACTGTCTTAACTCTCTTGGGCATGGAGTTCACTAGAGCTTCACAGGTTGTCATGGGAATCCTCTTCCACTCCTCCTTGATCACGTCACGAAGCTGGTGGATGTTAGGCACATTGTGCTTCTCCACCTTCCGTTTGAGGATGCCCCACAGATGCTCAATAGGGTTTAGGTCTGGAGACATGCTTGGCCAGTCCAGCACCTTTACCCTCAGGTTCTTCTGCAAGACAGTGGTTGTCTTGGAAGTATGTTTGGGGTCATTATCATGTTGGAATACTGCTCTACGGCACAGTTTCCGAAGGCAAGGGATCATGTTCTTCTTCAGTATGGCACAGTACATGTTGGCATTCATGGTTCCCTCAATGAACTGTAGTTCCACAGTGCCGGCAGCACTCATGCAGCCCCAAACCATGACACTCCCACCACCTTTCTTGACTGTAGGCAAGACACATCTGTCTTTGTACTCTTCACCTGGTCGCCGCCACACACGCTTGACACCATCTGAACCAAATAAGTTTATCTTGGTCTCATCAGACCACAGGATGTGGTTCAAGTATGCCATGTCCTTAGTCTGCTTGTCTTCAGCAAACTGTTTGCGGGCTTTCTTGTGCACCATCCTTAGAAGAGGCTTTCTTCTGGGACGACAGCCATACAGACCAATTTGATGCAGTGTGCGGCATATGGTTTGAGCACTGACAGGCTGGCTCCCCATCCCTTCAACCTCTGCAGCAATGCTGGCAGCACTCACACGTCTATTTTCAAAAGCCAACATCTGGACATGACGCTGAGCATGTGCACTCTTCTTCTTCTTTGGTCTACCATGGCAGGGCCTGTTCTGAGTGGAACCTGTCCTTTTAATCCGCTGTGTGGTCTTAGCCACCGTGTTGCAGGTCAGTTTCAGGGTGTTAGCAATCTTCTCATAGCCTAGGCCATCTTTGTGTAGAGCAATAATTCTTTCTTTCACATCCTCAGAGAATTCTTTGCCATGAGGTGCCGTATTAAACGTCTAGTGACCAGTATGAGAGTGTGAGAGTGATAACACCAAATTTAACACACCTGATCCCCAAGGACACCTGAGGCCTTGCAACACTAATGAGTGACATGACAACGGGAAGGTAAAAGGGCTAATTGGGCATTTTCATTTAGGGGTGTACTCATTTTGTTGCCAGCAGTTCAGACATTAATGGCTGTGTGTTGAGTTATTTTGAGGGGACATCAACTTTACACCGTTATACAAGCTGTACACTGATTACTTTACATTCTATCAGAGTTTCATATCTTTACCGTTGTCCCTTGAAAAGATATAATAAAATATTTACAAAAATGTGAGGGGTGTACTCACTTTTGTGAGATACTGTATATTACAAGTTGATAAACTGATCCGCGGTAGCGGAAAAATCCGCTGAAAAAAGTGCACTATAACTAACACGACAAACACCGTTTCCCATGCAGTGTTTTATTTGTGACGACTTAGCATAATGTTAACTTAACATTAACGGCCACAATTAGCATATCGTTTAGCTGTACATTTACTAAATGAGCACTGTGCCTTGTCCGAATAGTATATTTTTGTATAATCAATATCCATTCTGTTCTAAGTGTCTTAATTAATTTTAAATACAATTTTGAACCTTTTTTTATTCCTTGTTTTTATTGTTGTGATTATTTTTTGATAGTATTACTTTCTTTATGTAAAGCAATTTGAATGACCATTGTGTATGAAATGTGCTACAGTATAAATAAACTTGCCTTGCAGTGTCCTAGATAAATGGACGTAAGATAATTTTTCAGTGACTTAAACGCCAAGTAAGTACAAGTTCACATATTAAGGAAATTTGGCTTTAAGAATGGGTGCTTATGAAAATATTAACGTCACAATATCAATCACAGGCAAAGGAGACAGAAATTATTGAGGGACAGGGAGACCAGGGTCAATCAGATGTACAGTGTTGGGTAAGTGTGGTGCTTTTATTGAAGGGATAATGACAGATTTTTTACAATTTTTGGGGGGTGAACAATTTCTTTAATGTTTATTGAGTTGTGGCTGTTTAGTAGAAAGTAATAGACTCACCAATTTACAGTATGATCTTTCAATTTAGCAAGTGTAATGTAAACAAGTTAGTTATTATGAGTATGGAAAACATCTTTTCCTGCATTTTTTTTCTGCTTCAGGAGTCAGTCTGCTCTGAGACAGTGAGAGTAGAGGATTCAAGATTCAAGATTCAAGATTCTTTATTTGTCACATGCATAGTTATACAAGTACAACACGCAGTGAAATGTATCCTGAACCGCTCCTACTTTGTGCAAATAACAAGAAACAAAAGAAATAATCTATAAATAGAAATAGAGGAAAAAAAAAAAAAAAAAAAAAAAAAGGTGCAAATGTAAACATAATAATAAAGTGTGTATCTGAGCAGGATAAAGGTGTTAGTGCAAGTGATGCTTACAGTCCAGACTAAAGTGCAGTGTGCAGTGTGCAATGTCAGCACAGCAGTGTGTGGGTGAACTGTTACCAGTCCTATGAATGGGAGAGTGGCCCATCATGGTTGAGGAGTCTAATCGCCTGTGGATAAAAACTCCTCCTGAGTCTCTCCGTTTTGGCCATAATGACCCGGAACCTTCTGCCTGAATGCAGAAGTTTGAACAGTCCGTTATTGGGGTGCGACAAGTCCTTAATGATACGAGCTGCCCTGGTTTTACATCTCCTGGTGTAGATGTCCTGCATGGAGGGGAGAGTTAACCTGCAGCAGCGTTCAGCTGCCCGGATCACTCTCTGGAGGGCTTTCCTGTCCTGTACACAGCTATTCCCAAACCAGGATGAAATGTTCTGTGTTAGGATGCTCTCAACAGCACCCGAGTAGAAAGCCTTAAGGACAGCAGGGGAAACCCCAAACTTCCTCAACTGCCTCAGGTGGTACAGACGCTGCTTTGCCCTTTTCGTCTGAGCACAGATATGCTCAGTCCATGTCAGATCCTCGGAGATGTGGACGCCCAAGTACTTAAAGCTGCTCACCCTCTCCACTGGAGCTCTATTGATGATGAGGGGTTTGTGGTCCAGTTGTCCCCTTCTGAAGTCCACCACCAGCTCCTTCGTCTTACTGACGTTCAGTCGGAGGCAGTTTTCTTCACACCATAGTGCCAGGTTCTCCACTTCATCTATGTAGGCCGACTCATCGTTGTTGGAGATGAAGCCCAGCACCACCGTATCGTCAGCAAACTTAACGATGGTGTTGGAGTCGAACATGGCCACACAGTCTGAAGTGTAGAGAGAGTATAGCAGTGGAGAGAGAACACATCCCTGTGGAGCACCTGTGTTGATGGTGATGCTGCTGGAGAAGCACTTGCCCACTCTCACCGCTTGAGATCTGTCCGAGAGGAAGTCCAACACCCAGGCACACAAGCGTTTGTTAAGTCCTAGATCTCTCAGCTTTGTGAACAGTCTGTTAGGCACTATTGTGTTGAAGGCAGAGCTGTAATCTATAAAAAGCAATCTCACATAGTTACCTTGCTTCTTGTCCACGTGGCTGAGAGTGGTGTGCAGAACATGGGAGATGGCATCCTCTGTGGATCTGTTGGGGCGGTAGGCGAACTGAAGTGGATCTATGGAGCTGGGGATGGAGGAGGAGATGATGTTTTTTAGCAGACCCTCAAATACCTTCATGACCATCGATGTCAGTGCAACAGGCCGGTAGTCATTCAGGCATGAGGGTTTGTTGGTCTTGGGCACGGGGACAATGGTGGATCTCTTGAAACACGCCGGGACCACAGACTTCGCCAGGGACTCATTAAAGATACAGGTGAACACACCTGACAGCTGGTCAGCGCAGCAGCGCAGCAGGCGCCCAGAGATGCCATCTGGACCCGCCGCTTTCCTGGTGTTCACCCTCCTCAGCGCCGTGCGCACGTCGTGCTCTGCGATGCTGATGACGCAATCCTCGCTGATGACGTCATCACTCTCAGTCAGCAGGCTGCTAGCATTAGCCGCCTGGCTAACCTCGAACCGGGCGAAGAATGCGTTCAGCTCGTTGGCGAATGCAGAGTCGGCGACGATCGTCGTGGTGTCTTTGGCAACCTTGTAGTCCGTGATTGTGCGTAATCCGTGCCACATGCGGCGTGTGTCACCCTGATGGAAGTGTGATTCAGTTCGCTGTCGGAACCGCCCCTTAGCTTCCCTCACCGCTCGCCTGACGCTATAAGAAGCCGCTTTGTATGCGCTCATATCGCCGCTAATGAGTGCGGCATTATAAGCAGCGGTCCGGGCATTCACAGCATCGCGGATCGATCGGTCTACCCAAGGCTTCTGGTTCGGAAACGATTTGAACCTCACTGTCGGGACAACTTCATTTACGAGCGTGCTAACGAAGCTAACTGCTACATCCGCAAACTCGTTGATGTCTACTGCGCAGGCTCGGAACATGTCCCAATCTACGTCATCGAGCGCGTCCTGTAGCGTAGCTTCTGATTGGGCAGACCAGCGTTGCACCTCCCTCATGACCGGAGCTTCACGACGAAAGCTTTGTTGATATTCCGGTATGAGGAAAATGGCGTTGTGGTCTGATTTCCCGAATGCTGGATGTGAAACAGCTTTGTAGCCCCGCTTGTATGGTGTGTAACAGTGGTCCAGAATGTTGAGTCCCCTTGTCGGACATGTAACATGTTGGTGAAAGTTTGGCATAACCTGTCTGAGGTTCGCTTTATTAAAGTCACCTGCTACAATGTGCGCTGCGTCCGGGTGTTTGTTTTGGAACTCACTCAGCACATCATGTAGTTCAGACAGAGCAGTGCCTGTGTCCGCGTGGGGTGGGATGTAGACCGCCGTGGCAATGACCGAGGTGAACTCGCGAGGCAGGTAGAAAGGACGACATTTAACACTCAGATATTCCAAATGAGGCGAGCAGCTGCTGGAGAGAATGGAAACACTCCTGGCATCGCACCACTTCTTGTTGACCATGAAGCACACACCTCCACCTTTAGCTTTGTTAGACTCTGCCGTCCTGTCCATGCGGAACACAGAGAATGAGTCCGATGGGGTTACGACTCGGTCCGGCACAATGGGGGTCAGCCATGTTTCTGTAAAGCACAGAAGATTACAATCCCTGATATCTCGCTGGAAAGTAACTCTGGCTCTGAGGTCATCAAGCTTATTCTCCAGTGACTGTACATTAGCCAGCAGGATACTCGGCAGAGGGGTGCGATGAGCTTGTTCTCTCATTCTGTTACGGACGCCGCCGCGTTTCCCTCGACGCTTCTTTGTTCTTCGCCGCGGGTTAGCGTCCCGTCCATTGTTGTTGTCGTCTGAGCAGCGTAGTATCTCAGAGGGCCACGACGGGTCAGGCTTAAAGGTGGTATAAGTAAGCGCCGAAATCTGAATTCCTATATCCAGTAGTGTTCTACTGTCATAGGTCACTAAACCTGAAGTACTCTTAGCGAATGAAAGTAAAATAAATAAAGAAAGAAGGAAAAAAACGCACAGTTTGTACGGAGCGATCAGGAAGGCGTCTGGACGTGGCCGCGCCATCGGAAGGGGCAGATTCAGGACCAGGGAGGGAGCCGGAGACAGCAGAACAAAGAGATGATATTGCCAGCACCAGCACAGGGAGCAGTTTTTAGTTTAGATCTCATGTTCACATTTTATTGTATGTTGATGGCTTGACTGTAATCAACAAACAATGCAATAAATAGTTTTGAAGAAAAATCTGCTTTGTCATTGAACCTGAGAAAAACTTTGAAAATAACCATAATGGTGCCGTCTCCGTGCTACAATAATAATGATAGAAGCAAAGTTTTTCACTGTGGGGACATACTGTATCTTTATAAGTACAATTTGACTATTATATGTGTCCCCTTCAAAAATTGCTCATGAGAAATTTTATATTTATTGTCCCCCCCCCTACTATTAAATGAAATTTACGCCCATACTTGAGGCATCCTGGAGGCAAGGGGCGGGTGCTCAAGCACCCGCCGCCCTCCCCCCTCTGCACGTGCCTGTATGTGTGTGTGTGGCTTTACAGTAAAACGTGAAAGCGCGCTCAGTTACAGCTCAGACCCTCTTCTCACCTTTGATAGGTGAGAAGTTATCAAACCGGTTTCGGATGGGGGAATTGGCACAATTCAGGGGTTTAAAACTATTTAACAAGACCGAGACGTCTCTGCCTAAAATGTATTTCTCCAGCAAAGCATAGAATAAATAGAAATAAAATGCTTAATATTAATAATATTGATCTTAGCTGGATGGTTTAATTCTCAAAACCGTTTAAGAAAGACTTAACACACTATAACTAGAATATTTACAAAACTGAAAGGTTGTCTTATGAATAATAAAAAACTCATAACTCAAAAAGATCATATGTTTTTATATTTTTTTAGATCATAGACATGAATGAACTAATGTATATATATATATATATATATATAAATAAATAATATATACTGGACACAAAGAGCAAAAAACATGATGAAAAGCAATAAAGTGCTTAGGGCTTTTCATATTTTTTGCTGTTTATGTCCAGCATTGAATAATTATTTCATCCATTATTTGACCACGGCTGGGAATAAGAGCTGGAATGTGAATATGAATATTATATATATATATATATATAGAGAGAGAGAGAGAGAGAGAGAGAGAGAGAGAGAGAGAGCGAGAGAGAGAGGTGTTTTGTTGGCGAAAAACATTTTAGGCAGAGACGTCTACTCGGTCTTGTTAATTGTTTTTAAAAACCCCAATTGTACGAATTCCCCCATCAGCGAAATCATGAATGAAAGGTGAGAAGAGGCATTATAATACAGTGGGGGTTCTGTGGGTCTCCAAACTCAGAAGGCTACGTTTCAGCTGATAACTGCTCCTTTGATCTTCTGGTTACAGCGGGGCGCCGACTGCTGATGAATAGCCTGTACAAGCCAAGCTCTTCCCCAAAAAATAATGTGAATGTCTGCAACAATCACTAACCATTAAAATGTTTTTTGTAATTAAACACGAATATATAAATTGTGTTTTCTTTACACATAATCTAAGAAACAATCAAAGAAATCAAGTAAAAAAGTTACATAATTATATTTAATGCACAAATTAGATTTATTTAAAATAGCCAAGTAAAGGTAATTAATTCCCAGATAGCAGACACACTTCGCAGAGATAATGCTCCCTAATGCATGTTACAATGATCAAATATGATAAATAAATAAACCACACTCTCAGCTAATAAAACATTAGTTTTTTTTATATAAAAAATACATTTAATAAGCAAACATTTGATTAATTTATAGAAAAACGAGAAAACAGTAACTTACAAATGAGGTCTCAATTTGAAAAGATGTACAAAACAAAACACCACAAATAAGTATTAATCATAGAAACATAATTAAACACTAACAGAAACGTTTTGTACTTTATGATTTTTAAATATGACCGTTAGATCCGGTTGGTCAGGAAACTCCTGAAGTCAGATGCAGACACACTTTCAGTCACAAACTGCTGTGAAAAAAATAGAGATAGATATTCAATTAAAATTCATGATACTTAATTTAGCAAATGAACAATATTTATACTTTGTTCCTCTCGCTTCACAACTCATGAGAACAGACCGAAACCAGAACCGAACCGTAGATTAGGGAAAAAGTGAGAAGCAAGAATCATGTGTGGAAAGATTAAGCATGCAAGGTCACAGGATGACTCGACTTCTTTTTCTTGTCTGCAATGCGATTTAGACAAATTAGAGCTGCTGTCAATACTGTATGAACATATGTACAGGTTCTTTACAGTTGAAATTTAACTTGTAACTTATTAATAAAATTCGGATTCAGAAAAAAACGTTTATTGCTAGTGCTCTTTTACCATTTAATGCTTTAACACACACGACTCAGTTTGTTCAGAAATGGCATCTCACTGGCGAGGCTTTGTCTGAACACGCCGTTTTCACTCGGGGTGGGGGTAAGAAACACATCTTGGTGTATTAATCCGCGCGCTCTGTTCGTTATTATTTTATTTATTTATTTACAAACCGGATTCCAAAAAAGTTGGGACACTAAACAAATTGTGAATAAAAACTGAATGCAATGATGTGGAGATGGCAAATGTCAATATTTTATTCAGAATAGAACATAAATCATGGAACAAAAGTTTAACCTGAGAAAATGTATCATTTTAAGGGAAAAATATGGTGAATCAAAATGTCATGGTGTCAACAAATTCCAAAAAAGTTGGGACAAGGCCATTTTCACCACTGTGTGGCATCTCCCCTTCTTCTTACAACACTCAACAGACGTCTGGGGACCGAGGAGACCAGTTTCTCAAGTTTAGAAATAGGAATGCTCTCCCATTCTTGTCTAATACAGGCCTCTAACTGTTCAATCGTCTTGGGCCTTCTTTGTCGCACCTTCCTCTTTATGATGCACCAAATGTTCTCTATAGGGGAAAGATCTGGACTGCAGACTGGCCATTTCAGTACCCGGATCCTTCTCCTACGCAGCCATGATGTTGTGATTGATGCAGAATGTGGTCTGGCATTATCTTGTTGAAAAATGCAGGGTCTTCCCTGAAAGAGATGACTAGATGTTGTTCTAGAACCTGAACATATTTTTCTGCATTGATGGTGCCTTTCCAGACATGCAAGCTGCCCATGCCACACGCACTCATGCAACCCCATACCATCAGAGATGCAGGCTTCTGAACTGAGCGTTGATAACAACTTGGGTTGTCCTTGTCCTCTTTGGTCCGGATGACATGGCGTCCCACATTTCCAACAAGAACTTCGAATCGTGACTCGTCTGACCACAGAACAGTCTTCCATTTTGCCACACTCCATTTTAAATGATCCCTGGACCAATGAAAACGCCTGTGCTTGTGGATCTTGCTTAGAAATGGCTTCTTCTTTGCACTGTAGAGTTTCAGCTGGCAACGGCGGATGGCACGGTGGATTGTGTTCACTGACAATGGTTTCTGGAAGTATTCCTGAGCCCATTCTGTGATTTCCTTTACAGTAGCATTCCTGTTTGTGGTGCAGTGTCGTTTAAGGGCCCGGAGATCACGGGCATCCAGTATGGTTTTACGCCCTTGACCCTTACGCACAGAGATTGTTCCAGATTCTCTGAATCTTCGGATGATATTATGCACAGTTGATGATGACAACTGCAAAGTCTTTGGAATTTTTTGCTGGGTGACACCTTTCTGATATTGCTCCACTATCTTTCTGCGCAACATTGTGGGAATTGGTGATCCTCTACCCATCTTGGCTTCTGAGAGACACTGCCACTCTGAGAAGCTCTTTTTATACCCAATCATGTTGCCAATTAACCTAATTACTGTTAATTGGTCTTCCAGCTCTTCGTTATGCTCAAATTTACTTTTTCCAGCCTCTTATTGCTACTTGTCCCAACTTTTTTGGTATTTGTTGACACCGTGAAATTTGTAATCAACATATTTTTCCTTTAAAATTATACATTTTCTCGGATTAAACTTTTGATCTCTCATCTATGTTCTATTCTGAATAAAATATTGACATTTGCCATCTCCACATCATTGCATTCAGTTTTTATTCACAATTTGTTTAGTGTCCCAACTTTTTTGGAATCCGGTTTGTATTTACCACAGGACCCCTGGGGGCTCCGTAGGTTCAAGTTTTTTACATGAAAACGGTGTTTTGTGAATCTCCACACTATTAAAAACTGAAATATTGCTAATTGTACGTCCTGAGATTAAGATGAACATTAATTGGGAGTCATATAAGCGAGAATCACATCCAAAACAGAAAGCTAAACTTACCTCGAACACGACAAACTCCAGCTGCAGCCACGCCGTGTTGTACCTCCATGATGATTCCCAACCGACTGATCCACAGCGCGGGCACAGCGTCTCCAAACACGCATGCGCAGTTTAATTTGGACACATTTTCGGGCTTCAGTAGACACACAATACTTCAGACTGAAACACGACTGCCCCCTACAGGTAATGAAGGGCATGTTCACAGCTTGCCGCACACAGCCGCGGCAAGTCACGGGATCCCTTTTCTCGAAACGTGCGTTTTTAATGGCGACATCTGTAGTAAAAAAAATATATATATATTATTGCAGCTATATTTCACTATTTCTGAATTAAGAACAAAATTATATTACAAGAAAAAAAAAAGTTTAATGTCTATTTGTATATACAATTATTGCCTGGTGCAATTTGATTGAAAGTCTAACTGTTGTATTGTTTTTTTCCTTTCTTTTGTATTATATACTGTACTGTGTATAAATATTGATTTTTGATAGTTTTTTTTTTTTCTTTTCTTTTATATTTATACACAATGTGCAAACTACTTTGTTTGCACATTGTTCTTTGCTGCTGTAACAGTAAGTTCCCAACTGTTTGACGAATAAAGATATACAGTATCTTTATATATACAGTAAGGCTTTGCAATATTTGGCCACTGTTTGCAGAACTGCTCAAGTTGAGTTAAATGTGACCGTGACCGTTTGTGGACTGCAATCTTCAAGTCTTCAAGTCTCAATCTTCAAATCCACAGATTTTCAATAGGGTTTAATTCTGGGCTTTGACTAGGCCATGGATGGAGTGTCACGTTTTTCTCCTTCAACCACTTTGTGGTCAGTTTTGCTGTGTGCTTAGAGTCATTGTCATGTTGGAAGGTAAACCTTCTTCCCATTGACAACTTTCTGGCAGATGCCGGCAGATTTTTATCCAGACGTATCCTTTGGTGTTGTGGCAAAGCTTGACATACAGTGGTGTGACAACCAGACTGCTCATTACCGTCGCACTCACCGCCGTGGAAACGCGGCAGCGGCCAAAATAAACCTGGAGCATTTCAAAATAATTCGTGAAATGACCGCCAGGTGGCGCAAATTGACATTTTCCGTCGTATCGGTTTTTAAATATATTCAGAGCTTAAGTCATAATAAAGTCAAAACAATATGTTGTAGCGAAGTAATACTACAATTATGATAATTTACAAATCCAACAAACATGTAAAACTATAAATATAAAAAATATGAGTTAGAAAACATTGGTTTTATTTTGTTTAGACAGACTCTGTTTTTATCTGTTTAGTGTTATTATTAAAGAAAACAGCGCAAACAACAGCACTAGGGCTTTCAAAAAAATTATTTCGACAATACTTACAGTTGTTAGAGTTTAAGACATCAAGATTTAAATATAGAAATAACTAAAACAGAGAGCAAACTTCCAGAATAGATAAAAAAATAAATCAATAAAAAAGATGTATGCAGTATAATTGGGGCCTCTCATTACATTATATTTTGGTTCAGTGCCAGACGAAGTGCGAGCAAATATTGTCTTACATTTGTGAATAAAATATCATTGTTTTATTCAGAGATTTACAGTATTTGTGCAAAATAATAGTTATGCAATATAATTACAGGCTCTGGATTCGTTTTTCGTTTGCAGTATAAAACCAAAATACATCTTACTATTTTTGAGAGATTCGTCGTAAAAAAAACTTTTTTTTTCAGATATTTGTCTGTACAAAATAATATTTATGCAATATAATCACGGGCTCTTGATTCGTTATTCGTTTGCAATATAAACCAAAATACATTAACTATATAATATAAACCAAAATATAAACCAAAATATTTAATTTGCTGTATTAAATATTTATGCCGTCTCATCAAGGATCCAAAGATTGCCTTGTACTAAATAATATTTTTGCTGATTTTTTTCTGCGATTCAGTTGTGTGATGTTTTAATGATGAATGATGTTTTACTGTATGTTTACTGTATATTAAAAAAATATGAGTTAGAAAACATTGGTTTTATTTTGTTTAGACAGACTCTCTGTTTTTATCTGTTTAGTGTTATTATTAAAGAAAACAGCGCAAACAACAGCACTAGGGCTTTAAAAAAAATTATTTCGACAATACTTACAGTTGTTAGAGTTTAAGACATCAAGATTTAAATATAGAAATAACTAAAACAAATAGAGCAAACTTCCAGAATAGATAATAAAAAAATAAATCAATAAAAAAGATGTATGCAGTATAATTGGGGCCTCTCATTACATTAGACCTGTTTAAGAATTTTATTTTATTTGATATCAGAACTAATAGAGTGACTTGTAATTAGCCTATTTCATAATGTGACTAATGCATTAAAATTGCCAATCACTATTAATATTAAACAGGTGGCGAACAATTAGGCAGCGATACAGCGTGGTGTTGTGTTAAACTGAAGACGGCGCGGTCCGTGGAGCCGTGTGGGTCATGTACATTTTTCCTTTAGACAAAACTTCAGCCCTTTTCATATTTTCCCCGTGGTCGTTATTAATAAATATATTTAAATAAAAGTTTTGCCTTCCAAGGCAACAGATTATGGAGCTTCTTGAGCTGCTCAGACCTGCGCGTGCCAGACCAACGCGTCGTACTTGCTGTACACTCCCCGTCCCGATGTCCAGCTGCTCTCTGCTTTTTGTTTAAAATATGTTTCATTGATCATTAGCCATTATCCATGACTTTATGGGTTTTTCTTTTGACACGTTTTATTTTTATGAAATTTGATTTAGTTAAATGAGAAAATAACCATGGGAGTTTCAAACCCCGCATCCATTCATGTTTCTGGGTGATTGTAATGTTTAATACCCCTACAGTATTCACTTATGCGGTTTGGCTCGCTGTGAGATGCGGTGTGTTATACCCCTATCTCACCTGCACGGGCTCGCGCTGTGGCCGCAGGCTTGATCATGATTCACCCCGAGTTTTTGCGCTGTGATTACGTTTCCATCTTTCCGCGTGAAAAATTCCACGTTTAGTTTTTCGCGGAACGTTAAAGGAACGTCGTGGGCAATCACGGCAGCTCACGGAGATGAGTCCGGCCACACAGGTGAGAGAGGGGTATTAGGCATCGTGATCCGCCTCGAGTGGCCGCCCGACGGTCCGCGAAGATCTGCAAGGTCCGCGAGCTTCCACATGTTAAACATGTTTATTTTTTTGCGTGGTAAGATGGAAACGTAATAACAGCATCAAAACTCGCGCTGAATCATAATGAACCGCACTTACGGCCCCGCGTGTGAGATAGAGGTATTAAACCTCCACTCTGTCATCTCATCGTATTCATTCCATAAGTGTGCTATACAACCCCAACAACTGACACTTCACATTGTTTCTGAAGCTGGTGAAGAGTGTTATCAGCTGTTTGTCCATCAACTATGATTGTAAACCCGGGTCGTTTCACGGCCACATGTTGCATGAAAATATTAGCGATATTAATTAATTAATATTAATTTTATATTAATTTATATATTTGTCTGTTATGGCATGTTATTGTTAAGTTAACCCATGTCGAAATAAACGCTATTAAAATAATTTAGTGCAATGTTTAATTTGTATAGAAAGTGCCGTCTTTCTTAAAGCTGTCATGCAAATGGAGGGAAAAATCGATTCCTGAGCCACCGATGTCCGCTAATTCAGGACCCGTGTTATTATTAAAGAAAACAGCGCAAACAGCAGCACTAGGGCTTTAAAAAAAATTATTTCGACAATACTTAGAGTTTAAGACATCAAGACATCAATCTTACATTTGTGAATAAAATATCATTGTTTTATTCAGAGATTTACAGTATTTGTGCAAAATAATAGTTATGCAATATAATTACAGGCTCTGGATTCGTTTTTCGTTTGCAGTATAAAACCAAAATACATCTTACTATTTTTGAGAGATTCGTCGTAAAAAGAAAACTGTTTTTTTTTCAGATATTTGTCTGTACAAAATAATATTTATGCAATATAATCACGGACTCTTGATTCTTTATTCGTTTGCAATATAAACCAAAATACATTAACCATATAATACAAACCAAAATATTTAATTTGCTGTATTAAATATTTATGCCGTCTCATCAAGGATCCAAAGATTGCGTTGTACTAAATATTTTTGCAGATTTCTTTCTGCTATTCAGTTGTACTGAATGATGTTTTACTGTATGTTTATATTAAAAAAATATGAGTTAGAAAACATTGGTTTTATTTTGTTTAGACAGACTCTCTGTTTTTATCTGTTTAGTGTTATTATTAAAGAAAACAGCGCAAACAACAGCACTAGGGCTTTAAAAAAAATTATTTCGACAATACTTACAGTTGTTAGAGTTTAAGACATCAAGATTTAAATATAGAAATAACTAAAACAAATAGAGCAAAACACATTGGTTTTATTTTGTTTAGACTTTTGTTTAAAATATGTTTCATTCATCATTTGCCATTATCCATGACTTTATGGGTTTTGACACGTTTTATTTTTATGAAATTTGATTTAGTTAAATGAGAAAATAACCATGGGAGTTTCAAACCCCGCATCCATTCATGTTTCTGGGTGATTGTAATGTTTAATACCCCTACAGTATTCACTTATGCGGTTTGGCTCGCTGTGAGATGCGGTGTGTTATACCCCTATCTCACCTGCGCGGTCTCGCGCTGTGACCGTAGGCTTGATCATGATTCACCTCGAGTCTTTGCGCTGTGATTATGTTTCCGCGTGAAAAATTCAACGTTTAATTTTTTGCTGGTCGGAAGCTTGCAGAACTTCGCGGAACGTTAAAGGAACGTGGTGGGCAATCGCGGCAGCTCACGGAGATGAGTCAGGCCACACAGGTGAGAGAGGGGTATTAGGCACCGTGATTTGCCTCGAGTGACCGGCGCCCGACGGTCCGCGAAGATCTTCCGCATGTTAAACATGTTTATTTTTTTGCGTAGTAAGATGGAAACGTAATAACAGCACCAAAATTCGCGCCGAATCATAATGAACCGCACTTACGGCCCCGCGTGTGAGATAGAGGTATTAAACCTCCACTCTGTCATCTCATCGTATTCATTCCATAAGTGCGCTATACAACCAGTGTTTAAGTGTGTACAAACAACAGCACAATGCATGTGTGAATGGCTGAAACGTTAAGTCAGATGAACGCGCGCGCCGATATGAGAGATTAGATCTTTCAGCACGCCGATGTCAGTCCCTATAGCAAGGAGCATTTACTTACATCTAAACTGAGTCATTTACATAAATCACTGATCACATTTAAACAATTTATTCATACAGATGTACATGTTTTATAGGTTTGTTACTGAAGAACTGTGGCAGCGGGCACAACTAAAAATAAACGCAGGATTATTATTTTTTTTATAGTTTTATATAAATAAAAAATGCTTTTATAAATGTGGGCTGTTATCTACAGTACTTCAGTACTTATATTTCACGTCTGTGAGGCGAGTATACACGGAGTTTGGGTTCATTTTCTGACGCGCTCAAGTTCACCGAAAACAATACAGAACCCCGTTTAGTGTAATTTATTTCATTTAATAAATCTACTACAAATTTAAAGAACACAAAATATAAGATGACAAGACCCTGGATTCGTTTTTCGTTTGCAGTATAAAACCAAAATACATCTTACTATTTTTGAGAGATTTGTTTTAAAAAAAAATCTAAAAAATAAATAAATAAAAATTCAGATATTTGTCTGTACAAAATAATATTTATGCAATATAATCACAGGCTCTTGATTCGTTATTCGTTTGCAATATAAACCAAAATACATTAACCATATAATATAAACCAAAATATAAACCAAAATATTTAATTTGCTGTATTAAATATTTATGCCGTCTCATCAAACTCGCAACTCACTCCGAAGAGCATCCTTCTCTGCCTTGCAAACTCCCAACTCACTTGAAATTTAATATCGTATATAATATTTAATATTGGCATAATATCCCTGCCCCAATTCTAACAGCTGTACAGTATGAATTGAAATAAGTCAGATGAACGCGCGCGCCGATATGAGAGATTAGATCTTTCAGCACGCCGATGTCAGTCACTAGCAAGGAGCATTTACTGATCACATTTAAACAATTTATTCATACAGATGTACATGTTTTATAGGTTTGTTACTGAAGAACTATGGCAGCGGGCACACCTAAAAATAAACGCAGGATTATTTTTTTATATAGTTTTATATAAATAAAAAATGCTTTTATAAATGTGGGCTACTGTTATCTACTTCAAATATTTGTTAAACAGGCTGGAAACTCACTCTGACCATTTTAATAATTCATTGATAAGACCGATTCCTTTGGTTACGGCTGTGCTGATCATGTCATCTCGTCGTCAGTGAGCGCGCCTATACAGTAATTCACTTCTCATACGAATTACATAATCTAATATATTTTTTTCATTAGTTTATATTAAAGCAGATATTTCTCTTTCTATAAGTATATATTTTTCACGTCTGTGCGGCGAGTATACACGGAGTTTGGGTTCATTTTCTGACGCGCTCAAGTTCACCAAAATCAATACAGAACCCCGTTTACTTTATTTATTTAATAAAATCATGAAGTTTTTTTGTCATTGTGTGTGCACCTAAATAAAAGTAGTCTTATAAAAGCTACAAATTTAAAGAACACAAAATATAAGATGACAAGACCCTACACGTGTAGCCTTTTTACTGTAATTAAACAGTTTACAATGTTTACGTTGCTTAAATTCGATCCTAAAAAACTGAATTTAATTTTAATTATAAATTTGTACTGTAATGTTACTACTGTGATTATGAATTCGTTTATTTACAATGTTTCACTTTATTTTATCTGCAACGACGTGCAGCTGTGGACGACCTGCGCCTCATTAAGCCTGGAGAGAACGAACTGATGCCTGAGGCGTCAGTCTATAGTTATATAGCGCCACTCAGCGGTAAAAGCCAGCAAACGCACAAACCCAAATGCTGACGCCATACACTGCGACGGTAGAAGTTGCATACTGCCTGTGCACCCACTGTACGGCATTTCTTGAGGAGTGGCTTTCGTCTTGCAACCCTCCCATACAAACCACATTTGTGGAGAATTTGTGATATTGTTGTCAAATGCAAACAGTGAACAATCTTTGTCATGAATTCCTGCCACTGCTTTAGAGCTGCTATTGGCCTCTTGTGTGTAATGAATCTAAAATATATGAAAGTCTAATGTTTATCAGTACATTACAGAAAATAATGAACTTCATCACAATATGCAAATTTTTTGAGAAGGACCTGTATATGTGTGACTTTCATATATGTGTATGCAAGTGTTTCATGTGTGTAGTTTGATTTAAGCCCTATACGGCGCCTCTGAATGAATGTATCATTTGTTCATTAGGTTTCAATTCCATTTTTGAGTGTGTATACTGTAAGTGATCAAGAAACCAATCCAGTGACAATGAGTGTGTCAAAAGAGAATTTTGATGGCTTTTTAAAAAAATACATTTACATTAAAATGTCAGTTGCACCACAGATCATCTTGTACATAAAGTGCCTGGAGGTTAAGACTTGCACAGTTCCACAGTGTGACGTGGTTGGACCAGCCAATGCTGAATGAATGTGTGTGTGTGTGTGTGTGTGTGTGCGCGTGTGTTAAACTGAAGCTAAAGTATAGGGTTTAGCTGCGGCAGGTAACAAGGCAAAATACATTTTCATAATTGTATATTTCTTGTGACATGTTAAAGATAAACATTACAATCTTTTACATTAAACTGTATTTCTAATGAGATAAAGAACACAAAACTGCGTTTCTTTCTCGTCAGAGTGAATGATAAATTCCCTGTTGTGTTGTGTAGCCGCACTGACAGGAGCTCTACTCTGCCCTGAGTGTTTGGGTTCAGAGTGTTTTTCCAAAAAACCTGAGGTTTACTGTTTCTGCTATTTTTGTGTTAGTGGAAAAGGTCATGTGATCTGATGAATCTAGACATAACTTTTCCAGAATGATACAGTAGGTGCGTCAGGGTAAGAAGGGAGACAGATGAAGTGATGCACATCATACCTAGTGTCTACCGTACACGCAGTATTATGATTTGGGGTTGCTTCTGTTGCTCAGGTCTAGGCTCAGCAGCATTATGTGTCCAAAATATTGGCACTGAATGACCAGATTTTTTCCATCAATTAATATTTTTCTGCCCTGATGGCACGGGTACATTCCATTATGATGATGCAAGGATTCATTGGATATTGTGTGTGAGCTGTTCACGGAGCATGAGGAATCAGTGTCCTTCATCCAGAAATCAGGCCTATATGGTAGAGTGACCAGAAGGAAGCCACTCCGTAGTAAAAGGCACATGGCAGACCGTCTGGAGTTTGCCAAAAGGCAAAACAGATCATGAGAAACAAAATTCTCAGGTCTGATGAGACTCTCTGGCCACTCTACCATATAGGCCTGATTGGTGGATTGCTGCAGAGATGGTTGTCCTTCTGGAAGGTTCTCCTCTCTCCACAGAGGACCTCTGGAGCTCTGACACAGTGACCATCGGGTTCTTGGTCACCTCCCTGACTAAGGCCCTTCTCCCCGATCACTCAGTTTAAATGGCCGACCATCTCTAGTAAGAGTCCTGGTGGTTTCGAACTTCTTCCACTTATGGATGATGGAGGCCACTGTGCTCATTGGGACCTTCAAAGCGGCAGAAATTTTTCTGTAACCTTCCCCAGATTTGCGCCTTCAGACAATCCTGTCTCGGAGGTCTACAGACAATTCCTTTGACTTCATGCTTGGTTTGTGCTCTGACATGAACTGTCGACTGTGGGACCTTATATAGACAGCTGTGTGCGTTTCCAAATCATGTCCAATCAGCTGAATTTACCACAAGTGGACTCCAATTAAGCTGCAGAAACATCTCAAGGATGACGAGGGGAAACAGGATGATCAGGGGAAACAGGATGCGCCTGAGCTCAATTTTGAGCTTCATGGCAAAGGCTGTGAATACTTATGTACATGTGCTTTCTCAATTTATTATTTTTTTAATACATTTGCAAAAATCTCAAGTAAACTTTTTTCATGTTGTCATTATGGGGTGTTGTGTGTAGAATTCTGAGGGACAAAATGAATTTAATCCATTTTAGAATAAGGCTGTGACATAAAATGTGGAAAAGATGATGCGCTGCGAATACTTTCCGGATGCACTATACAGTATGTGTGTGTGTGTGTTAATGGAGTTGTATACAGTTCTGTAATATTTTCCCTCGTATTAAAACTTATAACTAACAATTTTCTACAAAGTTAAATGGTTATTAACTACATTATTTAATATTAAATTGATAACTACATAATATAATAAAATAATGGAGTATAAATAAAATGTTTCCATGTTCAGGGAGCTGTAGATGGGGAATTCCAAGTGGCGAATAAAATTACGTCACGTTTTGAGCTTTTTGTAAAAGTAGTGTAAAGAATATTGGAATTGGAATCATAGCCGTTAGGGTGTTTTTGTCTGTTTGTTTGTTTGTTGGTGCTGATGGTGAAGTGAACTAAACGAACAAACTGAATATAATTTTTCTTAAAGAAATATAATTCTTCATCCAGTAGGTGGCGCTATAAAGTGCATTAATGTCAAAACGAGTTGAAGCCCTTAAAGCTTAAACCATTTTAGCCTTTATTTGTTTTGCTGTTTTTTTTTTCTTCTTTTTTTTAAACATATATAGGGCTCAGGATTGTGTAGTATAGAGAGTAATATTCTTTTTTTCCGCACAACCAAGGCAACATGATGAACTGAATTTTATTTCCTTTGAACCAACTATACAAACATTACATAAAAAAAAGAAGAAATGGGTCACACAGGCAAAGAAATAGCACAAATACACATGATCACATGTTTTAATGGTTGTTTGTGTGACAATTTTTGCAACGTCATTCTGATATTCCTGTAGTAGTAAAATATACATATTATAAAGGTAATGATAACTTTTGTTCTACCTGACATATCCGAAAACCCAAACACACAATTTAAAGTCTGAAGGCTCTCCGTTAAAACACACTGGAAAGGTTTACATATAAGCACAATGTTTTTTTTATCATCATTGGTCTATGCTGTGTTGCCAATTGTTGAACAGGTCAAAGACCCTGTTAATTTCATATTTCATTACATCCTGACTAATAGTATTTCACATATCTGACTGATAAACTTTTACTGATAAATATTGGTATTAAATTATTTTGTTGGGAACAGTGCTGATTACACAAAATACATTTTTGCTTGTCAAAACATTAGAAATTGTCAAACACTTTGGACCATCACTGGTATTAAATTATTTTTGAAAACAGACATTATTTTTGACAAAATTATATTTGACTACAGTCACTCTGGATACGGTCTGATGAACTTCATAAATGTAAATGTTTGTGGTGTGCATAAAGGTTCCATCTGCAATGTTGTTTTGAGGTCATTCATGCTATATTATCCCAACATCATTTTACTCTATTTTCCCATGTTATCCCAACATCACTCCCTATATTTCAGGACAGGTAGTTTAAAAAAAAAAAAAAAAAAAAAAAAAAAGAGGAGAGTCCTGGGAAATGGGACAAGTGGCAAGAGTAGCAGATCAGCTAAGAACTCTCCAGAAAAGAGTTGAAATAAATTTGAGGAAATTTCTCACAGAATTCCTTGTTTACATAGTAGATGAATGGAAGTGGTTATTGAGTGGTTAAGTGTAGAGCAAATTGAAGACTGTAAGTTCAAACATGTGATTGTGCAAATCAAGTGTGATTTTGTGATTGCAGGTCTGCATTTATTCCTGGAGCACAGTCCTTTAAGAAAACACACCACAGACCTGTGAAAATGAGTTCCCCTAATGAAGATGAGAGGTAAGACAAGTAATGTATCTTAACCAACTTAATAGGTGTATAACAGTGTTTTTGCTCCTGGATCATCCATTGTGGCAGTGGTGCTGTTTTACACAAAGTGTGTACATGAGCTCAGTTCTCCCTCTATAGTTTCTTTTCTTTTTTTCTTGAGGTACTGATACTGGCACTGACACAGTTACCAAGTGCTCCTTCACCTGATTAACAGTTTCCACTATACTGCTGCAGGAAATATTAAAATAATTGACTTTTTGTTTTCTTTTTACTTAATACGTAGAAGATTAAAGGAAAATTTTATCCAAAAAAAATGTTTGTGATTTTTGTCCTTTAAATAAATAAATAAATAAAATAAATAAACAGAATCATTGTAGCTAACTGCAAACTGGTTTGTGTTTAGTCTTATTGATCTAAAGCACTCAGTCACCTGAACCCAGCTTAGTGTTTATGAAGAGTGACAAATCAATGGTTATACCAATACTGTTTCAACAGTCAGAGAAAGAAAGGTAAGGAATATCTAATGAATAATTATATTTGTATTTAAATTTAGCCACTAACAGGTTCATATAGTAACATATGTTTAAACAGATTTTAAAAAAAGAAATAAGAAAGAACAGCTACTTTAGTCTATAAAAAAGTCGGGCAAGATTAAGAAAAAAGGAGCATTGGGACGCAACTTGAATTGACAAATTTATGAACGTGAATGTTGCTTATTTCATAGAACAATCAGTTTCATGGTTGTAACTATAACTATCACACCACTGACAATGGGTTTTATTTCATATTAAACATTAGCTTAATATTGTCTTAAAGGGCACCTACAGTGCTACATGGACTTTTTCAAGCTGTTTGGACTGCATTGTGTGTTAGGAGAGGGTGTACACAACCACTCTACAGTGATAAAGAGCCGCCCAGCGATTTTCTTTTAATTTAATAATATAAGATGCCCCTTCTGAAATCAGCCCGTTTTCAAAAGCCTGTCGGTGTGAACTCACACCGACAGAGGCCGCTCCTACTACAGTTGATTGACACTGGTGTATTAGCAAAGACCCGCCCCGAGTGAAAAAAAGAGCCGTCGGCCATTGTTATTCTATGCGGGAGCAAAATGGCACCTACATGAGTGTGGTGTGCTGTTTGTTGCAGCAGCCTTGCAGTAGTGTGGTGGTCTAGTGGTTAGGATTTGGTGTTTTCACGTGGGAGACCCGGGTTCGGTTCCTGCTTAAGGTACATGCTTTTTTTGCACTACATATTTATAAAGTTTTTCTAATGTTCGTTTAGTAACGAGGCGAGTGCGCTATGCTTCGATAAGCTTTTCTGACATAAGGAGAGACTCAGTCACACACACACACACACAATGCTTCGCGTGTATGTTGTCCTATTCCCGACATCTATATGCCTCATTCACACACACAGACACACACACACACACGTTGTTTGTCAGAAAGGTCTCTGTTTATTAACAGCAAAAGATCGGTATAAATATGTTTGACTAAACGCCTGTGCTATAGACATATGTTACTACAAATGAACCATTGTAAATGTCCTGGTGAGATCCCGAAAAAAAAAACAATGCTTCGCGTGTATAAGGTCGCGGGTTGAATAGCCGGCATTTCAGCAGTGGTAACCGTTAATCCTTCGTGGTGTAGTGGCTAGGATGCCGCGCTCTAATGCGGTAGCCCCGGGTTCGATTCCCCCTCAAGGCACATGCTTTTTGCACTACATATTTATAAAGTTTTTCTAAAAGTTCGTTTAGTAACGAGGCGAGTGCGCTATGCTTCGGTAAGCTTTTCTGACATAAGGAGAGACTCACACACACACACAATGCTTCGCGTGTATGATGTCCTATTCCCGGCATCTATATGACAGTCAGACACACACACACACACACACACACACACGTTGTCTGTCAGAAAGGTCTCTGTTTATTAACAGGAAAAGATCGGTATAAATATGTTTGACTAAACGCCTGTGCTATAGACATATGTTACTACAAATTAACCATTGTAAATGTCCTGGTGAGAACCCGAAAAAACAATGCTCCGCGTGTATAAGGTCGCGGGTTGAATAGCCGGCATTTCCAAGCGGCAGCCATTAATCCTCCGTGGTCTAGTGGGTAGGAAACGGCGCTCTCAGCGCAGAAACTCGAGTTCGATTCCCGGTCTGGGAAGTCAAAAAAGTTTTACAACCAGATTCACATGTAAAATTTTATATACATATATAACTATATATATATATATATATATATAAAAATATGAGTGCATAATAAAAATCTTACAAAATATATATATATATATATATAATAAAAATAATAATAATAATAATATTTATATATCCCCTATATTTTGTAAGATTTTTATTATGCCCTCATTTGTACATTGTATATTTGTACAACTATTTTACTAGTTAAATTTATTTTCTTTAGTATTTCTTTTTATTGATATTTATTCCTTACTCATTTATTTAATTTTTAAGGTCACTGGCTGTCGTATAAGCATTTCACTGCATATCATACTGTGTATGACTGTGTATGTGACAAATAAAATTAGAATTTGAATCAAAGGAGAGGAAGAGAGACAGAGAGAGAGAGAGGGAGAGAGAGAGACAGAGTATGGGAAGGTGAGCATGAATGAACAGATGCAAGAGGAGACAGGAAGATAAGCAGCAGGGAGGATTTAACACGTTAATATCAGATCTATGAGGAAGAGAGAAAGAGAGTAGAAATAACTCCTTTATATATAAAATAATTCTAACATCATGTAAAATTATTTTTAACTGTTTTTTAAATATTTTTAACTGTTGTCAAAGCTATACCCCACTTGTATTGTGAAGACACGCCCCACAGACCTGGGGGGCGGGTTCAGTAGAGGTCATTAACATTTAAAGGAGCATGTACTGAAACAGGTTGCTGAGAACAGAGCTACTTTTTACCAGGTAAAAGTAATGTTTTTTTTACACAACAATTGAGATTTTTTAATTAAAGTATATTACAAACTTTTCATTAGGACCCTAAAGAATCATATTAACCTATGCAAAAATTGAGACTGTATGTCCACTTTAAGACACAAGCATGGCATATCATATTTGTCTATGGTGCTGGATGCTGCTTCCCAGGGCCAGGTACATATTTGTATAATTGAGTTTAGGAGTTTAGTTATTGAGGCCATTGATTCTGCAAATTAATGATTTTTTTTTTATTACTACTGGATTAGCATACGTCTCCTAAAGTACACTGGCAGCCCAGAAAAAAAAGTTTATGTTTCGAAATTGCCAAAACATTGTCCTGTGTCAAGCAAAGGAAACAACTTAAGAAATCTTTTAATTATGGAATTTGGTTAAAATAATAAAAAATACTCAAACCCTGGAAGAATGGTGCTCAAGCATCAACTTCACAAAAGAAATGTGGTTGCGGAAACAAAAAAACTGATCAAAGATCACTTGAACGCTTGGTGGAGTGGCATGGTTAAAAATGGCCTGTAACAATTATGCTTATGCTTATGAGAGAAATGGGAAGGATGTGGAAAAAAAAAAAAAAAAAACTCCATAGATGTGATAACCTGGAAATGCTCTTACATTCAATCTCTTTGCCTCGCCAACCTGTACAGATCCACCTCTCCCTCCTTACTGTCCAATCTAGCATACAAGTCCTTATATGCTCTTTGTTTATTTTTTAAGGTCACTGGCAGTCGTGTAAGCATTTCACTGCATATTGTACTGTGTACGACTTTGTATGTGACAAATAAAAATTTAATTTTAAATTCTGGTATATTATATGTGGAATTATCTCAGGAAAAAAAGTGTTTTGTTGTCCAAATGAGCACTACCAAATTCATAAAAAGAAAGTGGAGACTCCTTTAGGAGACTGAGATTTTAGATCCTGTAATAGTTTATCAAAGTACAATTCAACCAAACCTTTGTTCCACAGAGTGATGTTCACCTCCTGATATCATTCAGACACCTGAAGCATTTACATACCAGCCAAAACTAATTTTATTACAAGCCCAGGCAAATCTAATTGACTACATAAAATTAGTATGTCACTAACAAAAATAACAGTTTTCTAGTGAAGGAAATGAAGACAAGAGTAAAATGATGTTTCCTACCAGAAGTGAAATTTCCCCAGGATCTTCTCCCTCTTCTCCTTTCCTCGAGTCTGCTCTGAGGTGATAAGAGGAACACTGAAGAGCAACACAGTCCTCCTTTTGATCTTCTCTCTCGTCTATGGGCTGACGGTCGACTACAGAAACAAACACAGGAAGTTTACAGCGGAATCATTCATCAGCTTCTCACATTGTGTAGCGTTACACATTAAGACATCAACTTGTACTTAGTATATGGCAGGGGTGATAGCGTTCCGGCACCACGCGGGATTTCCGGCATACTGTGGCTGCGGGGGGGAAAAAGAAAAAGAAAAAAAAAAATCAGGATCACGAATATTGATCTGTCATTTCACTAGATCTGAGATGCGCAGGTGATAGCCACAAAACCAGCCAATCAGAGACATCCACACACTACTGCTGATTGGCTGTTCCTTCTCCATCACCAGCGCATCTCAAATCTAGAGAAATGACAACAATATCCATGATCAGTGAGTATACGTTGTGTGCTCCTTAGACTGACATACTCTACACTCTAAAAACTAATTCAGAGGACCTTTTACCACTACTTGATTTAATGCATGGATGCAAGTTAAAAATTGTAATTAATTGATTTAGATTAACCTTCTAAGTTGCGAAAATAATTTTTATAAGTTGTGATCAAATAATAATGTTGGTAATTAAATCAACTTAATTTTGCATGTAATTTAAACTCAAATTTAAATGGTAATGGGGTGAAAACCAAATTTAAGTTCTCTTAACTTAAAAAAATTGGCATGATAACTAGGAAAAAATAAAGGAAAATAGTGGAAAATAGGAAAGTACCTATTCTAATTCATGCTTTTCTTTATTGATAATGAAGAGCGTACGCTCAAAACTAAATCACACACAAATAAATGGATCATTAATACAAGTAAATTGAATTGAAACCTGCGCGACCCACTGGGCAGCGCAGCGCGACGCTGATATAAATAGACCGCGGCGACCATCAAATTACATTATACCCCGCTGGGATGCGCACGTACAAACCAGGCATGGCAAGGCGGAAACAATATTAAACAGTCCTGACATTTTAAATAAAAAAAAAAACAGTGAGTCGCGCAGGTCTGTGATTTGAGCAGCGCTGTGCGATCCACCGGACTGCGCAAATAAACCAGATCAACTCTGCACTATCCAGATAGTCGCGCTGCGCAGATACAAATACAGCGCAGATATTTGGTTCAATCGGGTGCCTCGGTTTCGTCCCACTTTTGACGTGTTTGGCTTCACATACACTTCGACAATGGAAGAAGACGATGCAGCAGCAGTGAGTTTACTTACCTGTGACGAAACCAACAACGAGGAGATTGTAAAGAAAAAGGTGCATCGTCTGTGGTGTGGAATTGGTTTGGGTATAAGAAAAGTGATACGAATGAGATGAACGTGAGTTGCAAGGTACGCAAGTGCACTGTTTTAACAAGTGGTGGAAACACGTCAAACCTTTTCTATCATCTGAAATCCAAGAATCCAAACGAATATGGTAAAAAAGTAATAAAATGTGGCAAACCTCAGCAAATCACAGTTTATATAAAATGACATTATGTAAAACAGTTTCTTTGTGTTTGAATTTTTGTTTATGTACTTTCAGATACAAATTGCTATATTGTGATATATATCGTTATTGAGGTAGAAAATTGCTTCTCTTGTGATAGAAGATTTTGGTTATATCGCCCACCCCTGATGAAGCCTATCTTGAGCTTGGGTTCATGGTGGGGATGGTGGGGGCAGAAGAGAGACCCGTGTGTGTTTTGTGTCTTATACCGCTGGCAGCAGACCACATGAGACCCAACAAATTAGGAAGACACTTAGAGACAACACACCCCAGTCATGTTAATTAGCCACTCGACTTTTTTTGAAAGAAAGCTGGCAGAATACAGACAGCAGGAGAATCGCATGGTAAAATCTGAATCAGTGGACAGCAAAGCAGAAATGGCTTCATTCAAAGTTGCATACAGAATTGGCCAGTGCAAAAAAAAACTACAAACGATTGCTGAGCAGCTAATAAACATGGGGTCAATTATGCAAAGATAAGTGACAACGTAAGCCTTTTATAACAATTACACGTGTTTTTATCTATTTTGAACTTGGTATTGTTTGATCTTATTGGTTTAGAAATTGATATTTCAATAAACAGTAAACTTGGCCGATTTCATTATTATTTTGTTGACAAGTGGGGCTTGAAAATTCGCTCAGCCCCTTAAGTGGGGAATGACAGAAAAAGTTTGAGAACCACTGTTCTACCCCTACCTACTGAGAACGTAGCACTGGGCTGCAGCAGCGGACTAAAATTATCCTGACTAATAGTGTCCTCAAACATGACTTAATTACAGTAGAGATCACAGAGAAACGCAATAACTATCTAAAAAGACAAGAAAAAAAGAATAATAAAAAAATTAACTCACAAACTTACATAGATAAATGTATATGCACTTGCAGAAACAACCATGTACTAGCACTCTTACAAAATAATCACAAGTTCAGTATAACGCTGTAGAGGAGGAAAAAGAAAAAAAAGTTCCACACGTGACCATCAGTAAAACAGCAGCGCGAGCACAGTACAAAAACGGTTTAAAGAAATCAATAATGCGCGTGCAGCAGCGCGAGAACAGTTAAACTCAGTCACGTTAAATGTGCTGCTAACAGTTCAACGCCTTTCAAAGATAAATAAGATGCCGAATAATCGTTGCTAAAAGCCGAAACAGTTTTCCACCATACCTCACCAAGTGCAAGTGTTCGAGTGAAACCATCCAACGATGAGCAACGGACCAGATGAAATCAGGAGACGGAGACCAAAACACGAGGCGGCTTCTGCGATTGGTCAAACACTCCTCCGCAGCGCATGCGCAGTTTGTCCGAAGCAGCACTCCCGGTGAGCGGCCGAGCAGCCGATCACGTAAAATCCAAAGGGTTGACGGCACAACGTGTAACCGGTGACTCCAGTTAAACTTTCCTCTGCGTTGTGTTAATCAGACACGGGACACAGGTGGCGGTTCACTGGAAGCATTTAATTTCTCCTCTCTGACACATAAAGGAACAAACACAGCCTGAGGGAGAATTGCCCTTGTTTTCTATCAAATAAAATGTCATGTACATCATGTGCTTCATTTCCACATGTTTAAGCCAAAATTACTAATATAACTCAAAAAAATGAAAAATGCCATAAAATAATCATGCAAATACATCAAATAACATTATACACACAAATTGGAGTGGAGATATAGAAATAAAATGATTAATAAAAATAAAGATTAAATTAGATTAAAAGGAGTCAGAAATAACAAACCTCTTCCATACAGTTCCATCAGGAAAAGGGAAGAGGAGGGGACAAAACAGGAAATTGTGCTGGCTTTAGGTGACATCACAGGATTTAAAGGGGCGAGGACTCATCTCAGGCACTTATATCAGGTATATGAAATGAACAATTTGGTGTAAATTCTAACAATTTAACAGATTAATTTCTATGCCTGTTACATGAGCAGCACTGCTTTAAGGGAACTTCCCTGGACAAAATTCATCCAAACAAAACTCCATGTGACGATGTTAACACGTACATCTTTTACTCAATGCGTTACCCTGGTAACATAAACACCTTGGATACCTGTTGCTGTTACTATGGCCATTACACATCTCTGAAATAAAATATTGAAAAATACATTGAAACAAAAACCGGTACATTATAAAATGTATATTATTGCAATGAACTATATAACTTATAAATAAATGTTGTCTTTCCTTAAACAATGTTATAATATTATGCAGACTAATAGCTTAGATCTCTTACAAATCATGATATAAAATAGTAATATTATGCCATCTCTGATAAATTTAATGATACATGAAATTAATGCCAGGTCTTCTGCAAGATTATTTCTAACTACAAAGCTAGCAAGCTTTTGACACAAGGCTGAATCCCAAATCCCTCTTTAACCCCTGATCAAGGGCACTACTTTGTGTGTAGAACAAGGGTTTGTACCCCTGTACATTGTACATACACTGTAAAAAAATTGCTGATAAAAAACCGCCACAATCTGACAGTAATGTACTATTTTTCATTAAAGCAGTAATGTGCTGTAGAAAGCAATGTATTCTGGGAAATAGTTTGCACTTTTTAACAGTAGTCTTCTGTATTTATTTAATACGGTTATCTTCTGTATTTTGCAATGCATTGTGGTCTAGTCCTATTTGCTAATGTTTTAAATAACGATACATTTCAGTATTTGTTTGGAAACTGATTGGAGTGTATAAGTGCAAAGCTGATCAAATCTCATTACTGTTCTATCGAAGTCATATGTTTTGTGCAGCAGCAGCAATTTACAAGATAATTTCCAGTCAAGTATATAGGAACTTGCTGCAAACGTCATTATGTATTTATAAAGCTGTTATTCTGAAGAGGCCGCACGAGGAAGTCCTTCATCTTCAACTCTGTGATTATTGGCATCTGCACCAACAAACTGAACTGAACCTTTTCTTTATTTTCTTAACAGTATTTTATTTATAAAGGTTGTACTACCAGAAGCAATGCATGAAGTTTATCCTTAGTTTTTATCCTTGTTACTTGTACTGTACTGTTTTGATGAAATCCTGCCTTGTGCTGAAAACTGTGGTGTCAATATGTGGTGGTTAGTGTTGATATTGTGTTGGGACACAACAAATAAATCACTGTATAGCAATGCAAATGGTTTTCCATGGGCTCCTGTGGTGCCATAAAATGTCAGTAATATTAGGAAACCCGCTGGATCCGGCTGGGTATAGAGTCAGAAACAT
This sequence comes from Channallabes apus, assembly GCA_030522415.1. NCBI lineage: Eukaryota > Metazoa > Chordata > Actinopteri > Siluriformes > Clariidae > Channallabes > Channallabes apus. Next base: position 49,186,739 of record CM060110.1, on the reverse strand, counting down.
GTCTGCAGTACTCTGGTGTCTGCTTGATCACTTCCTGAAGATCATGTACAGAAGACGGTTTCCTCACTGCTCCTGCCTTCTTCACTGTTCTTCTGTACAACAGTGTTCTATTGGGTTTAGGTCTGGAGATGACCCAGGCCATGGCTCAGGACGCTGAACACCGTTATTACAGAGACAGTTTTCACTAGTTATTCAGATCATTTGTGTTAATTAAGTCTTCTGGCAGATCGACTTAATCTAATTACTGTGTCAGGAATAACCTCTAGAGGGCGCCGTGTGCACATGGACTCTTGTAGTTTACTGTATGTGGACTTTGGCTGGGACTTAATTTCCCAGGATGCACCTGTGTCACATGGGTTTCCTTGTGATCACCTGTGTGTTGTTTAGCCATAGGTGTATAAATAGACTTTGGGGTTGTGTTTAGGTTGTCGTGCGTCTGTTGTGTATCGTCTGTCTACTGGCTTGGTGTCTGTGCTTGTACTCGTTTTTGCTCCTGTCTAGTTTCCTGTTTTGTTGGTTTGTGTTTGTGTGTTTCATTATCAAAGTCTTCACTCCACACCAATGCCCCGCCTACAATCCCTCTATCCTGACATAGAGTCATTACCTGTCTGGGCGAGAGAGAGAGAGAGAGAGAGAGAGAGAGGAGGAGACTAGTTCAAAGTGAAAGTGAAAGTCTGAAGGTCGTTTTTGTGGCGAGAAAAACATGAAGTTATTTGCTGAGAAAAATAAGAGTGAGTACATGAACATAAATCTGTAATGTGTGAGTGTTAGGATTATTTACTGAATGAAGATAAATTCTGTCTAAACATTACACACTTTACTATAAACAATGTGGATAACACAGTGTTAATGCAGTAACTAAACCTGAGGGAAATAAACAGGTGTGTGTGTGTGTGTGTGTGTGTGTCCTGTGGTGTTTCTTACTGATGTCTTAAGTTTATAGTTATTATTTGTTAAAGTGAGGATTAATAATTAATTAATATTAATTCTAACAATCCATGACATTTTTCTTCTTTTCACAAACAAAATAATCAGCAATAAACCCATAAACACAATGCCACTTCCTGATTCAATAGCACACACACACACACACACACACACACACAGAGTGCCATTTTAGAGTGAAATGCAGAAATGTCAGATCAGACGTCCTCATAATGATTTTTTAATGTTTCTGTTTTGACTGATAAACCTTCATGTGATAGAAACACGATGCTTTCATTTCCTTAAGAAGTTCTGTGGAGTAAATGTGACTCCCCACACGGAAAGAACCTATATAAACATATATGTTTTAATATAGGTTTTGATATAGGTTTTTAATATATGTGACATATATAAAATTGGCCGTTTTCCTATATTATATGTACATATATGCGTGCATATATGCGTACATATATGTACCTATATAGTAATATGTGACATATATAAAATTAGCCGTTTTCCTATATTATATGTGCATATATGCGTGCATATATGAACCTATATAGTAATACAGTATATGTGACATATAAAATTGGCCGTTATTGTATATTATATGTACATATATGCACATATATAGGTACATATATGCATGTATATATATGTGTGCATATATGCACCTATATGTTTACCTAGATTAGTAAAAAAATCCATAGCTGCTAGACAACATAAATAAAAGCCCAAAATGTAGAAATTAATTTTTTATTTTCTTAAGAACAATCAACTAGTAAAAGAACAAAAACATGACAAAAAACTGAACAGGAAGAAAAAAATATATTTTGTGGATCTTCCCAGCTCCGTGAGCTTTGAATTGATAGATGTGCCTATCTGCCCTCGGGTGGCTGCCGGCCACTTCTTCAATGTAGCATATAGAGAAGACAAAAATAATAAGACAGTATAATAATAATAAATTATTATTTATTAAAACTTCAGACGACAACAATTAGTGCCACGAGGTTATTTGCAACACTATATGTTCTACAAAATAGAGGACTAAACACCCTACAGCGCAATACCCCAGAAATGTGGCTTTGGAAGAGGAAAGGTAGGATTAAGAAGTGAGCAAGCGATGAATTAGTATTATAGGTACCAAGCAGATACAGTAACAATAATGGGTGCCCTACCTTATGCAGTCTCCATTGATGCCTAATAAACATTGATACAAGTAGACTATGGTTAAAGTGGTGAACTTATAAAGTCTGAAATATTTTTTTTCCCTTCTCAACGCATTATGCATTTACTCACCAATAATGGCTACCTTTTTAATTTGGTCAAGTCTCCAAGTTGAAGGAGCCCAGCAGCAGATTCCGTACCATGGCAGTAGCAGAGGTGGCAAGGCGGGCTGCTCTCCACGCTTCTGCCTGGCAAAACACCCCAGAGCCCTTTATAACTTCAATCTGAAAAATTATTTCACATCACAATATTAATTTATTGGCAACTTTTAGAAACTTTTCATGTTTCATACTGATTCTCATGTTTAGCTTCCCAATAGTTAATAGGATTTTATGTATAAATGCAGATTAATGATAAAGATACATGCAGGGTAAAACTGCAACAGGAACAGTACAAAATAAAAACTGAAAAAAGACGGACATTCAGAGTAAAACAAAAAACTGTACAAAACATATATGCAGGGTAAGCATTGGTGGGAGCAATGTCCAAGCAGTGTAGAGAAATATTTCTGTACGACTTCATTGTTTTGTGCTGTGTAGTATAGTATTGTAATAGCTGATCAGAGGGATCAACTCCCCATGTGCTGGTTGTACGCAGTCACAGGAAATGTCTTTGTAGTCCATGTACCTTGTAATTTCACCCTCATCTTCACCGCGTCTACTGTATAAGCAGAATGGATGGTACAACATGTAGATACTTCTCGTGTGTCCATCCACTTCACAAATACAAGAGGTCCATCTGAACGGAGCTTGCGTGTCCTGATGTGAGGGGCTGGTGAAGGCAAGGGTGATGCAGACACATTCCTAAAAACAAATAAATAAAAAAATGTTAGCCTATACTGTTCAGAGTAAATGGATGTGCAATTAATATGGATGCACAATATATACAGTACAGAGATGACCAAAAAATTTATCCACACTTCAACATGAAAAATATACACTTCTCTTCTGTAGGTCACATGACAGCATCAATGATGGTGATAGATAATACTACACACTGCTGCCATAATTCAATTTGAGTTTTAAAAAAGGCCATAGATAACAATTGTGAAAGTGTGTATACATTTTTGTGCCCCTCTGTATTTTTGATGGGCAATAGGCTGGGCAAATATCTGTTGATGGACAACAGACCATGTAGTGGATCTCAAACATTTACAACTGAGACATTAGCAAACACCATCCATTGGACATTACACACATATTGAACACATTCTAAACAATTACATCTTATCAGGCATTTGTAAATACACGCTAAACAAAAGGGATTATATACATTTACACCAAAGAAATATTCATAAGCATCACTTAGCTACATAAGGCAGTATTTTAGCCACCTGGAACTAGCTTGTTTGTGCTAAATAACATTACTGATAGCAGTGTTATAAGCTAACCAAAATGGAGCCAAATACATATTAGCAACCATAATCTAAAGCTATCCAAAACAAGGTGAATATAAACATCTGTAAACTCCATAAGGCATTAGCTTAGCCACCGGGAAATATCATGTTTGTGCTACATGAGGCAGCATGTTAGCATGATTTACCTAAACTATATAAATGGCATTGAAAGCCAATGTGTCACACAAGCTGACAAGAGCTAGCTGTAGTCAGGAAAATATTTACTAATATTAGTTTAATATTATCAGAATAAGAGTTATATAAGACTTAATAACTTACCCAGTGTAGCATGGGTCTATTCTCTGTTCAAAATGCTCCTGTTCGTCGTCGGAGTCACACAGTCTTCTTCTGAGGTAAATGTAAACTCCTCCCACTTTCCAGGAGTTTCCTTGGATGTGTAAGCGCGTGCCATCTTCTAAAACGTGCAGAAAACTCACTGAATCTGAGTGTTTTCAAACCTGTCTCTCTCTGCGTGTGTGTGTGTGTGTGTGTGTGTTGATCAGGCCGGTGTCCGGGGGCGTGGCCTAGTATGTAAATTACCCTGACTGATTTCCGTGTGATTGGCGTGTGGGCGTGTCCTGCCTCGGGTCATTAGCATATAAGTGTGACAGAAATTCTGTGCCTCTCCTTGGTTTCATACGGATTACATAAACTGAGAATATTTGTTTTCAATGTGACTTGCATCATTTAAAAGTAGACACTTTAAGATATATAGATATATTTCTCATTTCTCATTTCAGTTAATTTTAGTGACGTGTTTCAAAAAGGTTTTCACGGAGACTGAGGTTTCATATATGTGCATATATCCTCATATACTGTATGTGGGCAATTAGGATACCAATTTAATGTGTTTGCACATAAGTTCTTTGCATTTTTTTAAAGTTAGTTCTTAGTTATTGCCTTGATAATAGAAAATATAAGCTAGGCATCATGTATGACAGTTGCCAAAGTGAGATATGAGCTAAAATGACCAGATCCTGCCATAGGAGACATATCTTGTATGTACATATACAGTAGGGCTTATATGTGGATATAAAGAAGCAATACAGGAGACCTATATGGCCTGTACATGCACATATATGCACCTCAATGTTGCATATATACGCATATATGCAATCATATATATGCATATATACTGCATATAGGTTTCATATATGCGCATATATCCTCATATTTACATTTACATTTAGGCATTTGGCAGACGCTCTTATCCAGAGCGACTTACATTTTTATCTCATTATACATCTGAGCAGTTGAGGGTTAAGGGCCTTGCTCAAGGGCCCAACAGTGGCAACTTGGTGGTTGTGGGGTTTGAACCTGGGATCTTCCGAACCATAGTCCAATGCCTTAACCACTGAGCTACCCCTGGCCCCATATAGGTGCGGTTATATGCGCATATATACTGCATATAGGTTTCATATATGCGCATATGTCCTCATATAGGTTCTTTCCATGTGGGTCTTTCTGAAGTGTTTTATTCTCATGCAGTTTGTATCTTAAGGATATAATTTTTATTTACTCATTAACAAAGAATCTTGATCTTTATATTTAACATTGTCATGAATGTGGTGTTACGGGCTGTTGGTGTAGCCGTAGGCTTACGAAAGCAATCATAAACGCAGAGGGTTTGGTTTCCAACAAAGAAGTCTTTTATTGACACACAAACTAATCAAATGAAAACTAAACAAAACACTGGCTCTGGAAACGGGATACATTCAAGGGTTCTAACAAAACAAAACATACACAAGGGTTCTAGAACACGTAACCCACTGCGCAATGTGACGTCGTAGTGACGTCTTTTTCATGTCATTTTGGACGTCCAATTTCCGTCCATTGATGGGGTTGTTTTGTAACACCCGGCGACGTCTTTTTTCGATGTCTACCGCACGTCTAACGTTAACTCCACCAAATTGCTTCAACGACTGACCGCGCTGTAGCTTGCCCCGGCGCTTGCGCAGCGTCACTGTTGAGCTCCGCCCCGTGATCCGATGCCGGGATCTTGAACCCGCCGCTCCGCTTTGATCACGCTGCGTCGCTCGCTATCGTGGAGATATGAGTTGGATTGACTGCTTCCCAATGTAAATGGCTGGGAGTACTTTATTCACTACAGTACAGTACGCACGGGAAACACATGAACTCGAGAACCAAACCCAATTCAGCCTTAGCATGAACCGGAACACATTCAGCAGGTCGCTACGACGTCACTTTGCGCAGTGGGTAGACTCTCTGACAAACTGGACCAGCAGGCTCTAATACCTGAGACACATAACAGCACACAACGATAACTGAACATACTGAACAACTGACATAACTGAAACATAGGACTCCAGCTCTTTAAGGCGGTCTTAGACTTGGTATACCTCCATGAGGGCAAAATACTCAACCGCCCTTCTATGAGCGGCACACCAACACACAAGTGTGTCCGCACGTGCTCTTATGAGCCACACTCGCGCACTTGCTCTTATGAGCGTAACACACATACTCATCCACTCGTTCACTCACGCGCTCGTAGAGTTTACCCCAGTCTAGAGCTTTGGTCCATCACGGGAAATACGCACAGACGAGACTACTAGGAGAGATTAGAAACAAAAGGACAATAAGCACATATTTCAAACTCACATAAACACAAGGTAAAACCAAGGAGACACCGAATCACATTTAACCACAGAAAATAAGCCTACAGAGCCAGTATTAACATAAACAAATCTCAACCAAAACAAAGCAAAAGCCCACTAGACAATCTTGACCTAGACAAATGCTCGACCCAGTTTCCCAGAGCTAACAGCTTCTTATAGGATCACTAATGAGCCACCTCGGCACAGTTGAAACTTCATCACCTGACCGAGGTGCCTTCTGGGAAACTGGGTCTTCCAACAAAAACTACAAAACACGGCCACAGTGCCCTCTAGGGGCAGTCCCTTACAAACATTATATAAAATATCTCTTTACAAATGCTTAGTTTATTGAAACTTCCATATCATTTGAGCTCCATCAGGCTGTTGGAGAGAGTGAACATCGGGATTTACATGATACTTTGAAGGAATTGGATGTTTATATCAGTAATTTCCTAATCTCTGATTTTTTACTCACCAGGATTAACCTAAATTTATGCTATAAGAAGTTTGACTTTCTAAAATAATGTCAGCGGAGTGTGAGAAAATGACGTGTGAAAAGAGTCTAGAAGAGGAGCTGGGAGAGATGAAAAGGTAAGTAGTTTAGATTAGCAATTTAGGAAAAAAAGGGGAAAAAAACACCTGGTAAGAAATTCTGTGTGACCAGAACCAGGACCAGTTACCATGATTTACATCAACATCAGATGCAGAATGTATGTTAAATTTAGAGACTTTAGAAGATAAACATGCTAAGACATTTCTCTTTACTCTTTAGTGGAACTGAGATAAGGCCGAGGTTTCCTGTATCCAGCTGTGTGTCCTTTAAGAGTGACAGGTCAATGCCACGCCCACTCGACTTTAAAGAGGGAACAGTCGCTCATGAAAGGTAGTTTTTTCATTGATTGAAAAATTTTATGTAAATTTGTTCATTGATTGTCTAATGTCAAATAAAATGGACTCCTGAAAGTTCAATTTTATATTAAATTTAAAATATCATCATCATCATCATGATTAGCAGCAGTGATTTAGTTTGTTTGTTATAATACGCTACTTGCACGCAGACTCGTTACGTACTTCTGCTTTAGGGTTCGCTGAGTTCCGGTTTATCGGCCATTGTTTTGGAGTTTGGAGGAAATGTTCAGAAAAAAGTGTGTTTATAGATTTCAGAGACAGCAGAAGGTATAGAACGTACACTGTTGTGTTCCGCTGTGGACATCTTCTGTGAAGTTCAACGGAACTTTAAGTTTTCACAGTTTTCCTTCAGATGTGGACTTTAGAAAACGGTGTCTTGTGAACATACAGCACACCGAGACAATTTCTGTCCTACCAGCAATTCTAAGGTTTGCGGTAAACGTTTTAGCAGTGATCAGATTATTGAACCGCAAACACCAGAGGCACGAAAAAAGTTAGTAACTGTTGCTGTACCAGTGCTTTTAGCCTGGAATGATTACGCCGTTAAAGCATCGCAGTCCTGCTGAAGTGGTATCCGTCGAACCCGTACACATGGATGTAACGATGGCTGATGATTACTGTAGCATTCCTGAGCCTTCATCATTAGACCTGGCATGTGCTAAAATAGAAGAACTTTCTAATGAAGTGGAGGAGCTGAAAAAACAGCTACAAGAGCTACACGTTCAGCGTGACTGTACATTTACAGAACACAGTACAGGGTAGTATTTACAATGTGTTATCTATATATACACTACTCTTAGTCTCCCTCATAAGACTCTTGTCTGTTACAGGGCTGCTCTCTATCACTTTATCATACTTACAAGCTCTATTTGCACTATACAGTATGTCTGCATTTACACGACTCTGTCTGGTTTGCTCTCTCTGCCATGTGCCCTTACTTGTATATTGTATTTGTTTTTTTATATTATATGTATAATTGTATGTATTCATATTTTTCTTTGTATTTTTTAAATTCTACTTTATGTATTTAATGTTATCTGTTCTCCACCAAGGGTCTGAGAGTAACGCAATTACAATTCAATTCCTTACACATTATTTATCCTGGAGAGATCAATGTTTTATGTTTTTGGATCATTCTGTATCTACTGCAAAGACTGTTGTGTGTGAAAATCCCAAGAGATCATAAGTTTCTGAAATACTTTGTACAGGTCATTCTGGTACCAACAACCATGTCACAGTTATAGTTACAGAGATCACAAATGTCCTTGGTTCTGATGTTCAGTGTGAGCTTTACCCGAAGCTTCTGTCCTGTATTTACATGATTTTATGAACTGTACTGCTGCAACATGATCGGCCGATTAGATAACTGCAAAGATGTGGCGATGTTCAGATGTTCCTATTAAAATGGACAACTGATCTAAAGTATTAATGTGCAGCATCATAAAGAAACAGCACAGAAATCTGACAGACCTGGAACATTAAGAAATACAACTGAGTGAATGTGTGTGGTGAGTGTGTGGTGCTATAAATGTCAAATTTACACTGTTTGTTTATCCACAGAATCACAAAACAGAGCTCGAAAATCATCTGCAGAAATTCACTGGAGTCCATATTCAAGGTGTGTGTGTGTGTGTGTGTGTGTGTGTGTGTGTGTGTGTGTGTGTGTGTGTGTGTGTAAGGGTGTAAACAGTCAAATATTATATAAATATAGCTAAAGAATTATCTGCTGTAATTCATGGTTTCTACCTGAAAGTGTAAACTCCTCTGTCATAAAGTCTTTCCCATGTGGGAATAAAATAGTCACAGCTTTAACTTTGACGGTTACAAAGCATTAATGCTGAGGCTCCTTCCATACATGCTAAATAAACCTGTACTTAAAGAAACTTCACAATATCAATCATCAGCCTGAACACTGTTTAGTGTTTATGTAGTAAATCCACCATACAGGTCTCTGTGAATGAGCCGTTACTATAGAAACAATGACATATTAGAAAGACAGCATTAATATAAAGCTGTGATTTGTAGCTGCACTAATGTCAGAGCTGCTGTTCATCAACACCCTCTGACCAATCAGAATCTAGAATTCAGCAGCACAGTAAAATCACATGTTATCACAATCTGTAACGTTCTTTTTTCCATTTTATTTCATGATGTTTTTCATCAGGAGCTGGAGCACAAATTTATCACATTATTGAAAAACAAGTTGAACAGATTCAAGAAGCTACTTAGTGCTGATTACCCAGCATGCTCTGAGGAGGAGGCCCACATGGAAAGAACCTATATGAGGATATATGCGCATATATGAAACCTATATGCAGTATATATGCGTATATATGATAATATATATGCTGCATATATGCGTATATATGCCACATATAGGCAACATTGAAGTGCATATATGTGCATATACAGGCCATATAGGTCTCCTGTATTGCTTCTTTATATCCACATATAAGCCCTATATGTACATACAAGATATGTCTCCTTTCGCAGGATCTGGTCATTTTAGCTCATATCTCACTTTGGCAACTGTCATACATGATGCCTAGTTCATATTGTCTATTATCAAGGCAATAACTAAGAACTAACTTTAAAAAAATGCAAAAAACTTATGTGCGAACACATGAAATTGGTATCCTAATTGCCCACATACAGTATATGAGGATATATGCACATATATGAAACCTCAGTCTCCGTGAAAATCTTTTTGAAACACGTCACTAAAATTAACTGAAATGAGAAATGTTGTTGGTCTTTCGGCTGCTCCCGGCAAGGGGTCGCCACAGCGGAATATCCAGTCCGCACTACAACTTGGCACAGGTTTTACGCCGGATGCCCTTCCTGATGCAACCCTCCCATTTTATCCGGGCTTGGGACCGGCACTGTATCCAGTGGCTGGGGTGTGGGCACTGGCTGGAATCGAACCCGGACCACTGAGCCACCAGTGAAATGAGAAATATATCTATATATCTTAAAGTGTCTACTTTTAAATGATGCAAGTCACATTGAAAGCAAATATTCTCAGTTTATGTAATCCGTATGAAACCAAGGAGAGGCACAGAATTTCTGTCGCACTTATCTGCTAATGACCCGAGGCAGGACACGCCCACACGCCAATCACACGGAAATCAGTCAGGGTAATTTACATACTAGGCCACGCCCCCGGACACCGGCCTGATCAACACACACACACACAGAGAGAGACAGGTTTGAAAACACTCAGATTCAGTGAGTTTTCTGCACGTTTTGGAAGATGGCACGCTTACACATCCGAGGAAACTCTTCAGAATATTCTGGAAAGTTTACATTTACCTCAGAAGAAGACTGTGTGACTCCGACGACGAACAGGAGCATTTTGAACAGAGAATAGACCCATGCTACACTGGGTAAGTTATTAAGTCTTATATAACTCGTATTCTGATAATATTAAACTAATATTAGTAAATATTTTCCTCACTACAGCTAGCTCTTGTCAGCTTGTGTGACACATGCTAACATGCTAACACTAACATGCTGCCTCATGTAGCACAAACATGATATTTCCCGGTGGCTAAGCTAATGCCTTATGGAGTTTACAGATGTTTATAAATGTTCTAATGTATTTCACCTTGTTTTGGATAGCTTTAGATTATAGTTGCTAATATGTATTTGGCTCTGTTTTGGTTAGCTTATAACACTGCTATCGGTAATGTTATTTAGCACAAACAAGCTAGTTCCAGGTGGCTAAAATACTGCCTTATGTAGCTAAGTGATGCTTATGAATATTTCTTTGGTGTAAATGTATATAATCCCTTTTGTTTAGCGTGTATTTACAAATACCTGATAAGATGTAGTTGTTTAGAATGTGTTCAATATGTGTGTAATGTCCAATGGATGGTGTTTGCTAATGTCTCAGTTGTAAATGTTTGAGATCCACTACATGGTCTGTTGTCCATCAACAGATATTTGCCCAGCCTATTGCCCATCAAAAATACAGAGGGGCACAAAAATGTATACACACTTTCACAATTGTTATCTATGGCCTTTTTTTAAACTCAAATTGAATTATGGCAGCAGTGTGTAGTATTATCTATCACCATCATTGATGCTGTCATGTGACCTACAGAAGAGAGGTGTATATTTTTCATGTTGAAGTGTGGATACATTTTTTGGTCATCTCTGTACTGTATATATTATGCATCCATATTAATTGCACATCCATTTACTCTGAACAGTATAGGCTAACATTTTTTTATTTATTTGTTTTTAGGAATGTGTCTGCATCACCCTTGCCTTCACCAGCCCCTCACATCAGGACACGCAAGCTCCGTTCAGATGGACCTCTTGTATTTGTGAAGTGGATGGACACACGAGAAGTATCTACATGTTGTACCATCCATTCTGCTTATACAGTAGACGCGGTGAAGATGAGGGTGAAATTACAAGGTACATGGACTACAAAGACATTTCCTGTGACTGCGTACAACCAGCACATGGGGAGTTGATCACTCTGATCAGCTATTACAATACTATACTACACAGCACAAAACAATGAAGTCGTACAGAAATATTTCTCTACACTGCTTGGACATTGCTCCAACCAATGCTTACCCTGCATATATGTTTTGTACAGTTTTTTTTTTTTATCTTGCACTGTTTTACTCTGAATGTCCGTCTTTTTTCAGTTTTTATTTTGTACTGTTCCTGTTGCAGTTTTACCCTGCATGTATCTTTATCATTAATCTGCATTTATACATAAAATCCTATTAACTATTGGGAAGCTAAACATGAGAATCAGTATGAAACATGAAAAGTTTCTAAAAGTTGCCAATAAATTAATATTGTGATGTGAAATAATTTTTCAGATTGAAGTTATAAAGGGCTCTAGGGTGTTTTGCCAGGCAGAAGCGTGGAGAGCAGCCCGCCTTGCCACCTCTGCTACTGCCATGGTACGGAATCTGCTGCTGGGCTCCTTCGAATTGGAGACTGGACCAAATTAAAAAGGTAGCCATTATTGGTGAGTAAATGCATAATGCGTTGAGAAGGGAAAAAAAACATTATAAGTTCACCACTTTAACCATAGCCTACTTGTATCAATGTTTATTAGGCATCAATGGAGACTGCATAAGGTAGGGCACCCATTATTGTTACTGTATCTGCTTGGTACCTATAATACTAATTCATCACTTGCTCACTTCTTAATCCTACCTTTCCTCTTCTAAAGCCACATTTCTGGGGTATTGCGCTGTAGGGTGTGTAGTCCTCTATTTTGTAGAACATATAGTGTTGCAAATAACCTCGTGGCACTAATTGTTGTCGTCTGAAGTTTTAATAAATAATAATTTATTATTATTATACTGTCTTATTATTTTTGTCTTCTCTAGATGCTACATTGAAGAAGTGGTCGGCAGCCACCCGAAGGCAGATAGGCACATCTATCAATTCAAAGCTCACGGAGCTGGGAAGATCCACAAAATATATTTTTTTCTTCCTGTTCAGTTTTTTGTCATGTTTTTGTTATTTTACTAGTTATAATATAAAAATAAAAAAAATTAATTTCTACATTTTGGGCTTTTATTTATGTTGTCTAGCAGCTATGGATTTTTTTGACTAATCTAGGTAAACATATAGGTGCATATATGCACACATATATACATGCATATATGTACCTATATATGTGCATATATGTACATAAAATATAGGAAAATGGGCAATTTTATATGTCACATATACTGTATTACTATATAGGTTCATATATGCACGCATATATGCACATATAATATAGGAAAACGGCCAATTTTATATATGTCACATATATTAAAAACCTATATCAAAACCTATATTAAAACATATATGTTTATATAGGTTCTTTCCGTGTGGGGGAGGAGGAGGATGTGGACTGTGTTAGAGAGGGTGTGCTGAAGATCACACTACACCTCCTGAAGAACATGAAGCAGAAAGACCTCGCTCACAAACTGCAGATCAGTAAGAGTTTTAGATCATTAAAATATTCTATAAAGGAGACAGACTGGTCTTCTGGTCTATATAATCACACTGATACATTTTTATTCACATTAATAATATTTATTTTGTAAACAAATGAATTAGTAGTAGAGATAATCCTAGAGAGACTGAGGAGGAGCTTCTTCACGCAGGCTATACAGGCTCTCAACCAGAACTCCACATAGGACTCAACTGATTGGACTCGCTATGTTTCCTTCACACATGTGTTGGAGCTCAACAAAAACCAACCAGACTGAACATTTAAACATTTACACAGAACTGCAGCACACAGAACATATATGTTGCACATTTCTCCTTCTGTTTACATATAAATGAGGAGCACTATTGAACTTTAAAGATGGACAATACCACTGCTGCTCATCATTTCATTTCACACTCCATGACCACACACACTGCTGCTGTTTCACACTGCACACATTACACACTCCATCTACTTCATACAGTTTATTTACACACTTCATACTTTTTACATTTTTACATATTTCTACTTTATACTTTATTTTATTGTAACAAAATTACTACATATTGTAGATTTTATATTTTACATTCTTTTCTACTGGCATTCGCCTCTTATTTTCTCTTTAAGTCACAAACAGTCGTGTAAACATTTCACTGCATATCATACTGTGTATGGTCGTGTATGTGACGAATAAGAATTTGAATTCGAATTTTAAATTTGATTCTTAAAATGTCTGTTTGTTTTATTAATTTATTAGAAATGAATCCTATTTTTGATCAGTATTGATTTTATGTATTTATGTATTATACGTAGATGAAAATAATGACATCACATTTCTCCTGTTTGTTAGAGCTGGCCTCTGTGTATCAGCGGAAGCTCAAATCCAAACTTCTAGATAAATGTAAAAGAATTAATGAAGGAGTCTCACAGCATGGGACATCAACACTTCTGAATCAGATCTACACAGAGCTCTACATCACAGAGGGTGGGAGTGGAGACGTCAATAACGAACATGAGGTGAGACAGCTTGAGACGATGTCCAGGAGACCAGCAGTAGAGGAGACACCCATCAAATGTAATGAGCTCTTTAAAGACAAGTCCATCAGAAGTGTGCTGACTAAAGGAGTAGCTGGAATTGGAAAAACCGTCTCTGTGCAGAAGTTAATTCTGGACTGGGCTGAAGGGACAGTGAATCAGGACGTCCTCTTCCTGTTTCCTCTTCCCTTCAGAGAACTGAACTTGGTGAAGCAGGAAAACTTTAGTCTGATTACGCTTCTTCATCAGTTTTTCCCTGAAATTAAGGACTTGGAAGTAATAGACAGTGATGTCTACAAAGTTCTGTTCATCTTTGATGGTCTGGATGAGTGTCGACTTCCTCTAAATTTCCAGAAGAATGAGATGTTGTGTGATGTGACAGAGTCAGTCTCAGTGGATGTGCTGCTCACAAACCTCATCAAGGGGAACCTGCTTCCCTCTGCTCGCCTCTGGATCACCACTCGACCAGCAGCAGCCAATCAGATCCCTCCTGAGTGTGTAGACCAGGTAACAGAGGTACGAGGCTTCAGTGATCCTCAGAAAGAGGAGTACTTCAGGAAGAAGATCAGTGATCAGAGCCTGTCAAATAAAATCATCAGACACATGAAGTCTTCCAGAAGCCTCTACATCATGTGCCACATTCCAGTCTTCTGCTGGATCTCAGCCACTGTTCTAGAGAGAATGTTGGGTGAAGCAGAGAGTGGAGAGATCCCCAAGACCCTGACTCAAATGTTCACACACTTCCTGGTCTTTCAGATCAAACACAAGGACCTAAAGTACCAGCAGAAATGTGACCTTGATCTTCCCCAGACCAGAGAGAGTATCCTGGCTTTGGGAAAACTGGCTTTCCAACAGCTGGAGAAAGGAAACCTGATGTTCTATGAGGAAGACCTGAGAGAGTGTGGCATTGATGTTAAAGAAGTGGCAGTGTACTCAGGAGTGTGTACTCAGATCTTCAGAACCGAGTCTGGACTCCACCTGGGGAAGATGTTCAGCTTTGTGCATCTGAGTGTTCAGGAGTTTTTGGCTGCTTTATACGCATTTCTCCGCTTCCTCGACAAAAACACAACAATAAAACACACCACTGATCTGTCTGGTCTTTTCAATAAGTCAGAAATGTCTGAGTTCCTCAAGAGTGCAGTGGACCAGGCCTTACAGAGTGAGAACGGACACTTGGACCTTTTCCTCCGCTTCCTTCTGGGTCTCTCAGTGGAGTCTAATCAGAAGCTCATTCGAGGTCTGCTGTCACATACAGGAAGCATTTCTGACTGTCAAAAGGACACGGTCAAGTACATCAAGCTCAAGTTTGAACAAAATCCATCTCCAGAACGATTAATTAATCTGTTCTACTGTCTGAACGAGTTAAATGATGATTCACTGGTGAAAGAGATCCAAAGCTACATGAGCTCAGGACGTCTCTCTGAAGCTGAACTCTCACCTGCTCAGTGGTCTGCTCTGGTCTTTGTGTTACTGACGTCAGAGGAGGATCTGGAAGTGTTTGAGCTTCAGAAGTTCATAAAGTCAGATGAATGCTTTAAGAGACTGCTGCCAGTCGTACAGGAAGCCACAACAGCTCTGTAAGTAAAACCTGTTTCTCTCTTCAACAGAGAGGAACTGAACTGTTCTGATTGGATTTTACAGCAAAATGTCGATCTACTCTTAGTAATTTATTTATTCTAAATATGACTGCATTGGTACTGATACTGGTGTTGGACATCAGTCTGATACTGAGCTCATTTATGTGAAAAAACTATTCAGTACCAACATCTGATATCAGGTGATACTATGTGATGTAGTGTGTGTTATAGAGCTAATGTACAGATAGACGAGAAACAGCAGTGATCTGCATATACTTAAACAATTAATGCTCAAAACTGTTTTTTTAAGCTCCTGTGACATTTTCTCCTTTCAGACTCAGTGAGTGTAACCTGACAGAGAGAAGCTGCTCGGCTTTACACACAGTTCTCAGATCAGAATCCTCCAAGCTGACTGAGGTGGATCTGAGCAGGAATCCTCTGGAGGACTCAGGAGTGAAGCTGCTTTGTGCTGGACTGAAGAGTCCAAACTGTAAACTGGAGACACTGAGGTTGGTTTGTCTCTCCTATTACATAGACTTTACATAAAGGGTATACAATTAAGAAACGCACATTACAGAGGAAGATGTATCTGCACAGTATTTCATTAATCCTCGTGTTCTTGTCACCATCACTATAATATGGTGATATACCTCCACTAAATCATCTCACAATGTGTTTTAATTATTGTACACAGTACAGTGACATCAGTGGTGAGTCTGATGACAGACAAATGGATAAGTTTATATAATGATTTAGTTTTCTCTGTAGACTTTCAGACTGCAGTATAACAGGGGAAGGATACACTGCTCTGGCTGAAGCTCTGAAATCATCTCACCTGATAGAGCTGGATCTCAGAGGGAACGACCCTGGAGACTCAGGAGTGAAGCTGCTCACTGATTTACTACAGGATCCAGACTGTACACTGAACACACTGAGGTGAGGAAAATATACAAATGGGTATAAGTTAAAGAACTGTCGGTTCTGCGTTACTACACTTTTCAAAGGTAAAGTGCAGGTTGATTTGTTTTATTTTCACTTTATATTTTGTATTAATTCTTTTTAGATGAATATTTTTGGGTTGCGGATCGAATCGTCTAAGTTTACATTATTTCTTATGGGGAACTTCACTTTGATATACGAGTGTTTTGATACACAAGCATGCTTCTGGAACAAATTATAATTATTAGATTCTGCTGTAATAACATATTTAATAATATTTACTTTTCTTTCATCAGCTACTTCATCGGCTGGGTGTAGATATCAGGCTAATAGATCTAAAGTCTAATTCTGTACACTTGTACTGTTTGTGATATTTTTTTCCTTGCAGTCTGTTGAAAAGTGCTGAGGCGGAGGAAGCCTGTGGTTCTTTAACTGAGGTTCTGGGTACAAACCCTTTACTGCAGAGAGAACTGGATCTGAGTGGGAAAATATCTGGAGACTCAGGAGTGAAGCAGCTCTCTGTTCTACTGAAGGATCCACACTGCAGACCTGAGAAACTCAGGTGTGTGTTCTGATTTCTGCACCTAATCTTGTTCTCCTTAGAACCTGTAGTTGGTGTTTCCACCTCACAGCTCCAGGGTGCTTGTGTTTTTTTTTTCCTGGTAAATTATCTTTTGAAGTATGTGGGTGTTTATGAAGGACTGAAGTGCAGTGTGTGTTCCCTCCTCATGTCCAGCAATCACACCATAGACGCCGCATTCACCACTGACCTGACCAGGATAAACCTCATAAATAAGAGCAATATATATATATATATCAGGGCTTGACATTGGCACCCGCCCACCCGCCAAATGTGGGTAAAATTCAGCTGTGGCGGGGGGGTAATAACTTTAGTCTCACTAGCCACTTTGGCGGGTAGTTTATTCTTTGGTATGACAATATATTTTTGTTGTAGTTTTCTCTAAAGTCATCTGATATAATAAACGCATTGCAATGTAACATTACGCGCATAAAACGTGCATGAATGTAATGAGGACATTTAATGCCTCTCTATACACATGTTCACACATGCATCACACACAAACACACACACACACACACACACACACACACACACACACACACACACACACACACACACACACACACACACACACACACACACATTTCCTTAAAGGGCTATTGCTTCTCAACAGGATGAGAATGTTTGCCCCTATATATTTACTGATTATATATTAAAATATATATATATAAAAAATTATTATATAAAAAGTAATCACTATTAAAATCTATTTAGATTTCATGTTGAATGATAGAAAATTCATCAATTGATTGAATTACCTTCACTATAAAGAGTCAACACTACAAGATAGACCAGAGTCCATTGTCCTAACTCAGAATTCTGATGTAATAATACATAATGAATAATAATACCTGATAATAGTACACAACATACTAAAATGATAAATGTTCTGAGTTGCTGTATTTTTATATCAGAATGAGTTCAGTACTGAATCTGTTATTTTTCAATGTCATGTGGTAAGAGGCTTGAATTTAAGTTCAATAAGCAGAATATACTGTTCATGTTTACATGTTTTTATATTGGGATCTTAACAGTATTGAATACTTGACTACTACTATAGTGATACAGTGTATGCTGTCATTTATAAGTAAATCTAGATCTAACAAACATTAACGTATCATGGGGAAGAAAAAACTGCGATTTTCTGGTAACAAAATTGTGGCGAGTAAAAAGGCTGAATGGCGAGTGACTCCGGAAATCCACTAGCCACATCAGCCAGTCAGCAGAAAAGTTAATGACAAATATATATATATATATATATATATATATATATATATATATATATATATATATATATATACACACACACACACACACATTTACATCTAATTAATGCTGTAATTGTTACTGCTGCACCAAAACATCTGGATTTTATGTGATTTTCTGTGGATTCTGGAAGTTACTGGATCAGTGATATTTTGACGTCACTGTCAGTATATTTGTATCCTGTAGGAACTGATTATAGAGTCACTCATTCAGCAGTGCATTTAGATTAATCTTAGTCAGTAGTGGTTAAAGGTTAAAGTTAACAATGTTTACCTTCTTGTTCCTTCTCCAGACTTTCAGACTGCAGTATAACAGGTGAAGGATACACTGCTCTGGTTAAAGCTCTGATGTCAAACCCCTCATCACACCTGATAGAGCTGGACCTCAGAGGGAACGACCCTGGAACATCAGGACTGAAGGAACTCAGGAATTTGATGAAAAATACAAAATGTAAACCAAAGACTTTGAGGTGAGATTTTTTTCCCCAGTATTTGTAAAATCCAGCCTTAAATTCTCCGTAACTTTTCATTGTTGTGTAAAGCCACAGCTGTGAATTAAGATTCAGTCGTCAGTGATGTTTTAAATTAATGTTTATTCAAAATCTGCTGATCACAGGGTCAAGTGTTCCAACCGCCCCCTTATCTTACCCCAGATACCTTACCTCAGGGTGATTACATGGGGCTGATGAGAATCACACAGTACATATAGAGACTCATATGTACATCATATCATATCAAAAGACGTAGATCAACTTTTTATTGGCTACAAATTACATCATCCACCATCACCTCATACCTGATAACTCCCAAATCTCATCATACCATAGTCTTGTTCTTATACTGCAGTGTACAATCTTTATTGTTTATTCCCCCCTTTATCTCCTTCAGTGATGTATACAGGAGTTTACAAAACATGTTTTTGTTTTAGGCAAGAACTAAATTAGACAATTTGGCCATATTCAGATTATTATTATTATTATTATTATTATTATTATTATTATTATTATTATTATTATTATTATCAGGTGATCCATGTGTGTATTAGTAAATGTTAATGACACTGTTGATTAGTAACACTGTTCACTACTTCATTTGGACTGTTCTACACTGTTCAGCTGATCAGTACATATCTAAAGCCCCCACTGCCCCCAGTGCACTACACAACTGCATGGACACAGATTTTTCTATAATGTCCTAATTAATTCCAGTTTAAATAAGGAATCGTTTAAAATTGTAGTTTTAAAACATTAACACTGCATTGCTGTAAATATAATTAGTGTTCGCATTTATTCAGTTCAATTTGATTCATTTTTATGTATATAAGACTTTTAACAGAGGTCATTGTCACAAAGCAGCTTTACTGAATCTGAATAAAATGAGGGAAATCAGTATTTACATTTAGGCATTTGGCAGACGTTCTTATCCAGAGCGACTTACATTTTTATCTCATTATACATCTGAGCAGTTGAGGGTTAAGGGCCTTGCTCAAGAGCCCAACAGTGGCAACTTGGTGGTTGTGGGGTTTGAACCGTAGTCCAATGCCTTAACCACTGAGCTACCCCTGGCCACAGTGTGTGAGAGAATATGTATAAATCAGACATGTACAGATATATAAATGTATCTGTTCTCTCTCTCTCTCTCTCTGTGTGCATGCTGGGAGTGAGTGGGCGGAGTTGGATGTGTTTGGAGTGAGAGTGTTTGTCTGTGAACTGAGTGAGTTTTCTCTAACTTTTCTATCCTTTTCTTATTACCTGGTAGAGCTGTGTTTTTGGGGGTTGCAACAGTTAAGGAAAGCGTGTGCTGATTGAAATGTCAGTGTCCGGAAGTGTGACGCTTGAACAGCTAACGTGGCAGCATGGTATTAAAGTTGTCCCCGCTGAACGCTGCTCTGTAGAGGAGTGTGTTCTAGCAGGTGCACAGGTTGTTGGCCATAGAAGCGTTTTGTCAGCATCGAGAATGAACAGTTCAATGGTGTTGTTCCTAGATGATGTAAATAATGTTAATGAGATCGATGCGAGTGGAATCGTCATAAATGATGCTTATACTGCTGTAATGCCTTTGATGTAACCAGCAAAAAAGATCATTCTGTCAAATGTTCCACCATTCATTAAAGACGAGCTGATTGAAAGAGAACTGGCGAGGCATGGGAAAGTTGTTTCACAGATTAAAAAGTTCGCTTTAGGTTGTAAATCTACGGAACTTAAACATGTTGTTACCTTTCAAAGACAAGTGTACATGATTCTTAATAATGGACAGGAGTTTAATCTTGTGTTAAAATTTAGGATTGATGACTTTGATTATGTTGTCTACTGTATGTAACATCAGAATCAATGAAGTGCTTCAGGTGTGGCCTTGAAGGACATCTTGCTCGTGCGTGTCCAGAGAAGGTTGAGCACGATACAACTCAGAATAATTCTGATAGAGTAGGACAAAATGAGGCGAGAGAAAGATAAAGATATAGCTGAGAACAACGGAAGTAATGAGGGTAGAACAACTGAGCAAAGAGATAATCATGAAGAAACTGTGAATAATGGGGAGGAAGCGGGACAGGAGGAAACTGAGGTGAACAATGCTGCTGTCAGTAGTCTTGTGGAAGTAGAAGTGTCCAGGGAATTTAATATGACAGATGATAACAGTCTTTTTAAGACACCGACACTGAAAAGAAAAACTACTGAAGAGAAGGGGGAAAAAGTAAGGAAAGAACAGTTTCAGGAAAAGCAGATAAAGGAGAAGATGGACCATGAAGATATATCTGATAATAGTAACTCTGATGATTCATTAATGGAGAGTGAGAGTGAATCTGTGAGTTCGGTTGACTCAGTTTCTCTAAGGAGATCTGGAAGGAATGCTTCTACTCTTCAGAAGATTAAAAGGTTTTTGCAAAATACAAAAAGTTTGAGGGGAGTTCAAGTAGAAGATTTCTTTCCTGATCGGGATTTGTTTATAGAATCAGCAAGAATAGCATTAAAAGAAAAAGGGATGAGAGGTCTCACAAGACAAGAAATGCACAGGTTGAAGAAAATTGTACAAAAGTTGAGATCAACCATGTTAAGGGATGAAAAAGCAATGTCATGATGTCTTTTTTTTCTTTGTTATTTTGTTTTTGTTCTGCTCAGTCTCCTCTCTTATTTATTCATTTATGAGCAGTTTAAGACTGGGCAGTCTGAACATTAATGGTGCAATGGATTACAGAAAAAGAGCAATGTTGTTTAAGTTTATAAGGCAAAAAAATATTGATATGTTTGAAAATGAATGAATGAATGAATGTTTGTTCAGGAGCCTCACACGGATGTGAAAAATATAAGTGTATGGAAAATGGAATGGGAAGGGGAGGTGATTATGAGTCATAAGACAAACATTAGTGGTGGCGTAACAATTTTACTAAGGAAAAATATAACTCATTTTTTTATGAAGTGGAGAATATAGTTGAAGGACAGTTGTTAAAATTACGGGCTAAGTTTGAAAACTCTATTTGTATTTATAAATGTTTATGCTCCAGTTCTGGGGGGTGAAAGAGTGTTGTTTTTAAATAAGGTTAGAGATGTAGTAGAAAACTGCAAACCGGAAGAGTTTCTCTTTATTGGGGGTGATTTTAACTGTACAGAAAATGATACTATTGATAAAAATCATAAAGAACCTCATATGGAATCACAGCGGGCTTTGCGAAAAATTATAAAAGAATATGATTTGTATGATATTTGGAGAGTTTTGTATAGAACTCAGAAGCAGTATACATGGTCACAAGTGAGAGAATATCATGTAACAATGGCTAGACTTGACAGGTGGTATTGTTTTAAACATCATTTTAATAATATTAAGGGATGTACAATTTCACCTGAGGGTTTTTCAGATCATGGTTTGGTCAGTTGTAATATTTTTGTTAATAATGTCAAACCAAGAAGTGCTTACTGGCATTTTAATACTGGTTTATTGCAAGATAACTCTTTTTGTGAGGTGTTAAAATTCTTTTGGCAAAGTTTTAAGAATAAGAAGTCATCTTTTGTTTCGTTGCAGCAGTGGTGGGATAATGGAAAAATACAGATAGAGCAATTGTGTCATGTATATACACTCTCAATGTTCCCAGAGACATTTCCAGATCTGTAGAAGATCTAGAGAGAGAAATATCAGAAATAGAAAATTCTCTGGAGCCTGTTAGAGATCAAGAATGTACTAAGTTTCTCAAAACTAAAAAGAAAGCTTTAGATGAATTGTTGGAGATTAGGGCACAGGGTGCTCTGGTACGATCAAGGTTTCAAAATATAGTACAGATGGATGGTCCAACAAAGTTTTTCTTTGGACTTGAAAAAAAGAATGGCCTAAATAGAATTATGCATTCATTGCTATTGGAATCTGGTTCAGAAATTACAGAGTCTAAGGAAATTAGGAAAAGAGCGATGGAGATTTATTCAGAGCTGTATAGGAGTGAACACGGGGAGGTGGAAGAGATAGCCAGCTACTTTTATGAGGTTCCAGGAAGGAATGAACGCTGAACTGGAAAAACCTTTTACGAAAGGTGAGTTGTATGATGCCCTAAAGACTATGGAGTGTGGGAAAGCTCCGGGGATTGATGGTATCCCTGTAGAGTTTTATAAGTCTTTCTGGGCTGTTTTAGGGGATCTGCTAGAAGTGCTCAATGACAGCTTGACCAGAAAGTTGCTGCCTATGAGCTGCAGGAGAGCAGTAATCACCCTGTTGCCAAAAAAAGGTGACCTCAGAAATATAAAGAACTGGCGACCTGTGTCACTCCTGTGCTCTGATTTGAAAATTTTATCCAAAGCCTTGGCAATCAGATTAAAAGAGGCACTTGGTTGGGTCATCCATGCGGACCAGACATATTGTGTACCTAAAAGATCTATTTTTGATAAAATATACTTAATTAGAGATATTTTAGATATCTCTAGATCACTGGGTTTTAAATTTGGTCTCATCTCCTGGGACTAAGAAAAAGCATTCGACCGTGTTGAGCATAACTACCTCTGGCAGACGCTAAGAGAGTTTGGTTTTAGCCCGAGTTTTATTAAGATGATTGGAGTGTTGTATACAGTAGTAACATTGAGAGTGTACTTAAAATCAATGGTGGCCTGAGTGCTCCTTTTAAGATCACAAGGGGCATAAGGCAGGGATGTGCTTTATCGGGCATGTTGTATACCTTGGCAATTGAACCACTGTTAGTGAGGTTATGAGCAAAAATTGATAGTTGGAGTGTACCACAATGGAACTTTTAGAGTTAAGTTGTCGGCTTATGCTGATGATGTTATTGTTATTGTGAATAAGGAAGAAGAAGTTGATAATCTTAAAATACTTATTGATGACTTTGGAAAGCTGTCTACAGCTAAGATAAATTGGACTAAAAGTGAAGCGATTATTTGTGGGAAGTGGGAAGCTAAACACCTTCCTAATCTGCCTGCTGGGTCTTGAATGGAAGAAAAATGGCTTCAAATATTTGGGTGTATACCTTGGAGAAGATTCAGTCTTGCAAAAAAACTGGAAAGGTGTTTTAGAAAAAACAAAAGGAAGATTGGATAAATGGAAATGGCTGTGGCCTAAAATGTCATTTAGAGGACGTGTTATAGTCATCAATAATTTGGTGGCTTCAACTCTCTGGCATTGCTTGGCATGTATTGAGCCACCAAGTTGTCTTCTTGCGAGACTACAAGCTCTCATTGTTGACTTTTTTTGGACTAAGTTTCACTGGGTACCGCAGAGCGTGCTTTATCTCCCTAGGCAGGAAGGAGGACATGGACTAGTACACCTGGCCAGCAGAGGAGCTGCTTTTCATTTACTGTTCATTCAAAGACTTTTAAATGGACCAGATGATCTCGTATGGAGAGGTGTTGCTAATCTTATTTTGAGTCAAGCTGGAGGCCTGGGAGTGGATTCTTCATGAACGTTTAGCAAGAGATGGACACAAACAGGATTCAGCTGAACGGACTAAAACCTTTTTATAAAGGTGTTTTTAAAATATGGAGCTCATTTAAAAAAGAAGAGGGGGCTCTGGTTTATCATTACACTGGTTATTAGAAGAGCCAATTGTATTTGGAGGTAGACTTGATGTATTAAGTGAGATTGCATGTGCTTTTGAAAATGTAATGTTCTTATCAAAAAAAGTTAAATTGTCATATAATAACTGCTGGGGGTTTTGAACTAAATAACTCACAAAATGTTGCTTCTTGTGTTGGAGACAGGTCAGTAAGATTGGTAAGAAAACTACTAGATCTCTTAAAACAGAAACTTACAGCAGAAGAAAAGTCTCTCCTTGTAAGTTATGGTGAAGGAAATGTGGTTCCAAATAATAAGGATCCTTTTCCAATAATTTACATTATTCCTGAGTTTGAAGGTGCAGATGGGGAACTGCTTAAGTTTTTAGAGGATCTATCTATCAATGAAGGTAACAGCAAAAAATTGTATAGAAGTTGTGTTAAAGTTTTAAATTTGAATAATTTAAAAGAAAGAGCTGACACTGTTTGGAGAAACAAATTAGGCCTGGATCAGAGTATAAAACCGGTGTGGAGAGTTTTTTATAAACCTCCTTTGGAAATGAAGGTGGGGGATCTCCAATGGAGAATTTTACATGGTGCAGTTGCTGTAAATTCTTTTGTGAGTGTTATTAACCGGAATGTTTGCCATCGATGCCCTTTTTGTGAAAAGAAGGAAACAATTTTTCATTGTTTTATGGAATGTAAAAGATTGTGTTATTTATTTGATTTTCTTACATTGTTGTTTTACTGTTTTACTGTTCAGAGTTTTATTCTTGGGTATCATTATATAGAAAAAAATAACATAAAATGTCAACTTTTAAATTTTATTGTAGGTGAAGCAAAAATGGCAATATATATAGGTAGGAGGAACAAAATTGAAGGGCAGAAGGCTGCGATGTATCAATAAAAAAAATCTGATAAAAGCAAGAGTGTGGGTTGATTTTACATTTTATAAGATGATGAAAGATCTAATCTGATTTTCAACTCAGTGGTGTTATAACGATGCAATCTGCTCCGTTATAGATGAACTTAAATTTTTTTCTTGTTTGTTACAATGATTATTGAGTTTTGTTGTTATTAATGTTTCTAGAATTGTGCTTAGAGTATAATTTGTTAAATAAAATGTTTGGTTAACATTAAAAAAAAATTCTCTCTCTCTCTCTCTCTCTCTCTCTCTCTCCAGGTTGTTGAAAAGTCCTGATGCACAGAGAGCTTGTGATCATCTGACTGGTGTTCTGGGTATAAACCCCACACTGCAGACGGATCTGAATCTGAGCGGGAAAATAGACGGAGACTCAGGAGTAGAGCAACTCTGTGTTTTACTGAAGGATCTACTGAAGGATCCACACTGCAGACCTGAAACACTTCAGTAAGAACTATTATTCTGTAATCATCTGGAAACTTCCATTACTAATGTAAATGTTGAATGGTTTGTTTTCAGGTTTGATTGGTTGAGTTTCTGTGCTTTTAGTACTAGTGAGTAGTTTAAAGAGAACAGGCTGTAAGTAGAGAACTGATTTCAGATTAAATCACCAAAGCACTTCAATACACACAGAACACAGACAATGGAGTATTAATGGGAGATTTTCTAGCCATAAAGCCAGAGTTAAGTGTGATGAATTGTTCTTTCAGACTCAGTGAGTGTAATCTGACAGAGAGAGGATGTTCAGCTCTGCTCACAGCTCTCAGATCAGAATCCTCCACCCTGAGGGAGCTGAATCTGAGTAAGAACAGGATTCAGGATTCAGGAGTGAAGCTGCTCTCTGCAGAACTGAAGAATAAACACTGGAAACTGCAGACTGTCAGGTAACGTCTAATTACTACACACACATCTAATACACTGACAGTACTGAACTCTCGGCCCTTTCACACAGACAGTGTGGGAATATTGTAGCGTCATCACACCTTGGTGTTCTGTATAAAAGTAATGGAGGTGGAATCGGGGCTCGTTGTTGTTGTCATGGCTTTAATCCGGGAGCAGAGATAGTGATGAGGCTGAGAGTAAATGTGGGGGAAAGTGAGACACACCATCGTGGAACATGTGAGGTGTGTGATGTGTGTAACACACCACTGGGAGGTTTAAACTGAATGAATCTTAGTCAGGAGTGAACAACTTAACAAAAGAATGTAAGTTATGTGAGAGTCCAGTTTGTGAGTTTAAAGCCATAAAGAAGCAGCTGCATGTTGACGGGGCATAGAACAGAACCACCTGCATAGCAAAATTACAGCACTGTGCAAAAGTCTTGACAGATCTGGTGACTGTGAAGTGTGTGAAAATCCCAGTAGATCAGCAGTCACAGCTTTCTCACTTTGTCTGGAAGTGGACTGAGATCACGTCGCTCAAATGTTCTTGAACTTGAGTGTGATTGCTGTGTTCTCATCTGTCTAAAGAACCACAACCAGGGGGAAATATAGTAGGGTTAGATTCAATCTTAATAAATGTTCCATATGTGAAACACCAAAATGAACCAAAAGAGAATAAAAGACTTTTATCCCCTTTACCCCTTATATTGACTTACTTTTGTTCCAGACTTTCAGACTGCAGTATAACAGGGGAAGGATACACGGCTCTGGCTGAAGCTCTGAAATCATCTCACCTGATAGAGCTGGATCTCAGAGGGAACGACCCTGGAGCCTCAGGAGTGAAGCTGCTCACTGATTTACTACAGGATCCAGACTGTACACTGAACACACTGAGGTGAGGAAAACAATAAACAAACAAACTAATGAATAACTCACTACATCAATAAATCAACAATCTAGATGCTGACTGAAAATGATTTAATTCTGCTGAATGATTTAATTACAATTATTCAGTGTCACTATATCACATCGTAATGTTAAAGGGTTTTCTGATTATCCAGGAAAAAGTTCTGAATAGAGTTTTGTGTTGAATAAACCTAAACAATAACACTACAGACTGTTATTAACTAATTATGTAAATGAATAATAATTTATTAAGTAATGATGGTTATTGTGCACTAATTCTGTAGCGGATACAGCCGGATACAGATACACATTAAAATCAGAAACTGAATCACAGCTAAAGCACATAACCATCAGTTCCTTGTTGTTTCCATACACAGTTATTAATGTGCTGATGTTATTTACTCTACAGGTTGTTAAAAAGTGCTGATGCAGAGGAAGCCTGCAAGCGTCTCACTAACATTGTAGGTAAAAACCCGTTACTGCACAAGGAGCTGAATCTGAGCAACAGAACAACTGAAGACATTAAAGTGAATCAGCTCTCGGCTTTGCTGCAGGATCCACATTACAGACTGCAGACACTCGGGTAAGACACAACTCTACATGTGGGGATCGAACCGAGTGTAAACAGTTAAACACTTTTCTCTTAACATTCCAGGACATTTAGATAAATTTACTATAGATAATGATGTAATGGCTGATTTGTAGGTGTACATCTGATTTCATATTTTTGTCTTTATACATCAACACAATGGATTTTACATGGAGCAGTTAAGATGTAATTTAAGTGTAGACCCCTTTAATTCAAAATAAACATGAATATTACACTAACCCTTTATAAATTATAGAAATAAAAACAACAGTGCCTCTATTTTGATAAGCTCAAAAGTAATGGAACAAACTAGCACAGACATTAGACAATTTTTAACACCTGGATGCAAATCCATTGCAGTTTAGAATCCATGGACATCCCCAGATGCTGACCTTTAATGCATCTGTTTTCAGATTGTTTTTGGGTCTTTCTGCCTTCTGTCCTCTACTTTCAGTGAGTGAAAAGATCGGATCAGACTCATTTATGAAAACATTGAAATTCACTTTGTAATGACTATTTTTCTAAAATGTAACCATATTATTGTCAAAATAATTTCCTATTTTTCTATAAATTAACCATATTATTGTCAAGAGTAAAGCTACAAAAAGCACTCAAAGTTAGGGTTGGGTATCGTTTGGGTTTTTTTCGATACCGGTGCCAAATCGATACTTTGAAAACGGTACCGGTGCCAAAACCGTGCCTGAAACGATACTTTTAAGCCGCAAAATTATAGTGGATGACTCAAGAATTAATTTTTATTCAACAAAAAATTTTATGCTTAAAATTTAACAATATATTAAAAGTTTAAAGTATATATGAACATGTAAGCTTCAAATTTTAGCAATTCTTTTGCAGAAATTTCACCATATTTGCCTTTTTTGACTCCTTTCCTGACTTATTGGCCTGCACAGGACATGTATAGCCTTCTTTACAATGGTAAATGGGGTCACTGTTGTAGTACTACTAGTACTAGCTGGAAAGCCACAATTATAAACAGAATCCATGTTACATTAGTATTTTTTTTCAAATCGTTTGACTATTTGTTTAGCATGAATGCAAGATTTGCATTTTGCTATTAACATTACATTATCCTACTGCTAACCTGCTTCCGCTGTCGTCATCATAATCAGTGACTCCTTTTTGCTACAGTTGGTGTGACTGGGACTGAGGGTCGTCCACACTGATAGCGCCAACTGTTGTCCACAAGCTGTTAAACACGATGCCTCCCTCTGCTTTTAACTTTATTCTGTCTGCCCTCGAATGTTTCATTAGATCATAGTAATAGTAATGTACATTGCCCGGCCAAAACACACTCAATTTCAGAAGGGTCCAATTATTGGGCTGCATCAAGCAAAGAAAACAACTAAGGAGATCTGAAATAACTGGAACTGGGTTAAGAACACTTCCACACTTTATCAAAACCTGGAAGGATAGTGCTGAACCGTCAACTCTTTCACTGTTTCATAGTGAAAGTAAGAGCATTTCCACACACACACACACACACACACACACACACAATATGATGAGAACTCACAGGATTGGGACTAAACAGCTGTGTGTCCATAAGAAAACCACTGGTTAGTGAGATTCATCAGAAAAAAGGCTTCAGTTTGTAGCGATGGAAAAAGGTCATGTGACCTGATGAGTCCAGATTGAGCCTATTTCAGAGCGATGGGCGTGTCAGGGTAAGAAGGGAAGCGAGTGAAGCGATGAACTAGAAGAGACTAACCTGACCTCCTTCTCCTCTCTCTCTCTCTCTCTCTCTCTCTCTCTCCAGGTTGTATAATGAAGGCAGTATTACAGAAGATGATTTTGCGACTCTGATTTCTGCTCTGGTTTTAAATCCTTCCCACCTGAGAGAACTGAATCTAAACTGGAATAAACCAGGAGAGTCTGGACTGAGAAACCTGTGTGATTTCCTGAAGAATCCGAAATGTAAACTGCAGAAACTAATGTGAGTAATTAACCTATATGTTTTAAAACTATTAGTCTATAAATAATGCAGATCTACTATAACACTAATAATCTTTTAGCGATTTAATATTCTTTATTATGTATGATCAGTTTAGAAATACTTTCTGAATATTTTATTGATTTATGCATGTATAATATTATAAAACTGCTATGTAATATATATATATATATATACAGTGTAAGCATGAGGTCCTTCCCTGATTTACACCAAACATGTGCTGGGTATAAACATATGGTTTATTGTTGTACAGAAACAGCATCTATATAAATCTCTGTGTAACGCCACATTTGTTTTTAATATTTCTTATATTTAAGCTAGATGTTGTCTTTTTCCATATGAGAGAGAGTCGTATTGTGAGAGCCACAGAGAGCATCCTCAGTCCATCTGTTTACTCGGTGGGAAAACTGGTGATGATCTACAGTAGATCAGCTGTGATAGTGTGTTTGATCTGGTTGTGTACTAGATGTTCAAGCATTTAAAATGACACGGATGAGAGCAACTGGCCAAGAGTCATTGAGACATGTCCCTGTGTGTTTCTTGGGGACGGGCACACTGTAGTGGATTTGAGGCATGAAGGGACTGTGCATGTGGACAGAGAGGTTGAAAATGTGTGTAAATACCCCTGATAGTTGGGAAGCACAGGTCTGGAGTCAGGTCAGGTCCAGCAGCTTTCTATATGTTGATGCTACAGAGGGCCGTCACACCTCATGAGTGCTCAATACAACAGTGTGTGGAGCGTCAGACAGGTCAAAACTGGCTGGAGGTTGATTATTGTCTTTGTCAAAGCCAGAAGTTGTTAAGATCCTCCACCTGGTTTCCAGTGGTGTTAGTTGGTGTAGACTGTGTGTGATTTTTCCTTTTGTAATCTGTGATGGTCTGGATGCCTTGTCACATCCTTCATGGATTTGTGTTACTATTAATGTCCTCTTCTATCTGAGGTTTGTAGTTGCATTTATCAGACCTGATGTCTCTCTTGAGGTTTGCGCAGACAGTGCTGCAGGCTGAGAGATCTCATGATTTGAAGGTCATGTCTCATATTTCAGATGTTTGACTTCGCTGTTCGTCCATGGATCCTCATTTGGGTCCGTCAGATGCTTTTGCTAACGGTGACATTGTCAGCACAGTGGTTAATGTAATACAGTGCAGATGAAGCGTCCACCTCCAGGTCTGTCTCATGGACAATTATATTCCATTCTGTATGTTCAAAACATAAGTTCTAGTGCTAGCTTAGCGTTAGCATGTAGCAGCATGTATAATGGCATGACAACAGTGACTGTATGTTCCCTAGGCGAGTGTAACGGTCAGAAATGAAGCATTAAATATTCCAAGTATGGAGAGCAGAATGTACGAGTGTGTTCATGTTGGTGCATCATGTGTCATTAATGTAAACACAGAGCTCTGTCGGCACGATGAAGTGAGCGGCCTGCTGGCTCCACTGTGGTATTCAGTATGTTGTGGTTCAGCCGAGTCTCCATAAAAATCTAAATACAGCCTCGTTTATGGTCCTCTGTGTAGCGATGGTCAGTCTGAGCTTCTGTTAGCAACTGATCTCACTTTATTTATTTACAGGTCCTTCTCAAAAAAATTGGCATATTGTGATTAAGTTCATTATTTTCTGTAATGTACTTGTAGATGCGGTCATATTATTTCACCAGTTTTGACGCGTAGCTCTGGTTTAAAGTTTCACTCACACGACAGAAGTCCGATCTCTTTGTATCTTGTAGTTTATTTTGTCAGCATCAAAGAATCAACACTTCATACAGTCGTCTTGAGTAAATCCACTGTGATTACAGACACCAGTTGCTGCATCTTGCAAATCTCTGACTTTTACAACAACCTGTTTGCTGTATCTTATAAATTACAGTCTTAGCTTAGGTATATAACAACACTCTTGCTGTATATATCTACGTACGGGAGCTTACGGTTACAACAACCTAGTTGCTGTATCTTACATTTCTAGCTTATCGGGAGCTCACTAGCTGACGGTCAAAAGCTTGTGTTTCCGTAGCCTTCCACATCTAAACTGAACTCTCTATCATATGACAGTCACACAAATGCATGTAATAGTAGAATGACATCACAGACCAACTTACGATTGTCAAAATGGATGCATAACTTAGAAATTTAAAGCTTATGGCTTATGTAATAAACTTAGTGCTTAATGCTTTACTAATGAATAGAACAAGGTAGAATAAATGAAATAACAGCAAATAAAATAAAATAAAATAAACACAACAACAAATTCATAACAAGTACGATATGGCACTTACATTCCAGCCCCTAATTGACATGCATGGAGACTGACAATTACAATTTGTGTTTTTTTTTTTTTGATAAAACCATGAAATGAAACATTCTTAACCTTCTAAAACGTTTTAAATCTTTTAAGTGTGTAATATTTATCTCAGATGTTTATATTTGAATGTCAAATTTCATAACATATTACCACACATTTAACAGTCCATTTCACATATGAGGCACAGCTTGTCGATGGGTCTTTCCAGAGTGTTGGTCTTAGTTTTAACTAACACACGTCTCACAAGTCCCCCTTTGTCGGGGAACACTTTCGTGATTCGTCCCATGACACATGAATTTCTTGGAGATGACTCATCAATTATTAAAACTATGTCTCCAATCGAAAGGTTTTTTCTCTCTTGAAACCATTTTTGCCGTTCCTGGAGCAAGGGTAAGTATTCACGCACCCATCGCTTCCAGAATAGGTCTGATAGATGCTGGATCTGCTTCTCCCTGCGATGTGCATAGGTGTCTTCCTTTTTGAAAGATCCAGAGGGCAGGTTTGGCTGTTTTTTCATCAGCAGCAGGTGGTTTGGTGTCAGAGGTTCCAGTTTGGGCGAGCAGCTGTTTCTTTTTACAGATACCTAGCGTTTTTGCTGTGTGTGAATTCCCTGTTTGAGTTCTGCTGCTGTTTTATTCTTTTGCAACGTGAGAAGTTCTTCCTTAAAATTTTGTCTTTGAGTGAACTTAATGATTTCGTTTTCTGCTCTTGTTAGGTCTTGAGCTGTTAGAGACTTGTGATTTTCTGTCTTTGGGTTCTCTGCTTGTGTTTTAACCCTTTCTGTTTTTTGTTTGAGCATGTCTCTGATGCGAAGGATCCAGGCAACGCATCTTTTTAACTTGTGCCAATCGGAATGATGATTAATCAGTTTACTCACTGCGTCTGTGTCTGTGCATTTTGTAATGCTCACAGTATTCAATAAAGCTGAGAGCTTAATTTCATCAGCATTTTGTGTTATTGATGTGTCATGAATATTTTCAGGCCATTTGCACTCTGCTTCTTTGAGAAAGGAGGGGCCATGGATTAGGGTTGTGTACCGAACACCGGTGCCAAGACGGCACCGGTACCTATAGAACCGGTATGTACCGGACCGAAACAGAACGCGAATTTCGGTGCCTCATTTCGGTGCCACTTAAATGCCTGAACTGTTGATTGTGTCATACACACTCAATCTGCGCCCGGCACTAGGACCCGGAAGTAAGACGGGCGCAAAACCAGGAAGTATAAAAGAGGTAAACAAACGATGGCTTACCGCTCAGTCATTGAGTTCGGCCCATGTCAGCTCCAGTTGTCGTTTCAGCAAACCGTGAGTACTCACATGTTGGTTCCGTTTGTCTTTTGCTATTGTGTGTGTATCTACAGGACGCGGGTTAAATTTGTGTTTTTCCCTCACTCCGTTTTTGTGAGAGTCCTTAGACTAAATCGCGTGGCTATCCTGCCTACTCGCTTCTTTCCGCGTTTGGGTTTATCCTCCACGCTACATTGGGCTAACCGCTAAAGCTACGTCTTCTGGTCACCTCAGGTTAGTCCATCTTGACAGAATGACTTAGCCCTCCGCGGTAAACCCAGCGGATTATGCGAGTCTCTGCGACGTTGTAGATCAGCATGCCGCGCTCATCAATCAGCTAACCGGGGATCTCACTTCTCTCCGCCGCGAGGTCGCTGAGCTCCGGCGGGAGAATGCGGATCTCCGCACAGCTGTTGATGGCGTCACTGCTCGATCGCACGCCGCGGAGGCCGCGGCGCCGCATCATCCCCCCTCTCCCCCCCCTTCTGATGTTTTTCTTTCTCTACCAGAGAAGTGGAACGGCACGGATGGGAAGTGCAGTGTATTTCTGACAGCTCTCGATCTGGTGTTTGAGTTTAATGCCACCAAGTACTCCACCGATCGCCTTCGCATTGCTCTTCTCGTCTCGTTGCTAAAAGGGCAGGCAGCTGAGTGGGCCACGGCAGTTCTACAAGCAGATACGGACACCGCCCACTCATACTCAAACTCAGACTCACCTTCGAACACCCAGCGGGCGAGGTGGAGTCCGACACCAGACTCTATCACCTGAGGCAGGGAGGATTGCCCGTGAGCCGCTACACAGTGGAGTTTCGCACCCTCGCCGTTCAGACCACGTGGGGCGATGCAGCGCTCCGGACGTCCTACTACTAGGGCCTGGCTTCGCGAATAAAGGACGAACTAGCCGGGCGAGAGCTTCCTGCCACCCTGGATGGCCTGATCCAACTCGCTCTAGGACATCCCTGGCTGCTCCAGCATGACCCTCTAATCTCCTGAACCCAGAACCGGATCCTCCAGTGGGGCGCGACCTGCAACGAACTATGCCTACGGGCAGCGGCTGGGACGTGCTCTAGGGAGTCCGAGGCCCCCGACGTCGACACCAACTCCATCCCCAAGCCGTATCGAGACCTAGCGGAGGTTTTCTGCAGACGACGAGCCACCCATCTTCCTCCTCATCGCCCATACGACCTCGCCATAGACCTCCAACCCGGTACGGTCCCACCCCGCGGCCATCTCTACTCACTCACATCCACCGAGACCCAGGTGATGGAGGAATATGTAAACAACGCCCTGCGCCAAGGCACCATCAGGCCCTCCTCCTCCTCACCAGACGCCGCGGGGTTCTTCTTCGTGAAGAAGAGAGGCGGTGAACTTCGCCCTTGTGTCGACTATCGGGGGCTCAACAACCTCACCATCAAAAACCGACATCCTCTGCCTCTTACCAACTCAGCCCTGGACGCCCTCTCTGGCGCCACCGTCTTTACGAAGTTGGACCTCCGGAGCGCCTACAACTTGGTGCGCATCAGAGAGGGCGATGAGTGGAAGACGGCGTTCATCACCCCCACCGGACATTATGAAACCCTCGTCATCCCATTCAGACTGTGCAATGCCCCCGCCGCATTCCAACACTTCATCAATGACGTCCTTCGGGACATGCTCGGTCGGTGGGCATTCGCTTAACTGGACGACATTCTAATATATTCACGCACCATGGAAGAACACACCCAGCACGTCAGGGCGGTTCTAAAGAGATTACTCGCCCACCAACTGTACTGTAAGTTGGAAAAGTGCGCTTTTCACGAGCGCTCCACCACGTTCCTGGGTTTTGTCATCTCGCCCCAGGGTGTGGCCATGGACCCGCAGAAGCTAGAGGTTGTGCGTCATTGGCCCCTACCCAAGACCCTCAAGCAGCTTCAACGGTTTCTCGGGTTTGCGAACTTTTATCGTCGCTTTATCCGGGACTACAGTACAGTTGCCGCCCCCCTAACCGCTCTGACCCGTCCCTCCTCTCTCCCTTTTCACCTCAACCCGGCAGCTGTCTCCGCTTTCCGATCACTTTGTCACCGCTTCACCACTGCACCGATTCTCCACCACCCAGATGCCAATAAACCATTCGTTGTAGAGGTGGATGCTTCAGATGTGGGCGCTGGAGCTATCCTCTCACAGCAAAGTCCAGACCAAAAACTACACCCATGTGGTTTTTTCTCCAGAAAATTTGACTCCACTCAGCAGCGATACGGGGTAGGGGACCGCGAACTGCTGGCCATAAAGTGGGCTCTGGAGGAGTGGCGTCACTGGCTCCAGGGCGTCAGTGAGCCATTCATAGTCTGGACGGACCACCAAAATCTAATCACCATCAGAACCATCAAACAGCTAAACCCACGACAGGCGCGGTGGGCATTATTCTTCGAGAATTATAACTTTCACCTCTCATACCCGGGGTCCAAGAACACCAAAGCGGACGCCCTCTCCCGACAACTAGAGGTGGACCTCCCCCGGGTGGACCCCGCGCCTGTCCTCCCCTCTTCCAAGATCATCGCCCCCCTGCAACTGGACCTGGAAACAAGAGTGCGCCAGGCACGAGGTACAGAGACCGAACCGGCAGGTGTGCCACCTGGACGACTCTTCGGGCCCGAGGAGATGAGACCAGAGATTCTCCACTGGGGACACTCCTCCCCAATTTCAGGCCATCCAGGCACCCGACGATCCCTCCAATTCCTCCAGCGGGACTTCTGGTGGCCGTCCATGATGAGGGACGTCCAAGAGTTCGTTCAGGCATGCCCAGTGTGCGCCAGGGCAAAAAACACCAACCAACCATCTCCAGGAGAACTGCAACCGCTCCCAGTCCCTCGACGGCCCTGGACGCACATTGCCGTTGACTTCATCACGGGCCTGCCGGCCTCCGAAGGAAAAGACACCATCCTCACGATCGTGGATCGGTTCTCTAAGACCGTGCATCTGGTGGCTCTCGCCGGACTCCCGTCAGCAAAGGAAACCGCAGAACTGATATTAGAGCACGTAGTCCGTCTGCATGGGTTCCCCAAGGATATCATCTCGGACAGAGGGCCCCAGTTCACAGCCCGGTTGTGGAAGGCCTTCTGCCGTCTGATCGACTCCACCTGCAGTCTGTCCTCCGGATACCACCCACAGACTAACGGTCAGACGGAGCGGACCAACCAACAACTGGAGCGCTACCTGAGATGTTTCGTAGCGGACCGCCAGCGCTCCTGGGCACGCTACCTCATCTGGGCAGAGCTATCACACAACCTCCACACCTCCTCTGCCACCAACCTAAGCCCATTTGAGGTATGCCACGGTTTCCAACCCTCCGTGTTCAACCACCCAGAGCCAGAGGTTGATGTACCGTCGGCCCAACAGTTGGTCCGCAGATGTCGGCGGCTCTGGATTACGACCAACCAGGCCATCCAACGTGCCAATACCCGCTACACCCACCAACATCGCCGCCGACATCCTCCGGGACGACTATACCACGTAGGTGACAAGGTATGGCTTTCCACAAAGAACCTCCACCTCCACACCGAGTCAAAGAAGCTTTCCCCCAGATTCATCGGACCATACCACATCACCCACAGAATCAACCCTGTCACCTACCGGCTCCAGCTGCCTGCGGCGCTCCGGATTCACCCAGTATTTCACCTATCCCAGTTCAAGCCCTTCATCACAGCAGATGCATTGCTGCGGTTCTCTTCTGCTGTCTTTCTGAGGGCGAAGTTAGCAACACTAGGTGACGATTTTGCACCGAACAGATGAACTACCATTTTATATTCAACTAAGTTTTGGTTCACATCTCCATTCGGCCACCATAGGAAGCGCAGCAGATCAGTGTCCTTCTCTGGGACTCTCACTTGATAGTACATGGCTTCCACGTCTGCCATCATGGCAATTTCTTCCTCTCTAAAGCGTGTGAGCACACCAATGAGTGAGTTTGTTAAATCTGGTCCTTGTAGGAGCTCACTGTTTAGTGACACTTCTTGATAACTGGCAGCACAGTCGAAGACCACCCTTAGTTTATTCTTTTGAGGATGATAGACACCATGATGCGGTATGTACCACACCTGACCGCCTTGGAGGTTTACGTGATGTGTAGGGACTCTGACTGCATGACCCTTTTTTATCATGTCAGTCATGAAGTTTGTGTACTCCTCGTGAAAGGAGCTGTTGCTGCTAAGTTTTCGTTTAAGGTTTAAGGCACGTTGCATAGCTGCATTTCGGTTATTGGGCATTTGAACTGACGCTTTCTTAAGTGGGAGGCCGATGTAGAAGTGATTGTCTATGAACTGCAGGGAGTTATTAACGATGCCACAATCATCAATATTAAAACAATAAAAGGCTTGAACTACTTCAGTTTGTGTGTCATGACTCTAAAATATATGAAAGTCTAATGTTTATCAGTACATTACGGAAAATAATGAAATTTATCACAATATGCAAATTGTTTGAGAAGGACCTATATTTATTTATTTATGCCCAGGCAGTGTATTAACCCAGTAACCCAGAATGACGAAGTACTTTCCTCTCTCTCTCTCTCTCTCTCTCTCTCTCTCTCTCTCCTGCAGACTCTGTAATTAAAATCACGTTTAGTATTTAATAAATTGTACAGTTGAGTTTTGTATTATAACCCTAATGGTTATGTTTTTTAGTTCTCACCCAGTCATATGAGTCTGGTAAAAACAGAAGAATGTGTGTATGAAGAGCACAAACCACAGTTTAATATAGTAGTTTATAATACTACTTTAGTCATTTCTATATCTTTCCTTTCTCTGTTGGACTAAACAGTATTTTCTCTCTGCAGACTGTGTGAGAGTGTAAGTGTGAAATCCTGCACTGATGTGGTTTCAGCTCTCTGTACAAATCCATCACACATCAGAGATCTGGAGCTGATTGGGTGTGAACTAGGAGACTCAGGAGTGGAGAAGCTCTGTGATCTACTGAAGAAACACGAGTGTAAACTGGAGACACTGCGGTGAGTAACTCAGTGATGTGATGAAACAGCTTTAATAACATGCAGTAACAATTACAAAGCTCTCGCCAGCACTAACAAGTAATGTCTAACTAACATGTCTAACCTGCTGTTTAGATCTGATTTATTATCAGTAATAAAGAGTAAATAAGGATTTATTTGAGGAGGATGTGGGATTAGGAACAAGTAGTGAGAGGTAGACACTCACTAAAGGACACCAGAAAAACATCCACACTGGACGTCTCATGACCGGCCCAATTTGTTATGTGTTAGATCTTAAGATGTCCACAGAGAGACATATTTTCCATGGACAGATCAGAACCTCACAAGGACATTTAGATTACATTCAGAATTAGTTAGAAAGACATTTATTTCTAGATGATTATTGGACATTCAGGTTAGAATTTCTTTTTGTCCTGTTTAGGGCAATCTTTGA
Source organism: Channallabes apus (assembly GCA_030522415.1). Taxonomy (NCBI): domain Eukaryota; kingdom Metazoa; phylum Chordata; class Actinopteri; order Siluriformes; family Clariidae; genus Channallabes; species Channallabes apus. The sequence goes on along the minus strand of CM060110.1, from coordinate 49,148,058 downwards.
ATTGTAGCTATCAGTAATTTAGAGAACTCTTAATGTGGACATTAAATTTATACATAAACACCAATATTTACTAAAATAATGACAAATGTATTTATTTTAAGCATTGCTGTTCCAACATTCATGACCAATTACTGTAAACAGGTTCAGAGCTATTTAAAGTGGTACACACATCTTCAGCAAATAAACACAATTCAACAATAAAACAATTAAAAATATATATGATAAATATAATAGTACATTACTAAGTCCTACTGAATTATTTTCTTTAGCAGATTACAAAATGTGAAAATGATCAATACCCAGTGGTGGATGAAGTACATGAATCCTGTAGTTGAGTAAAAGCAGAGATTCAATTCAATTCAATTCAGTTTTATTTGAATAGCGCTTCTAACAATTGACATTGTCTCAAAACAGCTTTACACAATCAAAAGAATTATTTAAGTTTGTAAGATCCCCTCGGTAAAATATTCAGTGCTTTCAGGGGGCCCTCGGCCCTGCTATAGGACCTTTAAAGGGAAATGGGTGCATGGGAGCCTACTTTTAGAAGGCCCTCTTTGGCCCTCCTATTATGGTCCTGGATTCTGTCTACCAGGGGGTCCTAGAGAGGACCTGGGGGCTTTTAGAGGGCCCTCTGATTATGAGGGCCCTACTAGGAGGCCCTAGGGAGGAGGGTGTAGTGTACCTTTAGAGGGCCATCTGATTACAAGAACCCCTACCATGGGGCCCCTGGCTTCTGAGGGGAGTGGAGGGGGGGCGTGTTAACAGCCTTACAGAAGGCCCTCTGACTAGGGAGTGGTAGCATGGTGGGATGGAGGCGGTTAACCTGCCCGCTGATTGGCCCCCAGACCAGTGTAGCAGTGTAAGAGTTTGACCAGTGTAATCACTCCCAGGGCTTTAGTGGAGGCTAAACGCAAGTAAACACGGTTTACCCACCTCTGAAATTTCAGAATTAGAGTTTACACATACACTGGAGATGGCTTTCATGGCACACTTCTGGAATACAATATTACAGAGGTTCCAAGCCACCAGCATGCAGTTGCAGAAGCCAGACATTAACATATGTACAGCTAAATGTCTACTGGCATCTTTACGAGACTTTGTGGCAGCACAAAGAGACAATTTTGAGGTATTTGAAGCGGCCGCTTTAAATATCACCACTACTGTCCCCCATGACTATAGGCATGACCTCCAGCGCACAAAGAAGCGCCCACGTATGTTTGATGAAAGCGCAGAGCCAGGTGTTACACTTAATGGTAGGGACCACTTTCGGATTGAAACATTCAACGTCGTTATCGACAAACTTGTGTCTTGTCTTAACCATCGTTTGAGTGCGTACACACACGTAACTGAGCTATTTGGTGCTCTTTACCCATCTGAAAATATGTCCAACAATGAGCTCACTTTAAAGGCTAACTCACTCGTTGCAGCATATCCTTCAGATCTGAACATGAGCCTGGCAGATGAACTGATGCAGTACAAGTCATTCATGTCAGAAAAAGAGACACGCCCAAGTAAAATGCTCAGAACAATGATGGATTTAGATTTGCAATCAACCTTTCCAAATGTGTACATAACACTTGGACTTTTATTGACCCTGCCTATTACAAACTGTGAAGGGGAGCGCTCACTTTCCAAACTCACTCGCATTAAAAATGAACTCAGCATTAGGATGTGCCAAAACCGCCTGAATTCACTGTCACTTCTGGCCATCGAATCAGAGTTAGTTAGACAGTTTAACTTTGATGAATTAGTGGATGACTTTGCAAGAAGGAAGAGTAGAAAGAAAGTTATGTAAGGTAAGAGATTGACAGATGGGTCAGGGTTAGTGTTTGACTGGTGGTTTAACATTTTCATTTTTTTTTTAACCTTTTCACAAAATATCTATAATTAGACCTAAATGTTATCCATATTATACAAAATGGTGACTTGGAGTAGGAACAGTAAAATTAAATGTTATTTCTCCCTTTAGCTGCATAAAAAGTCCCTAAAGTTTGACAACTGGTTGATGGTGAATTATTTTCCAAATGTATCAAAATCTCCCTCCTTCCCCCTTAAGAACGTGACACGTGCTGATTATATTATAATCCGTCCCTGCTGATTATAATTTGAGATCCAACTTACTGTATCAACTTAAGCCACCTTCTTTTCACTTTTTCCGAGGTAAAAAGCGGCAAAAGATAGTTTTGTCAACATCATTCTGCTTTTACAACACGGTACGCGTACGCTGCACTAGCTTGAACCCACAAGTGGCATGATGACGTAGCAACTAGCCATCCCAGACAATGCTGACGGTTTTTTTAATTGTTTTTTTTTTTGAGGAGGGGCCTCGTGAACATTTTGCCCAGGGGCCCACACAACCCATAATCCGTCCCTGGCCCCCAAGTTTCACCATTTCGTGAGCTGAATGGGCGGCGCGTTGTCATGAAGACACACTTCACTTTTGTTCACCCGGGTGACCATTTTGGTTTTGACCCTCTAGTGGCATCATGTGGAACTACACTGCGGGTTTTTAAAACAAGAAGAAACGTTCACAAACACACCCATTTCCAGAGACATAATTTGGGCAAATATGGATTATATCACACGAGTTGTAATAAAAGTCAAGACATCAGTTGAACACGTGTGGGTCTCACCACGTCACCATGAGCTTACTCATCATCTCTTTACTTTATAATTAATAGTTTATTTTATGTTTCTAAGAGTCAAAATCCATCACATTAACAGTCATTAACTTTAAATTACTGTCCGTTTATAATTTTAACTATTAAAAATTATTCATCATTAAAAATTACTATTTCTTTGTATTGAAATAATATTGAATTGAGACATCAAAATCACGTTTAGTATTTAATAAATTGTACAGTTGAGTTTTGTATTATAACCCTAATGGTTATGTTTTTAGTTCTCACCCAGTCATATGAGTCTGGTAAAAACAGAAGAATGTGTGTATGAAGAGCACAAACCACAGTTTAATATAGTAGTTTATAATACTACTTTAGTCATTTCTATATCTTTCCTTTCTCTGTTGGACTAAACAGTATTTTCTCTCTGCAGACTGTATGCGAGTGTAAGTGTGAAATCCTGCACTGATGTGGTTTCAGCTCTCTGTACAAATCCATCACACATCAGAGATCTGGATCTGAGTTGGTGTGAACTAGGAGACTCAGGAGTGAAGAAGCTCTGTGATCTACTGAAGAAACACGAGTGTAAACTGGAGACACTGAGGTGAGTAACTCAGTGATGTGATGAAACAGCTTTAATCTCAACTCAACTCATATTTATTTGTATAACACTTTAACAAACAAGAATGTCCCAAAGTGCTTCACATAAAAAATAATAATAACAGTAATCTAATAAAATAAAATAAAATAAAAATAAATAAAAAATAATAATAAAAATAAATAAAACATTTTATACAATAATAAAAGAGGAACATAATTAAAATCACATCACACGCATATCAACAATATATAAAATCAACATCTCATGTTGGTTTAAATGCCAGAGAAAACATGTGAGTTTTAAGACTGGACTTAAACACCCTCAATGATGTGGCCTCACGAATGGTCAATGGTAGGTCATTCCATAATTTGGGAGCCGCCACAGAGAACGCCCGATCACCCCTGAGCTTGCATTTGGTCTTGGGTACCATCAGCAAATGTTTATCTGATGATCTGAGAGACCGGGGTGGGGCATAGGGCTGGAGCAGATCAGAGAGGTAGGGAGGGGCAAGGCCATGTAAACATTTGAACATGACCAAGAGAATTTTTACATTTATTCGGTATTGTACCGGGAGCCAATGAAGAGAAGCCAGAACTGGAGAGAGATGTTCTCTTTTACGCGTGGACGTTAATAGTCGAGCAGCTGAGTTTTGGATCGGCTGTAGCCGATGTAATACTGCCTGAGAAACTCCAAAATACAGAGCATTGCAGTAATCAATGCGAGTGGTGATGAAAGCATGGATGGCTATTTCGAACAGCCTAAAGGACAAAACAGGTTTAAGTTTTGCCAATTGCCTTAACTGAAAGAAACTGGACCGAACCACAGCACTAATCTGTTTGTCAAATTTAAGGCCATGATCAAAAATAACCCCTAAATTCGACGCAGTAGGTTTAACATACTGCCCCAAATCTCCTAAATCCAGAGGTGGAACTTTACCCCTGGCACCAGGACCGAATACCAAAACCTCTGTCTTTTTATCATTAACATTTTGGGCTAATCATGCTTTTATATCATCTAGACATGTTAACAGCGCCTTGACAGAGTAGCCTTCCTTCTGTTTTAACGGGAGATAAATTTTTTTGCATCTTGAGCAAATGAACACAATTAAAAAAATAAAACAATAAAAAATATATATGATAAATATAATAGTACATTACTAAGTCCTACTGAATAATTTTCTTTAGCAGATTACAAAATGTGAAAATGATCAATACCCAGTGGTGGATGAAGTACATGAATCCTGTAGTTGAGTAAAAGCAGAGATCCCCTCGGTAAAATATTACTCCAGTAAAAGTCCTTCATTTACATTTCTACTTGTGAAAAAGTAAAGAATTTCTCACCTTCAAATGTACTTGAGTATCAAAATTAAAAGTCCTGTGATTTATTATGACTTTATTGTTATTTTATTACTTTTGTGATTAGACACTAACTTAAATTACTTGTTGAAACGGCCTTTGTGTCACTCTGGGCACAGATCTGTTAATACAGTGTGTTCAGAAAGTCTCTCCACAGTGGACACGTACAGTAGTAGTAGTGTGTTGACGCTCTTGTTTGGCTCCACCAGTCTGTTGTACGTATCCGAGGAGTTCTTTCCTTTACATCGGCCGTGTATTTTTGTGTGAAAATGTTAACCATCGAAGAACGTGTTTTTGTAGTGGAGCGCGTTTTTAAAGCTGGAGATAAATACTCAGATTTAGTTTGTGGGAAATTTCAAGCAGCTTTTCCAGACACAAGAATACGACATCGCGACCCTGTGTGAGATTTAATAATAAACACTTGAGTGAGAATAATAATGAGTTTCATTAAACCAATATTTTCCCATAAACTTCTCTCTCTGGCCGCAGTGGAGGGACTTTTTGAACGCACTGTATAAGGTCATAAAATATTCTGACACTGATGTCAATTAACGTTATCTTGAATAAGCCACATGCAGGTGAGTCATTTTTATTAGGGAGATCTGAGTGAAATACCAGTAAGGAAACTTTACTCTTAAGATTTAGTTTAAACTGAACATCTCTGCACACGGCTACCAGGATTCATCTAAGTAAAACATTTCAAACTATTTAAACCAAATGATGCAGAATTTCAGACCCCAAGTCATTGACATCAGTTGAACACGTGTGGGTCTCACCACGTCACCATGAGCTTACTCATCATCTCTTTACTTTATAATTAATAGTTTATTTTACGTTTCTAAGAGTCAAAATCCATCACATTAACAGTCATTAACTTTAAATTACTGTCCGTTTATAATTTTAACTATTAAAAGTTATTAATAATAAAAAATTACTATTTCTTTGTATTGAAATAATATTGAATTGAGACATCAAAATCACGTTTAGTATTTAATAAATTGTACAGTTGAGTTTTGTATTATAACCCTAATGGTTATGTTTTTAGTTCTCACCCAGTCATATGAGTCTGGTAAAAACAGAAGAATGTGTGTATGAAGAGCACAAACCACAGTTTAATATAGTAGTTTATAATACTACTTTAGTCATTTCTATATCTTTCCTTTCTCTGTTGGACTAAACAGTATTTTCTCTCTGCAGACTGTGTAAGAGTGTAAGTGTGAAATCCTGCACTGATGTGGTTTCAGCTCTCTGTACAAATCCATCACACATCAGAGAGCTGAATCTGAGTGTGTGTAAACTAGGAGACTCAGGAGTGGAGAAGCTCTGTGATCTACTGAAGAAACACGAGTGTAAACTGGAGACACTGAGGTGAGTCTGTCAAAAACAGAAGAATGTATATAAGATTGAAGAACACGAACCAGAGGTTTAGAAATGTGTTTGTAATATTACTCGAGTCATTTCTCTGTCTATATTTATTACATTATTATATTTTCCAAACTATATAAACCTGACTGGTTATTAGATTTAAGGATTCTTATGTGATATGGATGTTTATAATGAGGGAGGGTGTGGCCTAAAGTTATTAACAGCCTCTAGTAAGGTGTGTATAACTATTAGACAGCTTTTTTACCTCCGGCAAAATGGGACAAAAAGAGATTTAATCAACACCAAAAAGTAAAACATTTAAAAATATGTCCAGAAGCACAAAGTTAGAACTTTTTCAGATGTTTTATAGACAGATGAATTGAGTATGATTTATGATGGACCAGATGGATGGGCCTGTGGCTGGATCACTAATGGACACACGGCACCACTTTAAGTCAGACACTAGTAAGGTGGAGGAAGGGGACGTGTACAGGCTGCTATTATTGAGGATGAGCTCGTTTAGACCAAGTTAAAATCAACTCCCAAACCTACTGCTAGTTTCTAGAAGACATTTTCTTTAAACAGTGGTACAGGAAGAAGTCTGCATCATTGAAGTAGGACATTGTACAGAGCTCCATCACATGCGTACAAGTACTCTATTGCTTGGCTGCCAGTAAAGGCCTCAAAGTCGACACAATGCCCCGCCCCCTTCCTCACCGGACTCTTTTTATTTCGAATTGTTTATTTGTTATAATTAATCTTAGGATTTAAAATCAATTTAAATCAAGTAAGACAGGAAAATTATTCTCTGCTGAGGATGTTACATAAACAAGGTTCATCATGGTGCTTGATGGGTTTTGCGAATGCACTTGACAAAACTGTTCTTGCAAGAACTGTTCCAGAACAGCTGACCTTCATGTCTTAAAATAACAGCCGACTGTTGTTGTTGTTGTTAATTACCTAATTTCATAATTTTAGAGTTTTGGAATGAAAAAAAAAAACAGTATTGCACTAGAGTATAGAAAAACCACTAAACAAAGAAAATGTAATTATAAGGTGTGTCCAAACTTTTGACTGGTTCTGTACAGATATATATTACATGTGTGACTACATCATTATTTATCCCTGTGAAGTAAATAATATATAAAGATGTTTCTCTCTGCAGGTTATGGAATTGCAGTATAACAGAGAGACACTGTGCTGCTCTGACTGCTGCACTAAAGTTAAACTCCTCACATCTGAAACATCTGGATCTGTCGGGGAATAAACTGGGAAATTCAGTCACACAACTCGAGGAATTACTGCAGCGTTCAGGAGGACGAGTAGAGTAAGTAAACTTAACACACAGACAGAGTAGAGCAGAATGTGTACTTTCTGTAGAATATAATGTAGCTGTAAGAGTGAAGTGAAAGAGGAATATAAATGCTCAAATCAGCAGCATGTTGGTGATCATACTGAGAGAAGCACATAGAATATACCTTTAGGAACTGAATTAAAACACAACAGTAATTTGTCACTTCATGATAATAACTATACAGTTCTGATTTAATAGAAGTGAACTTTCATCTGATCTGTTTCTGTTCTCCACAGAAATACCACTGCACTTATAATCTCATCTCTCAAGTTTATTTTACTTTCAGGCCATATTTCTTGTGTTTATAAAGTTGAACTAAATGTGATACGTGTGTAATTTTAATGATAATTACAAAGAAAAAGAGACACAGGGTACAGATTTGAAACATGTTTTTTCTGTTGTGATTTTTACAGGACATGATAACTCCTCCAGAAGTGAAATTAAACATTCCTCTGATGGGAGAAAGGAAGCAGCGTGTACAGTAAGTTAGGAAGCCGTGTGGATCGTGATTAAACTCAGCAGCACCAGGACAGTAGTGGAACAGACACTCAACAAACCCAGAATTCAGTCTTCAGGAGGTTTCTATAAGATCACAGAACAGAATTGGAGTAATGAAACCAGTAAGACCAGTAATACACAGAGACTAGAGGCTAAACAGGGGCTACACAAGCTCTCCCACCTCCAGTCCATAAAACAAATAGTACTAGATAAACTTCAAAGAAACTCATCAATGTAGGACAGAAGAAGACAAAAGTGTCCTGTGTCCTGTATGTGACTGTCTCCTATTTCAGTGAATTTACTGCTCACTTTCTGAACAATGAAGTATTTTAAAAAGTAAGAGTTTGTTTTTGGCCATGTTCTGGTTTCTGCTGATTTGTTCCACAGAGTGTCTTTTAACACTAAACCTCTTATTCAGTGTGAACTGAAATAAACCTGTTTATAAAAAAGAAAACTAAAGAAGAGACTGAATCTGTTGTTAATTTATAAATTATGCTTTATATTCAGTATCTATGTAAATTGTGCTCATAAGTAAAATCTTTATTTACTCTTCAAGACTCATGTTTTTATTAATTACATAAAGTCTGTGTTCTTCACTACACTGATAACACACACATTAGTAGCACCACAAATAGATGCTGCTCTAATCCTACCAATAAATTCAACTAAATAAAAGGAAATTACACTGAGAACATTTCATTAAACTCATTCCAAATATGTACACAGGCTTCATGTGAATGAAATAAATGTACATTTTACATGAACTGTTACATTTACAATTAGTTTTCACACATTCAACATGATTCCACATCAGTTTAACTGGAACAACATTGAACTCTATGGACTCTGAACCTGACCTGAGGATCGAACCCAAGACCCTGGAGCTGTCAGGTGATAACCTTCCACTCTACCTCATTCATTCACTCATTTTCTATACCATGTATACTGTATATAGAGTCGTGGGAGACCTGGAATCAGGAGACATGTGTCAATCCTTTGCAGGGCACATACACACAAACACACACACACACTGAGGGCAATTTGAGAACGACCCCTCTGCGAAGAAAATATATTTCTCTATATATTAACTGTCAATTTATTGAATGATTTAGTGTTCAGATCTAAATATATTCACAATATACTGAATAATATATTGTATTAACATATTATAATATATTGAAAAATACATAAAGAATTGTCACTTTTTCATATATTGAGAAATGTATATCTTAATGTATGTAATTTAATATTTAACAATATACTTCATAATATATTGAATTTGATTAAATATATCTATTTCTTTATAATATTCTTATGCAATATGCTTATGGCTCATTTGCTTATGCATATACAAGACCATAATGAGATTAAAGCCAGATATACAGTGGTGTGAAAAACTATTTGCCCCCCTCCTGATTTCTTATTCTTTTGCATGTTTGTCACACAAATTGTTTCTGATCATCAAACACATTTAACTATTAGTCAAAGATAACACAAGTAAATACAAAATGCAGTTTTTAAATGAGGGGTTTTATTATTTAGAGAGAAAAAAAATCCAAACCTACATGGCCCTGTGTGAAAAAGTAATTGCCCCCTGAACCTAATAACTGGTTGGGCCACCCTTAGCAGCAATAACTGCAATCAAGCGTTTGTGATAACTTGTAACGAGTCTTTTACAGCGTTCTGGAGGAATTTTTGCCCACTCATCTTTGCAGAATTGTTGCAATTCAGCTTTATTTGAGGGTTTTCTAGCATGAACTGCCTTTTTAAGGTCATGCCACAACATCTCAATAGGATTCAGGTCAGGACTTTGACTAGGCCACTCCAAAGTCTTCATTTTGTTTTTCTTCAGCCATTCAGAGGTGGATTTGCTGGTGTGTTTTGGGTCATTGTCCTGCTGCAGCACCCAAGATCGCTTCAGCTTGAGTTGACGAGCAGATGGCCGGACATTCTCCTTCAGGATTTTTTGGTAGACAGTAGAATTCATGGTTCCATCTATCACAGCAAGCCTTCCAGGTCCTGAAGCAGCAAAACAACCCCAGACCATCACACTACCACCACCATATTTTACTGTTGGTATGATGTTCTTTTTCTGAAATGCTGTGTTACTTTTACGCCAGATGTAACGGGACATGCACCTTCCAAAAAGTTCAACTTTTGTCTCGTCGGTCCACAAGGTGTTTTCCCAAATGTCTTGGCAATCATTGAGATGTTTTTTAGCAAAATTGAGACGAGCCTTAATGTTCTTTTTGCTTAAAAGTGGTTTGCGCCTTGGAAATCTGCCATGCAGGCCGTTTTTGCCCAGTCTCTTTCTTATGGTGGAGTCGTGAACACTGACCTTAATTGAGGCAAGTGAGGCCTGCAGTTCTTTAGATGTTGTCCTGGGGTCTTTTGTGGCCTCTCGGATGAGTTGTCTCTGCGCTCTTGGGGTAATTTTGGTCGGTCAGCCACTCCTGGGAAGGTCCACCACTGTTCCATGTTTTTGCCATTTGTGGATAATGGCTCTCACTGTGGTTCGCTGGAGTCCCAAAGCTTTAGAAATGGCTTTATAACCTTTACCAGACTGATAGATCTCAATTACTTTTGTTCCTGAATTTCTTTGGATCTTGGCATGATGTCTAGCTTTTGAGGTGCTTTTGGTCTACTTCTCTGTGTCAGGTAGCTCCTATTTAAGTGATTTCTTTATTGAAATAGGTGTGGCAGTAATCAGGCCTCGGGGTGACTACAGAAATTGAACTCCGGTGTGATAAACCACAGTTACGTTATTTTTTAACAAGGGGGGCAATCACTTTTTCACACAGGGCCATGTAGATTTGGAGTTTTTTTTCTCCCTTAATAACGTAAACCTTCATTTAAAAACTGCATTTTGTGTTCAATTATGTTATCTTTGACTAATAGTTAATGGTTTTTGATGATCAGAAACATTTAAGTGTGACAAACATGCAAAAGAATAAGAAATCAGGAAGGGGGCAAATAGTTTTTCACACCACTGTAAATGAGATGCATGAAACACAAGTGAGAAATATTATAGTTTTATTGAACATATCAAAAGTCCTCAATTAACAGCCTACAGTGATGAGCCACAACAAACAGCACCTGAGACCAGTCAGTGTCCATACTGACCTCTGTCCACCACAACATTAAAACCAGCAGGTTAATAATATTAAACATATTACACTTTACTATTACCGCTAATTTCTAAACCGAGCCCATGTGTAAAAATAAATGCATAAATAAAATAAACTTAGATGTGAAAACTACAATATACAGTTTTTATTGTGTAATAAATTTTCAATTTACACAATATAACAGACACCAGCAAAATGTGACAATTCAAGACACTAAATGATACAAAATGTCACCCAACCTGATAAAGATATTAAGTGTCACACTGCTCAACTCAAAGTATGATTTATACAGGAGTTACACAAAGTCCACAGCATTATGACGATCTTCCAGTGAAAATAATCAGTCAAAAAGGAGAAGAAAATTGTTAAAGGGAAAATTGGTTGCTGTATGTAAGGGCTACAAGAACAGGGCTGGAAAAGTTCTCTCTCACCATCTACATCAGTCTTCTCTTGTGGTGGATGTCCAACAAGTTTGTCCAAAGTCTGCAACTCCTGAAGCTGCTTAGTATCTAATGGAACAAAGAAAATGTATTAATATGGTCGACCTGCTGTTTAATATAATAGTGAAAGTAAACACATGTTTAATTAGATATCAGAAAGAAAGGACTGACTCAGCTGCCCCCAGTGCTGTGTCCCTGCGGAGTGGCAGGTCAATGGGTGTGAATATAGTGTTTCAAGAAGAAGAGAAATAACAGTAAGGAATGTTCTGTGAACTCCAGTTTTTATTGATTTAAGAATTAATACTATTGTTGTATCCTGATTTATATTGGCAAAATAAGCAGAAAAAAATGTAGCATTAGGATATGACACTAAATTAGTTGGTAGTTAAATTAATAATAACAATCAGACCCAGGGTGGCAAATATAGTGTACCTTCACTCTATGACACCATTGACTGGTGGTGTGTTTAATTTCTTACTTAACATTTGTTTGATATTGTCTTTATTAAAGATACAAACCAGGCTTATCAAACCTGTCCTTAATGCCGGATGCTGATTCCCAGAGCCAGGTATGAATTTGTGTGATTTGAGAGTTTAGATTTAGTTTTTATTGCTCCTAAAGTATACTGGAATTTTCTCTCTCAGTTTAATTATTAGTTTATGTGCAATATATTGTTGGCACTTTACATGACCACCTAAGAACTTTTCTTCCAGCCCTTGTGTCACTGACCAGCTGCAGCATCAGCCAGTCGCCATGAAAGGAGAGAACTATTATTTTTATTATTATTGTAGCCTGGTGCCCAAGACTATGTGTAAGGGAACTGTGTTATTTACATATAACCGTGCCACAGGTGTATTAGGGTCGCTCAGCAGGAGAGTCAATCAAGCAAACAAACAATCGTTTGGCAAAAAAGTCTTTTTCTTTTTCATCTACAATTTTAGAAAAGGAGATTATCAAGGGTTGTTTGAACAGTAAAGAACCCCATGGTGCAGAGAAACACTCTATTATATGAGGCAGCATTGAACCTTCAAGAATTCCTTTACAGAGGCAACTGAAGAACCTTTTAAGTGTTTTCATTAGGGCCCAAGCACTAGTATGCGCAGGGCCCTCTTGTTCCTCTAAGCATTATTATTAATATATATTTTAATCATCCATATTAAGCTGAGAAATCTGGCACTGAAACAGTTTTGATAAGTATCTGGCTCTGTAAATCCAGTTTTCTGCAACCCACAGAAACTCTCACACTGAACCTTAAATGTAAGCACCATTCAATATCAAAAGTGTCGTTAGATTTATTTTAATGCACTAAACCTGCTTTGTAATGAATACCCTGATATTGTTTTTGAATTAGATATCAGAACAAAAGATCTCAGTCTCCTGTACCCAGCAATGTGTCTATGCGGAGTGACAAGTCAATGAATGCAACTATAATGTTTCAACAGGCAGAGAAAGAAAGGTAAAGAATGTCCAGTGAACCATGTTAACAATGCTTACACCTTAATTAAGTTAATAATGTGATTTTAAAATGTTGCTTTTTAAAACAAGTAAAAAAGACTTTAATTATGTAGGAATTGTTTTTAATTAGAAAAATCTCACGCACCTGTACCCAGCATTGTGTCTATGCGGAGTGACAAGTCAATGAACGCAACAATAGTGTTTCAACAGACAGAAAAAGAAAGGTGAGGAATGCCTTGGAAAATCTAATGTGAGTGTGGAATGTGTCCAGATTATTGGCTTTTTGTTTTTTTTTTTACTAACTAATTTCAAACTGATGTATGTTAAAGGGTTATTAATCAGAAGAATTTTGTGTCACCTAAACATTGTTTGGTGCCTATGAAGAGTGACCAGTCACTGGGTGCACCAACAGTGTTGCAAGACAGGTAAGAAATGGCTAACAAATAGTAAAAAAACATTTATTGCAACTTTCTTTCACTTTATTTCTTTCTGAATTAAGAACAAAGATTATATTACAAAAAAGTTTAATGTCTATTTGTATATACACAATTATTGCCTGGTGCAATTTGATTGAAAGTGTAACTGTTGTATTGTTTTTTTTCCTTTCTTTTGTATTATATACTGTACTGTGTACTGTATAAATATTTATTTTTGATGTTTTTTTTTCTTTTATTTTGTATTTATACACAATGTGCAAACTACTTTGCACATTGGTCTTAACATAGAAATTTCCCAACTGTTTGACGAATAAAGATATACAGTATCTTTATATATACAGTAAGGCTTTGCAATATTTGGCCACTGTTTGCAGAACTGCTCAAGTTGAGTTAAATGTGACAGTGACCGTTTGTGGACTGCAATCTTCAAGTCTTCAAGTCTCAATCTTCAAATCCACAGATTTTCAATAGGGTTTAATTCTGGGCTTTGACTATAGGCCATGGATGGAGTGTCACGTTTTTCTCCTTCAACCACTTTGTGGAGAGTTTTGCTGTGTGCTTAGAGTCATTGTCATGTTGGAAGGTAAACCTTCCTATTGACAACTTTCTGGCAGATGGCGGCAGATTTTTATCCAGACGTATCCTTTGGCGTTGTGGCAAAATGTGACATACGGCATTTCCTGAGGAGTGGCTTTCGTCTTGCAACCCTCCCATACAAACCACATTTGTGGAGAATTTGTGATATTGTTGTCACATGCACACAGTGAACAATCTTTGTCATAAATTCCTGCCACTGCTTTAGAGCTGCTATTGGCCTCTTGGTAGCGTCTCTGATCAGTTTATACCTGGCTCTTTTATCCCACTTGGAGTGACGCCCTGATCCAGGGAGGGTCTGTGTTGTTCCAAATACCTTCCACTGCTTAATGATAGACTTTACTGTGCTTCTAGGCAGCGACAAAGCTTTTTTTGTTTGTATCCGTCTCCTGATTTGTAGCTGTGCATGACTTTATCCTGGAGATCTTCTGATAGTGCCTTGCCACCTATAGTTGATTGTTTGCTTCAGGTGCACTACAACGGCTTCAGTTTTTTATTCTGAGCCAAGCAAAATGAGCTCAGCTGATCACAGTTGAAAGTTAAATGGCTTAGTGTGTCATTAAGAAGGTGATTAGCTTCAACAAATTGATTTTACAAATCACTTTTAGAAGGGCATGATCCTCTTCCAAATCAGTGATTCAGTATTTTTTCCTGACATGTTGGTGTTATATCTTTCATTTGCATGTTAAAAATTGCACTGAGTAAATAGAGCTGCATAAAACTGGGTTTATCTTCATTTTAGGCTGCCAAGCAACATAATATAATTATTTTAAAAGGAAGTGATTCTTTTTTATACTGACAGGGGGCCAATGAAATATACTGTAAGAGTGTGTGACTTTTTTTTGGTCGGGCAGTATATATTTATCTCACACAAATTAAATTAATCAAATGTCACCTAATATGGATATTAAAATTGTGATCATTGATTATTTTTGAGGACCAATCGGTTTTTGGGTGATATTGAGGGATTTTGGGTTTTCATGAGCTGTATACCACAATCATCAATATTAGAACAATAAAAGAGTTGAACTACTTCAGTTGTGTGTAATGAATCTAAAATATATGAAAGTCTAATGTTTATCAGTACATTACAGAAAATAATGAACTTTATCACAATATGCTAATTTTTTGAGAAGGACCTGTATGTCAACCTTTATGCATGTATTCCACCACCAGTGTGGAGGACTGAAATGTCATGTTGAGGATGAAATGTCATGTGGAGGAATAAAATGCTGAGATGAAATGTCATGTGGGTAAATAAAAAGTGGACTTTATGCTGCTGTTAATGATGATTTCATTTATAATACTCCGTCACTTCATTTTATAATATATGAATCAATACATAGCCATATATGGTCTATCCATATGGCTAAATAATGTAAAATATAATTAATGTCATGCAAAATATGATTTGGAGCTTGGACCTTGCTTATCTCATTTAAAAAACTTTGTTTCAATAAACATACATGCAGAAATGTAATACAGTTTTGTTTGCACAGCAATGTATTTTAAAATATATGAATCAATATATAGCAATAGGTTATCCATCCATATATTGCAAATATATGGGGAAGTTTCTCATATATTGAAATATATTTCCTAATGTATTGCAATATAAATTATAGTATATTGCAATATACGTTTGTTTCGTACCTGTGCCTGAAAGCTGACACTGGCATTCTTTAATAAACCAAGGATTCAGAATTGCAAACTACAACTAAGCCACACATCACATAACTTTAATAAAATTAGGCGTTTAGTAGCATCCTATATCTCAAACCCTCAATATACATGATAGCATGATGTCTCCTGACCTCCTGACCTCATATGTTGCATCCCAGTAAGTTGTACTAATTAATCAGCATGCTATGCATCCTTAGCACAGGATGTTAATGGTATTTGTCAGGAACAAACAATAATAGTCTACATTATACAAACCGTTAATAATAATAATAATAATAATAATAATAATAGAGTAACCTAGTTAGGATAGCATTGTACTTCACAAAACTCCAGTATAATTTCAGTAATACTGCAGTTTTTAATCCCAGAAACTGCAGTTATTTTCTTTCTTTTTTTTTTGTTAAGGATACCTAGGCCCTTATTACCTCTGTTTTATATTGGGCCTTACAGTATGTATGTCTTCTTTGTATTTTCTTCTAGCCAGTGTTCTCTCTTAAGTATCTCCTGCGTATGCTCTCTTTTATGTAAAACAATGAGGATGTGTTCCCTGTTGAGTCTGGTTCCTCTCAAGGTTTCTTTGCCACTGTCGCCCTCAGCTTGTTCATCAGGGATTATCAGACCATTTTAATTCATACACATTTACATACAAACTTAAATAATAAATAATTATTTTGCTCCTGTAAAACTGCTTTGCGATAATGACAATTGTTAAAAGCACTATACAAATAAAATTTTATTGAAAAAATTGAATTGAATTTTATGTATCAAACAATGAAGAATGATCTGCATTTAACTATGTAGTAAATAAACTCACACTCATTAAGAAAACTACTGAACAAGTAGGAAAGCAATGTTAATGTAAGATTAAACTCGATGCAAATATTTTAATGTCACTGTAAATATTGAGATGCATTTCCCTCTTTGGATAACACTGTCACTGCCCTCACTCTTTAATGCTGTGTAATTTTGCTGCAGTCTCTAAATGCTCAATGTGACAGAGTTGGCCGGTATGAAAATGTCTTCATATTATATAATAATTCTGAGGCTAATAAAAATATTCAGGAGGATTTATTAATTAATTTGATTATGAATTTAATGTGAGTATTCGACTGATCTCTCTCTCTCTCTCTCTTTTCACATCCCAGAATTTCTGGACATTTTTGATCACAGCGTTTGGAAAGGGGATGATAGTATTTTAAAGGCTTTGTCCCAATCCGCACTGTGCCCTACACCCCCCTCCCCCCTCCACACAGACAGCAGTGTGACCCTACATGAAGTGTTTCTGCAGCTTATTGACACACCGCCGTTAGCGCGCGACCGGTGTTGATTTACCTCAGGCTTTAGCATCGTTAGCATCTTCCACAGACCCTGAGCTCACGCGCTGGAGCAGCGATAGAGGAAACAGTCAGTCTGTTCTAGTCATTTATTTCTTCACTTAAACAGGTAATATTCAGTTAAAGTATAGAGAAGAGAGAAAAATAAATCCTAGTCTTTTTCACACGAATTGTGAAAATATTTGAGAGATTCTGGTGTTTTAATTAATTTTGTGACAGAAGTTTTGAAGTTTTTCCCCCTCAGCTTTATAAAACAAGTAGGACATTTATAATCAGTTAGAATGACTAATACACAGAGTTAAATAACGACATAATGTGTGTAATAAGATACTTGATGTCGGTATGAAGGTATTGAGGACAGTAAAGTTATCCTGTAGCTGATAAATGTTAATGTTACTATATTTAGGATAGTTAAGATAACTGACTAAATCATTTTACTAATATATTTGTCTCCTAATGAGACTGTGTGAGGAGAGACATGGACAAGAGGCTGACTGTATGTTTAGTACTTAAATAAATTCCAAACAGCAATTAATTGTTAAAAATAACATCATTTTGAAACCTCACAAATTCAGGCTGCCAAAATCCAGGTTCAGGTAAAAATAGACCTATTCTTTCTTTATTTATTTCTGTCTATGGATCTATTTTATATTAGATTCGGATCATGTAGAACTATAGTTTTAAAAATAGACCAAGAATGTCACTTATTAGCAAAATAAAACTAACACACATTTTCCCTTAGAATTACCATAATGTATTATATCATTGACAGGAAACGTATGTGATAAAAATCTAAGAAACCTCCAAATCTGTGAAAAAAAAATGTTTTCCCGCAACTTCAAAATCACAACCCTGTCCTATTCACCACACAAGGCTAACTTCACATCAGTTGTTTAAAATCACAAAACAGACCTCTCTGTAGGCCTTAAACAAGACCAACAATTCTCGTCTCAGAACATAAAGCTTACATGTGTAACAAAGATGGACTCTCACACGATGGTAAGTATAAGGATGAGCTGTGTTTATTTTTAGAGAGAGAGTTAACAGCAGTTTTAGGAGATGAAGTGTCATATAATGCAAGTCTTTATTCAAAAGTTACTTTTGCTGAGTGTCGGATGTCGGTTGAGATTTCCTCCCCTGTTTCTTTTTGTGGAGACAATGCTTGGCGAGGAGTTTCTTACGGAAGAGACCTGGGAGTGACGGGAGATACACACACACACACACACACACCACGGAGCTGCGAAGACGAGGGAGACAGACTGGGATACTTCTGGGAAACAAAGAGTACAGTAAGTAGCCCGGTAAAATACACTTCTTACCTGTGATTTGGTCCACTTTAGCTAATACGAGCCCGGACAATGACTGCAGCATGGTGTGTGCTTTTTATGGGCGTGCCTTGATTGACTTCAGGTGATAAAGGTTAGTATCCTGGAGATAAAGGGTGTTGTGTTTGGCTGGCATTGGAGCCTGGCCCGACTGTGACAACATGACATAAAACAGATAACACTAAGCCTTAGGTTGATTATCCATTAAGTTAATAAAATTAATCAACTTCCATAATATATATAAAAAAAAGTTATATTTCAGTTTATAATTGCTTTCTTTGAAATAATTTGTCATAATAATGACTTGCTTAAATAATTGTATCTTAGTTTGAGACGTGTGAGCTTTCACATCCTTTAGACAGCTGAGTCCTAATGAAGACATCAGTGTCAAACCAAGTTTTCAAACAAAATGGTGTAGTTGCTTTAATACAAATTTTTTCTCATTTTTCTGTAATAATAATTATTTTCATAATAACAGGGAAAACACTACAGTGTTGGCCAAAAGTATTGAGACGAAAGTGAAATTCAATGTTTTAATGATTAAATAAAATATAATAAATAGCGACAAAATCAGGATAATAAGAATCATTTCCAAATACAGCAGTCAGTTTTTATTTTATATAATAAATATAATTTAGTATGTAGTCATTTATTGTTTAGAACCTGCTGGATCGGGAGTCAGACAGACGTCTGCAGTACTCTGGCGTCACTCACTCAGTCCGTCCCTGCTTGATCGCTTCCTTAATATCATGTACAGAATTTTTTGGGGGACAGAATTTTACAATTCCCGATGCATTTTTGTGCAGTCATAAAGTAAAAGTCCTGACATAAATTTGTTCCATCAATAAAATACAAGCCATACTGTATGCTGTCTTAATACTTTTGGCCACCACTGTAAGATGGGCAGGTGGTCGTCCAAGACCAGAGTTGAGCACCACTGCTTTAAGGGAACCTCTCGGGACAAAATTCATCCAAACGAAACTCCATGTGATGATGTTAACACGTACATCTTTTACTCAATGCGTTACCCTGGTAACATAAACACCTTGGATACCTGTTGCTGTTACTATGGCCATTACACATCTCTGAAATAAAATATTGAAAAATACATTGAAACAAAAACTAGTACATTATAAAATTTATATTATTGCAATGAACTATATAACTTATAAATAAATGTTGTCTTTCCTTAAAACAATGTTATAATATTTTGCAGACTAATAGCTTAGATCTCTTACAAATCATGATATAAAAATAGTAATATTATGCCATCTCTGATAAATTTAATGGTACATGAAATTAATGCCAGGTCTTCTGCAAGATTATTTCTAACTACAAAGCTAGCAAGCTTTTGACACAAGGCTGAATCCCAAATCCCTCTTTAACCCCTGATCAAGGGCACTACTTTGTGTGTAGAACAAGGGTTTGTACCCCTGTACATTGTACATACACTGTAAAAAACTGCTGATAAAAAAACGCCACAATCTGACAGCTGTCGAGTTTGTGAAAATGTGTTTAGGGCTTACTTCAGTGGTGACATGTGAGTAACTCGAACATTTATATTTTCATGGATTTTGTTAAGCAAACGTTGTTAATGTTAGGAATGGGTTTTGTTAGACAATGCTGTGTGAATATCACCTTACTATCTGAGTTGTTATCGCTGCTTGACAATTCTAGAGTAAGTTTCTAAATGACTGCTTACTGCTTTTTTGCAGTGGTACTCTGGAATAAACCTGGAGAGAAACAGTGAGCCAAGGAGTGATTACAGGTACTGTACATGTGTCCCCTCACAGGACCCGTAGAAAGTAAATACCAAAATGTTACTTGTACTGTACTGTTTTGATGAAATCCTGCCTTGTGCTGAAAACTGTGGTGTCAATATGTGGTGGTTAGTGTTGATATTGTGTTGGGACACAACAAATAAATCACTGTATAGCAATGCAAATGGTTTTCCATGGGCTCCAGTGGTGCCATAAAATGTCAATAATATTATGAAACCCGCTGGATCCGGCTGGGTATAGAGTCAGAAACATGTCTGCAGTACTCTGGTTTCTGCTTGATCACTTCCTGAAGATCATGTACAGAAGACGGTTTCCTCACTGCTCCTGCCTTCTTCACTGTTCTTCTGTACAACAGTGTTCTATTGGGTTTAGGTCTGGAGATGACCCAGGCCATGGCTCAGGACGCTGAACACCGTTATTACAGAGACAGTTTTCACTAGTTATTCAGATCATTAGTGTTAATTAAGTCTTCTGGCAGATCGACTTAATCTAATTACTGTGTCAGGAATAACCTCTAGAGGGCGCCGTGTGCACATGGACTCTTGTAGTTTCCTGTATGTGGACTTTGGCTGGGACTTAATTTCCCAGGATGCACCTGTGTCACATGGGTTTCCTTGTGATCACCTGTGTGTTGTTTAGCCATAGGTGTATAAATAGACTTTGGGGTTGTGTTTAGGTTGTCGTGCGTCTGTTGTGTATCGTCTGTCTACTGGCTTGGTGTCTGTGCTTGTACTCGTTTTTGCTCCTGTCTAGTTTCCTGTTTTGTTGGTTTGTGTTTGTGTGTTTCATTATCAAAGTCTTCACTCCACACCAATGCCCCGCCTACAATCCCTCTATCCTGACATAGAGTCATTACCTGTCTGGGCGAGAGAGAGAGAGAGAGGAGGAGGAGACTAGTTCAAAGTGAAAGTGAAAGTCTGAAGGTCGTTTTTGTGGCGAGAAAAACATGAAGTTATTTGCTGAGAAAAATAAGAGTGAGTACATGAAGATAAATCTGTAATGTGTGAGTGTTAGGATTATTTACTGAATGAAGATAAATTCTGTCTAAACATTACACACTTTACTATAAACAATGTGGATAACACAGTGTTAATGCAGTAACTAAACCTGAGGGAAATAAACAAGTGTGTGTGTGTATTTGTGTGTGTGTGTCCTGTGGTGTTTCTTACAGATGTCTAAAGTTTACAGTTGTTATTTGTTAAAGTGAGAATCACATTAATATTTATTCTAACAAGTCATGACATATTTTCACTACATTTATCTTCTTTTCACAAACTAAATAATCAGCAATAAACCCATAAACACAATGCTACTTCCTGATTTGATAACACACACACACACACACACACACACACACCGAGTGCCATTTTAGAGTGAAATGCAGAAATGTCAGATCAGACGTCCTCATAATGATGTTTTAATGTTTCTGTTTTGACTGATAAACCTTCATGTGATAGAAACACGATGCTTTCATTTCCTTAAGAAGTTCTGTGGAGTAAATGTGACTCTTTCTGAAGTGTTTTATTCTCATGCAGTTTGTACCTACAGTATATATTTTTGTATTTACTCATATTAACAAAGAATCTTCATCTTTATATTTAACATTATATAAAATATCTCTTTACAAAGGCTTAGTTTATTGAAACTTCCATATCATTTGAGCTCCATCAGGCTGTTGGAGAGAGTGAACATCGGGATTTACATGATACTTTGAAGGAATTGGATGTTTATCAGTAATTTCCTAATCTCTGATTTTTTACTCACCAGGATTAACCTAAATTTATGCTATAAGAAGTTTGACTTTCTAAAATAATGTCAGCGGAGTGTGAGAAAATGACGTGTGAAAAGAGTCTAGAAGAGGAGCTGGGAGAGATGAAAAGGTAAGTAGTTTAGATTAGCAATTTAGGAAAAAAAGAAAAAAAAAAACACCTGGTAAGAAATTCTGTGTGACCAGAACCAGGACCAGTTACCATGATTTACATCAACATCAGATGCAGAATGTATGTTAAATTTAGAGACTTTAGAAGATAAACATGCTAAGACATTTCTCTTTACTCTTTAGTGGAACTGAGATAAGGCCGAGGTCTCCTGTATCCAGCTGTGTGTCCTTTAAGAGTGACAGGTCAATGACAAAACCTATCAACTTTAAAGAGGGAACAGTCACTCATGAAAGGTAGTTTTTTCATTGATTGAAAAATTTGATGTAAATTTGTTCATTGATTGTCTAATGTAAAATAAAATGGACTCCTGAAAGTTCAATTTTATATTAAATTTAAAATATCATCTTCATCATCATCATCATGATTAGCAGCAGTGATTTAGTTTGTTTGTTATAATACTTGTTGTTATAAACAGATTAACTGCTTTTTTAACTATAAAGTGTAGTGAATCAGTTTACTTAATCCTTCAGCTGTCAATCATCTTCAAGAATGTCCAGGTTAGACTTCCTCATACTTGGGTTGAGTTCAGTCAGGGCTCTGTGCAGAACACCTGAGTTCTTCCACTCCAACACACTCTTAACACAACATGTCTTCATGGAGATGGCTTTATGTACAGGGGCGTCGTCAGTAGGCCTGGGAATCACCAGACATCGCCCGTTACAATGTTATCACAATACTTAGGTGTCGATTCAATTAATACTGCAATTCTGTAATTATCACAATTTTATACAGTAAGTATCCTATTTCAATGTTAATTGTTTTTTGGTTTGTTTTGTTTTCATCACAACTTTAAGACCTTGAACTTGACTTGAAAAAAACATGACAAAAAGTTGTCATAACTGAAAAGTATTTTTGACCTCAGCTTTATTCAACAGCTTCACAACTGAATTGAACATGAATAATTAAATGTACTGTAACTCGTTCCTTATATTAGTTTTCTCACTTAAATCCAAGGGCCGTCTGCTATAATTATTATTTTTAAACAAACGTCACTAATAATTCACTCCTGCCACACAGGATGCCGATGTGTGAATAGTTTAGAGTGTACTTCCTGTAGGGTTATTAAAAATGGCAACATTTTACCGCCTCAAATACCTCCACAGTCTTGAGCCAGTGTAAGCCTGTAAGTGTAAGTGTGTGTAATGTGTGGGTTTGAGACTAATTTGCTCAGAGTTTGGAGAAAAAGGTCGATCAGAGGGTTTTAATGTGCACGACTTTTTCAATTGTAATGCCATAAAAAGTGTTTCTGTTGCGCCACTCGGATGCTTGTGCACACGCACAGAATCGGTTTTATCCAAAGTGATCGGTCGAGGCTGATGAAGCTGAAAAACCAGGACCAGTTACCATGATTTACATCAACATCAGGTGCAGAATGTATGTTAAATTTAGAGACTTTAGAAGATAAACATGCTAAGACATTTCTCTTTACTCTTTAGTGGAACTGAGATAAGGCCGAGGTCTCCTGTATCCAGCTGTGTGTCCTTTAAGAGTGACAGGTCAATGACAAAACCTATCAACTTTAAAGAGGGAACAGTCACTCATGAAAGGTAGTTTTTTCATTGATTGAAAAATTTGATGTAAATTTGTTCATTGATTGTCTAATGTCAAATAAAATGGACTCCTGAAAGTTCAATTTTATATTAAATTTAAAATATCATCATCATCATCATCATCATCATCATGATTAGCAGCAGTGATTTAATTTGTTTGTTATAATACGCTACTTGCACGCAGACTCGTTACGTACTTCTGCTTTAGGGTTCGCTGAGTTCCGGTTTGTCGGCCATTGTTTTGGAGTTTGGAAGAAATGTTCAGAAAAAAGTGTGTTTATAGATTTCAGAGACAGCAGAAGGTATAGAACGTACACTGTTGTGTTCCGCTGTGGACATCTTCTGTGAAGTTCAATGGAACTTTAAGTTTTCACAGTTTTCCTTCAGATGTGGACTTTAGAAAACGGTGTCTTGTGAACATACAGTACGCCGAGACGATTTCTGTCCTACCAGCAATTCTAAAGTTTGCAGTAATCAGATTATTGAACCGCAAACACCAGAGGGACGGAAAAACTTAGTAACTGGCGCTGTACCAGTGCTTTTAGCCTGGAATGATTACGCCGTTAAAGCATCGTGGTCCTGCTGAAGTGGTATCCGTCGAACCCGTACACATGGATGTAACGATGGCTGATGATTACTGTAGCATTCCTGAGCCTTCATCATTAGACCTGGCATGTGCTAAAATAGAAGAACTTTCTAATGAAGTGGAGGAGCTGAAAAAACATCTCCAAGAGCTACACGTTCAGCGTGACTGTACATTTACAGAACACAGTACAGGGTAGTATTTACAATGTGTTATCTATATATACACTACTCTTAGTCTCCCTCATAAGACTCGTGTCTGTTACAGGGCTGCTCTCTATCACTTTATCATACTTACAAGCTCTATTTGCACTATACAGTATGTCTGCATTTACACGACTCTGTCTGGTTTGCTCTCTCTGCCATGTGCCCTTACTTGTATATTGTATTTGTTTTTTTATATTATATGTATAATTGTATTTATTCATATTTTTCTTTGTATTTTTTAAATTCTACTTTATGTATTTAATGTTATCTGTTCTCCACCAAGGGTCTGAGAGTAACGCAATTACAATTCAATTCCTTACACATTATTTATCCTGGAGAGATCAATGTTTTATGTTTTTGGATCATTCTGTATCTACTGCAAAGACTGTTGTGTGTGAAAATCCCAAGAGATCATAAGTTTCTGAAATACTTTGTACAGGTCATTCTGGTACCAACAACCATGTCACAGTTATAGTTACAGAGATCACAAATGTCCTTGGTTCTGATGTTCAGTGTGAGCTTTACCCGAAGCTTCTGTCCTGTATTTACATGATTTTATGAACTGTACTGCTGCAACATGATCGGCCGATTAGATAACTGCAAAGATGTGGCGATGTTCAGATGTTCCTATTAAAATGGACAATTGATCTAAAGTATTAATGTGCAGCATCATAAAGAAACAGCACAGAAATCTGACAGACCTGGAACATTAAGAAATACAACTGAGTGAATGTGTGTGGTGAGTGTGTGGTGCTATAAATGTCAAATTTACACTGTTTGTTTATCCACAGAATCACAAAACAGAGCTCGAAAATCATCTGCAGAAATTCACTGGAGTCCATATTCAAGGTGTGTGTGTGTGTGTGTGTGTGTGTGTGTGTGTGTGTGTGTAAGGGTGTAAACAGTCAAATATTATATATATAACTAAAGAATTATCTGCTGTAATTCATGGTTTCTACCTGAAAGTGTAAACTCCTCTGTCATAAAGTCTTTCCCATGTGGGAATAAAATAGTCACAGCTTTAACTTTGACGGTTACAAAGCATTAATGCTGAGGCTCCTTCCATACATGCTAAATAAACCTGTACTTAAAGAAACTTCACAATATCAATCATCAGCCTGAACACTGTTTAGTGTTTATGTAGTAAATCCACCATACAGGTCTCTGTGAATGAGCCGTTACTATAGAAACAATGACATATTAGAAAGACAGCATTAATATAAAGCTGTGATTTGTAGCTGCACTAAAGTCAGAGCTGCTGTTCATCAACACCCTCTGACCAATCAGAATCTAGAATTCAGCAGCACAGTAAAATCACATGTTATCACAATCTGTAACGTTCTTTTTTCAATTTTATTTCATGATGTTTTTCATCAGGAGCTGGAGCACAAATTTATCACATTATTGAAAAACAAGTTGAACAGATTCAAGAACCTACTTAGTGCTGATTACCCAGCATGCTCTGAGGAGGAGGAGGAGGAGGATGTGGACTGTGTTAGAGAGGGTGTGCTGAAGATCACACTACACCTCCTGAAGAACATGAAGCAGAAAGACCTCGCTCACAAACTGCAGATCAGTAAGAGTTTTAGATCATTAAAATATTCTATAAAGGAGACAGACTGGTCTTCTGGTCTATATAATCATACTGATACATTTTTACTCACATTAATTTTTTTCGTAAACAAATGAATTAGTAGTAGAGATAATCCTAGAGAGACTGAGGAGGAGCTTCTTCACGCAGGCTATACAGGCTCTCAACCAGAACTCCACATAGGACTCAACTGATTGGACTCGCTATGTTTCCTTCACACATGTGTTGGAGCTCAACAAAAACCAACCAGACTGAACATTTAAACATTTACACAGAACTGCAGCACACAGAACATATATGTTGCACATTTCTCCTTCTGTTTACATATAAATGAGGAGCACTATTGAACTTTAAAGATGGACAATACCACTGCTGCTCATCAGTTCATTTCACACTCCATGACCACACACACTGCTGCTGTTTCACACTGCACACATTACACACTCCATCTACTTCATACAGTTTATTTATACACTTCATACTTTTTACATTTTTACATATTTCTACTTTATACTTTATTTTATTGTAACAAAATTACTACATATTGTAGATTTTATATTTTACATTCTTTTCTACTGGCATTCGCCTCTTATTTTCTCTTTAAGTCACAAACAGTCGTGTAAACATTTCACTGCATATCATACTGTGTATGGTCGTGTATGTGACGAATAAGAATTTGAATTCGAATTTTAAATTTGATTCTTAAAATGTCTGTTTGTTTTATTAATTTATTAGAAATGAATCCTATTTTTGATCAGTATTGATTTGATGTATTTATGTATTATACGTAGATGAAAATAATGACATCACATTTCTCCTGTTTGTTAGAGCTGGCCTCTGTGTATCAGCGGAAGCTCAAATCCAAACTTCTAGATAAATGTAAAAGAATTAATGAAGGAGTCTCACAGCATGGGACATCAACACTTCTGAATCAGATCTACACAGAGCTCTACATCACAGAGGGTGGGAGTGGAGACGTCAATAACGAACATGAGGTGAGACAGCTTGAGACGATGTCCAGGAGACCAGCAGTAGAGGAGACACCCATCAAATGTAATGAGCTCTTTAAAGACAAGTCCATCAGAAGTGTGCTGACTAAAGGAGTAGCTGGAATTGGAAAAACCGTCTCTGTGCAGAAGTTAATTCTGGACTGGGCTGAAGGGACAGTGAATCAGGACGTCCTCTTCCTGTTTCCTCTTCCCTTCAGAGAACTGAACTTGGTGAAGCAGGAAAACTTTAGTCTGATTACGCTTCTTCATCAGTTTTTCCCTGAAATTAAGGACTTGGAAGTAATAGACAGTGATGTCTACAAAGTTCTGTTCATCTTTGATGGTCTGGATGAGTGTCGACTTCCTCTAAATTTCCAGAAGAATGAGATGTTGTGTGATGTGACAGAGTCAGTCTCAGTGGATGTGCTGCTCACAAACCTCATCAAGGGGAACCTGCTTCCCTCTGCTCGCCTCTGGATCACCACTCGACCAGCAGCAGCCAATCAGATCCCTCCTGAGTGTGTAGACCAGGTAACAGAGGTACGAGGCTTCAGTGATCCTCAGAAAGAGGAGTACTTCAGGAAGAAGATCAGTGATCAGAGCCTGTCAAATAAAATCATCAGACACATGAAGTCTTCCAGAAGCCTCTACATCATGTGCCACATTCCAGTCTTCTGCTGGATCTCAGCCACTGTTCTAGAGAGAATGTTGGGTGAAGCAGAGAGAAGAGAGATCCCCAAGACCCTGACTCAAATGTTCACACACTTCCTGGTCTTTCAGATCAAACACAAGGACCAAAAGTACCAGCAGAAATGTGACCTTGATCTTCCCGAGACCAGAGAGAGTATCCTGGCTTTGGGAAAACTGGCTTTCCAACAGCTGGAGAAAGGAAACCTGATGTTCTATGAGGAAGACCTGAGAGAGTGTGGCATTGATGTTAAAGAAGTGGCGGTGTACTCAGGAGTGTGTACTCAGATCTTCAGAACCGAGTCTGGACTTTACCTGGGGAAGATGTTCAGCTTTGTGCATCTGAGTGTTCAGGAGTTTTTGGCTGCTTTATACACATTTCTCCGCTTCCTCGACAAAAACACAACAATAAAACAAATCACTGATCTGTCTGGTCTTTTCAATAAGTCAGAAATGTTTGAGTTCCTCAAGAGTGCAGTGGACCAGGCCTTACAGAGTGAGAACGGACACTTGGACCTTTTCCTCCGCTTCCTTCTGGGTCTCTCAGTGGAGTCTAATCAGAAGCTCATTCGAGGTCTGCTGTCACACACAGGAAGCAGCTCTGACTGCCAAAAGGACACGGTCGAGTACATCAAGCTCAAGTTTGAACAAAATCCATCTCCAGAGAGATTAATTAATCTGTTCTACTGTCTGAACGAGTTAAATGATGATTCACTGGTGAAAGAGATCCAAAGCTACTTGAGCTCAGGACGTCTCTCTGAAGCTGAACTCTCACCTGCTCAGTGGTCTGCTCTGGTCTTTGTGTTACTGACATCAGAGGAGGATCTGGAAGTGTTTGAGCTTCAGAAGTTCATAAAGTCAGATGAATGCTTTAAGAGACTGCTGCCAGTCGTACAGGAAGCCACAACAGCTCTGTAAGTAAAACCTGTTTCTCTCTTCAACAGAGAGGAACTGAACTGTTCTGATTGGATTTTACAGCAAAATGTCGATCTACTCTTAGTAATTTATTTATTCTAAATATGACTGCATTGGTACTGATACTGGTGTTGGACATCAGTCTGATACTGAGCTCATTTATGTGAAAAAACTATTCAATACCAACATCTGATATCAGGTGATACTATGTGATGTAGTGTGTGTTATAGAGCTAATGTACAGATAGACGAGAAACAGCAGTGATCTGCATATACTTAAACAATTAATGATCAAAACTGTTTTTTTAAGCTCCTGTGACATTTTCTCCTTTCAGACTCAGTGAGTGTAACCTGACAGAGAGAAGCTGCTCGGCTTTACACACAGTTCTCAGATCAGAATCCTCCAAGCTGACTGAGGTGGATCTGAGCAGGAATCCTCTGGAGGACTCAGGAGTGAAGCTGCTTTGTGCTGGACTGAAGAGTCCAAACTGTAAACTGGAGACACTGAGGTTGGTTTGTCTCTCCTATTACATAGACTTTACATAAAGGGTATAGAATCAAGAAACGCACATTACAGAGGAAGATGTATCTGCACAGTGTTTCATTAATTCTTGTGTTCTTGTCACCATCACTATAATATGGTGATATACCTCCACTAAATCATCTCACAATGTGTTTTAATTATTGTACACAGTACAGTGACATCAGTGGTGAGTCTGCTCACAGACAAATGGATAAGTTTATATAATGATTTTGTTTTCTCTGTAGACTTTCAGACTGCAGTATAACAGGGGAAGGATACACGGCTCTGGCTGAAGCTCTGAAATCATCTCACCTGATAGAGCTGGATCTCAGAGGGAACGACCCTGGAGACTCAGGAGTGAAGCTGCTCACTGATTTACTACAGGATCCAGACTGTACACTGAACACACTGAGGTGAGGAAAATATACAGAACACAAGTTATTATAAAATCATATTCATGAACATATGTAGAAAAAAAGTGTTTATCATTAAATATTAAATATGTAGGGTTTCAGCTCTGGGTCAGAGGTGAATCCAATCCTTAAGTATTCGCGTTAATTTTACTAAACTGATTTAACATTTACAGCGAACACTTCATGTTGAACACAACATAAAAACATCAAACATACTATGTGAGGACATACATGGTCAAGCTTCCAGCTGCTTTGTATTACCGCTTCTTGTTTAGATGCCAAACAAGATCCAATGCAACAACTGAGCCAATGGTTCTTCTCTAAAGCATCTTTTAATTTGTGTGTGTGTGTACTCGTACTCGTCGGGTGAGTGTGTGTGCACACGTGCGGAGGTGGGGGAGTGTGTTTGTGTGTGTGTGTGTGTGGCTCCCTTCCCCCTCTTCCTTCTCTCCTCTCTGGTCTCAATCACTGCAGCTAGGATTCTTTTTGTAGTAAAGTGGGTTTATTGTTCACCTATCCAATATTTATTTATTTCTCAATTTCCACATTTCTTCATTTATTTATTTCTGCATTTCCACATTTCTATATTTATTTATTTCTGCATTTCTATATTTCTTTGTCGCTGTATGCTGATAAGGTAGTCGGTCCCAGCCTTAGTCCAAACCGTGATTGGTTAAATGAAGTGAGATTGTTTCGACTCAACTAGTAATGCCTTGGCTTGTAATGACTGTTGTCTGGCAACTAAGGTGTTTTTTTTTTTTTTTTTTTTTTTTACAAGCTGCCGCTAATCAGTTAAAATCATTAGCCAGTTGAGAACCTCGCAGTAAATGACTACGTTTTATATCGAGTCGAATGATTAATGGACGATTTAGTTCAGCTTCATGCTGAGATCGATATTGACCTTAAGCAAACTATGTTTGACGGTCTTCAAGCAGGTGTCCGCCAACTTCATATCCTCACGCAGAAAGAGGAAGGGAACGTTGGGCGTCCACGGTGCATTTTACCTCCGAATATAATTTAGGCTCATCTACTTCTGGATAAAACGCACCGTGGACGCCCAACGTTCCCTTCCTCTTTCTGCGTGAGGATATGAAGTTCTTGAAGACCGTCAAACACAGTTTAGTTAAGGATCCCGCAGAACGTGTGCTAACGGTCTTTTTAGTTTCAGATAACTAAAAAGCATCAAGCTGATTAGATCGATTGCTTCTGTCTGAGGAGCCCAGCGGCCCCAATCACGGTTTCGAATAAGGCTGGGACCGCCTACCTTATCAGCATACAGCGACAAAGAAATGTAGAAATGTGGAAATGCAGAAATAAAGAAATGTGGAAATGCAGAAATAAAGAAATGTAGAAATATGGAAATGCAGAAATAAGTAAATGAAGGAATGTGGAAATTCAGAAATAAATAAATCCTGAAATATGTTAATAAACAAAAGTAGGAATATATTTAGCAATTTTCCAGCGCTTATTGTATTTATGTATTTATTTATTTCAGTAGTTACTTATTTATTCACACATTTATTTATTTATAATGATGTCATGTTTAGTCCTCCATAGAGAACAAGCCACTGAATGCAGGAAGCAGAGATCATGTGTGTCATTAGTTTTTGTTGTAACTATTTCGTGCCTTTCTGTTGTTGTCAATAAAGGCATAAGTTAAAGAACTGTCGGCTCTGCGTTACTACACTTTTCGAAGGGAAAGTGCAGGTTAATTTGTTTTATTTTTACTCTATATTCTTTATTAATTATTTTTAGATGAATATTTTTGGGTTGCGGAAAGAATCGTTAAGTTTTCATTATTTCTTATGGGGAAATTCACTTTGATATACGAGTGATTTGATACACAAGCATGCTTCTGGAACAAATTATAATTATTAGGTTCTGCTGTACTAACATATTTAATAATTTTTACTTTTCTTTCATCAGCTACTTCACCGGCTGGGTGTAAATATCAGGCTAATAGATCTAAAGTCTAATTCTGTACGCTTGTACTGTTTGTGTTATTTTTTTCTTGCAGTCTGTTGAAAAGTGCTGAGGCGGAGGAATCCTGTGCTTCTTTAACTGAGGTTCTGGGTACAAACCCTTTACTGCAGAGAGAACTGGATCTGAGTGGGAAAATATCTGGAGACTCAGGAGTGAAGCAGCTCTCTGTTCTACTGAAGGATCCACACTGCAGACCTGAGAAACTCAGGTGTGTGTTCTGATTTCTGCACCTAATCTTGTTCTCCTTAGAACCTGTAGTTGGTGTTTCCACCTCACAGCTCCAGGGTGCTTGTGTTTTATTTTTTTATCCTGGTAAATTATCTCTTGAAGTATGTGAATGTTTGTGAAGGACTGAAGTGCAGTGTGTGTTCCCTCCTTATGTCCAGCAATCACACCATAGACACTGCATTCACCACTGACCTGACCAGGATAAACCTCATCATTAAAAGGAATATATATATATATATATATATATATATATATATATATATATATATATATATATATATATATATATATAGTATACACACATTTAAATCTAACTACTGCTGTAATTGTTACTGCTGCACCAAAACATCTGGATTTGATGTGATTTGCTGTGAATCTGATGGATGTTTATCCTGGGAAATGCAGGAGTGAAACAGATCTCTACTCTACTGAAGAGTTCATCCTGTAAACTCCAGAAACTTGTGTATGTCAGTTAATATCATAAGTTACTGGATCAGTGATATTTTTACTTCACTGTCAGTATATTTGTATCCTGTAGGAACTGATTATAGAGTCACTCATTCAGCAGTGCATTTAGAGTAATCTTAGTCAGTAGTGGTTAAAGGTTAAAGTTAACAATGTTTACCTTCTTGTTCCTTCTCCAGACTTTCAGACTGCAGTATAACAGGTGAAGGATACACTGCTCTGGTTAAAGCTCTGATGTCAAACCCCTCATCACACCTGATAGAGCTGGACCTCAGAGGGAACGACCCTGGAACATCAGGACTGAAGGAACTCAGGAATTTGATGAAAAATACAAAATGTAAACCAAAGACTTTGAGGTGAGATTTTTTTCCCCAGTATTTGTAAAATCCAGCCTTAAATTCTCCGTAACTTTTCATTGTTGTGTAAAGCCACAGCTGTGAATTAAGATTCAGTCGTCAGTGATGTTTTAAATTAATGTTTATTCAAAATCTGCTGATCACAGGGTCAAGTGTTCCAACCGCCCCCTGATCTTACCCCAGATACCTTACCTCAGGGTGATTACATGGGGCTGATGAGAATCACACAGTACATATAGAGACTCATATGTACATCATATCATATCAAAAGACGTAGATCAACTTTTTATTGGCTACAAATTACATCATCCACCATCACCTCATACCTGATAACTCCCAGATCTCATCATACCATAGTCTTGTTCTTATACTGCAGTGTACAATCTTTATTGTTTTATTCCCCCCTTTATCTCCTTCAGTGATGTATACAGGAGTTTACAAAACATGTTTTAGTTTTAGGCAAGAACTAAATTAGACAATTTGGCCATATTCAGATTATTATTATTATTATTATTATTATTATTATTATTATTATCAGGTGATCCATGTGTGTATTAGTAAATGTTAATGACACTGTTGATTAGTAACACTGTTCACTACTTCAGTTGGACTGTTCTACACTGTTCAGCTGATCAGTACATATCTAAAGCCCCCACTGCCCCCAGTGCACTACACAACTGCATGGACACAGATTTTACTATAATGTCCTAATTAACTCCAGTTTAAATCAGGAATCGTTTAAAATTGTAGTTTTAAAACATTAACACTGCATTGCTGTAAATATAATTAGTGTTAGCATTTATTCAGTTCAATTCGGTTCATTTTTATGTATATAAGACTTTTAACAGAGGTCATTGTCACAAAGCAGCTTTACTGAATCTGAATAAAATGAGGGAAATCAGTATAAAATGTGTGAGAGAATATGTATAAATCAGACATATACAGATATATAAATGTATCTGTTCTCTCTCTCTCTCTCTCTCTCTCTCTCTCTCTCCAGGTTGTTGAAAAGTCCTGATGCACAGAGAGCTTGTGATCATCTGACTGGTGTTCTGGGTATAAACCCCACACTGCAGACGGATCTGAATCTGAGCGGGAAAATAGACGGAGACTCAGGAGTAGAGCAACTCTGTGTTTTACTGAAGGATCTACTGAAGGATCCACACTGCAGACCTGAAACACTTCAGTAAGAACTATTATTCTGTAATCATCTGGAAACTTCCATTACTAATGTAAATGTTGAATGGTTTGTTTTCAGGTTTGATTGGTTGAGTTTCTGTGCTTTTAGTACTAGTGAGTAGTTTAAAGAGAACAGGCTGTAAGTAGAGAACTGATTTCAGATTAAATCACCAAAGCACTTCAATACACACAGAACACAGACAATGGAGTATTAATGGGAGATTTTCTAGCCATAAAGCCAGAGTTAAGTGTGATGAATTGTTCTTTCAGACTCAGTGAGTGTAATCTGACAGAGAGAGGATGTTCAGCTCTGCTCACAGCTCTCAGATCAGAATCCTCCACCCTGAGGGAGCTGAATCTGAGTAAGAACAGGATTCAGGATTCAGGAGTGAAGCTGCTCTCTGCAGAACTGAAGAATAAACACTGGAAACTGCAGACTGTCAGGTAACGTCTAATTACTACACACACATCTAATACACTGACAGTACTGAACTCTCGGCCCTTTCACACAGACAGTGTGGGAATATTGTAGCGTCATCACACCTTGGTGTTCTGTATAAAAGTAATGGAGGTGGAATCGGGGCTCGTTGTTGTTGTCATGGCTTTAATCCGGGAGCAGAGATAGTGATGAGGCTGAGAGTAAATGTGGGGGAAAGTGAGACACACCATCGTGGAACATGTGAGATGTGTGATGTGTGTAACACACCACTGGGAGGTTTAAACTGAATGAATCTTAGTCAGGAGTGAACAACTTAACAAAAGAATGTAAGTTATGTGAGAGTCCAGTTTGTGAGTTTAAAGCCATAAAGAAGCAGCTGCATGTTGACGGGGCATAGAACAGAACCACCTGCATAGCAAAATTACAGCACTGTGCAAAAGTCTTAACAGATCTGGTGACTGTGAAGTGTGTGAAAATCCCAGTAGATCAGCAGTCACAGCTTTCTCACTTTGTTTGGAAGTGGACTGAGATCACGTCGCTCAAATGTTCTTGAACTTGAGTGTGATTGCTGTGTTCTCATCTGTCTAAAGAACCACAACCAGGGGGAAATATAGTAGGGTTAGATTCAATCTTAATAAATGTTCCATATGTGAAACACCAAAATGAACCAAAAGAGAATAAAAGACTTTTATCCCCTTTACCCCTTATATTGACTTACTTTTGTTCCAGACTTTCAGACTGCAGTATAACAGGGGAAGGATACACGGCTCTGGCTGAAGCTCTGAAATCATCTCACCTGATAGAGCTGGATCTCAGAGGGAACGACCCTGGAGCCTCAGGAGTGAAGCTGCTCACTGATTTACTACAGGATCCAGACTGTACACTGAACACACTGAGGTGAGGAAAACAATAAACAAACAAACTAATGAATAACTCACTACATCAATAAATCAACAATCTAGATGCTGACTGAAAATGATTTAATTCTGCTGAATGATTTAATTACAATTATTCAGTGTCACTATATCACATCGTAATGTTAAAGGGTTTTCTGATTATCCAGGAAAAAGTTCTGAATAGAGTTTTGTGTTGAATAAACCTAAACAATAACACTACAGACTGTTATTAACTAATTATGTAAATGAATAATAATTTATTAAGAAATGATGGTTATTGTGCACTAATTCTGTAGCTGATACAGCCGGATACAGATACACATTAAAATCAGAAACTGAATCACAGCTAAAGCACATAACCATCAGTTCCTTGTTGTTTCCATACACAGTTATTAATGTGCTGATGTTATTTACTCTACAGGTTGTTAAAAAGTGCTGATGCAGAGGAAGCCTGCAAGCGTCTCACTAACATTGTAGGTAAAAACCCGTTACTGCACAAGGAGCTGAATCTGAGCAACAGAACAACTGAAGACATTAAAGTGAATCAGCTCTCGGCTTTGCTGCAGGATCCACATTACAGACTGCAGACACTCACGTAAGACACAACTCTACATGTGGGGATCGAACCGAGTGTAAACAGTTAAACACTTTTCTCTTAACATTCCAGGACATTTAGATAAATTTACTATAGATAGTGATGTAATGGCTGATTTATAGGTGTACATCTGATTTCATATTTTTGTCTTTATACATCAACACAATGGATTTTACATGGAGCAGTTAAGATGTAATTTAAGTGTAGACCCCTTTAATTCAAAATAAACATGAATATTACACTAACCCTTTATAAATTATAGAAATAAAAACAACAGTGCCTCTATTTTGATAAGCTCAAAAGTAATGGAACAAACTAGCACAGACATTAGACGATTTTTAACACCTGGATGCAAATCCATTGCAGTTTAGAATCCATGGACATCCCCAGATGCTGACCTTTAATGCATCTGTTTTCAGCTTGTTTTGGGGTCTTTCTGCCTTCTGTCCTCTACTTTCAGTGAGTGTAAGCATGAGGTCCTTCCCTGATTTACACCAAACATGTGCTGGGTATAAACATATGGTTTATTGTTGTACAGAAACAGCATCTATATAAATCTCTGTGTAACGCCACATTTGTTTTTAATATTTCTTATATTTAAGCTAGATGTTGTGTTTTTCCATATGAGAGAGAGTCGTATTGTGAGAGCCACAGAGAGCATCCTCAGTCCATCTGTTTACTCGGTGGGAAAACTGGTGATGATCTACAGTAGATCAGCTGTGATAGTGTGTTTGATCTGGTTGTGTACTAGATGTTCAAGCATTTAAAATGACACGGATGAGAGCAACTGGCCAAGAGTCATTGAGACATGTCCCTGTCTGTTTCTTAGGGACGGGAACACTGTAGTGGATTTGAGGCAGGAAGGGACTGTGCATGTGGACAGAGAGAGGTTGAAAATGTGTGTAAATACCTCTGATAGTTGGGAAGCACAGGTCTGGAGTCAGGTCAGGTCCAGCAGCTTTCTATATGTTGATGCTACAGAGGGCCGTCACACCTCATGAGTGCTCAATACAACAGTGTGTGGAGCGTCAGACAGGTCAAAACTGGCTGGAGGTTGATTATTGTCTTTGTCAAAGCAAGAAGTTGTTAAGATCCTCCACCTGGTTTCCAGTGTTGTTAGTTAGTGTAGACTATGTGTGATTTTTTTCCTTTTGTAATCTGTGATGGTCTGGATGCCTCGTCACATCCTTCATGGATTTGTGTTACTATTAATGTCCTCTTCTATCTGAGGTTTGTAGTTGCATTTATCAGACCTGATGTCTCTCTTGAGGTTTGCGCAGACAGTGCTGCAGGCTGAGAGATCTCATGATTTGAAGGTCATGTCTCATATTTCAGATGTTTGACTTCGCTGTTCGTCCATGGATCCTCATTTGGGTCCCTCAGATGCTTTTGCTAACGGTGACATCATCAGCACAGTGGTTAATGTAATACAGTGCAGATGAAGTGTCCACCTCCAGGTCTGTCTCATGGACAATTATATTCCATTCTGTATGTTCAAAACATAAGTTCTAGTGCTAGCTTAGCGTTAGCATGTAGCAGCATGTATAATGCCATGACAACAGTGACTGTATGTTCCCTAGACGAGTGAAACGGTCAGAAATGAAGCATTAAATATTCCAAGTATGGAGAGCAGAATGTACGAGTGTGTTCATGTTGGTGCATCATGTGTCATTAATGTAAACACAGAGCTCTGTCGGCACGATGAAGTGAGCGGCCTGCTGGCTCCACTGTGATATTCAGTATGTTGTGGTTCAGCCGAGTCTCCATAAAAATCTAAATACAGCCTCGTTTATGGTCCTCTGTGTAGCGATGGTCAGTCTGAGCTTCTGTTAGCGACTGATCTTACTTTATTTATTTATTTATTTATTTATTTGTGCCCAGGCAGTGTATTAACCCAGTAACCCAGAATGGCGAAGTACTTTCTTCTCTCTCTCTCTCTCTCTCTCTCTCTCTCTCTCTCTCCTGCAGACTCTGTAATTAAAATCACTTTTAGTATTTAATAAATTGTACAGTTGAGTTTTGTATTATAATCCTAATGGTTATGTTTTTTAGTTCTCACCCAGTCATATGAGTCTGGTAAAAACAGAAGAATGTGTGTATGAAGAGCACAAACCACAGTTTAATATAGTAGTTTATAATACTACTTTAGTCATTTCTATATCTTTCCTTTCTCTGTTGGACTAAACAGTATTTTCTCTCTGCAGACTGTGTAAGAGTGTAAGTGTGAAATCCTGCACTGATGTGGTTTCAGCTCTCTGTACAAATCCATCACACATCAGAGAGCTGGATCTGATTGGGTGTAAACTAGGAGACTCAGGAGTGGAGAAGCTCTGTGATCTACTGAAGAAACACGAGTGTAAACTGGAGACACTGCTGTGAGTAACTCAGTGATGTGATGAAACAGCTTTAAAAACATGCAGTAATAATTACAAAGCTCTCGCCAGCACTACCAAGTAATGTCTAACTAACATGTCTAACCTGCTGTTTAGATCTGATTTATTATCAGTAATAAAGAGTAAATAAGGATTTATTTGAGGAGGATGTGGGATTAGGAACAAGTAGTGAGAGGTAGACACTCACTAAAGGACACCAGAAAAACATCCACACTGGACGTCTCATGACCGGCCCAATTTGTTATGTGTTAGATCTTAAGATGTCCACAGAGAGACATATTTTCCATGGACAGATCAGAACCTCACAAGGACATTTAGATTACATTCAGAATTAGTTAGAAAGACATTTATTTCTAGATGATTATTGGACATTCAGGTTAGAATTTCTTTTTGTCCTGTTTAGGGCAATTTTTGACTTGTAGCTATCAGTAATTTAGAGAACTCTTAATGTGGACATTAAATTTATACATAAACACCAATATTTACTAAAATAATGACGAATGCATTTATTTTAAGCATTGCTGTTCCAACATTCATGATCAATTACTGTAAACAGGTTCAGAGATATTTAAAGTGGTACACACATCTTGAGCAAATAAACACAATTCAACAATAAAACTATAAAAAAATATATATATGATAAATATAATAGTACATTACTAAGTCCTACTGAATAATTTTCTTTAGCAGATTACAAAATGTGAAAATGATCAATACCCAGTGGTGGATGAAGTACATGAATCCTGTACTTGAGTAAAAGCAGAGATCCCCTCGGTAAAATATTCAGGGCTTTCAGGGGGCCCTCGGCCCTGCTATAGGACCTTTAAAGGGAAATGGGTGCGTGGGAGCCTACTTTTAGAAGGCCATCTTTGGCCCTCCTATTATGGTCCTGGCTTCTGTCTACCTAGGGCTTCTGTCTACCTAGGGAGGATGGGGGCTTTGGGGGCTTTTAGAGGGCCCTCTGATTATGAGGACCCTACTAGGAGGCCCTAGGGAGGAGGGAGTAGTGTACCATTAGAGGGCCATCTGATTACAAGGGCCCCTACCATGGGGCCCCTGGCTTCTGAGGGGAGGGGGGCGTGTTAACAGCCTTACAGAAGGCCCTGTGACTAGGGAGCAATAGCATGGTGGGATGGAGTCGGTTAACCTGCCCGCTGAGTGGCCCCCAGACCAGTGTAGCAGTGTAAGAGTTTGACCAGTGTAATCACTCCCAGGGCTGTAGTGGAGGCTAAACGCAAGTAAACACGGTTTACCCACCTCTTATTTCAGAATTAGAGTTTACCCATACACGGGAGATGGCTTTCATGGCACACTTCTGGAA
The DNA here is from genome assembly GCA_030522415.1 of Channallabes apus. Classification (NCBI taxonomy): domain Eukaryota; kingdom Metazoa; phylum Chordata; class Actinopteri; order Siluriformes; family Clariidae; genus Channallabes; species Channallabes apus. Next base: position 49,108,836 of record CM060110.1, on the reverse strand, counting down.
TACAATATTACAGAGGTTCCAAGCCACCAGCCTGCAGTTGAAGAAGCCAGACATTAACACATGTACAGCTAAATGCCTACTGGCATCTTTACGAGACTTTGTGGCAGCACAAAGAGAAAATTTTGAGGTAGTTGAAGCGGCCGCTTTAAATATTACCACTACTGTCTCCCAGGACTATAGGCATGACCTCCAGCGCACAAAGAAGCGCCCACGAATGTTTGATGAAAGCGCAGAGCCAGGTGTTACACTTACATTTACATTTAGGGATTTGGCAGACGCTCTTATCCAGAGCAACTTACATTTTTTTTATCTCATTACACATCTGAGCATTTGAGCGCCCACGGTGGCGCTTGGTGGTTGTGGGGTTTGAACCTGGGATCTTCCGAACCGTAGTCCAATACCTTAACCACTGAGCTACTCCTGGCCCTACACTTAATGGTAGGGACCACTTTCGGATTGAAACATTCAACGTCGTTATCGACAAACTTGTGTCTTGTCTTAACCATCGTTTGAGTGCGTACACACACGTAACTGAGCTATTTGGTGCTCTTTACCTATCTGAAAATATGTCCAACAGTGAGCTCACTTTAAAGGCTAACTCACTCGTTGCAGCATATCCTTCAGATCTGAACATGAGCCTGGCAGATGAACTGATGCAGTACAAGTCATTCATGTCAGAAAAAGAGACACGCCCAAGTAAATGCTCAGAACAATGATGGATTTAGATTTGCAATCAACCTTTCCAAATGTCTACATAGCACTTCGACTTTTTTTGACCCTGCCTATTACCAGAGGTGGAAAGTAACGAATTTCATTTACTCACGTTACTGTAATTGAGTAGTTTTTTTGTGTATTTATACTTTTTAAAGTAGTTTTTAAAATCTGTCATTTTACTTTTACTTAAGTACGTTTTGTTCGAAGTATTGTAATTCGCTACATTTTAAATCATATTCGCTACTGAGTAAAAAATAAATGAATGAAAATGCTACAATAACACAAATATTATGCTTTTGCGCTCACGTGTGTGTATCATGTCCTGGTCACGCGCCGCTCCAGGCTCCACTCCAGGTTTTCTGACATCGGCATCTACCTGACCTTCCACACGGTCGCTTCCCCCCTGAGAGTGATGTCATCGACTAGCGCGACCATATATAAACCGGAGAGAGACGCGGGGAAAAGATTATGATTTTGGCGTTTTGATATTTGGTTGTATATTCCGGTTTTGACTTTTTGCCTCCCATTGACTTTGATTATTGCTTTGTCCCTTTGGTTTGGTTGGTCTTTGTATATATTTGTAGATAATTTCACTGTTTTTCGTTTAGGGAGTCCGGGAAGGTAACTGTATTTTTGTTTGTGTATTTTTTTGCAGGTAATCTAGCTACTAAATATAAATACCATTTTGTTTATTATTTTGGCCTGGGTCCACCCTGAATCTGATCCTCCTCCTACTGTTATGTGTGTTTGTGTGTGTATGTGTGTGTGTATGTGTGTGTGTTTTTGTATATACAAACCTCATTATTTCATCAGTTAATGATTGGATCTAGTTCTTTCTGCCATATACAACCATTTCCATACAGTTTAAAATAGAACCCTGAAAGATTCTTTTGCTGTCTGGCCCTAGACTGGGACGTAACACCATATTTAAGTGACCACTTTGATTTTCAAGCACAAGAAAGACAACAGCTTTATTATGCAAAGGTGTTCCTTCAGTTAAAAACAACTAGTTTGAGATTTATATCTGCTCATCTTTTTTGAACTACGCTAGAATGCCTCGTCCCACCCCCCCCTTTTTAAAAAAATTAAAAAGTAACTCGGTAACCTTTACTCTGAGTAAATTTTTTAATGAGCTACTTTTTACTTGAGTAGATTTTTATAATGGTACTGTAACTTTACTTGTACTTAAGTAAAATTTCACTGAAGTAACAGTACTTGTACTTGAGTACAAAATTTTATTACTCTTTCCACCTCTGCCTATTAGAAACTGTGAAGGGGAGCGCTCATTTTCCAAACTCACTCGCATTAAAAATGAACTCAGGATTAGGATGTGCCAAAACCGCCTGAATTCACTGTCACTTCTGGCCATCGAATCAGAGTTGGTTAGACAGTTTAACTTTGATGAATTAGTGGATGACTTTGCAAGAAGGAAGAGTAGAAAGAAAGTTATGTAAGGTAGGAGATTGACAGATGGGTTAGGGTTAGTGTTTGACAGATGGTTTAACATTTTCATTTTATTTTTTTAACCTTTTCACAAAATATCTATAATTAGACCTAAATGTTATCCATATTATACAAAATGGTGACTTGGAGTAGGAACAGTAAAATTAAATGTTATTTCTCCCTTTTTCTGCATAAAAAGTCCCTAAAGTTTCACAACTGGTTCATGGTGAATTATTTTCCAAATGTATCAAAATCTCCCTCCTTCCCCCTTAAGAACGTGACACATGCTGGCTGCCAGGGGCCCACACAACCCATAATCCGTTCCTGGCCCCAAAGTTTCACCATTTCGTGAGCTGAATGGGCGGCGCGTTGTCATGAAGACACACTTCACTTTTGTTCACCCGGGGTACCATTTTGGTTTTGACCCTCTAGTGGCATCATGTGGAACTACACTGCGGGTTTTTAAACAAGAAGAAACGTTCACAAACACACCCATTTCCAGAGACATAATTTGGGCAAATATGGATTATATCACACGAGTTGTAATAAAAGTCAAGACATCAGTTGAACACGTGTGAGTCTCACCACGTCACCATGAGCTTACTCATCATCTCTTTACTTTATAATTAATAGTTTATTTTACGTTTCTAAGAGACAAAATCCATCACATTAATAGTCATTAACTTTAAATTACTGTCCGTTTATAATTTTAAGTATTAAAAATTATTCATCATTTGAAATTACTATTTCTTTGTATTGAAATAATATTGAATTGAGACATCAAAATCACGTTTAGTATTTAATAAATTGTACAGTTGAGTTTTGTATTATAACCCTAATGGTTATGTTTTTAGTTCTCACCCAGTCATATGAGTCTGGTAAAAACAGAAGAATGTGTGTATGAAGAGCACAAACCACAGTTTAATATAGTAGTTTATAATACTACTTTAGTCATTTCTATATCTTTCCTTTCTCTGTTGGACTAAACAGTATTTTCTCTCTGCAGACTGTGTGAGAGTGTAAGTGTGAAATCCTGCACTGATGTGGTTTCAGCTCTCTGTACAAATCCATCACACATCAGAGAGCTGAATCTGAGTGTGTGTAAACTAGGAGACTCAGGAGTGGAGAAGCTCTGTGATCTACTGAAGAAACACGAGTGTAAACTGGAGACACTGAGGTGAGTCTGTCAAAAACAGAAGAATGTATATAAGATTGAAGAACACGAACCAGAGGTTTAGAAATGTGTTTGTAATATTACTCGAGTCATTTCTCTGTCTATATTTATTACATTATTATATTTTCCAAACTATATAAACCTGACTGGTTATTAGATTTAAGGATTCTTATGTGATATGGATGTTTATAATGAGGGAGGGTGTGGCCTAAAGTTATTAACAGCCTCTAGTAAGGTGTGTATAACTATTAGACAGCTTCTTTACCTCCGGCAAAATGGGACAAAAAGAGATTTAATCAACACCAAAAAGTAAAACATTTAAAAATATGTCCAGAAGCACAAGGTGTCAAGACAAGTTAGAACTTTTTCAGATGTTTTATAGACAGATGAATTGAGTATGATTTATGATGGACCAGATGGATGGGCCTGTGGCTGGATCACTAATGGACACACGGCACCACTTTAAGTCAGACACTAGTAAGGTGGAGGAAGGGGACGTGTACAGGCTGCTATTATTGAGGATGAGCTCGTTTAATTCAATTCAATTTTATTTATATAGCGCTTTTAACAATGGTCATTGTCTCAAAGCAGCTTCACAAAAAAAAAAAATAATAAAAAAAAAATAAAAAATAAAAATTATATATAGAATAATTATATATAAAATAATAAATAAATAAATAAAATTATAATAGAAAATAAATAAATAAAAACAAATAATAATAATAATTATAGAAAAGAAAATCATTGGAAGTGTGGATGTGTGAGAAAAATGTGCAGATAATAATGAGACGAATGAATGAAATTTCTCTGATGAGCAAGCCAAGGGTGATGGCGACGGTGGCAAGGAAAAACTCCCTGAGATGGCATTAGGAAGAAACCTTGAGAGGAACCAGACTCAACAGGGAACCCATCCTCATTTGGGCGATAACAGATAGAAACTAGAGAGGTACATTTCCTGAAGAAAATGTGAGTGGTGCTTGACGTGGCAAGTTAACACGAGGCTAGCTAATCAGCATAACTCCATGATAGGCACATGGAAATCAGGTTAAGTGCGCAAAGCAAAGTTTAATCAATGTCAAGTCTATGAGCAGATAATTGCCCCCTGCGGGGGCAATTAACCGCTCAGCCCCTCAGAGAGGTCACTGCACACCCCTCCCGGATAAGACGCACGATATGACACCTCAGTCAAGGGTCTACGACAAATGGTGAGGGACCAGCGGTTAATTGCCCCCTGCTGGGGCAATTAACAGCCCAGCCCCTCAGAGAGGTCACTGCACACCCCTGCCGGATAAGACGCACGATATGACACCTCATTCATGGGCCTACGACATACGGTGTTGTTCTAGTAGTTAATTGCCCCCTGCGGGGGCAATTAACCGCCCGCCCTCAGTAGTATCATATAACCCCATGCCCGACTGAGGCGAACGTTTTGACACCTCATTCAAGGGTCTACGACAAACGGTGCTGGAATAGCGATTAATTGCCCCCTGCGGGGGCAATTAACAGCCCAGCCCCTCAGAGAGGTCACTGAACACCCCTGCCGGATAAGACGCACGATATGACACCTCATTCATGGGCCTACGACATACGGTGTTGTTCTAGCAGTTAATTGCCCCCTGCGGGGGCAATTAACCGCCCGCCCTCAGTAGTATCATATAACCCCATGCCCGACTGAGGCGAACGGTTTGACACCTCATTCAAGCGTCTACGACAAACGGTGCTGGACTAGCAATTAATTGCCCCCTGCTGGGGCAATTAACAGCCCAGCCCCTCAGAGAGGTCACTGCACACCCCTGCCGGATAAGACGCACGATATGACACCTCATTCATGGGCCTACGACATACGGTGTTGTTCTAGTAGTTAATTGCCCCCTGCGGGGGCAATTAACCGCCCGCCCTCAGTAGTATCATATAACTCCATGCCCGACTGAGGCGAACGGTTTGACACCTCATTCAAGGGTCTACGACAAACGGTGCTGGACTAGCAATTAATTGCCCCCTGCGGGGGCAATTAACCGCCCAGCCCCACAGACAGGTCACTGCACACCCCTCCCGGATAAGACGCACGATATGACACCTCATTCATGGGCCTACGACATACGGTGTTGTTCTAGCAGTTAATTGCCCCCTGCGGGGGCAATTAACCACCCGCCCTCAGTAGTATCATATAACCCCATGCCCGAAAGAGGCAAACGGGTTGACACCTCATTCAAGGGTCTACGACAAACGCAGGCAAAGCTGATCTCAATGTTAACTGTATGAGTGGTTAATTGCCCCCTGCTGGGGCAATTAACCACCCCAGCCCTGAGAGTAGACATTGCACCACATTCCCGAACAAGCTGCACAGTTAGACACCTCATTTATGGGCCTATAAAAAACACAGTCAAAGCTGGTCTCAATGCTTAGTCAATGAGCGGTCAATTGCCCCCTGCGGGGGCAATTGACCGCCCAGCCCTAAGCAAAGTCATAGCAGCCCACCCCCGGATAAGCCGCACGATATGACACCTCATTCATGGGTGTATGACAAACGGTGCGGGAATAGCGGTTAAAATGTTAAGTCAATGAGAGTTTAATTGCCCCCTGCGGGGGCAATTAACCACCCAGCCCCTCAGGAATGGCATAGCACCCCATCCCCGAAACAGCCGAACGGTTTGACACCTCATTCATGGGTGTGCGACAAACTAATTATTCGATAAATTCCCCATTATAAGTCAATGGGGCAAATTTGGGGACCTCTCTTGCCCCGGGGGTACAACGTATACCCTTGTGCGGGGTATCTTCTGACAAAGGTTGCAAACCTCTTCAAAGGTGGTGAATTTCACGTTTCTACAAGATTCCCTCTCTGCGCTACAATCCGTCAAAGTTGGCCTCAATGTTAAGTCAATGGGATTTTCGGGGTGGTTTATTGCCCCCTGCGGGGGCAATAAACCACCCACCCCTTAGAAAAGTCATAGCACCCCATTCCCGATTAGGCCGCACGTTTTGACACCCCATTCATGGTTCTAGGACAAACGGTGCGGGACTAGTTACGCGCCGAACTTTTGGCGGAAGAAGAAGAAGAAGAATAATAACTAGAGAGGTACATTTCCTGAAGAAAATGTGAGTGGTGCTTGACGTGGCAAGTTAACACGAGGCGAGCTAATCAGCTTAACTCCATGATAGGGACATGGTAATCATGTTAAGTGAGCAAAGCACAGTTTAAACAATGTCAAGTCTATGAGCGGTTAATTGCCCCCTGCAGGGGCAATTAACCGCCCAGCCCCTCAGAGAGGTCACTGCACACCCCTCCCGGATAAGACGCACGATATGACACCTCATTCAAGGGTCTACGACAAACGGTGAGGGACCAGAGTTTAATTGCCCCCTGCTGGGGCAATTAACAGTCCAGCCCCTCAGAGAGATCACTGCACACCCCTGCCGGATAAGACGCACGATATGACACCCCATTCATGGGCCTACGGCAAACGGTGTTGTTATAGCAGTTAATTGCCCCCTGCGGGGGCAATTAACCGCCCGCCCTCAGTAGTATCATATAACCCCATGCCCGACTGAGGCGAACGGTTTGACACCTCATTCAAGGGTCTACGACAAACGGTGCTGGAATAGTGAGTAATTGCCCCCTGCGGGGGCAATTAACCGCCCAGGCCCTCAGAGAGGTCACTGCACACCCCTCCCGGATAAGACGCACGATTTGACACCTCATTCATGGGCCTACGACATAAGGTGTTGTTCCAGCAGATAATTGCCCCCTGCGGGGGCAATTAACCGCCCGCCCTCAGTAGTATCATATAACCCCATGCCCGACTGAGGCGAATGGTTTGACACCTCATTCAAGGGTCTACGACAAACTCAGGCAAATCTCATCTCAATGTTAAGACTATGAGTGGTTAATTGCCCCCTGTGGGGGCAATTAACCACCCCAGCCCTGAGAAAAGACATTGCACCCCATTCCCGAACAAGCTGCACGGTTTGACGCCTCATTCATGGGCCTACAAAAAACACAGTCAAAGCTGGTCTCAATGCTAAGTCTCTGAGCGGCCAATTGCCCCCTGCGGGGGCAATTGACCGCCCAGCCCTGAGCAGAGTCATATCACCCTACCCCCGGATAAGCCGCACGATATGACACCTCAGTCATGGGCGTATGACAAACGATGCGGGAATAGCGTTTAATATGTTAAGTCTATGAGCGTTTAATTGCCCCCTGCGGGGGCAATTAACCGCCCAGCCCCTCAGAAAAGGCATAGCACCCCATTCCCGGACCAGCCGAACGGTTTGACACCTCATTCTTGGGTCTGCGACAAAGTAATTATTCGATAAATTCCCCATTATAAGTCAATGGGGCAACTTTGGGGACCTCTTTTGCCCCGGGGGTAGAACTTATACCCTTGTGCAGGGTATCCTCTGACACAGGATGCAAACCTCCTCAAATGGGGTGAATTTCACGTTTCTACAAAGTTCCCTCTCTGCGCCACAAGCCGTCAAAATTTGGCCTCCATGTTAATCTATGGGACTTTTTTGGGTGCTTAATTGCCCCCTGCGGGGGCAATTAAGCACCCACCCCTTATAAAAGTCATAGCACCCCATTCCCGATTAGGCCGCACGTTTTGACACCCCATTCATGGGTCTAGGACAAACGGTGCGGGACTAGTTACGCGCCGAACTTTCATACGGAAGAAGAAGAAGAAAAATAATAAGTTTGCAAGATAATAGTAGTGATGCTTTTCAAGCACCACTAATAAAAAAAAAAAAAATAAGTATGCAAGATAACAGTAGTGATGCTTTTCAAGCACCACTAATGATATAACATCTTGTGTGTTGTGCAGGTGAAAATTCAATATGACAGAAATTATTTAAATTTGTCATGAAGACCAGTTCAGCATAGGGACGAGTCAGTAGGTGCAGAGGGCAGATGAGGTCTGGATCACTGGAAGCACAGGAGCAGCATGTGTAGCTCCAACCATCATAAAGCTGAATCCAGTTGGAGCGGGTCCTTCTCTGGATGCCTCAGGAACCTCGCAGGGTCGGCCTTTGTCTACTGAAGCTGGCAAAATCTCCCGATGCCTCGGGATGGGTAGAGAAATACAGAACAGATGGGGAGAATTAGCGTAGTTGCCATTCGGTATAGGTGTACTGGAGTATGAGTACTGGGATGAGTTATGTGTATGCCAGATTAAAAAGATGCGTCTTGAGTCTACTTTTGAACTGAGAAGCCGTGTCTGCTCCCCGAACACTGTCTGGAAGGCTATTCCAAAGCTTTGGAGCTAAATATGAAAAAGCCCTACCCCCTTTTGTAGATTTTGAAATTCTGGGAACTACCAGAAGTCCGGAGTTTTGTGATCTTAAGGCGCGTGGTGGATTGTAGCGTATCAGAAGACTGGTTAGGTATGTGGGAGCTAAACCATTTAAGGCCTTGTATGTAAGTAATACTATTTTGTAATTTATTCTAAACTGAACAGGTAGCCAGTGCAGGGATGATAATATTGGGGTTATATGATCATATTTTCTGGATCTAGTGAGAACCCTGGCAGCTGCATTTTGGATTAACTGAAGCTTGTTTATTGAGGATGCAGGACAACCACCTAGTAATGCATTACAATAGTCCAGTCTGGAGGTCATGAATGCATGAACTAGTTTTTCTGCATCAGATACGGATAAGATGTTCCTAAGTTTAGCAATATTTCGAAGATGGAAAAAGGCTGTTTTTGTGATATTTGAAATGTGATTTTCAAAAGACAAGTTACTGTCTAATATTACTCCCAGATCTTTTACTGCTGAGCTGGTAATAACAGTACATCCTTCTAAGCGCAAGCTGAATTGTGAAAGCTGTTGTGTGCTGGTTTTTGGGCCAATAAGTAATATCTCTGTCTTATCTGAATTTAATAAAAGAAAGTTATTGGTCATCCAATCTTTTATGTCCTGGACACACTCAGTTAATCTAGACATCTTAGGTATTTCGTCTGGTTTAGTTGAGATATATAATTGGGTATCATCAGCATAACAATGGAAACTAATCCCATGTCTTCTAATGATGTTACCCAATGGAAGCATGTATATTGAGAACAACAGAGGTCCTAAAACTGACCCTTGTGGGACCCCATATTTCACTGGCATTATACCAGACGGTTCTCCATTTAGATCTACAAAATGGTAGCGATCAGACAGGTAAGATCTAAACCATTTTAGTGCCTGTCCCTGAATACCTATATAATTTTGTAAGCGATCTATGAGAATATAATGATCTATAGTGTCGAATGCAGCACTAAGATCGAGCAGGACTAGCAATGAGATGCAGCCTTGGTCTGAAGCTAAAAACAAGTCGTTTGTAATCTTAACTAGTGCAGTTTCTGTGCTATGATGGGGCCTGAAACCTGACTGAAATTCTTCAAGGATGTTGTTATCCTGCAAGAATGTGCAAATTTGAGCTGATACTACTTAGACCAAGTTAAAATCAACTCCCAAACCTACTGCTAGTTTCTAGAAGACATTTTCTTTAAACAGTGGTACAGGAAGAAGTCTGCATCATTGAAGTAGGACATTGTACAGAGCTCCATCACATGCGTACAAGTAATCTATTGCTTGGCTGCCAGTAAAGGCCTCAAAGTCGACACAATGCCCCGCCCCCTTCCTCACTGGACTCTTTTTATTTCGAGTTGTTCATTTGTCATAATTAATCTTAGGATTTAAAATCAATTTAAATCAAGTAAAATAGGAAGATTTAGTTTAGTTACTACACTAATAGTAGCCCAATAATTGTGCAAATGTAAATATCCCCTTGAGTAAGGCCAAAACTCTCTCATCCTTTGATAATAAACATTCAGGTTTATTAATATTTTTAATTGACTGAGAGCAGTGTATTTTTCATGAATAAAATTGATTCTTGTGAATACAACTTCTCTAATACAATGTCTAATAATTGAATAATTGTACAGCGCACACACATCTTTTACACAGACCTAAATATATATAATCCAGACTTTCTTGTATTTTAATGGAGTCTTGAGGAAAAGTTCTCTAGGCTTTCTGAAGGACTTTTTGTCTCTCATTTTCAGTCCAGTCCCTGTACCTGAGCAGGTTCTGAGTTATTAAGCCACACAGTGACCTATGAATCATTCAAGCATAAAAAATGATAATCAGATAAACAGATGATCAGGCGGTGATTAGTTTACTGCTGATGCTGAATGTTGAGTGGTTGGAACAGACGAGAGGGGAAATGAGGTCGCTGCTGAGGATGTTACATAAACAAGTTTCATCATGGTGCTTGATGGGTTTTGCGAATGCACTTGACAATACTGTTCTTGCAGGAACTGTTCCAGAACAGCTGACCTTCATGTCTTAAAATAACAGCCGACTGTTGTTGTTGCTGTTGTTGTTGTTAATTACCTAACTTCATAATTTTATAGTTTTGGAATAAAAAAAAAACAGTATTGCACTAGAATATAGAAAATAAATCACTAAACAAATAAAATTAAATTATAAGGTGTGTCCAAACTTTTGACTGGTTCTGTACAGATATATATTACATGTGTGACTACATCATTATTTATCCCTGTGAAGTAAATAATATATAAAAATGTTTCTCTCTGCAGGTTATGGAATTGCAGTATAACAGATAGACACTGTGCTGCTCTGACTGCTGCACTAAAGTTAAACTCCTCACATCTGAAACATCTGGATCTGAGGGGGAATAGACTGGGAAATTCAGTCACAGAACTCGAGGAATTACTGCAGCGTTCAGGAGGACGACTAGAGTAAGTAAACTTAACACACAGACAGAGTAGTGCAGAATGTGTACTTTCTGTAGAATATAATGTAGCTGTAAGAGTGAAGTGAAAGAGGAATATAAATGCTCAAATCAGCAGCATGTTGGTGATCATACTGAGAGAAGCACATAGAATATACCTTTAGGAACTGAATTAAAACACAACAGTAATTTGTCACTTCATGATAATAACTATACAGTTCTGATTTAATAGAAGTGAACTTTCATCTGATCTGTTTCTGTTCTCCACAGAAATACCACTGCACTTATAATCTCATCTCTCAAGTTTATTTTACTCTCATCCAATATTTATTGTGTTTATAAAGTTTAACTAAATGTGATACGTGTGTAATTTTAATGATAATTACAAAGAAAAAGAGACACAGGGTACAGATTTGAAACATGTTTTTTCTGTTGTGATTTTTACAGGACATGATAACTCCTCCAGAAGTGAAATTAAACATTCCTCTGATGGGAGAAAGGAAGCAGCGTGTACAGTAAGTTAGGAAGCCGTGTGGATCGTGATTAAACTCAGCAGCACCAGGACAGTAGTGGAACAGACACTCAACAAACCCAGAATTCAGTCTTCAGGAGGTTTCTATAAGATCACAGAACAGAATTGGAGTAATGAAACCAGTAAGACCAGTAATACACAGAGACTAGAGGCTAAACAGGGGCTACACAAGCTCTCCCACCTCCAGTCCATCAAACAAATAGTACTAGATAAACTTCAAAGAAACTCATCAATGTAGGACAGAAGAAGACAAAAGTGTCCTGTGTCCTGTATGTGACTGTCTCCTATTTCAGTGAATTTACTGCTCACTTTCTGAACAATGAAGTATTTTAAAAAGTAAGAGTTTGTTTTTGGCCATGTTCTGGTTTCTGCTGATTTGTTCCACAGAGTGTCTTTTAACATTAAACCTCTTATTCAGTGTGAACTGAAATAAACCTGTTTATAAAAAAGAAAACTAAAGAAGAGACTGAATCTGTTGTTAATTTATAAATGATGCTTTATATTCAGTATCTATGTAAATTGTGCTCATAAGTAAAATCTTTATTTACTCTTCAAGACTCATGTTTTTATTAATTACATAAAGTCTGTGTTCTTCACTACACTGATAACACACACATTAGTAGCACCACAAATAGATGCTGCTCTAATCCTACCAATAAATTCAACTAAATAAAAGGAAATTACACTGAGAACATTTCATTAAACTCATTCCAAATATGTACACAGGCTTCATGTGAATGAAATAAATGTACATTTTACATGAACTGTTACATTTACAATTAGTTTTCACACATTCAACATGATTCCACATCAGTTTAACTGGAACAACATTGAACTCTATGGACTCTGAACCCGACCTGAGGATCGAACCCAAGACCCTGGAGCCAGGGGCGTAAATCTCGGGGGGGGGGGGGGGGGGGGGGGGTAGGGGGGAGGGGACATGTCCCCCCCCAATCCGCGGGTTGTCCATCCCTCCCCCCGCCCCCCTCCCAAAAAAAAAATAATGCATTCTCTATTGTGAAACATATATGTATGTACAGTATACCTAAGATAATTGTGTAAGTAGAAAAATAACCCCAGCAAAAACTGCATTTAGAACCAGTTGAGTTCCCCCACCCTCCCCCTCACAGTGGTTTGTCCCACTGCCTCCTGCTTTCCCAGTGCAATTCAGGTTTGTGGCTGCGGCTCAATTAATGTTAAACTCCAGTAAGTCGGGTATTTTATTCACTGTAAATGAAGCAATTCTCTTTAATATAGTTGATGCAGACTCGTTCATAAATTAGTTGCGGCAAAAATGCTGATTACCGATGTAATTTTCCATGAATCTGCTACAGTATATTAGCGATTAAATTATTACTTATCTAGTTAACGTTATCTTGTTTACAATAGCTTGTTTACATAGTGCACTGCAACTAACACGACAAACACCGTTTCCCATGCGGTGTTTTATTTATGACGACGTGGATAATGTTAACTTTACATTAACGGCCACAATTAACATATTGTTTAGCTGTACATTTACTAAATGAGCACTGTGACTATAGTCCGAACTGTATTTTTTTTTTGTATAATCAATATCCATTCTGGTCTAAATGTCTTAATTAATTTTAAATACAATTTTAAACCTTTTTTTAATTCCTTTGATAGTTTTACTTTCTTTATGTAAAGTAATTTGAATGGCCATTGTGTATGAAATGTGCTACAGTATAAATAAACTTGCCTTGCAGTGTCATAGATAAATGGACATGAGATAATTTTTCAGTGACCTAAACGCCAAGTAAGTACAACAAGTTCATATATTAGGGCAATTTGGCTTTAAGAGCGGGTGCTTATGAAAATACTAATGTCACAATATCAATCACAGGCAAAGGAGACAATTAATTGAGGGACAGGTAGACCAGGGTCAATCAGATGTACAGTGTCGGGTAAGTGTGGTGCTTTTATTGAAGGGATAATGACAGATTAAATTTTTTTTTTTTTTTTGGTCAATTTCTTTAATGTTTTCGGAGTTGTGGCTGTTCAGTAGAAAGTAATAGGCTCACCAATTTAAAGTATGATCTTTCAATTTCATTCATTCATTTTCTATACCGCTTAATCCTGTGTTCAGGGTCGCGGGGGACCTGGAGCCTATCCCAGGAGACTTCGGGCACTAGGCGGGGTACACCCTGGACAGGGTGCCAATCCATCGCAGGGCACACACACATACACACACTCACACACCCAATCACACACTACGGGCAATTTACAGTAGGAACGCCAATTAGCCTAACCTGCATGTCTTTGGACTGTGGGAGGAAACCGGAGTACCCGGAGGAAAATCTTTCAATTTAACAAGTGTAATGTAAACAAGTTAGTTATTATGAGTATGGAAAACATCTTTAATAATAATAATATAATTAATTAATTTAATAATCATCTTTTAATAATCAATAATAATGATAGAAGCAAAGTTTTTCACTGTGGGGTCATATCTTTATAAGAACAATTTGACTGTATTATTTGTGTCCCCTTCAAAAATTGCTCATGAGAAATTTTATATTTATTGTCCCCCCCCCCCCCCCCCCACTGTTAAATGAAATTTACGCCCATGGCTGTATGTTAGTGCTACAAGAACAGGGCTGAAAAAGATCTCTCTCACTGGCTACATCAGTCTTCTCTTGTGGTGGACGTCCAACAAGTTTGTCTAAGGTCTGCATCTCCTGAAGCTGCTTAGTATTTAATGGAACAAAGAAAATGTATTAAAGCATTTGAGATTTACCTAAACACCATTCAGCTACTCCATTCCCAACATTCTGAAAGTTGAGAGGTGGGCTTGTATGGAACGATATCGCGGACAATATTCAAATGCAATTGCAAATTGCATTTGCAATTGCGTTTCCCATATGTAGACGCACAAAGTGTGCCATAATTCAAATGCAATTGCAAACTTTGCAGTACCGTTTGCTGATTCGCCTTTGCGAGCGCACACTGACTGCCAAATTTCAAATGAAAAAACAAAGTCCATTTGCATTTGTATTTCCCAGGTCTTACACGTCATGAACCTGTCATATTTAAATGGCAAAATCAATCACCATATTTGCTTTTTCACTTTCTCTGCGCCGCGCGTCAAGCCGGCCAAAACTCAAACGCAATCGCTAATCCATTTGCAATTGCATTTCCAACACGTTACACAGAAACCTGTCAATCAGCGTCAGGGGCGGGTCTATACTGTGGGGCGGGATTGTATGGGGAGTGACGTCACTCGCAGTCGCCGACCAAGAGGGGGATATTTGAGCACTGGAGGTGAACCGAGATTATCTCATTTGTTTATCAAGAAATAAACACACAAAAATGACAAATCGCATATTTTCTTGCTCCGGAGTGGACAGAGAAGTTTTTACAAATAAAAATATTTTTAGATCTTCTCCTGTTACAGCCTGCTGGAGCTAAATCTTTCAGAAACGCTTAGGAGTTGCGAGGAAACGGTGTTCAGGCAGAGAACACCGTTTTTTGTTTTTTTGTTTTTTTTTGCGTCATGCTGTTTTTGTCTTGTCATTTGTACTTTTTGTTCTGGAAGCTCCGTCACTAAAACAAATTCCTTATACGTGCAAGCGTACTTGGCAATAAAACTCTTTCTGATTCTGATTCTGAAACCCTGAGGAGAGACGTTTTAGTAGCATTGACACAGAGCTCATAAAAGACACTTTGGGCGAAAATGTAAAGTTTTTTTTTTTTGGTAACTTATCACGTGCAGTATGTAACTGGTTAATGAACATGTCATATGCTGGTGACTGATACGTTAATGAAAAGCAAACTGCATTCATGGAGTTGTGGGCATCATCCATGGCAGGCACATTTAAATAATCATATTTATGTGTACATTTTATATATTTACAGTGCTGTTCAAAATAATAGCAGTGTGTTGAAAAAAGTTAGTAATACTCCATGTCCATATAATAAGTTTTAATTTAAATCACATAAATGCATTGGACCCCCGGCACGTTCTATTCTGAATCACAACACGAAGAAAAATGTGCTAAATGTATTATTAGTTTAATGTAAGTGAAGAAAAACAAATATTAGTCTGTTCAAAAACAAATAGCAGTGTCATCACTCATCTTTACAAAGTGATGAATTTACAGTTTAAACAGAAATGCTTGAAGTTTAATCTTTCTTGTGCATCTCTGAACTAATATTTAGTTTTATAACCAGGTTTCTGAGAACTGCTTCACATCTGTACAATTGTACTACACGCCACAATTCCTCTGCATTTCTTGGTTTTGCCTCAGAAACAGCATTTCAAGGGCATTTCCTCTTTGGCATAAGGCAACATGACCTCTTTAAGTATTCTGATGTTAAATTAATCCATGATCCCTGAAATGTGATAAATAGGCCCAACACCATAGTACGAGAAGCTCCATCCCCATATCATGATGCTTCTGCCTCCATGCTTCACCGTCTTCACACTGTACTGTGGCTTGAATTCAGTGTTTGGGGGCCTGACAAACTGTCTGCGGCCTCTAGACCCAAAAAGAACAATCTGACTTTCATCAGTCCACAAAATATTGCACCATTTCTCTTTAGGCCAGTCAATGTGTTCTTCGGCGAACTGTAACGTTGTGCGTTTGCTGGCTTTTACCGCTGAGTGGCGCTATATAACTACAGACTGACGCCTCGGGCATCAGTTCATTCTCTCATGGATTAATGAGTCGCAGCTCCTTTAGAGCTGCACGTAGTAGCGGATAAAATCAAGTGAAACACTGTAGTTAAACGAATTCATAATCACAGAACTAAAATTACAGTACAAACTTTTAAATTTAAATAAAAGAAAATCTTATTAGTATCGAATTTAAGCAAAGTAAACGTTAACACAATGAGCCTTTAGATTTTATTATGTGTAATTAGAAAAGCCACGCGTGTAGGGTTTTGTGTCATCTTATATATTGTGTTCTTTAAATTTGTAGTAGATTTATTAACTGAAATAAACGAAACTAAATGACCATAAAACATTCACACATTGTCAGGACGTGCTACTGCGTCAGCAGATGTCTGTGTTTTGCGTTATTATAAGAATTAAATGCAGTAGGCTGTTATGATCATTATAATTGTTATAATTAAATCTCTTTAATAAATAATTAAAACTTTTTAACAAATTACATTTTTACATCCCAGCACCTCCGTTGCGCTGTACCACCGCCGGCAAAACCTTATAAAATACAAGTCAAACATTAAACGGATTTACAATCACAGTACTAAAATTACAGTACAGATTTAGAATTTAAATTAAATATAGGCGTTTCTTAGTTCCATCGAATTTAAGCAAAGTAAATGTTAACACAGTGAGCCTTTATATTTTATCGTCTGTAACACTCGCGTAGCCAGAAAACCCCTGTCTGAGCATCAGAGCCACAGGTGTTGTCAGATTAATGGGCAAAAACTATATAACCTACCTGAGTCTCCAATAACTACCTGGACTCCATATTAACATCAATTAACATCAACTATTATAGCTGAACTGGCTGCCACCTAACACACTGTATAAATGCAGATCATTTCCTGCTATCTGTTCACCCAGATGAGGATGGGTTCCCTGTTGAGTCTGGTTCCTCTCAAGGTTTCTTCCTATTACCATCTCAGGGAGTCGCCCTCGGCTCGGCATTTAGATTCATACACATTCACATTTCATACAAACTTAAATAATTCTTTTGATTGTGTAAAGCTGCTATGAGTTTGTTAAAAGCGCTATACAAATAAAATCGAATTGAATTTAATATACAGTGGTGTGAAAAACTATTTGCCCCCCTCCTGATTTCTTATTCTTTTGCATGTTTGTCAAACAAAATGTTTCTGATCATCAAACACATTTAACTATTTACCTGAGTCTCCAATAACTACTGGACTCCATATTAACATCAATTAACATCAACTATTATAGCTGAACTGCTGCCACCTAACACACTGTATAAATGCAGATCATTTCCTGCTATCTGTTTCACCCAGATGAGGATGGGTTCCCTGTCGAGTCTGGTTCCTCTCAAGGTTTCTTCCTATTACCATCTCAGGGAGTTTTTCCTTGCCACTGTCTCCCTCGGCTCGGCATTTTGATTCACACACATTCACATTTCATACAAACTTAAATAATTATTTTGATTGTGTAAAGCTGCTTTGCGATTGTTAAAAGCGCTATACAAATAAAATTGAATTGAATTTAATATAATAAAACTATATAAGCTACACAGACTTTATAAGACTCTACTTTTATTTGAGTGCACGCACAGTGATGACAAAATGTTATGATTTTGTAAGATCACAGCTCCGCATAGACAGCGCTTATTTAACAAGTATTAATTTGTGTTTGTTGTATTTCTGGGAAAGAGAAATCTATTATAAATCTCTCATATCGACGCGCGTTCATCTGACGTTAGATCAAAACTCGGCAAAGTGAAAGAGCACGCGCGCGCCGCGGGTTCACACGAACATTTTATATTCACTAAAAGATTTATTCACAACCACATTTCAGCCATTCACACACATGCGTTGTGCTGTGTTGTTGGTACACACTTTCACTTTTCACTTTTCATCTCCCCTTTGATCAAAATGCTCCCGATATGAGCCGACACGAGCAGCTTTGTTTCAGTCATAATATTCATAAAGAGGGGCGACATACACTTGCTGATTAAACACTGCATTTTTTTAATGTGAAAGCGCGCGCGATGTGAGCAGCTTTAATGATTAATAATTAAATGGACATAAACAGCAAAAAAAACTGTTTGAGTTCAGCGTTGAATGATTATTTGAAACTGAAGCGCTTCGTGTAGATTAATGCCACGAGTCGTTTTATCATACAAAGATTTTATTACGGACCACTAAGCTTATGCAGATTCCAAAATTGACATTTTTACCATTAAAAATAAAAAAGCAAGCCCTTGAGCTGCTGTTTGCGCTGTTTTCTTTAATAATAACAATAGACAGATAGAAACTATAACACCTGCAACACCTGGGGTCTGTTCTTCGTACGTCACTAACTCAGTTAGCTGGATTTGATTGTTGTGGATTTGTCCTGATCTTGGATTGTTTCGTTCTTCGATGCTCATCTCGCACTTGTTGTCATAGCAACATGTCCGTAAGCTTGAACCTGCTCGGTAGCAGCTTTATTTCATGTAAACAGGATTAAGGCTGCGCTCCTGCCGGGTTATGATTGGTTGAAATGGTGAGGTCACATCTGATTGGTTAAAGAGCGCTGACGTGGACTGACTCACGTGGGGAAAGAAAAGTATCTTGCATGCATATATACGTCTTGCCATAATATATATATATATATATATATATATATATATATATATATATATATATATAATTGATATCAAATATTATATTAGAACATAAATTCATAGGTTTTCTATTATTATAATAAACTCTAGGCACGAGACAGCCCTCAAGACCATTAATTCAAATTCTTGTATAATGTTTATTTTGTAACACATTTATTTTTCAGGGGTTCGTTATGAATATATATATATATATATATATATATATATATATATATATATATATATATATAATAAAAATTGTTTTTTTATAATGAAAAATTGGACAAAACTAATTTCATTATAAAGTAAACAATATAAAAGTATACATGTTTTTGAAAAAAATATTCATATTTCAATTATTCCATATACAACATATTTTTTTCATATTTCTTATTTTATTTTATTGTCTGATGTAATTTGTAAAAAATATGTGCATATTATGTTCTAATATAATATTTGATAGCGATTATGTGTGTGTGTGTGTGTGGTGGGGGGATCCATGGCAGGGAAGCATTTCAGCGCATAACAGGTGTTACAAAAAAAAATGAGCTTGTTCTTTTTGTCATTTCGTCAACCAATCAAAGGGCTTGTGATCAGTGTTTCTACTGTCGATGCATATCGCCTTTTAAACCAACGCACGAACGCGCAATAATCCTAGACAACTCAATCTGGCCATACTAATCATCAACAACAGGTGTGCTCGAAGAACCAACGTAGCCAGGTCTTAATTAGCATGATGATCTCATCTTAGATGTGTCAATTCATCCCGGATGTTTCAAGCGACGTACGAAGAACACCCCCCCCCCTGCACCGCCACGATTCAGGGAGGTGAGGTCTGGGTCACCGGATTACTGAGCCGCAACCTTGTCTCCCCCTAGTGTGTCTACGTAGGTATGTCTCCCCATCACTAATAATGTGCACCTGTGTCATTCCCCTGTGTGTCACTATAAAAGCCAGTCGAACCCGTAGAGCTATTGTCCATTCACTGTTTGTCACCATTTATGTTTGCTGCACGACTGCTCCTCAACCCTGTCTTCTTATTCGCCTCTCCAGAGCTGATCTAGCCACCTTGGTCGGGGTAAGGCCGGCAAAACCGGCACCTGCTCTATAGGCTGAGCTAAGAGCGCGGGACGCGTTCTTCATGTAAAATAGAGACTGTAGTTATTTCGTTTGAGAATCACTTGCTTGTGTGTGTGTGTGTGTGTGTGTGTGCGAATACGTGCCAGATCACGGAGAGGAGCCATGAGAAGCAAGCCCTGAGTTCGAGCTGTGTTTTGTTTGTCTGTTTTCTTTGTTTTTGACCCTTCTGAAGAGAAATACTAAATACGAGAACCAAATAAACTGTGTGCAATTTCACCTGAAAAAAACTGCATTCTTTGCGTCCTTTCAACCCCAAGCAGACATGACAGAAACAGAGAGTCTGTCTAAACAAAAATAATTGCAACCGTTTTGCAAAATGTCCCTGTGCGCCACCTGGCGGCCATTTCACAAATTACTTTGAATTGCGACTGATTTATTTTGACTGTTCCGGTTTGGCCGCGACAGAGTGCGCGGCAGTCATAGACATTCCCCTTGAGTGACCACTGTAGCTTGACTTCACATAGCCGTCTTCTAATAGTAACAGTACTAACAGGTAACTTTAGATGTTCTTTGAGTTAATTTTGTTATTCTTCAATCCATTCGAATGGTAGTTTTCCGTTTTCTTCCACGTCTTTCTGGTTTTGGTCTTAATTTTAAAGCTTAAAAATTATTTGGTATCAAAGTACGCTGTTCTTCTGAACAATGTCTGGACGACCCATTTTACTCTGATTTTCAGAGAGAAATACACAGGACAACCTTTTCTGCATTTAACCTTAAATAATGGGAATTTGTTTGATTTAAATTTAAAGTTATTATAAGGAAATGGAGCTTTACTCACTTTTTTCAACATACTGCTATTATTTTGAACACCACTGTATATGAAATTGAGTGTGCATAACTGTTTGTTTTAGATTCAGCACTTCACCATTTCATACGCCCGTGTTTTACACTCCACTGTGTACGTGCGGCAAACTGACAGGTGGCACTGATGCTTTCACAAACTGCCATTCACTCAAGAGTAGGGCAGAAAATCCTCTAATTGTTTCTTTACATTTTATTTCCTCCTCTGCAGCAAAATGCTTTCATCCTCTCTCCAATTTCAGTTTCTTTTTGAAGTCATTTTGATCAGATTCTGACAGTCCTGTTCACAGCATCATTATAGGGGCTTTAAACAGTTGTGATTTCTAGGAGTGATCCTGAGACATTTGGTGAATACAGGCCCTTATGTTCACCTGGCCACGCCTCTCCAAATATTTCTGTTCTGAGTGGATGAAATTCCCACATATTATCCTGCTTTGATCACAAATTAGAATCGGGGCACTAACAAGGTAACTGACCCACATGATGAGAAAAATGTGATGTAAAAATAGTGATAGAAAACTGTGCAAATATCACCAGCATTCTGGTTTAGTTTTTATTTTCCGCACCCACTGTGCTGCTCCTGGTGAGATTCTGCCCTGGACAGCTGCCCATGTCACCCCTACCTCAGTCTGCATCTGGTTATGTTTTCTGTGTTAGAGACGGACAATTCTCCATCGTGTATCCCAAGAGAAACTGATGTGTTTTCTGCTGTTACCAAACGTAGTTATTACACATTTTTATGACACAGTGTTGGGGGAGGGGCAAACATAATGCATTACTTTAGATAGCTGCTAATAAAAGCATTATTTTACTTTTATATAAAAATAATAAGTAATAGTAATGTACATTGCCCGGCCAAAACACACTCAATTTCAGAAGGGTCCAATTATTTGGCTGCATCAAGCAAAGAAAACAACTAAGGAGATCTGAAATAACTGGAACTGGGTTAAGAACACTTCCACACTTTATCAAAACCTGGAAGGATAGTGCTGAACCGTCAACTCTGTGGAAGAACAAAATCATGAATGGAGATCACTTTAACACTCGGTGAAGTTCCATGGTAAAAACATCAACAGTAGAAATCAGAGCTATGTTTCATAGTGAAAGTAAGAGCATTTACACACACACACACACACACACACACACAGGATTGGGACTAAACAGCTGTGTGTCCATAAGAAAACCACTGGTTAATGAGACTCATCAGATAAAAGGCTTCAGTTTGTTAGGGATCATAAAGACTGGACTTTGGAGCGATGGAAAAAGGTCATGTGACCTGATGAGTCCAGATTGAGCCTATTTCAGAGCGATGGGCGTGTCAGGGTAAGAAGGGAAGCGAGTGAAGCGATGAACTAGAAGAGACTAACCTGACCTCCTTCTCCTCTCTCTCTCTCTCTCTCTCTCTCTCTCTCCAGGTTGTATAATGAAGGCAGTATTACAGAAGATGATTTTGCGACTCTGATTTCTGCTCTGGTTTTAAATCCTTCCCACCTGAGAGAACTGAATCTAAACTGGAATAAACCAGGAGAGTCTGGACTGAGAAACCTGTGTGATTTCCTGAAGAATCCGAAATGTAAACTGCAGAAACTAATGTGAGTAATTAACCTATATGTTTTAAAACTATTAGTCTATAAATAATGCAGATCTACTATAACACTAATAATCTTTTAGCGATTTAATATTCTTTATTATGTATGATCAGTTTAGAAATACTTTCTGAATATTTTATTGATTCATGCATGTATAATATTATAAAACTGCTATGTAATATATATATATATATATATATATATATATATATATATATATATATATATATATATATATACAGTGTAAGCATGAGGTCCTTCCCTGATTTACACCAAACATGTGCTGGGTATAAACATATGGTTTATTGTTGTACAGAAACAGCATCTATATACAGTGGTGTGAAAAACTATTTGCCCCCTTCCTGATTTCTTATTCTTTTGCATGTTTGTCACACTTAAATGTTTCTGCTCATTAAAAACCGTTAACTATTAGTCAAAGATAACATAATTGAACACAAAATGCAGTTTTTAAATGAAGGTTTATGTTATTAAGGGAGAAAAAAAACTCCAAATCTACATGGCCCTGTGTGAAAAAGTGATTGCCCCCCTTGTTAAAAAATAACTTAACTGTGGTTTATCACACCTGAGTTCAATTTCTGTAGTCACCCCCAGGCCTGATTACTGCCACACCTGTTTCAATCAAGAAATCACTTAAATAGGAGCTACCTGACACAGAGAAGTAGACCAAAAGCACCTCAAAAGCTAGACATCATGCCAAGATCCAAAGAAATTCAGGAACAAATGAGAACAAAAGTAATTGAGATCTATCAGTCTGGTAAAGGTTATAAAGCCATTTCTAAAGCTTTGGGACTCCAGCGAACCACCATTATCCACAAATGGCAAAAACATGGAACAGTGGTGAACCTTCCCAGGAGTGGCCGGCCGACCAAAATTACCCCAAGAGCGCAGAGACAACTCATCCGAGAGGCCACAAAAGACCCCAGGACAACATCTAAACAACTGCAGGCCTCACTTGCCTCAATTAAGGTCAGTGTTCACGACTCCACCATAAGAAAGAGACTGGGCAAAAACGGCCTGCATGGCAGATTTCCAAGGCGCAAACCACTTTTAAGCAAAAAGAACATTAAGGCTCGTCTCAATTTTGCTAAAAAAACATCTCAATGATTGCCAAGACTTTTGGGAAAATACCTTGTGGACCGACGAGACAAAAGTTGAACTTTTTGGAAGGTGCGTATCCCGTTACATCTGGCGTAAAAGTAACACAGCATTTCAGAAAAAGATCATCATACCAACAGTAAAATATGGTGGTGGTAGTGTGATGGTCTGGGGTTGTTTTGCTGCTTCAGGACCTGGAAGGCTTGCTGTGATAGATGGAACCATGAATTCTACTGTCTACCAAAAAATCCAGAAGGAGAATGTCTGGCCATCTGGTCGTCAACTCAAGCTGAAGTGATCTTGGGTGCTGCAGCAGGACAATGACCCAAAACACACCAGCAAATCCACCTCTGAATGGCTGAAGAAAAACAAAATGAAGACTTTGGAGTGGCCTAGTCAAAGTCCTGACCTGAATCCTATTGAGATGTTGTGGCATGACCTTAAAAAGGCGGTTCATGCTAGAAAACCCTCAAATAAAGCTGAATTACAACAATTCTGCAAAGATGAGTGGGCCAGAATTCCTCCAGAGCGCTGTAAAAGACTCGTTGCAAGTTATCGCAAACGCTTGATTGCAGTTATTGCTGCTAAGGGTGGCCCAACCAGTTATTAGGTTCAGGGGGCAATTACTTTTTCACACAGGGCCATGTAGGTTTGGATATTTTTTCTCCCTAAATAATAAAACCCCTCATTTAAAAACTGCATTTTGTGTTTACTTGTGTTATCTTTGACTAATAGTTAAATGCGTTTGATGATCAGAAACATTTTGTGTGACAAACATGCAAAAGAATAAGAAATCAGGAGGGGGGCAAATAGTTTTTCACACCACTGTAAATCTCTGTGTAACGCCACATTTGTTTTTAATATTTCTTATATTTAATATAGATGTTGTGTTTTTCCATATGAGAGAGAGTCGTATTGTGAGAGCCACAGAGAGCATCCTCAGTCCATCTGTTTACTCGGTGGGAAAACTGGTGATGATCTACAGTAGATCAGCTGTGATAGTGTGTTTGATCTGGTTGTGTACTAGATGTTCAAGCATTTAAAATGACACGGATGAGAGCAACTGGCCAAGAGTCATTGAGACATGTCCCTGTCTGTTTCTTGGGAACGGCACACTGTAGTGGATTTGAGGCAGGAAGGGACTGTGCATGTGGACAGAGAGAGGTTGAAAATGTGTGTAAATACCCCTGATAGTTGGGAAGCACAGGTCTGGAGTCAGGTCAGGTCCAGCAGCTTTCTATATGTTGATGCTACAGAGGGCCGTCACACCTCATGAGTGCTCAATACAACAGTGTGTGGAGCGTCAGACAGGTCAAAACTGGCTGGAGGTTGATTATTGTCTTTGTCAAAGCCAGAAGTTGTTAAGATCCTCCACCTGGTTTCCAGTGTTGTTAGTTGGTGTAGACTGTGTGTGATTTTTCCTTTTGTAATCTGTGATGGTCTGGATGCCTCGTCACATCCTTCATGGATTTGTGTTACTATTAATGTCCTCTTCTATCTGAGGTTTGTAGTTGCATTTATCAGACCTGATGTCTCTCTTGAGGTTTGCGCAGACAGTGCTGCAGGCTGAGAGATCTCATGATTTGAAGGTCATGTCTCATATTTCAGATGTTTGACTTCGCTGTTCGTCCATGGATCCTCATTTGGGTCCCTCAGATGCTTTTGCTAACGGTGACATCATCAGCACAGTGGTTAATGTAAGACAGTGCAGATGAAGTGTCCACCTCCAGGTCTGTCTCATGGACAATTATATTCCATTCTGTATGTTCAAAAACATAAGTTCTAGTGCTAGCTTAGCGTTAGCATGTAGCAGCATGTATAATGCCATGACAACAGTGACGGTATGTTCTCTAGACGAGTGAAACGGTCAGAAATGAAGCATTAAATATTCCAAGTATGGAGAGCAGAATGTACGAGTGTGTTCATGTTGGTGCATCATGTGTCATTAATGTAAACACAGAGCTCTGTCGGCACGATGAAGTGAGCGGCCTGCTGGCTCCACTGTGGTATTCAGTATGTTGTGGTTCAGCCAAGTCTCCATAAAAATCTAAATACAGCCTCGTTTATGGTCCTCTGTGTAGCGATAGTCAGTCTGAGCTTCTGTTAGTGACTGATCTTACTTTATTTATTTATTTATTTATTTATTTGTGCCCAGGCAGTGTATTAACCCAGTAACCCAGAATGATGAAGTACTTTGTTCTCTCTCTCTCTCTCTCTCTCTCTCTCCTGCAGACTCTGTAATTAAAATCACTTTTAGTATTTAATAAATTGTACAGTTGAGTTTTGTATTATAACCCTAATGGTTATGTTTTTTAGTTCTCACCCAGTCATATGAGTCTGGTAAAAACAGAAGAATGTGTGTATGAAGAGCACAAACCACAGTTTAATATAGTAGTTTATAATACTACTTTAGTCATTTCTATATCTTTCCTTTCTCTGTTGGACTAAACAGTATTTTCTCTCTGCAGACTGTGTGAGAGTGTAAGTGTGAAATCCTGCACTGATGTGGTTTCAGCTCTCTGTACAAATCCATCACACATCAGAGAGCTGGATCTGTGGAGGTGTGAACTAGGAGACTCAGGAGTGGAGAAGCTCTGTGATCTACTGAAGAAACACGAGTGTAAACTGGAGACACTGCTGTGAGTAACTCAGTGATGTGATGAAACAGCTTTAATAACATGCAGCACAATTACAAAGCTCTCGCCAGCACTAACAAGTAATGTCTAACTAACATGTCTAACCTGCTGTTTAGATCTGATTTATTATCAGTAATAAAGAGTAAATAAGGATTTATTTGAGGAGGATGTGGGATTAGGAACAAGTAGTGAGAGGTAGACACTCACTAAAGGACACCAGAAAAACATCCACACTGGACGTCTCATGACCGGCCCAATTTGTTATGTGTTAGATCTTAAGATGTCCACAGAGAGACATATTTTCCATGGACAGATCAGAACCTCACAAGGACATTTAGATTACATTCAGAATTAGTTAGAAAGACATTTATTTCTAGATGATTATTGGACATTCAGGTTAGAATTTCTTTTTGTCCTGTTTAGGGCAAGTTTTGACTTGTAGCTATCAGTAATTTAGAGAACTCTTAATGTGGACATTAAATTTATACATAAACACCAATATTTACTAAAATAATGACAAATGCATTTATTTTAAGCATTGCTGTTCCAACATTCATGACCAATTACTGTAAACAGGTTCAGAGCTATTTAAAGTGGTACACACATCTTCAGCAAATAAACACAATTCAAAAATAAAACAATAAAAAAATATATATATGATAAATATAATAGTACATTACTAAGTCCTACTGAATAATTTTCTTTAGCAGATTACAAAATGTGAAAATGATCAATACCCAGTGGTGGATGAAGTACATGAATTCTGTAGTTGAGTAAAAGCAGAGATCCCCGCGGTAAAATATTCAGTGCTTTCAGGGGGCCCTCGGCCCTGCTATAGGACCTTTAAAGGGAAATGGGTGCATGGGAGCCTACTTTTAGAAGGCCCTCTTTGGCCCTCCTATTATGGTCCTGGATTCTGTCTACCAGGGGGTCCTAGGGAGGATGGGGGCTTTTAGAGGGCCCTCTGATTATGAGGGCCCTACTAGGAGGCCCTAGGGAGGAGGGTGTAGTGTACCTTTAGAGGGCCATCTGATTACAAGGGCCCCTACCATGGGGCCCCTGGCTTCTGAGGGGAGGAGAGGGGGGGCATGTTAACAGCCTTACAGAAGGCCCTCTGACTAGGGAGCGGTGGGATGGAGGTGGTTAACCTGCCCGCTGAGTGGCCCCCAGACCAGTGTAGCAGTGTAAGAGTTTGACCAGTGTAATCACTCCCAGGGCTGTAGTGGAGGCTAAACGCAAGTAAACACGGTTTACTCACCTCTGAAATTTCAGAATTAGAGTTTACCCATACACTGGAGATGGCTTTCATGGCACACTTCTGGAATACAATATTACAGAGGTTCCAAGCCACCAGCCTGCAGTTGCAGAAGCCAGACATTAACACATGTACAGCTAAATGTCTACTGTCATCTTTACGAGACTTTGTGGCAGCACACAGAGACAATTTTGAGGTAGTTGAAGCGGCCGCTTTAAATATCACCACTACTGTCTCCCAGGACTATAGGCATGACCTCCAGCGCACAAAGAAGCGCCAACGAATGTTTGATGAAAGCGCAGAGCCAGGTGTTACACTTAATGGTAGAGACCACTTTCGGATTGAAACATTCAACGTTGTTATCGACAAACTT
The DNA here is from genome assembly GCA_030522415.1 of Channallabes apus. Classification (NCBI taxonomy): domain Eukaryota; kingdom Metazoa; phylum Chordata; class Actinopteri; order Siluriformes; family Clariidae; genus Channallabes; species Channallabes apus. Next base: position 49,081,033 of record CM060110.1, on the reverse strand, counting down.
GTGTCTTGTCTTAACCATCGTTTGAGTGCGTACACACACGTAACTGAGCTATTTGGTGCTCTTTACCTGTCTGAAAATATGTCCAACAGTGAGCTCACTTTAAAGGCTAACTCACTCGTTGCAGCATATCCTTCAGATCTGAACATGAGCCTGGCAGATGAACTGATGCAGTACAAGTCATTCATGTCAGAAAAAGAGACACGACCAAGTAAAATGCTCAGGACAATGATGGATTTAGATTTGCAATCAACCTTTCCAAATGTGTACATAACACTTGGACTTTTATTGACCCTGCCTATTACAAACTGTGAAGGGGAGCGCTCATCTTCCAAACTCACTCGCATTAAAAATGAACTCAGGATTAGGATGTGCCAAAACCGCCTGAATTCACTGTCACTTCTGGCCATCGAATCAGAGTTAGTTAGACAGTTTAACTTTGATGAATTAGTGGATGACTTTGCAAGAAGGAAGAGTAGAAAGAAAGTTATGTAAGGTAGGAGATTGACAGATGGGTTAGGGTTAGTGTTTGACAGGTGGTTTAGGGTTAGTGTTTGACTGGTGGTTTAACATTTTCATTTTATTTTTTTAACCTTTTCACAAAATATCTATAATTAGACCTAAATGTTATCCATATTATACAAAATGGTGACTTGGAGTAGGAACAGTAAAATTAAATGTTATTTCTCCCTTTTTCTGCATAAAAAGTCCCTAAAGTTTCACAACTGGTTCATGGTGAATTATTTTCCAAATGTATCAAAATCTCCCTCCTTCCCCCTTAAGAACGTGACACATGCTGATTATATTATAATCCGTCCCTGCTGATTATAATTTGAGATCCAACTTACTGTATCAACTTAAGCCACCTTCTTTTCACTTTTTCCGAAGTAAAAAGCGGCAAAAGATAGTTTTGTCAACATCATTCTGCTTTTACAACTGCTTTTTAGCCATCCCAGACAATGCTGGCGTTTTTTTTTTTTTGAGGGGGGGGCCTCGCGAACGTTGCGCCCAGGGGCCCACACAACCCATAATCCGTTCCTGGCCCCCAAGTTTCACCATTTGGTGAGCTGAATGGGCGGCGCGTTGTCATGAAGAAGACACACTTCACTTTTGTTCACCCGGGTGACCATTTTTGTTTTGACCCTCTAGTGGCATCATGTGGAACTACAATGCGGGTTTTTAAACAAGAAGAAACGTTCACAAACACACCCATTTCCAGAGACATAATTTGGGCAAATATGGATTATATCACACGAGTTGTAATAAAAGTCAAGACATCAGTTGAACATGTGTGGGTCACCACGTCACCATGAGCTTACTCATCATCTCTTTACTTTATAATTAATAGTTTATTTTACGTTTCTAAGAGTCAAAATCCATCACATTAACAGTCATTAACTTTAAATTACTGTCCGTTTATAATTTTAAGTATTTAAAAATTATGAATAATTTAAACTTACTATTTCTTTTTATTGAAATAATATTGAATTGAGACATCAAAATCACGTTTAGTATTTAATAAATTGTACAGTTGAGTTTTGTATTATAACCCTAATGGTTATGTTTTTAGTTCTCACCCAGTCATATGAGTCTGGTAAAAACAGAAGAATGTGTGTATGAAGAGCACAAACCACAGTTTAATATAGTAGTTTATAATACTACTTTAGTCATTTCTATATCTTTCCTTTCTCTGTTGGACTAAACAGTATTTTCTCTCTGCAGACTGTGTAAGAGTGTAAGTGTGAAATCCTGCACTGATGTGGTTTCAGCTCTCTGTACAAATCCATCACACATCAGAGAGCTGGATCTGAGTGTGTGTGAACTAGGAGACTCAGGAGTGGAGAAGCTCTGTGATCTACTGAAGAAACACGAGTGTAAACTGGAGACACTGCTGTGAGTCTGTCAAAAACAGAAGAATGTATATAAGATTGAAGAACACGAACCAGAGATTTAGAAATGTGTTTGTAATATTACTCGAGTCATTTCTCTGTCTATATTTATTACATTATTATATTTTCCAAACTATATAAACCTGACTGGTTATTAGATTTAAGGATTCTTATGTGATATGGATGTTTATAATGAGGGAGGGTGTGGCCTAAAGTTATTAACAGCCTCTAGTAAGGTGTGTATAACTATTAGACAGCTTCTTTACCTCCGGCAGAATGGGACAAAAAGAGATTTAATCAACACCAAAAAGTAAAACATTTAAAAATATGTCCAGAAGCACAAGGTGTCAAGACAAGTTAGAACTTTTTCAGATGTTTTATAGACAGATGAATTGAGTATGATTTATGATGGACCAGATGGATGGGCCTGTGGCTGGATCACTAATGGACACACGGCACCACTTTAAGTCAGACACTAGTAAGGTGGAGGAAGGGGACGTGTACAGGCTGCTATTATTGAGGATGAGCTCGTTTAGACCAAGTTAAAATCAACTCCCAAACCTACTGCTAGTTTCTAGAAGACATTTTCTTTAAACAGTGGTACAGGAAGAAGTCTGCATCATTGAAGTAGGACATTGTACAGAGCTCCATCACATGCGTACAAGTACTCTATTGCTTGGCTGTCAGTAAAGGCCTCAAAGTTAATAAACATTAATTAAACATTCAGGTTTATTAATATTTTTAATTGACTGAGAGCAGTGTATTTTTCATTAATAAAATAGATTCTTGGGAATACAACTTCTCTAATACAATGTCTAATAACTGAAGAATTGTACAGCGCACACATCTTTTACACAGAACTAAATATATATAATCCAGACTTTCTTGTATTTTAATGGAGTCTTGAGGAAAAGTTCTCTAGGCTTTCTGAAGGACTTTTTGTCTCTCATTTTCAGTCCAGTCCCTGTACCTGAGCAGGTTCTGAGTTATTAAGCCACACAGTGACCTATGAATCATTCAAGCATAAAAAATGATAATCAGATAAACAGATGATCAGGCGGTGATTAGTTTACTGCTGATGCTGAATGTTGAGTGGTTGGAACAGACGAGAGGGGAAATGAGGTCGCTGCTGAGGATGTTACATAAACAAGGTTCATCATGGTGCTTGATGGGTTTTTCAAATGCACTTGACAATACTGTTCTTGCAGGAACTGTTCCAGAACAGCTGACCTTCATGTCTTAAAATAACAGCTGACTGTTGTTGTTGTTAATTACCTAACTTCATAATTTTATAGTTTTGGAATAAAATAAAAAAACAGTATTGCACTAGAATATAGAAAATAAATCACTAAACAAAGAAAATGTAATTATAAGGTGTGTCCAAACTTTTGACTGGTTCTGTACAGATATATATTACATGTGTGACTACATCATTATTTATCCCTGTGAAGTAAATAATATATAAAAATGTTTCTCTCTGCAGGTTATTATATTGCAGTATAACAGAGAGACACTGTGCTGCTCTGACTGCTGCACTAAAGTTAAACTCCTCACATCTGAAACATCTGGATCTGAGGAGGAATAATCTGGGAAATTCAGTCACACAACTCGAGGAATTACTGCATCGTTCAGGAGGACGACTAGAGTAAGTAAACTTAACACACAGACAGAGTAGAGCAGAATGTGTACTTTCTGTAGAATATAATGTAGCTGTAAGAGTGAAGTGAAAGAGGAATATAAATGCTCAAATCAGCAGCATGTTGGTGATCATACTGAGAGAAGCACATAGAATATACCTTTAGGAACTGAATTAAAACACAACAGTAATTTGTCACTTCATGATAATAACTATACAGTTCTGATTTAATAGAAGTGAACTTTCATCTGATCTGTTTCTGTTCTCCACAGAAATACCACTGCACTTATAATCTCATCTCTCAAGTTTATTTTACTTTCAGGACATATTTCTTGTGTTTATTAAGTTTAACTAAATGTGATACGTGTGTAATTTTAATGATAATTACAAAGAAAAAGAGACACAGGGTACAGATTTGAAACATGTTTTTTCTGTTTAGATTTTTACAGGACATGATAACTCCTCCAGAAGTGAAATTAAACATTCCTCTGATGGGAGAAAGGAAGCAGCGTGTACAGTAAGTTAGGAAGCCGTGTGGATCGTGATTAAACTCAGCAGAACCAGGACAGTAGTGGAACAGACACTCAACAAACCCAGAATTCAGTCTTCAGGAGGTTTCTATAAGATCACAGAACAGAATTGGAGTAATGAAACCAGTAAGACCAGTAATACACAGAGACTAGAGGCTAAACAGGGGCTACACAAGCTCTCCCACCTCCAGTCCATCAAACAAATAGTACTAGATAAACTTCAAAGAAACTCATCAATGTAGGACAGAAGAAGACAAAAGTGTCCTGTGTCCTGTATGTGACTGTCTCCTATTTCAGTGAATTTACTGCTCACTTTCTGAACAATGAAGTATTTTAAAAAGTAAGAGTTTGTTTTTGGCCATGTTCTGGTTTCTGCTGATTTGTTCCACAGAGTGTCTTTTAACACTAAACCTCTTATTCAGTATGAACTGAAATAAACCTGTTTATAAAAAAGAAAACTAAAGAAGAGACTGAATCTGTTGTTAATTTATAAATTCTGCTTTATATTCAGTATCTATGTAAATTGTGCTCATAAGTAAAATCTTTATTTACTCTTCAAGACTCATGTTTTTATTAATTACATAAAGTCTGTGTTCTTCACTACACTGATAACACACACATTAGTAGCACCACAAATAGATGCTGCTCTAATCCTACCAATAAATTCAACTAAATAAAAGGAAATTACACTGAGAACATTTCATTAAACTCATTCCAAATATGTACACAGGCTTCATGTGAATGAAATAAATGTACATTTTACATGAACTGTTACATTTACAATTAGTTTTCACACATTCAACATGATTCCACATCAGTTTAACTGGAACAACATTGAACTCTATGGACTCTGAACCCGACCTGAGGATCGAACCCAAGACCCTGGAGCTGTCAGGTGATAACCTTTCACTCGTAAGAGGCTTGAATTCAGTAAATTCAAGCCTCTTACGACATGAATTGAAAACTCAGAACATTTATAATTTTAGTGTGTTATTACAATATTCTGCAAATTAAATTCATGAAGTTTTTGTATAATCTTTAAAGATTGTGTATCTTCTTTTTCATGTCCTGCTTGTTGTACCGTTAGGCTGAAAAATACGTTAATTGCTATTACATTTGACAAATCAAACACTCGGTCATATGTGGGAGAAACTGAAATCTCAGAATGAAATGTTGACACCCACAGTGAGTGTTAAACCTTTCTATACTCAGCAAAAAAAGAAACGCCCCTTTTTCAGCACTGTGTATTTCAACAATAATGTTGTAAAAATCCAAATAACTTGACAGATCTTCATTGTAAAGGGTTTAAACAATGTTTTCCATGCATGTTCAATTAACCATAATCAATTAATTAACATGCACCTGTGGAATGGTCGTTAAGACCTTAACAGCTTACAGAAAGTAGACATTTAAGGTCACAGTTGTAAAAACGCAGGACACTAAAGAGACTTGTCTACCGACTGTGAAAAACACCCAAAGAAAGACACCCAGGGTCGCTGCTCATCTGCGTGAACGTGCATTAGGCATGCTGCAGGGAGGCATGAGGACTGCTGATGTGGCTATAGGGCAATAAATCGCCATGTCCGCACCGTGAGACCCCTAAGACGGCGCTACAGGGAGACAGGAAGGACAGCTGATCATCCTCGCAGTGGAAGACCACGTGTAACAACACCTGCACAGGATGGGTACATCCGAATATCACACCTGCGTGACAGGTACAGGATGGCCACAACAACTGCCTGAGTCACACCAGGAACACACAATCCCTCCATCTCACAGCAAGAACTGACAAATCTGGTCCAGTCCATGAGGAGGAGATGCACTGCAGTACTTCAAGCAGCTGGTGGCCACCAGATACTGACTGGTACTGACTGATTTTGAGCCTCCCTTCATTCAGGGACACATTGTGAGACCCCCGTTGGTCTACTCAGTGCTCCGCCCGTATTCTGCTGTCCCGCCTGAGCTCAGGGAACCCCTCAATGAAGCACACCAGTCAGTGCTCAGTGAGATGTTCAAAGTTTATTGTAGAAGACAGAAGTATACTGTATATATGCGCACACACACACAAAGAACCAAAAAGGAGGGCACAGGAGCGGTTACATCTGGTCCGGAATGTTTATAAAAGATAACATAGAAAAGAACAGGAGCCTGGAAGTTGTTCTTAGTTAGGAGCCTCAAACAGTTTTATGACCTGAACATAGATTATACTAAGGAATGTGTTTGCTGATAGTGCAGCATGTCGAGGTCTAGGGAAGAAAACACTCTGTTCTCATGCACACATATCATGAAACACACTAGAAATTAAATATTCCCTACACATTGTGTCTTCTCAACCCTCAGCAAGTGAGGTCAAATCTTCATGACCACTCACAGCATGAACATTAAAGTAAATATTACCTTTTAAAATGAGTGAGTTTTGGCTTTTAAGTGGGAATTTACAGTATAAGTGTGCAGAATTATTATGTAACTAAATTATGCAAACTTTTTTTCCCCATCTCAATTGTTTATATAAAGTTTTAAGAGCAAGAGTACTTCTTTTCAGTAAGTGCAATGAGTCTTTCATCCATGGAGTCTAGCCTGGTCTTAATTCTGTTGGGAAGTACAATAGAGTACTTGGATGCAGGTAATGGAGTGTTGTCCTGAATTAACATCATATTCTGCTTGAATAATGCAGACTTCTTACTTTAAGAGAGTTTATTTTAAAAACTGGTTGTAGGTTCTGGAGTTGATTTTAAGTACATGTTCAACTCAAAAGGTCCAACTAGTTGATTCTTAACAACAGCCCTCCTCCTAATCTTTCCTCAGATATTTCTTTGCTCCAATCTTCACGTTTCAAAATGGCGCCGGTGAGTTCGGCTGCCGTCACAACTGCTCCGACCACCTTTTCCTTGTTTTTGTTTTTTAAGTTAGTTTTCTTTGTTTTAAAATCAGCAAAATCATCACCATTGAGTACATTAGGTATGATAAAGACACTCTTGTTTCTATTGGTATACAATGTACTCACAATTCGACGTTTTTAACTCCGGATCCGAGCTGGCCGAGTGAGATCCTGAGGGAGAACAATGGACGCCACGCGAAGCGACGGACCCGAGGGAGACGCGCTGGGGTGAGGAACCGGCTCAGGGCCCGTGCACACCGCACACCTCTGCCTAGTATCCTGCTCGCCAACGTCCAGTCACTGGAGAACAAACTTGATGACCTCAGGGCCAGGATAAAGTTCCAGAGAGACATTCGAGACTGCAACCTTCTCTGCTTCACCGAGACATGGCTGAACCCAGCGGTGCCAGACCACGCCATACAGCCGGTCGAGTTCTTCTCGGTTCACCGCATGGACAGGACGCGGGACTCGGGGAAGTCAAGGGGAGGCGGCGTGTGCTTAATGGTGAACAACAGCTGGTGCAACAGCGCGAGCGTTGTTCCTCTTACACGCTCCTGCACACCAAACCTGGAACTACTGTCCATCATGTGTCGTCCATTTTATCTACCCCGGGAGTTCACATCGGTCATAATCAGTGCCGTTTACATACCTCCACAAGCAGACACTGAAACTGCCTTATGCGAGCTGCATGAGGCGCTCACACAGCACCAGACACAACACCAGGACGCTGCGCTCATTGTGGCGGGGGATTTTAATAGTGCCAACCTCAAACGCGCAGCGCCGAACTTTTATCAGCACATCACCTGCCCCACCAGGGGCGAAAGGACACTGGACCACTGTTATACCACGGTCAAAGACGGTTACAAGGCACAATCTCGTCCAGCGTTTGGTAAATCCGACCACGCCGCCATCTTCCTCATGCCAAAATATAAACAAAGGCTGAAACAGGAAGTGCCGGCTCAGAGGGAGGTCGCGCGCTGGACGGACCAATCGGTGGCCGCGTTACAGGACGCACTCGATGACGCAGACTGGGACATGTTCAGAAACAGCTCCGATGATGACTTCAGCGTGTTTACGGAAGCGGTTGTGGGATTTATTGAGAAGCTAGTGGACGATACGGTAGAGAAAAAGACTATCAGAACGTTTCCCAACCAGAAGCCGTGGGTGGATAAAACCATCCGCGACGCTCTGAGATCTCGCACAGCTGCCTACAACACGGGACTTGCGTCGGGGGACATGGAACCGTACAAGGCTGCGTCATACAACGTCCGGAAGGCGGTGAAAGAGGCGAAGCAGCGCTACGGGAGAAAACTAGAGTCACAGCTTCAACAGATGTCTCATTTCCACTACACTGGTGCTGGTGCCCGGTGCCGGTGCCCGGCCGGTGCTGAACTGGGAACCACCCGAGAACCGGCCCGCATTTACACTAGACAGGAGCTCAGCGGGAGCTGCATGATAATACGTCACAGGCCACGCCCACTAAACAAAAACCAACATGGCCGAAGTCAGTTTACTGGTTATTCTCCAGACTATTAAAATGTATTTCAGTATCTCCAAAGGCAGCTTATTCGACGTGTTATAACCGCTGAAACAGAGCGACATAGACAACGATTACGTGCAAGACGACTGGTAAGTTCTGACACCCCGTTAACTTACAATGTGTTTTTTTTTTTTTACCGAGATTAGCATTAGCTCAAATGCTAATGGTAATGCTATCTAACTATACTGTTTTTCTTTTTCAACACGTAATTTATGCAGTAAATAACATTTAACATTTAAATTTTCAGATCGCCTCAAAACTTTGTGTGCGCCGTAAATCGCCCGTGATGTGGATGTTGCCATCACGGCAAGGAACTGATGTAAGAGCGGCATTAATGGACTACAACAGACAGGACCAATACATCTGTAGTGTTTTATTGAAATGCAACAGTGCAGACAATTGAAGAACATTTAGCCAAAAGGCAACAAAGTAAAAAATAAATTAAAAAGTGGCAACGAGTACAGTGCAAGCATGTTTTTGTAAATTAAACTGTGATTACAATAATAAATAAAAATAAAAAAAACACATTAGCTGTGTGTTGTCTGGTTTTTCTCCATAACATTAACCATTCGTTCCAAAAGGCCCAGCATAGCATCTGATGTCTCATCCATTTTATTAAGAATGCCACTTTTACACAGCCCCTTCTTTTTTACTTCTTTTTTTTTTTTTTTTTTTTAAAGTACTTTGCAATTTCTCTTGAATCTCTGCGGATATCCAAATTGCTAAAAGCGCTTTAGCTTCCTCCGCACTCCACGTTTGGGTCGCCGCCATTTTATTTTTAGAAAAATCTCCGTATAACTCCGCCCACTGTTCGTGACGTCACGGGTTCTCGGTTCTAGACCAGCAGAGTTTAGGGGCCGGTTCGGTGTGTAAGCAAATTTTGATCAACATATATTTATGCAAGTAGAAATATAAAAAGAACTATAAGTGTACCATTATAGTATAAAAGACAGGACAAGAGTTAGGAACAGCGAAAATGGGGGGGACTGGAAAAGTCCCTAGAATCTGGGGAGCATGACAGGTCGTAAAACATAGACCAGATAAGGCGCCAGGTGCCGGACTTGCTGAAACTGAGCACACACACTTAAGGTGCCGGACGTAGCGAAGAAACTGAGCACACACACTTGGTGAAGAGTGGGGGGAAGATCGGAAGTACATAAAAGGATAACTAGATGAGGTAATGAAAATATGGAAGGACCAGAAACTGGACATAGCTGGAACCAACAGATGACCAGATAAGATAAGGGAGACATAAGACCAGAAATCAAAAATAATTGGACGAACCTGAAAGATTAATGAGGGAAAGAACGGATGGTCAGGCCGTGGAAACTTAATAAGAGAGGGGCTGACGGGGTGACTATGTAATCAATCATACATTAAAACCAAAATTCAGAAGAATCAGGAGACAATGTGTGTATGTGTCTGTGCGCAGGTGGCCGGAATCTGCCAACAGAATGTGTGTGCGCAGAGTGATAAGGGAGAGACACCGAGCAGGGGTTTCCCCTATGTGTGTGTGAAAATGGCCTTGGGCACAGACTGGATGGACAGACAAGAAATAAATCAGAGCCACAGAGAGTTTTGTGAATAACATATTTAATAAGAGTAAGACACAGGATAAAAATGCGTATCTACATGATAATAATATAAAATACAAAGTATAAAAGCCCAACGTAAAATACAAAACATACAGTAAGAGGTAAAAGCATCGACAGAAATAAAAGTCCTAAGGAGGAACCCGATCTGAACTGCCCTGGCTGTCCGAATCATCCACAGAGATGATGTCATCCATGGAGAAGTTGCAGTTAGCTATAAAATAGAATAAAATGTATATAAACATTGAATAGGGTAAAATAAGGCAAATAAGTAATAAATAATAAATAAATTAAGTACAGTAGTATAAAGGAGATGCTTACCCATGACTGGTCTTTTGAGAAATGAAGAATAAACCAAAGAAACACGAGGAAAAAGTCTTGAAAACAAGCAACACCCCTATATTTTTATAAAAAGATATGAAAAGTGTAAAGATAATAGAAAATAATTATTAATGAAAATAAATTATAATGGAGAAAGTTATGAGCATGGAGAGGAGTCAGATAGCGAGGTGTATGACGTAATGGTACAAGATAAGAGAAATATAATTATAATGGAAGAATTAATTGATAGAAACTGGAATAAAACAATTGATAGAACTGGATTATAATGGAATAAAAATTTGATGTGGTCAGCAAAAAGAGTGTACAGAGGAGGGGTCGGGAAATTCCCCGGGACTCCCCCCTCCTTCTCATGAAGTGTATAAAAGGTGTGTGTCTTTTACTGTGAATTCAGTCTGCTCTTGACAGTGCTTGTATTTACGACCTAAGCATTGCAAGTGCGGCTCACTGGGTTTTATTGCTGCAATAAATCCTCTTACTTCTTCCAGTTCTGTGTGGCGTCTGAAATCTTTTTAATTTTGATTGTAACTAATTTGTTAACTGTTTGATATTTTAAATTGTAGGCAACATTCAACAGGTGGAAGAATTTTCTCCCACAGGTGCTTATTTTAGGGCACCGGCACCAATTTTTTTCTGTGGAAAAGCGCGGCACTGGTTCCAAAATTGGGAACCGGCACGGGAACCAGAGCAGTGGAAAAGGCCTAAGAGTGACTCTAGGAGCCTATGGCAGGGACTGAGAACAATAACGGATTATAAAGCACCAACATCCGGTATGACGAACGCGGACGCGACTCTGGTAGACGAGCTCAACACTTTCTATGCTCGCTTCGATGCTGCAGCTAAAGACGCTAGCGATGCTAATGCTAACGGGGCTAATGCTAGCGGCGCTAATGCTAACGGCGCTAACGGCTGCAGACAGGAAGACACAGCCAGCACCGGGAACGCGCTCATCATCTCCGAGCACGACGTGAGGAGAGCCTTCAAGAGAGTGAACACCAGGAAAGCAGCAGGACCAGACGGCATCTCAGGTCGTATTCTCAGAGCCTGCGCAGACCAGCTAGCACCTGTGTTCACTGAGATATTCAACATCTCTTTATCTCAGTCGGTGATCCCCACATGCTTCAAAGAGTCCATCATTGTTCCTGTTCCAAAGAAACCACATCCTGCTTCCCTCAATGACTATCGCCCTGTAGCCCTCACCTCAGTAGTGATGAAGTGCTTTGAACGCCTGGTCAGAGACTTCATCATCTCTTCACTACCGGACACACTCGACCCACTACAGTTCACTTATCGTCCGAACCGTTCCACAGACGATGCAATCTCATATCTCCTCCACACATCTCTCACCCACCTGGACACTAAGAGGGGAAATTATGTGAAAATGCTCTTCATCGACTACAGCTCTGCATTTAATACCATAATTCCCTCCACACTCACCACCAAACTGGAGCACCTGGGATCAGCTCACCCATGTGTCAGTGGATCTCCAACTTCCTAACTGGCAGACCACAGGCAGTAAAGATGGGCGGTCATGTCTCAGCCTCCCTCACACTCAGCACTGGACCGCCCCAGGGTTGTGTTCTGAGCCCCCTGCTGTACTCTTTATACACCTACGACTGCGTGGCCAATACCAACTCCACCGCCGTCATCAAGTTTGCTGACGACACTGTCGTGGTGGGCCTGATCACGAACAACGATGAGTCGGCCTACCTGGAGGAGATTGGGAATCTGGAGAACTGGTGCCAGAGGAACAATCTCCTCCTGAACGTTAGTAAGACAAAGGAGCTGATAGTGGACTTTTGTACAAAGCAGGAGAGGAACTACCAGACCCCCATCATCAACAAGAGCCCAGTGGAGAGAGTGGACAGCTTCAGATACCTCGGTGTTCACATCATGCAGGACCTGTCATGGTCCTGACACATCAACACCGTGGTGAAAAAGGCCCGGCAGCATCTGTACCACCTCAGACGTTTGAGAGACTTCAGACTGCCCTCCAAGGTGCTCAGGAATTTCTACTCCTGCACCATAGAGAGCATCCTGTCGGGAAACATCTCGACCTGGTTTGGAAACAGCACCATGCAGGACAGACGAGCTCTACAGAGGGTGGTGCGTTCAGCTGAGCGCATCATCCGCACCAAGCTCCCTGACCTGCACTCAATCTACACCAAGCGGTGCTGGACCAAGGCCAGGAAGATCGTGAAGGACCTCAGCCATCCCAATAATGGACTGTTCTCTCTGTTGCGGTCAGGAAAGCGCTTCCGCTCCCTGAAGGCCAACACAGAGAGACTGAGGAGGAGCTTCTTCCCGCAGGCAATAAGGTCTCTCAACCATACCACATTCACACCACAAACACAGAACTAATACAACCTGTTAACGTCAACGGACACTATGGACACTTTCATGCACATCTACCCTGACATTGGAACTCATATTTATGTTTACATTCTGGACCCCTGCACAAAGTCACTTTAATAAGGCACCTTAACACATGTTTCCATGCAAATTACTTGCACACCATACATCCTCCACCAAATTTCAATTTTAAAAGAAAATCTCTATTGTACAGTATCTCTATTTTTATTTCCATTTTATGTACAGTATACTTTTATTTTTTATTTCTATTTTTATTCTAGTTAAGTAAAAATTTTCCTATTTCTTTATTCATATTTATTCCTTACTGTAAGATTTAATTCTCTTTTTAAGGTCACTGGCGGTCGTGTAAGCATTTCACTGCATATCGTACTGTGTACTGTATGACTGTGTATGTGACGAATAAAATTTGAATTTTGAATTTGAATTCTACTTGTGAGTCTTGTTCAGTGCTGGTCACATTTCAGGTTTCCTTACCTTGGCCATGTCGTTGAGCACTGAACATCTTGTACTTCTGGACACTTCAGATAGTCTGGTTCTGGAATATGGTGGCATTAGAGGATAGTAGGTTCCTGGTAGATTCATGTTTAATTCTTCTCAGGTCTTTTGTGGTTAACTTGCATCTTTTCTTCTCCACACATTTTGTGGCCCTGTTGACTGCAACAAAACAGTTGATTGTCCTGTAATCGCCCCTCAATAGCTTAACTATTTCAAAAGTGTTTTGGACTTAACAGTGTTAAACCCCATTTTTCCCCATTATGCTTCAGGTAAAGAAACTGCCTAATAATTCTGCACACCTTGATATACTGTACGGTGCTAAAAAATCCCTCATTACATAAATACATATCACCTGAGAATGTTTGAAACCAATTAGCATTCAAGTTGAGTCTGAAAATATGCACAGAAATAACTATACATTCAGGATACGCTCTTGCCTAATAATTTTGCTTGTAATGTACAAGTTCCACATTCCCACTTGGTCTTTAAAAGTTATATCAAGCACGGTGTTATTATTATTAGTGAAGTGAATGAAGCTGGACATGGAATTAGTGATAGTGATGTGGGACAGGTGTGGAGAGAAGCTTCATACAGTGGTGTGAAAAACTATTTGCCCCCCTCCTGATTTCTTATTCTTTTGCATGTTTGTCACACAAAATGTTTCTGATCATCAAACACATTTAACTATTAGTCAAAGATAACACAAGTAAACACAAAATGCAGTTTTTAAATGAGGGGTTTTATTATTTAGGGAGAAAAAAAATCCAAACCTACATGGCCCTGTGTGAAAAAGTAATTGCCCCCCTGAACCTAATAACTGGTTGGGCCACCCTTAGCAGCAATAACTGCAATCAAGCGTTTGCGATAACTTGCAACGAGTCTTTTACAGCGCTCTGGAGGAATTTTGGCCCACTCATCTTTGCAGAATTGTTGGAATTCAGCTTTATTTGAGGGTTTTCTAGCATGAACCGCCTTTTTAAGGTCATGCCACAACATCTCAATAGGATTCAGGTCAGGACTTTGACTAGGCCACTCCAAAGTCTTCATTTTGTTTTTCTTCAGCCCTTCAGAGGTGGATTTGCTGCATTGTCCTGCTGCAGCACCCAAGATCGCTTCAGCTTGAGTTGACGAACAGATGGCCGGACATTCTCCTTCAGGATTTTTTGGTAGACGGTAGAATTCATGGTTCCATCTATCACAGCAAGCCTTCCAGGTCCTGAAGCAGCAAAACAACCCCAGACCATCACACTACCACCACCATATTTTACCGTTGGTATGATGTTCTTTTTCTGAAATGCTGTGTTACTTTTACGCCAGATGTAACGGGACACGCACCTTCCAAAAAGTTCAACTTTTGTCTCGTCGGTCCACAAGGTATTTTCCCTAAAGTCTTGGCAATCATTGAGATGTTTTTTAGCAAAATTGAGACGAGCCTTAATGTTCTTTTTGCTTAAAAGTGGTTTGCGCCTTGGAAATCTGCCATGCAGGCCGTTTTTGCCCAGTCTCTTTCTTATGGTGGAGTCGTGAACACTGACCTTAATTGAGGCAAGTGAGGCCTGCAGTTCTTTAGATGTTGTCCTGGGGTCTTTTGTGGCCTCTCGGATGAGTTGTCTCTGCGCTCTTGGGGTAATTTTGGTCGGCCGGCCACTCCTGGGAAGGTTCACCACTGTTCCATGTTTTTGCCATTTGTGGATAATGGCTCTCACTGTGGTTCGCTGGAGTCCCAAAGCTTTAGAAATGGCTTTATAACCTTTACCAGACTGATAGATCTCAATTACTTTTGTTCTCATTTGTTCCTGAATTTCTTTGGATCTTGGCATGATGTCTAGCTTTTGAGGTGCTTTTGGTCTAGTTCTCTGTGTCAGGTAGCTCCTATTTAAGTGATTTCTTGATTGAAACAGGTGTGGCAGTAATCAGGCCTGGGCGTGACTACAGAAATTTAACTCAAATGTGATAAACCACAGTTAAGTTATTTTTTAACAAGGGGGGCAATCACTTTTTCACACAGGGCCATGTAGATTTGGAGTTTTTTTTCTCCCTTAATAACGTAAACCTTCATTTAAAAACTGCATTTTGTGTTCAATTATGTTATCTTTGACTAATAGTTAACGGTTTTTGATGAGCAGAAACATTTAAGTGTGACAAACATGCAAAAGAATAAGAAATCCGGAAGGGGGCAAATAGTTTTTCACACCACTGTAGCTCCTGGACACACTGACACAACCAGCTTCCAGCAGACAAATTCTACTAGCAACCAAGAACATTAAAATTATATGATACAAAAAAGAAAAGAAAAATAAAGCTCCAGTAGCAATTAAACATCCAAATCATTCTGTTAATGGAAAATACACTAAACAGTGCTTTGGTATAGTTAAGATTAAAACATCACAATTTTAATGTTTTGATTTTTATGTAGTTTTAAAGGAAGTGGCCTAGAATTTTATTATCATCATATTAGTTATGTTAGCTGATGTAGTTTTGTAAGTAAAAGCAGTAAAAATGAGTTAAATGTTTTCAGAAGGTGTGTGCAGGGGGTATGGATGTGACTTTCTGTATGAATGAAATACATGTGGATGTCTGAGAATTTTGTCCAATTATCTCCAGACCTGACCTGGTGTAAGGATGAAGTCACAACACAACTGTAACGCTTGGATTTTTATTAACCGCTTGGCTACAAGAAAACGGATTCGGGAATCAAAATATGGGCTGTTAAACACTACTTCCGTTATTGCGTAATCGTGGCAGGACAAAATACGACGCGACACAAAACAATTGTAATAAATTAAACCAAGTGTATTATACAGAAGAAATAAATAAATAAACAAACAAGGTGCACCACAAACCAATATATACAAATATAATACAAATAGAAATAGTGTCTGCGATGTATGCGGGTGTGTGAGTGTGTGTATGATAGTCCAGTCTCTGAAAAACGGCAAAAGGTATGACAATGGTGAGTTGGAGAGATGGTTCGATCTCACCAGATGACGATGGTAGGTCTGGGAGATCGAGAAACGGAATCAGCTGCGTACTGAATGAAATTATCGTTAAATAATCCACAAACAGGCTCTCGGCTTCCAAACATATACAGCGCGCTGTCATCATCTCTCCGTGCCGGCTACCTCGCCGGTTCCGGCTTTATGCCGGCTCATGTGACCCACGTCACTTCCGGGTTCCCGGAAACCACTGTCAATGGGGAAAGAGAAACCGCTAGGGCACCCCTTCGGCCACAGGTGAGCAGCAGTAGCTCTACAACCATTTCCCTGTTGTTGAAAGTGTCCCTCTTGTGTGGCTGCGCTACACAACATCTGAACTTTTTGTCAGTTGTTTATTACTGTACATGTTATTCTGAGCTGATTTCTGTGTATATACTGTACAGTCTATCTATTTTTTGTTACTTTGGTTTGTTGATTTGATTTGTTTATTTGGGTAAACAGGTAAATAAACACTATGGCTGATAGTCAGGTATTTACTATCAACTCTTCAGTATATTTTGTGCAGTTATTTTCTGGGTTTATTATGATGATGATGATTATTATTATTATACAAGTTGTTGTTATTTTATTGCTGCTGGTGTCTAACAGCCACCAAACTATTTTTTACATCATTACAATAACAGTAAACTCTATCTTATCTTTAATTTTACAGTTTACTTCATGTGTAATTTTCACAAAAAAACAACAAATATTTTTTTTAGAGAGAGAATATGATGAGTTCCAGTACACTGGCTATCTACAACTGAAACACTATGTTATTACATGTGATCATGTCATAAGACTGTAACCTCATATTTGTCAGTGCTGCTGAAGTCAAACTTTATAGACGTGTCCAGAAAACTCCATGACAAAGTGTTACGGACTGAATAAAAGACATAAATTGGTAGGTGATCACGAAGCGCACATTTTTCTAGCATTAACTGTATTTATATTAAATTGTGAGTTTACACTAGTAGTGTGATCAGTGACAGTGAGTTTGTTCATTATTGCAGATAATAAGGTGCGATAATGAGCCACGCAAACTAATGCATGATTAAACTCCAACAGGGGGCAGTAGAGTCTAAAATATGAGATTTCTTTGCCACATAAATCATTTGATGATGATTCAATTACTTGTCACATGAACCTTACAGCACAGTGAAATTATTTTTTTCACATATTCCTGTTAAGTCACTGGGGTCAGAGCGCAGGGTCAGCCGGGATACAGCGCCCCCTGGATCAGAGAGGAGTAAAGGCCTTGATCAGGAGTTTAACAGTGGCAACTTGGGGTGAAACCCTAGATTTTTTTGATCAATAACACAGCAACCTACAGCCTTAACTGACTGAGCCACCACTGGCCTCATTTATTCTCACTGTGGCCGTTTATAATGTGTTTAATATTTCTTGTAAAACTATTTTAATAAACACATTTTTCTGACAGCAAAAACTTGGAATGTACAAGGAACAGAACATTATTTTAGTTTTTGATGTCATCAGTACTGTAAATGTGTAACACTTGTTTCTGATCTGTGACATGATGTTTCATATTATTTAACATTAATAATTAAAGATCAGTGAATGAATGTATAATTTGTTCATTACATAGGTTTCAATTCCTTTTTTGTGTGTGTATACTGTAAGTTATCAAGGAACCAATCCAGTAACAATGAGCTTGTGTCAAAAGAGTATTTTGATGGCTTTTTAAAAAATACATATATATTAAAATGTCAGTTGCCCCACAGATCTTCTTGTACATAAAGTAACTGGAGGTTAAAACTTGCACAGTTCCACATAGTGACGTGGTTGGACCAGCCAAGGCTGAATGAATGAGCTGTGGCAGGTAACAAGGCACATCAAGTACATTTTCAATATTTTATATTTCTTTTGCATGTTACAGATAAACATTACAATCTTTGACATTAAACTGTATTTCTAATGAGATAAAGAACACAAAACTTTTCTGCTTTTCTTCCAAGTCAGAGTGAATGATAAATTCCCTGTTCCTTTCAAAGCCTTCTCTCGATGCTGCATGAGAACGCTATGGGAACCATTTTGTGTGCCGGTTGTGAAGCATGTGTGCAAGCACGCCAAATTTTTGGCTATATATAACCTCGGTCAGGTGACGTCATCTGATTAGACGCAGCTGCAGGTTATAAATACTAGTGAGCCGGGGACAAACCTCAGATCATGTCTTCAACCGACATTGTGATTGCGTGTGTGCAGCAAGCATTAAACTACATTTAAAAACAGAGAGAGAAAAACAAAACTCACCAGACAAAATGGCGGAGTTTAGAGTTAGATGCCCGTGCGATAACTATCTTTCCGAAGGCAATACTCATATCCTCTGTTTTGAATGTTTGGGTGAGAGCCACGTTCTCCTTGGAATTAAAGGAGGGTGTGAGCACAGTGATAGTCTCCCGATGAAAATGCTCTGCACACGCCTCGCGTTCTTAGGGAACCACGAGCCGCGCTGCATTCTCGGTAATCAGAAGTTGATCTGGCAGAGGCACGAGAGACGGAGTCCGTCCTTTCTCTCGCCCTCTCCCCCGATCACGAACTCTCTCCTTCCAATTCACGAGCGTACTCCGGCGCTTCTCGTGAGTGTACGGAAGAGATTCGTTCTCCTGCTTCTGTGAAAATGGAAGTAGCTACCCCAGAACGATTCTCTAAGGATGATAGAGAGTGTGAGGAGTTGCTTTAAGTCATAATGCGTGCAGTCGAACGACTACACATTGATTGGCAACAGGAGCAAGCTCACCCTAAACGGCAAAATTACACGAGCAGATTTCTGCCGGGTGGCCAGGAGATGGCGCCAAAACGCCGCTCTCTCCTCTTTATACCTCCACAGTGAATTATAAAAATGATGTGATGCCCCACTGTCTATCAATCTACTGGAACATCATCATCATCATTAAAGAAACCAACCCTTCCCTTCAAGCCGTGTGGAACTTCTTCTACCCTGGTAGGGAAGGCGTTCCAAGCAGCAGGTCAGGCTGGCGCTTCCTTGCACACCATGGCGGTTTTGCAGGCGTACCAGGCTGATCTGCTGAATGATTTGAGCACAAGCGGCACTGTGAAGCAGGAGGCATTCACAGAATTACGCCGGGCTACTGATTTGTCCCTGCAGGCGACTGTGTCACACTCCTGAACAGAAGATTTAATTAAGAAAATTAAAGACATGCGCAGCAGTGATGGCTTCCTCGACGCTGTATTTAACACGAGTCAATAAAAAAATGAAAACTACATATGACAGCTTTACACATTAATGATTACAGTAGTGACTGACTAAAGACATGAGATTCTACACACTTTCCATTACCCTAGAAGAAACTTGAAATTATGAAATTCAACAGCTTCCACACAAGTTAACATGCTAAACAGAAAAAAAAGACGTCCTTCACGATTGACACCCAAATATTACATCTTTGACAAGCAGAATCAGCTTTGCAAAATACATATGCACACAGAGAAAATATATAGTCCTACATAAATATAAGCATGTATAATCTTCACTCATATCCATCTGCAACAATGAAATAACTGTATGACCTTAATAATGCAACCATACAATTACCATATTAGCCATAAACTCATATCAAAACAATTGCTCAGTCCATTGCATTCAGCACATTCAACACAAAGGCACACTTAAATGATTAACATTTGCTATGCTTAACTCACAGTGACCAGATATAATTGGAGGAATGGAGTTAAGTTACCCACATTGGTTAAAGCTAAACCATAACTTAACATCAGAAATTCTAAAATAACACCAGCACATTCGCCATTGATCATAACTGACGGACTATCGCGCTAGTCATGAAGCACCCATGCTATTCGTGTGCTTAGCATGCTGACCTCATGGCACGCCATCAATTTAGTTACATTAACTACTTTAAACACAGGGCTCAGCAATATCACATTGAACAGTGTACTTAACGGAAGTGTGTTTTGTGCATTTAATTATTGCAAATACCTGAACAGAAGATTTAATTAAGAAAATTAAATAAAGACATGTGCAGCAATGATGGCTTCCTCGATGCTGTATTTAACACGAGTGAAGCACAGCACATGCGCGCCACCTACTGAGGCATGCGATGATGTCATGACCCAGGTATGCCGATTAACAAGAAGAACTTTTTAAAGGCACAGAACACTTTTTCCTCAAGCAAGCACAAATAAACAGTCAACAAACATTTTCAGAACATCAACATGACATGTATCCAATGTATATCACATCAAGCAGACACATATTTTCAGTAATCTTATCAAACAACATTTAACATAATGTGCATTTATCATATTTATCTCACTCTCCCCTACAGGATAAGATGTCGTCCAGACATCCACTAACATCCTATTAAACTTCTAACACTTTCCCTTAAGGAACTGTCTCCCCACCTATGCAAATTCAGTCACATACTCAAACATGCTTTAACATCAGTTTTTTTTTTTAACATAATCCTGGGCATCTGGTTAAAAGTCTTTCCTGCCCCAAATGCAATATACAGTACGATGTCCACCTTAAAGGGAGAAAAAAAGGATTTAAAGTCCAGGACCTCTCCTTTCTCACAAAAACAATAAAAAAAAAGGAAGTCAATTGCAGTGGACAAAATCATTGTTAAGTCCCAGGCCGTGCCAAGTAGACAAACAGAGAATAATGGTTCAAAGTCTCTGATGTGTCAAAACTTTCAAAATGTTCGCTTAATGTTCTCATGGGCCATGCAAAACAGTCCATGTTCCTTAGAACTCAAAACTGTGCAGCTCAAGTGTATACTGTACTGTACTGTGCATGTGTCCCCTCACAGGACCCGTAGAAAGTAAATACCAAAATGTTACTTGTACTGTACTGTTTTGATGAAATCCTGCCTTGTGCTGAAAACTGTGGTGTCAATATGTGGTGGTTAGTGTTGATATTGTGTTGGGAAACAAATAAATCACTGTATAGCAATGCAAATGGTTTTCCATGGGCTCCTGTGGTGCCATAAAAAGTCAGTAATATTAGGAAACCCGCTGGATCCGGCTGGGTATAGCGTCAGAAACATGTCTGCAGTACTCTGGTTTCTGCTTGATCACTTCCTGAAGATCATGTACAGAAGACGGTTTCCTCACTGCTCCTGCCTTCTTCACTGTTCTTCTGTACAACAGTGTTCTATTGGGTTTAGGTCTGGAGATGACCCAGGCCATGGCTCAGGATGCTGAACACCGTTATTACAGAGACAGTTTTCACTAGTTATTCAGATCATTAGTGTTAATTAAGTCTTCTGGCAGATCGACTTAATCTAATTACTGTGTCAGGAATAACCTCTAGAGGGCGCCATGTGCACATGGACTCTTGTAGTTTACTGTATGTGGACTTTGGCTGAGACTTAATTTCCCAGGATGCACCTGTGTCACATGGGTTTCCTTGTGATCACCTGTGTGTTGTTTAGCCATAGGTGTATAAATAGACTTTGGGGTTTACTATACTATACTATACTTTACTATAAACAATGTGGATAACACAGTGTTAATGCAGTAACTAAACCTGAGGGAAATAAACAGGTGTGTGTGTGTGTGTGTGTGTGTGTGTGTGTGTGTGTCCTGTGGTGTTTCTTACAGATGTCTAAAGATTACAGTTGTTATTTGTTAAAGTGAGAATCACATTAATGTTCATTTTAACAATTCATGACATATTTCCACTACATTTATCTTCTTTTCACAAATAAAATAATCAGCAATAAACCCATAAACACAATGCTACTTCCTGATTGGATAACACACACACACACACACACACAGAGTGCTATTTTAGAGTGAAATGCAGAAATGTCAGATCAGACGTCCTCATAATGATTTTTTAATGTTTCTGTTTTGACTGATAAACCTTCATGTGATAGAAACACGATGCTTTCATTTCCTTAAGAAGTTCTGTGGAGTAAATGTGACTCTTTATGAAGTGTTTTATTCTCATGCAGTATGTATCTTAAGGATATCTTTTTTTATTTACTCATTAACAAAGAATCTTGATCTTTATATTTAACATTGTCATGAATGTGGTGTTACGGGCTGTTGGTGTAGCCGTAGGCTTACGAAAGCAATCATAAACGCAGAGGGTTTGGTTTCCAACAAAGAAGTCTTTTATTGACACACAAACTAATCAAGTGAAAACTAAACAAAACAGTGGCTCTGGAAACGGGATACATTCAAGGGTTCTAAAGAAACAAAACATACACAATGGTTCTAGAACACATGACCCACTGCGCAATGTGACGTCGTAGTGACGTCTTTTTCATGTAATTTTGGACGTCCAATTTCCGTCCATTGATGGGGTTGTTTTGTAACACCCGGCGACGTCTTTTTTTGACGTCTACTGCACGTCTAATGTTAACTCCACCAAATTGCTTCGACGACTGACCGCGTAGCTTGCCCCGGCGCTTGCGTAGTGTCACTGTTGAGCTCCGCACCATGATCCAATGCCGGGATCTTCAACCCACCGCTCTGCTTTGATCACGCTGCGTCGCTCGCTATCGTGGAGATATGAGTTGGATTGACTGCTTCCCAATGTAAATGGCTGGGAGTTCTTTATTCACTACAGTAGAGTACGCACGGGAAACACATGCATTCGAGAACCAAACCCAATTCAGCCTTAGCATGAACCGGAACACATTCAACAGGTCGCTACGACATCACATTGCGCAGTGGGTAGACTCTCTGACAAACTGGACCAGCAGGCTCTAATACCTGAGACACATAACAGCACACAACGATAACTGAACATACTGAACAACTGACATAACTGAAACATAAGACTCCAGCTCTTTAAGGCGGTCTTAGACTTGGTATACCTCCATGAGCGCAACACACTCACCCGCCCTTCTGAGGAGCAGCACACCAACACACAAGTGTGTCCGCACTTGCTCTTATGAGCCACACTCGCGCACTTGCTCTTATGAGCGGAACACACATACTCATCCACTCGTTCACTCACGCGCTCGTAGAGTTTACCCCAGTCTAGAGCTTTGGTCCATCACCGAAAAATACACACCGACGAGACTACTAGGAGAGATTAGAAACAAAACGACAATAAGCACATATTTCAAACTCACATAAACACAAGGTAAAACCAAGGAGACACCGAATCACATTTAACCACAGAAAATAAGCCTACAGAGCCAGTATTAACATAAACAAATCTTAACCAAAACAAAGCAAAAGCCCACTAGACAATCTTGACCTAGACTAATGCTCGACCCAGTTTCCCAGAGCTAACAGCTTCTTATAGGATCACTAATGAGCCACCGCGGCACAGTTGAAACTTCATCATCACCTGACCGAGGTGCCTTCTGGGAAACTGGGTCTTCCAACAAAAACTACAAAACACGGCCACAGTGCCCTCTAGGGGCAGTCCCTTATAAACATTATATAAAATATCTCTTTACAAAGGCTTAGTTTATTGAAACTTCCATATCATTTGAGCTCCATCAGGCTGTTGGAGAGAGTGAACATCTGTATTTACATGATACTTTGAAGGAATTGGATGTTTATCAGTAATTTCCTAATCTCTGATTTTTTACTCACCAGGATTAACCTAAATTTATGCTATAAGAAGTTTGACTTTCTAAAATAATGTCAGCGGAGTGTGAGAAAATGACGTGTGAAAAGAGTCTAGAAGAGGAGCTGGGAGAGATGAAAAGGTAAGTAGTTTAGATTAGCAATTTAGGAAAAAAAGAAAGAAAAAAAAACACCTGGTAAGAAATTCTGTGTGACCAGAACCAGGACCAGTTACCATGATTTACATCAACATCAGATGCAGAATGTATGTTAAATTTAGAGACTTTAGAAGATAGACATGCTAAGACATTTCTCTTTACTCTTTAGTGGAACTGAGATAAGGCCGAGGTCTCCTGTATCCAGCTGTGTGTCCTTTAAGAGTGACAGGTCAATGATACGCCCACTCCACTTTAAAGAGGGAACAGTCACTCATGAAAGGTAGTTTTTTTCATTGATTGAAAAATCTGATGTAAATTTGTTCATTGATTGTCTAATGTAAAATAAAATGGACTCCTGAAAGTTCAATTTTATATAAAATTTAAAATATCATCATCATCATCATCATCATCATGATTAGCAGCAGTGATTTAGTTTGTTTGTTATAATACTTGTTGTTATAAACAGATTAACAGCTTTTTTTAACTATAAAGTGTAGTGAATCAGTTTACTTAATCCTTCAGCTGTCAATCATCTTCAAGAATGTCCAGGTTAGACTTCCTCATACTTGGGTTGAGTTCAGTCAGGGCTCTGTGCAGAACACCTGAGTTCTTCCACTCCAACACACTCTTAACACAACATGTCTTCATGGAGATGGCTTTATGTACAGGGGCGTCGTCAGTAGGCCTGGGAATCACCAGACATCGCCCGCTACAATGTTATCACAATACTTAGGTGTCGATTCAATTAATATTGCAATTCTGTAATTACAGTGGAACATCGGATTACGAGCATAATTCGTTCCGGAAGTTGGCTCGTAGTCCAAAACACTCGTAAACCAAATTAAATTTTCCCATAGGAAATAATGGAAACTTAAATTATTCGTTCTACAGCCCAAAAAAAGAAATACATAAAAATAATTAACACAAAATATAAAGTAATAGTGTGTGTGTGTGTGTGTGTGTGTGTGTGTGTGAGGCTAGAGTAAGTGGAAACTCTTGCTTTCAGCCCCTCCTGTCTCCCCGTTCTCATCTTACACAGTAAAACTTTCTCCTATTGTCTGAAAACACACACATACATCAACGAAAAGATGTTGTTCTCTCCTAAATTATTAAAGCTTCTCCACTTTATTTGAATGTTGCTCGTGACAGCGTAACAGCCCGTTAATTCATGCTTGTGTAATGGTGAGATGGACAAACTGCTCGATGCCCGTTCTTTTATTCTCTGCATTGTCGGGCTATAGTACAAACTTTTGGGTGGATCCTGCTCTTAAATCCAACTGAAAAAACTACTGAAGAACAAAACTCACGCTCTATATCCTTGTTTACATCTCGGATACGTTCAAACACACTGGACTGCATTACCCACAATGCATCTACCCACAATGCATCTCCCGCACTGGACTACACTTCCGTAAACAGCGGTCATAAATCAACATCTCTCTCCCGCTACACTGTTTTATCTGAAAACATAGCAAGGCACATCGCTCATGACACTTGTGTGAGTGAAAACTAACACATTCACTGCAGTAAAGTAAAACAAACAAACAAATGAACCGCACCTCACCTCAGAGAGCAGAGTGTGTGTCTCTTGCATTAATGTGTGTGTGTGTGTGTCTGTGTGTGTGTGTGTAAGAAACACACACACGCACGTGCGCATGGCCGGCACGGTGTCAGGTTGCGCTCAAGTGCGCACACACACACAGCAATGAGCTGAGGAAGAAAATGTTTATTTTAACCTCTGTATTGAGAATTTCTTTTGCTTTACTCACGCTACCACACGTGCGTTATGAGATACGGTACACGCGCTGTACACACGCACTTCCGAACACAAAATAAAATTTGTTTTACACACACACGGGGTCACAGTGTTATAGTAAACAGTGCACGGATGTTGATTATACCAGTAAGAGAGAGCACTACGACCCAGCAGGGGAGATGATTACCCACAATTCGCAGCGCAAGAGAGAGAAAAAACGTTGGCTTAGATGTGATCACGTAACACTCTGCGTCAAAACACGAAGCGCATGCGTGATACATGATACTCGGTGCTCGTAAACCAAGGCAATGCTCGTTTTCCAAATCAAAATTTATTAAAAATCTTTGCTCGTCTTGCGAACCACTTGTACACTGTGTTACTCATAATCCGAGGTTTCACTGTATCACAATTTTAAAAGTATCCTAATTCAATGTTAATTGTTTTTGTTTTTGTTTTGTTTTCATCACAATTTTAAGACCTTGAACTTGACTTTAAAAAAACATGACAAAAAGTTGTCATAACTGAAAAGTATTTTTGACCTTAGCTTTATTCAACAGCTTCACAACTGAATTGAACATGAATAATTAAATGTACTGTAACTCGTTCCTTATATTAGTTTTCTCACTTTACAACCAAGGGCCGTCTGTCATAATTATTATTTTTAAACAAACGTCACTAATAATTCACTCCTGCCACACAGGATGCCGATGTGTGAATAGTTTAGAGTGTACTTCCTGTAGGGTTATTCAAATTAAATTAATAAACATCAGATGCAGAATGTATGTTAAATTTAGAGACTTTAGAAGATAAACATGCTAAGACATTTCTCTTTACTCTTTAGTGGAACTGAGATAAGGCCGAGGTCTCCTGTATCCAGCTGTGTGTCCTTTAAGAGTGACAGGTCAATGCCACAACCTATCAGCTTTAAAGAGGGAACAGTCACTCATGAAAGGTAGTTTTTTCATTGATTGAAATATTTGATGTAAATTTGTTCATTGATTGTCTAATGTAAAATAAAATGGACTCGTCAAAGTTCAATTTTATATTAAATAAAAAATATCATCATCATCATCATCATAATGATTAGCAGCAGTGATTTAGTTTGTTATAATACGCTACTTGCACGCAGACTCGTTACGTACTTCCACTTTGAAGTAATACGGCTGGAAATGTTCAGAAAAAAGTGTGTTTATAGATTTCGGAGACAGCAGAAGGTATACATATTTATATGTGTTCCGCTGTGGACATCTTCTGCGACGTCCACGGAACTTTAAGTTTTCACAGTTTTCCTTCAGGACTTTAGAAAATGGTGGTGGCTTGTAAACATACTGTACACAGAGACTATTTTTGTCCTACCAGCAATTCTAAGATTTGTAGTAAACGTTTTAGCAGTGATCAGATTATTGAACCGCAAACACCAGAGGCACGAAAAAAGTTAGTAACTGGTGCTGTACCAGTGCTTTTAGCCTGGAATGATTACGCCGTTAAAGCATCGCGGTCCTGCTGAAGTGGTATCTGTCGAACCCGTACACATGGATGTAACGATGGCTGATGATTACTGTAGCATTCCTGAGCCTTCATCATTAGACCTGGCATGTGCTAAAATAGAAGAACTTTCTAATGAAGTGGAGGAGCTGAAAAAACATCTACAAGAGCTACACGTTCAGCGTGACTGTACATTTACAGAACACAGTACAGGGTAGTATTTACAATGTGTTATCTATATATACACTACTCTTAGTCTCCCTCATAAGACTCGTGTCTGTTACAGGGCTGCTCTCTATCACTTTATCATACTTACAAGCTCTATTTGCACTATACAGTATGTCTGCATTTACACGACTCTGTCTGGTTTGCTCTCTCTGCCATGTGCCCTTACTTGTATATTGTATTTGTTTTTTTATATTATATGTATAATTGTATGTATTCATATTTTTCTTTGTATTTTTTAAATTCTACTTTATGTATTTAATGTTATCTGTTCTCCACCAAGGGTCTGAGAGTAACGCAATTACAATTCAATTCCTTACACATTATTTATCCTGGAGAGATCAATGTTTTATGTTTTTGGATCATTCTGTATCTACTGCAAAGACTGTTGTGTGTGAAAATCCCAAGAGATCATAAGTTTCTGAAATACTTTGTACAGGTCATTCTGGTACCAACAACCATGTCACAGTTATAGTTACAGAGATCACAAATGTCCTTGGTTCTGATGTTCAGTGTGAGCTTTACCCGAAGCTTCTGTCCTGTATTTACATGATTTTATGAACTGTACTGCTGCAACATGATCGGCCGATTAGATAACTGCAAAGATGTGGCGATGTTCAGATGTTCCTATTAAAATGGACAACTGATCTAAAGTATTAATGTGCAGCATCATAAAGAAACAGCACAGAAATCTGACAGACCTGGAACATTAAGAAATACAACTGAGTGAATGTGTGTGGTGAGTGTGTGGTGCTATAAATGTCAAATTTACACTGTTTGTTTATCCACAGAATCACAAAACAGAGCTCGAAAATCATCTGCAGAAATTCACTGGAGTCCATATTCAAGGTGTGTGTGTGTGTGTGTGTGTGTGTGTGTGTGTGTGTGTGTGTGTGTGTGTGTGTAAACAGTCAAATATTACATAAGGCATTGTTACTTTTCTTGATAATTTAGCTATGGACTATTTTTAAAATTAAAAAGTAGATTAACATCATGTGCAGTTGTCCAAAATATTATATATATAACTAAAGAATAATCTGCTGTAATTCATGGTTTCTACCTGAAAGTGTAAACTCCTCTGTCATAAAGTCTTTCCCATGTGGGAATAAAATAGTCACAGCTTTAACTTTGACGGTTACAAAGCATTAATGCTGAGGCTCCTTCCATACATGCTAAATAAACCTGTACTTAAAGAAACTTCACAATATCAATCATCAGCCTGAACACTGTTTAGTGTTTATGTAGTAAATCCACCATACAGGTCTCTGTGAATGAGCCGTTACTATAGAAACAATGACATATTAGAAAGACAGCATTAATATAAAGCTGTGATTTGTAGCTGCACTAATGTCAGAGCTGCTGTTCATCAACACCCTCTGACCAATCAGAATCTAGAATTCAGCAGCACAGTAAAATCACATGTTATCACAATCTGTAACGTTCTTTTTTCAATTTTATTTCATGATGTTTTTCATCAGGAGCTGGAGCACAAATTTATCACATTATTGAAAAACAAGTTGAACAGATTCAAGAACCTACTTAGTGCTGATTACCCAGCATGCTCTGAGGAGGAGGAGGAGGAGGATCTGGACTGTGTTAGAGAGGGTGTGCTGAAGATCACACTACACCTCCTGAAGAACATGAAGCAGAAAGACCTCGCTCACAAACTGCAGATCAGTAAGAGTTTTAGATCATTAAAATATTCTATAAAGGAGACAGACTGGTCTTCTGGTCTATATAATCATACTGATACATTTTTACTCACATTAATTTTTTTCGTAAACAAATGAATTAGTAGTAGAGATAATCCTAGAGAGACTGAGGAGGAGCTTCTTCACGCAGGCTATACAGGCTCTCAACCAGAACTCCACATAGGACTCAACTGATTGGACTCGCTATGTTTCCTTCACACATGTGTTGGAGCTCAACAAAAACCAACCAGACTGAACATTTAAACATTTACACAGAACTGCAGCACACAGAACATATATGTTGCACATTTCTCCTTCTGTTTACATATAAATGAGGAGCACTATTGAACTTTAAAGATGGACAATACCACTGCTGCTCATCATTTCATTTCACACTCCATGACCACACACACTGCTGCTGTTTCACACTGCACACATTACACACTCCATCTACTTTATACTGTTTATTTATACACTTCATACTTTTTACATTTTTACATATTTCTACTTTATACTTTATTTTATTGTAACAAAATTACTACATATTGTAGATTTTATATTTTATGTTCTTTTCTACTGGCATTCGCCTCTTATTTTCTCTTTAAGTCACAAACAGTCGTGTAAACATTTCACTGCATATCATACTGTGTATGGTCGTGTATGTGACGAATAAGAATTTGAATTTTTAATTTGATTCATAAAATGTCTGTTTGTTTTTATGTATTGATTAGAAATTAATACTATTTTTGATCAGTATTGATTTTATGTATTTATGTATTATACGTAGATGAAAATAATGACATCACATTTCTCCTGTTTGTTAGAGCTGGCCTCTGTGTATCAGCGGAAGCTCAAATCCAAACTTCTAGATAAATGTAAAAGAATTAATGAAGGAGTCTCACAGCATGGGACATCAACACTTCTGAATCAGATCTACACAGAGCTCTACATCACAGAGGGTGGGAGTGGAGACATCAATAACGAACATGAGGTGAGACAGCTTGAGATGATGTCCAGGAGACCAGCAGTAGAGGAGACACCCATCAAATGTAATGAGCTCTTTAAAGACAAGTCCATCAGAAGTGTGCTGACTAAAGGAGTAGCTGGAATTGGAAAAACCGTCTCTGTGCAGAAGTTCATTCTGGACTGGGCTGAAGGGACAGTGAATCAGGACGTCCTCTTCCTGTTTCCTCTTCCCTTCAGAGAACTGAACTTGGTGAAGCAGGAAAACTTTAGTCTGATTACGCTTCTTCATCAGTTTTTCCCTGAACTTAAGGACTTGGAAGTAATAGACAGTGATGTCTACAAAGTTCTGTTCATCTTTGATGGTCTGGATGAGTGTCGACTTCCTCTAAATTTCCAGAAGAATGAGATGTTGTGTGATGTGACAGAGTCAGTCTCAGTGGATGTGCTGCTCACAAACCTCATCAAGGGGAACCTGCTTCCCTCTGCTCGCCTCTGGATCACCACTCGACCAGCAGCAGCCAATCAGATCCCTCCTGAGTGTGTAGACCAGGTAACAGAGGTACGAGGCTTCAGTGATCCTCAGAAAGAGGAGTACTTCAGGAAGAAGATCAGTGATCAGAGCCTGTCAAATAAAATCATCAGACACATGAAGTCTTCCAGAAGCCTCTACATCATGTGCCACATTCCAGTCTTCTGCTGGATCTCAGCCACTGTTCTAGAGAGAATGTTGGGTGAAGCAGAGAGAGGAGAGATCCCCAAGACCCTGACTCAAATGTTCACACACTTCCTGGTTTTTCAGATCAAACACAAGGACCAAAAGTACCAGCAGAAATGTGACCTTGATCTTCCCCAGACCAGAGAGAGTATCCTGGCTTTGGGAAAACTGGCTTTCCAACAGCTGGAGAAAGGAAACCTGATGTTCTATGGGGAAGACCTGAGAGAGTGTGGCATTGATGTTAAAGAAGTAGCAGTGTACTCAGGTGTGTGTACTCAGATCTTCAGAACCGAGTCTGGACTTTACCTGGGGAAGATGTTCAGCTTTGTGCATCTGAGTGTTCAGGAGTTTTTGGCTGCTTTATACACGTTTCTCTGCTTCCTCGACAAAAATACAACAATAAAACAAACCACTGATCTGTCTGGTCTTTTCAATAAGTCAGAAATGTCTGAGTTCCTCAAGAGTGCAGTGGACCAGGCCTTACAGAGTGAGAACGGACACTTGGACCTTTTCCTCCGCTTCCTTCTGGGTCTCTCAGTGGAGTCTAATCAGAAGCTCATTCGAGGTCTGCTGTCACACACAGGAAGCAGCTCTGACTGCCAAAAGGACACGGTCGAGTACATCAAGTTCAAGTTTGAACAAAATCCATCTCCAGAGAGATTAATTAATCTGTTCTACTGTCTGAACGAGTTAAATGATGATTCACTGGTGAAAGAGATCCAAAGCTACATGAGCTCAGGACGTCTCTCTGAAGCTGAACTCTCACCTGCTCAGTGGTCTGCTCTGGTCTTTGTGTTACTGACATCAGAGGAGGATCTGGAAGTGTTTGAGCTTCAGAAGTTCATAAAGTCAGATGAATGCTTTAAGAGACTGCTGCCAGTCGTACAGGAAGCCACAACAGCTCTGTAAGTAAAACCTGTTTCTCTCTTCAACAGAGACGAACTGAACTGTTCTGATTGGATTTTACAGCAAAATGTCGATCTACTCTTAGTAATTTATTTATTCTAAATATGACTGCATTGGTACTGATACTGGTGTAGTTCATCAGTCTGATACTGTGAAAAAACTATTCAATCTGATCTGATATCAGGTGATACTATGTGATGTAGTGTGTGTTATAGAGCTAATGTACAGATAGACGAGAAACAGCAGTGATCTGCATATACTTAAACAATTAATGCTCAAAACTGTTTTTTTAAGCTCCTCTGACATTTTCTCCTTTCAGACTCAGTGAGTGTAACCTGACAGAGAGAAGCTGCTCGGCTTTACACACAGTTCTCAGATCAGAATCCTCCAAGCTGACTGAGGTGGATCTGAGCAGGAATCCTCTGGAGGACTCAGGAGTGAAGCTGCTTTGTGCTGGACTGAAGAGTCCAAACTGTAAACTGGAGACACTGAGGTCAGTTTGTCTCTCCTATTACATAGACTTTACATAAAGGGTATAGAATCAAGAAACGCACATTACAGAGGAAGATGTATCTGCACAGTATTTCATTAATTCTTGTGTTCTTGTCACCATCACTATAATATGGTGATATACCTCCACGAAATCATCTCACAGTGTGTTTTAATTATTGTACACAGTACAGTGACATCAGTGGTGAGTCTGCTCACAGACAAATGGATAAGTTTATATAATGATTTAGTTTTCTCTGTAGACTTTCAGACTGCAGTATAACAGGGGAAGGATACACTGCTCTGGCTGAAGCTCTGAAATCATCTCACCTGATAGAGCTGGATCTCAGAGGGAACGACCCTGGAGACTCAGGAGTGAAGCTGCTCACTGATTTACTACAGGATCCAGACTGTACACTGAACACACTGAGGTGAGGAAAATATACAGAACACAAGTTATTATAAAATCACGAACACGAACATACAAACAGTTTGGAGGGTGAAAGTTAATGTTGTTCTTCTAGTACGGTTTACTAGATCTGACAAAGTCACAAGAGCAGAGCCTTGGGTTTAATCTTACAGTTTAGTTATTAATCGAGAACCACTTTTCAGCAAGTTATGAAACTTTGTTTGTTTACTTGCGTTACGTGAGAGTTGTTCTCATTGGTTCGCCTTCAGCGAAGGGAATCACGGCGTTGCTTTTTTTTTTTTTGCAGTCTGTTGAAAAGTGCTGAGGCGGAGGAATCCTGTGGTTCTTTAACTGAGGTTCTGGGTACAAACCCTTTACTGCAGAGAGAACTGGATCTGAGTGGGAAAATATCTGGAGACTCAGGAGTGAAGCAGCTCTCTGTTCTACTGAAGGATCCACACTGCAGACCTGAGAAACTCAAGTATGTGTTCTGATTTCTGCACCTAATCTTGTTCTCCTTATAACCAGTAGTTGGTGTTTCCACCTCACAGCTCCAGGGTGCTTGTGTTTTATTTTTTTTGTCCTGGTAAATTATCTCTTGAAGTATGTGAATGTTTGTGAAGGACTGAAATGCAGTGAGGCGGCGCGGTGGTGTAGTGGTTAGCACTGTCGCCTTGCACTTCCATGGTCTGGGTTCGATTCCCCGGCCAGGCTCGATTTCAGTCTCTGTGTGCATGGAGTTTGCATGTTCTCCCCGTGCTTGGTGGGTTTCCTCCGGGTACTCCGGTTTCCTCCCACAGTCCAAAGATATGCAGGTTAGGCTAATTGGCGTTCCCAAATTGCCCGTAGAGTGTGAGTGTGTGTGTGTATGTGTGTGTGTGCCCTGCGATGGATTGGCACCCTGTCCAAGGTGTATCCCGCCTAGTGCCCGAAGTACCCTGGGATAGGCTCCAGGTCCCCCGCGACCCTGAACACAGGATTAAGCGGTATAGAAAATGAATGTTGGACATGAGGAGGGAACACACACTGCACTTCATTCATTCATTCAATCACACCATAGACGTGGCATTCACCACTGGCTTGATTAGGGTAAACCTCATCATTAAGAGGAATATATATATATATATATATATATACAGTGGTGTGAAAAACTATTTGCCCCCCTCCTGATTTCTTATTCTTTTGCATGTTTGTCACACAAAATGTTTCTGATCATCAAACACATTTAACTATTAGTCAAAGATAACACAAGTAAAGACAAAATGCAGTTTTTAAATGAGGGCTTTTATTATTTAGGGAGAACAAAAATCCAAACCTACATGGCCCTGTGTGAAAAAGTAATTGCCCCCTGAACCTAATAACTGGTTGGGCCACCCTTAGCAGCAATAACTGCAATCAAGCGATTGCGATAACTTGCAACGAGTCTTTTACAGCGCTCTGGAGGAATTTTGGCCCACTCATCTTTGCAGAATTGTTGTAATTCAGCTTTATTTGAGGGTTTTCTAGCATGAACCGCCTTTTTAAGGTCATGCCACAACATCTCAATAGGATTCAGGTCAGGACTTTGACTAGGCCACTCCAAAGTCTTCATTTTGTTTTTCTTCAGCCATTCAGAGGTGGATTTGCTGGTGTGTTTTGGGTCATTGTCCTGCTGCAGCACCCAAGATCGCTTCAGCTTGAGTTGACGAACAGATGGCCGGACATTCTCCTTTAGGATTTTTTGGTAGACAGTAGAATTCATGGTTCCATCTATCACAGCAAGCCTTCCAGGTCCTGAAGCAGCAAAACAACCCCAGACCATCACATTACCACCACCATATTTTACTGTTGGTATGATGTTCTTTTTCTGAAATGCTGTGTTACTTTTATGCCAGATGTAACGGGACTCGCACCTTCCAAAAAGTTCAACTTTTGTCTCGTCTGTCCACAAGGTATTTTCCCAAAAGTCTTGGCAATCATTGAGATGTTTTTTAGCAAAATTGAGACGAGCCTTAATGTTCTTTTTGCTTAAAAGTGGTTTGCGCCTTGGAAATCTGCCATGCAGGCCGTTTTTGCCCAGTCTCTTTCTTATGGTGGAGTCGTGAACACTGACCTTAATTGAGGCAAGTGAGGCCTGAAGTTCTTTAGATGTTGTCCTGGGGTCTTTTGTGGCCTCTCGGATGAGTCGTCTCTGCGCTCTTGGGGTAATTTTGGTCGGCCGGCCACTCCTGGGAAGGTTCACCACTGTTCCATGTTTTTGCCATTTGTGGATAATGGCTCTCACTGTGGTTCGCTGGAGTGCCAAAGCTTTAGAAATGGCTTTATAACCTTTACCAGACTGATAGATCTCAATTACTTTTGTTCTCATTTGTTCCTGAATTTCTTTGGATCTTGGCATGATGTCTAGATTTTGAGGTGCTTTTGGTCTACTTCTCTGTGTCAGGTAGCTCCTATTTAAGTGATTTCTTGATTGAAACATGTGTGGCAGTAATCAGGCCTGGGGGTGACTACAGAAATTGAACTCAGGTGTGATAAACCACAGTTAAGTTATTTTTTAACAAGGGGGGCATTCACTTTTTCACACAGGGCCATGTAGATTTGGAGGTTTTTTTATCCCTTAATAACGTAAACCTTCATTTAAAAACTGCATTTTGTGTTCAATTATGTTATCTTTGACTAATAGTTAACGGTTTTTGATGAGCAGAAACATTTAAGTGTGACAAACATGCAAAAGAATAAGAAATCAGGAAGGGGGCAAATAGTTTTTCACACCACTGTATATATATATATATATATAAACAAACTAATGCTGTAATCGTTACTGCTGCACCAAATCATCTGGATTTGCTGTGAATCTGATGGATGTTTATGACACAGTGATGATAAAGAGTCTCCTGCACTGTGTGTACAGCCTGGACAGAGTAATTAGTTATAAATGTTTAATGTTTATGATGGTTGGTTATCTGTTCTGTATTTAAAGATCTGTGTCTCAGCTGTGTTCTCTGTCTGCAGGCTGAGTAAGAGCGGTATTACAGAGAGAGGCTGTACTGATCTGATATCAGCTCTTACTTCAAACCCTTCACACCTGACAGAGCTGGACCTGAGTGAGAACACCCTGGGAAATGCAGGAGTGAAACAGATCTCTACTCTACTGA
Organism: Channallabes apus; assembly: GCA_030522415.1. Lineage (NCBI taxonomy): Eukaryota > Metazoa > Chordata > Actinopteri > Siluriformes > Clariidae > Channallabes > Channallabes apus. The sequence continues at coordinate 49,045,322 of CM060110.1, read as the reverse complement.
AGAGTTCATCCCGTAAACTCCAGAAACTTGTGTATGTCATTTAATAGCATAAGTTACTGGATCAGTGATATTTTTACTTCACTGTCAGTATATTTGTATCCTGTAGGAACTGATTATAGAGTCACTCATTCAGCAGTGCATTTAGATTAATCTTAGTCAGTAGTGGTTAAAGGTTAAAGTTAACAATGTTTACCTTCTTGTTCCTTCTCCAGACTTTCAGACTGCAGTATAACAGGTGAAGGATACACTGCTCTGGTTAAAGCTCTGATGTCAAACCCCTCATCACACCTGATAGAGCTGGACCTCAGAGGGAACGACCCTGGAACATCAGGACTGAAGGAACTCAGGAATTTGATGAAAAATACAAAATGTAAACCAAAGACTTTGAGGTGAGATTTTTTCCCCAGTATTTGTAAAATCCAGCCTTAAATTCTCCGTAACTTTTCATTGTTGTGTAAAGCCACAGCTGTGAATTAAGATTCAGTCGTCAGTGATGTTTTAAATTAATGTTTATTCAAAATCTGCTGATCACAGGGTCAAGTGTTCCAACCGCCCCCTGATCTTACCCCAGATACCTTACCTCAGGGTGATTACATGGGGCTGATGAGAATCACACAGTACATATAGAGACTCATATGTACATCATATCATATCAAAAGACGTAGATCAACTTTTTATTGGCTACAAATTACATCATCCACCATCACCTCATACCTGATAACTCGCAGATCTCATCATACCATAGTCTTGTTCTTATACTGCAGTGTACAATCTTTATTGTTTTATTCCCCCCTTTATCTCCTTCAGTGATGTATACAGGAGTTTCCAAAACATGTTTTTGTTTTAGGCAAGAACTAAATTAGACAATTTGGCCATATTCAGATTATTATTATTATTATTATTATTATTATTATTATTATCAGGTGATCCATGTGTGTATTAGTAAATGTTAATGACACTGTTGATTAGTAACACTGTTCACTACTTCAGTTGGACTGTTCTACACTGTTCAGCTGATCAGTACATATCTAAAGCCCCCACTGCCCCCAGTGCACTACACAACTGCATGGACACAGATTTTTCTATAATGTCCTAATTAATTCCAGTTTAAATAAGGAATCGTTTAAAATTGTAGTTTTAAAACATTAACACTGCATTGCTGTAAATATAATTAGTGTTCGCATTTATTCAGTTCAATTCGGTTCATTTTTATGTATATAAGACTTTTAACAGAGGTCATTGTCACAAAGCAGCTTTACTGAATCTGAATAAAATGAGGGAAATCAGTATAAAATGTGTGAGAGAATATGTATAAATCAGACATATACAGATATATAAATGTATCTGTTCTCTCTCTCTCTCTCTCTCTCTCTCTCTCTCTCTCCAGGTTGTTGAAAAGTCCTGATGCACAGAGAGCTTGTGATCATCTGACTGGTGTTCTGGGTATAAACCCCACACTGCAGACGGATCTGAATCTGAGCGGGAAAATAGACGGAGACTCAGGAGTAGAGCAACTCTGTGTTTTACTGAAGGATCTACTGAAGGATCCACACTGCAGACCTGAAACACTTCAGTAAGAACTATTATTCTGTAATCATCTGGAAACTTCCATTACTAATGTAAATGTTGAATGGTTTGTTTTCAGGTTTGATTGGTTGAGTTTCTGTGCTTTTAGTACTAGTGAGTAGTTTAAAGAGAACAGGCTGTAAGTAGAGAACTGATTTCAGATTAAATCACCAAAGCACTTCAATACACACAGAACACAGACAATGGAGTATTAATGGGAGATTTTCTAGCCATAAAGCCAGAGTTAAGTGTGATGAATTGTTCTTTCAGACTCAGTGAGTGTAATCTGACAGAGAGAGGATGTTCAGCTCTGCTCACAGCTCTCAGATCAGAATCCTCCACCCTGAGGGAGCTGAATCTGAGTAAGAACAGGATTCAGGATTCAGGAGTGAAGCTGCTCTCTGCAGAACTGAAGAATAAACACTGGAAACTGCAGACTGTCAGGTAACGTCTAATTACTACACACACATCTAATACACTGACAGTACTGAACTCTCGGCCCTTTCACACAGACAGTGTGGGAATATTGTAGCGTCATCACACCTTGGTGTTCTGTATAAAAGTAATGGAGGTGGAATCGGGGCTCGTTGTTGTTGTCATGGCTTTAATCCGGGAGCAGAGATAGTGATGAGGCTGAGAGTAAATGTGGGGGAAAGTGAGACACACCATCGTGGAACATGTGAGATGTGTGATGTGTGTAACACACCACTGGGAGGTTTAAACTGAATGAATCTTAGTCAGGAGTGAACAACTTAACAAAAGAATGTAAGTTATGTGAGAGTCCAGTTTGTGAGTTTAAAGCCATAAAGAAGCAGCTGCATGTTGACGGGGCATAGAACAGAACCACCTGCATAGCAAAATTACAGCACTGTGCAAAAGTCTTGACAGATCTGGTGACTGTGAAGTGTGTGAAAATCCCAGTAGATCAGCAGTCACAGCTTTCTCACTTTGTTTGGAAGTGGACTGAGATCACGTCGCTCAAATGTTCTTGAACTTGAGTGTGATTGCTGTGTTCTCATCTGTCTAAAGAACCACAACCAGGGGGAAATATAGTAGGGTTAGATTCAATCTTAATAAATGTTCCATATGTGAAGCACCAAAATGAACCAAAAGAGAATAAAAGACTTTTATCCCCTTTACCCCTTATATTGACTTACTTTTGTTCCAGACTTTCAGACTGCAGTATAACAGGGGAAGGATACACGGCTCTGGCTGAAGCTCTGAAATCATCTCACCTGATAGAGCTGGATCTCAGAGGGAACGACCCTGGAGCCTCAGGAGTGAAGCTGCTCACTGATTTACTACAGGATCCAGACTGTACACTGAACACACTGAGGTGAGGAAAACAATCAACAAACAAAGTAATGAATAACTCACTACATCAATAAATCAACAATCTAGATGCTCACTGAAAATGATTTAATTCTGCTGAATGATTTAATTACAATTATTCAGTGTCACTATATCACATCGTAATGTTAAAGGGTTTTCTGATTATCCAGGAAAAAGTTCTGAATAGAGTTTTGTGTTGAATAAACCTAAACAATAACACTACAGACTGTTATTAACTAATTATGTAAATGAATAATAATTTATTAAGAAATGGTTATTGTGCACTAATTCTGTAGCGGATACAGCCGGATACAGATACACATTAAAATCAGAAACTGAATCACAGCTAAAGCACATAACCTTCAGTTCCTTGTTGTTTCCATACACAGTTATTAATGTGCTGATGTTATTTTCTCTACAGGTTGTTAAAAAGTGCTGATGCAGAGGAAGCCTGCAAGTGTCTCACTAACATTGTAGGTAAAAACCCGTTACTGCACAAGGAGCTGGATCTGAGCAACAGAACAACTGAAGACATTAAAGTGAATCAGCTCTCGGCTTTGCTGCAGGATCCACATTACAGACTGCAGACACTCAGGTAAGACACAACTCTACATGTGGGGATCGAACCGAGTGTAAACAGTTAAACACTTTTCCCTTAACATTCCAGGACATTTAGATAAATTTACTATAGATAGTGATGTAATGGCTGATTTGTAGGTGTACATCTGATTTCATATTTTTGTCTTTCTACAACCCCTGGCAAAAAGTATGGAATCACCCCTCTCAGAAGATGTTCATTCAAATGTTTAATTGTGTAGAAAAAAAAACAAGCACATACATGTCACAAAACTATTTTCACTCAACAATCCAAACTTCTTTTTAACAAATTACATTTTTACATCCCAGCACCTCCGTTGCGCTGTACCACCGCCGGCAAAACCTTATAAAATACAAGTAAAACATTAAACCGATTTACAATCACAGTACTAAAATTACAGTACAGATTTAGAATTTAAATTAAACATACAGTAGGCGTTTCCATCGAATTTAAGCAAAGTAAATGTTAACACAGTGAGCCTTTATATTTTATCGTCTGTAACACTTGCGTAGCCAGAAATCTCTGAGCATGACTGAGCATCAGAGCCACAGGTGTTGTCAGATTAATGGGCAAAAACTATATAACCTACCTGAGTCTCCAATAACTACTGGACTCCATATTAACATCAATTAACATCAACTATTATAGCTGAACTGGCTGCCACCTAACACACTTTGTAAATGCAGATCATTTCCTGCTATCTGTTCACCCAGATGAGGATGGGTTCCCTGTCGAGTCTGGTTCCTCTCAAGGTTTCTTCCTATTACCATCTCAGGGAGTTTTTCCTTGCCACTGTCGCCCTCGGGCTTGCTCACCAGGGATAATTCTGATTCATTCACATTCCATACAGACTTAAATAATTATTTTGATTGTGTAAAGCTGCTTTGCGATTGTTAAAAGCGCTATACAAATAAAATTGAATTAAATTGAATTTAATATAATAAAACTATATAAGCTACACAGCCTTTATAAGACTTTTATTTAAGTGCAAACAGGGATACAGCACTATTCTGTATATTTATATATTTATAGTTTGTTGTACTTTTATATATAAAGTGCGCGCGCGGTCCACTACAGTGCAAATATATGTTAGTATATTATGACTAAAATAAAGCGGCTCATGTCGGCGTGGGTTTCGCACAGCTCCGCATAGACAGCGCTTATTTAACAAGTATTAATTTGTGTTTGTTGTATTTCTGGGAAAGAGAAATCTATTATAAATCTCTCATATCGACGCGCGTTCATCTGACGTTAGATCAAAACTCGGCAAAGTGAAAGAGCGCACACGCGCGCTGCGGGTTCACGCGAACATTTTATATTCACTAAAAGATTTATTCACAACCACATTTCAGCCGTTCACACACGTGTTGTGCTGTGTTGTTGGTACACACTTTCACTTTTCACTTTTCATCTCCCCTTTGATCAAAATGCTCCCGATATGAGCCGACACGAGCAGCTTTGTTTCAGTCATAATATTCATAAAGAGGGGCGACATACACTTGCTGATTAAACACTGCATTTTTTTTTAAGTGAAAGCGCGCGCGATGTGAGCAGCTTTAATTATTAATAATTAAATAATTATTAAATGTTGGACATAAACAGCAATAAGAACAATATTATTCTTTAGATTATTATTATGATGTTCTTTTGCTGTTTGAGTTCAGCGTTGAATGATTATTTGAAACTGAAGCGCTTCGTGTAGATTAATGCCACGAGTCGTTTTATCATACAAAGATTTTATTACGGACCACTAAGCTTCTGCAGATTCCAAAAATGACATTTTTACCGTTAAAAATAAAAATGTTTTTACAAGCCCTTGAGCTGTTGTTTGTGCTGTTTTCTTTAATAATAACAATAGACAGATAGAAACAGAGAGTCTGTCTAAACAAAAATAATTGCAGCTGTTTTGCAAAATGTCCATTTGCGCCACCTGGCGGTCATTTCACAAATTACTTTGAATTGCGACTGATTTATTTTGGCTGTTCCGGTTTGGCCGCGACAGAGTGCGCGGCAGTCATAGACATTCCCCTTGAGTGACCACTGTAGCTTGACTTCACATAACCGTCTTCTAATAGTAACAGTACTAACAGGTAACTTTAGATGTTCTTTGAGTTAATTTTGTTATTCTTCAATCCATTCAAATGGTAGTTTTCCGTTTTCTTCCACGTCTTTCTGGTTTTGGTCTTAATTTTAAAGCTTAAAAATGATTTGGTATCATTTTCTGCACTTCTTTATATTTTTTCCATCTCTAATCAACTTTTGAATCAAAGTACGCTGTTCTTCTGAACAATGTCTGGACGACCCATTTTACTCTGATTTTCAGAGAGAAACACACAGGACAACCTTTTCTGCATTTATCCTTAAATAATGGGAATTTGTTTGACTCCTGTTTTTCACTGAATAATTTACCTCTAATCGAACTCCACACTGCTATTTTTTTTAACAGACTAATATTTGTTTTTTTCACTTACATTAAACTAATAATACATTTAGCACATTTTTCTTCATGTTGTGATTCAGAATAAAATGTACAGGGAGTCCAATGCATTTATGTGATTTAAATTTTAAGTTATTATAAGGAAATGGAGCTTTACTCACTTTATTCAACACACTGCTATTATTTTGAACACCACTGTATATGAAATTGAGTGTGCATAACTGTTTGTTTTAGATTCAGCACTTCACCATTTCATACGCCCGTGTTTTACACTCCACTGTGTACGTGCGGCAAACTGACAGGTGGCACTGATGCTTTCACAAATTGCCATTCACTCAAGAGTAGGGCAGAAAATCCTGAAATTCTTTCTTTACATTTTATTTCCTCCTCTGCAGCAAAATGCTTTCATCCTCTCTCCAATTTCAGTTTCTTTTTGAAGTCATTTTGATCAGATTCTGACAGTCCTGTTCACAGCATCATTATAGGGGCTTTAAACAGTTGTGATTTCTAGGAGTGATCCTGAGACATTTGGTGAATACAGGCCCTTATGTTCACCTGGCCACGCCTGTCCAAATATTTCTGTTCTCAGTGGATGAAATTCCCACATATTATCCTGCTTTGATCACAAATTAGAATCGGGGCACTAACAAGGTAACTGACCCACATGATGAGAAAAATGTGATGTAAAAATAGTGATAGAAAACTGTGCAAATATCACCAGCATTCTGGTTTAGTTTTTATTTTCCGCACCCACTGTGCTGCTCCTGGTGAGATTCTGCCCTGGACAGCTGCCCATGTCACCCCTACCTCAGTCTGCATCTGGTTATGTTTTCTGTGTTAGAGACGGACAATTCTCCATCGTGTATCCCAAGAGAAACTCATATGTTTTCTGCTGTAACCAAACGTAGTTATTGCACATTTTTATGACACAGTGTTGGGGGAGGGGCAAACATAATGCATTACTTTAGATAGCTGCTAATAAAAGCATTATTTTACTTTTATATAAAAATAATAAGTAATAGTAATGTACATTGCCCGGCCAAAACACACTCAATTTCAGAAGCGTCCAATTATTGGGCTGCATCAAGCAAAGAAAACAACTAAGGAGATCTGAAATAACTGGAACTGGGTTAAGAACACTTCCACACTTCATCAAAACCTGGAAGGATAGTGCTGAACCGTCAACTCTGTGGAAGAACAAAATCATGAATGGAGATCACTTTAACACTTGGTGAAGTTCCATGGTAAAAACATCAACAGTAGAAATCAGAGCTATGTTTCATAGTGAAAGTAAGAGCATTTACACACACACACACACACACACACACACACACACACACACACACACACACACACACACACACACACACACACATACACAATATGATGAGAACTCACAGGATTGGGACTAAACAGCTGTGTGTCCATAAGAAAACCACTGGTTAGTGAGACTCATCAGAAAAAAGGCTTCAGTTTGTTAGGGATCATAAAGACTGGACTTTGGAGCGATGGAAAAAGGTCATGTGACCTGATGAGTCCAGATCAGATTGAGCCTATTTCAGAGCGATGGGCGTGTCAGGGTAAGAAGGGAAGCTAGTGAAGCGATGAACTAGAAGAGACTAACCTGACCTCCTTCTCCTCTCTCTCTCTCTTTCTCTCTCTCTCTCCAGGTTGTATAATGAAGGCAGTATTACAGAAGATGATTTTGCGACTCTGATTTCTGCTCTGGTTTTAAATCCTTCCCACCTGAGAGAACTGAATCTAAACTGGAATAAACCAGGAGAGTCTGGACTGAGAAACCTGTGTGATTTCCTGAAGAATCCGAAATGTAAACTGCAGAAACTAATGTGAGTAATTAACCTATATGTTTTAAAACTATTAGTCTATAAATAATGCAGATCTACTATAACACTAATAATCTTTTAGCGATTTAATATTCTTTATTATGTATGATCAGTTTAGAAATACTTTCTGAATATTTTATTGATTTATGCATGTATAATATTATAAAACTGCTATGTAATATATATATATATATATATATATATATATATATATATATATATATATATATATATATATATATATATATATATATATACACAGTGTAAGCATGAGGTCCTTCCCTGATTTACACCAAACATGTGCTGGGTATAAACATATGGTTTATTGTTGTACAGAAACAGCATCTATATAAATCTCTGTGTAACGCCACATTTGTTTTTAATATTTCTTATATTTAAGCTAGATGTTGTGTTTTTCCATATGAGAGAGAGTCGTATTGTGAGAGCCACAGAGAGCATCCTCAGTCCATCTGTTTACTCGGTGGGAAAACTGGTGATGATCTACAGTAGATCAGCTGTGATAGTGTGTTTGATCTGGTTGTGTACTAGATGTTCAAGCATTTAAAATGACACGGATGAGAGCAACTGGCCAAGAGTCATTGAGACATGTCCCTGTCTGTTTCTTAGGGACGGGGACACTGTAGTGGATTTGAGGCAGGAAGGGACTGTGCATGTGGACAGAGAGAGGTTGAAAATGTGTGTAAATACCCCTGATAGTTGTGAAGCACAGGTCTGGAGTCAGGTCAGGTCCAGCAGCTTTCTATATGTTGATGCTACAGAGGGCCGTCACACCTCATGAGTGCTCAATACAACAGTGTGTGGAGCGTCAGACAGGTCAAAACTGGCTGGAGGTTGATTATTGTCTTTGTCAAAGCCAGAAGTTGTTAAGATCCTCCCCCTGGTTTCCAGTGGTGTTAGTTGGTGTAGACTGTGTGTGATTTTTCCTTTTGTAATCTGTGATGGTCTGGATGCCTCGTCACATCCTTCATGGATTTGTGTTACTATTAATGTCCTCTTCTATCTGAGGTTTGTAGTTGCATTTATCAGACCTGATGTCTCTCTTGAGGTTTGTGCAGACAGTGCTGCAGGCTGAGAGATCTCATGATTTGAAGGTCATGTCTCATATTTCAGATGTTTGACTTCACTGTTCGTCCATGGATCCTCATTTGGGTCCCTCAGATGCTTTTGCTAACGGTGACATTGTCAGCACAGTGGTTAATGTAATATAGTGCAGATGAAGTGTCCACCTCCAGGTCTGTCTCATGGAAAATTATATTCCATTCAAGCTATAGTGCTAGCTTAGCGTTAGCATGTAGCAGCATGTATAATGCCATGACAACAGTGACTGTATGTTCCCTAGACGAGTGAAACGGTCAGAAATGAAGCATTAAATATTCCAAGTATGGAGAGCAGAATGTACGAGTGTGTTCATGTTGGTGCATCATGTGTCATTAATGTAAACACAGAGCTCTGTCGGCACGATGAAGTGAGCGGCCTGCTGGCTCCACTGTGGTATTCAGTATGTTGTGGTTCAGCCGAGTCTCCATAAAAATCTAAATACAGCCTCGTTTATGCTCCTCTGTGTAGCGATGGTCAGTCGGAGCTTCTGTTAGCGACTGATCTCACTTTATTTATTTATTTATTTATTTATTTATGCCCAGGCAGTGTATTAACCCAGTAACCCAGAATGATGAAGTACTTTCCTCTCTCTCTCTCTCTCTCTCTCTCTCTCTCTCTCTCCTGCAGACTCTGTAATTAAAATCACGTTTAGTATTTAATAAATTGTACAGTTGAGTTTTGTATTATAACCCTAATGGTTATGTTTTTAGTTCTCACCCAGTCATATGAGTCTGGTAAAAACAGAAGAATGTGTGTATGAAGAGCACAAACCACAGTTTAATATAGTAGTTTATAATACTACTTTAGTCATTTCTATATCTTTCCTTTCTCTGTTGGACTAAACAGTATTTTCTCTCTGCAGACTGTGTGAGAGTGTAAGTGTGAAATCCTGCACTGATGTGGTTTCAGCTCTCTGTACAAATCCATCACACATCAGAGAGCTGAATCTGAGTGTGTGTGAACTAGGAGACTCAGGAGTGGAGAAGCTCTGTGATCTACTGAAGAAACACGAGTGTAAACTGGAGACACTGCTGTGAGTAACTCAGTGATGTGATGAAACAGCTTTAATAACATGCAGTAACAATTACAAAGCTCTCGCCAGCACTAACAAGTAATGTCTAACTAACATGTCCAACCTGCTGTTTAGATCTGATTTATTATCAGTAATAAAGAGTAAATAAGGATTTATTTGAGGAGGATGTGGGATTAGGAACAAGTAGTGAGAGGTAGACACTCACTAAAGGACACCAGAAAAACATCCACACTGGACGTCTCATGACCGGCCCAATTTGTTATGTGTTAGATCTTAAGATGTCCACAGAGAGACATATTTTCCATGGACAGATCAGAACCTCACAAGGACATTTAGATTACATTCAGAATTAGTTAGAAAGACATTTATTTCTAGATGATTATTGGACATTCAGGTTAGAATTTCTTTTTGTCCTGTTTAGGACAAGTTTTGAATTGTAGCTATCAGTAATTTAGAGAACTCTTAATGTGGACATTAAATTTATACATAAACACCAATATTTACTAAAATAATGACAAATGTATTTATTTTAAGCATTGCTGTTCCAACATTCATGACCAATTACTGTAAACAGGTTCAGAGATATTTAAAGTGGTACACACATCTTCAGCAAATAACCACAATTCAACAATAAAACAATAATATATATATATGATAAATATAATAGTACATTACTAAGTCCTACTGAATTATTTTCTTTAGCAGATTACAAAATGTGAAAATGATCAATACCCAGTGGTGGATGAAGTACATGAATCCTGTAGTTGAGTAAAACCAGAGATCCCCTCGGTAAAATATTCAGTGCTTTCAGGGGGCCCTCGGCCCTGCTATAGGACCTTTAAAGGGAAATGGGTGCATGGGAGCCTACTTTTAGAAGGCCCTCTTTGGCCCTACTATTATGGTCCTGGATTCTGTCTACCAGGGGGTCCTAGGGAGGAGGTAGTTGTGTACCATTAGAGGGTCATCTGATTACAAGGGCCCCTGGCTTCTGAGGGGAGGGGGGGGCGTGTTAACAGCCTTACAGAAGGCCCTCTGACTAGGGAGCGGTAGCATGGTGGGATGGAGGCGGTTAACCTGCCCGCTGAGTGGCCCCCAGACCAGTGTAGCAGTGTAAGAGTTTGACCAGTGTAATCCCTCCCAGGGCTGTAGTGGAGGCTAAACGCAAGTAAACACGGTTTACCCACCTCTGAAATTTCAGAATTAGAGTTTACCCATACACTGGAGATGGCTTTCATGGCACACTTCTGGAATACAATATTACAGAGGTTCCAAGCCACCAGCCTGCAGTTGCAGAAGCCAGACATTAACACATGTACAGCCAGAGGTGGAAAGAGTAATAAAATTTTGTACTCAAGTACAAGTACTGTTACTTCAGTGAAATTTTACTTAAGTACAAGTAAAGTTACTCTTATAAAAATCTACTCAAATAAAAGTAAAAAGTAGCTCATTAAAAAATTTACTCAGAGTAAAAGTTACCGAGTTACTTTTTTATTTTTATTTTTTTAACAGTGGGGGTGATTCTTTTGCTGAATTGTTTTGCCCTTGGGTGTTTCCATGGTCACTCTTATATTAACAGATTATTGTTTGTTTTTAAATGTTTGCTGTGGGTGTCGATTGTATATTGATCTGGCTCTGCTTTTTTTTTTTTTTTTTTGTTAAATATATAAAAAAAAAAAACACACACAGCGGGGTGGGATGAGGCATTCTAGCATAGTTCAAAAAAGATGAGCAGATATAAATCTCAAACTAGTTGTTTTTAACTGAAGGAACACCTTTGCATAATAAAGTGGTCACTTAAATATGGTGTTACGTCCCAGTCTAGGGCCAGACAGCAAAAAATGGTTCAGGGTTCTATTTTAAACTGTATGGAAATGGTGGTATATGGCAGAAAGAACTAGATCCAATCATTAACTGATGAAATAATGAGGTTTGTATATACAAACACACATAACAGGAGGAGGATCAGATTCAGGATGGACCCAGGCCAAAATAACAAACAAAATGGTATTTATATTTAGTAGCTAGATTACCTGCAAAAAGAAACAACAACAAAAAAAACCCAAAAACAAAAATACAGGTACCTTCCCGGACTCCCTAAACCAAAAACAGTGAAATTATCTACAAATATATACAAAGACCAACCAAACCAAAGGGACAAAGCAATAATCAAAGTCAATTGGAGGCAAAAAGTCAAAACCAGAATACACAACCAAATATCAAAACGCCAAAATCACAACCTCTTTCATCTTTCCCGCGCCTCTCTCCGGGTTCTACTGTACATGGTCGCGCTAGTCGATGACGTCACTCAGGGCGGAAGCGACCGTGTGGAAGGTCAGGTGATGCCGATGTCAGAAAACCTGGAGTGGAGTCTGGAGCGGCGCGAGACCAGGACATGATACACACACGCGCGGCGCAACGGAGCATTTATACAAAGCATAATATTTTCATTATTTTAGCATTTTTATTCATTTATTTTTTACTCAGTAGCGAATATGATTTAAAATGTAGCGAATTACAATACTTCAAACAAAACGTACTTAAGTAAAAGTAAAATTACAGATTTTTAAAACTACTTTAAAAAGTAGAAATACACAAAAAAGCTACTCAATTACAGTAACGCGAGTAAATGTCATTCGTTACTTTCCACCTCTGTGTACAGCTAAATGTCTACTGGCATCTTTACGAGACTTTGTGGCAGCGCAAAGAGACAATTTTGAGGTATTTGAAGCGGCCACTTTAAATATCACCACTACTGTCTCCCAGGACTATAGGCATGACCTCCAGCCCACAAAGAAGCGCCAACGAATGTTTGATGAAAGCGCAGAGCCAGGTGTTACACTTAATGGTAGAGACCACTTTCGGATTGAAACATTCAACGTCGTTATCGACAAACTTGTGTCTTGTCTTAACCATCGTTTGAGTGCGTACACACACGTACTGTACTGTAACTGAGCTATGTGGTGCTCTTTAAAGGCTAACTCACTCGTTGCAGCATATCCTTCAGATCTGAACATGAGCCTGGCAGATGAACTGATGCAGTACAAGTCATTCATGTCAGAAAAAGAGACATGCCCAAGTAAAATGCTCAGAACAATGATGGATTTAGATTTGCAATCAACCTTTCCAAATGTGTACATAGCACTTGGACTTTTTTTGACCCTGCCTATTAGAAACTGTGAAGGGGAGCGCTCACTTTCCAAACTCACTCGCATTAAAAATGAACTCAGGATTAGGATGTGCCAAAACCGCCTGAATTCACTGTCACTTCTGGCCATCGAATCAGAGTTGGTTAGACAGTTTAACTTTGATGAATTAGTGGATGACTTTGCAGGAAGGAAGAGTAGAAAGAAAGTTATGTAAGGTAAGAGATTGACAGATGGGTCAGGGTTAGTGTTTGTCAGGTGGTTTAACATTTTCATATATTTTTTTTAACCTTTTCACAAAATATCTATAATTTGACCTAAATGTTATCCATATTATACAAAATGGTGACTTGGAGTAGGAACAGTAAAATTAAATGTTATTTCTCCCTTTAGCTGCATAAAAAGTCCCTAAAGGTTCACAACTGGTTCATGGTGAATTATTTTCCAAATGTATCAAAATCTCCCTCCTTCCCCCTTAAGAACGTGACACATGCTGATTATATTATAATCCGTCCCTGCTGATTATAATTCAAGATCCAACTTACTGTATCAACTTAAGCCACCTTCTTTTCACTTTTTCAGAGGTAAAAAGCAGCAAAAGATAGTTTTATCAACATCATTCTGCTTTTACAACACGGTACGCGTACACCGGACTAGCTTGAACCCACAAGTGGCATGATGACGTAGCAACTAGCCATCCCAGACAATGCTGACGTTTTTTTTTTTTTTTGAGGGGGGGCCTCGCGAACGTTTTGCCCAGGGGCCACACAGCCCATAATCCGTTCCTGGCCCCCAAGTTTCACCATTTCGTGAGCTGAATGGGCGGCGCGTTGTCATGAAGAAGACACACTTCACTTTTGTTCACCCGGGTGACCATTTTGGTTTTGACCCTCTAGTGGCATCATGTGGAACTACACTGCGGGTTTTTAAACAAGGAGAAACGTTCACAAACACACCCATTTCCAGAGACATAATGTGGGCAAATATGGATTATATCACACGAGTTGTAATAAAAGTCAAGACATCAGTTGAACACGTGTGGGTCTCACCACGTCACCATGAGCTTACTCATCATCTCTTTACTTTATAATTAATAGTTTATTTTACGTTTCTAAGAGTCAAAATCCATCACATTAACAGTCATTAACTTTAAATTACTGTCCGTTTATAATTTTAACTATTAAAAATTATTCATCATTTGAAATTATTATTTCTTTGTATTGAAATAATATTGAATTGAGACATCAAAATCACGTTTAGTATTTAATAAATTGTACAGTTGAGTTTTGTATTATAACCCTAATGGTTATGTTTTTAGTTCTCACCCAGTCATATGAGTCTGGTAAAAACAGAAGAATGTGTGTATGAAGAGCACAAACCACAGTTTAATATAGTAGTTTATAATACTACTTTAGTCATTTCTATATCTTTCCTTTCTCTGTTGGACTAAACAGTATTTTCTCTCTGCAGACTGTGTGAGAGTGTAAGTGTGAAATCCTGCACTGATGTGGTTTCAGCTCTCTGTACAAATCCATCACACATCAGAAAGCTGGATCTGAGGTGGTGTAAACTAGGAGACTCAGGAGTGGAGAAGCTCTGTGATCTACTGAAGAAACACGAGTGTAAACTGGAGACACTGACGTGAGTAACTCAGTGATGTGATGAAACAGCTTTAATCTCAACTCAACTCATATTTATTTGTATAGCACTTTAACAAACAAGAATGTCCCAAAGTGCTTCACATAAAAAAAAAAAAAATAATAACAGTAATCTAATAAAATAAAATAAAATAAAAATAAATACCAAATAATAATAAAAATAAATAAAACATTTTATAAAATAATAAAAGAGGAACATAATTAAAATCACATCACACGCATATCAAACAATATATAAAATCAACATCTCATGTTGGTTTAAATGCCAGAGAAAACATGTGAGTTTTAAGACTGGACTTAAACACCCTCAATGATGTGGCCTCACGAATGGTCAATGGTAGGTCATTCCATAATTTGGGAGCCGCCACAGAGAACCCCCGATCACCCCTGAGCTTGCATTTGGTCTTGGTTACCATCAGCAAATGTTTATCTGATGATCTGAGAGACCGGGGTGGGGCATAGGGCTGGAGCAGATCAGAGAGGTAGGGAGGGGCAAGGCCATGTGCACATTTGAACGTGACCAAGAGAATTTTTACATTTATTCGGTATTGTACCGGGAGCCAATGAAGAGAAGCCAGAACTGGAGAGAGATGTTCTCTTTTACGCGTGGACGTTAATAGTCGAGCAGCTGAGTTTTGGATCGGCTGTAGCCGATGTAATACTGCCTGAGAAACTCCAAAATACAGAGCATTGCAGTAATCAATGCGAGTGGTGATGAAAGCATGGATGGCTATTTCGAACAGCCTAAAGGACAAAACAGGTTTAAGTTTTGCCAATTGCCTTAACTGAAAGAAACTGGACCGAACCACAGCACTAATCTGTTTGTCAAATTTAAGGCCAAGATCAAAAATAACCCCTAAATTCGATGCTGTAGGTTTAACATACTGCCCCAAATCTCCTAAATCCAGAGGTGGAACTTTACCCCTGGCACCAGGACCGAATACCAAAACCTCTGTCTTTTTATCATTAACATTTTGGGCTAACCATGTTTTTATATCATCTAGACATGTTAACAGCGCCTTGACAGAGTAGCCTTCCTTCTGTTTTAACGGGAGATACATTTTTTGCATATTGAGCAAATAAACACAATTCAACAATAAAACAAAATATATATGATAAATATAATAGTACATTACTAAGTCCTACTGAATAATTTTCTTTATCAGATTACAAAATGTGAAAATGATCAATACCCAGTGGTGGATGAAGTACATGAATCCTGTAGTTGAGTAAAAGCAGAGATCCCCTCGGTAAAATATTACTCCAGTAAAAGTCCTTCATTTACATTTCTACTTGTGAAAAAGTAAAGAATTTCTCACCTTCAAATGTACTTGAGTATCAAAATTAAAAGTCCTGTGATTTATTATGGCTTTATTGTTATTTTATTACTTTTGTGATTAGACACTCGCTTAAATTACTTGTTGAAACGGCCTTTGTGTCACTCTGGGCACAGATCTGTTAATACAGTGTGTTCAGAAAGTCTCTCCACAGTGGACACGTACAGTAGTAGTAGTGTGTTGACGCTCTTGTTTGGCTCCACCAGTCTGTTGTACGTATCCGAGGAGTTCTTTCCTTTACATCGGCCGTGTATTTTTGTGTGAAAATGTTAACCATCGAAGAACGTGTTTTTGTAGTGGAGCGCGTTTTTAAAGCTGGAGATAAATACTCAGATTTAGTTTGTGGGAAATTTCAAGCAGCTTTTCCAGACACAAGAATACGACATCGCGACCCTGTGTGAGATTTAATAATAAACACTTGAGTGAGAATAATAATGAGTTTCATTAAACCAATATTTTCCCATAAACTTCTCTCTCTGGCCGCAGTGGAGGGACTTTTTGAACGCACTGTATAAGGTCATAAAATATTCTGACACTGATGTCAATTAACGTTATCTTGAATAAGCCACATGCAGGTGAGTCATTTTTATTAGGGAGATCTGAGTGAAATACCAGTAAGGAAACTTTACTCTTAAGATTTAGTTTAAACTGAACATCTCTGCACATGGCTACCAGGATTCCTCTAAGTAAAACATTTCAAACTATTTGACCCAAATGATGCAGAATTTCAGACCCCAAGTCATTGACATCAGTTGAACACGTGTGGGTCTCACCACGTCACCATGAGCTTACTCATCATCTCTTTACTTTATAATTAATAGTTTATTTTATGTTTCTAAGAGTCAAAGTCCATCACATTAACAGTCATTAACTTTAAATTACTGTCCGTTTATAATTTTAACTATTAAGAATTATTCATCATTTGAAATGTATTTTTTATTTGTATTGAAATAATATTGAATTGAGATCAAAATCACGTTTAGTATTTAATAAATTGTACAGTTGAGTTTTGTATTATAACCCTAATGGTTATGTTTTTAGTTCTCACCCAGTCATATGAGTCTGGTAAAAACAGAAGAATGTGTGTATGAAGAGCACAAACCACAGTTTAATATAGTAGTTTATAATACTACTTTAGTCATTTCTATATCTTTCCTTTCTCTGTTGGACTAAACAGTATTTTCTCTCTGCAGACTGTGTGAGAGTGTAAGTGTGAAATCCTGCACTGATGTGGTTTCAGCTCTCTGTACAAATCCATCACACATCAGAGAGCTGAATCTGAGTGTGTGTGAACTAGGAGACTCAGGAGTGGAGAAGCTCTGTGATCTACTGAAGAAACACGAGTGTAAACTGGAGACACTGAGGTGAGTCTGTCAAAAACAGAAGAATGTATATAAGATTGAAGAACACGAACCAGAGGTTTAGAAATGTGTTTGTAATATTACTCGAGTCATTTCTCTGTCTATATTTATTACATTATTATATTTTCCAAACTATATAAACCTGACTGGTTATTAGATTTAAGGATTCTTATGTGATATGGATGTTTATAATGAGGGAGGGTGTGGCCTAAAGTTATTAACAGCCTCTAGTAAGGTGTGTATAACTATTAGACAGCTTCTTTACCTCCGGCAAAATGGGACAAAAAGAGATTTAATCAACACCAAAAAGTAAAACATTTAAAAATATGTCCAGAAGCACAAGGTGTCAAGACAAGTTAGAACTTTTTCAGATGTTTTATAGACAGATGAATTGAGTATGATTTATGATGGACCAGATGGATGGGCCTGTGGCTGGATCACTAATGGACACACGGCACCACTTTAAGTCAGACACTAGTAAGGTGGAGGAAGGGGACGTGTACAGGCTGCTATTATTGAGGATGAGCTCGTTTAGACCAAGTTAAAATCAACTCCCAAACCTACTGCTAGTTTCTAGAAGACATTTTCTTTAAACAGTGGTAGAGGAAGAAGTCTGCATCATTGAAGTAGGACATTGTACAGAGCTCCATCACAGGCATACAAGTACTCTATTGCTTGGCTGCCAGTAAAGGCCTCAAAGTCGACACAATGCCCCGCCCACTTCCTCACTGGACTCTTTTTATTTCTACTTGTTTATTTATAATTAATCTTAGGATTTAAATCAAGTAAGAAAGGAAGATTATTTAGTTTAGTTACTACACTAATAGTAGCCCAATAATTGTGCAAATGTAAATACCCCCTTGAGTAAGGCCAAAACTCTCTCATCCTTTGTTAATAAACATTCAGGTTTATTAATATTTTTAATTGACTGAGAGCAGTGTATTTTTCATCAATAAAATTGATTCTTGGGAATACAACTTCTCTAATACAATGTCTAATAACTGAATAATTGTACAGCACACACACATCTTTTACACAGAACTAAATATATATAATCCAGACTTTCTTGTATTTTAATGGAGTCTTGAGGAAAAGTTCTCTAGGCTTTCTGAAGGACTTTTTGTCTCTCATTTTCAGTCCAGTCCCTGTACCTGAGCAGGTTCTGAGTTATTAAGCCACACAGTGACCTATGAATCATTCAAGCATAAAAAATGATAATCAGATAAACAGATGATCAGGCGGTGATTAGTTTACTGCTGATGCTGAATGCTGAGTGGTTGGAACAGACGAGAGGGGAAATGAGGTCGCTGCTGAGGATGTTACATAAACAATGTTCATCATGGTGCTTGATGGGTTTTGCGAATGCACTTGACAAAACTGTTCTTTCAGGAACTGTTCCAGAACAGCTGACCTTCATGTCTTAAAATAACAGCCGACTGTTGTTGTTGTTGTTAATTACCTAATTTTATAATTTTATAGTTTTGGAATAAAAAAAAAAAACAGTATTGCACTAGAATATAGAAAATAAATCACTAAACAAAGAAAATTTAATTATAATGTGTGTCCAAACTTTTGACTGGTTCTGTACAGATATATATTACATGTGTGACTACATCATTATTTATCCCTGTGAAGTAAATAATATAAAAATGTTTCTCTCTGCAGGTTATGGAATTGCAGTATAACAGATAGACACTGTGCTGCTCTGACTGCTGCACTAAAGTTAAACTCCTCACATCTGAAATATCTGAATCTGACGTGGAATAAACTGGGAAATTCAGTCACAGAACTCGAGGAATTACTGCAGCGTTCAGGAGGACGACTAGTGTAAGTAAACTTAACACACAGACAGAGTAGAGCAGAATGTGTACTTTCTGTAGAATATAATGTAGCTGTAAGAGTGAAGTGAAAGAGGAATATAAATGCTCAAATCAGCAGCATGTTGGTGATCATACTGAGAGAAGCACATAGAATATACCTTTAGGAACTGAATTAAAACACAACAGTAATTTGTCACTTTCTTGTGTTTATTAAGTTTAACTAAATGTGATACGTGTGTAATTTTAATGATAATTACAAAGAAAAAGAGACACAGGGTACAGATTTGAAACATGTTTTTTCTGTTGTGATTTTTACAGGACATGATAACTCCTCCAGAAGTGAAATTAAACATTCGTCTGATGGGAGAAAGGAAGCAGCGTGTACAGTAAGTTAGGAAGCCGTGTGGATCGTGATTAAACTCAGCAGAACCAGGACAGTAGTGGAACAGACACTCAACAAACCCAGAATTCAGTCTTCAGGAGGTTTCTATAAGATCACAGAACAGAATTGGAGTAATGAAACCAGTAAGACCAGTAATACACAGAGACTAGAGGCTAAACAGGGGCTACACAAGCTCTCCCACCTCCAGTCCATAAAACAAATAGCACTAGATAAACTTCAAAGAAACTCATCAATGTAGGACAGAAGAAGACAAAAGTGTCCTGTATGTGACTGTCTCCTATTTCAGTGAATTTACTGCTCACTTTCTGAACAATGAAGTATTTTAAAAAGTAAGAGTTTGTTTTTGGCCATGTTCTGGTTTCTGCTGATTTGTTCCACAGAGTGTCTTTTAACACTAAACCTCTTATTCAGTACGAACTGAAATAAACCTGTTTATAAAAAAGAAAACTAAAGAAGAGACTGAATCTGTTGTTAATTTATAAATTCTGCTTTATATTCAGTATCTATGTAAATTGTGCTCATAAGTAAAATCTTTATTTACTCTTCAAGACTCATGTTTTTATTAATTACATAAAGTCTGTGTTCTTCACTACACTGATAACACACACATTAGTAGCACCACAAATAGATGCTGCTCTAATCCTACCAATAAATTCAACTAAATAAAAGGAAATTACACTGAGAACATTTCATTAAACTCATTCCAAATATGTACACAGGCTTCATGTGAATGAAATAAATGTACATTTTACATGAACTGTTACATTTACAATTAGTTTTCACACATTCAACATGATTCCACATCAGTTTAACTGGAACCACATTGAACTCTATGAACTCTGAACCTGACCTGAGGATCGAACCCAAGACCCTGGAGCTGTCAGGTGATAACCTTTCACTCGTAAGAGGCTTGAATTCAGTAAATTCAAGACTCTTACGACATCTATTGAAAACTCAGAACATTTATAATTTTAGTGTGTTATTACAATATTCTGCAAATTAAATTCATGAAGTTTTTGTATAATCTTTAAAGATTGTGTATCTTCTTTTTCATGTCCTGCTTGTTGTACCGTTAGGCCGAAAAATTGCTATTCCATTTGACAAATCAAACACTCGGTCATATGTGGGAGAAACTGAAATCTCAGAATGAAATGTTGATAATCAAACAGTTAATTTGGGGAAAATGTGACCATTCATGTAAAAAGTTTCTTTTAAGCATTCACACTTTCAATCTGGAATTGGAAACTATGACACATTGTGAACAAACAGGAAAAAATGTCTCATGTTTTTAGTAATCACACTGAAAGATGTAAAGGTTTTATTTGTGCATGAGTGTAAAAAATTTTGGCTCTTTTAAAAATTTTAAGTCTTATTTTATGCTTTTCTTTTTTTAAAAAATACATAGTTATTATTGTTTAACATTTTAATAAAAAATCAGTCGTCAGGTAAACTGCTGAAGCTTTTTTGACCCTGTCTTGCCACATTGTACACTCCGTGTTATACAGCTGTGGAATAATTGATTGGGACAAATGTTTTTTCTACTGGGGAGAACGTATAGAGTACATGGTTCTTATGACCTGGACAAAAGTTTTAAATCGTTTGTCCTTCACAGTGGAAAAAGGCTGAAAGTCACTGGGTTTGGAATAAATGTGATTATTTATGTTTGAATTGCAGAAGGACGTGGTGTATCTGCAGTGTTCGGTAAGACAGTGGATGCTTCTTGGCTCAGAACAGGACACTTTTCCAGGGAACCTGAGGGACCCATCACTCATTCTGCACTCAGCCTTGTAGGCTTCAATATCACTAAAATGCAGTCAAATGCATTTTCCCCCATTTTTCCTGACGCGCTTGTGTAAATATCCGGCTTCCCAGGGCGTCTCTGTCGCTCTGCATTCCGGTCCTGTACCACTTATAGATGAGCAAATCCAGATTCATCCAGGCTGAATAACCCGATCCTTTATACTGTATGACTTGCTAACAACAACATACACAAATACAAACTGATAATTCAGTCATTCAGTTGTTCTCAGTAGTTGTGTAGGAACAAGTGGCTGACTGAGTTGTTTAGAAAACTTCCTGCACAGTCAGAAACATGAGAGACTCAGAATAGTGAGTACTGATTTGTCTGATTGATCTGAACCAGGGGACTCGGCAGATCCACCGGCACTGAGGCAAACATGCAGAATCCGTATCACAATGATATAAGAAACCGCAGCTGTTTCACTTTTACAATATTGTGTGATTAGACTCAGTGCTCTATAATCTGATTTATTAACACCAAACATATTTGTTACATGTTGGTGTGATGTACAGAAGATGTGTGTTATGAACACAAAGCTTCCAACACAACACAACTTCACCAGAACTGTAATACTAACAGTGTGATTGTATTATAGGCATGAAAGCTCAAATCACAGCTTAAAAAAAAACTATCTAAAACTTTAAAAACTAACTATACCAGATAGCATGATAGATCTGTTTTTAACCCTTAAAAACGAAAAATATCAGATACCTCTAATATATTTATAATAAATTTTAAATGAAAGGTAAAACATCTTCATTTTTTATAATTAACATATTTA
Source organism: Channallabes apus (assembly GCA_030522415.1). Taxonomy (NCBI): domain Eukaryota; kingdom Metazoa; phylum Chordata; class Actinopteri; order Siluriformes; family Clariidae; genus Channallabes; species Channallabes apus. The sequence continues at coordinate 49,023,089 of CM060110.1, read as the reverse complement.
TATAATTATATTATCCCACAGGACAGATTACTGTATGAGTGATTTGCACTTTTTACATATTGTTATATTTGTCGTTGTCTAAACTTTTTTTCTTTGTGCATTTGTCATTAAAATAAACATTTGGCTTTCATAATTCTCTGTCTTAATTCTCAAATGATTCTCTGTTATTTACATTTCATGGTCAGAAACAATAAAAGCAGAGGTGGAAAGTAACAGATTATATTTACTCGCGTTACTGTAATTGAGTAGCTTTTTTGTGTATTTCTACTTTTTAAAGTAGTTTTAAAAATCTGTAATTTTACTTTTACTTAAGTACGTTTTGTTTGAAGTATTGTAATTCACTACATTTTAAATCATATTCGCTACTGAGTAAAAAATAAATGAATGATAAAATAATGAAAATATTATGCTTTGTATAAATGCCCCGTTGCGCTCGCGTGTGTGTATCATGTCCTGGTCGCGCGCCGCGTGTGTGTATCATGTCCTGGTCGCGCGCCGCGTGTGTGTATCATGTCCTGGTCGCGCGCCGATCCAGACTCCACTCCAGGTTTTCTGACATCGGCATCTTCCTGACCTTCCACACGGTCGCTTCCGCCCTGAGTGACGTCATCGACTAACGCGACTGGAGAGAGACGCGCGAAAGATGAAAGAGGTTGTGATTTTGGCGTTTTGATATTTGGTTGTGTATTCTGGTTTTGACTTTTTGCCTCCCATTGACTTTGATTATTACTTTGTCCCTTTGGTTTGGTTGGTCTTTGTATATATTTGTAGATAATTTCACTGTATGTCTGTGCACTCACTAGTAGCAATGGCGTGGCTGCCATTTATTTTTGGAAGAGGGAGTTTATTTGGGAATTTATTTGCTCAGGAATAAAATAAAGATAGCTGACTACCTTATTGTACGGAATGATGGGGGGGGGGGGGTGATATATATATCACCTATCACATAATATATATAAGGTTATCAAAGCAGTCCCACAGCTTAATCATAGCTAAAACAATCCAGTGAAATATTAGACTGTGAGACTTTTTTGAGCCAGGTATTTTATATAGTTTAGCTTAGGTTTCTATTTTATATAGTTTATATAGGTTTAGGGAGTCCGGGAAGGTACCTGTATTTTTGTTTGTGTTTTTTGTTTGTTTTGCAGGTAATCTAGCTACTAAATATAAATACCATTTTGTTTATTATTTTGGCCTGGGTCCATCCTGAATCTGATCCTCCTCCTGTTGTGTGTGTGTTTGTGTCTGTGTGTGTGTGTGTGTGTGTATAAAAACCTCATTTTTTCATCAGTTAATGACTGGATCTAGTTCTTTCTGCCATATACCACCATTTCCATACAGTTTAAAATAGAACCCTGAACCATTCTTTTGCTGTATGACCCTAGACTGGGACGTAACACCATATTTAAGTGACCACTTTGATTTTCAAGCACAAGAAAGACAACAGCTTTATTATGTTAAGGTGTTCCTTCAGTTAAAAAACAACTAGTTTGAGATTTATATCTGCTCATCTTTTTTGAACTACGCTAGAATGCCTCATCCCCCCCCCGCTGTTACAAAAATAAAAATAAAAAAGTAACTCGGTAACTTTTTGTAAGGTTTTTTTAAAGTTTTGTAGTAGAAGAGGCGAGTTGCTCGGTCTGTCCGCTGTGCTTCGGTAAGCTTTTCTGGCGCCAGGAGATTCAGTCAAACACACACACATGTTGTCTGTCAGAAAGGTCTCTGTTTATTAACAGCAAAAGGTGGGGTTTATATATATTTGACCAAACGCCTGGGCTATAGACATATGTTACTACAAAGAGCATGAACCATTGTAAATGTCCTGGTGAGATCCTGAAGAATCAAAGGAGAGGAAGATAGAGGTGTCCGTGCAGAGACAGATCACAAGATGTTGGCTCGAGTTAGGTGGAGAGGGGGAAGGAGACAGAGGGAGATAGAGAGAGAGGGGAAGAGAGAGAGACATAAAGAGAGTATGGGAAGGTGAGCGTGGGAGCGTTCACACCTTTAAGAACAGATGCAAGAGGAGACAGGAAGATAGCAGCAGGAAAGATTTAACACGTTAATATCAAATCTATGAGGAAGAGAACAAGAGAGTAGAATCAACTCCTTTATATATAAAATAATTCTAACAGTTGCCCCCTTAAATTCTAACAGAATTTGTGAATGTCAATAAGTTAACATAGCAAGAGATATTAACGTGAAGAAGCAGATATTCATAATTAGTAGAGTCAGCAAAGATGATTATAAGAAGGGTGATAAAGGAAGGAGATAGCCAGGATTAAATCACTTCTAGAATCACAATTAGAAATGGAATTCACACTACATACGTAATCAGGCGTTGGCACAAAAATAAAATGTGGAAAAAGCAAACTAATACAAAGTTGAACCTATATGTGTATGTGAAAAAGGTGAGAAGCGGTGAGAGCCCCCTTTTGAGGTGTCTTCTGGGCGTATGTTGCTCCACTAGCCCCTCGGTGCGGGCTAGGAGATCTTGTGAGTGGTCGATTATGTCAATCAGCCAGTGTCATCTGCGGCTGGCGTGAATCCACTGTGGCTGTGAATCTGTGAGAACAGCTGTGCGTGTCACTGTAATTACAGTTGTAGGTGTACTGTAGGCAGTATCCCCCACCTTCCTGGGATTTAAACTTTTCACCAGCACTGTATCACCTGGGATGAAAGAGTGAGTAGGCTTGTCTGTAGGCAGAGGGAGAGAAGCAGAGACATTACCGTGAACACTGTTCAGTTTTTCAATGAGCGCTTGCGTATAATCGCCGACAATCACGTCCAGATCACCTGTAAGGGAAACACCAGGGTTACCTTTTACCCAGGGGATGGGGAATGGTCGTCCCATTATAATCTCAAATGGTGAAAGTTTGGTTGTAGAATTGGGTGTCATTCTAATTTCACAAAGCACAGATGGTAACAGGTCAACCCAATTCTTACCTGTATCCATCATGGCTTTTGTCAACCTATCTTTGATTGTTCTGTTCATCCTCTCTACCACACCAGAACTTTGGGGATGGTAGGGGATGTGAAATTTCCAATCAATGCTTAAAAATTTACACAATTTTTGTGTCACTTTGGAGACGAATGGCGTGCCATTATCACTGTCAATAGATGTTGGAATACCGTATCTACAGTGGGAGCCACGTCAAACAGCCGCCTGGAGCATGACTGCTCCGTGGCAGTTCCATGAAGGCTTCGTGCATGGAATGTGATCCCCCGCGATGACGCAGTTAACGATGCCCCGCCCCATAAACGCCCCCATGCGCTTTCTAAAAAGATGGTTGCAATGCCGTATAATTCCGCCAGATGGAGCATTGACTGGCACAGTTAACTGCAGTGTCCAGGAAACCCAATACCGTATCTTTAATATACAGACAGTTCTTGTATTGTCAACATAGTTTCATAAATAGATGAAAAAACAACAACAACAAACCGATTAATAAAACAGATTTGTTAAATCACTCAATACATAACCCATGATGATTATGCTATTTATTATTTAATAATGAATTAATAAAATTAGTTAGTGAAATATTTTTAAGACATCCTGAAATGATCCTTAAAGACACGGTAACGGTTGTAATTTGTCTATACCGATCATTGTAGGTACGGAATAAAAACGCGGGCTGTGTACAGTATTTTATATTACTGTGTATTTTACCCCGTTCCATTTAATATACTGATAGATAATATTTTGCTGCAAAGTAAAGCTCAAACGTCTGCTTGGGTTTGTTTTCGTTATATTTTTGATGATGTTTTCGCTGATTTTTTCACTGATAGTCTACAAGTGGCATAAGAGGCAATTAATGGCGCATGCAACCTGGAACAAATATCTGCCCATATGGATCAGTATTTCTTTAGTCATTTAATCATGCATAATGCTCCCCCGTCAAAAGATCTGATGGGGCATTAATCACTTATCACAACTGTGAATGGATGCGGCAGCAGACACATTAAATCCCCATAAACACTTGGAGACAATAGTAAAAAAAAGTTCCAGAGGGTTAGCGCCTGTTATACTAATGTATTTTTACTGATTTTTTTTTTTTTTTACTGCTTATATTTCGTTGGGTTTTACGCAATTTCATGTGTGTGTGTGTGTGTGTGTGTGTGTGTGTGCGTGCGCGCACGAGAGAGAGGATACTCTGACAAGACCAACTTCCGTGTGGCTCCAGTGGCGCAATCGGTTAGTGTGTGACACTTATAAAGCGGTCCAGGTGAAGCAATGCCGAGTTCGAGTCTCACCTAAAGCACCCAAAGCATTTTACTGCATATCGCGCTGTGTATGTGACAAATCAAATTTGAATTTGAAAGTAAAGCTTAAAATGTAACTTCTGCTTTGGTTTGTTTTCGTTATATTTTTGATGTTTTCGCTGAAAGTCAAATTGGCATAACAAATTGATTAATGGCGCATAATATCTGGAACAAATATCTGTCCATACGGATCAGTGTGTCTTTAGTCATTTAACCAGCATAACGTCCCACATCAAAGATCTGATGGGGCATCAATCACTTATCACAACGGTGTATAGATGCAGCAGCAGAGACAGATTTAATCCCCATAAACATTCACACTTGAAAACAAAACTAACAGAAGTAAACAGTTCTAGAGTGTTAGTGCCTGTTATCACAGGACAGGAATCACCTACAGGATACTACTGTATTTTACTGCTCATATTTTTTACCCTAGTTTCATTTGGTTTTACGCGATTTCATGTATTATTTGTGTGTGTCTGTGTGTGTGTGTGTGTGAGTGCGAGAGAGGGCTTTCATGCTGATTTATCCAAGGTTACTAAAACCTGGCTTACTACCTATAAAAAATATTTCAATTTAACTCATGGGTCTCAATCACAGATGACACGACAAATTATATACTCTGAAACGTTCATTTGAACATTTAAAAATATATACAAAAACACGAATACTAATGTTATCATGGTGTAAATTATTAACATTAGGTTAGGTCCTGCCCTTAATTAATTCATATTATAATTACTTTTACATAGTATAGTTACTGGACTGACATGACCAAAAACTAGCTATTTCATTTAGCCTTTCTAAAATCAACCCATATATCATTTATAATCAGAAAACATAAAACATATTATGATCTGTTCAATAGCCCATCTGTTTTAATTTAGTTTGTATTTTTTATTATTCATAAGACAACCTTTCAGTTTTGTAAATATTTTAGTTATAGTGTGTTAAGTCTTACTTTAGGTTAAACGTTTTTGAGAATTTTACCATCCAGCTTAGATAAATGTTATGTCATTGATTGATAAAATCTGGATTAAGGATATTTTATTATATAATTATATATATATATATATATATATTTTTTTTTTTTTTTTTTAGTTTCCCCCTGAGGGATTGCCACCTTATTGTGGTCAGGGGGTTTGCGTGCCTCAACACAATTCAGCAAATACAATACTGTTACTATACAGTAAGGCCAGGTAAAAACAGTGCTTGAACATGATGCCCCCCTCCCCCCACCCCGTGTTGTCTGGTCTAGAACGGCCCTGCCTCTGACCGTCTTTTGTCTTGTAAATGAGTATTCTCACTCACCTTCCAATCCCCCCAGCGCACACACTCTGTTTGTACTGTAAACTGTACTGTAACTGTGTTTGCTAGGGCACTTGGTTATACACAGTACTTTAATGTATGGAACACTTACTTAACTTACTGGTTTGGTTTAAATATCGCTTATTACCTTATTCAGCAAAATAAATTCATTATTAACGTATTGAAGTATTTTAGTTAAGGACAAAAACTGTGCTTGTGTTTAGAACTGCTGAACAGCCGAAAACACACACACACCCATCCCCCCGCCAAAAACACACACACAGACAGAGCAATTAACACCATGTCATACTCAGGAGTGGAAGGTGAGAAACCTCAATGGAGAATACCAAGTTTGTCGTTGCTCTTTTGGAGTTCTTAAAACCCAAAACATTTATTTATACTGAGAAAAAATTATTATGGGTCACAATCACAAACACATATAATCAAGTGTTTAACTGGTTTCATTTGTTTCTATGATCAATAATTATTATTATTATTTTCAGCCCAACTCTTTGACTATTTAAAACAAAGTTGTGTCCCATTTTTTGCCCATTGAAGTTGTTGGTTCAACTAAACAATTTTTAAATACCCAAACAATCCCCCAAAATTAAAACACGCAAAACATGACTTTAACAATTCAATTTATTCTTCCAAAACTAGTCAAAGTTAAAACAGTAATTTATATAAAACAGATGAATACATGTTGTCTTTTTGCTTAAAGTTCATTAAACTACCCGGATACACCAGCTGCTTATAAGTCTCTATCTATAGTCCTTTTACATTAAAGTATTAATTTTTCAAATATCAAAACTATTAAACATGGAACAGTTGAAGTCTTTGTTTCCCCCAAAGTACTGTATCAGACATTTTGCAGTTCTATGTTCAGAATATACAGTAGACCTGATCAAACATCATTCTAAAGCTGTCGGACTGTGACGTCATCCCTCCTACAGCTCCCTCAACAGCTTGTTCAGGCTCCTCCAGTCCTGTAGCTCCAAAAGTCCAGCCGTCAGCCGTCTGACCCCCCCAATCCTCCACAGCGGAGCTCTGCTTAAAGACAACAGGAGAATTTAGTCAAGACAGATAAACTTCACAGAACATCTAGTTCTAATAAAAATAATATATATTAATAAACCTATTTACCACAGAGTGTGTAAAACACTGCTTTGGGGATTCTGTAATGTAAATAATCTGCCTGTGCTAATGTTAACCAGTGAACAGTGTTAGTGTTAACCAGTGAACAGTGTTAGTGTTAACCAGTGAACAGTGCTAGTGTTAACCAGTGAACAGTGTTAGTGTTAACCAGTGAACAGTGTTAGTGTTAACCAGTGACTGTCTGTATTATCGTCTGCATTAAATTAACCCAGACTTTACTTAATGCGCTTCTCATACAAATAAGTTAAGCGATATAACACTCGTATATGAGCATTAGTTCATCTCTGAAGCCAAACTATAACTTACTGAAGCCCCTCACACACACACACACACACACACACCTCCTCCTCCTCCTTAACTGATAAACACTTCTGTGTTGTTATTCAGCTCTTTAACTAAGCGCTCGCGCTACCGCGGAAAGTGTATAAAATATAAACCGGGTTATGAGCGTTACTAGCTCCTGTACAGCTCCCCTCAGTCTGTGTCCCTCATCAACTGCATCACATTATATTACAGTCACAGAAATAACCTGCAGATTAACTCTTAACTAGAGAATAAATAAGCGCTGAATTTATCCAGACAACACGCGGTGAGATTCTCTCAGTATTTACAGAGAACACAAACACTCTTCATCGGGTAGTGCAGCTCTTGTAATAGGGACATTAATAGTATTGTCGAAGCTTGAGCATGTTTTTGAGTTAAAGTGGAGTGACATTGTGAGTGTGTGACACTGACAGTAAGCTGTAATATTAACTCCAGACTCGGTAAACAGAACATTAAGTTCTCTAAAGTCACATCTGACCGCTGCTGCTGCTGCCAGTGATATTTAAAACGGCCAATAAAAAAACTAAACTGGGAAATAAACTGTAAACTACCACAAACACATTTTATAAAATAAAACATCACTTACCACGAATAGTCCGTTAAGCCGCCATCTTCATCTCTGTAGTTTGGCAGCGTCAGTTCGGCGGGGGTGGAGGCGGGTTGTTAAAATCACGTGATTGCAACTCAGCGCAGCTGGCTTGTTTTAATGTGTTCTTGAGAACGAAGCGCCATCTAGTGGTGGAACCAGGTAAATGAATAAATAGGGCTTGAATGGGCGTGTTTACTGTGAAATCTTGACACGCCTTTCGGCCAGAAAAGGGAGGGGGGATTACGGCGTGCAAAGGCCATTCACACGCCATTCACACTTCAGCCACACTGTCGCGGCTATTTGGTGTGGCTCCCACTGTAGGAATGATTTCTTTAGCCAGAATTTTAACTACTATTGTTGCATTTTCTTTTGAGCATGGAAATGCTTCTACCCATTTAGAAAATCTGTCCACGATTACAAGCATGTATTTCAGATTTCTGACAGGTGGCATGTGTGTAAAGTCAATTTGTAAGCATTGGAATGGTGCAATAGGCATTGGCAAGGCATCATATTTAACATGTTGTCCTTGTGTATTTGCACGAGCACAGATCAAGCAGGAATCTAATAGAACAAGTGTAGCATGTTTGATATTGCGAATGCAGAATCTGTCCTCAATCATACGGATTACCCCCCGTTTTGCGACATGTGAAATACCATGAAAATGACGCACTAATAACGGGAGGACAGATGCTGGAAGAGCTATACGGCCGTTCTCATCCCGAATTAGCATATCGCTGCCAGGTGAACACTCGTGTGTGACACCATAAGCGTAACGCAAGTCCGTAAAGATAGTAACAGGTTGATTTTTTAAATAGGAGACATGCACGAGTAAGAGCGGTAAGTTCAGCAGCTTGAGCTGAAAGAAAAGGCAACGAATAAGCTTCTAATACAATGTTGGGCAGCTGACCGATAGAATAGCCGCAATGTGTCACATTATCATTAGGCTTTGAACAATAGCCATCAACATAAATGTGTGTGCCATGCTCTAAAGGAGTGGAAGATAAATCGGAGCGTACAGCCGAGGTAGTGGTGATCTCATGTAAACAGTCATGATCAGCCCAGTCTGGTTGGGTCTGATCAGGGCCACAGAGTGTCATGAGACGGTGTAAGAGTACAGCCGGAGTGTTTGGTGTCGATATTGGTTTAATAGTTAGATTATGTGTGGCACAAAGAATAGCTTCATATCCTGAACGACGTTGAGCTGTCATGTGCTGTGTTTGAATATTATTAAGGATCGTTATAACTTGGTGAGAAGAATGTAATACTAAGGGGTACGAGAGAGCAATCTTTTCAGCATCCGTGACAATGAGAGCAGAGGCAGCCACAGCTCGCAGACAAGCAGGAAGTCCTGATGCTACAGGATCTAGGGTTTTAGATAAGTATGCAACTGGCCGATAAGACCCGCCGTGATCTTGGGCTAAGACCCCCGCTGCGACCCCCCCGCCTTCAGAGACATATAGGTGAAATGGCTTGCCATAATCAGGTAGACCCAATGCTGGAGCTGAACTTAGAGATCGCTTGAGGTAACAAAAAGAGTGCTTCATCTCAGATGTCCATGTGATTTTGTCTGGTTGAGTGGAGGAGCATGACTGGTGTAATATCTTGTCATAGTAGGAACAGTCAGGAATGAACTGCCTACAATAGTGTATAAGTCCAAGAAAGCCCATCATTGCTTGCTTCGTGGCAGGTGGACGAATCTCGACAACAGATTGTATGCGATCAGCAGATAATGTTCTTTGTCCAACATCAGCCAGATGTGTCAGCATGCGCAGTGAATGTTTGCGACATAAGTCCTCAGTTTCAGCTGAGAGGAGGATGTCATCAGCGTATAACAGAAGTCAGACTTTCTCAGGCAGGGTCAGGGAAGCCATGGCATCTCTTACAACAGAGGAGAACACAGCTGGAGAGTCTGAACCCTTGAGGAAGACGAGTCCAGGTCAGATGTTGGTTTTTGAAGGTGAAAGCGAATATAGGCTGCGTCTGCTCACTGACAGGGACACTGAAAAAGGCAGAACACAAATCAACTACTGTAAAATATGAATGATTTGGAGGTATCGACGTCAAAATGGATGGGACATCTGGAACAATAGGACTTGCAGGAATGACAATATCATTAATTTTACGCAAATCTCGGGTAAATCTCCATCCTTTTCCACCTGCCTTTTGTATAGGATTAACAGGTGTATTGTATGGAGATTGGGTAGGAACTAGGACACCTTGTTCTATTACTGACAAAATCACTTTCTCAATACCTGCCTCTTTATCTGGTGAAAGAGGGTATTGCTTACAATACACAGGTGTCAGTGTTTTAAGTTTTGCTGTGTATGGTGTAGTGCAAACTGTGCCCACTTCATTAGCATGAGTAGACCACAACCTCGGAGGTACAGAAGACAAGTAGGATGGGATGACAATAGATCTATCAGTAGAATCAACCTGTGGGATCACATCAGAGAACATAGTCAGATTATTAGGGGTCTTTAAAACGGTTTTCCCTTCTGCAAAAGATATACAACAGCCTAATTTAGACAGTCCATCTCGGCCTAGTAAATTGAACGGAGATGAAGGTATCACCACAAATTGATGAAGGAAATGCAAATTTGGATCATCTGGGCTAGTTACAGGAAGGTATACACCTTGAGTCTGGCGCCTTAGACCACTCGGCCATCCTGACACATGAGTTGTATGGCAGGTTAGTGTCTGGTCCCTGCTAGAGAAAATTTTTTAAGAGAATTAGGTCTATATTATTAACAAAGGTTGTTTGAAATAGTTGTGTGAAATGTTGAGTAATATTACATCCAAAAATATCCCTGTGTAAGAACCAAGCAGTTTTAAACCTATCTAATCTAATTCCTAAAACCTATTACTGTCAAATAGGTGACACAAAAGGTTGAATAAAATTCCAAATCCTTAAATATTCATCCAATCATTAGGAGTAAGAGACTGTTTGGAACGACCATTTCCCATCTTGTTAGTAAGTTCCAGTTAGTAAACAAACCAAGCTTATCGAAGGTAAGTTTTTAGCTTAATGCTAACAACACCGGTTCAGTTTCAGTTAAACACCTAGTTTAATCTATATCTTTCAATTATCCACAATCGCTGTAATTTTAGCCAATAAACCAACGCGAGTAATGTCAAACACAACGCAAAACAAAAACTAATTAAAACGCATAAAGTTTCTTTTTCCAAAATATAACCCAAATACACGCCAATTTACTACGTAAATAAACTATTGGTTCAAAAACTTTTCTGACCAAGGAAGGAAGTACAATAGCAAAAATACTGCTTAACTTACCTTCCTGGAGAGAAAAGGTTAGACGAGCCCCCAGATTGTAAGGTTTTTTAAAGTTTTGTAGTAGGAGAGGCGAGTTGCTCGGTCTGTCCGCTGTGCTTCGGTAAGCTTTTCTGGCGCCAGGAGAGACTCAGTCAAACACACACACACACGTTGTCTGTCAGAAAGGTCTCTGTTTATTAACAGCAAAAGATGAGGTTTATATATATTTGACCAAACGCCTGGGCTATAGACATATGTTACTACAAAGAGCATGAACCATTGTAAATGTCCTGGTGAGATCCTGAAGAATCAAAGGAGAGGAAGATAGAGGTGTCCGTGCAGAGACAGATCACAAGATGTTGGCTCGAGTTAGGGGGAGAGGGGGAAGAAGACAGAGGGAGATAGAGAGAGAGGGGGAGAGAGAGAGACATAAAGAGAGTATGGGAAGGTGAGTGTGGGAGCGTTCACACCTTTAAGAACAGATGCAAGAGGAGACAGGAAGATAGCAGCAGGAAAGATTTAACACGTTAATATCAAATCTATGAGGAAGAGAACAAGAGAGTAGAATCAACTCCTTTATATATAAAATAATTCTAACACTTTTACTCTGAGTGCATTTTTTAATGAGCTACTTTTTACTTTTAGTTGAGTAGATTTTTATAATGGTAACTTTACTTGTACTTAAGTAAAATTTCACTGAAGTAACAGTGTACTTGTACTTGAGTACAAAATTTTATTACTCTTTCCACCTCTGAATAAAAGTCTCAAAATACTAAACGTGTCCTGGCTGATTTATTTGGACCGGCGGATTCAGCAGATCGTCAGACTCGTCGCGCGGATTGAGTTTGATGGATTCGAGGGATTTGGTGAGCGCCCTCTAGTGGAGGGACCACAGGATAATTCAGTCAGACTCCAAACTGACTGGAGTGAGACTCAAAGCACCGGTTAGTCATGAATCCCTTCAGCATGTGATCATAACGAAAGTACCGCCCCTGCCTGTACAGTATGTACAGTGTATTCAGAGCAGAACTGAGGAGGTGTGTGTGTGTGTGTGTGTGTGTGTGTGTGTGTGTGTGTGTGTGTGTGTGTGAAGAGTCGACTCTATTGTGGACGGGGATTTCCACAAACGCATCAGGGGATTTTCTCTCTAAAACAAAACTCCAACTATATTATGCAGTAAATAGCAGTGATTTTATACATCTATAACATCATCATACGGACACACACTGGTAACTACTTTAAACTTTATCTCTGACTCTAACAAAAATCATAAACATTTTCTTTTTTTTCCTTTTTTATTTCCTTTTCCTCTGATCGAGTATTAAAGCTCATATCTGTTTAATATAAATTAAATACCTACAGTAGTGTTGATGAGGCTTATTGAGCTTCTGGATGTTTTATAACTTCATCATCTTTTGTATCTTTATTGTTCTCTCTGTTCATCTCCTGATGATGTGCAGTGTGAAACACGTGGGGGTGTGAACAAAGGAAAATGCTATGTGTGTGTGTGTAACAGTACACCGCATGAGTCTTACCATAGAACTAAAAAACTTGTGTGTGTGTGTGTGTGTGTGTGTGTGTGTGTACTGTTTTTCTCACTCATTTCCTCATCCTCTATACCACCTTATCCTGTATACAGGTATTCAGGAGACTTAGGTACGAAGCGTGGTACCCCCTGGACATGCTGCCAATCCATCACAGGGCACACATACACACACACACACACACACACACACTCGCACACTACGGGCAATTTGGGAATGCCAATTAACCTAATAAGTCACCGTGCCACCGCTGTATTTCTCTTGTTATTTTAATGTGAGCTGACTGTTATAAAACCACCTGTTGTGTCCCCTTTGTTCTGCCAAGACAAAGCTCTGGTATCTGATAGTTGAACTAACTGATCGTCGTTTCAGCTTAAACAATAATTTTTTTTAGTAACTTCTTTATCCTCGCTGGAAATTAGGCCGTTGTGCTGATTAAGTACTTCTTGTAAAATAACAGCGTAATTTATCGAATATCATAACTGAGTACTTGAATACCAGACCTAACGCGTCAGAATTCAATTCAATAAAATTTTATTTGTATAGCACTTTTAACAGTTGTCATTGTCGCAAAGAAGCTTTACACAATCAAAATAATTATTTAAGTCTGTATGGAATGTGAATGAATCAGAATGGTCAGATAGTCCCTGGTGAGCAAGCCGAGGGCGACAGTGGCACGGAAAAACACCCCGAGATGGTAATAGGAAGAAACCTTGAGAGGAACCAGACTCAACAGGGAACCCATCCTCATCTGGGTGAAACAAAAAGCAGAAATTGATCTGCATTTATACAGTGTGTTAGGTGGCAGGAAGTTCAGCTATAATAGTTGATGTTATTTAATGTTAATATGGAGTTCAGGTAGTTATTGGAGACTCAGACTTGTAGGAAATTCCAGTCTTGAACTATGGAGCAACTGCAGCCAAGTCAAGTCCTCAGAGAAACAGCTGTCAACACCAGTCGAGGCCAGAACCATCTTCATGGTAGAGAGAATCATCCCAAGACACCAGACGCATCTCAAAGAGACACACATCCATGCGACGAGACCTCCAACCAGAAACGGGGCACCAGGATGGATCAGACAGATCCGGAGGACAGAGGGAGTCTGGATCACTGGCAGCTCAGGAACGACATGTGTAGCTCGACAGAGAGAGAGAGGGGGAGAGAGAACAGGAGAGAACAGTTAGGTATGGTAACAGTCACATAATGTACACCAGTTCACCGTAATATTCTACGTCTATGAGTCCCCCAGATCTGCTCCTTTACCTAAGGCCAATCTATTTATAAAAATGCTTGGCTAAATAAATAGGTTTTTAGCCTAGACTTAAACACTGAGACTGTGTCTGAGTCCCGAACACTATTTGGAAGACTATTCCATAATTTTGGGGCTTTGTAAGAAAAAGCTCTGCCCCCAGCTGTAGTTTTCATAATACGCGGTACTGATAAGCAGCCTGCATCCTTTGATCGAAGTAGGCGTGGCGGATCGTAAGACACTAGCAGTTCGCTCAGATACTGCGGCGCGAGACCATTTAATGCTTTATATGTCAAGAGTAGTATTTTAAAATCAATGCGAAATTTCACAGGGAGCCAATGCAGTGAAGATAGGATAGGGGTGATGTGCTCATATCTTCTGGTTCTAGTGAGGACTCTCGCTGCTGCATTCTGGACTAGCTGAAGCTTGTTTATGCACCTAACTGAACAACCAGACAGTAAGGCATTACAATAGTCCAACCTAGAAGTGATGAAAGCATGAACTAGTTTTTCTGCATCATTTAGCGACAATATATTTCTTATTTTGGCGATATTTCTAAGGTGAAAGAATGCTATCCTGGTGATATTATCTACATGAGCTTCAAATGAAAGGCTGGAATCTATAATCACGCCGAGGTCTTTTACTGTTGCACTTGATGGAACAGAAAGGCCATCTAAAGTTACGGTGTGATCTAAGATTTTACTTCTAGCTGTATGCGGTCCTATGACTAGAACTTCTGTCTTATCCGGATTAAGCAGAAGGAAGTTAATTAGCATCCAATTTCTTATGTCCTGAACACATTGCTCAACTTTAGTAAGATGGTTTTTCTCATCAGGTTTCGTTGAGACATAGAACTGTGTGTCGTCAGCATAACAATGAAAACTAATCCCATGCTTACGGATTATGTTGCCCAGAGGAAGCAACACTTTGAACACTTTGTCTACAGAAACGACTAGGTTTGAGATGAAATATGCAAATTCAGTAAGAAATTCAGAATACAGCCCTGGAGGTCTGTAAATTATAATTAGTGGAATCGACTGAGCTGATTTAATATACTTAAATACACTTATGTTACTATAGAGAATTTCAAATGAGTTAAATTTGTGTCTGTGTTTTTGTACGATAGACAGATTATCATTATGAATAACTGCGACGCCTCCTCCTCTACCAGTTAACCGAGGCTGGTGTATGTAGCTGTATCCAGGAGGACTAGCTTCATTTAGAGCTACATACTCGTCCTGTTTAACCCATGTTTCAGTTAAACAGAGTATATCAAACGCCTGATCTGTGATAATTTCATTAACAATAACTGCTTTTGATGCGAGAGATCTAATATTTAACAATCCTAGCTTCAGATCAGAGGTGCCGGCTGCGCATTCAGTATGATCCGAGTTTATGGTCTTTATGTTAATTAGATTATTGAAACAGACTTTCTGAGTCTTTCTACATTTTTGCTTAGATCGGGGAACAGACACAGTCTCAATATGAGACAGAAAACATGTACAGTATAAATATGACTCATATATGACTCACTATGACTGATATTTACATCCTCCAATGTCTGTACCTTCAAATGTGAACAGAAAGTGTATTAGAGTGGTAAATTTAAATTTACACCATTTACCAAATGACTCAGATACATGTTTCAGGGTGAAACACCTTAATTATTATGGTGAGAAAGACCTCAGAGAAGCATCATGAGGAGGCACCGATAACTGAAACACAGTTAATAGCACTTAATAACACTTCAGGTGGGTCAGACTGCTGAAAGTATCATCTCCGCTCCCCTGTCCACCCTTCAAGATCTATATTTATATATGTGAATTAAAGGGCTCAGAAAATCACTTTGGACCTCATCCAAGCCATCTTCTCTTTGAACTTTGCCTTCTGGTCGGCGCTACAAAGCAAAGAACACAAGTACAGTCAGAAACATTCAGGCAATTTACCTCATAAACAGTTAAACGTCCTCCCCGCTGTGCAATAAGAAATATGTGCAATAGCACTGATATTTATTTGATAATTCCCAACTTATTCCATTCTTATTCCATTTCTTTTTGTGTGTGTGTACAGTGTAGTTGTCGTTTCTGGAAACTTCTGTCACCAAAATAAATTCCTTGTATTTGTAAACATACTTGGCAATAATGTTCTTTCTGATTCTGACTTTTTAGAATTATAGGGTAAAAAAAACTCCAACCGTGTAATTAAAATAAGCTTGAAATACAGTCAGAGTAAAATCAGAGAATAGATGAACCAGTTTGTATAATATGAATAAACAGCTGCATGGTCCGTAGTTAATTCACTATGCTCAAAGATTAAGCATATTATTAGACATAGAACCCCCCCCCCCCCCAGCAATACTACTGTATGTTAATGTAACTGCCACAAAGGAGCAGGTGTGGCATGTTGTAAATGAAGATAAAAACCAGTAAAAGAAACAGGAAACCAAAAAGGAAACACACACACAACAGTAACAGTAATCCAACGGTAACTTAAAAAAAAAAAAAAAAGTGGGCATAGGATCTATAACGGGCTTTAAGATGAACACGGGTGGAACTGGGCGTGAACATGAGGCTGGAACTGGGCATACTGTAAGCATGGAGAAGTCAGGGGGCAAAAAAGTAGACTGTTCTCAAACCCAGCTGGTGGAGACAGCAGTACTTTCTTGGTACCCGAGGCCAATGCTCAGGCAGAACATGTTATACATCAGGCAAAGTTCAGGCTTGATATTATAGCATGGCATAGAGCAGGGCATGGATCTGGCATAGCAGGCATGAGTGTGTGAGCATTGGAACTGGACCACAGAGCAATGGACAAAGGTGGACTGCTGAACATGCGACTGTTGAAATCTGATGAATCACATTTTATTTGGCATCATGTGGATGGCCAGGTGTGTGTGTGTGTGTGTGTGTGTGTGTGTGTGTGTGTGTGTGGGTGTGTGTGGGCACGTGCATGTGTGTGTGTGTTACTTATCTGGGGAAAAGATGGCAGTAAGATGCAGTATGTGAAGAAGGCGAGCTGGTTGAGACAACATGATGCTCTATGTTTAATGAGATGCTGCAATGTTCTGCTGGGAAACCTTGGGTTCTGCAATTCATGTGTATGGTACTTTGACACGTATCACCTACCTAAACATTGGTACAGACCGAGTTACACCTGTTAATGGAAACAGCATTGCAATGCTCATTCATAAATAGTTTGAGCAAATAAATGTAAGCAAATATTTACCATAATTACTATTTCCCTAATGTGATTATACTGTATGTGTAATTGCAGGTCTCCTTCTGAACAGCATTGCTTCAGGAAAACTCATCACACGCCCCCTCGCACGGTGAAAATGAGTTCACCTGATAATGAGGAAGATGAGAGGTGAGTCATTTAATTATAAGATATGATGTTTT
This sequence comes from Channallabes apus, assembly GCA_030522415.1. NCBI lineage: Eukaryota > Metazoa > Chordata > Actinopteri > Siluriformes > Clariidae > Channallabes > Channallabes apus. The sequence continues at coordinate 49,005,991 of CM060110.1, read as the reverse complement.
TAACTTTCCTGTCCATCCAAGTATTTGCTCATGTCAAGAACAAGTGATTATTGATGTTAAGTTCTATATGGTATTATTATTATTATTAGTATTATTATTATTATTATTTTGGGAAGTGCTATGAATGTAATAATATACACAGATTTATTAAGGAATATTATGATTATAACCCAGCCAGTTATAAGCAGTTAGTTGTGATTAGCAAATTGGCCCCCTGTGAAGTAGACTGTACAGGGAACACACACAGGGAATACTGCAGCAATAATGTCCTTCCTGTGGTATCCTGGATGTGAAGGACATTTTTTTTTTCCTACCCAAATTTTGTCTACCTGAATTTAAAGACAAAAATTTTTAAACTCAAATTTCTTATTGCAGTCTTCTTTAACAAAAAGTAATCTAAAGTAAGTTTTTTTTTAATGTATCACTATTGTTGTTTATGTGTTTAGTCTGATTAAGGAAAAGAGTTTGGAGTCGCCTGAATCCAGCACTGCATGTAGGAAGAGAAAGTTAGTGGATGATCCATTTGAACAGGGAGAGACATCTAAAAGGAAAAAGTAAGAAATGTCCTTCTTGTGGTATCCTGGATGTGAAAGACTGGGAAATTTTTTCCCTACTCAAATATAAAGACTCAAATTTTGTCTACCTTAATTTTAATACCTGATTTTTCCATTCATATCAAATTGCAATTAGAAAAATTTAAATAATTTTATTCCAAGAAGCTTTTGTTCAGTTCAGTTCTTACTTAATCAATGTTACTATTAATACACATTGTTTTTAATTAGACATCAGAAAGAGAGAGCTGGTACACTTGAGCCCAGCGTGGTGTCTATGAAGAGTGACATGTCAATGGGTTACCCAATCAACTTTCAACAGGAAAGGAAAGAGAGGTAAGAAATGTCTCATGAACAATTTGTTACATATGCGGATGGTGGAAAGTGGCCCTAAGTCCCTCAATGATGGCACTTAGGTTGGCTCGTTATGAGAGGAGGTGCTGCAGTGGCCCACGTTAGCGCTCTGCCCGTGAGCAGAGACACCATAAATGTAACCTACGCCCGTTCAGATGGAAATTGGGAAGGTTGCAGCACGAATATTAGTGAGCACTGCAAGATAAAGACATTGCACCTCTCTGGCTCGCCGAGCTGCCCAAATATCTACTTGAGGCACTTATTAATCCCACGGATCTCAGAAATTAAAAAGTTTACGGCTTCCTCATGCTTATCAAGCACTCTCGCTTGTCCCACAACTGTTTTCTTCACCCGCTCTATAGCCTGTAGGCTCTTCTGGTGGTGCGATCATTCTGTTTACGGTGTGGAGAGCCGCACCACGAGATGTTATATTATTTATAAGAGCTCTGACGCAAGGCTTTAGAGGGGGTCAATGAAATAGGAGGTTGTGAGAGTGCTTATGATACGCACGGGAAGACTTTTCCGCTTGGTGATAGCATGGCATTATTAATTTGAAACTAAATTATTAAATAAAAGAAAACTGAAAATACTAAATAAACAGAGCTCCGCCGTCTACACGAGAAGGGACGGGGCTCTGGAAACTAAAACAAAATTTATATCTTGGGACCTACCAAGGATTTATACGAGAGAGAGATTTGTGTTTTAACACAATTAACTTAAACTGAACATGCACGCTGGACTGATGTGTGCCGCTCTCTTTCTATCTCTCTCGCCGGCGTCTTAGCCAGTCAGAGGCTGGGACTGATCAGTGCACTCTGTCTGTCTGTCTTTTCTTTCTGTCTGTACTGTATCTTTCTTTCTTTCTTTTGTTCTCCTTCTCTTGTTTTCTCATCTCTTCGGCCCTGATATCTTACCGGTGCTACCTAAATGATCGCACAAAGTGCCAAGGTATCAGGACCCTTAAATAGACACCCCGCCAGGTGGTGTTCAGAACTCCGCGGGGTAGCAGCATGCGGATCTGCCCGGTCTGTGGAGAGTACTTTTGTGTGACTTGCCCCTCACGAGACCAGTGTCGTTACACAATTGAACAATTTTATACACCTCCACTTTCTTATAATCTATAAAGTGGAAGCTTTATAGATTATAAGAAAGCTCCATTAACACGAATTAAGAAATAAAAACCACAATTGTTTGTCTGGCTGAAATCACAATGAAATTAAATAAATGTATTAGATGTAAAAGACTATCCAAGTAATTACATAATTATGTTATGCCTTAAAAAGAACTGAGTGTAACCCTAATTGAATGTTGTCTTTAATTAAAGTGACCAACATGGCATGTCCAGTTCTTCAGTGGAGCAGATAGAACCTGAACTCCAGGTATGTATTTATAGTATGTGATTGTATAAATGTCAGAACAGGTGCAGAAAAGTTGGACACGAAAACAGAACACATCCGAGGTAGTTAAGAAACTTTTAATTGAGATAAGATGGAACTCAGTAGTGGAGAAGATATAAGGATGCAATAACTTAAACATGGTTGGTGGTGGATCACACACCAGGAACTCAATGTCAGATTTTGGAGAATCGACCAAAGCAGATAACTGGAGAAGGAGGTGAGCAGCACATTAATGCTGTACACAGGGGGAGAATGAATTATGAAAGATGAACAGGTTCAGGGAAACTCAACACTGGTTTTCAATCCGAAAGGTTTACATTGTGACTAGGCATCAGGGACAAATAAGTAAAGGCCGTCTTTGACTCATGTGAAGTTAAAGAGAGTTACTTTGATGGAGAGCCTGAAGGGCCAACACGATTGCTAGACAGTATAAGGTCAGAGCAGATTCACAAACAGGGTTCAGGTCCTAATATTTGGAAGAACACTCACTGAAAATGACTGTTTTCTAGTTGCTAATCCAATATTACCATCTTGCAGTAGGATTTTATAGTGGAGCATAAACAAAATACCCAACACAAAGGAAGTGCCCCAAACACGATGGCTGCCGACCTAGAAGTGCAAATCATAACAATAAGCTTCACCATTCTCTAAATGATGGCTGAGAACTACATGAATGTCAGGTTCCCATGGCTATGATTCATATATAGTACAACAAAGACACCTTTACCTTAACATTTAACCCTTTTTGAAAGTGCATTATATTTTCTGTCATATATTATATTATATGATGTCTTCATTGACCTGTTATGAATTTTATCATTTGATTGATTGATTTGGTTATTTAATTAAGTTTTTCTTTTTAGCCACTAAGAACAGAATATCCAGCGGTTGATGTTAGAGTGATGGAGGATGAAGAGCATCAGAGCAGTACCAGAGGTGAGGTCCAGAATGTGCATGTTCCAAAAGAACATCATTAATTCATTCATTCATTCATCTTCTATACCGCTTAATCCTGTGTTCAGGGTCGCGGGGGACCTGGAGCCTATCCCAGAAGACTTCGGGCACTAGGCGGGGTACACCCTGGACAGGGTGCCAATCCATCGCAGGGCACACACACATACACACACACCCAATCACACACTACGGGCAATTTAGGAATGCCAATTAGCCTAACCTGCATATCTTTGGACTGTGGGAGGAAACCGGAGTACCCGGAGGAAACCCACCAAGCACGGGGAGAACATGCAAACTCCATGCACACAGAGACGGGAATCGAGCCTGGCCGGGGAATCGAACCCTGGACCCTGAAGGTGCAAGGCGACAGTGCTAACCACTACACCACCGCGCCGCCATAAAGAACATCATATCACAGCTTTTTTTTCATTAATCATATTGTGTAGGTATGATTCCCTGACATCACCCATGGAATGTTTTTAATTATTTTAACTCTTAATTATTTTAAAATTATTCATGTTAATAATTCTAAAACATAAACAAAAGCCTGTTTTTTTTTTTAAGCTTGTTTTTTTTTTTTTTTTTGCTCATGCTTTCAGAACTGGACCCTGTGTGCCAGCAAAGTTTCAAACGTGAATTGCAGAAGAAATCTGAGGCAATTATCGAGGGAATTGCAGTGTGTGGAAACCTCAGATCTCTGAATGAGATTTACACTGAACTCATCACATCTTGTGGCAGTGGACATATCAGTGAGAAACATGAGTTCAGACACATTGAAAGGGAGTTTTTAAGGCAAAACAAAATAAGAGAGGAGTCCATCAGTTGTAATGAGATATTTAAACCCTTACCTGGAGATGAGAAACCCATCAGAGTCGTGCTAACAGAAGGCATTGCTGGAATTGGGAAATCAGTGTCTATGCAGAAGTTTGTTCTGAACTGGGCTGAAGAAAAAGCAAATCAAGATCTGGACCTCATTTTCCCCCTAAACTTTAGACAGTTAAATTTTAAGAAGGAAGAATCTCTCAGTTTGTTGGAGCTTGTCCATTTCTTTTTTCCAAAAGTCAAAGAACATAAAATGGAGTTTCGTTACTACAGAATTTTGTTCATCTTTGATGGACTGGATGAGTCTCGTTTTTCTCTCGATTTCCAAAACAGCAAAATTTTGACAGATCTAACAGAGTCAGCTTCACTAGACGTACTGTTAACAAATCTTATTAAAGGTAATCTGCTTCCATCTGCATTCCTCTGGATAACATCTCGACCTGCAGCATCCAGTCAGATTCCGCATGTTTATATTGACAGAGTAACAGAGATACGAGGGTTTAATGACCCTCAGAAAGACGAGTACTTCAGAAAAAGAATCAGTGATCAAACCCTGGCTGATAAAATCATCACACACCTGAAGTCATCACGAAGTCTTTACATTATGTGCCACATGCCAGTCTTCTGTTGGATTACAGCAACTGTTCTCGAGGGAATGTTCAGTGAAGCAGGAACTGGAGACGTCCCCAAGACACTGACTCAAATGTTCACCCATTTCCTGATCCTACAGATGAAACGTGGGTCCCAAAAGTACCAAAGACATGAAATGGATCCTGGACAGGTTGCAGACATTGTACTAAAACTGGGAAAGCTGGCATTCCAGGAGCTGGAGAAGGGAAACCTGATCTTCTATGAGGAGGACATCACTGAGTGTGGCATTGATGTCAGAGAGGCCACGGTGTACTCAGGAGTTTGCACTCAGATCTTTATTGAGGAAGTCACTTCACATCTGGGGAAGGTGTACAGCTTTGTGCATCTGAGTGTTCAGGAGCATCTTGCTGGAGTGTATGTATTTATTTCACAAATCAATGGAAATTTTGCGAAAAAACAAACCCCTCAAATCTTTGGCATCTCCACCAAGGCAACACTGTTAGACCTTCTAAAGACAGCAGTTGATAGGAGCTTACAGAGTAAGAATGGACACCTGGACCTTTTCCTCCGCTTCCTTATTGGTCTCTCACTGGAGTCCAATTCAGTTCTCTTACAAGATCTACTGACAGAGACAGGACGCAGATATCTGAGGGAAAATGCTGCTGACACAATAGAGAAAATAACAATGTACATCAGGGAGCAGATAGAAAAGAATGAAGGAATATGCAAATCCATCAATATGTTCCATTGTCTGGATGAACTGAATGATCAGTCTCTAGTACAGGAAGTTCAAGTTTTTTTGAGTAAAACAGAAAATAATCGCCTTAGTGGACTTGGACTTACTGCAGCTCAGTGGTCAGCTGTGGGTTTCATGTTAATGAACTCAGAAGAGGAGCTGAAAGAGTTTCATCTACAGAAATATGCAGCATCAGATGAGGGATTCAAGAATCTGTGTCCAGTGGTCTCAGTTTCCAGAAAGGCTGTGTAAGTTCCTGACTTTGATTTACTGGTTTTCATGAATCTTTTACATGCTAGCAACCCTGATCCTGCTATAGGTTTATTATTCATATACAGGTCCTTCTCAAAAAATTAGCATATTGTGATAAAGTTCATTATTTTCTGTAATGTACTGATAAACATTAGACTTTCATATATTTTAGATTCATTACACACAACTGAAGTAGTTCAAGCCTTTTATTGTTTTAATATTGATGATTGTGGCATACAGCTCATGAAAACCCAAACGCCCTAACTCAAAAAATTTGCATATTTCATGTGTGTGTGAGGCTGTGTGTGTGTGTGTGTGTGTGTGTGTGTGTGTATGAGGCTGTGTGTCTGTGTGTGTGTGTGTGTGTGTGTGTATGAGGCTGTGTCAAACAGTTAATTTGGGGAAAATGTGACCATTCATGTAAAAAAGTCAGTTTCTTTTAAGCATTCACACTTTCAATCTGGAATTGGAAACTATGACACATTATGAACAAACACAGGAAAAAATGTCTCATGTTTTTAGTAATCACACTGAAAGATGTAAAGGTTTTATTTGTGCGTGAGTGTAAAAAATTTTGGCTCTTTTAAAAATTTTAAGTCTTATTTTATGCTTTTCTTTTTTTTAAAATACATAGTTATTATTGTTTAACATTTTAATCAAAAATCAGTCGTCAGGTAAACTGCTGAAGCTTTTTTGACCCTGTCTTGCCACATTGTACACTCCGTGCTATACAGCTGTGGAATAATTGATTGGGACAAATGTTGTTTCTACTGGGGAGAACGTAGAGTACATGGTTCTTATGACCTGGACAAAAGTTTTAAATCGTTTGTCCTTCACAGTGGAAAAAGGCTGAAAGTCACTGGGTTTGGAATAAATGTGATTATTTATGTTTGAATTGCAGAAGGACGTGGTGTATCTGCAGTGTTCGGTAAGACAGTGGATGCTTCTTGGCTCAGAACAGGACACTTTTCCAGGGAACCTGAGGGACACATCCACTCATTCTGCACTCAGCCTTGTAGTCTTCAATATCACTAAAATGCAGTCAAATGCATTTTCCCCCCATTTTTCCTGACGCGCTTGTATAAATATCCGGCTTCCCAGGGCGTCTCTGTCGCTCTGCATTCCGGTCCTGTACCACTTATAGATGAGCAAATCCAGATTCATCCAGGCTGAATAACCCGATCCTTTATACTGTATGACTTGCTAACAACAACATACACAAATACAAACTGATAATTCAGTCATTCAGTTGTTCTCAGTAGTTGTGTAGGAACAAGTGGCTGACTGAGTTGTTTAGAAAACTTCCTGCACAGTCAGAAACATGAGAGACTCAGAATAGTGAGTACTGATTTGTCTGATTGATCTGAACCAGGGGACTCGGCAGATCCACCGGCACTGAGGCAAACATGCAGAATCTGTATCACAATGATATAAGAAACCGCAGCTGTTTCACTTTTACAATATTGTGTGATTAGACTCAGCGCTCTATAATCTGATTTATTAACACCAAACATATTTGTTACATGTTGGTGTGATGTACAGTAGATGTGTGTTATGAACACAAAGCTTCCAACACAACACAACTTCACCAGAACTGTAATACTAACAGTGTGATGTTTTAGCTCAGTGTGTACAATGACTGTATTATAGGCACGAAAACTCAAATCCTGGCTTAAAAAAAACTTTAAAAACTATCTAAAACTTTAAAAACTAACTATACCAGATAGCCTGATAGATCTGTTTTTAACCCTTAAAAACAAAAAATATCAGATACCTCTAATATATTTATAATAACATTTTAAATGAAAGGTAAATCATCTTGATTTTTCATAATTAACATATTTATATATTTATATTATCCCACAGGACAGATTATGAGTGATTTGCACTTTTTACATATTGTTATATTTGTCGTTGTCTAAACTTTTTTTCTTTGTGCATTTGTCATTAAAATAAACATTTGGCTTTCATAATTCTCTGTCTTAATTCTCAAATGATTCTCTAGTCTCAAAATACTAAACGTGTCCTGGCTGATTTATTTGGACCGGCGGATTCAGAAGATCGTCAGTGTGAGTTTGATGGATTCGAGGGATTTGGTGAGCGCCCTCTAGTGGAGGGACCACAGCAGGGGCGTAGCAAGCTTTTCAAATGTGTGGGGGATGAATGAGGTTTGTTTGTTACCAATAAAAATGAGTATAGTTCACCTCTCCCAAATGAAGCGGACAAGAAGGGGGCTAAATTATGTCTACCTGACTTTCTTACAAATAACGCACATTTCATTCAAAATATTATAAACACACCAATAATTTGCACTTTTTTTCATTTATTTAATTGTGTGAAATGGCAAATAAAAATAGGTAATAAAACGATTATGATGTGGAGGTGAATTGGTTTAGTCTTGACTTCTGGTCGTGAGTGACAGCGTTGGGGGAAATCTGCTGATTGTAGAATCGCCAATAATAACACAGCGATGGAGAGAAAAAGGCCAAAGCTGTCAGGGGCCAATAAAAAAGAAAAGAAGATGAGGAGAAACAGGGAGAAGATAAAGGTATATAACAATGTTCTCTCTGTATGATTAAGTTATTCATGTCATCATGTTAATTAGTGGTAGAACATTAACTCTTAGGTTTGTTAGCCTTCTTGCTTATGATGCTTGCTATGCTTACCTTGCTAAACACACACACACACAATAAAAGCCTAATTTACAAAGCATCACAGAAATTCTAATGGTTTCTATTAAATACCACAAAATGTAACCACAAAATGATGCTTTGCAGCAAGACTGTTGCAAGTACAGTTATTTATTTCCATTGTTTATTATGTTAATGCTGGCTATAGCCAATATATTTACGATATATTTACAGTATACTGTAAATAGCCAGTTTAATTTACATATGTGTAGATAGTTTAAAAGACATTTTCCATTTGCTGTAACTCTGTTACGTGACAAAGCTTATAATTTGAGGCAGTAAATTTACCAAGGAGCTAATTGTTCCCCCCTTAGATTAGATTAGATTAGATTAATAAAGTGTCTAATGACTGCCATCAAAAACCATGAGCCTCTTTGAGCTTCTCACTTTTCTGCACGATAAGGATCTATCTGAGATCTACCCCAACTTTTGGACTGCTCTCAGGATTGCACTTACATTGCCAGTGACTGTAGCTCAAGCAGAGGGGAGCTTTTCCAAACTCAGGTTAATCAAGACATACCTGAGGTCAACCATGTCTCAGGAACGGCTCACTGGCCTCGCTGTCATAAGCAGAAATCATGCAATAGGGCAGCAGATCTCATATGAGGCCATTATTGATGACTTTACATCTAGAAAGGCCAGAAAAGTCAGATTTTAGTTTCAGTTTGTGGTTTCTGTTCTGCAGTGAAGTAAATAAGTTATTTTTCTTTAGTGTGATTTGTTCTATATTAATTCTATATTTATATAATATTTGTTTGTACACAGTATATTTATTTAAGTTATGAGTAGTTTAATAAAACGTGTGGTGTGTACAAAATATTAATTTTTATTTATTTATTTATTTCATTTTTTTTGGGGGGAGGGATTCTCGCCCAGGGAGCACTTCAGTGTAGAACCGCCACTGTTGACACCTGTAATGTTTCGTCCTTTGCATATAGACATTCCTTATTCGGGTGATTCAGGTTATGTTTATTAAATGCAGCAAAACACTCATCAATTTCCTGCTTCTTCATCACAGTTACTTTATGCATCGCCACACACATAACCGACTTTAGCCAAGTTAGCTACTGAACACGATCCCAATTAGCAATTGCCATTAGTCTAAAAAACGGAATATAATACAGAAAACATTCGACATGTCAACAAAACATAAACAGAACATCTTCCCAAACATATATCAAGCTTATTTAAAAACCTCAAAAGCATAAACATTCAAAGTACCTGGAAAACGGAGTAAATAATCATAACAACCATAAGTTCCCGCCTCCTCTGCACGAGCTGCCCGATAAATCTAACACACCAACAGAGGGAAGACTGACAGGCAGAACAGCCAATCATCAGCCGGTGTCATGTTTGAGAGGGAGGGGAGAGGAGAGCTGAAGCGAGCGTAGAGACAGCGCGGCCAGAGAAACGGAGGAGCGAATGCGAAGGGGTTTGTTCAAAACTGCGGGAAAAGTGTATGAAAAGTGTGTGTGTTACAACACCCACATCCCCCACGGGTGCGACGCCCCTGGACCGCAGGATAATTCAGTCAGACTCTGAACTGACTGGAGTGAGACTCAAAGCACCGGTTAGTCATGAATCCCTTCAGCATGTGATCATAACGAAAGTACCGCCCCTGCCTGTATGTATTGGGTGCGTTCGAGCTCATACTGCGGCTGCGCAGACCGATCGGCGAGATTAGCCGAAAGCAGTCCGGGTGGAGCTGAAAACGGAGCCGTCAAGTCGGACACGTTGGGGATCTCGTGCTTCCTCAAACACGGCAGATCACGTGGCGTTTGGCTACTTTATTGCAGATGAACTGGAAGCTGTAGAAATACCTTTATTGTTGGAAGAAATGCAGCAGAATGAACAACGACGATAAGTTTATAAACAATATGTGCATGTGTAAATCATTTCATTTTAAAGTAACTGAACAAATACTGTTTTACAAATCAAGCTTATACTTAATCAAATGAGGTTTTGTTTAGTGTTATATTATGCTTCTGTAAACAATAAATAATTAGCTGTAATTGCTGTTGGAGAGTATCCCAGAGGACCCAAATAACTCATCTATTTGCTGCAGAAAAAGCACAATGTAATACGAAAGTGACTTTGTAATAAGATGCAAAATTATCTTATACTATCTGGACGGAGGATGGGTTTGTGGCTTCTGAAGGGTTACCACCCACTACATCAGGGTGCTAGTCGGTAGGTCCTGGCTAATGGGTGTCTGATGCACAGGGCACTGGCTGGTTGGTGGTTTCACAAAACTGAGATTTAGGGGTACAGGTGACTCAGTGGAGGTAGAGGGACATGGAGAAGGAGGTTGGGGGGAAACACTGCAGCACAAGCTAGATTGCTGATAGGAGCTGTTTAGAGAGAAAGCTGAACATTTAGTTGTCACTTATGTGTCCAGTGTGTTTGTTCATCACAAGTGTTTACTTTGTTTTGTGTCAACGGCTGTAACTTTTGCCATGACACCAGAGAGGAACTTCTGATCTGAGGAAATACTCAAAACTATCACACAAATCATTGTTAACTTGTATTTATTCTAGTTCATCCATTTACTTACCAGTTTTCATTCTTTCTGCAATTTCCTCGGAAACCTTAAGAGTAAAGGTTCTTCCTTTGCTGTCCTTCACATTCATTGTTATATTATTCATTTTGTTTTTTCTTGCACTTGGTAATGCATGGTCTTTATATATGTGAAGTGAGAGACCATGGCACTATACTCAAGGTGTGTGACTCGTTATGTCTAATAAAAACTAATTAATGCAATAACACTTAACAGATTTCAATTTGTCTGATTTAAGTGGTTGTCTGTTTGTAATTTTTGTGGTTTAGAATGTATGTCATATTTATGGCATAAACAAGGTTTAGTAAACTAAAAACATTGAACATGAATGACCTGCACATTATAAGGAATTAGGCTGTTTTTTGTAGTTTGATTTAGATTGTAGTTATGTAGTATAATTTTGCAGTTGTGTTGTGTTTTGTGGTATGTATTTATTTTTTACATTTAACCTTCAGTTAGCTAAGGGCAGGTTAAATAAACCATAGATGCACAAGCACAATGTATTTGTCTTTCTTATAATTTATACCAGTGTATAAAAGTGATCTGAATGTTGTATTTTTCAATTGACAATGCACACTAGCACAATGCAGCACATGCAAGTGGAGCAGCAACTACAGATTTCAGCATCAATCAATGTTGACCACATTACATTAAATGTCTGACATTTTAGTTATTCCATAAAAATATTACTTAAATATGCAGCTGAATACTATAAGTTGTCTGTATGAAAAAAGTACAATAATAAACTTATGCACAAATCCAACATAAAGAATTTAAGGGGAAAAAATGTACGGCAGTCAAAAGATTGTAAACTATTTACGAAATGGCATGCAAATTGATTTGTTATGCAATTATATGGATTGAAGCACGAAACACTCGTGATCATCGTTCATGTGGTGAATGTGGCCAATCATGAGAAGCTGTGACGTCATCACAGCCTGGTGCAGTCGCTCCTGAAATGCTGCGCTGGCTGAGCAAGCCGGCTGTTCTCGAAACGCTCTCGCGCTACTTTAATGCCACACGTGAACGTCACGTGGCGTCGGCGCCGGTTCAAGTCAAGTGGTGCTCGCTGCAGAGCCAAATGGGAGGAGCTGGAGCTCCAGCTCCCCCTCGCTGGAGCTCTAGCTCCCCCTCGCTAGATCTAGTGGGCGGGGCTTGAGACGCTATCAAGCGCTACCAAGTGGATGTTAATGTCAGTGCAGGTTCAACCATAACGGAAGTAAATGCTTATCTTTCTCTAATATTTGTCAAGATTAGGATTTATTCTTTTCAGCATGGCCAGTACCATTTTTGTGACTAACGGCATTACGTAAATATTTTAATAATGCTTTATTGCCCACAAATAGTGTAGTTTTACGCAAATACTTGATACGAACATTACTCACACTATATATATGTGTGTGTTTCTAATAACTTTCTAAACGTTGTATTTATGTAAGCTTGTCTTATTTACTACTTATAAGGATGAATAGTTTCCTCACTTTTTAAGTCGCTTTGGATAAAACCGTTTGCTAACTATCTGTGCACCCCTCTTTAATTCATCAACTATTCTAAAGCATCTGATTAATAATGTAATAAATAATGAAGTTTATTTAAATTGAATTTTGACTATAATTTTAAACAGACTCCACCTTTATGTGATAGGCTACACATTATGCTATTTTTTACGTTTTATTATTATTTTAAATGGAAATAAGTGACCAGTCCAGTAGCCTAAAACCAGCCATGCAACTTCATTTAATGGTCACAAACTCCACTGTCCTACAAGTTTTTTGCTGGATTTATTTGTTTCTGTTAACCTAAAACAGGAAAATGTGCATCTAAACACAAAATAAATCTTAAATTTAGATAGAATGTCATAAGAAGTCATAAAATTATAAATATATTTCAAGAACACAACACTTCTTTTCACACAAGATTTTAATGGTATAACAATATATTAAAATAAATAAATATATTTCAAAAACACAACACAAAAATCAATATTTACATTACAGTACACCACTAGTACATTCACAAGTGAGGGTTGTGTAAACAAGACACACGGATGTCTCTTTTGTCTCGTACTTCCTGCAAGAAAATGTCCATGTCCTCAACTCTCTGAAAAGTAAAAAGAAAGGGAGCCCAAATTTCTTCTTCATCCCTTTCACCTTCATAAAACATTGTGTTTAGGAACAAGTCTCGCATTGTGATAGCCAACAATGCATCTTCCTCCTTCATCTTCAGGATCTTTGGCAGTTCAATTTTCCCAGCAAATTGGTGTTGGTTCTCCTCCACCCACTTACAGGCCAGCAAAATGTTTTTCATCACCGCTGAGTCCTGTGTGCAAGATAAGGATTCCAATAATAATGTAATTAGTGAAGTTCTGCTTATAAACACCTATATAAAACAGAAAAGGTAAATGCATAAACGATTTAAGCAATACATAAACATTGTGTCTACATACATAGATTCCTGTGGTTGGGGTGATCTCCATGCTATCTGACTCAGCTGGAATGACTTCCATCATGTCATCTGGATTTGGTAGTTGTTCCTGGGTGACTAGTTGTTGGATTTGACTGTGGCAAGTGACAAACATTAGGCATGGTTTTAGGCATGCATTGTTTATATATTGTCTGCACACTGGAAATCCACAGTATGGATGTTTAAATCAAAAGTATGATTATCAGTACCATACCTTGTCAGAGGAAATGTCTGAATTAACTGATAGCACCACCACTTCCTGATTATAGGCATGTCAGACTAATAAAAGATAGCAATTGAAAGGCTTAGTCTTTTTTTGAATGTCTTTTTGCTTTATAAATAACCATATATTGATGCAAACTCACCGCAGCAAAATCAAATGGCTTTGAGAGCGTAACATGGAGTGCATACTAAAAAACAAAAGCAAAACTTTATTAACAAATGTGGTGTTTAGCACACAAACACAGCTGCATAGCAATTATAAGACCACTTACCATCAACATGAATACCCCACAATCAATTCCTCCAAGCTGAAGAGGGGCACCCTGTAAATTTTAGACAATTTACAATTAGACCATATTCAATAAATACATTATATAGCTGTCATGTCCGGTAAATGTTTTTATTTAGTTTTGTCTTTGTTTATAGTTTTGTTAAAAAAGTGCACTTTAAACTCAGTTCACCCATAGCGGGTTATTTGTGACATCTGTGCACTGCATTCTTTCGTAACACTCACCTACAGATATGAAAAGTTCACAAGCAAAGAAGTTAAAAAGCTGTACCTCAAAATCTGCCAGTACAGACATGTTCCAGTGGCCAGGTGAAATGTGACTTGCCAGTTTTCTAAAGGAATTACAGGCAGTCAGATGTAAACAAAGATGTATTTGACCATATTGCAATAAAAATGTTGGAGCTTTATGTTAGAGCCCGGGGTTTGTGTTTTACCATGATTAAATTATAATTAGATAATACTGAAAACCATAACTGGCTGAAACATAAAAATATGAACTCAAACAGATCCACCATACATTTCATAATGCGCTACACATTTCAGTTCATGAAGTCGAATGACGTATCGAACTAGATGTACCTGTATCGCACGGTAAGAAAACTGTACTTTAAAGATAAATTTTACATTGAAATGTATATAAAATGTATATCTTACATTTATCGCTGTCTCGACATGACTATGGTTGCTATGTTTTCACACCCTTGAACAGAAACGTTAATTAGTTGTTGTTGTTTTCCGCGTAACTAATGCTAGCATTCTCCCATCTCCCATGAAGCCCCGCCCACTAGATCTAGCGAGGGGGAGCTAGAGCTCCAGCGAGGGGGAGCTGGAGCTCCAGCTCCTCCCATTTGGCTCTGCAGCGAGCACCCTCTCGTTCAAGTCGGACAAAATTTCTAACCGGCATGCACTAGTTCAAGTCAGCCGCCGATCGGTCTGCGCAGCGCCGCATGAAGTCGAACGCACCTATTCAGAGCAGAACTGAGGAGGTGTGTGTGTGTGTGTGTGTGTGTGTGTGTGTGTGTGTGAAGAGTTGACTCTATTGTGGACGGGGATTTCCACAAACGCATCAGGGGATTTTCTCTCTAAAACGAAACTCCAAAAATATTATGCAGTAAATAGCAGCAATTTTATACATCTCTAACATCATCATACGGACACACACTGGTAACTACTTTAAACTTTATCTCTGACTCTAACAAAAATCATAAACATTTTCTTTTTTTCCCCTTTTTATTTCCTTTTCCTCTGATCGAGTATTAAAGCTCATATCTGTTTAATATAAATTAAATACCTACAGTAGTGTTGATGAGACTTATTGAGCTTCTGGATGTTTTATAACTTCATCATCTTTTGTATCTTTATTGTTCTCTCTGTTCATCTCCTGATGATGTGCAGTGTGAAACACGTGGGGGTGTGAACAAAGGAAAATGCTGTGTGTGTGTGTGTGTGTGTGTGTGTGTGTGTGTGTGTGTGTAACAGTACACCGCATGAGTCTTACCATAGAACTAATCAACTTGTGTGTGTGTGTGTGTGTGTGTGTACTGTTTTTCTCACTCATTTCCTCATCCTCTATACCACCTTATCCTGTATACAGGTATTCAGGAGACTTGGGTACGAAGCGTGGTACCCCCTGGACAGGCTGCCAATCCATCACAGGGCACACACACACACACACACTCGCACACTACGGGCAATTTGGGAATGCCAATTAACCTAATAAGTCACCGTGCCACCACTGTATTTCTCTTGTTATTTTAATGTGAGCTGACTTGTTATAAAACCACCTGTTGTGTCCCCTTTGTTCTGCCAAGACAAAGCTCTGGTATCTGATAGTTGAACTAACTGATCGTTGTTTCTGTTTAAACAATAATTTTTTTTAGTAACTTCTTTATCCTCGCTGGAAATTAGGCCGTTATGCTGATTAAGTACTTCTTGTAAAATAACAGCGTAATTTATCGAATATCATAACTGAGTACTTGACCACCGGACGTAACACGTTAGATTACTCATTAGTCCAAAACTGATTCAGAATTCAATTCAATTAAATTTTATTTGTATAGCACTTTTAACAGTTGTCATTGTCGCAAAGAAGCTTTACACAATCAAAATAATTATTTAAGTCTGTATGGAATGTGAATGAATCAGAATTGTCTCTGGTGAGCAAGCCGAGGGCGACAGTGGCAAGGAAAAACACCCCGAGATGGTAATGGGTAGAAACCTTGAGAGGAACCAGACTCAACAGGGAACCCATCCTCATCTGGGTGAAACAAAAAGCAGAAATTGATCTGCATTTATACAGTGTGTTAGGTGGCAGGAAGTTCAGCTATAATAGTTGATGTTATTTAATGTTAATATGGAGTTCAGGTAGTTATTGGAGACTCAGACTTGTAGGAAATTCCAGTCTTGAACTATGGAGCAACTGCAGCCAAGTCCTCAGAGAAACAGCTGTCAACACCAGTCGAGGCCAGAACCATCTTCATGGTAGAGAGAATCTTCCCAAGACACCAGACGCATCCCAAAGAGACACACGGGGTATCCATGCGACGAGACCTCCAACCAGAAACGGGGCACCAGGATGGATCAGACAGATCCGGAGGGCAGAGGGAGTCTGGATCACTGGCAGCTCAGGAACCACATGTGTAGCTCAACAGAGAGAGAGGGGGAGAGAGAACAGGAGAGAACAGTTAGGTATGGTAACAGTCACATAATGTATACCAGTTCACCGTAATATTCTACGTCTATGAGTCCCCCAGATCTGCTCCTTTACCTAAGGCCAATCTATTTATAAAAATGCTTGATTAAATAAATAGGTTTTGAGCCTAGACTTAAACACTGAGACTGTGTCTGAGTCCCGAACACTATTTGGAAGACTATTCCATAATTTTGGGGCTTTGTAAGAAAAAGCTCCGCCCCCAGCTGTAGTTTTCATAATACGCGGTACTGATAAGCAGCCTGCATCCTTTGATCGAAGTAGGCGTGGCGGATCGTAAGACACTAGCAGTTCGCTCAGATACTGCGGCGCGAGACCATTTAATGCTTTATATGTCAAGAGTAGTATTTTAAAATCAATGCGGAATTTCACAGGAACTAGTTTTTCTGCATCATTAAGGACAGTATATTTCTTATTTTGGCGATATTTCTGAGGTGAAAGAATGCTATCCTGGTGATAATATCTACATGAGCTTCAAATGAAAGGCTGGAATCTATAATCACGCCGAGGTCTTTTACTGTTGCACTTGATGGAACAGAAAGGCCATCTAAAGTTACGGTGTGATCTAAGATTTTACTTCTAGCTGTATGCGGTCCTATGACTAGAACTTCTGTCTTATCCGGATTAAGCAGAAGGAAGTTAATTAGCATCCAATTTCTTATGTCCTTCACACATTGCTCAACTTTAGTGAGCTGGTTTTACTCATCAGGTTTTGTTGAGACGTATAGCTGTGTGTCGTCAGCATAACAATGAAAACTAATCCCATGCTTACGGATTATGTTGCCCAGAGAAAGCATACCCCTGGATTCTCAAAATGAATGTTAAAATCTCCAGCAATTAACACTTTGTCTACAGAAACGACCAGGTCTGAGATGAAATCCGCAAATTCACTAAGAAATTCAGAATACGGCCCTGGAGGTCTGTAAATTATAATTAGTGGAATCGACTGAGCTGATTTAATATACTTAAATAGACTTATGTTACTATAGAGAATTTCAAATGAATTAAATTTGTGTCCGTGTTTTTGTACGATAGACAGATTATCATTATCATTTTTGTGGTCTTTATGTTAATTAGATTATTGAAACAGACTTTCTGGGTCTTTCTACATTTTTGCTTAGATCGGGGAACAGACACAGTCTCAATATGAGACAGAAAACATGTACAGTATAAATATGACTCATACAGTATATGACTCACTATGACTCATATTTACATCCTCCAATGTCTGTACCTTCAAATGTGAACAGAAAGTGTATTAGAGTGGTAAATTTAAATTTACACCATTTACCAAATGACTCAGATACATGTTTCAGGGTGAAACACCTTAATTATTATGGTGAGAAAGACCTCAGAGAAGCATCATGAGGAGGCACCGATAACTGAAACACAGTTAATAGCACTTAATAACACTTCAGGTGGTTCAGACTGCTGAAAGTATCATCTCCGCTCCCCTGTCCACCCTTCAAGATCTATATTTATATATGTGAATTAAAGGGCTCAGAAAATCACTTTGGACCTCATCCAAGCCATCTTCTCTTTGGACCTTGCCTTCTGGTCGGCGCTACAAAGCAAAGAACACAAGAACAGTCAGAAACATTCAGGCAATTTACCTCATAAACAGTTAAACGTTCTCCCCGCTGTGCAATAAGAAATATGTACAATAGCACTGATATTTATTTGATAATTCCCAACTTATTCCATTCTTATTCCATTTCTTTTTGTGTGTGTGTACAGTGTAGTTGTCGTTTCTGGAAACTTCTGTCACCAAAATAAATTCCTTGTATTTGTAAACATACTTGGCAATAATGTTCTTTCTGATTCTGACTTTTTAGAATTATGGGGTAAAAAAAACTCCAACCGTGTAATTAAAATAAGCTTGAAATACAGTCAGAGTAAAATCAGAGAATAGATGAACCAGTTTGTATAATATGAATAAACAGCTGCATGGTCTGTAGTTAATTCACTATGCTCAAAGATTAAGCGTATTATTAGACATAGAACCCCCCCCCCCCCGCAGCAATCCTACTGTACGTTAATGTAACTGCCACAAAGGAGCAGGTGTGGCATGTTGTAAATGAAGATAAACACCAGTAAAAGAAACAGGAAACTAAAGAGGAAACACACACACACAACAGTAACAGTAATCCAATGGTAACTTAAAAAAAAAAAAAAAAGTGGGCATAGGATCTATAACGGGCTTTAAGATGAACACGGGTGGAACTGGGCGTGAACATGAGGCTGGAACTGGGCATACTGTAAGCATGGAGAAGTCAGGGGGCAAAAAAGTAGACTGTTCTCAAACCCAGCTGGTGGAGACAGCAGTACTTTCTTGGTACCCGAGGCCAATGCTCAGGCAGAACATGTTATACATCAGGCAAAGTTCAGGCTTGATATTATAGCATGGCATAGAGCAGGGCATGGATCTGGCATAGCAGGCATGAGTGTGTGAGCATCGGAACTGGACCACAGAGCACTGGACAAAGGTGGACTGCTGAACATGCGACTGTTGAAATCTGATGAATCACATTTTATTTGGCATCATGTGGATGGCCAAGTGTGTGTGTGTGTGTGTGTGTGTGTGTGTTTGTGTGTGTGTGTGTGCACGTGTGTGTGTGTGTTACTTATCTGGGGAAAAGATGGCAGTAAGATGCAGTATGTAAAGAAGGCGAGCTGGCTGAGACAACATGATGCTCTATGTTTAATGTGATGCTGCAATGTTCTGCTGGGAAACCTTGGGTTCTGCAATTCATGTGTATGGTACTTTGACACGTATCACCTACAGTACCTAAACATTGGTACAGACCGAGTTACACCTGTTCATGGAAACAGCATTGCAATGCTCATTCATAAATAGTTTGAGCAAATAAATGTAAGCAAATATTTACCATAATTACTATTTCCCTAATGTGATTATACAGCACTGTATGTGTAATTGCAGGTCTCCTTCTGAACAGCATTTCTTCAGGAAAACTCATCACACGCCCCCTCGCACAGTGAAAATGAGTTCACCTGATAATGAGGAAGATGAGAGGTGAGACATTTAATTATAAGATATGATGTTTTTAACTTTCCTGTCCATCCAAGTATTTGCTCATGTCAAGAACAAGTGATTATTGATGTTAAGTTCTATATGGTATTATTATTATTATTATTATTATTATTATTATTTTGGGAAGTGCTATGAATGTAATAATATACACAGATTTATTAAGGAATATTATGATTATAACCCAGCCAGTTATATGCAGTTAATTGTGATTAGCAAATTGGCCCCCTGTGTAGACTGTACAGGGAACACACACAGGGAATACTGCAGCAATAATGTCCTTCCTGTGGTATCCTGGATGTGAAGGACATTTTTTTTTTCCTACCCAAATTTTGTCTACCTGAATTTAAAGAAAAAAATTTTTAAACTCAAATTTCTTATTGCAGTCTTCTTTAACAAAAAGTAATCTAAAGTAAGTTTTTTTTTTTAATGTATCACTATTGTTGTTTATGTGTTTAGTCTGATTAAGGAAAAGAGTTTGGAGTCGCCTGAATCCAGCACTGCATGTAGGAAGAGAAAGTTAGTAGACGATCCATTTGAACAGGGAGAGACATCTAAAAGGAAAAAGTAAGAAATGTCCTTCTTGTGGTATCCTGGATGTGAAAGACTGGGAAATTTTTTCCCTACTCAAATATAAAGACTCAAATTTTGTCTACCTTAATTTTAATACCTGATTTTTCCATTCATATCAAATTGCAATTAGATAAATTTAAATAATTTTATTCCAAGAAGCTTTTGTTCAGTTCAGTTCTTACTTAATCAATGTTACTATTAATACACATTGTTTTTAATTAGACATCAGAAAGAGAGAGCTGGTACACTTGAGCCCAGCGTGGTGTCTATGAAGAGTGACATGTCAATGGGTTACCCAATCAACTTTCAACAGGAAAGGAAAGAGAGGTAAGAAATGTCTCATGAACAATTTGTTACATATGCGGATGGTGGAAAGTGGCCCTAAGTCCCTCAATGAAGGCACTTAGGTTGGCTCGTTATGAGAGGAGGTGCTGCAGTGGCCCACGTTAGTGCTCTGCCCGTGAGCAGAGACATCATAAATGCAACCTACGCCCGTTCAGATGGAAATTGGGAAGGTTGCAGCACGAATATTAGTGAGCACTGCAAGATAAAGACATTGCACCTCTCTGGCTCGCCCGCATACGGTTGTGGAGGTGGTCGTCGAGTTTCAGAGGAAGTGCCACGCACGTCGAGCTGCCCAAATATCTACTTGAGCCACTTATTAATCCCACGCATCTCAGAAATTAAAAAGTTTAGGGCTTCCTCATGCTTATCAAGCACTCTCGCTTGACCCACAACTGTTTTCTGCACCCGCTCTATAGCCTGTAGGCTCTTCTGGTGGTGCGATCATTCTGTTTACGGTGTGGAGATGCCGCACCACGAGATGTTATATTATTTATAAGAGCCCTGACGCAAGGCTTTAGAGGGGGTCAATGAAATAGGAGGTTGTAAGAGTGTTCATGATACGCACGGGAAGACTTTTCCGCTTGGTGATAGCATTGCATTATTAATTTGAAACTAAATTATTAAATAAAAGAAAACTGAAAAAACTAAATAAACAGAGTTTCGCAATTAACTTAAACTGAACATGCACGCTGGACTGATGTGTGCCGCTCTCTTTCTATCTCTCTCGCCGGCGTCTTAGCCAGTCAGAGGCTGGGACTGATCAGTGCACTCTGTCTGTCTGTCTTTTCTTTCTGTCTGTACTGTATCTTTCTTTCTTTCTTTTGTTCTCCTTCTCTTGTTTTCTCATCTCTTCGGCCCTGATATCTTACTGGTGCTACCTAAATGATCGCACAAAGTGCCAAGGTATCAGGACCATTAAATAGACACCCCGCCAGGTGGTGTTCAGAACTCCGCGGGGTAGCAGCATGCGGATCTGCCCGGTCTGTGGAGAGTACTTTTGTGCGACTTGCCCCTCACGAGACCAGTGTCGTTACACAATTGAACAATTTTATACACCTCCACTTTCTTATAATCTATAAAGTGGAAGCTTTATAGATTATAAGAAAGCTCCATTAACACGAATTAAGAAATAAAAACCACAATTGTTTGTCTGGCTGAAATCACAATGAAATTAAATAAATGTATTAGATATAAAAGACTATGCAAGTAATTACATAATTATGTTATGCCTTAAAAAGAACTGAGTGTAACACTAATAGAATGTTGTCTTTAATTAAAGTGACCAACATGGCATGTCCAGTTCTTCAGTGGAGCAGATAGAACCTGAACTCCAGGTATGTATTTATAGTATGTGATTGTATAAATGTCAGAACAGGTGCAGAAAAGTTGGACACGAAAACAGAACACAACCGAGGTAGTTAAGAAACTTTTAATTGAGATGAGATGGAACTCAGTAGTGGAGAAGATATAAGGATGCAATAACTTAAACATGGTTGGTGGTGGATCACACACCAGGAACTCAATGTCAGATTTTGGAGAATCGACCAAAACAGATAACTGGAGAAGGGGGTGAGCAGCACATTAATGCTGTACACAGGGAGCGAATGAATTATGAAAGATGAACAGGTTCAGGGAAACTCAACACTGGTTTTCAATCCGAAAGGTTTACATTGTGACTAGGCATCAGGGACAAATAAGTAAAGGCCGTCTTTGACTCATGTGAAGTTAAAGAGAGTTACTTTGATGGAGAGCCTGAAGGGCCAACACGATTGCTAGACAGTATAAGGTCAGAGCAGATTCACAAACAGGGTTCAGGTCCTAATATTTGGAAGAACACTCACTGAAAATGACTGTTTTCTAGTTGCTAATCCAATATTACCATCTTGCAGTAGGATTTTATAGTGGAGCATAAACAAAATACCCAACACAAAGGAAGTGCCCCAAACACGATGGCTGCCGACCTAGAAGTGCAAATCATAACAATAAGCTTCACCATTCTCTAAATGATGGCTGAGAACTACATGAATGTCAGGTTCCCATGGCTATGAGTCATATATACTGTAGTACAACAAAGACATCTTTACCTTAACATTTAACCCTTTTTGAAAGTGCATTATATTTTCTGTCATATATTATATTATATGATGTCTTTATTGACCTGTTATGAATTTTATCATTTGATTGATTTGGTTATTTAATTAAGTTTTTCTTTTTAGCCACTAAGAACAGAATATCCAGCGGTTGATGTTAGAGTGATGGAGGACGAAGAGCATCAGAGCAGTACCAGAGGTGAGGTCCAGAATGTGCATGTTCCAAAAGAACATCATTAATTCATTCATTCATTCATCTTCTATACCGCTTAATCCTGTGTTCAGGGTCGCGGGGGACCTGGAGCCTATCCCAGGAGACTTCGGGCACTAGACACCCTGGACAGGGTGCCAATCCATCGCAGGGCACACACACATACACACACACCCAATCACACACTACGGGCAATTTAGGAACGCCAGTTAGCCTAACCTGCATATCTTTGGACTATGGGAGGAAACCGGAGTACCCGGAGGAAACCCACCAAGCACGGGGAGAACATGCAAACTCCATGCACACAGAGACGGGAATCGAGCCTGGCCGGGGAATCGAACCCTGGACCCTGAAGGTGCAAGGCGACAGTGCTAACCACTACACCACCGCGCCGCCATAAAGAACATCATATCACAGCTTTTTTTTCATTAATCATATTGTGTAGGTATGATTCCCTGACATCACCCATGGAATGTTTTTAATTATTTTAACTCTTAATTATTTTAAAATTATTCATGTTAATAATTCTAAAACATAAACAAAAGCCTGTTTTTTTTAAGCTTGTTTTTTTTTTTTTTTTTGCTCATGCTTTCAGAACTGGACCCTGTGTGCCAGCAAAGTTTCAAATGTGAATTGCAGAAGAAATCTGAGGCAATTATCGAGGGAATTGCAGTGTGTGGAAACCTCAGATCTCTGAATGAGATTTACACTGAACTCATCACATCTTGTGGCAGTGGACATATCAGTGAGAAACATGAGTTCAGACATATTGAAAGGGAGTTTTTAAGGCAAAACAAAATAAGAGAGGAGTCCATCAGTTGTAACGAGATATTTACAGTGGGAGCCACACCAAATAGCCGCGACAGTGTGGCTGAAGTGTGAATGGCGTGTGAATGGCCTTTGCACGCCGTAATCCCCCCTCCCCTTTCTGGCCGAAAGGCGTGTCAAGATTTCACAGTAAACACGCCCATTCAAGCCCTATTTATTCATTTACCTGGTGCCACCACTAGATGGCGCTTCGTTCTCAAGAACACATTAAAACAAGCCAGCTGCGCTGAGTTGCAATCACGTGATTTTAACAACCCGCCTCCACCCCCGCCGAACTGACGCTGCCAAACTACAGAGATGAAGATGGCGGCTTAACGGACTATTCGTGGTAAGTGATGTTTTATTTTATAAAATGTGTTTGGGGTAGTTTACAGTTTATTTCCCAGTTTAGTTTTTTTATTGGCCGTTTTAAATATCACTGGCAGCACCAGCAGCGGTCAGATGTGACTTTAGAGAACTTAATGATCTGTTTACCAAGTCTGGAGTTAATATTACAGCTTACTGTCAGTGTCACACACTCACAATGTCACTCCACTTTACCTCAAAAACATGCTCAAGCTTCAACAATACTATTAATGTCCCTATTACAAGAGCTGCACTACCCGATGAAGAGTGTTTGTGTTCTCTGTAAATACTGAGAGAATCTCACCGCGTGCTGTCTGGATAAATTCAGCGCTTATTTATTCTCTGGTTAAGAG
Organism: Channallabes apus; assembly: GCA_030522415.1. Taxonomy (NCBI): domain Eukaryota; kingdom Metazoa; phylum Chordata; class Actinopteri; order Siluriformes; family Clariidae; genus Channallabes; species Channallabes apus. Next base: position 48,981,609 of record CM060110.1, on the reverse strand, counting down.
TTAATCTGCAGGTTATTTCTGTGACTGTAATATAATGTGATGCAGTTGATGAGGGACACAGACTGAGGGGAGCTGTACAGGAGCTAGTAACGCTCATAACCCGGTTTATATTTTACACACTTTCCGCGGTAGCGCGAGCGCTTAGTTAAAGAGCTGAATAACAACACAGAAGTGTTTATCAGTTAAGGAGGAGGAGGGGGGAGGTGTGTGTGTGTGTGTGTGTGTGTGTGTGTGAGGGGCTTCAGTAAGTTATAGTTTGGCTTCAGAGATGAACTAATGCTCATATACGAGTGTTATATCGCTTAACTTATTTGTATGAGAAGCGCATTAAGTAAATTCTCGCTTAATTTAATGCAGACGATAATACAGTCAGTCACTGGTTAACACTAACACTGTTCACTGGTTAACACTAACACTGTTCACTGGTTAACACTAACACTGTTCACTGGTTAACACTAACACTGTTCACTGGTTAACACTAACACTGTTCACTGGTTAACACTAACACTGTTCACTGGTTAACACTAGCACTGTTCACTGGTTAACATTAGCACAGGCAGATTATTTACATTACAGAATCCCCAAAGCAGTGTTTTACACACTCTGTGGTAAATAGGTTTATTAATATATATTATTTTTATTAGAACTAGATGTTCTGTGAAGTTTATCTGTCTTGACTAAATTCTCCTGTTGTCTTTAAGCAGAGCTCCGCTGTGGAGGATTGGGGGGTCAGACGGCTGACGGCTGGACTTTTGGAGCTACAGGACTGGAGGAGTCTGAACAAGCTGTTGAGGGAGCTGTAGGAGGGATGACGTCACAGTCCGACAGCTTTAGAATGATGTTTGATCAGGTCTACTGTATATTCTGAACATAGAACTGCAAAATGTCTGATACAGTACTTTGGGGGAAACAAAGACTTCAACTGTTCCATGTTTAATAGTTTTGATATTTGAAAAATTAATATTTTAATGTAAAAGGACTATAGATAGAGACTTATAAGCAGCTGGTGTATCCGGGTAGTTTAATGAACTTTAAGCAAAAAGACAACATGTATTCATCTGTTTTATATAAATTACTGTTTTAACTTTGACTAGTTTTGGAAGAATAAATTGAATTGTTAAAGTCATGTTTTGCGTGTTTTAATTTTGGGGGATTGTTTGGGTATTTAAAAATTGTTTAGTTGAACCAACAACTTCAATGGGCAAAAAATGGGACACAACTTTGTTTTAAATAGTCAAAGAGTTGGGCTGAAAATAATAATAATAATAATTATTGATCATAGAAACAAATGAAACCAGTTAAACACTTGATTATATGTGTTTGTGATTGTGACCCATAATAATTTTTTCTCAGTATAAATAAATGTTTTGGGTTTTAAGAACTCCAAAAGAGCAACGACAAACTTGGTATTCTCCATTGAGGTTTCTCACCTTCCACTCCTGAGTATGACATGGTGTTAATTGCTCTGTGTGTGTGTGTGTTTTTGGCAGGGGGATGGGTGTGTGTGTGTTTTCGGCTGTTCAGCAGTTCTAAACACAAGCACAGTTTTTGTCCTTAACTAAAATACTTCAATACGTTAATAATGAATTTATTTTGCTGAATAAGGTAATAAGCGATATTTAAACCAAACCAGTAAGTTAAGTAAGTGTTCCATACATTAAAGTACTGTGTATAACCAAGTGCCCTAGCAAACACAGTTACAGTACAGTTTACAGTACAAACAGAGTGTGTGCGCTGGGGGGATTGGAAGGTGAGTGAGAATACTCATTTACAAGACAAAAGACGGTCAGAGGCAGGGACGTTCTAGACCAGACAACACGGGGTGGGGGGAGGGGGGCATCATGTTCAAGCACTGTTTTTACCTGGCCTTACTGTATAGTAACAGTATTGTATTTGCTGAATTGTGTTGAGGCACGCAAACCCCCTGACCACAATAAGGTGGCAATCCCTCAGGGGGAAACTAAAAAAAAATATATATATATAATAAAATATCCTTAATCCAGATTTTATCAATCAATGACATAACATTTATCTAAGCTGGATGGTAAAATTCTCAAAAACGTTTAACCTAAAGTAAGACTTAACACACTATAACTAAAATATTTACAAAACTGAAAGGTTGTCTTATGAATAATAAAAAATACAAACTAAATTAAAACAGATGGGCTATTGAACAGATCATAATATGTTTTATGTTTTCTGATTATAAATGATATATGGGTTGATTTTAGAAAGGATAAATGAAATAGCTAGTTTTTGGTCATGTCAGTCCAGTAACTATACTATGTAAAAGTAATTATAATATGAATTAATTAAGGGCAGGACCTAACCTAATGTTAATAATTTACACCATGATAACATTAGTATTCGTGTTTTTGTATATATTTTTAAATGTTCAAATGAACGTTTCAGAGTATATAATTTGTCGTGTCATCTGTGATTGAGACCCATGAGTTAAATTGAAATATTTTTTATAGGTAGTAAGCCAGGTTTTAGTAACCTTGGATAAATCAGCATGAAAGCCCTCTCTCGCGCACGCGCTCTCACGCTATCTCTCGCACTCACACACACACACACACACACACTGTACACACACAGACACACACAAATAATACATGAAATCGCATAAAACCAAATGAAACTAGGGTAAAAAATATGAGCAGTAAAATACAGTAGTATCCTGTAGGTGATTCCTGTCCTGTGATAACAGGCACTAACACTCTAGAACTGTTTACTTCTGTTAGTTTTGTTTTCAAGTGTGAATGTTTATGGGGATTAAATCTGTCTCTGCTGCTGCATCTATACACCGTTGTGATAAGTGATTGATGCCCCATCAGATCTTTAATGTGGGACGTTATGCTGGTTAAATGACTAAAGACACACTGATCCGTATGGACAGATATTTGTTCCAGATATTATGCGCCATTAATCAATTTGTTATGCCAATTTGACTTTCAGCGAAAACATCTAAAATATAACGAAAACAAACCAAAGCAGAAGTTACATTTTAAGCTTTACTTTCAAATTCAAATTTGATTTGTCACATACACAGCGCGATATGCAGTAAAATGCTTTGGGTGCTTTAGGTGAGACTCGAACTCGGCACTGCTTCTCCTGGACCGCTTTATAAGTGTCACGCGCTAACCGATTGCGCCACTGGAGCCACACGGAAGTTGGTCTTGTCAGAGTATCCTCTCTCTCGTGCGCGCACGCACACACACACACACACACACACACACACACACACACACATGAAATTGCGTAAAACCCAACGAAATATAAGCAGTAAAAAAAAAAAATCAGTAAAAATACATTAGTATAACAGGCGCTAACCCTCTGGAACTTTTTTTTTACTATTGTCTCCAAGTGTTTATGGGGATTTAATGTGTCTGCTGCCGCATCCATTCACAGTTGTGATAAGTGATTAATGCCCCATCAGATCTTTTGACGGGGGAGCATTATGCATGATTAAATGACTAAAGAAATACTGATCCATATGGGCAGATATTTGTTCCAGGTTGCATGCGCCATTAATTGCCTCTTATGCCACTTGTAGACTATCAGCGAAAAAATCAGCGAAAACATCATCAAAAATATAACGAAAACAAACCCAAGCAGACGTTTGAGCTTTACTTTGCAGCAAAATATTATCTATCAGTATATTAAATGGAACGGGGTAAAATACACAGTAATATAAAATACTGTACGTAGCCTGCGTTTTTATTCCGTACCTACAATGATCGGTATAGACAAATTACAGCCGTTACCGTGTCTTTAAGGATCATTTCAGGATGTCTTAAAAATATTTCACTAACTAATTTTATTAATTCATTATTAAATAATAAATAGCATAATCATCATGGGTTATGTATTGAGTGATTTAACAAATCTGTTTTATTAATCGGTTTGTTGTTGTTGTTTTTTCATCTATTTATGAAACTATGTTGACAATACAAGAACTGTCTGTATATTAAAGATACGGTATTGGGTTTCCTGGACACTGCAGTTAACTGTGCCAGTCAATGCTCCATCTGGCGGAATTATACGGCATTGCAACCATCTTTTTAGAAAGCGCATGGGGGCGTTTATGGGGCGGGGCATCGTTAACTGCGTCATCGCGGGGGATCACATTCCATGCACGAAGCCTTCATGGAACTGCCACGGAGCAGTCATGCTCCAGGCGGCTGTTTGACGTGGCTCCCACTGTAAACCCTTACCTGGAGATGAGAAACCCATCAGAGTCGTGCTAACAGAAGGCATTGCTGGAATTGGGAAATCAGTGTCTATGCAGAAGTTTGTTCTGGACTGGGCTGAAGAAAAAGCAAATCAAGATCTGGACCTCATTTTCCCCCTAAACTTTAGACAGTTAAATTTTAAGAAGGAAGAATCTCTCAGTTTGTTGGAGCTTGTCCATTTCTTTTTTCCAAAAGTCAAAGAACATAAAATGGAGTTTCGTTACTACAGAATTTTGTTCATCTTTGATGGACTGGATGAGTCTCGTTTTTCTCTCGATTTCCAAAACAGTAAAATATTGACAGATCTAACAGAGTCAGCTTCACTAGACGTACTGTTAACAAATCTTATTAAAGGTAATCTGCTTCCATCTGCATTCCTCTGGATAACATCTCGACCTGCAGCATCCAGTCAGATTCCACATGTTTATATTGACAGAGTAACAGAGATACGAGGGTTTAATGACCCTCAGAAAGACGAATACTTCAGAAAAAGAATCAGTGATCAAACTCTGGCTGATAAAATCATCACACACCTGAAGTCATCACGAAGTCTTTACATTATGTGCCACATGCCAGTCTTCTGTTGGATAACAGCGACTGTTCTCGAGGGAATGTTCAGTGAAGCAGGAACTGGAGACGTCCCCAAGACCCTGACTCAAATGTTCACACATTTCCTGATCTTACAGCTCAAACATGGCTCCCAAAAATACCAAAGACATGAAATGGATCCTGGACAGGTTGTAGACATTGTACTAAAACTGGGAAAGCTGGCATACCAGCAGCTGGAGAAGGGAAACCTGATCTTCTATGAGGAGGACATCACTGAGTGTGGCATTGATGTCAGAGAGGCCACGGTGTACTCAGGAGTTTGCACTCAGATCTTTATTGAGGAAGTCACTTCACATCTGGGGAAGGTGTACAGCTTTGTGCATCTCAGTGTTCAGGAGCATCTTGCTGCCGTGTATGTATTTATTTCACAAATCAATGGAAATTTTGCGAAAAAACAAACCCCTCAAATCTTTGGCATCTCCACCAAGGCAACACTGTTAGACCTTCTAAAGACAGCAGTTGATAGGAGCTTACAGAGTAAGAATGGACACCTGGACCTTTTCCTCCGCTTCCTTATTGGTCTCTCACTGGAGTCCAATTCAGTTCTCTTACAAGATCTACTGACAGAGACAGGATGCAGATATCTGAGGGAAAATGCTGCTGACACAATAGAGAAAATAACAATGTACATCAGGGAGCAGATAGAAAAGAATGAAGGAATATGCAAATCCATCAATATGTTCCATTGTCTGGATGAACTGAATGATCAGTCTCTAATACAGGAAGTTCAAGTTTTTTTGAGTAAAACAGAAAATAATCGCCTTAGTGGACTTGGACTTACTGCAGCTCAGTGGTCAGCTGTGGGTTTCATGTTAATGAACTCAGAAGAGGAGCTGAAAGAGTTTCATCTAAAGAAATATGCAGCATCAGATGAGGGATTCAAGAATCTGTGTCCAGTGGTCTCAGTTTCCAGAAAGGCTGTGTAAGTTCCTGACTTTGATTTACTGGTTTTCATGAATCTTTTACATGCTAGCAACCCTGATCCTGCTATAGGTTTATTATTCATATACAGGTCCTTCTCAAAAAATTAGCATATTGTGATAAAGTTCATTATTTTCTGTAATGTACTGATAAATATTAGACTTTCATATATTTTAGATTCATTACACACAACTGAAGTAGTTCAAGCCTTTTATTGTTTTAATATTGATGATTGTGGCATACAGCTCATGAAAACCCAAAATCCCTATCTCAAAAAATTAGCATATCCCTGCGGGGGCAATTAACTGCCCGCCCTCAGTAGTATCATAAAACCCCATGCCCGAATGAGGCGAACGGTTTGACACCTTATTCAAGTGTCTACGACAAATGGTGCTGTACAAGCAGTTAATTGCCCCCTGCGGGGGCAATTAACCGCCCAGCCCCTCAGACAGGTCACTGCACACCCCTCCCGGATAAGACGCACGATATGACACCTCATTCATGGGCCTACGACATACGGTGTTGTTCCAGCAGTTAATTGCCCCCGCAGGGGGCAATTAACTGCCCGCCCTCAGTAGTATCATAAAACCCCATGCCCGAATGAGGCGATCGGTTTGACACATTATTCAAGTGTCTACGACAAATGGTGCTGTACAAGCGGTTAATTGCCCCCTGCGGGGGCAATTAACCGCCCAGCCCCTCAGACAGGTCACTGCACACCCCTCCCGCATAAGACGCACGATATGACATCTCATTCAAGGGTCTACGACGAACGGTGAGGGACCAGCAGTTAATTGCCCCCTGCAGGGGCAATTAATCACCCCGCCCCTGAGAAAAGTCATAGCACCCCACTCCCGGATAAGACACTCGACCTGACACCTCATTCATGGGCCAACAACATACCCAGCCAAAGTTGGTTTCAATGATAAGTCTATGAGCGTTTAATTGCCCCCTCCAGGGGCAATTAACCGCCCAGGCCGGAGAAAAGTCATAGCACCCCATTCCTGAAAAAGCCACTTGATTTGACACCGCATTCATGGGTGTATGACAAACGGTGCGGGTCTATGGGTTAATATGTTAAGTCTATGATCAGTTAATTGCCCCCTGCGGGGGCAATTAACCGCCCAGCCCCTCAGAAAAGGAATTGCACCCCATCCCCGAACCAGCTGAACGGTTTGACACCTCATTCACGGGTCTAGGACAAACTCAGAATTCGTCAAATTCCCCATTCAAAGGCAATGGGGCAAAAGTGGGGACCTCTCTTGCCCCGGGGGTAAAACTTATACCCTTGTGCGGGGTTTCCTCTGACACAGGTTGCAAACCTCCTCAAATGTGGTGAATTGCACGTTCCTACAAAATTCCCACTCTGCGCTTGAAGCCGTCAAAGTGTGGCCTCAATGTTAAGTCTATGGGAATGTAGTTTTTTGGGAATTTCGGGAAAACCGTGCGTCGGATCGCTTCGGAAGTCCGGGGCAAAAAAGTTCTCCCGATCGAGCCGGACACAACGGTGTATCACACGTGGGCGTCGTCTAAAAAGCTGTCCGCCGTGGAAGGGTCTAAACACTTCTATGGGCATTTAATTGCCCCCTGCGGGGGCAATTAACGACCCAGCCCTGAGAAGAGTCAGAGCACACAAGTCCCGAACGAGCCACACGATTTGACACCTCATTCATGGGACTAGGATGGACGGTGCGGGACCAGTATTTCGGCAAAGGTCTCCATTATATGTCAATGGGGCAACTTTGGGGACCTCTCTTGCCCCGGGGGTAAAACTAATACCCTTGTTCGGGGTTTCGTCTGACACAGGTTGCGAACCTATTCAAATCTGGTGAATTTCACGTTTCTACAAAATTCCCTCTCTGCGCCACAAGCCGTCAAAATTTGGGCTCCATGTTAATCTATGGGACTTTTTTATAAAAGAAAAATATATGTTTTATGGGTCCCATGCTTATAAAAGTCATAGCACCCCATTCCCGATTAGGCCGCACGTTTTGACACCCCATTCATGGGTCTAGGCCAAACGGTGCGGGACTAGTTACGCGCCAAACTTTCATACGGAAGAAGAAGAAGAAAAAGAATAATAACTAGAGAGGGACATTTCCTGAAGAAAATGTGAGTGGTGCTTGACGTGGCAAGCTAACACGAGGCTAGCTAATCAGCTGAACTCCATGATAGGGACATGGTAATCATGTTAAGTGCGCAAAGCAAAGTTTAATCAATGTCAAGTCTATGAGCAGTTAATTGCCCCCTGAGGGGGCAATTAACCGCCCAGCCCATAAGAGAGGTCACTGCACACCCCTCCCAGATAAGACGCACGATATGACACCTCAGTCAAGGGTCACCGACAAACGGTGAGGGGCCAGCAGTTAATTGCCCCCTGCGGGGGCAATTAACCGCCCGCCCTCAGGAGTATCATATAACCCCATGCCCGACTGAGGCGAACGGTTTGACACCTCATTCAAGGGTCTATGACAAACGGTGCTGGACTAGCAATTAATTGCCCCCTGCGGGGGCAATTAACCGCCCAGCCCCTCAGACAGGTCACTGCACACCCCTCCCGGATAAGACGCACGATATGACACCTCATTCATGGGCCCACGACATACGGTGTTGTTCTAGCAGTTAATTGCCCCCTGCGGGGGCAATTAACCGCCCGCCCTCAGAAGTATCATATAACCCCATGCCCGAATGAGGCGAACGCTTTGTCACCTCATTCAAGGGTCAACGACAAAGTCAGGCAATGCTGATCTCAATGTTAAGTCTATGAGCATTTAATTGCCCCCTGCGGGGGCAATTAACCGCCCAGCCCCTCAGGAAAGGCATAGCACCCCATCCCCTAACCAGCCGAACGGTTTGACACCTCATTCATGGGTCTGCAACAAACTAAGTATTCGATAAATTCCCCATTATAAGTCAATGGGGCAAATTTGGGGACCTCTCTTGCCCCGGGGGTACAACATATGCCCTTTTGCCGGGTATCCTCTGACACAGCTTGCAAACCTCCTCAAATGGGGTGAATTTCACGTCTCTACAAGATTCCCTCTCTGCGCCACAAGCCGTCAAAATGAGCCCTCCATGTTAAGTCTATGGGAATGTAGTTTTTTGGGAATTTTGGGAAAACCGTGCGTCGGATCGCTTCGGAAGTCTGGGGCAAAAATTTTCTCCCGATCAATCCGGACACAACGATGTATCATACGTGGGCATTGTCTCAAAGCTGTCTGGCGTGGAAGGGTCTAAACACTTCTATGGGCACTTAATTAAGCACCCAGCCCTGAGAAGAGTCAGAGCACCCAAGTCCTGAATGAGCCGCATGATTTGACACCTCTTTCATGGGTCTAGGATGGATGGTGAAGGACCAGCAATTCGACAAATATCCCCATTATATGTCAATGGGGCAAGTTTGGGGACCACTCTTGCCCCGGGGGTAAAACTTATACCCTTGGTCGGGGTTTCTTCTGGCACAGGTTGCGACCCTCTTCAAATTTGGTGAATTTCACGTTGCTACAAGATTCCCTCTCCGCGCTACAATCCGTCAAAGTTGGCCTCCATGTTAAGTCAATGGGATTTTCGGGGTGGTTTATTGCCCCCTGCGGGGGCAATAAACCACCCACCCCTTAGAAAAGTCATAGCACCCCATTCCCGATTAGGCCGGACGATTTGACACCCCATTCATGGGTCTAGGACAAACGGTGCGGGACTAGTTACGCGCCAAACTTTTGCACGGAAGAAGAATAAAAAAAAAAAAAATAATAAGTATGCAAGATAACAATAGTAGTGCTGCTTCGCAAGCACCACTAATAAGTCCGCAAGATAACAATAGTAGTGCTGCTTCGCAAGCACCACTAACTAGAGAGGTACATTTCCTGAAGAAAATGTGAGTGGTGCTTGACGTGGCGAAACTCTTGTCGGTGGCGGAGGGGGGAGGTGGGCTGATGGTGGGGGGTGTGTGGGACGGGGGAGTTCTAATGACTGTGGCTATCACGCGCACTCCTCTGTGACAGACACAGAGAACGGCAAACAGGAATTATTAAGCTCTCAAACAAACGCTTCCCATCTGCGAAGCGTAGGTCCGATCGCAAAAATTCTTTGACCGTGAGCGGCAGGAACTTCCCGTCCTCAACATATTGAATTCTCATGTCTGTACAATGTATTATACTCATGTGGTGACTGTGTAAAGACACCATACCATGTTGAATTTGACAGTGACATGAGCATTTAGGGAAAAATCTAAATATTTCATAAAACTTAAACTGCTGTTGAGAAAAAACTGTAAACGATAATGAGACACGGACCCGGTTCGTTAAAGCCCAAAGTCTTGTGACCCGTATAAAGCTTGAATGACGTCGCTACGACGAAGTCTGGCTGAACGGTAGGCCTCCAAAACGGCCTTGGTTGGCACCTTTTTTAGAGCACTTTCCCATTGAAATGAATGGGGAAAAAAAGGGGTAATCTTTTGGGAATTCTGGGAAAACCCTGTGACGAATCCCTACCAAAAGTCATAGCACCCCATTCCCGAACAATCCGCACGATTTGACACCTCATTCATGGGCGTACGACAAACGGTGCGTGACTAGTTACGCGCCGAACTTTTGTAGGGAAGGAAATCTAGTATAGTATTCACAACACTAGAGAGGTACATTTCCTGAAGAAAATGTGAGTGGTGCTTGACGTGGCAAGTTAACACGAGGCTAGCTAATCAGCATAACTCCATGATAGGCACATGGAAATCAGGTTAAGTGCGCAAAGCAAAGTTTAATCAATGTCAAGTCTATGAGCAGATAATTGCCCCCTGCGGGGGCAATTAACCGCTCAGCCCCTCAGAGAGGTCACTGCACACCCCTCCCGGATAAGACGCACGATATGACACCTCAGTCAAGGGTCTACGACAAATGGTGAGGGACCAGCGGTTAATTGCCCCCTGCTGGGGCAATTAACAGCCCAGCCCCTCAGAGAGGTCACTGCACACCCCTGCCGGATAAGACGCACGATATGACACCTCATTCATGGGCCTACGACATACGGTGTTGTTCTAGTAGTTAATTGCCCCCTGCGGGGGCAATTAACCGCCCGCCCTCAGTAGTATCATATAACCCCATGCCCGACTGAGGCGAACGTTTTGACACCTCATTCAAGGGTCTACGACAAACGGTGCTGGAATAGCGATTAATTGCCCCCTGCGGGGGCAATTAACAGCCCAGCCCCTCAGAGAGGTCACTGAACACCCCTGCCGGATAAGACGCACGATATGACACCTCATTCATGGGCCTACGACATACGGTGTTGTTCTAGCAGTTAATTGCCCCCTGCGGGGGCAATTAACCGCCCGCCCTCAGTAGTATCATATAACCCCATGCCCGACTGAGGCGAACGGTTTGACACCTCATTCAAGCGTCTACGACAAACGGTGCTGGACTAGCAATTAATTGCCCCCTGCTGGGGCAATTAACAGCCCAGCCCCTCAGAGAGGTCACTGCACACCCCTGCCGGATAAGACGCACGATATGACACCTCATTCATGGGCCTACGACATACGGTGTTGTTCTAGTAGTTAATTGCCCCCTGCGGGGGCAATTAACCGCCCGCCCTCAGTAGTATCATATAACTCCATGCCCGACTGAGGCGAACGGTTTGACACCTCATTCAAGGGTCTACGACAAACGGTGCTGGACTAGCAATTAATTGCCCCCTGCGGGGGCAATTAACCGCCCAGCCCCACAGACAGGTCACTGCACACCCCTCCCGGATAAGACGCACGATATGACACCTCATTCATGGGCCTACGACATACGGTGTTGTTCTAGCAGTTAATTGCCCCCTGCGGGGGCAATTAACCACCCGCCCTCAGTAGTATCATATAACCCCATGCCCGAAAGAGGCAAACGGGTTGACACCTCATTCAAGGGTCTACGACAAACGCAGGCAAAGCTGATCTCAATGTTAACTGTATGAGTGGTTAATTGCCCCCTGCTGGGGCAATTAACCACCCCAGCCCTGAGAGTAGACATTGCACCACATTCCCGAACAAGCTGCACAGTTAGACACCTCATTTATGGGCCTATAAAAAACACAGTCAAAGCTGGTCTCAATGCTTAGTCAATGAGCGGTCAATTGCCCCCTGCGGGGGCAATTGACCGCCCAGCCCTAAGCAAAGTCATAGCAGCCCACCCCCGGATAAGCCGCACGATATGACACCTCATTCATGGGTGTATGACAAACGGTGCGGGAATAGCGGTTAAAATGTTAAGTCAATGAGAGTTTAATTGCCCCCTGCGGGGGCAATTAACCACCCAGCCCCTCAGGAATGGCATAGCACCCCATCCCCGAAACAGCCGAACGGTTTGACACCTCATTCATGGGTGTGCGACAAACTAATTATTCGATAAATTCCCCATTATAAGTCAATGGGGCAAATTTGGGGACCTCTCTTGCCCCGGGGGTACAACGTATACCCTTGTGCGGGGTATCTTCTGACAAAGGTTGCAAACCTCTTCAAAGGTGGTGAATTTCACGTTTCTACAAGATTCCCTCTCTGCGCTACAATCCGTCAAAGTTGGCCTCAATGTTAAGTCAATGGGATTTTCGGGGTGGTTTATTGCCCCCTGCGGGGGCAATAAACCACCCACCCCTTAGAAAAGTCATAGCACCCCATTCCCGATTAGGCCGCACGTTTTGACACCCCATTCATGGTTCTAGGACAAACGGTGCGGGACTAGTTACGCGCCGAACTTTTGGCGGAAGAAGAAGAAGAAGAATAATAATAAAAAAAAAAAAAATAAGTATGCAAGATAACAGTAGTGATGCTTTTCAAGCACCACTAACTAGAGAGGTACATTTCCTGAAGAAAATGTGAGTGGTGCTTGACGTGGCAAGTTAACACGATTCTAGCTAATCAGCTTAACTCCATGATAGGGACATGGTAATCATGTTAAGTGCGCAAAGCAAAGTTTAATCAATGTCAAGTCTATGAGCGGTTAATTGCCCCCTGCGGGGGCAATTAACCGCCCAGCCCCTAAGAGAGGTCACTGCACACCCCTCCCGGATAAGACGCACGATATGACACCTCAGTCAAGGGTCACCGACAAACGGTGAGGGACCAGCGGTTAATTGCCCCCTGCTGGGGCAATTAACAGCCCAGCCCCTCAGAGGGGTCACTGCACACCCCTGCCGGATAAGACGCACGATATGACACCTCATTCATGGGCCTACGACATACGGTGTTGTTCTAGCAGTTAATTGCCCCCTGCGGGGGCAATTAACCGCCCGCCCTCAGTAGTATGATATAACCCCATGCCCGACTGAGGCGAACGGTTTGACACCTCATTCAAGGGTCTATGACAAACGGTGCTGGACTAGCGGTTAATTGCCCCCTGCGAGGGCAATTAACCGCCCAGCCCCTCAGACAGGTCACTGCACACCCCTCCCGGATAAGACGCACGATATGACACATCATTCAAGGGTCTACGACGAACGGTGAGGGACCAGGGATTAATTGCCCCCTGCTGGGGCAATTAACAGCCCAGCCCCTCAGAGAGGTCACTGCACACCCCTGCCGGATAAGACGCACGATATGACACCCCATTTATGGGCCTACGACATACGGTGTTGTTCTAGCAGTTAATTGCCCCCTGCGGGGGCAATTAACCGACCGCCCCCAGTGGTATCATATAACCCCATGCCCGAATGAGGCGAACGGTTTGTCACCTCATTCATGGGCCTACAAAAAACTCTGTCAAAGCTGATCTCAATGTTAAGTCTATGAGCGATTAATTGCCCCCTGCGGGGGCAATTAACGGCCCAGCCCTGACCAATGTCATAGCACCCCACCCCCGGATAAGCCGCACGATATGACACCTCAGTCATGGGTGTATGACAAACGGTGCGGGAATAACGGTTAAAATGTTAAGTCTATGAGAGTTTAATTGCCCCCTGCGGGGGCAATTAACTGCCCAGCCCTGAGCAAAGTCATAGCATCCCACCCCCGGAATAAGCCGAACGATTTGACACCTCATTCACGGGTCCAAGACAAACGGTGCGGGACTAACCATTAAAATGTTAAGTCTATGGGCGATTAATTGCCCCCTGCGGGGGCAATTAACCGCCCAGCCCCTCAGGAAAGGCATAGCAGCCCATCCCCAAACCAGCCGAACGGTTTGAGACCTCATACGTGGGTCTGCGACAAATTAATTATTCGATAAATTCCCCATTATAAGTCAATGGGGCAACTTTGGGGACCTCTTTTGCCCCGGGGGTAGAACTTATACCCTTTTGCGGGGTATCCTCTGACAAAGGTTGCAAACCTCTTTAAAGGTGGTGATTTGCACGTTTCTACAAGATTCCCTCTCTGCGCCACAAGCCGTCAAAATTTGGCCTCCATGTTAATCTATGGGACTTTTTTGGGTGCTTAATTGCCCCCTGCGGGGGCAATTAAGCACCCACCCCTTAGAAAAGTCATAGCACCCCATTCCCGTATAGGCCGCACGATATGAGACCACATTCATGGTTCTACGACAAACGGTGCGGGACTAGTTACGCGCCGAACTTTCATACGGAAGAAGAATAATAAAAAAGAGAATAATAAGTTTGCAAGATAGTAGTAGTGATGCTTTTCAAGCACCACTAACTAGAGAGGTACATTTCCTGAAGAAAATGTGAGTGGTGCTTGACGTGGCAAGTTAACACGAGACTAGCTAATCAGCTTAACTCCATGATAGGGACATGGTAATCATGTTAAGTGCGCAAAGCAAAGTTTAATCAATGTCAAGTCTATGAGCGGTTAATTGCCCTCTGCGGGGGCAATTAACGGCCCAGCCCCTAAGAGAGGTCACTGCACACCCCTCCCGGATAAGACGCATGATATGACACCTCAGTCAAGGGTCACCGACAAACGGTGAGGGACCAGCGGTTAATTGCCCCCTGCTGGGGCAATTAACAGCCCAGCCCCTCAGAGGGGTCACTGCACACCCCTGCCGGATAAGACGCACGATATGACACCTCATTCATGGGCCTACGACATACGGTGTTGTTCTAGCAGTTAATTGCCCCCTGCGGGGGCAATTAACCGCCCGCACTCAGTAGTATCATATAACCCCATGCCCGAATGAGGCGAACGGGTTGACACCTCATTCAAGGGTCAACGACAAACTCAGGCAAATCTCATCTCAATGTTATGTCTATGAGTGGTTAATTGCCCCCCGCGGGGGCAATTAACCACCCCAGCCCTGAGATAAGCCATTGCACCCCATTCCCGAACAAGCTGCACAGTTTGACACCTCATCCATGGACCTACAAAAAAAACAGTCAAAGCTGGTCTCAATGCTAAGTCTCTGAGCGGTCAATTGCCCCCTGCGGGGGCAATTAACCGCCCAGCCCTGAGCAGAGTAATATCACCCTACCCCCGGATAAGCCGCACGATATGACACCTCAGTCATGGGTGTATGACAAACGGTGCGGGAATAGCGGTGAATATGTTAAGTCTATGAGCGTTTAATTGCCCCCTGCGGGGGCAATTAACCGCCCAGACCCTCAGAAAAGGCATAGCACCCCATCCCCGAACCAGCCGAACGGTTTGACACCTCATTCATGGGTCTGCGACAAAGTAAGTATTCGATAAATTCCCCATTATAAGTCAATGGGGCAACTTTGGGGACCTCTCTTGCCCCGGGGGTCCAAATTAAACCCTTGTGCGGGGTATCCTCTGACACAGGTTGCAAACCTCTTCAATTGTGGCGAATTTCACGTTTCTACAAAATTCCCTCTCTGCGCCACAATCCGTCAAAATTTGGCCTCCATGTTATCCTATGGGACTTTTTTGGGTGCTTAATTGCCCCCTGCGGGGGCAATTAAGCACCCACCCCTTATAAAAGTCATAGCACCCCATTCCCGATTAGGCCGCACGATTTGACACCCCATTCATGGGTCTAGGACAAACGGTGCGGGACTAGTTACGCGCCGAACTTTCATACGGAAGAAGATAAAGAATAAGAAAAAGAAGAATAATAAGTATGCAAGATAACAATAGTGATGCTTTTCAAGCACCACTAACTAGAGAGGTACATTTCCTGAAGAAAATGTGAGTGGTGCTTGACGTGGCGAAACTCCTGTCGGTGGCGGAGGGGGGAGGTGGGCTGATGGTGGGGGTGTGTGGGAGGGGGGGGGGAGTTCTAATGAGTGTGGCTATCACGCACACTCTTCTGGGACAGACACAGAGAACGGCTAACACTTATTATTAATCTCCCAAACAAACGCTTCCCAACAGAGAACCGTAGGTCCGATAGCAAAAATTCTTTTACCGTGAGTGGCAGGAACTTCCCCTCCTCAACATATTGAATCCTCATTTATGTAGAATGTATTAGACTTCTGTGGCGACAGTCTAAAAAGACTCGATGATGTTGAATTTGACAGTGGCATGAGCATTCAGGGAAAAATCTAAATTTTTCATAAAACTTAAACTGCTGTTGTGAAAGAACTGTAAAAGTTAACGAGACACGGACCCGGTTCGTAAAAGTCCAAAGTCTTGTGACCCGTATAAAGTTTGAATGACGTCGCTACGACAAAGTGTAGCCGAACGGTAGGCCTCCAAAACGGGCTTGGTCGGTACCTTTTTTAGAGCCCTTTCCCATTGCAATGAATGGGGAAAATAAGGGGTAATCTTTTGGGAATTCTGGGAAAACCGTGCGACGAATCCCTAACAAAAGTCATAGCACCCCATTCCCGAACAAGCCGCACGATTTGACACCTCATTCATGGGTGTACGACAAACGGTGCGCGACTAGTTACGCGCCAAACTTTTTTATGGAAGGAAATTTAGTATAGTATTCACAACACTAGAGAGGTACATTTCCTGAAGAAAATGTGAGTGGTGCTTGACGTGGCAAGTTAACACGAGGCTAGCTAATCAGCATAACTCCATGATAGGCACATGGAAATCAGGTTAAGTGCGCAAAGCAAAGTTTAATCAATGTCAAGTCTATGAGCAGATAATTGCCCCCTGCGGGGGCAATTAACCGCTCAGCCCCTCAGAGAGGTCACTGCACACCCCTCCCGGATAAGACGCACGATATGACACCTCAGTCAAGGGTCTACGACAAATGGTGAGGGACCAGCGGTTAATTGCCCCCTGCTGGGGCAATTAACAGCCCAGCCCCTCAGAGAGGTCACTGCACACCCCTGCCGGATAAGACGCACGATATGACACCTCATTCATGGGCCTACGACATACGGTGTTGTTCTAGTAGTTAATTGCCCCCTGCGGGGGCAATTAACCGCCCGCCCTCAGTAGTATCATATAACCCCATGCCCGACTGAGGCGAACGTTTTGACACCTCATTCAAGGGTCTACGACAAACGGTGCTGGAATAGCGATTAATTGCCCCCTGCGGGGGCAATTAACAGCCCAGCCCCTCAGAGAGGTCACTGAACACCCCTGCCGGATAAGACGCACGATATGACACCTCATTCATGGGCCTACGACATACGGTGTTGTTCTAGCAGTTAATTGCCCCCTGCGGGGGCAATTAACCGCCCGCCCTCAGTAGTATCATATAACCCCATGCCCGACTGAGGCGAACGGTTTGACACCTCATTCAAGCGTCTACGACAAACGGTGCTGGACTAGCAATTAATTGCCCCCTGCTGGGGCAATTAACAGCCCAGCCCCTCAGAGAGGTCACTGCACACCCCTGCCGGATAAGACGCACGATATGACACCTCATTCATGGGCCTACGACATACGGTGTTGTTCTAGTAGTTAATTGCCCCCTGCGGGGGCAATTAACCGCCCGCCCTCAGTAGTATCATATAACTCCATGCCCGACTGAGGCGAACGGTTTGACACCTCATTCAAGGGTCTACGACAAACGGTGCTGGACTAGCAATTAATTGCCCCCTGCGGGGGCAATTAACCGCCCAGCCCCACAGACAGGTCACTGCACACCCCTCCCGGATAAGACGCACGATATGACACCTCATTCATGGGCCTACGACATACGGTGTTGTTCTAGCAGTTAATTGCCCCCTGCGGGGGCAATTAACCACCCGCCCTCAGTAGTATCATATAACCCCATGCCCGAAAGAGGCAAACGGGTTGACACCTCATTCAAGGGTCTACGACAAACGCAGGCAAAGCTGATCTCAATGTTAACTGTATGAGTGGTTAATTGCCCCCTGCTGGGGCAATTAACCACCCCAGCCCTGAGAGTAGACATTGCACCACATTCCCGAACAAGCTGCACAGTTAGACACCTCATTTATGGGCCTATAAAAAACACAGTCAAAGCTGGTCTCAATGCTTAGTCAATGAGCGGTCAATTGCCCCCTGCGGGGGCAATTGACCGCCCAGCCCTAAGCAAAGTCATAGCAGCCCACCCCCGGATAAGCCGCACGATATGACACCTCATTCATGGGTGTATGACAAACGGTGCGGGAATAGCGGTTAAAATGTTAAGTCAATGAGAGTTTAATTGCCCCCTGCGGGGGCAATTAACCACCCAGCCCCTCAGGAATGGCATAGCACCCCATCCCCGAAACAGCCGAACGGTTTGACACCTCATTCATGGGTGTGCGACAAACTAATTATTCGATAAATTCCCCATTATAAGTCAATGGGGCAAATTTGGGGACCTCTCTTGCCCCGGGGGTACAACGTATACCCTTGTGCGGGGTATCTTCTGACAAAGGTTGCAAACCTCTTCAAAGGTGGTGAATTTCACGTTTCTACAAGATTCCCTCTCTGCGCTACAATCCGTCAAAGTTGGCCTCAATGTTAAGTCAATGGGATTTTCGGGGTGGTTTATTGCCCCCTGCGGGGGCAATAAACCACCCACCCCTTAGAAAAGTCATAGCACCCCATTCCCGATTAGGCCGCACGTTTTGACACCCCATTCATGGTTCTAGGACAAACGGTGCGGGACTAGTTACGCGCCGAACTTTTGGCGGAAGAAGAAGAAGAAGAACTAGAGAGGTACATTTCCTGAAGAAAATGTGAGTGGTGCTTGACGTGGCAAGTTAACACGAGGCTAGCTAATCAGCATAACTCCATGATAGGCACATGGAAATCAGGTTAAGTGCGCAAAGCAAAGTTTAATCAATGTCAAGTCTATGAGCAGATAATTGCCCCCTGCGGGGGCAATTAACCGCTCAGCCCCTCAGAGAGGTCACTGCACACCCCTCCCGGATAAGACGCACGATATGACACCTCAGTCAAGGGTCTACGACAAATGGTGAGGGACCAGCGGTTAATTGCCCCCTGCTGGGGCAATTAACAGCCCAGCCCCTCAGAGAGGTCACTGCACACCCCTGCCGGATAAGACGCACGATATGACACCTCATTCATGGGCCTACGACATACGGTGTTGTTCTAGTAGTTAATTGCCCCCTGCGGGGGCAATTAACCGCCCGCCCTCAGTAGTATCATATAACCCCATGCCCGACTGAGGCGAACGTTTTGACACCTCATTCAAGGGTCTACGACAAACGGTGCTGGAATAGCGATTAATTGCCCCCTGCGGGGGCAATTAACAGCCCAGCCCCTCAGAGAGGTCACTGAACACCCCTGCCGGATAAGACGCACGATATGACACCTCATTCATGGGCCTACGACATACGGTGTTGTTCTAGCAGTTAATTGCCCCCTGCGGGGGCAATTAACCGCCCGCCCTCAGTAGTATCATATAACCCCATGCCCGACTGAGGCGAACGGTTTGACACCTCATTCAAGCGTCTACGACAAACGGTGCTGGACTAGCAATTAATTGCCCCCTGCTGGGGCAATTAACAGCCCAGCCCCTCAGAGAGGTCACTGCACACCCCTGCCGGATAAGACGCACGATATGACACCTCATTCATGGGCCTACGACATACGGTGTTGTTCTAGTAGTTAATTGCCCCCTGCGGGGGCAATTAACCGCCCGCCCTCAGTAGTATCATATAACTCCATGCCCGACTGAGGCGAACGGTTTGACACCTCATTCAAGGGTCTACGACAAACGGTGCTGGACTAGCAATTAATTGCCCCCTGCGGGGGCAATTAACCGCCCAGCCCCACAGACAGGTCACTGCACACCCCTCCCGGATAAGACGCACGATATGACACCTCATTCATGGGCCTACGACATACGGTGTTGTTCTAGCAGTTAATTGCCCCCTGCGGGGGCAATTAACCACCCGCCCTCAGTAGTATCATATAACCCCATGCCCGAAAGAGGCAAACGGGTTGACACCTCATTCAAGGGTCTACGACAAACGCAGGCAAAGCTGATCTCAATGTTAACTGTATGAGTGGTTAATTGCCCCCTGCTGGGGCAATTAACCACCCCAGCCCTGAGAGTAGACATTGCACCACATTCCCGAACAAGCTGCACAGTTAGACACCTCATTTATGGGCCTATAAAAAACACAGTCAAAGCTGGTCTCAATGCTTAGTCAATGAGCGGTCAATTGCCCCCTGCGGGGGCAATTGACCGCCCAGCCCTAAGCAAAGTCATAGCAGCCCACCCCCGGATAAGCCGCACGATATGACACCTCATTCATGGGTGTATGACAAACGGTGCGGGAATAGCGGTTAAAATGTTAAGTCAATGAGAGTTTAATTGCCCCCTGCGGGGGCAATTAACCACCCAGCCCCTCAGGAATGGCATAGCACCCCATCCCCGAAACAGCCGAACGGTTTGACACCTCATTCATGGGTGTGCGACAAACTAATTATTCGATAAATTCCCCATTATAAGTCAATGGGGCAAATTTGGGGACCTCTCTTGCCCCGGGGGTACAACGTATACCCTTGTGCGGGGTATCTTCTGACAAAGGTTGCAAACCTCTTCAAAGGTGGTGAATTTCACGTTTCTACAAGATTCCCTCTCTGCGCTACAATCCGTCAAAGTTGGCCTCAATGTTAAGTCAATGGGATTTTCGGGGTGGTTTATTGCCCCCTGCGGGGGCAATAAACCACCCACCCCTTAGAAAAGTCATAGCACCCCATTCCCGATTAGGCCGCACGTTTTGACACCCCATTCATGGTTCTAGGACAAACGGTGCGGGACTAGTTACGCGCCGAACTTTTGGCGGAAGAAGAAGAAGAAGAATAATAATAAAAAAAAAAAAAATAAGTATGCAAGATAACAGTAGTGATGCTTTTCAAGCACCACTAATAATAATAAAAAAAAAAAAAATAAGTATGCAAGATAACAGTAGTGATGCTTTTCAAGCACCACTAACTAGAGAGGTACATTTCCTGAAGAAAATGTGAGTGGTGCTTGACGTGGCAAGTTAACACGAGGCTAGCTAATCAGCATAACTCCATGATAGGCACATGGAAATCAGGTTAAGTGCGCAAAGCAAAGTTTAATCAATGTCAAGTCTATGAGCAGATAATTGCCCCCTGCGGGGGCAATTAACCGCTCAGCCCCTCAGAGAGGTCACTGCACACCCCTCCCGGATAAGACGCACGATATGACACCTCAGTCAAGGGTCTACGACAAATGGTGAGGGACCAGCGGTTAATTGCCCCCTGCTGGGGCAATTAACAGCCCAGCCCCTCAGAGAGGTCACTGCACACCCCTGCCGGATAAGACGCACGATATGACACCTCATTCATGGGCCTACGACATACGGTGTTGTTCTAGTAGTTAATTGCCCCCTGCGGGGGCAATTAACCGCCCGCCCTCAGTAGTATCATATAACCCCATGCCCGACTGAGGCGAACGTTTTGACACCTCATTCAAGGGTCTACGACAAACGGTGCTGGAATAGCGATTAATTGCCCCCTGCGGGGGCAATTAACAGCCCAGCCCCTCAGAGAGGTCACTGAACACCCCTGCCGGATAAGACGCACGATATGACACCTCATTCATGGGCCTACGACATACGGTGTTGTTCTAGCAGTTAATTGCCCCCTGCGGGGGCAATTAACCGCCCGCCCTCAGTAGTATCATATAACCCCATGCCCGACTGAGGCGAACGGTTTGACACCTCATTCAAGCGTCTACGACAAACGGTGCTGGACTAGCAATTAATTGCCCCCTGCTGGGGCAATTAACAGCCCAGCCCCTCAGAGAGGTCACTGCACACCCCTGCCGGATAAGACGCACGATATGACACCTCATTCATGGGCCTACGACATACGGTGTTGTTCTAGTAGTTAATTGCCCCCTGCGGGGGCAATTAACCGCCCGCCCTCAGTAGTATCATATAACTCCATGCCCGACTGAGGCGAACGGTTTGACACCTCATTCAAGGGTCTACGACAAACGGTGCTGGACTAGCAATTAATTGCCCCCTGCGGGGGCAATTAACCGCCCAGCCCCACAGACAGGTCACTGCACACCCCTCCCGGATAAGACGCACGATATGACACCTCATTCATGGGCCTACGACATACGGTGTTGTTCTAGCAGTTAATTGCCCCCTGCGGGGGCAATTAACCACCCGCCCTCAGTAGTATCATATAACCCCATGCCCGAAAGAGGCAAACGGGTTGACACCTCATTCAAGGGTCTACGACAAACGCAGGCAAAGCTGATCTCAATGTTAACTGTATGAGTGGTTAATTGCCCCCTGCTGGGGCAATTAACCACCCCAGCCCTGAGAGTAGACATTGCACCACATTCCCGAACAAGCTGCACAGTTAGACACCTCATTTATGGGCCTATAAAAAACACAGTCAAAGCTGGTCTCAATGCTTAGTCAATGAGCGGTCAATTGCCCCCTGCGGGGGCAATTGACCGCCCAGCCCTAAGCAAAGTCATAGCAGCCCACCCCCGGATAAGCCGCACGATATGACACCTCATTCATGGGTGTATGACAAACGGTGCGGGAATAGCGGTTAAAATGTTAAGTCAATGAGAGTTTAATTGCCCCCTGCGGGGGCAATTAACCACCCAGCCCCTCAGGAATGGCATAGCACCCCATCCCCGAAACAGCCGAACGGTTTGACACCTCATTCATGGGTGTGCGACAAACTAATTATTCGATAAATTCCCCATTATAAGTCAATGGGGCAAATTTGGGGACCTCTCTTGCCCCGGGGGTACAACGTATACCCTTGTGCGGGGTATCTTCTGACAAAGGTTGCAAACCTCTTCAAAGGTGGTGAATTTCACGTTTCTACAAGATTCCCTCTCTGCGCTACAATCCGTCAAAGTTGGCCTCAATGTTAAGTCAATGGGATTTTCGGGGTGGTTTATTGCCCCCTGCGGGGGCAATAAACCACCCACCCCTTAGAAAAGTCATAGCACCCCATTCCCGATTAGGCCGCACGTTTTGACACCCCATTCATGGTTCTAGGACAAACGGTGCGGGACTAGTTACGCGCCGAACTTTTGGCGGAAGAAGAAGAAGAAGAATAACTAGAGAGGTACATTTCCTGAAGAAAATGTGAGTGGTGCTTGACGTGGCAAGTTAACACGAGGCTAGCTAATCAGCATAACTCCATGATAGGCACATGGAAATCAGGTTAAGTGCGCAAAGCAAAGTTTAATCAATGTCAAGTCTATGAGCAGATAATTGCCCCCTGCGGGGGCAATTAACCGCTCAGCCCCTCAGAGAGGTCACTGCACACCCCTCCCGGATAAGACGCACGATATGACACCTCAGTCAAGGGTCTACGACAAATGGTGAGGGACCAGCGGTTAATTGCCCCCTGCTGGGGCAATTAACAGCCCAGCCCCTCAGAGAGGTCACTGCACACCCCTGCCGGATAAGACGCACGATATGACACCTCATTCATGGGCCTACGACATACGGTGTTGTTCTAGTAGTTAATTGCCCCCTGCGGGGGCAATTAACCGCCCGCCCTCAGTAGTATCATATAACCCCATGCCCGACTGAGGCGAACGTTTTGACACCTCATTCAAGGGTCTACGACAAACGGTGCTGGAATAGCGATTAATTGCCCCCTGCGGGGGCAATTAACAGCCCAGCCCCTCAGAGAGGTCACTGAACACCCCTGCCGGATAAGACGCACGATATGACACCTCATTCATGGGCCTACGACATACGGTGTTGTTCTAGCAGTTAATTGCCCCCTGCGGGGGCAATTAACCGCCCGCCCTCAGTAGTATCATATAACCCCATGCCCGACTGAGGCGAACGGTTTGACACCTCATTCAAGCGTCTACGACAAACGGTGCTGGACTAGCAATTAATTGCCCCCTGCTGGGGCAATTAACAGCCCAGCCCCTCAGAGAGGTCACTGCACACCCCTGCCGGATAAGACGCACGATATGACACCTCATTCATGGGCCTACGACATACGGTGTTGTTCTAGTAGTTAATTGCCCCCTGCGGGGGCAATTAACCGCCCGCCCTCAGTAGTATCATATAACTCCATGCCCGACTGAGGCGAACGGTTTGACACCTCATTCAAGGGTCTACGACAAACGGTGCTGGACTAGCAATTAATTGCCCCCTGCGGGGGCAATTAACCGCCCAGCCCCACAGACAGGTCACTGCACACCCCTCCCGGATAAGACGCACGATATGACACCTCATTCATGGGCCTACGACATACGGTGTTGTTCTAGCAGTTAATTGCCCCCTGCGGGGGCAATTAACCACCCGCCCTCAGTAGTATCATATAACCCCATGCCCGAAAGAGGCAAACGGGTTGACACCTCATTCAAGGGTCTACGACAAACGCAGGCAAAGCTGATCTCAATGTTAACTGTATGAGTGGTTAATTGCCCCCTGCTGGGGCAATTAACCACCCCAGCCCTGAGAGTAGACATTGCACCACATTCCCGAACAAGCTGCACAGTTAGACACCTCATTTATGGGCCTATAAAAAACACAGTCAAAGCTGGTCTCAATGCTTAGTCAATGAGCGGTCAATTGCCCCCTGCGGGGGCAATTGACCGCCCAGCCCTAAGCAAAGTCATAGCAGCCCACCCCCGGATAAGCCGCACGATATGACACCTCATTCATGGGTGTATGACAAACGGTGCGGGAATAGCGGTTAAAATGTTAAGTCAATGAGAGTTTAATTGCCCCCTGCGGGGGCAATTAACCACCCAGCCCCTCAGGAATGGCATAGCACCCCATCCCCGAAACAGCCGAACGGTTTGACACCTCATTCATGGGTGTGCGACAAACTAATTATTCGATAAATTCCCCATTATAAGTCAATGGGGCAAATTTGGGGACCTCTCTTGCCCCGGGGGTACAACGTATACCCTTGTGCGGGGTATCTTCTGACAAAGGTTGCAAACCTCTTCAAAGGTGGTGAATTTCACGTTTCTACAAGATTCCCTCTCTGCGCTACAATCCGTCAAAGTTGGCCTCAATGTTAAGTCAATGGGATTTTCGGGGTGGTTTATTGCCCCCTGCGGGGGCAATAAACCACCCACCCCTTAGAAAAGTCATAGCACCCCATTCCCGATTAGGCCGCACGTTTTGACACCCCATTCATGGTTCTAGGACAAACGGTGCGGGACTAGTTACGCGCCGAACTTTTGGCGGAAGAAGAAGAAGAAGAATAATAATAAAAAAAAAAAAAATAAGTATGCAAGATAACAGTAGTGATGCTTTTCAAGCACCACTAATAATAAAAAAAAAAAAAATAAGTATGCAAGATAACAGTAGTGATGCTTTTCAAGCACCACTAACTAGAGAGGTACATTTCCTGAAGAAAATGTGAGTGGTGCTTGACGTGGCAAGTTAACACGAGGCTAGCTAATCAGCTGAACTCCATGATAGGCACATGGAAATCAGGTTAAGTGCGCAAAGCAAAGTTTAATCAATGTCAAGTCTATGAGCAGATAATTGCCCCCTGCGGGGGCAATTAACCGCTCAGCCCCTCAGAGAGGTCACTGCACACCCCTCCCGGATAAGACGCACGATATGACACCTCAGTCAAGGGTCTACGACAAATGGTGAGGGACCAGCGGTTAATTGCCCCCTGCTGGGGCAATTAACAGCCCAGCCCCTCAGAGAGGTCACTGCACACCCCTGCCGGATAAGACGCACGATATGACACCTCATTCATGGGCCTACGACATACGGTGTTGTTCTAGTAGTTAATTGCCCCCTGCGGGGGCAAGTAACCGCCCGCCCTCAGTAGTATCATATAACCCCATGCCCGACTGAGGCGAACGTTTTGACACCTCATTCAAGGGTCTACGACAAACGGTGCTGGAATAGCGATTAATTGCCCCCTGCGGGGGCAATTAACAGCCCAGCCCCTCAGAGAGGTCACTGAACACCCCTGCCGGATAAGACGCACGATATGACACCTCATTCATGGGCCTACGACATACGGTGTTGTTCTAGCAGTTAATTGCCCCCTGCGGGGGCAATTAACCGCCCGCCCTCAGTAGTATCATATAACCCCATGCCCGACTGAGGCGAACGGTTTGACACCTCATTCAAGCGTCTACGACAAACGGTGCTGGACTAGCAATTAATTGCCCCCTGCTGGGGCAATTAACAGCCCAGCCCCTCAGAGAGGTCACTGCACACCCCTGCCGGATAAGACGCACGATATGACACCTCATTCATGGGCCTACGACATACGGTGTTGTTCTAGTAGTTAATTGCCCCCTGCGGGGGCAATTAACCGCCCGCCCTCAGTAGTATCATATAACTCCATGCCCGACTGAGGCGAACGGTTTGACACCTCATTCAAGGGTCTACGACAAACGGTGCTGGACTAGCAATTAATTGCCCCCTGCGGGGGCAATTAACCGCCCAGCCCCACAGACAGGTCACTGCACACCCCTCCCGGATAAGACGCACGATATGACACCTCATTCATGGGCCTACGACATACGGTGTTGTTCTAGCAGTTAATTGCCCCCTGCGGGGGCAATTAACCACCCGCCCTCAGTAGTATCATATAACCCCATGCCCGAAAGAGGCAAACGGGTTGACACCTCATTCAAGGGTCTACGACAAACGCAGGCAAAGCTGATCTCAATGTTAACTGTATGAGTGGTTAATTGCCCCCTGCTGGGGCAATTAACCACCCCAGCCCTGAGAGTAGACATTGCACCACATTCCCGAACAAGCTGCACAGTTAGACACCTCATTTATGGGCCTATAAAAAACACAGTCAAAGCTGGTCTCAATGCTTAGTCAATGAGCGGTCAATTGCCCCCTGCGGGGGCAATTGACCGCCCAGCCCTAAGCAAAGTCATAGCAGCCCACCCCCGGATAAGCCGCACGATATGACACCTCATTCATGGGTGTATGACAAACGGTGCGGGAATAGCGGTTAAAATGTTAAGTCAATGAGAGTTTAATTGCCCCCTGCGGGGGCAATTAACCACCCAGCCCCTCAGGAATGGCATAGCACCCCATCCCCGAAACAGCCGAACGGTTTGACACCTCATTCATGGGTGTGCGACAAACTAATTATTCGATAAATTCCCCATTATAAGTCAATGGGGCAAATTTGGGGACCTCTCTTGCCCCGGGGGTACAACGTATACCCTTGTGCGGGGTATCTTCTGACAAAGGTTGCAAACCTCTTCAAAGGTGGTGAATTTCACGTTTCTACAAGATTCCCTCTCTGCGCTACAATCCGTCAAAGTTGGCCTCAATGTTAAGTCAATGGGATTTTCGGGGTGGTTTATTGCCCCCTGCGGGGGCAATAAACCACCCACCCCTTAGAAAAGTCATAGCACCCCATTCCCGATTAGGCCGCACGTTTTGACACCCCATTCATGGTTCTAGGACAAACGGTGCGGGACTAGTTACGCGCCGAACTTTTGGCGGAAGAAGAAGAAGAAGAATAATAATAAAAAAAAAAAAAATAAGTATGCAAGATAACAGTAGTGATGCTTTTCAAGCACCACTAACTAGAGAGGTACATTTCCTGAAGAAAATGTGAGTGGTGCTTGACGTGGCAATTTAACACGAGGCTAGCTAATCAGCTGAACTCCATGGTAGGGACATGGTAATCATGTTAAGTGCCCAAACAAAGTTTAATCAATGTCAAGTCTATGAGCGGTTAATTGCCCCCTGTGGGGGCAATTAACCGCCCAGCCCCTAAGAGAGGTCACTGCACACCCCTCCTGGATAAGACACACGATATGACACCTCAGTCAAGGGTCACCGACAAACGGTGAGGGCCCAGCAGTTAATTGCCCCCTGCTGGGGCAATTAACCGCCCAGCCCCTCAGAGAGGTCACTGCACACCTCTGCCGGATGATACGCACGATATGACACCTCATTCATGGGCCTAAGACATACGGTGTTGTTCCAGCAGTTAATTGCCCCCTGCGGGGGCAAGTAACTGCCCGCCCTCAGTAGTATGATAAAACCCCATGCCCGAATGAGGCGAACGGTTTGACACCTTATTCAAGGGTCTACGACCAATGGTGCTGTACAAGCGGTTAATTGCCCCCTGCGGGGGCAATTAACCGAACAGGCCCTCAGACAGGTCACTGCACACCCCTCCCGGATAAGACGCACGATATGACACCTCATTCATGGGCCTACGACATACGGTGTTGTTCTAGCAGTTAATTGCCCCCTGCGGGGGCAATTAACCGCCCGCCCTCAGTAGTATCATATAACCCCATGCCCGAATGAGGCGAACGGGTTGACACCTCATTCAAGGGTCTACGACAAACTCAGGCAAATCTCATCTCAATGTTAAGACTATGAGTGGTTAATTGCCCCCTGCGGGGGCAATTAACCACCCCAGCCCTGAGAAAAGACATTGCACCCCATTCCCGAACAAGCTGCACGGTTTGACGCCTCATTCATGGGCCTACAAAAAACACAGTCAAAGCTGGTCTCAATGCTAAGTCTCTGAGCGGTCAATTGCCCCCTGTGGGGGCAATTAACCGCCCAGCCCTGAGCAGAGTCATGTCACCCTACCCCCGGATAAGCCGCACGATATGACACCTCATTCATGGGTGTAGGACTAACGGTGGGGGACTAGCCAGTAAAATGTTAAGTCTATGGGCGTTTAATTGCCCCCTGCGGGGGCAATTAACCGCCCAGCCCCTCAGAAAAGGCATAGCACCCCATCCCCGAACCAGCCGAACGGTTTGACACCTCATTCATGGGTCTGCGACAAAGTAATTATTCGATAAATTCCCCATTATAAGTCAATGGGGCAACTTTGGGGACCTCTCTTGCCCCGGGGGTAGAACTTATACCCTTGTGCGGTGTATCCTCTGACACAGGTTGCAAACCTCTTCAATTGTGGCGAATCTCACGTTTCTACAAAATTCCCTCTCTGCTCCACAATCCGTCAAAATTTGGCCTCCATGTTATCCTATGGGACTTTTTTGGGTGCTTAATTGCCCCCTGCGGGGGCAATTAAGCACCCACCCCTTATAAAAGTCATAGCACCCCATTCCCGAATAGGCCGCACGATATGAGACCGCATTCATGGTTCTACGACAAACGGTGCGGGACTAGTTACGCGCCGAACTTTCAGACGGAAGAATAATAATTAGAAGAAGAAGAAGCAGAATAATAATAAGTTTGCAAGATAGTAGTAGTGATGCTTTTCAAGCACCACTAACTAGAGAGGTACATTTCCTGAAGAAAATGTGAGTGGTGCTTGACGTGGCAAGTTAACACGAGGCTAGCTAATCAGCTTAACTCCATGATAGGAACATGGTAATCATGTTAAGTGCGCAAAGCAAAGTTTAATCAATGTCAAGTCTATGAGCGGTTAATTGCCCCCTGCGGGGGCAATTAACCGCCCGCCCTCAGTAGTGTCATACAACCCCATTCCCGACTGAGGCGAACGGTTTGACACCTCATTCAAGGGTCTACGACAAACGGTGCTGGAATAGCGATTAATTGCCCCCTGCGGGGGCAATTAACCCCCCAGCCCCTCAGACATCTCACTGCACACCCCTCCCGGATAAGACGCACGATATGACACCTCATTCAAGGGTCTACGACAAACGGTGAGGGACCAGGGATTAATTGCCCCCTGCTGGGGCAATTAACAGTCCAGCCCCTCAGAGAGATCACTGCACACCCCTGCCGGATAAGACGCACGATATGACACCCCATTCATGGGCCTACGACATACGGTCTTGTTCTAGCAGTTAATTGCCCCCTGCGGGGGCAATTAACCGCCCGCCCTCAGTAGTGTCATACAACCCCATTCCCGACTGAGGCGAACGGTTTGACACCTCATTCAAGGGTCTACGACAAACGGTGCTGGAATAGCGATTAATTGCCCCCTGCGGGGGCAATTAACCGCCCAGCCCCTCAGACAGGTCACAGCACACCCCTCCCGGATAAGACGCACGATATGACACCTCATTCAAGGGTCTACGACAAACGGTGAGGGACCAGGGATTAATTGCCCCCTGCTGGGGCAATTAACAGCCCAGCCCCTCAGAGAGGTCACTGCACACCCCTGCCGGATAAGACGCACGATATGACACCCCATTTATGGGCCTACGACATACGGTGTTGTTCTAACAGTTAATTGCCCCCTGCGGGGGCAATTAACCGCCCGCCCTCAGTAGTGTCATACAACCCCATGCCCGAATGAGGCGAACGGTGTGTCACCTCATTCATGGGCCTACAAAAAACTCTGTCAAAGCTGATCTCAATGTTAAGTCTATGAGCGATTAATTGCCCCCTGCGGGGGCAATTAACGGCCCAGCCCTGAGCAATGTCATAGCACCCCACCCCCGGATAAGCCGCACGATATGACACCTCAGTCATGGGTGTATGACAAACGGTGCGGGAATAGCGGTTAAAATGTTAAGTCTATGAGAGTTTAATTGCCCCCTGCGGGGGCAATTAACCGCCCAGCCCTGAGCGAAGTCATAGCACCCCACCCCCGGTCAAGCCGTACGATTTGACACCTCATTCACGGGTCCATGACAAACGGTGCGGGACTAGCCATTAAAATATTAAGTCAATGGGCGATTAATTGCCCCCTGCGGGGGCAATTAACCGCCCAGCCCCTCAGGAATGGCATAGCACCCCATCCCCGAAGCACCCGAACGGTTTGACACCTCATTCATGTGTCTGCGACAAACTAATTATTCGATAAATTCCCCATTATAAGTCAATGGGGCAACTTTGGGCACCTCAATTGCCCCGGGGGTACAACTTATACCCTTGTGCGGGGTATCCTCTGACACAGGTTGCAAACCCCCTCAAATGGGGTGAATTTCACGTTTCTACAAAATTCCCTCTCTGCGCCACAAGCCGTCAAAATTCGGACTCCATGTTATCCTATGGGACTTTTTTGGGTGCTTAATTGCCCCCTGCGGGGGCAATTAAGCACCCACCCCTTATAAAAGTCATAGCACCCCATTCCCGAGTAGGCCGCACGTTTTGACACCCCATTCATGGGTCTAGGATAAACGGTGCGGGACTAGTTACGCGCCGAACTTTCATACGGAAGAATAAAAAGAAGAAGAAGAACTAGAGAGGGACATTTCCTGAAGAAAATGTGAGTGGTGCTTGACGTGGCAAGTTAACACGAGGCTAGCTAATCAGCTTAACTCCATGATAGGGACATGGTAATCATGTTAAGTGCGCAAAGCAAAGTTTAATCAATGTCAAGTCAAAGAGCGGTTAATTGCCCCCTGCGGGGGCAATTAACCACCCAGCCCCTAAGAGAGGTCACTGCACACCCCTCCCGGATAAGACGCACGATATGACACCTCAGTCAAGGGTCACCGACAAACGGTGAGGGACCAGCGGTTAATTGCCCCCTGCTGGGGCAATTAACAGCCCAGCCCCTCAGAGAGGTCACTGCACACCCCTGCCGGATAAGACGCACGATATGACACCTCATTCATGGGCCTACGACATACGGTGTTGTTCTAGCAGTTAATTGCCCCCTGCAGGGGCAATTAACCGCCCGCCCTCAGTAGTATCATATAACTCCATGCCCGACTGAGGCGAACAGTTTGACACCTCATTCAAGGGTCTACGACAATTGGTGCTGGACTAGCAATTAATTGCCCCCTGCGGGGGCAATTAACAGCCCAGCCCCTCAGAGAGGTCACTGCACACCCCTGCCCGATAAGACGCACGATATGACACCTCATTCATGGGCCTACGACATACGGTGTTGTTCTAGCAGTTAATTGCCCCCTGCGGGGGCAATTAACTGCTCCCCCTCAGTAGTATCATATAACTCCATGCCCGAATGAGGCGAACGGTTTGTCACCTCATTCAAGGGTCAACGACAAAGTCTGGCAAAGCTGATCTCAATGTTATGTCTATGAGTGGTCAATTGCCCCCTGCGGGGGCAATTAACCACCCCAGCCCTGAGAATAGACATTGCACACCAGTCCCGATCAAGCTGCAGGGTTTGACACCTCCTTCATGGGCCTACAAAAAACACAGTCAAAGCTGGTCTCAATGATAAGTCTATGAGCGGTCAATTGCCCCCTGCGGGGGCAATTAACCGCCCAGCCCTGAGCAAAGTCATAGTACCCCACTCCCGGATAAGGCGCACGATATGACACCTCATTCATGGGTGTATGACAAACGGTGCGGGAATAGCGGTTAAAATGTTAAGTCTATGAGAGTTTAATTGCCCCCTGCGGGGGCAATTAACCGCCCAGCCCTGAGCGAAGTCATAGCACCCCACCCCCCGGACAAGCCGTACGATTTGACACCTCATTCACGGGTCCATGACAAACGGTGCGGGACTAGCCATTAAAATGTTAAGTCTATGGGCGATTAATTGCCCCCTGCGGGGGCAATTAACCGCCCAGCCCCTCAGGAATGGCATAGCACCCCATCCCCGAACCAGCCGAACGGTTTGACACCTCATTCATGTGTCTGCGACAAACTAATTATTCGATAAAATCCCCATTATAAGTCAATGGGGCAATTTTAGGGACCTCTTTTGCCCCGGGGGTAGAACTTATACCCTTGTGCGGGGTATCCTCTGACACAGGTTGCAAACCTCTTCAATAGTGGTGAATTTCACATTTCTACAAAATTCCCTCTCTGCGCCACAATCCGTCAAAATTTGGCCTCCATGTTATCCTATGGGACTTTTTTGGGTGCTTAATTGCCCCCTGCGGGGGCAATTAAGCACCCACCCCTTAGAAAAGTCATAGCACCCCATTCCCGAATAGGTCGCACGATATGAGACCCCATTCATGGGTCTAGGCCAAACGGTGCGGGACTAGTTACGCGCCAAACTTTCATACGGAAGAATAAGAAAAAAAACTAGAGAGGTACATTTCCTGAAGAAAATGTGAGTGGTGCTTGACGTGGCAAGTTAACACGAGGCTAGCTAATCAGCATAACTCCATGATAGGCACATGGAAATCAGGTTAAGTGCGCAAAGCAAAGTTTAATCAATGTCAAGTCTATGAGCAGATAATTGCCCCCTGCGGGGGCAATTAACCGCTCAGCCCCTCAGAGAGGTCACTGCACACCCCTCCCGGATAAGACGCACGATATGACACCTCAGTCAAGGGTCTACGACAAATGGTGAGGGACCAGCGGTTAATTGCCCCCTGCTGGGGCAATTAACAGCCCAGCCCCTCAGAGAGGTCACTGCACACCCCTGCCGGATAAGACGCACGATATGACACCTCATTCATGGGCCTACGACATACGGTGTTGTTCTAGTAGTTAATTGCCCCCTGCGGGGGCAATTAACCGCCCGCCCTCAGTAGTATCATATAACCCCATGCCCGACTGAGGCGAACGTTTTGACACCTCATTCAAGGGTCTACGACAAACGGTGCTGGAATAGCGATTAATTGCCCCCTGCGGGGGCAATTAACAGCCCAGCCCCTCAGAGAGGTCACTGAACACCCCTGCCGGATAAGACGCACGATATGACACCTCATTCATGGGCCTACGACATACGGTGTTGTTCTAGCAGTTAATTGCCCCCTGCGGGGGCAATTAACCGCCCGCCCTCAGTAGTATCATATAACCCCATGCCCGACTGAGGCGAACGGTTTGACACCTCATTCAAGCGTCTACGACAAACGGTGCTGGACTAGCAATTAATTGCCCCCTGCTGGGGCAATTAACAGCCCAGCCCCTCAGAGAGGTCACTGCACACCCCTGCCGGATAAGACGCACGATATGACACCTCATTCATGGGCCTACGACATACGGTGTTGTTCTAGTAGTTAATTGCCCCCTGCGGGGGCAATTAACCGCCCGCCCTCAGTAGTATCATATAACTCCATGCCCGACTGAGGCGAACGGTTTGACACCTCATTCAAGGGTCTACGACAAACGGTGCTGGACTAGCAATTAATTGCCCCCTGCGGGGGCAATTAACCGCCCAGCCCCACAGACAGGTCACTGCACACCCCTCCCGGATAAGACGCACGATATGACACCTCATTCATGGGCCTACGACATACGGTGTTGTTCTAGCAGTTAATTGCCCCCTGCGGGGGCAATTAACCACCCGCCCTCAGTAGTATCATATAACCCCATGCCCGAAAGAGGCAAACGGGTTGACACCTCATTCAAGGGTCTACGACAAACGCAGGCAAAGCTGATCTCAATGTTAACTGTATGAGTGGTTAATTGCCCCCTGCTGGGGCAATTAACCACCCCAGCCCTGAGAGTAGACATTGCACCACATTCCCGAACAAGCTGCACAGTTAGACACCTCATTTATGGGCCTATAAAAAACACAGTCAAAGCTGGTCTCAATGCTTAGTCAATGAGCGGTCAATTGCCCCCTGCGGGGGCAATTGACCGCCCAGCCCTAAGCAAAGTCATAGCAGCCCACCCCCGGATAAGCCGCACGATATGACACCTCATTCATGGGTGTATGACAAACGGTGCGGGAATAGCGGTTAAAATGTTAAGTCAATGAGAGTTTAATTGCCCCCTGCGGGGGCAATTAACCACCCAGCCCCTCAGGAATGGCATAGCACCCCATCCCCGAAACAGCCGAACGGTTTGACACCTCATTCATGGGTGTGCGACAAACTAATTATTCGATAAATTCCCCATTATAAGTCAATGGGGCAAATTTGGGGACCTCTCTTGCCCCGGGGGTACAACGTATACCCTTGTGCGGGGTATCTTCTGACAAAGGTTGCAAACCTCTTCAAAGGTGGTGAATTTCACGTTTCTACAAGATTCCCTCTCTGCGCTACAATCCGTCAAAGTTGGCCTCAATGTTAAGTCAATGGGATTTTCGGGGTGGTTTATTGCCCCCTGCGGGGGCAATAAACCACCCACCCCTTAGAAAAGTCATAGCACCCCATTCCCGATTAGGCCGCACGTTTTGACACCCCATTCATGGTTCTAGGACAAACGGTGCGGGACTAGTTACGCGCCGAACTTTTGGCGGAAGAAGAAGAAGAAGAATAATAATAAAAAAAAAAAAAATAAGTATGCAAGATAACAGTAGTGATGCTTTTCAAGCACCACTAATAATAAAAAAAAAAAAAATAAGTATGCAAGATAACAGTAGTGATGCTTTTCAAGCACCACTAACTAGAGAGGTACATTTCCTGAAGAAAATGTGAGTGGTGCTTGACGTGGCGAAACTCTTGTCGGTGGCGGAGGGGGGAGGTGGGCTGATGGTGGGGGGTGTGTGGGACGGGGGAGTTCTAATGACTGTGGCTATCACGCGCACTCCTCTGTGACAGACACAGAGAACGGCAAACAGGAACTAGAGAGGTACATTTCCTGAAGAAAATGTGAGTGGTGCTTGACGTGGCAAGTTAACACGAGGCTAGCTAATCAGCATAACTCCATGATAGGCACATGGAAATCAGGTTAAGTGCGCAAAGCAAAGTTTAATCAATGTCAAGTCTATGAGCAGATAATTGCCCCCTGCGGGGGCAATTAACCGCTCAGCCCCTCAGAGAGGTCACTGCACACCCCTCCCGGATAAGACGCACGATATGACACCTCAGTCAAGGGTCTACGACAAATGGTGAGGGACCAGCGGTTAATTGCCCCCTGCTGGGGCAATTAACAGCCCAGCCCCTCAGAGAGGTCACTGCACACCCCTGCCGGATAAGACGCACGATATGACACCTCATTCATGGGCCTACGACATACGGTGTTGTTCTAGTAGTTAATTGCCCCCTGCGGGGGCAATTAACCGCCCGCCCTCAGTAGTATCATATAACCCCATGCCCGACTGAGGCGAACGTTTTGACACCTCATTCAAGGGTCTACGACAAACGGTGCTGGAATAGCGATTAATTGCCCCCTGCGGGGGCAATTAACAGCCCAGCCCCTCAGAGAGGTCACTGAACACCCCTGCCGGATAAGACGCACGATATGACACCTCATTCATGGGCCTACGACATACGGTGTTGTTCTAGCAGTTAATTGCCCCCTGCGGGGGCAATTAACCGCCCGCCCTCAGTAGTATCATATAACCCCATGCCCGACTGAGGCGAACGGTTTGACACCTCATTCAAGCGTCTACGACAAACGGTGCTGGACTAGCAATTAATTGCCCCCTGCTGGGGCAATTAACAGCCCAGCCCCTCAGAGAGGTCACTGCACACCCCTGCCGGATAAGACGCACGATATGACACCTCATTCATGGGCCTACGACATACGGTGTTGTTCTAGTAGTTAATTGCCCCCTGCGGGGGCAATTAACCGCCCGCCCTCAGTAGTATCATATAACTCCATGCCCGACTGAGGCGAACGGTTTGACACCTCATTCAAGGGTCTACGACAAACGGTGCTGGACTAGCAATTAATTGCCCCCTGCGGGGGCAATTAACCGCCCAGCCCCACAGACAGGTCACTGCACACCCCTCCCGGATAAGACGCACGATATGACACCTCATTCATGGGCCTACGACATACGGTGTTGTTCTAGCAGTTAATTGCCCCCTGCGGGGGCAATTAACCACCCGCCCTCAGTAGTATCATATAACCCCATGCCCGAAAGAGGCAAACGGGTTGACACCTCATTCAAGGGTCTACGACAAACGCAGGCAAAGCTGATCTCAATGTTAACTGTATGAGTGGTTAATTGCCCCCTGCTGGGGCAATTAACCACCCCAGCCCTGAGAGTAGACATTGCACCACATTCCCGAACAAGCTGCACAGTTAGACACCTCATTTATGGGCCTATAAAAAACACAGTCAAAGCTGGTCTCAATGCTTAGTCAATGAGCGGTCAATTGCCCCCTGCGGGGGCAATTGACCGCCCAGCCCTAAGCAAAGTCATAGCAGCCCACCCCCGGATAAGCCGCACGATATGACACCTCATTCATGGGTGTATGACAAACGGTGCGGGAATAGCGGTTAAAATGTTAAGTCAATGAGAGTTTAATTGCCCCCTGCGGGGGCAATTAACCACCCAGCCCCTCAGGAATGGCATAGCACCCCATCCCCGAAACAGCCGAACGGTTTGACACCTCATTCATGGGTGTGCGACAAACTAATTATTCGATAAATTCCCCATTATAAGTCAATGGGGCAAATTTGGGGACCTCTCTTGCCCCGGGGGTACAACGTATACCCTTGTGCGGGGTATCTTCTGACAAAGGTTGCAAACCTCTTCAAAGGTGGTGAATTTCACGTTTCTACAAGATTCCCTCTCTGCGCTACAATCCGTCAAAGTTGGCCTCAATGTTAAGTCAATGGGATTTTCGGGGTGGTTTATTGCCCCCTGCGGGGGCAATAAACCACCCACCCCTTAGAAAAGTCATAGCACCCCATTCCCGATTAGGCCGCACGTTTTGACACCCCATTCATGGTTCTAGGACAAACGGTGCGGGACTAGTTACGCGCCGAACTTTTGGCGGAAGAAGAAGAAGAAGAATAATAATAAAAAACTAGAGAGGTACATTTCCTGAAGAAAATGTGAGTGGTGCTTGACGTGGCAAGTTAACACGAGGCTAGCTAATCAGCATAACTCCATGATAGGCACATGGAAATCAGGTTAAGTGCGCAAAGCAAAGTTTAATCAATGTCAAGTCTATGAGCAGATAATTGCCCCCTGCGGGGGCAATTAACCGCTCAGCCCCTCAGAGAGGTCACTGCACACCCCTCCCGGATAAGACGCACGATATGACACCTCAGTCAAGGGTCTACGACAAATGGTGAGGGACCAGCGGTTAATTGCCCCCTGCTGGGGCAATTAACAGCCCAGCCCCTCAGAGAGGTCACTGCACACCCCTGCCGGATAAGACGCACGATATGACACCTCATTCATGGGCCTACGACATACGGTGTTGTTCTAGTAGTTAATTGCCCCCTGCGGGGGCAATTAACCGCCCGCCCTCAGTAGTATCATATAACCCCATGCCCGACTGAGGCGAACGTTTTGACACCTCATTCAAGGGTCTACGACAAACGGTGCTGGAATAGCGATTAATTGCCCCCTGCGGGGGCAATTAACAGCCCAGCCCCTCAGAGAGGTCACTGAACACCCCTGCCGGATAAGACGCACGATATGACACCTCATTCATGGGCCTACGACATACGGTGTTGTTCTAGCAGTTAATTGCCCCCTGCGGGGGCAATTAACCGCCCGCCCTCAGTAGTATCATATAACCCCATGCCCGACTGAGGCGAACGGTTTGACACCTCATTCAAGCGTCTACGACAAACGGTGCTGGACTAGCAATTAATTGCCCCCTGCTGGGGCAATTAACAGCCCAGCCCCTCAGAGAGGTCACTGCACACCCCTGCCGGATAAGACGCACGATATGACACCTCATTCATGGGCCTACGACATACGGTGTTGTTCTAGTAGTTAATTGCCCCCTGCGGGGGCAATTAACCGCCCGCCCTCAGTAGTATCATATAACTCCATGCCCGACTGAGGCGAACGGTTTGACACCTCATTCAAGGGTCTACGACAAACGGTGCTGGACTAGCAATTAATTGCCCCCTGCGGGGGCAATTAACCGCCCAGCCCCACAGACAGGTCACTGCACACCCCTCCCGGATAAGACGCACGATATGACACCTCATTCATGGGCCTACGACATACGGTGTTGTTCTAGCAGTTAATTGCCCCCTGCGGGGGCAATTAACCACCCGCCCTCAGTAGTATCATATAACCCCATGCCCGAAAGAGGCAAACGGGTTGACACCTCATTCAAGGGTCTACGACAAACGCAGGCAAAGCTGATCTCAATGTTAACTGTATGAGTGGTTAATTGCCCCCTGCTGGGGCAATTAACCACCCCAGCCCTGAGAGTAGACATTGCACCACATTCCCGAACAAGCTGCACAGTTAGACACCTCATTTATGGGCCTATAAAAAACACAGTCAAAGCTGGTCTCAATGCTTAGTCAATGAGCGGTCAATTGCCCCCTGCGGGGGCAATTGACCGCCCAGCCCTAAGCAAAGTCATAGCAGCCCACCCCCGGATAAGCCGCACGATATGACACCTCATTCATGGGTGTATGACAAACGGTGCGGGAATAGCGGTTAAAATGTTAAGTCAATGAGAGTTTAATTGCCCCCTGCGGGGGCAATTAACCACCCAGCCCCTCAGGAATGGCATAGCACCCCATCCCCGAAACAGCCGAACGGTTTGACACCTCATTCATGGGTGTGCGACAAACTAATTATTCGATAAATTCCCCATTATAAGTCAATGGGGCAAATTTGGGGACCTCTCTTGCCCCGGGGGTACAACGTATACCCTTGTGCGGGGTATCTTCTGACAAAGGTTGCAAACCTCTTCAAAGGTGGTGAATTTCACGTTTCTACAAGATTCCCTCTCTGCGCTACAATCCGTCAAAGTTGGCCTCAATGTTAAGTCAATGGGATTTTCGGGGTGGTTTATTGCCCCCTGCGGGGGCAATAAACCACCCACCCCTTAGAAAAGTCATAGCACCCCATTCCCGATTAGGCCGCACGTTTTGACACCCCATTCATGGTTCTAGGACAAACGGTGCGGGACTAGTTACGCGCCGAACTTTTGGCGGAAGAAGAAGAAGAAGAACTAGAGAGGTACATTTCCTGAAGAAAATGTGAGTGGTGCTTGACGTGGCAAGTTAACACGAGGCTAGCTAATCAGCATAACTCCATGATAGGCACATGGAAATCAGGTTAAGTGCGCAAAGCAAAGTTTAATCAATGTCAAGTCTATGAGCAGATAATTGCCCCCTGCGGGGGCAATTAACCGCTCAGCCCCTCAGAGAGGTCACTGCACACCCCTCCCGGATAAGACGCACGATATGACACCTCAGTCAAGGGTCTACGACAAATGGTGAGGGACCAGCGGTTAATTGCCCCCTGCTGGGGCAATTAACAGCCCAGCCCCTCAGAGAGGTCACTGCACACCCCTGCCGGATAAGACGCACGATATGACACCTCATTCATGGGCCTACGACATACGGTGTTGTTCTAGTAGTTAATTGCCCCCTGCGGGGGCAATTAACCGCCCGCCCTCAGTAGTATCATATAACCCCATGCCCGACTGAGGCGAACGTTTTGACACCTCATTCAAGGGTCTACGACAAACGGTGCTGGAATAGCGATTAATTGCCCCCTGCGGGGGCAATTAACAGCCCAGCCCCTCAGAGAGGTCACTGAACACCCCTGCCGGATAAGACGCACGATATGACACCTCATTC
This sequence comes from Channallabes apus, assembly GCA_030522415.1. Lineage (NCBI taxonomy): Eukaryota > Metazoa > Chordata > Actinopteri > Siluriformes > Clariidae > Channallabes > Channallabes apus. The sequence continues at coordinate 48,941,389 of CM060110.1, read as the reverse complement.
ATGGGCCTACGACATACGGTGTTGTTCTAGCAGTTAATTGCCCCCTGCGGGGGCAATTAACCGCCCGCCCTCAGTAGTATCATATAACCCCATGCCCGACTGAGGCGAACGGTTTGACACCTCATTCAAGCGTCTACGACAAACGGTGCTGGACTAGCAATTAATTGCCCCCTGCTGGGGCAATTAACAGCCCAGCCCCTCAGAGAGGTCACTGCACACCCCTGCCGGATAAGACGCACGATATGACACCTCATTCATGGGCCTACGACATACGGTGTTGTTCTAGTAGTTAATTGCCCCCTGCGGGGGCAATTAACCGCCCGCCCTCAGTAGTATCATATAACTCCATGCCCGACTGAGGCGAACGGTTTGACACCTCATTCAAGGGTCTACGACAAACGGTGCTGGACTAGCAATTAATTGCCCCCTGCGGGGGCAATTAACCGCCCAGCCCCACAGACAGGTCACTGCACACCCCTCCCGGATAAGACGCACGATATGACACCTCATTCATGGGCCTACGACATACGGTGTTGTTCTAGCAGTTAATTGCCCCCTGCGGGGGCAATTAACCACCCGCCCTCAGTAGTATCATATAACCCCATGCCCGAAAGAGGCAAACGGGTTGACACCTCATTCAAGGGTCTACGACAAACGCAGGCAAAGCTGATCTCAATGTTAACTGTATGAGTGGTTAATTGCCCCCTGCTGGGGCAATTAACCACCCCAGCCCTGAGAGTAGACATTGCACCACATTCCCGAACAAGCTGCACAGTTAGACACCTCATTTATGGGCCTATAAAAAACACAGTCAAAGCTGGTCTCAATGCTTAGTCAATGAGCGGTCAATTGCCCCCTGCGGGGGCAATTGACCGCCCAGCCCTAAGCAAAGTCATAGCAGCCCACCCCCGGATAAGCCGCACGATATGACACCTCATTCATGGGTGTATGACAAACGGTGCGGGAATAGCGGTTAAAATGTTAAGTCAATGAGAGTTTAATTGCCCCCTGCGGGGGCAATTAACCACCCAGCCCCTCAGGAATGGCATAGCACCCCATCCCCGAAACAGCCGAACGGTTTGACACCTCATTCATGGGTGTGCGACAAACTAATTATTCGATAAATTCCCCATTATAAGTCAATGGGGCAAATTTGGGGACCTCTCTTGCCCCGGGGGTACAACGTATACCCTTGTGCGGGGTATCTTCTGACAAAGGTTGCAAACCTCTTCAAAGGTGGTGAATTTCACGTTTCTACAAGATTCCCTCTCTGCGCTACAATCCGTCAAAGTTGGCCTCAATGTTAAGTCAATGGGATTTTCGGGGTGGTTTATTGCCCCCTGCGGGGGCAATAAACCACCCACCCCTTAGAAAAGTCATAGCACCCCATTCCCGATTAGGCCGCACGTTTTGACACCCCATTCATGGTTCTAGGACAAACGGTGCGGGACTAGTTACGCGCCGAACTTTTGGCGGAAGAAGAAGAAGAAGAATAATAATAAAAAAAAAAAAAATAAGTATGCAAGATAACAGTAGTGATGCTTTTCAAGCACCACTAACTAGAGAGGTACATTTCCTGAAGAAAATGTGAGTGGTGCTTGACGTGGCAAGTTAACACGAGGCTAGCTAATCAGCATAACTCCATGATAGGCACATGGAAATCAGGTTAAGTGCGCAAAGCAAAGTTTAATCAATGTCAAGTCTATGAGCAGATAATTGCCCCCTGCGGGGGCAATTAACCGCTCAGCCCCTCAGAGAGGTCACTGCACACCCCTCCCGGATAAGACGCACGATATGACACCTCAGTCAAGGGTCTACGACAAATGGTGAGGGACCAGCGGTTAATTGCCCCCTGCTGGGGCAATTAACAGCCCAGCCCCTCAGAGAGGTCACTGCACACCCCTGCCGGATAAGACGCACGATATGACACCTCATTCATGGGCCTACGACATACGGTGTTGTTCTAGTAGTTAATTGCCCCCTGCGGGGGCAATTAACCGCCCGCCCTCAGTAGTATCATATAACCCCATGCCCGACTGAGGCGAACGTTTTGACACCTCATTCAAGGGTCTACGACAAACGGTGCTGGAATAGCGATTAATTGCCCCCTGCGGGGGCAATTAACAGCCCAGCCCCTCAGAGAGGTCACTGAACACCCCTGCCGGATAAGACGCACGATATGACACCTCATTCATGGGCCTACGACATACGGTGTTGTTCTAGCAGTTAATTGCCCCCTGCGGGGGCAATTAACCGCCCGCCCTCAGTAGTATCATATAACCCCATGCCCGACTGAGGCGAACGGTTTGACACCTCATTCAAGCGTCTACGACAAACGGTGCTGGACTAGCAATTAATTGCCCCCTGCTGGGGCAATTAACAGCCCAGCCCCTCAGAGAGGTCACTGCACACCCCTGCCGGATAAGACGCACGATATGACACCTCATTCATGGGCCTACGACATACGGTGTTGTTCTAGTAGTTAATTGCCCCCTGCGGGGGCAATTAACCGCCCGCCCTCAGTAGTATCATATAACTCCATGCCCGACTGAGGCGAACGGTTTGACACCTCATTCAAGGGTCTACGACAAACGGTGCTGGACTAGCAATTAATTGCCCCCTGCGGGGGCAATTAACCGCCCAGCCCCACAGACAGGTCACTGCACACCCCTCCCGGATAAGACGCACGATATGACACCTCATTCATGGGCCTACGACATACGGTGTTGTTCTAGCAGTTAATTGCCCCCTGCGGGGGCAATTAACCACCCGCCCTCAGTAGTATCATATAACCCCATGCCCGAAAGAGGCAAACGGGTTGACACCTCATTCAAGGGTCTACGACAAACGCAGGCAAAGCTGATCTCAATGTTAACTGTATGAGTGGTTAATTGCCCCCTGCTGGGGCAATTAACCACCCCAGCCCTGAGAGTAGACATTGCACCACATTCCCGAACAAGCTGCACAGTTAGACACCTCATTTATGGGCCTATAAAAAACACAGTCAAAGCTGGTCTCAATGCTTAGTCAATGAGCGGTCAATTGCCCCCTGCGGGGGCAATTGACCGCCCAGCCCTAAGCAAAGTCATAGCAGCCCACCCCCGGATAAGCCGCACGATATGACACCTCATTCATGGGTGTATGACAAACGGTGCGGGAATAGCGGTTAAAATGTTAAGTCAATGAGAGTTTAATTGCCCCCTGCGGGGGCAATTAACCACCCAGCCCCTCAGGAATGGCATAGCACCCCATCCCCGAAACAGCCGAACGGTTTGACACCTCATTCATGGGTGTGCGACAAACTAATTATTCGATAAATTCCCCATTATAAGTCAATGGGGCAAATTTGGGGACCTCTCTTGCCCCGGGGGTACAACGTATACCCTTGTGCGGGGTATCTTCTGACAAAGGTTGCAAACCTCTTCAAAGGTGGTGAATTTCACGTTTCTACAAGATTCCCTCTCTGCGCTACAATCCGTCAAAGTTGGCCTCAATGTTAAGTCAATGGGATTTTCGGGGTGGTTTATTGCCCCCTGCGGGGGCAATAAACCACCCACCCCTTAGAAAAGTCATAGCACCCCATTCCCGATTAGGCCGCACGTTTTGACACCCCATTCATGGTTCTAGGACAAACGGTGCGGGACTAGTTACGCGCCGAACTTTTGGCGGAAGAAGAAGAAGAAGAACTAGAGAGGTACATTTCCTGAAGAAAATGTGAGTGGTGCTTGACGTGGCAAGTTAACACGAGGCTAGCTAATCAGCTTAACTCCATGATAGGGACATGGTAATCATGTTAAGTGCGCAAAGCAAAGTTTAATAAATGTCAAGCCTATGAGCGTTTAATTGCCCCCTGCGGGGGCAATTAACCGCCCAGCCCCTAAGAGAGGTCACTGCACACCCCTCCCGGATAAGACGCACAATATGACACCTCAGTCAAGGGTCACCGACAAACGGTGAGGGACCAGCAGTTAATTGCCCCCTGCTGGGGCAATTAACAGCCCAGCCCCTCAGACGGGTCACTGCACACCCCTGCCGGATAAGACGCACGATATGACACCTCATTCAGGGGCCTACGACATACGGTGTTGTTCTAGCAGTTAATTGCCCCCTGCGGGGGCAATTAACCGCCCGCCCTCAGGAGTATCATATAACTCCATGCCCGACTGAGGCGAACGGTTTGACACCTCATTCAAGGGTCTACGACAAACGGTGCTGGATTAGCAATTAATTGCCCCCTGCGGGGGCAATTAACAGCCCAGCCCCTCAGACAGGTCACTGCACACCCCTCCCGGATAAGACGCACGATATGACACCGCATTCAAGGGTCTACGACAAACGGTGAGGGACCAGGGATTAATTGCCCCCTGCTGGGGCAATTAACAGCCCAGCCCCTCAGAGAGGTCACTGCACAGCCCTGCCGGAGAAGACGCACGATATGACACCCCATTTATGGGCCTACGACATACGGTGTTGTTCTAGCAGTTAATTGCCCCCTGCGGGGGCAATTAACCGCCCGCCCTCAGTCGTATCATATAACCCCATGCCCGAATGAGGCGAAAGGTTGGTCACCTCATTCATGGGCCTACAAAAAACTCTGACAAAGCTGATCTCAATGTTAAGTCTATGAGCGATTAATTGCCCCCTTCGGGGGCAATTAACCGCCCAGCCCTGAGCAAAGGCATAGCACCCCACCCCCGGACAAGCCGTACGATTTGACACCTCATTCACGGGTCCATGACAAACGGTGCGGGACTAGCCATTAAAATGTTAAGTCTATGGGCGATTAATTGCCCCCTGCGGGGGCAATTAACCGCCCAGCCCCTCAGAAAAGGCATAGCACCCCATCCCTGAACCAGCCGAACGGTTTGACACCTCATTCATGGGTCTGCGACAAACTAATTCCTCGATAAATACCCCATTATAAGTCAATGGGGCAACTTTGGGGACCTCTTTTGCCCCGGGGGTAGAACTTATACCCTTGTGCGGGGTATCGTCTGACACAGGTTGCAAACCTCTTCAATTGTGGCGAATTTCACGTTTCTACAAAATTCCCTCCCTGCGCCACAATCCGTCAAAATTTGGCCTCCATGTTATCCTATGGGACTTTTTTGGGTGCTTAATTGCCCCCTGCGGGGGCAATTAAGCACCCACCCCTTATAAAAGTCATAGCACCCCATTCCCGATTAGGCCGCACGATTTGACACCTCTTTCATGGGTCTAGGACAAACGATGCGGGACTAGTTACGCGCCGAAATTTCATACGGAAGAAGAAGAAAAATAATAATAATAAAAACTAGAGAGGTACATTTCCTGAAGAAAATGTGAGTGGTGCTTGACGTGGCAAGTTAACACGAGGCTAGCTAATCAGCATAACTCCATGATAGGCACATGGAAATCAGGTTAAGTGCGCAAAGCAAAGTTTAATCAATGTCAAGTCTATGAGCAGATAATTGCCCCCTGCGGGGGCAATTAACCGCTCAGCCCCTCAGAGAGGTCACTGCACACCCCTCCCGGATAAGACGCACGATATGACACCTCAGTCAAGGGTCTACGACAAATGGTGAGGGACCAGCGGTTAATTGCCCCCTGCTGGGGCAATTAACAGCCCAGCCCCTCAGAGAGGTCACTGCACACCCCTGCCGGATAAGACGCACGATATGACACCTCATTCATGGGCCTACGACATACGGTGTTGTTCTAGTAGTTAATTGCCCCCTGCGGGGGCAATTAACCGCCCGCCCTCAGTAGTATCATATAACCCCATGCCCGACTGAGGCGAACGTTTTGACACCTCATTCAAGGGTCTACGACAAACGGTGCTGGAATAGCGATTAATTGCCCCCTGCGGGGGCAATTAACAGCCCAGCCCCTCAGAGAGGTCACTGAACACCCCTGCCGGATAAGACGCACGATATGACACCTCATTCATGGGCCTACGACATACGGTGTTGTTCTAGCAGTTAATTGCCCCCTGCGGGGGCAATTAACCGCCCGCCCTCAGTAGTATCATATAACCCCATGCCCGACTGAGGCGAACGGTTTGACACCTCATTCAAGCGTCTACGACAAACGGTGCTGGACTAGCAATTAATTGCCCCCTGCTGGGGCAATTAACAGCCCAGCCCCTCAGAGAGGTCACTGCACACCCCTGCCGGATAAGACGCACGATATGACACCTCATTCATGGGCCTACGACATACGGTGTTGTTCTAGTAGTTAATTGCCCCCTGCGGGGGCAATTAACCGCCCGCCCTCAGTAGTATCATATAACTCCATGCCCGACTGAGGCGAACGGTTTGACACCTCATTCAAGGGTCTACGACAAACGGTGCTGGACTAGCAATTAATTGCCCCCTGCGGGGGCAATTAACCGCCCAGCCCCACAGACAGGTCACTGCACACCCCTCCCGGATAAGACGCACGATATGACACCTCATTCATGGGCCTACGACATACGGTGTTGTTCTAGCAGTTAATTGCCCCCTGCGGGGGCAATTAACCACCCGCCCTCAGTAGTATCATATAACCCCATGCCCGAAAGAGGCAAACGGGTTGACACCTCATTCAAGGGTCTACGACAAACGCAGGCAAAGCTGATCTCAATGTTAACTGTATGAGTGGTTAATTGCCCCCTGCTGGGGCAATTAACCACCCCAGCCCTGAGAGTAGACATTGCACCACATTCCCGAACAAGCTGCACAGTTAGACACCTCATTTATGGGCCTATAAAAAACACAGTCAAAGCTGGTCTCAATGCTTAGTCAATGAGCGGTCAATTGCCCCCTGCGGGGGCAATTGACCGCCCAGCCCTAAGCAAAGTCATAGCAGCCCACCCCCGGATAAGCCGCACGATATGACACCTCATTCATGGGTGTATGACAAACGGTGCGGGAATAGCGGTTAAAATGTTAAGTCAATGAGAGTTTAATTGCCCCCTGCGGGGGCAATTAACCACCCAGCCCCTCAGGAATGGCATAGCACCCCATCCCCGAAACAGCCGAACGGTTTGACACCTCATTCATGGGTGTGCGACAAACTAATTATTCGATAAATTCCCCATTATAAGTCAATGGGGCAAATTTGGGGACCTCTCTTGCCCCGGGGGTACAACGTATACCCTTGTGCGGGGTATCTTCTGACAAAGGTTGCAAACCTCTTCAAAGGTGGTGAATTTCACGTTTCTACAAGATTCCCTCTCTGCGCTACAATCCGTCAAAGTTGGCCTCAATGTTAAGTCAATGGGATTTTCGGGGTGGTTTATTGCCCCCTGCGGGGGCAATAAACCACCCACCCCTTAGAAAAGTCATAGCACCCCATTCCCGATTAGGCCGCACGTTTTGACACCCCATTCATGGTTCTAGGACAAACGGTGCGGGACTAGTTACGCGCCGAACTTTTGGCGGAAGAAGAAGAAGAAGAATAATAATAAAAAAAAAAAAAATAAGTATGCAAGATAACAGTAGTGATGCTTTTCAAGCACCACTAATAATAATAAAAAAAAAAAAAATAAGTATGCAAGATAACAGTAGTGATGCTTTTCAAGCACCACTAATAATAATAAAAAAAAAAAAAATAAGTATGCAAGATAACAGTAGTGATGCTTTTCAAGCACCACTAAAAAAAAAATAAGTATGCAAGATAACAGTAGTGATGCTTTTCAAGCACCACTAAAAAAAAAATAAGTATGCAAGATAACAGTAGTGATGCTTTTCAAGCACCACTAAAAAAAAAAAAATAAGTATGCAAGATAACAGTAGTGATGCTTTTCAAGCACCACTAATAAGTATGCAGGATAACAATAGTGATGCTTTTCAAGCACCACTAATAATAATAAAAAAAAAAAAAATAAGTATGCAAGATAACAGTAGTGATGCTTTTCAAGCACCACTAACTAGAGAGGTACATTTCCTGAAGAAAATGTGAGTGGTGCTTGACGTGGCAAGTTGACACGAGGCTAGCTAATCAGCTTAACTCCATGATAGGGACATGGTAATCATGTTAAGTGCGCAAAGCAAAGTTTAATCAATGTCAAGTCTATGAGCGGTTAATTGCCCCCTGCTGGGGCAATTAACAGCCCAGCCCCTCAGAGAGGTCACTGCACACCCCTCCCGGATAAGACGCACGATATGACACCTCAGTCAAGGGTCTACGACAAATGGTGAGGGACCAGCGGTTAATTGCCCCCTGCTGGGGCAATTAACAGCCCAGCCCCTCAGAGAGGTCACTGCACACCCCTGCCGGATAAGACGCACGATATGACACCTCATTCATGGGCCTACGACATACGGTGTTGTTCTAGTAGTTAATTGCCCCCTGCGGGGGCAATTAACCGCCCGCCCTCAGTAGTATCATATAACTCCATGCCCGACTGAGGCGAACGGTTTGACACCTCATTCAAGGGTCTACGACAAACGGTGCTGGACTAGCAATTAATTGCCCCCTGCGGGGGCAATTAACCGCCCAGCCCCACAGACAGGTCACTGCACACCCCTCCCGGATAAGACGCACGATATGACACCTCATTCATGGGCCTACGACATACGGTGTTGTTCTAGCAGTTAATTGCCCCCTGCGGGGGCAATTAACCACCCGCCCTCAGTAGTATCATATAACCCCATGCCCGAAAGAGGCAAACGGGTTGACACCTCATTCAAGGGTCTACGACAAACGCAGGCAAAGCTGATCTCAATGTTAACTGTATGAGTGGTTAATTGCCCCCTGCTGGGGCAATTAACCACCCCAGCCCTGAGAGTAGACATTGCACCACATTCCCGAACAAGCTGCACAGTTAGACACCTCATTTATGGGCCTATAAAAAACACAGTCAAAGCTGGTCTCAATGCTTAGTCAATGAGCGGTCAATTGCCCCCTGCGGGGGCAATTGACCGCCCAGCCCTAAGCAAAGTCATAGCAGCCCACCCCCGGATAAGCCGCACGATATGACACCTCATTCATGGGTGTATGACAAACGGTGCGGGAATAGCGGTTAAAATGTTAAGTCAATGAGAGTTTAATTGCCCCCTGCGGGGGCAATTAACCACCCAGCCCCTCAGGAATGGCATAGCACCCCATCCCCGAAACAGCCGAACGGTTTGACACCTCATTCATGGGTGTGCGACAAACTAATTATTCGATAAATTCCCCATTATAAGTCAATGGGGCAAATTTGGGGACCTCTCTTGCCCCGGGGGTACAACGTATACCCTTGTGCGGGGTATCTTCTGACAAAGGTTGCAAACCTCTTCAAAGGTGGTGAATTTCACGTTTCTACAAGATTCCCTCTCTGCGCTACAATCCGTCAAAGTTGGCCTCAATGTTAAGTCAATGGGATTTTCGGGGTGGTTTATTGCCCCCTGCGGGGGCAATAAACCACCCACCCCTTAGAAAAGTCATAGCACCCCATTCCCGATTAGGCCGCACGTTTTGACACCCCATTCATGGTTCTAGGACAAACGGTGCGGGACTAGTTACGCGCCGAACTTTTGGCGGAAGAAGAAGAAGAAGAACTAGAGAGGTACATTTCCTGAAGAAAATGTGAGTGGTGCTTGACGTGGCAAGTTAACACGAGGCTAGCTAATCAGCATAACTCCATGATAGGCACATGGAAATCAGGTTAAGTGCGCAAAGCAAAGTTTAATCAATGTCAAGTCTATGAGCAGATAATTGCCCCCTGCGGGGGCAATTAACCGCTCAGCCCCTCAGAGAGGTCACTGCACACCCCTCCCGGATAAGACGCACGATATGACACCTCAGTCAAGGGTCTACGACAAATGGTGAGGGACCAGCGGTTAATTGCCCCCTGCTGGGGCAATTAACAGCCCAGCCCCTCAGAGAGGTCACTGCACACCCCTGCCGGATAAGACGCACGATATGACACCTCATTCATGGGCCTACGACATACGGTGTTGTTCTAGTAGTTAATTGCCCCCTGCGGGGGCAATTAACCGCCCGCCCTCAGTAGTATCATATAACCCCATGCCCGACTGAGGCGAACGTTTTGACACCTCATTCAAGGGTCTACGACAAACGGTGCTGGAATAGCGATTAATTGCCCCCTGCGGGGGCAATTAACAGCCCAGCCCCTCAGAGAGGTCACTGAACACCCCTGCCGGATAAGACGCACGATATGACACCTCATTCATGGGCCTACGACATACGGTGTTGTTCTAGCAGTTAATTGCCCCCTGCGGGGGCAATTAACCGCCCGCCCTCAGTAGTATCATATAACCCCATGCCCGACTGAGGCGAACGGTTTGACACCTCATTCAAGCGTCTACGACAAACGGTGCTGGACTAGCAATTAATTGCCCCCTGCTGGGGCAATTAACAGCCCAGCCCCTCAGAGAGGTCACTGCACACCCCTGCCGGATAAGACGCACGATATGACACCTCATTCATGGGCCTACGACATACGGTGTTGTTCTAGTAGTTAATTGCCCCCTGCGTGGGCAATTAACCGCCCGCCCTCAGTAGTATCATATAACTCCATGCCCGACTGAGGCGAACGGTTTGACACCTCATTCAAGGGTCTACGACAAACGGTGCTGGACTAGCAATTAATTGCCCCCTGCGGGGGCAATTAACCGCCCAGCCCCACAGACAGGTCACTGCACACCCCTCCCGGATAAGACGCACGATATGACACCTCATTCATGGGCCTACGACATACGGTGTTGTTCTAGCAGTTAATTGCCCCCTGCGGGGGCAATTAACCACCCGCCCTCAGTAGTATCATATAACCCCATGCCCGAAAGAGGCAAACGGGTTGACACCTCATTCAAGGGTCTACGACAAACGCAGGCAAAGCTGATCTCAATGTTAACTGTATGAGTGGTTAATTGCCCCCTGCTGGGGCAATTAACCACCCCAGCCCTGAGAGTAGACATTGCACCACATTCCCGAACAAGCTGCACAGTTAGACACCTCATTTATGGGCCTATAAAAAACACAGTCAAAGCTGGTCTCAATGCTTAGTCAATGAGCGGTCAATTGCCCCCTGCGGGGGCAATTGACCGCCCAGCCCTAAGCAAAGTCATAGCAGCCCACCCCCGGATAAGCCGCACGATATGACACCTCATTCATGGGTGTATGACAAACGGTGCGGGAATAGCGGTTAAAATGTTAAGTCAATGAGAGTTTAATTGCCCCCTGCGGGGGCAATTAACCACCCAGCCCCTCAGGAATGGCATAGCACCCCATCCCCGAAACAGCCGAACGGTTTGACACCTCATTCATGGGTGTGCGACAAACTAATTATTCGATAAATTCCCCATTATAAGTCAATGGGGCAAATTTGGGGACCTCTCTTGCCCCGGGGGTACAACGTATACCCTTGTGCGGGGTATCTTCTGACAAAGGTTGCAAACCTCTTCAAAGGTGGTGAATTTCACGTTTCTACAAGATTCCCTCTCTGCGCTACAATCCGTCAAAGTTGGCCTCAATGTTAAGTCAATGGGATTTTCGGGGTGGTTTATTGCCCCCTGCGGGGGCAATAAACCACCCACCCCTTAGAAAAGTCATAGCACCCCATTCCCGATTAGGCCGCACGTTTTGACACCCCATTCATGGTTCTAGGACAAACGGTGCGGGACTAGTTACGCGCCGAACTTTTGGCGGAAGAAGAAGAAGAAGAATAACTAGAGAGGTACATTTCCTGAAGAAAATGTGAGTGGTGCTTGACGTGGCAAGTTAACACGAGGCTAGCTAATCAGCATAACTCCATGATAGGCACATGGAAATCAGGTTAAGTGCGCAAAGCAAAGTTTAATCAATGTCAAGTCTATGAGCAGATAATTGCCCCCTGCGGGGGCAATTAACCGCTCAGCCCCTCAGAGAGGTCACTGCACACCCCTCCCGGATAAGACGCACGATATGACACCTCAGTCAAGGGTCTACGACAAATGGTGAGGGACCAGCGGTTAATTGCCCCCTGCTGGGGCAATTAACAGCCCAGCCCCTCAGAGAGGTCACTGCACACCCCTGCCGGATAAGACGCACGATATGACACCTCATTCATGGGCCTACGACATACGGTGTTGTTCTAGTAGTTAATTGCCCCCTGCGGGGGCAATTAACCGCCCGCCCTCAGTAGTATCATATAACCCCATGCCCGACTGAGGCGAACGTTTTGACACCTCATTCAAGGGTCTACGACAAACGGTGCTGGAATAGCGATTAATTGCCCCCTGCGGGGGCAATTAACAGCCCAGCCCCTCAGAGAGGTCACTGAACACCCCTGCCGGATAAGACGCACGATATGACACCTCATTCATGGGCCTACGACATACGGTGTTGTTCTAGCAGTTAATTGCCCCCTGCGGGGGCAATTAACCGCCCGCCCTCAGTAGTATCATATAACCCCATGCCCGACTGAGGCGAACGGTTTGACACCTCATTCAAGCGTCTACGACAAACGGTGCTGGACTAGCAATTAATTGCCCCCTGCTGGGGCAATTAACAGCCCAGCCCCTCAGAGAGGTCACTGCACACCCCTGCCGGATAAGACGCACGATATGACACCTCATTCATGGGCCTACGACATACGGTGTTGTTCTAGTAGTTAATTGCCCCCTGCGGGGGCAATTAACCGCCCGCCCTCAGTAGTATCATATAACTCCATGCCCGACTGAGGCGAACGGTTTGACACCTCATTCAAGGGTCTACGACAAACGGTGCTGGACTAGCAATTAATTGCCCCCTGCGGGGGCAATTAACCGCCCAGCCCCACAGACAGGTCACTGCACACCCCTCCCGGATAAGACGCACGATATGACACCTCATTCATGGGCCTACGACATACGGTGTTGTTCTAGCAGTTAATTGCCCCCTGCGGGGGCAATTAACCACCCGCCCTCAGTAGTATCATATAACCCCATGCCCGAAAGAGGCAAACGGGTTGACACCTCATTCAAGGGTCTACGACAAACGCAGGCAAAGCTGATCTCAATGTTAACTGTATGAGTGGTTAATTGCCCCCTGCTGGGGCAATTAACCACCCCAGCCCTGAGAGTAGACATTGCACCACATTCCCGAACAAGCTGCACAGTTAGACACCTCATTTATGGGCCTATAAAAAACACAGTCAAAGCTGGTCTCAATGCTTAGTCAATGAGCGGTCAATTGCCCCCTGCGGGGGCAATTGACCGCCCAGCCCTAAGCAAAGTCATAGCAGCCCACCCCCGGATAAGCCGCACGATATGACACCTCATTCATGGGTGTATGACAAACGGTGCGGGAATAGCGGTTAAAATGTTAAGTCAATGAGAGTTTAATTGCCCCCTGCGGGGGCAATTAACCACCCAGCCCCTCAGGAATGGCATACCACCCCATCCCCGAAACAGCCGAACGGTTTGACACCTCATTCATGGGTGTGCGACAAACTAATTATTCGATAAATTCCCCATTATAAGTCAATGGGGCAAATTTGGGGACCTCTCTTGCCCCGGGGGTACAACGTATACCCTTGTGCGGGGTATCTTCTGACAAAGGTTGCAAACCTCTTCAAAGGTGGTGAATTTCACGTTTCTACAAGATTCCCTCTCTGCGCTACAATCCGTCAAAGTTGGCCTCAATGTTAAGTCAATGGGATTTTCGGGGTGGTTTATTGCCCCCTGCGGGGGCAATAAACCACCCACCCCTTAGAAAAGTCATAGCACCCCATTCCCGATTAGGCCGCACGTTTTGACACCCCATTCATGGTTCTAGGACAAACGGTGCGGGACTAGTTACGCGCCGAACTTTTGGCGGAAGAAGAAGAAGAAGAAGAATAATAATAAAAAAAAAAATAAGTATGCAAGATAACAGTAGTGATGCTTTTCAAGCACCACTAATAATAAAAAAAAAAAAAATAAGTATGCAAGATAACAGTAGTGATGCTTTTCAAGCACCACTAACTAGAGAGGTACATTTCCTGAAGAAAATGTGAGTGGTGCTTGACGTGGCGAAACTCTTGTCGGTGGCGGAGGGGGGAGGTGGGCTGATGGTGGGGGGTGTGTGGGACGGGGGAGTTCTAATGACTGTGGCTATCACGCGCACTCCTCTGTGACAGACACAGAGAACGGCAAACAGGAACTAGAGAGGTACATTTCCTGAAGAAAATGTGAGTGGTGCTTGACGTGGCAAGTTAACACGAGGCTAGCTAATCAGCATAACTCCATGATAGGCACATGGAAATCAGGTTAAGTGCGCAAAGCAAAGTTTAATCAATGTCAAGTCTATGAGCAGATAATTGCCCCCTGCGGGGGCAATTAACCGCTCAGCCCCTCAGAGAGGTCACTGCACACCCCTCCCGGATAAGACGCACGATATGACACCTCAGTCAAGGGTCTACGACAAATGGTGAGGGACCAGCGGTTAATTGCCCCCTGCTGGGGCAATTAACAGCCCAGCCCCTCAGAGAGGTCACTGCACACCCCTGCCGGATAAGACGCACGATATGACACCTCATTCATGGGCCTACGACATACGGTGTTGTTCTAGTAGTTAATTGCCCCCTGCGGGGGCAATTAACCGCCCGCCCTCAGTAGTATCATATAACCCCATGCCCGACTGAGGCGAACGTTTTGACACCTCATTCAAGGGTCTACGACAAACGGTGCTGGAATAGCGATTAATTGCCCCCTGCGGGGGCAATTAACAGCCCAGCCCCTCAGAGAGGTCACTGAACACCCCTGCCGGATAAGACGCACGATATGACACCTCATTCATGGGCCTACGACATACGGTGTTGTTCTAGCAGTTAATTGCCCCCTGCGGGGGCAATTAACCGCCCGCCCTCAGTAGTATCATATAACCCCATGCCCGACTGAGGCGAACGGTTTGACACCTCATTCAAGCGTCTACGACAAACGGTGCTGGACTAGCAATTAATTGCCCCCTGCTGGGGCAATTAACAGCCCAGCCCCTCAGAGAGGTCACTGCACACCCCTGCCGGATAAGACGCACGATATGACACCTCATTCATGGGCCTACGACATACGGTGTTGTTCTAGTAGTTAATTGCCCCCTGCGGGGGCAATTAACCGCCCGCCCTCAGTAGTATCATATAACTCCATGCCCGACTGAGGCGAACGGTTTGACACCTCATTCAAGGGTCTACGACAAACGGTGCTGGACTAGCAATTAATTGCCCCCTGCGGGGGCAATTAACCGCCCAGCCCCACAGACAGGTCACTGCACACCCCTCCCGGATAAGACGCACGATATGACACCTCATTCATGGGCCTACGACATACGGTGTTGTTCTAGCAGTTAATTGCCCCCTGCGGGGGCAATTAACCACCCGCCCTCAGTAGTATCATATAACCCCATGCCCGAAAGAGGCAAACGGGTTGACACCTCATTCAAGGGTCTACGACAAACGCAGGCAAAGCTGATCTCAATGTTAACTGTATGAGTGGTTAATTGCCCCCTGCTGGGGCAATTAACCACCCCAGCCCTGAGAGTAGACATTGCACCACATTCCCGAACAAGCTGCACAGTTAGACACCTCATTTATGGGCCTATAAAAAACACAGTCAAAGCTGGTCTCAATGCTTAGTCAATGAGCGGTCAATTGCCCCCTGCGGGGGCAATTGACCGCCCAGCCCTAAGCAAAGTCATAGCAGCCCACCCCCGGATAAGCCGCACGATATGACACCTCATTCATGGGTGTATGACAAACGGTGCGGGAATAGCGGTTAAAATGTTAAGTCAATGAGAGTTTAATTGCCCCCTGCGGGGGCAATTAACCACCCAGCCCCTCAGGAATGGCATAGCACCCCATCCCCGAAACAGCCGAACGGTTTGACACCTCATTCATGGGTGTGCGACAAACTAATTATTCGATAAATTCCCCATTATAAGTCAATGGGGCAAATTTGGGGACCTCTCTTGCCCCGGGGGTACAACGTATACCCTTGTGCGGGGTATCTTCTGACAAAGGTTGCAAACCTCTTCAAAGGTGGTGAATTTCACGTTTCTACAAGATTCCCTCTCTGCGCTACAATCCGTCAAAGTTGGCCTCAATGTTAAGTCAATGGGATTTTCGGGGTGGTTTATTGCCCCCTGCGGGGGCAATAAACCACCCACCCCTTAGAAAAGTCATAGCACCCCATTCCCGATTAGGCCGCACGTTTTGACACCCCATTCATGGTTCTAGGACAAACGGTGCGGGACTAGTTACGCGCCGAACTTTTGGCGGAAGAAGAAGAAGAAGAATAATAATAAAAAAAAAAAAAAAAATAAGTATGCAAGATAACAGTAGTGATGCTTTTCAAGCACCACTAATTATTAAGCTCTCAAACAAACGCTTCCCATCTGCGAAGCGTAGGTCCGATCGCAAAAATTCTTTGACCGTGAGCGGCAGGAACTTCCCGTCCTCAACATATTGAATTCTCATGTCTGTACAATGTATTATACTCATGTGGTGACTGTGTAAAGACACCATACCATGTTGAATTTGACAGTGACATGAGCATTTAGGGAAAAATCTAAATATTTCATAAAACTTAAACTGCTGTTGAGAAAAAACTGTAAACGATAATGAGACACGGACCCGGTTCGTTAAAGCCCAAAGTCTTGTGACCCGTATAAAGCTTGAATGACGTCGCTACGACGAAGTCTGGCTGAACGGTAGGCCTCCAAAACGGCCTTGGTTGGCACCTTTTTTAGAGCACTTTCCCATTGAAATGAATGGGGAAAAAAAGGGGTAATCTTTTGGGAATTCTGGGAAAACCCTGTGACGAATCCCTACCAAAAGTCATAGCACCCCATTCCCGAACAATCCGCACGATTTGACACCTCATTCATGGGCGTACGACAAACGGTGCGTGACTAGTTACGCGCCGAACTTTTGTAGGGAAGGAAATCTAGTATAGTATTCACAACACTAGAGAGGTACATTTCCTGAAGAAAATGTGAGTGGTGCTTGACGTGGCAAGTTAACACGAGGCTAGCTAATCAGCATAACTCCATGATAGGCACATGGAAATCAGGTTAAGTGCGCAAAGCAAAGTTTAATCAATGTCAAGTCTATGAGCAGATAATTGCCCCCTGCGGGGGCAATTAACCGCTCAGCCCCTCAGAGAGGTCACTGCACACCCCTCCCGGATAAGACGCACGATATGACACCTCAGTCAAGGGTCTACGACAAATGGTGAGGGACCAGCGGTTAATTGCCCCCTGCTGGGGCAATTAACAGCCCAGCCCCTCAGAGAGGTCACTGCACACCCCTGCCGGATAAGACGCACGATATGACACCTCATTCATGGGCCTACGACATACGGTGTTGTTCTAGTAGTTAATTGCCCCCTGCGGGGGCAATTAACCGCCCGCCCTCAGTAGTATCATATAACCCCATGCCCGACTGAGGCGAACGTTTTGACACCTCATTCAAGGGTCTACGACAAACGGTGCTGGAATAGCGATTAATTGCCCCCTGCGGGGGCAATTAACAGCCCAGCCCCTCAGAGAGGTCACTGAACACCCCTGCCGGATAAGACGCACGATATGACACCTCATTCATGGGCCTACGACATACGGTGTTGTTCTAGCAGTTAATTGCCCCCTGCGGGGGCAATTAACCGCCCGCCCTCAGTAGTATCATATAACCCCATGCCCGACTGAGGCGAACGGTTTGACACCTCATTCAAGCGTCTACGACAAACGGTGCTGGACTAGCAATTAATTGCCCCCTGCTGGGGCAATTAACAGCCCAGCCCCTCAGAGAGGTCACTGCACACCCCTGCCGGATAAGACGCACGATATGACACCTCATTCATGGGCCTACGACATACGGTGTTGTTCTAGTAGTTAATTGCCCCCTGCGGGGGCAATTAACCGCCCGCCCTCAGTAGTATCATATAACTCCATGCCCGACTGAGGCGAACGGTTTGACACCTCATTCAAGGGTCTACGACAAACGGTGCTGGACTAGCAATTAATTGCCCCCTGCGGGGGCAATTAACCGCCCAGCCCCACAGACAGGTCACTGCACACCCCTCCCGGATAAGACGCACGATATGACACCTCATTCATGGGCCTACGACATACGGTGTTGTTCTAGCAGTTAATTGCCCCCTGCGGGGGCAATTAACCACCCGCCCTCAGTAGTATCATATAACCCCATGCCCGAAAGAGGCAAACGGGTTGACACCTCATTCAAGGGTCTACGACAAACGCAGGCAAAGCTGATCTCAATGTTAACTGTATGAGTGGTTAATTGCCCCCTGCTGGGGCAATTAACCACCCCAGCCCTGAGAGTAGACATTGCACCACATTCCCGAACAAGCTGCACAGTTAGACACCTCATTTATGGGCCTATAAAAAACACAGTCAAAGCTGGTCTCAATGCTTAGTCAATGAGCGGTCAATTGCCCCCTGCGGGGGCAATTGACCGCCCAGCCCTAAGCAAAGTCATAGCAGCCCACCCCCGGATAAGCCGCACGATATGACACCTCATTCATGGGTGTATGACAAACGGTGCGGGAATAGCGGTTAAAATGTTAAGTCAATGAGAGTTTAATTGCCCCCTGCGGGGGCAATTAACCACCCAGCCCCTCAGGAATGGCATAGCACCCCATCCCCGAAACAGCCGAACGGTTTGACACCTCATTCATGGGTGTGCGACAAACTAATTATTCGATAAATTCCCCATTATAAGTCAATGGGGCAAATTTGGGGACCTCTCTTGCCCCGGGGGTACAACGTATACCCTTGTGCGGGGTATCTTCTGACAAAGGTTGCAAACCTCTTCAAAGGTGGTGAATTTCACGTTTCTACAAGATTCCCTCTCTGCGCTACAATCCGTCAAAGTTGGCCTCAATGTTAAGTCAATGGGATTTTCGGGGTGGTTTATTGCCCCCTGCGGGGGCAATAAACCACCCACCCCTTAGAAAAGTCATAGCACCCCATTCCCGATTAGGCCGCACGTTTTGACACCCCATTCATGGTTCTAGGACAAACGGTGCGGGACTAGTTACGCGCCGAACTTTTGGCGGAAGAAGAAGAAGAAGAATAATAATAAAAAAAAAAAAAATAAGTATGCAAGATAACAGTAGTGATGCTTTTCAAGCACCACTAACTAGAGAGGTACATTTCCTGAAGAAAATGTGAGTGGTGCTTGACGTGGCAAGTTAACACGAGGCTAGCTAATCAGCATAACTCCATGATAGGCACATGGAAATCAGGTTAAGTGCGCAAAGCAAAGTTTAATCAATGTCAAGTCTATGAGCAGATAATTGCCCCCTGCGGGGGCAATTAACCGCTCAGCCCCTCAGAGAGGTCACTGCACACCCCTCCCGGATAAGACGCACGATATGACACCTCAGTCAAGGGTCTACGACAAATGGTGAGGGACCAGCGGTTAATTGCCCCCTGCTGGGGCAATTAACAGCCCAGCCCCTCAGAGAGGTCACTGCACACCCCTGCCGGATAAGACGCACGATATGACACCTCATTCATGGGCCTACGACATACGGTGTTGTTCTAGTAGTTAATTGCCCCCTGCGGGGGCAATTAACCGCCCGCCCTCAGTAGTATCATATAACCCCATGCCCGACTGAGGCGAACGTTTTGACACCTCATTCAAGGGTCTACGACAAACGGTGCTGGAATAGCGATTAATTGCCCCCTGCGGGGGCAATTAACAGCCCAGCCCCTCAGAGAGGTCACTGAACACCCCTGCCGGATAAGACGCACGATATGACACCTCATTCATGGGCCTACGACATACGGTGTTGTTCTAGCAGTTAATTGCCCCCTGCGGGGGCAATTAACCGCCCGCCCTCAGTAGTATCATATAACCCCATGCCCGACTGAGGCGAACGGTTTGACACCTCATTCAAGCGTCTACGACAAACGGTGCTGGACTAGCAATTAATTGCCCCCTGCTGGGGCAATTAACAGCCCAGCCCCTCAGAGAGGTCACTGCACACCCCTGCCGGATAAGACGCACGATATGACACCTCATTCATGGGCCTACGACATACGGTGTTGTTCTAGTAGTTAATTGCCCCCTGCGGGGGCAATTAACCGCCCGCCCTCAGTAGTATCATATAACTCCATGCCCGACTGAGGCGAACGGTTTGACACCTCATTCAAGGGTCTACGACAAACGGTGCTGGACTAGCAATTAATTGCCCCCTGCGGGGGCAATTAACCGCCCAGCCCCACAGACAGGTCACTGCACACCCCTCCCGGATAAGACGCACGATATGACACCTCATTCATGGGCCTACGACATACGGTGTTGTTCTAGCAGTTAATTGCCCCCTGCGGGGGCAATTAACCACCCGCCCTCAGTAGTATCATATAACCCCATGCCCGAAAGAGGCAAACGGGTTGACACCTCATTCAAGGGTCTACGACAAACGCAGGCAAAGCTGATCTCAATGTTAACTGTATGAGTGGTTAATTGCCCCCTGCTGGGGCAATTAACCACCCCAGCCCTGAGAGTAGACATTGCACCACATTCCCGAACAAGCTGCACAGTTAGACACCTCATTTATGGGCCTATAAAAAACACAGTCAAAGCTGGTCTCAATGCTTAGTCAATGAGCGGTCAATTGCCCCCTGCGGGGGCAATTGACCGCCCAGCCCTAAGCAAAGTCATAGCAGCCCACCCCCGGATAAGCCGCACGATATGACACCTCATTCATGGGTGTATGACAAACGGTGCGGGAATAGCGGTTAAAATGTTAAGTCAATGAGAGTTTAATTGCCCCCTGCGGGGGCAATTAACCACCCAGCCCCTCAGGAATGGCATAGCACCCCATCCCCGAAACAGCCGAACGGTTTGACACCTCATTCATGGGTGTGCGACAAACTAATTATTCGATAAATTCCCCATTATAAGTCAATGGGGCAAATTTGGGGACCTCTCTTGCCCCGGGGGTACAACGTATACCCTTGTGCGGGGTATCTTCTGACAAAGGTTGCAAACCTCTTCAAAGGTGGTGAATTTCACGTTTCTACAAGATTCCCTCTCTGCGCTACAATCCGTCAAAGTTGGCCTCAATGTTAAGTCAATGGGATTTTCGGGGTGGTTTATTGCCCCCTGCGGGGGCAATAAACCACCCACCCCTTAGAAAAGTCATAGCACCCCATTCCCGATTAGGCCGCACGTTTTGACACCCCATTCATGGTTCTAGGACAAACGGTGCGGGACTAGTTACGCGCCGAACTTTTGGCGGAAGAAGAAGAAGAAGAATAATAATAAAAAAAAAAAAAATAAGTATGCAAGATAACAGTAGTGATGCTTTTCAAGCACCACTAATAATAATTAAAAAAAAAAAATAAGTATGCAAGATAACAGTAGTGATGCTTTTCAAGCACCACTAATAAAAAAAAAAAAAATAAGTATGCAAGATAACAGTAGTGATGCTTTTCAAGCACCACTAAAAAAAAAATAAGTATGCAAGATAACAGTAGTGATGCTTTTCAAGCACCACTAATAAGTATGCAAGATAACAATAGTGATGCTTTTCAAGCACCACTAATAATAATAAAAAAAAAAAAAATAAGTATGCAAGATAACAGTAGTGATGCTTTTCAAGCACCACTAAAAAAAAAATAAGTATGCAAGATAACAATAGTGATGCTTTTCAAGCACCACTAATAAGTATGCAAGATAACAATAGTGATGCTTTTCAAGCACCACTAACTAGAGAGGTACATTTCCTGAAGAAAATGTGAGTGGTGCTTGACGTGGCAAGTTAACACGAGGCTAGCTAATCAGCTTAACTCCATGATAGGGACATGGTAATCATGTTAAGTGCGCAAAGCAAAGTTTAATCAATGTCAAGTCTATGAGCGGTTAATTGCCCCCTGCGAACCAGAAACCTGAAACAGAGAACCAGAGAGGTCACTTACTGTGTCTAGTACGTTGCTCTTCAGATTTATGTCCACCACATCAGCCAGTGGGGCACGCGGGGGCGGCCACCACTACACTGGGTGAGAGATGCTATTGCCCTCTCCTATGAGGCGCGTGGGTCCACTTCGCCTCTAGGAAGCAGGGCTCATCCAAAAAGGGGGATCGTCTCTTTTTGCACCAGCAAGAGGTATTCCCCTGCAGCAAATTGTGTGACACGGAGGGTTGTCCTCCCTGCACACATTTGTTACATTTACAATCTGGATGTTCATGCTACTCCGGGCTCAAGCCCCCAAGTTAGTTGCCCAGGCATAGATCTGAGACTTCCTGGCGCACACGCTACACAACCTTGGGGTCCAGACACTTGCAGTGCGGCAGCGTTGGTATTCTCCTTCCCATAGCGTTTTCACGCAGCATCGAGAGTAGCCTTTGAAAGAGAATGTCTCGGGTTACCTCGCTGTAACCCTGTTCCCTGAAAAGGCGGGAATGAGATTCTGCGTCCCAATGCCGCACTGCCACGTGAGCGGACATCCATTCAGACAAATTAATCTGAGGAATGTCGCCGGCTCACTACTATTCATAACCTGCAGATGCGTCTCATCAGGGTGACGTCACCTGACCGAGGTTATATAAGCCAAAATTTGGCGTGTTTGATACACACATGCTTCACAACCGGCAACATGACAAGATGTTTCCCATAGCGTTTTCATGCAGCATCAAGAGTAGTCTTTTCAGGGAACAGGGTTACAGCGAAGTAACCAGAGATGTTTTCACTAGTTATTCAGTTAATTAGTGTTAATTAAGTCTTCTAGTAGATAGACTCAATCTAATTACTGTGTCAGGAATAAACTCTAGAGCAGTGTTTTTCAACCACTATGCCGCGGTACACTAGTGTGCCATGAGAGATCGTCAGGTGTGCCATGGGAAATTATTCAATTTCACCTAATTGGTCTAAGACATGTTTTGAAAACTAATATGTCTGCGAATAATATGCCATTGTTGAGTGTCCCGCGCTGTCTACACCGGCAGAGTAATCATGTCATACTCTTTCATATCAATAGGTGGCAGCAGATAGCTAATTGCCCTGTATTTCGAGACGAGAATTAGTGATTAGTGATTGAGCTTCTATCACTAACTATAGCATGAGACTGCTATAAAAACTAAAAACAGAGAGAGGAGCTGTTGAGAAAGATCCAGGCTACGTTTACACTGCAGGTCTCGATGCCCAGTTCTGATTTGTTGCCTATATCAGATTTTTTTAACCGTCTGTTTACACGTTATTTCAACTGTGCCATACCATCTGAAACATCGCGCATAGTTAAAGGGAGGTTCTTGCGCTACACACTAGCCATGATAAAAAAAACAACTTGCAGCTAATGTTATTTAGCCCAAATAAGCATTAACACAAGGCGGTGTGTAACATTACGTTACGGAGAATAATGTAAACGTAGCCGTGTCTTTCTTCAATACCTGCCAGGATGTCAGCTCTGTGTTCATCCAAACAGGCCCAGGGTTCACACTGAGTAGGTAGAAATATGAAAGATCATAAAAGACTGTTTTCATTGTGTTTATTTGATTCCTATTCAAGACACTTTGATAAGAATGACTGTTAACAGACTGACTGATAACAGACTGTATATTGTTAATTGCAGTTTTCATTTGAAAGAAGAAGAAATATGAAAGTTCATAAAATACTTTTTCTTTGTGTTTATTTGATTCCCGTTCTAGACACTTCGATAAGAATGGGTGTATACTGTTAATATAGGCTACAGAGTTAAAAAAAAAAAATTTACACTTTCGATTGTTGGTGTGCCTTGTGATTTTTTTCAACTAAAAATGTACCTTGGCTCAAAAAAATTTGAAAAACACTGCTCGAGGGCGCCTTGTGCCCATGCATTCTTGTAGTTTACTGTATGTGGACTGTGGCTGAGACTTAATTTCCCAGGATGCACCTGTGTCCCATGGGTTTCCTTGTGATCACCTGTGTGTTGTTTAGCCATTGGTGTATAAATAGAATTTGGAGTTGTGATTAGGTTGTCGTGCGTCTGTTGTGTATCGTCTGTCTACTGGCTTGGTGTCTGTGCTTGTACTCGTTTTTGCTCCTGTCTAGTTTCCTGTTTTGTTGGTTTGTGTTTGTGTGTTTCATTATCAAAGTCTTCACTCCACACCAATGCCCCGCCTACAATCCCTCTATCCTGACATAGAGTCATTACCTGTCTGGGAGAGAGAGAGAGAGAGGAGGAGACTAGTTCAAAGTGAAAGTCTGAAGGTCATTTTTGTGGCGAGAAAAACATGAAGTTATTTGCTGGGAGTAATAACCGTGAGTACATGAACATAAATCTGTAATGTTTTATTTACTGAATGAATATCAATTCTGTCTAAACATTACACACTTTACTATAAAAATGTGGATAACACAGTGTTAATGCAGTAACTAAACCTGAGGGAAATAAACAGGTGTGTGTACAGTATGTGTGTGTGTGTGTGTGTGTGTGTGTGTGTGTGTGTGTGTCCTGTGGTGTTTCTTACAGATGTCTAAAGTTTACAGTTGTTATTTGTTAAAGTGAGAATCACATTAATATTCATTCATGACATATTTGCACTACATTTTTCTTCTCTTCACAAATAGAGTAATCAGCAATAAACCAATAAACACAATGCCACTTCCTGATTTGATAACACCAGAGGTGGAAAGTAACGAATTACATTTACTCGCGTTACTGTAATTGAGTAGCTTTTTTGTGTATTTCTACTTTTTAAAGTAGTTTTAAAAATCTGTAATTTTACTTTTACTTAAGTACGTTTTGTTTGAAGTATTGTAATTCGCTACATTTTAAATCATATTCGCTACTGAGTAAAAAATAAATGAATAAAAATGCTAAAATAATGAAAATGTTATGCTTTGTATAAATGCTCCGTTGCGCCGCGTGTGTGTATCATGTCCTGGTCGCGCGCCGCTCCAGACTCCACTCCAGGTTTTCTGACATCGGCATCACCTGACCTTCCTCACGGTCGCTTCGGCCCTGAGTGACGTCATCGACTAGCGCGACCATGTACAGTAGAACCCGGAGAGAGGCGAGGGAAAGATGAAAGAGGTTGTGATTTTGGCGTTTTGATATTTGGTTGTGTATTCTGGTTTTGACTTTTTGCCTCCAATTGACTTTGATTATTGCTTTGTCCCTTTGGTTTGGTTGGTCTTTGTATATATTTGTAGATAATTTCACTGTTTTTGGTTTAGGGAGTCCGGGAAGGTACCTGTATTTTTGTTTCTGGGGTTTTTTTGTTGTTGTTTCTTTTTGCATGTAATCTAGCTACTAAATATAAATACCATTTTGTTTGTTATTTTGGCCTGGGTCCACCCTGAATCTGATCCTCCTCCTGGTGTGTGTGTGTGTATATACAAACCTCATTATTTCAATTCAATTCAATTCAATTCAATTTTATTTATATAGCGCTTTTAACAATGGTCATTGTCTCAAAGCAGCTTCACAAAAATTTTAGAAATTTAACAAAAAAAAAAAAAAAAAAAAAAAAAAATTATATATTATATATATATATATAGAATAATTATATATAAAGTAATAAATAAATAAATAAAATTATAATAGAAAATAAATAAATAAAAACAAATAATAATAATTATAGAAAAGAAAATAATTTCATCAGTTAATGATTGGATCTAGTTCTTTCTGCCATATACCACCATTTCCATACAGTTTAAAATAGAACCCTGAACCATTCTTTTGCTGTCTGGCCCTAGACTGGGACGTAACACCATATTTAAGTGACCACTTTATTATGCAAAGGTGTTCCTTCAGTTAAAAACAACTAGTTTGAGATTTATATCTGCTCATCTTTTTTGAACTATGCTAGAATGCCTCATCCCACCCCGCTGTGTTTTTATTTTATTTTATATATTTAACAAAAAAGAAAAAAAAAAGCAGAGCCAGATCAATATACAATCGACACCCACAGCAAACATTTAAAAACAAACAATAATCTGTTAATATAAGAGTGACCATGGAAACACCCAAGAGCAAAACAATTCAGCAAAAGAATCACCCCCACTGTTAAAAAAATTAAAATAAAAAAGTAACTCAGTAACTTTTACTCTGAGTAATTTTTTTAATGATCTACTTTTTACTTTTATTTGAGTAGATTTTTATAAGAGTAACTTTACTTGTACTTAAGTAAAATTTCACTGAAGTAACAATACTTGTACTTGAGTACAAAATTTTATTACTCTTTCCACCTCTGGATAACACACACACACACAGAGTGCCATTTTAGAGTGAAATGCAGAAATGTCAGATCAGACGTCCTGATAATGATTTTTTAATGTTTCTGTTTTGACTGATAAACCTTCATGTGATAGAAACACAATGCTTTCATTTCCTTAAGAAGTTCTGTGGAGTAAATGTGACTCTTTCTGAAGTGTTTTATTCTCATGCAGTTTGTACCTACAGTATATATTTTTGTATTTACTTATATTAACAAAGAATCTTCATCTTTATATTTAACATTATATGAAATATCTCTTTATAAAGGCTTAGTTTATTGAAACTTCCATATCATTTGAGCTCCATCAGGCTGTTGGAGAGAGTGAACATCGGGATTTACATGATACTTTGAAGGAATTGGATGTTTATATCAGTAATTTCCTAATCTCTGATTTTTTACTCACCAGGATTAACCTAAATTTATGCTATAAGAAGTTTGACTTTCTAAAATAATGTCAGCGGAGTGTGAGAAAATGACGTGTGAAAAGAGTCTAGAAGAGGAGCTGGGAGAGATGAAAAGGTAAGTAGTTTAGATTAGCAATTTAGGAAAAAAAGAAAAAACACCTGGTAAGAAATTCTGTGTGACCAGAACCAGGACCAGTTACCATGATTTACATCACATCAGATGCAGAATGTATGTTAAATTTAGAGACTTTAGAAGATAAACATGCTAAGACATTTCTCTTTACTCTTTAGTGGAACTGAGATAAGGCCGAGGTCTCCTGTATCCAGCTGTGAGTCCTTTAAGAGTGACGACTCAATGATACTCCCATTCAACTTTAAAGAGGGAACAGTCACTCATGAAAGGTAGTTTTTTCATTGATTGAAAAATTTGATGTAAATTTGTTAATTGATTGTCTAATGTAAAATAAAATGGACTCCTGAAAGTTCAATTTTATATTAAATTTAAAATATCATCATCATCATCATCATCATGATTAGCAGCAGTGATTTAGTATGTTTGTTATAATACTTGTTGTTATAAACAGATTAACAGCTTTTTTTAACTATAAAATGTAGTGAATCAGTTTACTTAATCCTTCAGCTGTCAATCATCTTCAAGAATGTCCAGGTTAGACTTCCTCATACTTGGGTTGAGTTCAGTCAGGGCTCTGTGCAGAACACCTGAGTTCTTCCACTCCAACACACTCTTAACACAACATGTCTTCATGGAGATGGCTTTATGTACAGGGGCGTCGTCAGTAGGCCTGGGAATCACCAGACATCGCCCGCTACAATGTTATCACAATACTTAGGTGTCGATTCAATTAATATTGTTATTCTGTAATTATCACAATTTTAAGACCTGGAACTTGACTTGAAAAAAACATGACAAAAAGTTGTCATAACTGAAAAGTATTTTTGACCTTAGCTTTATTCAACAGCTTCACAACTGAATTGAACATGAATAATTAAATGTACTGTAACTCGTTCCTTATATTAGTTTTCTAACTTTAAAACCAAGGGCCGTCTGCCATAATTATTATTTTTAAACAAACGTCACTAATAATTCATTCCCGCCACACAGGATGCCGATGTGTGAATAGTTTAGAGTGTACTTCCTGTAGGGTTATTAAAAATGGCAACATTTTACCGCCTCAAATACCTCCACAGTCTTGAGCCAGTGTAAGCCTGTAAGTGTAAGTGTGTGTAATGTGTGGGTTTGAGACTAATTTGCTCAGAGTTTGGAGAAAAAGGTCGATCAGAGGGTTTTAATGTGCACAACTTTTGATATTGTAATGCCATAAAAAGTGTTTCTGTTGCGCCACTCGGATGCTTGTGCACACGCACAGAATCGGTTTCATCCAAAGTGATCGGTCGAGGCTGATCAAGCTGAAAAACCAGGACCAGTTACCATGATTTACATCAACATCAGATGCAGAATGTATGTTAAATTTAGAGACTTTAAAAGATAAACATGCAAAGACATTTCTCTTTACTCTTTAGTGGAACTGAGATAAGGCCGAGGTCTCCTGTATCCAGCTGTGTGTCCTTTAAGAGTGACGACTCAATGCCACTCCCATTCAACTTTAAAGAGGGAACAGTCACTCATGAAAGGTAGTTTTTTCATTGATTGAAATATTTTATGTAAATTTGTTCATTGATTGTCTAATGTAAAATAAAATGGACTCCTGAAAGTTCAATTTTATATTAAATTTTAAATATAATCATCATCATCATCATCATCATGATTAGCAGCAGTGATTTGGTTTGTTTGTTATAATACTTGTTGTTATAAACAGATTAACAGCTTTTTAACTATAAAGTGTAGTGAATCAGTTTACTTAATCCTTCAGCTGTCAATCATCTTCAAGAATGTCCAGGTTAGACTTCCTCATACTTGGGTTGAGTTCAGTCAGGGCTCTGTGCAGAACACCTGAGTTCTTCCACTCCAACACACTCTTAACACAACATGTCTTCATGGAGATGGCTTTATGTACAGGGGCGTCGTCAGTAGGCCTGGGAATCACCAGACATCGCCCGCTACAATGTTATCACAATACTTAGGTGTCGATTCAATTAATACTGCAATTCTGTAATTATCACAATTTTATAAGTATCCTAATTCAATGTTAATTTTTTTTGGTCTGTTTTGTTTTCATCACAATTTTAAGTGATCGGTCGAGGCTGATCAAGCTGAAAAACAGTCATTTCTGTTGACTATATGTTTGACTATAAAGTGTAGAGCAGAGGTCTTTAATCAAGGGCCAGTTTGTCTGCAGGCTTTTATTCACACTGAGCAGAAGCACGCCCTATTTCACTCGTTTAATCAGTTCATCTTTACACCTGTCACAGTCTCCACTGCCTTACACATTATTTATCCTGGAGAGATCAATGTTTTATGTTTTTGGATCATTCTGTATCTACTGCAAAGACTGTTGTGTGTGAAAATCCCAAGAGATCATAAGTTTCTGAAATACTTTGTACAGGTCATTCTGACACCAACAACCATGTCACAGTTATAGTTACAGAGATCACAAATTTCCTTGGTTCTGATGTTCAGTGTGAGCTTTACCCGAAGCTTCTGTCCTGTATTTACATGATTTTATGAACTGTACTGCTGCAACATGATCGGCCGATTAGATAACTGCAAAGATGTGGCGATGTTCAGATGTTCCTATTAAAATGGACAACTGATCTAAAGTATTAATGTGCAGCATCATAAAGAAACAGCACAGAAATCTGACAGACCTGGAACATTAAGAAATACAACTGAGTGAATGTGTGTGGTGAGTGTGTGGTGCTATAAATGTCAAATTTACACTGTTTGTTTATCCACAGAATCACAAAACAGAGCTCGAAAATCATCTGCAGAAATTCACTGGAGTCCATATTCAAGGTGTGTGTGTGTGTGTGTGTGTGTGTGTGTGTGTGTGTGTGTGTGTGTGTGTGTGTGTGTGTAAACAGTCAAATATTACATAAGGCATTGTTACTAATTTAATTGTTGATAATTTAGCTATGGACTATTTTTAAAATTAAAAAGTAGATTAACATCATGTGCAGTTGTCCAAAATATTATATATATAACTAAAGAATTATCTGCTGTAATTCATGGTTTCTACCTGAAAGTGTAAACTCCTCTGTCATAAAGTCTTTCCCATGTGGGAATAAAATAGTCACAGCTTTAACTTTGACGGTTACAAAGCATTAATGCTGAGGCTCCTTCCATACATGCTAAATAAACCTGTACTTAAAGAAACTTCACAATATCAATCATCAGCCTGAACACTGTTTAGTGTTTATGTAGTAAATCCACCATACAGGTCTCTGTGAATGAGCCGTTACTATAGAAACAATGACATATTAGAAAGACAGCATTAATATAAAGCTGTGATTTGTAGCTGCACTAATGTCAGAGCTGCTGTTCATCAACACCCTCTGACCAATCAGAATCTAGAATTCAGCAGCACAGTAAAATCACATGTTATCACAATCTGTAACGTTCTTTTTTCAATTTTATTTCATGATGTTTTTCATCAGGAGCTGGAGCACAAATTTATCACATTATTGAAAAACAAGTTGAACAGATTCAAGAACCTACTTAGTGCTGATTACCCAGCATGCTCTGAGGAGGAGGAGGAGGATGTGGACTGTGTTAGAGAGGGTGTGCTGAAGATCACACTACACCTCCTGAAGAACATGGAGCAGAAAGACCTCGCTCACAAACTGCAGATCAGTAAGAGTTTTAGATCATTAAAATATTCTATAAAGGAGACAGACTGGTCTTCTGGTCTATATAATCATACTGATACATTTTTATTCACATTAATAATATTTTTTTTGTAAACAAATGAATTAGTAATAGAGATAATCCTAGAGAGACTGAGGAGGAGCTTCTTCACGCAGGCTATACAGGCTCTCAATCAGAACTCCACATAGGACTCAACTGATTGGACTCGCTATGTTTCCTTCACACATGTGTTGGAGCTCAACAAAAACCAACCAGACTGAACATTTAAACATTTACACAGAACTGCAGCACACAGAACATACATGTTGCACATTTCTCCTTCTGTTTACATATAAATGAGGAGCACTATTGAACTTTAAAGCTGGACAATACCACTGCTGCTCATCATTTCATTTCACACTCCATGACCACACACACTGCTGCTGTTTCACACTGCACACATTACACACTCCATCTACTTTATACAGGTTATTTATACACTTCATACTTTTTACATTTTTACATATTTCTACTTTATACTTTATTTTATTGTAACAAAATTACTACATATTGTAGATTTAATATTTTACATTCTTTTCTACTGGCATTCGCCTCTTATTTTCTCTTTAAGTCACAAACAGTCGTGTAAACATTTCACTGCATATCATACTGTGTATGGTCGTGTATGTGACGAATAAGAATTTGAATTAGAATTTTAAATTTGATACTTAAAATGTCTGTTTGTTTTTATGTATTTATTAGAAATGAATCTTATTTTTGATCAGTATTGATTTGATGTATTTGTGTATTATACGTAGATGAAAATAATGCCATCACATTTCTCCTGTTTGTTAGAGCTGGCCTCTGTGTATCAGCGGAAGCTCAAATCCAAACTTCTAGATAAATGTAAAAGAATTAATGAAGGAGTCTCACAGCATGGGACATCAACACTTCTGAATCAGATCTACACAGAGCTCTACATCACAGAGGGTGGGAGTGGAGACGTCAATAACGAACATGAGGTGAGACAGCTTCAGACGATGTCCAGGAGACCAGCAGTAGAGGAGACACCCATCAAATGTAATGAACTCTTTAAAGACAAGTCCATCAGAAGTGTGCTGACTAAAGGAGTAGCTGGAATTGGAAAAACCGTCTCTGTGCAGAAGTTCATTCTGGACTGGGCTGAAGGGACAGTGAATCAGGACGTCCTCCTCCTGTTTCCTCTTCCCTTCAGAGAACTGAACTTGGTGAAGCAGGAAAACTTTAGTATAATTACGCTTCTTCATCAGTTTTTCCCTGAACTTAAGGACTTGGAAGTAATAGACAGTGATGTCTACAAAGTTCTGTTCATCTTTGATGGTCTGGATGAGTGTCGACTTCCTCTAAATTTCCAGAAGAATGAGATGTTGTGTGATATGACAGAGTCAGTCTCAGTGGATGTGCTGCTCACAAACCTCATCAAGGGCAACCTGCTTCCCTCTGCTCGTCTCTGGATCACCACTCGACCAGCAGCAGCCAATCAGATCCCTCCTGAGTGTGTAGACCAGGTAACAGAGGTACGAGGGTTCAGTGATCCTCAAAAAGAGGAGTACTTCAGGAAGAAGATCAGTGATCAGAGCCTGGCCAATAAAATCATCAGACACATGAAGTCTTCCAGAAGCCTCTACATCATGTGCCACATTCCAGTCTTCTGCTGGATCTCAGCCACTGTTCTAGAGAGAATGTTGGGTGAAGTAGAGAGTGGAGAGATCCCCAAGACCCTGACTGAAATGTTCACCCACTTCCTGGTCTTTCAGATCAAACACAAGGACCAAAAGTACCAGCAGAAATGTGACCTTGATGTTCCCCAGACCAGAGAGAGTATCCTGGCTTTGGGAAACCTGGCTTTCCAACAGCTGGAGAAAGGAAACCTGATGTTCTATGAGGAAGACCTGAGAGAGTGTGGCATTGATGTTAACGAAGTGGCAGTGTACTCAGGAGTGTGTACTCAGATCTTCAGAACCGAGTCTGGACTCCACCTGGGGAAGATGTTCAGCTTTGTACATCTGAGTGTTCAGGAGTTTCTGGCAGCTTTATACACATTTCTCTGCTTCCTCGACAAAAACACAACAATAAAACAAACCACTGATCTGTCTGGTCTTTTCAATAAGTCAAAAATGTCTGAGTTCCTCAAGAGTGCAGTGGACCAGGCCTTACAGAGTGAGAACGGACACTTGGACCTTTTCCTCCGCTTCCTTCTGGGTCTCTCAGTGGAGTCTAATCAGAAGCTCATTCGAGGTCTGCTGTCACACACAGAAAGCAGTTCTGACTACCAAAAGGACACGGTCGAGTACATCAAGTTCAAGTTTGAACAAAATCCATCTCCAGAGAGATTAATTAATCTGTTCTACTGTCTGAAAGAGTTAAATGATGATTCACTGGTGAAAGAGATCCAAAGCTACATGAGCTCAGGACGTCTCTCTGAAGCTGAACTCTCACCTGCTCAGTGGTCTGCTCTGGTCTTTGTGTTACTGACATCAGAGGAGGATCTGGAAGTGTTTGAGCTTCAGAAGTTCATAAAGTCAGATGAATGCTTTAAGAGACTGCTGCCAGTCGTACAGGAAGCCACAACAGCTCTGTAAGTAAAACCTGTTTCTCTCTTCAACAGAGAGGAACTGAACTGTTCTGATTGGATTTTACAGCAAAATGTCGATCTACTCTTAGTAATTTATTTATTCTAAATATGACTGCATTGGTACTGATACTGGTGTTGGACATCAGTCTGATACTGAGCTCATTTATGTGAAAAACCGATTCAATACCAACATCTGATATCAGGTGATACTATGTGATGTAGTGTGTGTTATAGAGCTAATGTACAGATAGACGAGAAACAGCAGTGATCTGCATATACTTAAACAATTAATGATCAAAACTGTTTTTTTATGTTCCTCTAACATTTTCTCCTTTCAGACTCAGTGAGTGTAACCTGACAGAGAGAAGCTGCTCGGCTTTACACACAGTTCTCAGATCAGAATCCTCCAAGCTGACTGAGGTGGATCTGAGCAGGAATCATCTGGAGGACTCAGGAGTGAAGCTGCTTTGTGCTGGACTGAAGAGTCCAAACTGTAAACTGGAGACACTGAGGTTGGTTTGTCTCTCCTATTACATAGACTTTACATAAAGGGTTTACAATCAAGAAACGCACATTACAGAGGAAGATGTATCTGCACAGTGTTTCATTAATTCTTGTGTTCTTGTCACCATCACTATAATATGGTGATATACCTCCACTAAATCATCTCACAGTGTGTTTTAATTATTGTACACAGTACAGTGACATCAGTGGTGAGTCTGCTCACAGACAAATGGATAAGTTTATATACTGTAATGATTTAGTTTTCTCTGTAGACTTTCAGACTGCAGTATAACAGAGGAAGGATACACTGCTCTGGCTGAAGCTCTGAAATCATCTCACCTGATAGAGCTGGATCTCAGAGGGAACGACCCTGGAGACTCAGGAGTGAAGCTGCTCACTGATTTACTACAGGATCCAGACTGTACACTGAACACACTGAGGTGAGGAAAATATACAGAACACAAGTTATTATAAAATCATATTCATGAACATATGTAGAAAAAAAGTGTTTATCATTAAATATTAAATATGTAGGGTTTCAGCTCTGGGTCAGAGGTGAATCGAATCCTTAAGTATTCGGGTTAATTTTACTAAACTGACTTAAGATTTATAGCGTACACTTCATGAACGTTTAGCATGATTTAGTGTACCTTACCAATTCTGCTTATCCCGTAGCCAACGATGTTAATACAAAATCTGGTATTTACCAGTTATGAGCAAGATAACGTAAGATCTGGGTAAATGTTTACACTTTCAAGTACATGACAAAGACAACAGTTCTTTATAAAGAAACAAGAATTTATTTGACTAATCTACGATATATGAAACTACGCTACTTTAACACACACACACACACACACACACACACACACACACACACACACACACACAAACATACAAACAGTTTGGAGGGTGAAAGTTAATGTTTTTCTTCTAGTACGGTTTACTAGACCTGAGAAAGTCACAAGACCAGAGCCTTGGGTTTAATTTTACAGTTTAGTTATGAATCGAGAACCACTTTTCAGCAAGTTATGAATCTTTGTTTGTTTACTTGCGTTAGGTGAGAGTTGTTCTCGTTGGTTTGCCTTCAGCGAAGGGAATCATGGCGTTGCTTGTTGGTTGGTGTGCTGAGGTTGAGATTATGTCTTTGGGGAGAACCTTTCAGAGAGGTGTTGGTTGCCTGGTTACTCATGGCGGCGCTCTGGAACTTCTTCTGAGGGTTTCTTCGTTGCAGGACTTCTGGCACAAAGTCATGTTGAGAGACTTGAAGTTGTTGAAAAGTTCTTGAAGAGTGGATTAAAGAGAGGTCGAGCCTGCTTGCTTCCTTCAGACGGCGTGACGTTCTGCCGCAGAGCGCCCGCAAGGGCGGCGGAAGCATGAGCTGCGAGTGGTCGAGCTTGCTGGTTACCTCATGCCGCGGGTCCGTCCCACAGCCGTTTGTCTCAATCAGAGGTGGCTGTGGGCGTAGCCATGCCCCACATGGTTCCTACAGTACTTTTCGTGCATACATTAACCTATGGTTTGGTCTGTCATGTAGAAGGCCACCTCAGTGGAGTTTTAGTAATTTAGACAAGGTGTATTAACATGAATCCTGGTCATATGATGAACTTTTCATACACATCAATGCTCTTTGAATACAACAAGCTTTCATTCGATACCAAACATCCCATACCTTATCTATAGAAAGTGGTTATACATGTTGATTACACTTCCTAAGTTTAGGAGAAACATGTTGAACACAAAATAAAAACATCAAACATTATATGTGAGCACATACATGGTCAAGCTTCCAGCTGCTTTGTATTACCGAGAGGGATAACGTTGTCATCATGGCACTGTTTTACTGGAAGGTAACAGATTCACGGCTCCCTTTTCGGTGGCCTGCTGGTCCCTACAATATGTTAATGATGTGTGTATTCAGCAAGCAGATCTGAACCTACATTTCATTTGATTCACATGAATTTTGAAAAAAAAAAAAAAAGAAACTGTTTATGACTCACTACTGCATAACATTTTTATACTATTTAACAGTTTAAAGCTTACACTTGTGTGCTGTGATTTTCACACAGTTGTGTATTGTGCTTGCAGTGATGTAATCAGGAATGAATGAGAAATAAGGAACTGTATGAAATAAAATCAAATATTGTGATCTTCACATTTAAACTGGTAAAACAATCTTTACACTCAAAAGTATATTTACGACAGATCCACTAATAAGGATTATACCGTGGAACCTCAGATTGCGAGTAACCCGGTTTGCAGTCGTTCTGCAAGAAAAGCAAAAAATGTTAATAAATTTTGTCTTGATAAATGAGATTTGTCTTTATTTATGAGTGCTAAGTATCACTGAGTATCATGTGGCACGCATGCGCTTCTTGTTTGGATGGCGAGAGTCACGTGATCACAACTGAGCCAATGGTTCTTCTCTAAAGCATCTTTTAATTTGTTTGTGTGTGTGTGTGTGAGTGTGTGTGTGTGTGTGTGTGTGTGTATGTATTCTCATGGGGTGGGTGTGAGTGTGTGTGCGGAGGTGGGTGTGTGTGTGTGTGTGGCTCCCGTCCCCCCTTCCTTCTCTCCTCTCTCTGGTCTAAATCACTGCAGCTAGGATTCTTTTTGTAGTAAAGTGGGTTTATTGTTCACCTATCCACTAGATGGCAGTAGTGAGTAATTGTAAGGGTTTTCATGTCCAAAAAGAGCGGAGAACAAGCCGCTGAATGCAGGAAGCAGAGAGCATGTGTGTCAATAGTTTATGTTGTAACTATTTCATACCTTTCTGTTGTTGTCAATAAAGGCATAAGTTACATAACTGTCGGCTCTGCGTTACTACACTTTTCAAAGGTAAAGTGCAGGTTAATTTGTTTTATTTTTATTATATATTTTGTAATAATTATTTTTAGACAAATATTTTTGGGTTGTGGAACGAATCATCTAAGTTTTCATTATTTCTTATGGGGAAATTCACTTTGATATACGAGTGTTTTGATACACGAACACGCTTCTGGAACAAATTATAATTATTAGATTCTGCTGTAATAACATATTTAATAATTTTTACTTTTCTTTCATCAGCTACTTCACCGGCTGGGTGTAGATATCAGGCTAATAGATCTAAAGTCTAATCTTGTACTGTTTGTGTAATTTTATTTTTCTTGCAGTCTGTTGAAAAGTGCTGAGGCGGAGGAAGCCTGTGCTTCTTTAACTGAGGTTCTGGGTACAAACCCTTTACTGCAGAGAGAACTGGATCTGAGTGGGAAAATATCTGGAGACTCAGGAGTGAAGCAGCTCTCTGTTCTACTGAAGGATCCACACTGCAGACCTGAGAAACTCAGGTGTGTGTTCTGATTTCTGAACCTAATCTTGTTCTCCTTAGAACCTGTAGTTGGTGTTTCCACCTAACAGCTCCAGGGTGCTTGTGCTTTTTTTTTTATCCTGATAAATTATCTCTTGAAGTATGTGAATGTTTGTGAAGGACTGAAGTGCAGTGTGTGTTCCCTCCTCATGTCCAGCAATCACACCATAGACACCGCATTCACCACTGACCTGACCAGGATAAACCTCATGGTTAAAAGGAATATATATATTAGTATACACACATTTAAATCTGACTACTGCTGTAATTGTTACTGCTGCACCAAAACATCAGGATTTGATGTGATTGGCTGTGAATCTGATGGATGTTTATCCTGGGAAATGCAGGAGTGAAACAGATCTCTACTCTACTGAAGAGTTCATCCTGTAAACTCCAGAAACTTGTGTATGTCAGTTAATATCATAAGTTACTGGATCAGTGATATTTTTACTTCACTGTCAGTATATTTGTATCCTGTAGGAACTGATTATAGAGTCACTCATTCAGCAGTGCATTTAGATTAATCTTAGTCAGTAGTGGTTAAAGGTTAAAGTTAACAATGTTTACCTTCTTGTTCCTTCTCCAGACTTTCAGACTGCAGTATAACAGGTGAAGGATACACTGCTCTGGTTAAAGCTCTGATGTCAAACCCCTCATCACACCTGATAGAGCTGGACCTCAGAGGGAACGACCCTGGAACATCAGGACTGAAGGAACTCAGGAATTTGATGAAAAATACAAAATGTAAACCAAAGACTTTGAGGTGAGATTTTTTTCCCCCATATTTGTAAAATCCAGCCTTAAATTCTCCGTAACTTTTCATTGTTGTGTAAAGCCACAGCTGTGAATTAAGATTCAGTCGTCAGTGATGTTTTAAATTAATGTTTATTCAAAATCTGCTGATCACAGGGTCAAGTGTTCCAACCGCCCCCTTATCTTACCCCAGATACCTTACCTCAGGGTGATTACATGGGGCTGATGAGAATCACACAGTACATATAGAGACTCATATGTACATCATATCATATCAAAAGACGTAGATCAACTTTTTATTGGCTACAAATTACATCATCCACCATCACCTCATACCTGATAACTCCCAGATCTCATCATACCATAGTCTAGTTCTTATACTGCGGTGTACAATCTTTATTGTTTTATTCCCCCCTTTATCTCCTTCAGTGATGTATACGGGAGTTTCCAAAACATGTTTTTGTTTTAGGCAAGAACTAAATTAGACAATTTGGCCATATTCAGATTATTATTATTATTATTATTATTATTATTATTATTATTATTATTATTATTATCATCAGGTGACCCATGTGTGTATTAGTAAATGTTAATGACACTGTTGATTAGTAACACTGTTCACTACTTCAGTTGGACTGTTCTACACTGTTCAGCTGATCAGTACATATCTAAAGTCCCCACTGCCCCCAGTGCACTACACAACTGCATGGACACATATTTTTCTATAATGTCCTAATTAATTCCAGTTTAAATAAGGAATCGTTTAAAATTGTAGTTTTAAAACATTAACACTGCATTGCTGTAAATATAATTAGTGTTCGCATTTATTCAGTTCAATTCGATTCATTTTTATGTATATAAGACTTTTAACAGAGGTCATTGTCACAAAGCAGCTTTACTGAATCTGAATAAAATGAGGGAAATCAGTATTTACATTTAGGCATTTGGCAGACGCTCTTATCCAGGGCGACTTACATTTTTATCTCATTACACATCTGAGCAGTTGAGGGTTAAGGGCCTTGCTCAAGGGCCCAACAGTGACAACTTGGTGGTTGTGGGGTTTGAACCTGGGATCTTCCGAACCGTAGTCCAACACCTTATCCACTGAACTACCCCTGGCCCCAGTGTGTGAGAGAATATGTATAAATCAGACATATACAGATATATAAATGTATCTGTTCTCTCTCTCTCTCTCTCCAGGTTGTTGAAAAGTCCTGATGCACAGAGAGCTTGTGATCATCTGACTGGTGTTCTGGGTATAAACCCCACACTGCAGACGGATCTGAATCTGAGCGGGAAAATAGATGGAGACTCAGGAGTAGAGCAACTCTGTGTTTTACTGAAGGATCTACTGAAGGATCCACACTGCAGGCCTGAAACACTTCAGTAAGAACTATTATTCTGTAATCATCTGGAAACTTCCATTACTAATGTAAATGTTGAATGGTTTGTTTTCAGGTTTGATTGGTTGAGTTTCTGTGCTTTTAGTACTAGTGAGTAGTTTAAAGAGAACAGGCTGTAAGTAGAGAACTGATTTCAGATTAAATCACCAAAGCACTTCAATACACACAGAACACAGACAATGGAGTATTAATGGGAGATTTTCTAGCCATAAAGCCTAGTAAAGAGTTAAGTTTGATGAATTGTTCTTTCAGACTCAGTGAGTGTAATCTGACAGAGAGAGGATGTTCAGCTCTGCTCACAGCTCTCAGATCAGAATCCTCCACCCTGAGGGAGCTGAATCTGAGTAAGAACAAGATTCAGGATTCAGGAGTGAAGCTGCTCTCTGCAGAACTGAAGAATAAACACTGGAAACTGCAGACTGTCAGGTAACGTCTAATTACTACACACACATCTAATACACTGACAGTACTGAACTCTCGGCCCTTTCACACAGACAGTGTGGGAATATTGTAGCGTCATCACACCTTGGTGTTCTGTATAAAAGTAATGTTGGTGGAATCGGGGCTCGTTGTTGTTGTCATGGCTTTAATCCGGGAGCAGAGATAGTGATGAGGCTGAGAGTAAATGTGGGTGAAAGTGAGACACACCATCGTGGAACATGTGAGGTGTGTGATGTGTGTAACACACCACTGGGAGGTTTAAACTGAATGAATCTTAGTCAGGAGTGAACAACTTAACAAAAGAATGTAAGTTATGTGAGAGTCCAGTTTGTGAGTTTAAAGCCATAAAGAAGCAGCTGCATGTTGACGGGGCATAAAACAGAACCACCTGCATAGCAAAATTACAGCACTGTGCAAAAGTCTTGACAGATCTGGTGACTGTGAAGTGTGTGAAAATCCCAGTAGATCAGCAGTCACAGCTTTCTCACTTTGTTTGGAAGTGGACTGAGATCACGTCTCTCAAATGTTCTTGAACTTGAGTGTGATTGCTGTGTTCTCATCTGTCTAAAGAACCACAACCAGGGGGAAATATAGTAGGGTTAGATTCAATCTTAATAAATGTTCCATATGTCAAACATCAAATTGAACCAAAAGAGAATAAAAGACTTTTATCCCCTTTACCCCTTATATTGACTTACTTTTGTTCCAGACTTTCAGACTGCAGTATAACAGGGGAAGGATACACTGCTCTGGCTGAAGCTCTGAAATCATCTCACCTGATAGAGCTGGATCTCAGAGGGAACGACCCTGGAGACTCAGGAGTGAAGCTGCTCACTGATTTACTACAGGATCCAGACTGTACACTGAACACACTGAGGTGAGGAAAACAATAAACAAACAAACTAATGAATAACTCACTAAATCAATAAATCAACAATCTCGATGCTGACTGAAAATGATTTAATTCTGCTGAATGATTTAATTACAATTATTCAGTGTCACTATATCACATCGTAATGTTAAAGGGTTTTCTGATTATCCAGGAAAAAGTTCTGAATAGAGTTTTGTGTTGAATAAACCTAAACAATAACACTACAGACTGTTATTAACTAATTATGTAAATGAATAATAATTTATTAAGTAATGATGGTTATTTTGCACTAATTCTGTAGCTGATACAGCCGGATACAGATACACATTAAAATCAGAAACTGAATCACAGCTAAAGCACATAACCATCAGTTCCTTGTTGTTTCCATACACAGTTATTAATGTGCTGATGTTATTTACTCTACAGGTTGTTAAAAAGTGCTGATGCAGAGGAAGCCTGCGAGTGTCTCACTAACATTGAAGGTAAAAACCCGTTACTGCACAAGGAGCTGAATCTGAGCAACAGAACAACTAAAGACATTAAAGTGAATCAGCTCTCGGCTTTGCTGCAGGATCCACATTACAGACTGCAGACACTCACGTAAGACACAACTCTACATGTGGGGATCGAACCGAGTGTAAACAGTTAAACACTTTTCTCTTAACATTCGAGGGCATTTAGATAAATTCACTGTAGATAGTGATGTAATGGCTGATTTGTAGGTGTACATCTGATTTCATATTTTTGTCTTTATACTGTACATCAACACAATGGATTTTACATGGAGCAGTTAAGATGTAATTTAAGTGTAGACCCCTTTAATTCAAAATAAACATGAATATTACACTAACCCTTTATAAATTACAGCAATTAAAATAAGTGCCTCTATTTTCACAAGCTCAAAAGTAATGGGACAAACTATAACAGAAACAAAAATGCTCATAGTGAATTGGTCCTACTTTTATGAGTAGGAGTAAGAGCAATTAAATTAAAAATTTTAATGTATTTTTTTTCTTTATATAAAATTTTATTTCTTTAGTGCTTTTAAAAATTGTCATTGTCGCAAATCAGCTTTACACAATCCAAAATTATGGAAATGTGTGTGAAATGTGAAAAATGTGTATGAATCAAAATGATTATATCGTCCCAACATTCATTCATCGACGTTCTTAAAATGTGAGAGCTCCTCCTCCTATCTCTATCAAAATGTAGGAGAGCTCTGGAGGTCCTAACTGGTCAGTAGTAGTGAGGAAATGGTGTTCAGACAGAGACACGTGCGGAGGAGAGACGTTTTGATACTTTTGGACGAACATGGAATACTTTTTTAGTAACATCACATGTTACTGTAACTGGTTCTTTAAAACATTTCGTATTCTGTCACCACAGGTGAATGCTACTTTACATTTTTTAGTAACAGTGAAGATGCACCACTGAAACAGTGATGATTTGGGTTTGGCACAGCCAACGATGTGGGAAATAATAAATCAAACTTTGCTCTTACAGCACCACAGATCATGTGCAGATTCCTACATTTCCCTCACATTATCCTGCTTTGATCACAAATTAGAATTGGGGCACTAACAAGGTAACTGACCCACACGGTGACGTGATAAATGTGACGTACAAACTAGTGATAGAAAACTGATTGTGCAAATATCACCAGCATTCTGGTTAATTTTTATTTTCCGCACCCACTGTGCTGCTCCTGGTGAGATTCTGCCCTGGACAGCTGCCCATGTCACCCCTACCTCAGTCTGCATCTGGTTATGTTTTCTGTGTTAGAGACGGACAATTCTCCATCGTGTATCCCAAGAGAAACTCATATGTTTTCTGCTGTAACCAAACGTAATTATTACACATTTTTATGACACAGTTTTGGGGGAGGGGCCAAACATAATGCATTACTTTAGATAGCTGCTAATATAAGCATTATTTTACTTTTATATAAAAATAATAAGTAATAGTAATGTACATTGCCCGGCCAAAACACACTCAATTTCAAAAGCGTCCAATTATTGGGCTGCATCAAGCAAAGAAACAACTAAGGAGATCTGAAATAACTGGAACTGGGTTAAGAACACTTCCACACTTTATCAAAACCTGGAAGGATAGTGCTGAACCGTCAACTCTGTGGAAGAACAAAATCATGAATGGAGATCACTTTAACACTTGGTGAAGTTCCATGGTAAAAACATCAACAGTAGAAATCAGACCTATGTTTCATAGTGAAAGTAAGAGCATTTACACACACACACACACACACACACACACACACACACACACAAATATGATGAGAACTCACAGGATTGGGACTAAACAGCTGTGTGTCCATAAGAAAACCACTGGTTAGTGAGACTCATCCCTAGCAAACTGAAGCCTTTTTACTGATCATAAAGACTGGACTTTGGAGCGATGGAAAAAGGTCATGTGACCTGATGAGTCCAGATTGAGCCTATTTCAGAGCGATGGGCGTGTCAGGGTAAGAAGGGAAGCGAGTGAAGCGATGAACTAGAAGAGACTAACCTGACCTCCTTCTCCTCTCTCTCTCTCTCTCTCTCTCTCTCTCTCTCTAGGTTGTATAATGAAGGCAGTATTACAGAAGATGATTTTGCGACTCTGATTTCTGCTCTGGTTTTAAATCCTTCCCACCTGAGAGAACTGAATCTAAACTGGAATAAACCAGGAGAGTCTGGACTGAGAAACCTGTGTGATTTCCTGAAGAATCCGAAATGTAAACTGCAGAAACTAATGTGAGTAATTAACCTATATGTTTTAAAACTATTAGTCTATAAATAATGCAGCTCTACTATAACACTAATAATCTTTTAGTCATTTAATATTCTTTATTATGTATGATCAGTTTAGAAATACTTTCTGAATATTTTATTGACTTATGCATGTATAATATTATAAAACTGCTATGTAATATATATATATATATATACACAGTGTAAGCATGAGGTCCTTCCCTGATTTACACCAAACATGTGCTGGGTATAAACATATGGTTTATTGTTGTACAGAAACAGCATCTATATAAATCTCTGTTTAACGCCACATTTGTTTTTAATATTTCTTATATTTAAGCTAGATGTTGTGTTTTTCCATATGAGAAAGAGTCGTATTGTGAGAGCCACAGAGAGCATCCTCAGTCCATCTGTTTACTCGGTGGGAAAACTGGTGATGATCTGCTGTGATAGTGTGTTTGATCTGGTTGTGTACTAGATGTTCAAGCATTTAAAATGACACGGATGAGAGCAACTGGCCAAGAGTCATTGAGACATGTCCCTGTCTGTTTCTTAGGGACGGGCACACTGTAGTGGATTTGAGGCAGGAAGGGACTGTGCATGTGGACAGAGAG
The DNA here is from genome assembly GCA_030522415.1 of Channallabes apus. Classification (NCBI taxonomy): domain Eukaryota; kingdom Metazoa; phylum Chordata; class Actinopteri; order Siluriformes; family Clariidae; genus Channallabes; species Channallabes apus. The sequence goes on along the minus strand of CM060110.1, from coordinate 48,897,795 downwards.
AGGTTGAAAATGTGTGTAAATATCCCTGATATTTGGGAAGCACAGGTCTGGAGTCAGGTCAGGTCCAGCAGCTTTCTATATGTTGATGCTACAGAGGGCCGTCACACCTCATGAGTGCTCATTACAACAGTGTGTGGAGCGTCAGACAGGTCAAAACTGGCTGGAGGTTGATTATTGTCTTTGTCAAAGCCAGAAGTTGTTAAGATCCTCCTCCTGGTTTCCAGTGTTGTTAGTTGGTGTAGACTGTGTGTGATTTTTCCTTTTGTAATCTGTGATGGTCTGGATGCCTTGTCACATCCTTCATGGATTTGTTACTATTAATGTCCTCTTCTATCTGAGGTTTGTAGTTGCATTTATCAGACCTGATGTCTCTCTTGAGGTTTGCGCAGACAGTGCTGCAGGCTGAGAGATCTCATGATTTGAAGGTCATGTCTCATATTTCAGATGTTTGACTTCGCTGTTCGTCCATGGATCCTCATTTGGGTCCCTCAGATGCTTTTGCTAACGGTGACATTGTCAGCACAGTGGTTAATGTAATACAGTGCAGATGAAGTGTCCACCTCCAGGTCTGTCTCATGGACAATTATATTCCATTCTGTATGTTCAAAACATAAGTTCTAGTGCTAGCTTAGCGTTAGCATGTAGCAGCACGTATAATGCCATGACAACAGTGACTGTATGTTCCCTAGACGAGTGAAACGGTCAGAAATGAAGCATTAAATATTCCAAGTATGGAGAGCAGAATGTACGAGTGTGTTCATGTTGGTGCATCATGTGTCATTAATGTAAACACAGAGCTCTGTCGGCACGATGAAGTGAGCGGCCTGCTGGCTCCACTGTGGTATTCAGTATGTTGTGGTTCAGCCGAGTCTCCATAAAAATCTAAATACAGCCTCGTTTATGGTCCTCTGTGTAGCGATGGTCAGTCTGAGCTTCTGTTAGCGACTGATCTCACTTTATTTATTTACAGGTCCTTCTCAAAAAATTAGCATATTGTGATAAAGTTCATTATTTTCTGTAATGTACTGATAAACATTAGACTTTCATATATTTTAGATTCATTACACACAAGTGAAGTAGTTTAAGCCTTTTATTGTTTTAATATTGATGATTGTGGCATACAGCTCATGAAAACCCAAAAGCCCTATCTCAAAAAAATAGCATATCATGAAAAGGTTCTCTAAACGAGCTATTAACCTAATCATCTGAATCAACTAATTAACTCTAAACACCTGCAAAAGATTCCTGAGGCTTTTAAAAACTCCCAGCCTGGTTCATTACTCAAAACCGCAATCATGGGTAAGACTGCCGACCTGACTGCTGTCCAGAAGGCCATCATTGACACCTTCAAGCAAGAGGGTAAGCCACAGAAAGACATTTCTGAACGAATAGGCTGTTCCCAGAGTGATGTATCAAGGCACCTCAGTGGGACGTCTGTGGGAAGGAAAAAGTGTAGCAGAAAACGCTGCACAACGAGAAGAGGTGACCGGGCCCTGAGGAAGATTGTGGAGAAGGACCGATTCCAGACCTTGGGGGACCTGCGGAAGCAGTGGACTGAGTCTGGAGTAGAAACATCCAGAGCCACCATGTACAGGCGTGTGCAGGAAATGGACTACAGGTTGCAAATTTTGCATGTCATTCGGAAATCAAGGTGCCAGAGTCTGGAGGAAGACTGGGGAGAGGGAAATGCCAAAATGCCTGAAGTCCAGTGTCAAGTACCCACAGTCAGTGATGGTCTGGGGTGCCATGTCAGCTGCTGGTGTTGGTCCACTGTGTTTTATCAAGGGCAGGGTCAATGCAGCTAGCTATCAGGAGATTTTGGAGCACTTCATGCTTCCATCTGCTGAAAAGCTTTATGGAGATGAAGATTTCATTTTTCAGCACGACCTGGCACCTGCTCACAGTGCCAAAACCACTGGTAAATGGTTTACTGACCATGGTATTACTGTGCTCAATTGGCCTGCCAACTCTCCTGACCTGAACCTCATAGAGAATCTGTGGGATATTGTGAAGAGAAAGTTGAGAGACACAAGACACAAGAATCTGCAAAAGGATTCCCGACCAAGTATTGAGTGCAGAACTGAGCATAATTATTTGAAGGTTGACTTTTTTTTGTATTAAAAACACTTTTCTTTTATTGGTCGGATGAAATATGCAAATTTTTTGAGATAGGGATTTTGGGTTTTCATGAGCTGTATGCCACAATCATCAATATTAAAACAATAAAAGGCTTGAACTACTTCAGTTGTGTGTAATGAATCTAAAATATATGAAAGTCTAATGTTTATCAGTACATTACAGAAAATAATGAACTTTATCACAATATGCAAATTGTTTGAGAAGGACCTGTATTTATTTATTTATGCCCAGGCAGTGTATTAACCCAGTAACCCAGAATGACGAAGTACTTTCTTCTCTCTCTCTCTCTATCTCTCTCTCTCCTGCAGTCTCTGTAATTAAAATCACGTTTAGTATTTAATAAATTGTACAGTTGAGTTTTGTATTATAACCCTAATGGTTATGTTTTTAGTTCTCACCCAGTCATATGAGTCTGGTAAAAACAGAAGAATGTGTGTATGAAGAGCACAAACCACAGTTTAATATAGTAGTTTATAATACTACTTTAGTCATTTCTATATCTTTCCTTTCTCTGTTGGACTAAACAGTATTTTCTCTCTGCAGACTGTGTGAGAGTGTAAGTGTGAAATCCTGCACTGATGTGGTTTCAGCTCTCTGTACAAATCCATCACACATCAGAAAGCTGAATCTGATTCGGTGTGAACTAGGAGACTCAGGAGTGGAGAAGCTCTGTGATCTACTGAAGAAACACAAGTGTAAACTGGAGACACTGACGTGAGTAACTCAGTGATTTGATGAAACAGTTTTAATAACATGAAGTAACAATTACAAAGCTCTCGCCAGCACTAACAAGTAATGTCTAACTAACATGTCTAACCAGCTGTTTAGATCTGATTTATTATCAGTAATAAAGAGTAAATAAGGATTTATTTGAGGAGGACGTGGGATTAGGAACAAGTAGTGAGAGGTAGACACTCACTAAAGGACACCAGAAAAACATCCACACTGGACGTCTCATGACCGGCCCAATTTGTTACGTGTTAGATCTTAAGATGTCCACAGAGAGACATATTTTCCATGGACAGATCAGAACCTCACAAGGACATTTAGATTACATTCAGAATTAATTAGAAAGACATTTATTTCTAGATGATTATTGGACATTCAGGTTAGAATTTCTTTTTGTCCTGTGTAGGACAAGTTTTGAATTGTAGCTATCAGTAATTTAGAGAACTCTTAATGTGGACATTAAATTTATACATAAACACCAATATTTACTAAAATAATGACAAATGCATTTATTTTAAGCATTGCTGTTCCAACATTCATGACCAATTACTGTAAACAGGTTCAGAGATATTTAAAGTGGTACACACATCTTCAGCAAATAAACACAATTCAAAAATAAAACAATTAAAAAATATATATGATAAATATAATAGTACATTACTAAGTCCTACTGAATAATTTTCTTTAGCAGATTACAAAATGTGAAAATGATCAATACCCAGTGGTGGATGAAGTACATGAATCCTGTAGTTGAGTAAAAGCAGAGATCCCCTCGGTAAAATATTCAGTGCTTTCAGGGGGCCCTCGGCCCTGCTATAGGACCTTTAAAGGGAAATGGGTGCATGGGAGCCTACTTTTAGAAGGCCCTCTTTGGCCCTCCTATTATGGTCCTGGATTCTGTCTACCAGGGGGTCCTAGGGAGGATGGGGGCTTTTAGAGGGCCCTCTGATTATGAGGGCCCTACTAGGAGGCCCTAGGGAGGAGGGTGTAATGTACCTTTAGAGGGCCATCTGATTACAAGGGCCCCTACCATGGGGCCCCTGGCTTCTGAGGGGAGGGGGGCATGTTAACAGCCTTACAGAAGGCCCTCTGACTAGGGAGCGGTAGCATGGTGGGATGGAGGCGGTTAACCTGCCCGCTGAGTGGCCCCCAGACCAGTGTAGCAGTGTAAGAGTTTGACCAGTGTAATCACTCCCAGTGATTACATACACTGGAGATGGCTTTCATGGCACACTTCTGGAATACAATATTACAGAGGTTCCAAGCCACCAGCCTGCAGTTGCAGAAGCCAGACATTAACACATGTACAGCTAAATGTCTACTGTCATCTTTACGAGACTTTGTGGCAGCACAAAGAGACAATTTTGAGGTATTTGAAGCTGCCGCTTTAAATATCACCACTAATGTCTCCCAGGACTATAGGCATGACCTCCTGCGCACAAAGAAGCGCCAACGAATGTTTGATGAAAGTGCAGAGCCAGGTGTTACACTTAATGGTAGGGACCACTTTCGGATTGAAACATTCAACGTTGTTATCGACAAACTTGTGTCTTGTCTTAACCATCGTTTGAGTGCGTACACACACGTAACTCAGCTATTTGGTGCTCTTTACCTATCTGAAAATATGTCCAACAGTGAGCTCACTTTAAAGGCTAACTCACTCGTTGCAGCATATCCTTCAGATCTGAACATGAGCCTGGCAGATGAACTGATGCAGTACAAGTCATTCATGTCAGAAAAAGAGACATGCCCAAGTAAATGCTCAGAACAATGATGGATTTAGATTTGCAATCAACCTTTCCAAATGTGTACATAGCACTTGGACTTTTTTTGACCCTGCCTATTACAAACTGTGAAGGGGAGCGCTCATTTTCCAAACTCACTCGCATTAAATATGAACTCAGGATTAGGATGTGCCAAAACCGCCTGAATTCACTGTCACTTCTGGCCATCGAATCAGAGTTGGTTAGACAGTTTAACTTTGATGAATTAGTGGATGACTTTGCAAGAAGGAAGAGTAGAAAGAAAGTTATGTAAGGTAGGAGATTGACAGATGGGTCAGGGTTAGTGTTTGACAGGTGGTTTAACATTTTCATATATTTTTATTTAACCTTTTCACAAAATATCTATAATTAGACCTAAATGTTAACCATATTATACAAAATGGTGACTTGGAGTAGGAACAGTAAAATTAAATGTTATTTCTCCCTTTACCTCCATAAAAAGTCCCTAAAGTTTCACAACTGGTTCATGGTGAATTATTTTCCAAATGTATCAAAATCTCCCTCCTTCCCCCTTAAGAACGTGACACATGCTGATTATATTATAATCCGTCCCTGCTGATTATAATTCGAGATCCAACTTACTGTATCAACTTAAGCCACCTTCTTTTCACTTTTTCCGAGGTAAAAAGCGGCAAAAGATAGTTTTGTCAACATCATTCTGCTTTTACAACACGGTACGCGTACGCCGCACTAGTTTGAACCCACAAGTGGCATGATGACGTAGCAACTAGCCATCCCAGACAATGCTGGCGTTTTTTTTTTTTTAAGGGGGGGGGGGGGGGGCTCGCGAACGTTTTGCCCAGGGGCCCACACAACCCATAATCCGTTCCTGGCCCCCAAGTTTCACCATTTCGTGAGCTGAATGGGCGGCGCGTTGTCATGAAGACACACTTCACTTTTGTTCAACCGGGTGACCATTTTGGTTTTGACCCTCTAGTGGCATCATGTGGAACTACACTGCGGGGTTTTTAAACAAGAAGAAACGTTCACAAACACACCCATTTCCAGACATAATTTGGGCAAATATGCATTATATCACACGAGTTGTAATAAAAGTCAAGACATCAGTTGACATCAGTCTCACCACATCACCATGAGCTTACTCATCATCTCTTTACTTTATAATTAATAGTTTATTTTATGTTTCTAAGAGTCAAAATCCATCACATTAACAGTCATTAACTTTAAATTACTGTCCGTTTATAATTTTAACTATTAAAAATTATGAATAATTTAAAATGACTATTTCTTTGTATTGAAATAACATTGAGTTGAGACATAAAAATCACGTTTAGTATTTAATAAATTGTACAGTTGAGTTTTGTATTATAACCCTAATGGTTATGTTTTTAGTTCTCACCCAGTCATATGAGTCTGGTAAAAACAGAAGAATGTGTGTATGAAGAGCACAAACCACAGTTTAATATAGTAGTTTATAATACTACTTTAGTCATTTCTATATCTTTCCTTTCTCTGTTGGACTAAACAGTATTTTCTCTCTGCAGACTGTGTGGGAGTGTACGTGTGAAATCCTGCACTGATGTGGTTTCAGCTCTCTGTACAAATCCATCACACATCAGACAGCTGGATCTGAGTGTATGTGAACTAGGAGACTCAGGAGTGGAGAAGCTCTGTGATCTACTGAAGAAACACGAGTGTAAACTGGAGACACTGCGGTGAGTAACTCAGTGATGTGATGAAACAGCTTTAATCTCAACTCAACTCATATTTATTTGTATAGCACTTTAACAAACAAGAATGTCCCAAAGTGCTTCACATAAAAAAAAAAATAATAATAACAGTAATCTAATAAAATAAAAATAAATACAAAATAATAATAAAAATAAATAAAACATTTTATAAAATAATAAAAGAGGAACATAATTAAAATCACATCACATGCATATCAATAATATATAAAATCAACATCTCATGTTGGTTTAAATGCCAGAGAAAACATGTGAGTTTTAAGACTAGACTTAAACACCCTCAATGATGTGGCCTCACGAATGGTCAATGGTAGGTCATTCCATAATTTGGGAGCCGCCACAGAGAACGCCCGATCACCCCTGAGCTTGCATTTGGTCTTGGGTACCATCAGCAAATGTTTATCTGATGATCTGAGAGACCAGGGCGGGGCATAGGGCTGGAGCAGATCAGAGAGGTAGGGAGGGGCAAGGCCATGTAAACATTTGAACGTGACCAAGAGAATTAAAAAATTTATTCGGTATTGTACCGGGAGCCAATGAAGAGAAGCCAGAACTGGAGAGAGATGTTCTCTTTTACGCGTGGACGTTAATAGTCGAGCAGCTGAGTTTTGGATCGGCTGTAGCCGATGTAATACTGCCTGAGAAACTCCAAAATACAGAGCATTGCAGTAATCAATGCGAGTGGTGATGAAAGCATGGATGGCTATTTCGAACAGCCTAAAGGACAAAACAGGTTTAAGTTTTGCCAATTGCCTTAACTGAAAGAAACTGGACCGAACCACAGCACTAATCTGTTTGTCAAATTTAAGGCCAAGATCAAAAATAACCCCTAAATCCGACGCTGTAGGTTTAACATACTGCCCCAAATCTCCTAAATCCAGAGGTGGAACTTTACCCCTGGCACCAGGACCGAATACCAAAACCTCTGTCTTTTTATCATTAACATTTTGGGCTAACCATGCTTTTATATCATCTAGACATGTTAACAGCGCCTTGACAGAGTAGCCTTCCTTCTGTTTTAATGGGAGATAAATTTGACTGTCATCTGCATAGCAGTGAAAGATGCCATGTTTAATAACATGCAGTAACAATTACAAAGCTCTCGCCAGCACTAACAAGTAATGTCTAACTAACATGTCTAACCTGCTGTTTAGATCTGATTTATTATCAGTAATAAAGAGTAAATAAGGATTTATTTGAGGAGGATGTGGGATTAGGAACAAGTAGTGAGAGGTAGACACTCACTAAAGGACACCAGAAAAACATCCACACTGGACGTCTCATGAGCGGCCCAATTTGTTATGTGTTAGATCTTAAGATGTCCACAGAGAGACATATTTTCCATGGACAGATCAGAACCTCACAAGGACATTTAGATTACATTCAGAATTAGTTAGAAAGACATTTATTTCTAGATGTATATTGGACATTCAGGTTAGAATTTCTTTTTGACCTGTGTAGGACAAGTTTTGAATTGTAGCTATCAGTAATTTAGAGAACTCTTAATGTGGACATTAAATTTATACATAAACACCAATATTTACTAAAATAATGACAAATGCATTTATTTTAAGCATCGCTGTTCCAACATTCATGACCAATTACTGTAAACAGGTTCAGAGATATTTAAAGTGGTACACACATCTTCAGCAAATAAACACAATTCAACAATAAAAAAGATATATATGATAAATATAATAGTTCATTTCAAAGTCCTACTGAATAATTTTCTTTAGCAGATTACAAAATGTGAAAATGATCAATACCCAGTGGTGGATGAAGTACATGAATCCTGTAGTTGAGTAAAAGCAGAGATCCCCTCGGTAAAATATTACTCCAGTAAAAGTCCTTCATTTACATTTCTACTTGTGAAAAAGTAAAGAATTTCTCACCTTCAAATGTACTTGAGTATCAAAATTAAAAGTCCTGTGATTTATTATGGCTTTATTGTTATTTTATTACTTTTGTGATTAGACACTCGCTTAAATTACTTGTTGAAACGGCCTTTGTGTCACTCTGGACACAGATCTGTTAATACAGTGTGTTCAGAAAGTCTCTCCACAGTGGACACGTACAGTAGTAGTAGTGTGTTGACGCTCTTGTTCGGCTCCACCAGTCTGTTGTACGTATCCGAGGAGTTCTTTCCTTTACATCGGCCGTGTTGTTTTGTGTGAAAATGTTAACCATCGAAGAACGTGTTTTTGTAGTGGAGCGCGTTTTTAAAGCTGGAGATAAATACTCAGATTTAGTTTGTGGGAAATTTCAAGCAGCTTTTCCAGACACAAGAATACGACATCGCGACCCTGTGTGAGATTTAATAATAAACACATGAGTGAGAATAATAATGAGTTTCATTAAACCAATATTTTCCCATAAACTTCTCTCTCTGGCCACAGTGGAGGGACTTTTTGAACGCACTGTATAAGGTCATAAAATATTCTGACACTGATGTCAATTAACGTTATCTTGAATAAGCCACATGCAGGTGAGTCATTTTTATTAGGGAGATCTGAGGGAAATACCAGTAAGGAAACTTTACTCTTAAGATTTAGTTTACACTGAACATCTCTGCACACGGCTACCAGGATTCCTCTAAGTAAAACATTTCAAACTATTTAAACCAAATGATCCAGAATTTCATACCCCAAGTCAAGACATCAGTTGAACACGTGTGGGTCACCACATCACCATGAGCTTACTCATCATCTCTTTATTTTATAATTAATAGTTTATTTTATGTTTCTAAGAGTCAAAATCCATCACATTAACAGTCATTAACTTTAAATTACTGTCCGTTTATAATTTTAACTATTAAAAATTATTCATCATTTAAAACTTATTTTTTTCTTTGTATTGAATTAATATTGAATTGAGACATCAAAATCACGTTTAGTATTTAATAAATTGTACAGTTGAGTTTTGTATTATAACCCTACTGGTTATGTTTTAGTTCTCACCCAGTCATATGAGTCTGGTAAAAACAGAAGAATGTGTGTATGAAGAGCACAAACCACAGTTTAATATAGTAGTTTATAATACTACTTTAGTCATTTCTATATCTTTCCTTTCTCTGTTGGACTAAACAGTATTTTCTCTCTGCAGACTGTGTAAGAGTGTAAGTGTGAAATCCTGCACTGATGTGGTTTCAGCTCTCTGTACAAATCCATCACACATCAGAAAGCTGGATCTGAGTGGGTGTGAACTAGGAGACTCAGGAGTGAAGAAGCTCTGTGATCTATTGAAGAAACACGAGTGTAAACTGGAGACACTGTGGTGAGTCTGTCAAAAACAGGAGAATGTATATAAGATTGAAGAACACGAACCAGAGGTTTAGAAATGTGTTTGTAATATTACTCGAGTCATTTCTCTGTCTATATTTATTACATTATTATATTTTCCAAACTATATAAACCTGACTGGTTATTAGATTTAAGGATTCTTATGTGATATGGATGTTTCTAATGAGGGAGGGTGTGGCCTAAAGTTATTAACAGCCTCTAGTAAGGTGTGTATAACTATTAGACAGCTTCTTTACCTCCGGCAAAATGGGACAAAAAGAGATTTAATCAACACCAAAAAGTAAAACATTTAAAAATATGTCCAGAAGCACAAGGTGTCAAGACAAGTTAGAACTTTTTCAGATGTTTTATAGACAGATGAATTGAGTATGATTTATGATGGACCAGATGGATGGGCCTGTGGCTGGATCACTAATGGACACACGGCACCACTTTAAGTCAGACACTAGTAAGGTGGAGGAAGGGGACGTGTACAGGCTGCTATTATTGAGGATGAGCTCGTTTAGACCAAGTTAAAATCAACTCCCAAACCTACTGCTAGTTTCTAGAAGACATTTTCTTTAAACAGTGGTACAGGAAGAAGTCTGCATCATTGAAGTAGGACATTGTACAGAGCTCCATCACATGCATACAAGTACTCTATTGCTTGGCTGCCAGTAAAGGCCTCAAAGTCGACACAATGCCCCGCCCCCTTCCTCACTGGACTCTTTTTATTTCGAGTTGTTTGTTATAATTAATCTTAGGATTTAAAACAAGTAAAACAGAATGTCTTTTAGTTTAGTTACTACACTAATAATAGCCCAATAATTGTGCAAATGTAAATACCCCCTTGAGTAAGGCCAAAACTCTCTCATCCTTTGTTAATAAACATTCAGGTTTATTAATATTTTTAATTGACTGACAGCAGTGTATTTTTCATCAATAAAATAGATTCTTGGGAATACAACTTCTCTAATACAATGTCTAATAACTGAATAAAATCTTTTACACAGAACTAAATATATATAATCCAGACTTTCTTGTATTTTAATGGAGTCTTGAGGAAAAGTTCTCTAGGCTTTCTGAAGGACTTTTTGTCTCTCATTTTCAGTCCAGTCCCTGTACCTGAGCAGGTTCTGAGTTATTAAGCCACACAGTGACCTATGAATCATTCAAGCATAAAAAATGATAATCAGATAAACAGATGATCAGGTGGTGATTAGTTTACTGCTGATGCTGAATGCTGAGTGGTTGAAACAGACGAGAGGGGAAATGAGGTCGCTGCTGAGGATGTTACATAAACAAGGTTCATCATGGTGCTTGATGGGTTTTGCGAATGCACTTGACAAAACTGTTCTTGCAAGAACTGTTCCAGAACAGCTGACCTTCATGTCTTAAAATAACAGCCGACTGTTGTTGTTAATTACCTAATTTCATAATTTTATTTTCTATATTGTAGTGCTATACCGTTTTTTTTTTAATTCCAAAACTATAAATCACTAAACAAAGAAAATGTAATTATAAGGTGTGTCCAAACTTTTGACTGGTTCTGTACAGATATATATTACATGTGTGCCTACATCATTATTTATCCCTGTGAAGTAAATAATATATAAAAATGTTTCTCTCTGCAGGTTATTATATTGCAGTATAACAGATAGACACTGTGCTCCTCTGACTGCTGCACTAAAGTTAAACTCCTCACATCTGAAATATCTGGATCTGTCGGGGAATAAACTGGGAAATTCAGTCACACAACTCGAGGAATTACTGCAGGGTTCAGGAGGACGACTAGTGTAAGTAAACTTAACACACAGACAGAGTAGTGCAGAATGTGTACTTTCTGTAGAATATAATGTAGCTGTAAGAGTGAAGTGAAAGAGGAATATAAATGCTCAAATCAGCAGCATGTTGGTGATCATACTGAGAGAAGCACATAGAATATACCTTTAGGAACTGAATTAAAACACAAAAGTAATTTGTCACTTTGTTGTGTTTATAAAGTTTAACTAAATGCGATACGTGTGTAATTTTAATGATAATTACAAAGAAAAAGAGACACCGGGTACAGATTTGAAACATGTTTTTTCTGTTGTGATTTTTACAGGACATGGTAACTCCTCCAGAAGTGAAATTAAACATTCCTCTGATGGGAGAAAGGAAGCTGCGTGTACAGTAAGTTAGGAAGCCGTGTGGATCGTGATTAAACTCAGCAGCACCAGGACAGTAGTGGAACAGACACTCAACAAACCCAGAATTCAGTCTTCAGGAGGTTTCTATAAGATCACAGAACAGAATTGGAGTAATGAAACCAGTAAGACCAGTAATACACAGAGACTAGAGGCTAAACAGGGGCTACACAAGCTCTCCCACCTCCAGTCCATCAAACAAATAAATCAAATCAAATTCAAATTTATTAGTCACATACACAATCATACACAGTATAATATGCAGTGAAATGCTTTTATACGACCGCCAGTGACCTTAAAAAAAAAAAAAAAAAAAAAAGAAGAAAATAAAATCTTGTACGTAAAATAAATAATCAATAAAAAGGAAATACTAAAGAAATAATTTTAACTAGTAAAATTTGTAAAATTGACTGTGCATAAGGGCATAATAAAATATTGCAAAAATATAGAAATATGATATTAAAGTGACAGTGGTTGTGCAAATATGCATGAAAGGTGACATGTGCAATTGTCCAGATGTATGAGTATTTAGTGCAAGTGTGTATGAATGTGTCCATGATTGTCCAGTCAGTGTTGTGAGCTTAAAAGATGTTATTAGTCCTGTGTGGAGGTGTGATTGAGAGACCTTATCGCCTGCGGGAAGAAGCTCCTCCTCAGTCTCTCTGTGTTGGCCTTTAGGGAGCGGAATCTCTTCCCAGACCGCAACAAAGAGAACAGTCCATTACTGGGGTGACTGAGGTCCTTCATGATCTTCCTGGCCTTAGTCCAGCACCGCTTGCTGTAGATGGAGTGCAGGTCAGGGAGCTCAGTGCGGATGATGCGTTCGGCTGATCGCACCACCCTCTGTAGACCTCGTCTGTCCTGCATGGTGCTGTTCCCGAACCAGGTCGTGATGTTTCCCGTCAGGATGCTCTCTATGGTGCAGGAGTAGAAGTTCCTGAGCACCTTGGAGGGCAGTCTAAAGTCTCTCAAGCGTCTGAGGTGGTAGAGACGCTGCCGGGCTTTTTTCACCACGGTGTTGATGTGACTGGACCATGATAGGTCCTGCGTGATGTGAACACCGAGGTATCTGAAGCTGTCCACTCTCTCCACTGGGCTCCTGTTGATGACGGGGGTCTGGTAGTTCCTCTCCTGCTTTGTACTAAAGTCCACTATCAGCTCCTTTGTCTTACTGACGTTCAGGAGGAGATTGTTCCTCTGGCACCAGTTCTCCAGATTTCCAATCTCCTCTAGGTAGTCCGACTCATCATTGTTGGTGATCAGTCCGACCACGACGGTGTCGTCAGCAAACTTGATGATGGAGGTGGAGTTGGTAGTGGCCACGCAGTCGTGGGTGTACAAAGAGTACAGCAGGGGGCTCAGAACACAACCCTGGGGGGCTCCAGTGCTGAGAGTGAGTGTAGCTGAGACATGTCCGCCCATCCTTACTGCCTGCGGTCTGCCAGTCAGAAAATTGGAGATCCACTGACATATAGATGAGCTCAGTCCCAGGTGCTCCAGCTTGGTGGTGAGTGTGGAAGGAATTATTGTGTTAAAAGCAGAGCTGTAGTCGATGAAGAGCATTTTAACATAATTCCCTTTCCTAGTGTCCAGGTGAGTGAGTGATGTGTGGAGGAGATGAGAGATTGCATCGTCTGTGGAGCGGTTCTGACGGTATGCAAACTGTAGTGGGTCCAGTGTGTCGGGTAGTGAAGAAATGATGAAGTCTCTGATAAGGCGTTCAAAGCACTTCATCACTACTGAGGTGAGGGCTACAGGGCGATAGTCATTGAGAGAAGCAGGATGTGGTTTCTTTGGAACAGGAACAATAATGGACTCTTTGAAGCATATGGGGATCACCGACTGAGATAAAGAGATGTTGAATATCTCAGTGAACACAGGTGCTAGCTGGTCTGCGCAGGCTCTGAGAATACGACCTGAGATGCCGTCTGGTCCTGCTGCTTTCCTGGTGTTCACTCTCTTGAAGGCTCTCCTCACGTCGTGCTCGGAGATGATGAGCGCGTTCCCGGTGCTGACTGTGTCTTCCTGTCTGCAGCCGTTAGCGCCGCTAGCATTAGCGCCGTTAGCATTAGCGCCGTTAGCATTAGCATTGCTAGCGTCTTTAGCTGCAGCCTCGAAGCGAGCGTAAAATGTGTTGAGCTCGTCTGCCAGAGTCGCGTCCGCGTTCTTCATACCGGATGTTGGTGCTTTATAATCCGTTATTGTTCTTAGTCCCTGCCACAGGCTCCTAGAGTCACTCTGTTGAAGCTGTGACTCTAGTTTTCTCCCGTAGCGCTGCTTCGCCTCTTTCACCGCCTTCCGGACGTTATATGACGCAGCCTTGTACGGTTCCATGTCCCCCGATGCAAGTCCCGTGTTGTAGGCAGCGGTGCGAGATCTCAGAGCGTCGCGGATGGTTTTATCCACCCACGGCTTCTGGTTGGGAAACGTTCTGATAGTCTTTTTCTCTACCGTATCGTCTGCCAGCTTTTCAATAAATCCCACAACCGCTTCCGTAAACACGCTGACGTCATCATCGGAGCTGTTTCTAAACATGTCCCAGTCTGCGTCATCGAGTGCGTCCTGTAACGCGGCCACCGATTGGTCCGTCCAGCGCGCGACCTCCCTCAGGACCGGAACTTCCTGTTTCAGCCTCTGTTTATATTTTGGCATGAGGAAAATGGCGGCGTGGTCGGATTTACCAAACGCTGGACGAGATTGTGCCTTGTAAACGTCTTTGACCGTGGTATAACAATGGTCCAGTGTCCTTTCGCCCCTGGTGGGGCAGGTGATGTGCTGATAAAAGTTCGGCGCTGCGCGTTTGAGGTTGGCACTATTAAAATCCCCCGCCACAATGAGCACAGCGTCCCGGTGTTGTGTCTGGTGCTGTGTGAGCGCCTCATGCAGCTCGCATAAGGCAGTTTCAGTGTCCGCTTGTGGAGGTATGTAAACGGCGCTGATTATGACCGATGTGAACTCCCGTGGAAGATAAAATGGACGACACATGATGGACAGTAGTTCCAGGTTTGGTGTGCAGGAGCGTGTAAGAGGAACAACGCTCGCGCTGTTGCACCAGCTGTTGTTCACCATTAAGCACACGCCGCCTCCCCTTGACTTCCCCGAGTCCCGCGTCCTGTCCATGCGGTGAACCGAGAAGAACTCGGCCGGCTGTATGGCGTGGTCTGGCACCGCTGGGTTCAGCCATGTCTCGGTGAAGCAGAGGAGATTGCAGTCCCGAATGTCTCTCTGGAACTTTATCCTGGCCCTGAGGTCATCCAGTTTGTTCTCCAGTGACTGGACGTTGTACTAGATAGTACTAGATAAACTTCAAAGAAACTCATCAATGTAGGACAGAAGAAGACAAAAGTGTCCTGTGTCCTGTATGTGACTGTCTCCTATTTCAGTGAATTTACTGCTCACTTTCTGAACAATGAAGTATTTTAAAAAGTAAGAGTTTGTTTTTGGCCATGTTCTGGTTTCTGCTGATTTGTTCCACAGAGTGTCTTTTAACACTAAACCTCTTATTCAGTATGAACTGAAATAAACCTGTTTATAAAAAAGAAAAGTAAAGAAGAGACTGAATCTGTTGTTAATTTATAAATTCTGCTTTATATTCAGTATCTATGTAAATTGTGCTCATAAGTAAAATCTTTATTTACTCTTCAAGACTCATGTTTTTATTAATTACATAAAGTCTGTGTTCTTCACTACACTGATAACACACACATTAGTAGCACCACAAATAGATGCTGCTCTAATCCTACCAATAAATTCTACTAAATAAAAGGAAATTACACTGAGAACATTTCATTAAACTCATTCCAAATATGTACACAGGCTTCATGTGAATGAAATAAATGTACATTTTACATGAACTGTTACATTTACAATTAGTTTTCACACATTCAACATGATTCCACATCAGTTTAACTGGAACAACATTGAACTCTATGGACTCTGAACCTGACCTGAGGATCGAACCCAAGACCCTGGAGCTGTCAGGTGATAACCTTTCACTCGTAAGAGGCTTGAATTCAGTAAATTCAAGCCTCTTACGACATGAATTGAAAACTCAGAACATTTATAATTTTGGTGTGCTATTACAATATTCTGCAAATTAAATCCATTAAGTTTTTGTATAATCTTTAAAGATTGTGTATCTTCTTTGTCATGTCCTGCTTGTTGTACCGTTAGGCCAAAAAATTGCTATTTCATTTGACAAATCAAACACTCGGTCATATGTGGGAGAAACTGAAATCTCAGAATGAAATGTTGATAATAATCAAACAGTTAATTTGGGGAAAATGTGACCATTCATGTAAAAAAGTCAGTTTCTTTTAAGCATTCACACTTTCAATCTGGAATTGGAAACTATGACACATTGTGAACAAACACAGGAAAAAATGTCTCATGTTTTTAGTAATCACACTGAAAGATGTAAAGGTTTTATTTGTGCATGAGTGTAAAAATTTTTGGCTCTTTTAAAAATTTAAAGTCTTATTTTATGCTTTTCTTTTTTTTTAAATACATAGTTATTATTGTTTATCATTTTAATAAAAAATCAGTCGTCAGGTAAACTGCTGAAGCTTTTTTGACCCTGTCTTGCCACAATGTACACTCCGTGTTATACAGCTGTGGAATAATTGATTGGGACAAATGTTTTTTCTACTGGGGAGAACGTATAGAGTACATGGTTCTTATGACCTGGGCAAAAGTTTTAAATCGTTTGTCCTTCACAGTGGAAAAAGGCTGAAAGTCACTGGGTTTGGAATAAATGTGATAATATTTGAATTGCAGAAGGACGTGGTGTATCTGCAGTGTTCGGTAAGACAGTGGATGCTTCTTGGTTCAGAACAGGACACTTTTCCAGGGAACCTGAGGGACCCATCCACTCATTCTGCACTCAGCCTTGTAGTCTTCAATATCACTAAAATGCAGTCAAATGCATTTTTCCCCCATTTTTCCTGACGCGCTTGTATAAATATCCGGCTTCCCAGGGCTTCTCTGTCGCTCTGCATTCCGGTCCTGTACCACTTATAGATGAGCAAATCCAGATTCATCCAGGCTGAATAACCCGATCCTTTATATGAATCACGAATCCTCCTCTTCGTTTACTCAGATCAGTTGAGTCCTACTGTAAGTGATCTTGTTGCTAACAACAACAAACTGATAATTCAGTCATTCAGTTGTTCTCAGTAGTTGTGTAGGAACAAGTGGCTGACTGAGTTGTTTAGAAAACTTCCTGCACAGTCAGAAACATGAGAGACTCAGAATAGTGAGTACTGATTTGTCTGATTGATCTGAACCAGGGGACTCGGCAGATCCACCGGCACTGAGGCAAACATGCAGAATCTGTATCACAATGATATAAGAAACCGCAGCTGTTTCACTTTTACAATATTGTGTGATTAGACTCAGCGCTCTATAATCTGATTTAATAACACCAAACATATTTGTTACATGTTGCTGTGATGTACAGTAGATGTGTGTTATGAACACACAGCTTCCAACACAACACAACTTCACCAGAACTGTAATACTAACAGTGTGATTGTATTATAGGCATGAAAGCTCAAATCACAGCTTTAAAAAAAAACTTTAAAAACTATCTAAAACTTTAAAAACTAACTACACCAGATAGCCTGATAGATCTGTGTTTAACCCTTAAAAACAAAAAATATCAGATACCTCTAATATATTTATAATTAAAATTTAAATGAAAGGTAAAACATCTTCATTTTTTATAATTAACATATTTATATAATTATATTATCCCACAGGACAGATTATGAGTGATTTGCACTTTTTACATATTGTTATATTTGTCGTTGTCTAAACTTTTTTTCTTTGTGCATTTGTCATTAAAATAAACATTTGGCTTTCATAATTCTCTGTCTTAATTCTCTAATGATTCTCTAGTCTCAAAATACTAAACGTGTCCTGGCTGATTTATTTGGACCGGTGGATTCAGCAGATCGTCAGACTCGTCGCGCGGAGTGAGTTTGATGGATTCAAGGGATTTGGTGAGCGCCCTCTAGTGGAGGGACCACAGGATAATTCAGTCAGACTCCGAACTGACTCGAGTGAGACTCAAAGCACCGGTTAGTCATGAATCCCTTCAGCATGTGATCATAACGAAAGTACCGACCCTGACAGTACAGTATGTACAGTGTATTCAGAGCAGAACTGAGGAGGTGTGTGTGTGTGTGTGTGTGTGTGTGTGTGTGTGTGAAGAGTCAACTCTATTGTGGACGGGGATTTCCACAAACGCATCAGGGGATTTTCTCTCTAAAACGAAACTCCAAATCATACGGACACACACTGGTAACTACTTTAAACTTTATCTCTGACTCTAACAAAAATCATAAACATTTTCTTTTTTTCCCTTTTTATTTCCTTTTCCTCTGATCGAGTATTAAAGCTCATATCTGTTTAATATAAATTAAATACCTACAGTAGTGTTGATGAGACTTATTGAGCTCCTGTATGTTTTATAACTTCTTCATCTTTTGTATCTTTATTGTTCTCTCTGTTCATCTCCTGATGATTTGCAGTGTGAAACACGTGGGGGTGTGAACAAAGGAAAATGCTGTGTGTGTGGGTGTGTGTGTGTGTGTGGGGGGGGGGTGTAACAGTACACCGCATGAGTCTTGATAGAACTAATAAACTTGTGTGTGTGTGTGTGTGTATACTGTTTTTCTCACTCATTTCCTCATCCTCTATACCACCTTATCCTGTATACAGGTATTCAGGAGACTTAGGTACGAAGCGTGGTACCCCCTAGACAGGCTGCCAATCCATCACAGGGGGCACACACACACACACACACTGCACCAATTGCACTACGGGCAATTTGGGAATGCCAATTAACCTAATAAGTCACCGTGCCACCACTATATTTCTCTTGTTATTTTAATGTGAGCTGACTTGTTATAAAACCACCTGTTGTGTCCCCTTTGTTCTGCCAAGACAAAGCTCTGGTATCTGATAGCTGAACTAACTGATCGTCGTTTCAGCTTAAACAATAATTTTTTTTAGGTCTTTATCCTCGCTGTAAATTAGGCCGTTATGCTGATTAAGTACTTCTTGTAAAATAATAGCGTAATTTATCAAATATCATAACTGAGTACTTGAATACCAGACCTAATTTGTCAGAATTCAATTCAATTAAATTTTATTTGTATAGCACTTTTAACAGTTGTCATTGTCGCAAAGCAGCTTTACACAATCAAAACAATTATTTAAGTTGTAAGGAATGTGAATGAATCTGTATAGCGAATGTGAATGAAATAGCTGTATGCGGTCCTATGACTAGAACTTCTGCCTTATCAGGATTAAGCAGAAGGAAGTTAATTAGCATCCAATCTCCTGCACACATTCTCAACTTTAGTGAGCTGGTTTTTCTCATCTGGTTTTGCTGAGACATACAACTGTGTGTTGTCAGCATAACAATGAAAACTACTACAATGCTTGCGGATTATGTTGCCCAGAGGAAGCATGTAAAGGGAAAAAAGCAGTGGGCCTAAAACTGAACCTTGTGGAACACCAAACTCCACTAGGGAGCATGCAGAATAATCACCATTTAAGTCTACATACTGATAACGATCGGTCAAATAGGATCTGAGCCAGGAGAGGGCTGCACCTTTAATTCCTACTACATTTTCTAATCTGTGAAGAAGAATAGCATGATCAATGGTGTCAAAAGCTGCACTGAGGTCGAGTAATACAAGCATAGTTACACAACCCTGATCAGAGGCCAATAGGAGGTCATTTACTACTTTAACGAGTGCTGTTTCTGTGCTGTGATGAGGCCTAAATCCTGACTGATACAGTTCATGTATGCCATTTCTATGTAGATATGAGCATAGCTGCTCCGCTACTATCTTTTCCAGAATCTTAGAGATGATGGGGAGGTTTGATATTGGCCTGTAATTTTGGAACTCACCCAATGCTGAGTGAGGAATTAATTATTCTCAACAGGGGTTCTGTTATTACTGGTACTATCTGTTTAAGAAAATGTGTCTGTATAGGATCTAATATACAGGTTGATGAATTTGCAGAAGAGATGAGTGAAATTAGTTCATTCTCTTCAAGGGGATTAAAGTATTCTAGGTTCCAATCTGACATTCATTCATTCATTCATCTTCTATACCGCTTAATCCTGTGTTCAGGGTCATGGGGACCTGGAGCCTATCCCAGGAAACTTCGGGCAGTAGGCGACCCTGGACCCTGGACAGGGTGCCAATCCATCGCAGGGCACACACACACATACACACTCACACACCCAATCACACACTACGGGCAATTTGGGAATGCCAATTAGCCTAACCTGCATGTCTTTGGACTGTGGGAGGAAACCGGAGTACCCGGAGGAAACCCACCAAGCACGGGGAGAACATGCAAACTCCATGCACACAGAGACGGGAATCGAGCCTGGCCGGGGAATCGAACCCGGACCCTGGAGGTGCAAGGCGACAGTGCTAACCACTACACCACCGCGCCGCCATTTCCAGACATAATTTGGGCAAATATGGATTATATCACACGAGTTGTAATAAAAGTCAAGACATCAGTTGAACACGTTTGGGTCTCACCACATCACCATGAGCTTACTCATCATCTCTTTACTTTATAATTAATAGTTTATTTTACGTTTCTAAGAGTCAAAATCCATCACATTAACAGTCATTAACTTTAAATTACTGTCCGTTTATAATTTTAATGATTTAAAAATTATGAATAATTTAAAATTACTATTTCTTTGTATTGAAATAATATTGAATTGAGACATCAAAATCACGTTTAGTATTTAATAAATTGTACAGTTGAGTTTTGTATTATAACCCTAATGGTTATGTTTTTAGTTCTCACCCAGTCATATGAGTCTGGTAAAAACAGAAGAATGTGTGTATGAAGAGCACAAACCACAGTTTAATATAGTAGTTTATAATACTACTTTAGTCATTTCTATATCTTTCCTTTCTCTGTTGAACTAAACAGTATTTTCTCTCTGCAGACTGTGTGAGAGTATAAGTGTGAAATCCTGCACTGATGTGGTTTCAGCTCTCTGTACAAATCCATCACATATCAGAGAGCTGGATCTGAGGTGGTGTGAACTAGGAGACTCAGGAGTGGAGAAGCTCTGTGATCTACTGAAGAAACATGAGTGTAAACTGGAGACACTGTGGTGAGTCTGTCAAAAACAGAAGAATGTATATAAGACTGAAGAACACGAACCAGAGATTTAGAAATGTGTTTGTAATATTACTCGAGTCATTTCTCTGTCTATATTTATTACATTATTATATTTTCCAAACTATTTAAACCTGACTGGTTATTAGATTTAAGGATTCTTATGTGATATGGATGTTTATAATGAGGGAGGGTGTGGCCTAAAGTTATTAACAGCCTCTAGTAAGGTGTGTATTGTCACGTTCTCACTGACGCTGGCTGTTGTTACTGCCTCGGGCTCATGAAAGGCAGGCACAAACGCAGAGGGTGTAAGGGTAAAGAACAATGTTTTTATTTATAATAAACAAATCAAAACTCAAACAAACTAAACAAAACTCTGGCTCTGTTAGCTCAACACACACATACACACACACAGACACTGTAACGGAACCCACGGGGAAGAACTGTAGGAACCTAACGAGGGGAACGGGAACCCTCTACTCCAGATCACGGGTAAGTCATGGTTTTGCTCGAACACTAGAGAATGGAAACAGGGGTGCTGTGTAGTGACACAGGGAGCATAAACTTGTGCAACAAAGACCCTTCGGCAAGGAGCTAAGACTGGAGACAGGGGTGCGGTGTAGTGACACTAAGAACATCAACTTACAATATGAAGACACTTGGCAAGGAACGGAGACTGGAGACAGGGGTGCTGTGTAGTGACACAGGGAATGTAAACTTATGAAACAAAGACACAGGCATGGAGTTGAGACTGGAGACAAGGGCTACACCTAAGACACGGGACTCGAGAACTCAATAGGACGGGCGACACAGGACAAGAATAGAGACCGGGAGAGACGAGAGACTGGACTAAAGACAAGAGACAAGACATAGGCTAAGGACATGGCAGTTAGCTAGGCAGGGCTACTAGCTGAACAGGGCTAGTGAGCTAACCCTGGCAGTCAGCTACACCTACACCTAGCTAAGCATGCCCGTAGCCTGACATTAACACAACTACACTTACCTAATCTCTGAACAACAAACACTAAGGATGTGGGACATGGAAGCACTAGGTCTAGGGACTCTGAGGCTCCAAAGTTAGTCTAGAGGGCACCCAAAGATTAGACTAGGGGACACTCAAAGGCTAGGCCGGGGCACACTCAAAGGCTAGGCTAGGGGACCCTCGAAGGCTAGGCCATGGCATACTAAAAGGCTAGGCTAGGGGACCATCGAAGGCTAGGCCGTGGTATACTAAAAGGCTAGGCTAGGGGACACGCAAAGGCTAGGCTAAGGGACACGCAAAGGCTAGGCTAGGGGACACGCAAAGGCTAGGGGACACGCAAAGGCTAGGCTAGGGGACACGCAAAGGCTAGGCTAGGGGACACGCAAAGGCTAGGCTAGGGGACACGCAAAGGCTAGGCTAGGGGACACGCAAAGGCTAGGCTAGGGGACACGCAAAGGCTAGGCTAGGGGACACGCAAAGGCTAGGCTAGGGGACACACAAAGGCTAGGCTAGGGGACACGCAAAGGCTAGGCTAGGGGACACGCAAAGGCTAGGCTAGGGGACACGCAAAGGCTAGGCTAGGGGACACGCAAAGGCTAGGCTTAGAGACCTTCACAGGCCAGGCTTAGAGACCTTCACGGGCTAGGCTAGGGGACACTCAGAGGCTAGGCTTAGAGACCTTCACGGGCCAGGCTAGGGGACCATCAAAGGCTAGGCTAGGGGACCCTCAAGGGCTAGCAGACCCTCCAATGCTAGGCTAGGAGACACTCAGAGAGGAGGAGACACCAGGGTTAGAAGACACATGGAGGTGAGGAAACACTGAGACTATCTACTTACCTGTTCTAATGACCATGGAACACAACAGGACAACACACCACATCAACTCCCCACACATTAAACATCTAAACTTAAACTACAAACACACAGGGAAAAACCAAGAGACATATTGAAAATAAACATAGAAGACAAACTTACAGAGCCAGGTATAAATGAATAAATAACCAAGTCAAAACAGAACTAAATAAAACAAAACTAGAGCCCACCTGACAATGTCAATGCTCGACCCAGTTCCCCAGAACTAACAGCTTTTTATACCTAATCTTTGCTTAACGAGCCACCTCGGTACAGGTGAAACTTTGACATCACCTGACCGAGGTGCCTTCTGGGAAACTGGGTCTTCTAACCAAAACTACAAACAAAACAAACTCAACCACAGTGCCCTCTAGTGGCAGTCCCTTACAGTACCCCCCCCCTTAAGACGCTCCTCCGGAGCGCTCTCGGCGATATCTTCACCCACCTCCCGCCGTCGACGATCTAGTTCGCTGAATTGGGCGGGAGGGTGGGCGCGTCCGGACCGCCACCTAAGTCGAGCTGCAGATGCAGCTGCTGGACCCCTTAGGTCGCTCTGGCTGTTGAGGCAGCACTGGATCGCTGGTGTAGGCCGGGCGGCGGAGGCAGTACCAGCTCGCTCTCGCCGCGAGGATGGCACTGGGTCGTCCTCCTAGCCGAGCGGCCGATGCAGTACTGGATAGTCCTCAATGCCGGGCGGCAGCTGCAGCAGTTCCTGAATCCTGGTGGGGCGACGGCCCCGCCCGCTGTCGAGGGCGGACCCTGGTGGACTCCTGATGTCGACGCCTGGATAGTGGAGGCAGCCTTGGATCCGTTGCGGAGCCTGGCTGCAGAGGTATTACCGTCCTCCCAGCCAGGTGATGAAGATGATGTCGGATCCCGTCGATGGGCACGGCTGACGAGGCAGCAGCGAATCTCGGGGGCCGGGCGGCGGAGGCAGCACTGCGTCGCTCTGGAAACGTGAGCCTCGTAGGCAGTGCTGGATCCTCCTCCCCGCCGGATGGCCGATGTGGTGCTGGGTCGCCCGCTCAGCCGGGGCCTCCACTGTGGCGCCTTCCTGACGACGTTGGAGTCACACCTGGGGTTCTCGGGGGTAGTAAGGGACTGTTGCTGTGGTGTTTCGTGGGCCCCTCTGCTGTGCCTTTGTTCCTAGGTCGAGCATTCTGTCACGTTCTCACTGACGCTGGCTGTTGTTACTGCCTCGGGCTCATGAAAGGCAGGCACAAACGCAGAGGGTGTAAGGGTAAAGAACAATGTTTTTATTTATAATAAACAAATCAAAACTCAAACAAACTAAACAAAACTCTGGCTCTGTTAGCTCAACACACACATACACACACACAGACACTGTAACGGAACCCACGGGGAAGAACTGTAGGAACCTAACGAGGGGAACGGGAACCCTCTACTCCAGATCACGGGTAAGTCATGGTTTTGCTCGAACACTAGAGAATGGAAACAGGGGTGCTGTGTAGTGACACAGGGAGCATAAACTTGTGCAACAAAGACCCTTCGGCAAGGAGCTAAGACTGGAGACAGGGGTGCGGTGTAGTGACACTAAGAACATCAACTTACAATATGAAGACACTTGGCAAGGAACGGAGACTGGAGACAGGGGTGCTGTGTAGTGACACAGGGAATGTAAACTTATGAAACAAAGACACAGGCATGGAGTTGAGACTGGAGACAAGGGCTACACCTAAGACACGGGACTCGAGAACTCAATAGGACGGGCGACACAGGACAAGAATAGAGACCGGGAGAGACGAGAGACTGGACTAAAGACAAGAGACAAGACATAGGCTAAGGACATGGCAGTTAGCTAGGCAGGGCTACTAGCTGAACAGGGCTAGTGAGCTAACCCTGGCAGTCAGCTACACCTACACCTAGCTAAGCATGCCCGTAGCCTGACATTAACACAACTACACTTACCTAATCTCTGAACAACAAACACTAAGGATGTGGGATACGGAAGCACTAGGTCTAGGGACTCTGAGGCTCCAAAGTTAGTCTAGAGGGCACCCAAAGATTAGACTAGGGGACACTCAAAGGCTAGGCCGGGGCACACTCAAAGGCTAGGCTAGGGGACCCTCGAAGGCTAGGCCATGGCATACTAAAAGGCTAGGCTAGGGGACCATCGAAGGCTAGGCCGTGGTATACTAAAAGGCGAGGCCGTGGTATACTAAAAGGCTAGGCTAGGGGAAACGCAAAGGCTAGGCTAGGGGACACGCAAAGGCTAGGCTAGGGGACACGCAAAGGCTAGGCTAGGGGACACGCAAAGGCTAGGCTAGGGGACACGCAAAGGCTAGGCTAGGGGACACGCAAAGGCTAGGGGACACGCAAAGGCTAGGGGACACGCAAAGGCTAGGGGACACGCAAAGGCTAGGCGACACGCAAAGGCTAGGCTAGGGGACACGCAAAGGCTAGGCTAGGGGACACGCAAAGGCTAGGCTAGGGGACACGCAAAGGCTAGGCTAGGGGACACGCAAAGGCTAGGCTAGGGGACACGCAAAGGCTAGGCTAGGGGACACGCAAAGGCTAGGCTAGGGGACACGCAAAGGCTAGGCTAGGGGACACGCAAAGGCTAGGCTAGGGGACACGCAAAGGCTAGGCTAGGGGACACGCAAAGGCTAGGCTAGGGGACACGCAAAGGCTAGGCTAGGGGACACGCAAAGGCTAGGCTAGGGGACACGCAAAGGCTAGGCTAGGGGACACGCAAAGGCTAGGCTAGGGGACACGCAAAGGCTAGGCTAGGGGACACGCAAAGGCTAGGCTTAGAGACCTTCACAGGCCAGGCTTAGAGACCTTCACGGGCTAGGCTAGGGGACACTCAGAGGCTAGGCTTAGAGACCTTCACGGGCCAGGCTAGGGGACCATCAAAGGCTAGGCTAGGGGACCCTCAAGGGCTAGCAGACCCTCCAATGCTAGGCTAGGGGGCCCTCAAAGGCTAGGCTAGGAGACACTCAGAGAGGAGGAGACACCAGGGTTAGAAGACACATGGAGGTGAGGAAACACTGAGACTATCTACTTACCTGTTCTAATGACCATGGAACACAACAGGACAACACACCACATCAACTCCCCACACATTAAACATCTAAACTTAAACTACAAACACACAGGGAAAAACCAAGAGACATATTGAAAATAAACATAGAAGACAAACTTACAGAGCCAGGTATAAATGAATAAATAACCAAGTCAAAACAGAACTAAATAAAACAAAACTAGAGCCCACCTGACAATGTCAATGCTCGACCCAGTTCTTCTTCTTCTTCTTTTTGGTTTTTAACGGCGGCTGACACCAACTTTAATAGGTGCATTACCGCCACCTTCTGCTCCGGAGTGTGGAACAGTGTTTCACATTCTATTTATCAGGCCCGTTTCTTTAATAAAATCAAAGAAGATTTTACTATTTTTTTTGGCTCGCCCATTTTATAATAACCTTTAATTCCATCTCCTGATTTATATTCTTTCCTATTTCTTTCATCATTTTTTCTCTTTCTTGCTCATACTTCCTACAGACAAGAATAACATGAGTTATTGTTTCTTCAGCATTACAATGGTCACATAATCCATTTGGGTGTTTTCCTATTATTTTAAGTGTGCTATTTAAATTTGAGTGCCCTAATACTATTCTGTTGAATATTACCTCTTCTTTTCTTGATTTACCTATACACTTTATGTTTTGATTTACCTTGTTTATTAAATTGTACAGGAATCTTCCCTTTATTTCATTATTCCATTTTACTTGCCATTCTTCCATCACTTTACTCCATATTAAAACCTTCATTTCTGATTTGCTTAATGGCACTTGTATCTCTATTGTTTCTTTCTTTAAAGCTTGTTTTGCTAGTTTGTCCACTTCTTCATTTCCCCTTATTCCTACGTGTGCTGGGACCCACATGAAGTTGATTGTCGTGCCATTTTGAACAATTCTTGAATGTATATGTATGATATTAAAAAGGATGTCTTGATGACTAGATTTAAAGGATTTCAAGCTCATTAAAGCTGAAGCGGAGTCTGAGCAAATTAAAACCTTGTCTAGGTTTTTTCCCTCTACCCACTGTAAAGCCAAAAGCATTCCTATCATTTCTACAGTGTAAACTGCCAAATGGTTTGACATTCTCTTTCCTCCACTGATCCACTTATTGTCAGTATCTTGGGCTAAAAAAGCAACCCCAGTTGTTTGATTTTCAGGATCTTTTGATCCATCTGTATATATTAGTCTATGTCGAGGGTATCTGGTTATGGTATGCTCTGAGAATGCAGATATCAAGTCAACTTCCCTTTTTTTCCTTTTAACCTCCAACAGATGCAGATCTACTTGAGGTGTTACATATACCCATGGTTCACATTCCTGGACAACAACTGTAGGACTCATTTTGATATTATTGACCAGCAGCTCTTCTGCATATGTGTTACTACACCATCCAAAACTTGTTCTACATCTTATATTTTGTTCCCAACATTTCTTTAAAACCATTTTCGTAGGGTGTTCATCTTTATGTCCCTGGAGGTTAGCCCAGTAATTTACCATTAATTGTTTTCTTCTGATATCTAGTGGCATTTCTCCTACCAGGACTTGTAAAGCTGATATGGGTGTAGTCTTAACTGCTCCACAACACTGTCTCAATGCTTGGGCTTGGATTTTATTAAGTTTTTCTAACAGGTTTTTTGAGGCAGAGCCATATACCACACATCCATAATCGAAAACAGACCGAATCATTGCTACATAAATAGTTTTTAATGAAGAAAGACTCGCCCCCCATTCCACTCCACTCACACATCTCATGATATTTAAAACCTTCTGACATTTCTCAACTATTTTATTAATATGTTCACGCCATATAAGTTTTACATCAAAGTAAATACCTAAGAACTTAAACACCTTTACCCTTTCCAATGATTTCCCATGCATCGTCATTCTCAATTCTGGAACTTTCTTCTTCCTAGAAAAAAATATTGTTTTAGTTTTTTCCACTGAAAATTTAAAACCCCAATCATATGCCCACTCTTCTACTTTCCTAATTGCCTCTTGTATTTTCCTATTAATAAATAGTAGATTTCTTCCTTTTTTCCAAAGTGCCCCATCATCTGCAAACAGAGACCTACCAATATCTGGCTCTACTTGGTTTAACATGTCATTTATCATAATGGAAAATAATATTGGACTAATTACACTCCCTTGTGGAGTTCCATTTTCTATCTGATATGTACTCGACACTTCACTCCCTATTCTTACCTGTATACTCCTGTTCTCCAGAAAATCTTTTATCCAGTTATATATTCTTCCACCTATATTCATCTTTCTTAATTTAATCAAAAGTCCCTCCCTCCACATCATATCATAAGCCTTCTCAATATCTAAAAATACTGCTATTACCGATTCTTTATTTATCTGTGCCTTTCTAATATCATTTTCTAAACATACAATAGGATCCATTGTCCCTCTTCCTTTTCTAAACCCACTTTGATATTTCGTTATGAGTCCTCTTTTTTCCGCTATATATGACAACCTTTCTGTAACCATCCTTTCCATTATTTTACAGATATTTGACGTAAGAGCTATTGGTCTATAGTTAGAGGGATCTGAAGGATCTTTGCCTGGTTTTCTGATAGGTATTATTATTGCTTCTTTCCACGCTTTTGGTAGTTTTCCTTCCTCCCATACTTTATTATATAGTTCTAAAATTTTCCCCAGAGCCCTATCCTTCAAATGTTTCAGCATTATATATACTATCTGGTCCTTCCCTGGAGATGATAGTTTTTTATTTGCTTTACAAATCGCTCTTCTCAATTCATCTCTGTTGAACCGGAAGTTAATTGGCTGGTTTTCCATTCCCCCTCTCTGCACCATCACATCCATATTTTGTTTTTTTGTTATTTCTCTTCTCCTTTTACCTTCCTCACTTAAGTTCCCGGCTCCATGAATTTGTGCTAATGTTTTTCCTAACATTTCTGCCTTATCCTTGTCCATTACTGCCAATTTTCCTTCCGATTCTAATACTGGGTATTCCCACTCTTTCTTATTACCTTTCATTCTCTTGATCATATTCCACACCTCCCCTACTGGAGTTGTTCTTCCAATTTCACTACAAAACTTCTTCCAACTTTTTCTTTTGGCTTGCTTTATAGTTCTTCTCACAAGTGCTTGAGCTTTCTTGTATAGAATTAAATTATTATAGTTATGTGTTCTTTTAAGAAGTTTAAAAGCCTTATTTCTATCTCTCACAACTTTACTACACTTATCTGACCACCAAGGTACAGCTCTTCTTGTCATTTTCCCTTTACTTTTTGGGATTGATTCTAATGCTGCTTCTAGTATTGCTGCACACACTTTTTCATTAAAGCTGTCAATATCTTCCTTTGGATCAATTTCTCCCACTTTTTCCTCGCACTTTTCCTCAAATTTATCCCAATTTGCTTTTTCAAATATCCATTTTCCTCCTCTTTGATTTTCTGACCTATCTGTTTCCACATCCAATGTTATAATTATTGGGTAGTGATCGCTTCCAATAGTAGATTCCCCCCACACTTCCCAGTTACACTTACTAGCCAAGTTATTTGAGACTAGTGTCAAATCCAGAACAGACTCTATTCCTGTATGTACGTCTATCCTTGTTCCCTTCCCGTCGTTTAAACACACCAGTTCTCTCTCCTCTATTAATTCCTCAACTACTTGTCCATTGGCATTTATGTATCTTCCTCCCCATAGTGTATTATGAGCGTTTAAGTCACCACACCATATCACTCTATGTTTTTCTTGCCCATGTGCTTCCTTTAATTTCTCTAATATCAACTTTTTACACGGGTTGTAATAATTTATAATAACTACCTCCTGACCTCTACCCCATATCCCCACAGCAATATATTCTTGATCCCTTCCTATTCCAATTACTCTATATGGACTTCCTTGTTTAATGAATGTTGCACACCCACCACCATTCCCTTGTTCCCTGTCATGCCTTATCATACTGTATCCTAATAAAACAAAATCTAAGCCACTTTTCAACCAAGTTTCTTGAATACATATTACATCCGGTTTTATAATTAACTCTTCGATAAAATGTTTGAACTCCTGACCATTTGCTATCAGAGATCTTGCATTCCACTGAATTATTATCATCTATATATTATCCACATGTCTCTTGGCTTGATCTTATCTGCAATTCATCTCTAACTTCTTCCCAAGTCAATCCTGTCATTCCCAGATGACGTATTGCTGCTATTACAACTAACTGCGTCTTTTGTGTTTTTGATTCAATCCCAGCTGTACTATTTATTACTCCAGCAATAAATGTCACTAATTTTTTCTTTTCAACCATCAAATGTTCTTTTGGAGCTTCATTGTTTCCTTCAGCTAATACCCCCGACTGATCTCTCTGATCTTTAGTTTGCCCTTTAACCTGTTTTGCGGCCTCTGCATATGTTAGCTTCTTCTCCACCCTCCTTTTCTGAATCTGCATTTCCATTTTCTGTACTTCACATCCTCTGAATGCTGCACTATGTGCCCCTCCACAATTGCAACACTTTGGTTGTACTCCATCCTCACACTTTCCATATTCATGCTTTTCTCCACAACGAGCACATCTACACTGTTCCCTACATCTTGTAGCTACGTGCCCAAATCTTTGACAATTAAAACATCTCACTGGCCTTGGTATATATTCTCTTACATTGTAACTCATTGCCCCAATCATTACTCTTTTTGGGATTTCTTCCCCTTGAAATTCTATTACTACTGTTTCTGTGTCTTTTCTGGTTCCATCTGTAACTGATTTTAGCCTTAGTGCATTTATTATCTTCCCTCCTTTTAAGTTACCTTTGAACTCTTCCATACTTATATTAAGAGGAACACCAAAAATGATCCCTTTTCGCCCACCACTTTTAGTATTTGCTCCAACTCTGTTTGTGCTGACAACTTTAATTCCTCCTATATCCTTCAGTTTGAGTGCTTTATTTGCTTGCTCCTCCTTATTACATCCAACAAGCAAATTTCCATCAGGGAGGACTTTAGCAAAAACAATATTTCCAATATCTCGATTTATGATCTTAGTTAGTTTAATTGGATTAATTTTGCTTACCCCAAACTGATCACCAAACCTTACGATGCATTTTATACTATCTCTACTCTTTTCATCAGACTCCTCTACATCGCTCCTTTTCTTCCGTTTTTCTCCCCGATTTTTCCCCCTTCTTACTTCATTCCAGCAATTTCCTGATGACCTTTCACTCTCCACTTCACTTGCTACATCCATACTCCCTTCACTATCTCCCCACTCACGCCTCTCTGTTCCATTCACGGAGCAGTTGTGTCTTGCCGCAGTTGTTTTCCGGTTTCTCGCTGTGGCTTCCGCCATTTCGCGTTCCTCCTCATCCATTCTCCTCCTGGTTGCCAGATTGACAATTATATCCCTCCCTCGACCCAGTTCCCCAGAACTAACAGCTTTTTATACCTAATCTTTGCTTAACGAGCCACCTCGGTACAGGTGAAACTTTGACATCACCTGACCGAGGTGCCTTCTGGGAAACTGGGTCTTCTAACCAAAACTACAAACAAAACAAACTCAACCACAGTGCCCTCTAGTGGCAGTCCCTTACATGTATAACTATTAGACAGCTTCTTTACCTCCGGCAAAATGGGACAAAAAGAGACTTAATCAACACCAAAAAGTAAAACATTTAAAAATATGTCCAGAAGCACAAGGTGTCAAGACAAGTTAGAACTTTTTCAGATGTTTTATAGACAGATGAATTGAGTATGATTCATGATGGACCAGATGGATGGGCCTGTGGCTGGATCAGTAATGGACACACGGCACCACTTTAAGTCAGACACTAGTAAGATGGAGGAAGGGGACATGTACAGGCTGCTATTATTGAGGATGAGCTCGTTTAGACCAAGTTAAAATCAACTCCCAAACCTACTGCTAGTTTCTAGAAGACATTTTCTTTAAACAGTGGTACAGGAAGAAGTCTGCATCATTGAAGTAGGACATTGTACAGAGCTCCATCACATGCGTACAAGTACTCTATTGCTTGGCTGCCAGTAAAGGCCTCAAAGTCGACACAATGACCCGCCCCCTTCCTCACTGGACTCTTTTTTTATTTCAAGATGTTTATTTGTTATAATTAATCTTAGGATTTAAAATCAATTTAAATCAAGTAAGACAGGAAAAGTTACTACACTAATAGTAGCCCAATAATTGTGCAAATGTAAATACCCCCTTGAGTAAGGCCAAAACTCTCTCATCCTTTGTTAATAAACATTCAGGTTAATTAATATTTTTAATTGACTGACAGCAGTGTATTTTTCATCAATAAAATTGATTATTGTGAATACAACTTCTCTAATATTAATGTTTATTAACTGAATAATTGTACAGCGCACACACATCTTTTACACAGAACTAAATATATATAATCCAGACTTTCTTGTATTTTAATGGAGTCTTGAGGAAAAGTTCTCTAGGCTTTCTGAAGGACTTTTTGTTATGCATGCTAATCAGATAAACAGATGATCAGGTGGTGATTAGTTTACTGCTGATGCTGAATGCTGAGTGGTTGGAACAGACGAGAGGGGAAATGAGGTTGCTGCTGAGGATGTTACATAAACAAGTTTCATCATGGTGCTTGATGGGTTTTGCGAATGCACTTGACAATACTGTTCTTGCAGGAACTGTTCCAGAACAATTCAATTCAATTCAATTCAATTTTATTTATATAGCGCTTTTAACAATGGTCATTGTCTCAAAGCAGCTTCACAAAAATTTAAGAAATTTAACAAACAAACAAACAAAAAAAAAAATTTTATATATATATAGAATAATTATATATAAAGTAATAAATAAATAAATAAAATTATAATAGAAAATAAATAAATAAAAACAAATAATAATAATAATTATAGAAAAGAAAATAATTGGAAGTGTGGATGTGTGAGAAAAATGTGCAGATAATAATGAGATGAATGAATGAAATGTCTCTGATGAGCAAGCCAAGGGTGACGGCGACGGTGGCAAGGAAAAACTCCCTGAGATGGCATTAGGAAGAAACCTTGAGAGGAACCAGACTCAACAGGGAACCCATCCTCATTTGGGCGATAACAGATAGAAATGATATAACATCTTGTGTGTTGTGCAGGTGAAAATTCAATATGACAGAAATTATTTAAATTGTCATGAAGACCAGTTCAGCATAGGGACGAGTCAGTAGGTGCAGAGGGCAGATGAGGTCTGGATCACTGGAAGCACAGGAGCAGCATGTGTAGCTCCAACCATCATAAAGCTGAATCCAGTTGGAGCTGGTCCTTCTCTGGATGCCTCAGGAACCTCGCAGGGTCGGCCGTTGTCTACTGAAGCTGGCAAAATCTCCCGATGCCTCGGGATGGGTAGAGAAATACAGAACAGATGGGGAGAATTAGCGTAGTTGCCATTCGGTATAGGTGTACTGGAGTATGAGTACTGGGATGAGTTATGTGTATGCCAGATTAAAAAGATGCGTCTTGAGTCTACTTTTGAACTGAGAAACCGTGTCTGCTCCCCGAACACTGTCTGGAAGGCTATTCCAAAGCTTTGGAGCTAAATATGAAAAAGCCCTACCCCCTTTTGTAGATTTTGAAATTCTGGGAACTACCAGAAGTCCGGAGTTTTGTGATCTTAAGGCGCGTGGTGGATTGTAGCGTATCAGAAGACTGGTTAGGTATGTGGGAGCTAAACCATTTAAGGCCTTGTATGTAAGTAATACTATTTTGTAATTTATTCTAAACTGAACAGGTAGCCAGTGCAGGGATGATAATATTGGGGTTATATGATCATATTTTCTGGATCTAGTGAGAACCCTGGCAGCTGCATTTTGGATTAACTGAAGCTTGTTTATTGAGGATGCAGGACAACCACCTAGTAATGCATTACAATAGTCCAGTCTGGAGGTCATGAATGCATGAACTAGTTTTTCTGCATCAGATACGGATAAGATGTTCCTAAGTTTAGCAATATTTCGAAGATGGAAAAAGGCTGTTTTTGTGATATTTGAAATGTGATTTTCAAAAGACAAGTTACTGTCTAATATTACTCCCAGATCTTTTACTGCTGAGCTGGTAATAACAATACATCCTTCTAAGCGCAAGCTGAATTGTGAAAGCTGTTGTGTGCTGGTTTTTGGGCCAATAAGTAATATCTCTGTCTTATCTGAATTTAATAAAAGAAAGTTATTGGTCATCCAATCTTTTATGTCCTGGACACACTCAGTTAATCTAGACAACTTAGGTATTTCGTCTGGTTTAGTTGAGATATATAATTGGGTATCATCAGCATAACAATGGAAACTAATCCCATGTCTTCTAATGATGTTACCCAAGGGAAGCATGTATATTGAGAACAACAGAGGTCCTAAAACTGACCCTTGTGGGACCCCATATTTCACTGGCATTATACCAGACGGTTCTCCATTTAGATCTACAAAATGGTAGCGATCAGACAGGTAAGATCTAAACCATTTTAGTCCCTGTCCCTGAATGCCTATATAATTTTGTAAGCGATCTATGAGAATATTATGATCTATAGTGTCGAATGCAGCACTAAGATCGAGCAGGACTAGCAATGAGATGCAGCCTTGGTCTGAAGCTAAAAACAAGTCATTTGTAATCTTAACTAGTGCAGTTTCTGTGCTATGATGGGGCCTGAAACCTGACTGAAATTCTTCAAGGATGTTGTTATCCTGCAAGAATGTGCAAATTTGAGCTGATACTACTTTTTCTAGTATTTTTGATATGAACGGGAGGTTTGAGATCGGTCTGTAATTTTTTATTTCATTCGCGTCCAAATTAGATTTTTTAAGAAGCGGCTTAATAACTGCTAACTTGAAAGGTTTAGGGACGTGACCTAGATGTAATGAAGAATTAATAATGTTTAGGAGTGGCTCTCCAACCGTAAGCATCACTTCTTTTAAAAATCTGGTTGGGATTGGGTCTAACAGGCACGTTGTTGATTTAGCCGAGGTGATGAGTTTATACAGCTCTTCCTGTCCTATACCTGTAAAGCAGTGAAAATCTAAATGTGAAGCTATAGGCTGAACTGGATCGTGAGATACTATTAGAGGTTGAACCTCCATTATTTTCTTCCTGATATTATTGATTTTTTCATTAAAGAAGTCCATAAAGTCTTCACTTCTAAACTGTGATGGGATACTCTCTGCGGGCATCTTAGGTTTTGTTAAGCGAGCCACTGTACTAAATAAGAACCTGGGATTGTTTTGGTTTCTTGCTATCAGTTGGCTAAGATGCTCGGTCCTAGCAGTTTTTAGAGCCTGTCTATAGCTGCACATACTGTCTTTATACGCAATTCGAAAAACTTCTAATTTAGTTTTCCTCCATTTTCGCTCGAGGTTACGGGTTGCTCTCTTTACAGCTGAACAGCTGACCTTCATGTCTTAAAATAACAGCCGACTGTCGTTGTTGTTAATTACCTAATTTAATAATTTTATAGTTTTGGAATGAAAAAAAAAAAACAGTATTGCACTAGAATATAGAAAATAAATCACTAAACAAAGAAAATGTAATTATAAGGTGTGTCCAAACTTTTGACTGGTTCTGTACAGATATATATTACATGTGTGTCTACATCATTATTTATCCCTGTGAAGTAAATAATATATATAAATGTTTCTCTCTGCAGGTTATTATATTGCAGTATAACAGATAGACACTGTGCTCCTCTGACTGCTGCACTAAAGTTAAACTCCTCAAATCTGAAATATCTGGATCTGTGGGGGAATAAACTGGGAAATTCAGTCACACAACTCGAGGAATTACTGCAGCGTTCAGGAGGACGACTAGTGTAAGTAAACTTAACACACAGACAGAGTAGTGCAGAATGTGTACTTTCTGTAGAATATAATGTAGCTGTAAGAGTGAAGTGAAAGAGGAATATAAATGCTCAAATCAGCAGCATGTTGGTGATCATACTGAGAGAAGCACATAGAATATACCTTTAGGAACTGAATTAAAACACAACAGTAATTTGTCACTTCATGATAATAACTATACAGTTCTGATTTAATAGAAGTGAACTTTCATCTGATCTGTTTCTGTTCTCCTCAGAAATACCACTGCACTTATAATCTCATCTCTCAAGTTTATTTTACTTTAATGCAACATTTCTTGTGTTTATAAAGTTTAACTAAATGTGATACGTGTGTAATTTTAATGATAATTACAAAAAAAAAGAGACACAGGGTACAGATTTGAAACATGTTTTTTTCTGTTTTGATTTTTACAGACATGATAACTCCTCCAGAAGTGAAATTAAACATTCCTCTGATGGGAGAAAGGAAGCAGCGTGTACAGTAAGTTAGGAAGCCATGTGGATCGTGATTAAACTCAGCAGAACCAGGACAGTAGTGGAACAGACACTCAACAAACCCAGAATTCAGTCTTCAGGAGGTTTCTATAAGATCACAGAACAGAATTGGAGTAATGAAACCAGTAAGACCAGTAATACACAGAGACTAGAGGCTAAACAGGGGCTACACAAGCTCTCCCACCTCCAGTCCATAAAACAAATAGTACTAGATAAACTTCAAAGAAACTCATCAATGTAGGACAGAAGAAGACAAAAGTGTCCTGTGTCCTGTATGTGACTGTCTCCTATTTCAGTGAATTTACTGCTCACTTTCTGAACAATGAAGTATTTTAAAAAGTAAGAGTTTGTTTTTGGCCATGTTCTGGTTTCTGCTGATTTGTTCCACAGAGTGTCTTTTAACACTAAACCTCTTATTCAGTGTGAACTGAAATAAACCTGTTTATAAAAAAGAAAACTAAAGAAGAGACTGAATCTGTTGTTAATTTATAAATGATGCTTTATATTCAGTATCTATGTAAATTGTGCTCATAAGTAAAATCTTTATTTACTCTTCAAGACTCATGTTTTTATTAATTACATAAAGTCTGTGTTCTTCACTACACTGATAACACACATATTAGTAGCACCACAAATAGATGCTGCTCTAATCCTACCAATAAATTCAACTAAATAAAAGGAAATTACACTGAGAACATTTCATTAAACTCATTCCAAATATGTACACAGGCTTCATGTGAATGAAATAAATGTAGATTTTACATAAACTGTTACATTTACAATTAGTTTTCACACATTCAACATGATTCCACATCAGTTTAACTGGAACAACATTGAACTCTATGGACTCTGAACCTGACCTGAGGATCGAACCCAAGACCCTGGAGCTGTCAGGTGATAACCTTTCACTCGTAAGAGGCTTGAATTCAGTAAATTCAAGCCTCTTACGACATGAATTGAAAACTCAAAACATTTATAATTTTAGTGTTTTATTACAATATTCTGCAAATTAAATCCATGAAGTTTTTGTATAATCTTTAAAGATTGTGTATCTTCTTTTTCACGTCCTGCTTGTTGTACCGTTAGGCTGAAAAATGTGTAACTACATACTAAATGTGCTATTACATTTGACTAATCAAACACTCGGTCATATGTGGGAGAAACTGAAATCTCAGAATGAAATGTTGACACCCACAGTGAGTGTTAAACCTTTCTATACTCAGAAAAAAAAAGAAACGCCCCTTTTTCAGGACTGTGTATTTCAACAATAATGTAAAAATCCAAATAACTTTACAGATCTTCATTGTAAAGGGTTTAAACAATGTTTTCCATGCATGTTCAATTAACCATAATCAATTAATTAACATGCACCTGTGGAATGGTCGTTAAGACCTTAACAGCTTACAGAAAGTAGGCATTTAAGGTCACAGTTGTAAAAACGCAGGACACTAAAGAGACTCGTCTACCGACTGTGAAAAACACCCAAAGAAAGATGCCCAGGGTCGCTGCTCATCTGCGTGAACGTGCATTAGGCATGCTGCAGGGAGGCATGAGGACTGCTGATGTGGCTATAGGGCAATAAATCGCCATGTCCGCACCGTGAGACGCCTAAGACGGCGCTACAGGGAGACAGGAAGGACAGCTGATCCTCGCAGTGGAAGACCACGTGTAACAACACCTGCACAGGATGGGTACATCCGAATATCACACCTGCGTGACAGGTACAGGATGGCCACAACAACTGCCCGAGTCACACCAGGAACACACAATCCCTCCATCTCACAGCAAGAACTGACAAATCTGGTCCAGTCCATGAGGAGGAGATGCACTGCAGTACTTCAAGCAGCTGGTGGCCACCAGATACTGACTGCTACTGACTGATTTTGAGCCTCCCTTCATTCAGGGACACATTGTGAGACCTCCGTTGGTCTACTCAGTGCTCCGCCCGTATTCTGCTGTCCCCGCCTGAGCTCAGGGAAGCCCTCAATGAAACACACCAGTCAATGCTCAGTGAGATGTTCAAAGTTTATTGTAGAAAACAGACGTATACTGTACTGTATATATGCGCGCACACACACACAAAGAACCAAAAAGGAGGGCACAGGAGCAGTTACATCTGGTCCGGAATGTTTATAAAAGATAACATAGAAAAGAACAGGAGCCTGGAAGTTGTTCTTAGTTAGGAGCCTCAAACGGTTTTATGACCTTAACATAGATTATACTAAGGAATGTGTTTGCTGATAGTGCAGCATGTCGAGGTCTAGGAAAGAAAACACTCTGTTCTCATACACACACAATATCATGAAACACACTAGAAATTAAATATTCCCTACACATTGTGTCTTCTCAACCCTCAGCAAGTCAGATCAAATTTCATGACCCCTCACAGCATGAACATTAAAGTAAATATTACCTTTTAAATGAGTGAGTTTTGGCTTTTTAGTGGGAATTTACAGTATAAGTGTGCAGAATTATTATGTAACTAAATTATGCAAACTCTTTTTCCCATCTCAATTGTTTATATAAAGTTTTAAGAGCAAGAGAACTTCTTTTAAGTAAGTGCAATGAGTCTTTCATCCATGGAGTCTAGCCTGGTCTTAATTCTGTTGGGAAGTACAATAGAGTACTTGGATGCAGGTAATGGAGTGTTGTCCTGAATTAACATCATATTCTGCTTGAATAATGCAGACTTCTTACTTTAAGAGAGTTTATTTTAAAAACTGGCTGGAGGTTCTAGAGTTGATTTTAAGTACATGTTCAACTCAAAATGTCCAACTAGTTGATTCTTAACAACAGCCCTCCTCCTAATCTTTCCTCAGATATTTCTTTGCTCCAATCTTCACGTTTCTACTTGTGAGTCTTGTTCAGTGCTGGTCACATTTCAGGTTTCCTTACCTTGGCCATGTCTTTGAGCACTGAACATCTTGTACTTCTGGATACTTCAGATAGTCTGGTTCTGGAATATGGTGGCATTAGAGGATAGTAGGTTCCTGGTAGATTCATGT
The DNA here is from genome assembly GCA_030522415.1 of Channallabes apus. NCBI lineage: Eukaryota > Metazoa > Chordata > Actinopteri > Siluriformes > Clariidae > Channallabes > Channallabes apus. The sequence continues at coordinate 48,858,599 of CM060110.1, read as the reverse complement.
TTAATTCTTCTCAGGTCTTTTGTGGTTAACTTGCATCTTTTCTTCTCCACACATTATGTGGCCCTGTTGACTGCAACAAAACAGTTGATTGTCCTGTAATCACCCCTCAATAGCTTAACTATTTCAAAAGTGTTTTGGACTTAACAGTGTTAAACCTCATTTTTCCCCCATTTTGCCTCAGGTAAAGAAACTGCCTAATAATTATGCACACCTTGATATACTGTAGGGTGCTAATAAATCCCTCCCTTGTGGGGCAGTGGTGGCTCAATCGGTTAAGGCTGTGGGTTTCTGGGTTACTGATCGGAAGGTCGGGGGTTCGAACCCCAGCATCGGCAAGTTGCCACTGTTGAGCCCTTGAGCAAGGTCCTTAACCCTATCTGCTCCAGGGGCGCTGTAAGCTGGCTGACCCTGCGCTCTGACCCCAGTTTCCTAATTGGGATATGCGAAGAAGAAATTTCGCTGTGCTGTAAAAAGTACATGTGACAATAATTGAATATTCTTCTTCTTCTTCTTCTCATTACATAAATACACATCACCTGAGAATGTTTGAATCCAATTAGCATTAAAGTTCGGAATTTGAAAATATGCATAGAAATAACTAAATTCAGGATACGCTCTTGCCTAATAATTGTGCTTGTAATGTACAAGTTCCACATTCCCACTTGTTCTTTAAAAGTTATATCAAGCACTGTGTTATTATTATTAGTGAAGTGAATGAAGCTGGACATGGAATTAGTGATAGTGATGTGGGACAGGTGTGGAGAGAAGCTTCATAGCTCCTGGACACACTGACACAACCAGCTTCCAGCAGACAAATTCTACTAGCAACCAAGAACATTAAAATTATATGATAGAGAAAAGAAAAGAAAAATAAAGCTCCAGTAGCAATTAAACACCCAAATCATTCTGTTAATGGAAAATACACTAAACAGTGGTTTGGTATAGTTAAGATTAAAACATCACAATTTTAATGTTTTGATTTTTATGTAGTTTTAAAGGAAGTGGCCTATAATTTTATTATCATCATATTAGTTATGTTAGCTGATGTAGTTTTGTAGTTAAAAGCAGTAAACATGAGTTAAATGTTTTCAGAAGGTGTGTGCAGGGGGTATGGATGTGACTTTCTGTATGAATGGAATACATGTGGATGTCTGAGAATTTTGTCCAATTATCTTATAGACTCTGAATCTCCAGACCTGACCTGGTGTAAAGATGAAGTCACAACACAACATCTGAACTTTGTCACTTGTTTATTCCTGTATATCTGTTATTCTGAGCTGATTTCTATGTATATACAGTCTATCTATTTTTTGTTACTTTGGTTTGTTGATTTGATTTGTTTATTTGGGTAAAGAGGTAAATAAACACTATGCCTGATAGTCAGGAAATTACTATCAACTCTTCAGTATATTTTGTGCAGTTAATTTCTGGGTTTATTATGATGATTATATAATTTTTTTTTTTTATTGCTGCTGGTGTCTAAAAGCCACCAAAGAATGTTTTTTTGCATCATTACAATAACAGTAAACTCTCTTTATCTTATCTTTAACTTTACAGTTTACTACATGTGTCATCTTCGCAAAAGAACCAAAGAAAAATCTTTTAGAGAGAATATGATGAGTTCCAGTTCGCTGGCTATCTACAACTGGAACACTACCACATGTGATCATCATGTCATAAGACCTCATATTTGTCAGTGCTGCTGAAGTCAAACTTTATAGACGTGTCAAGGAAACTCCATGACAAAGTGTTACGGACTGAAAAGACATAAACTGATAAGTGATCACTAAGCACATATTTTTCTACTTTTCTAATTAACTGTATTTATATTAAATTGTGAGTTTACACTAGTAGTGTGATCAGTGACCGTGAGTTTGTTCATTATTGCAGATAAGGTGCGATAATGAGCCACGCAAACTAATGCATGATTAAACTCCAACAGGGGGCAGTAGAGTCTAAAATATGAGATTTCTTTCTATTTATGCCACATAAATCATGTGATCATGATTCAATTACTTGTCACATGAACCTTACAGAACAGTGAAATTATTTTTTGCACATATTCCTGGTATGACACTGGGGTCAGAGCGCAGGGTCAGCTGGGATACAGCGCCCCCCTGGATCAGAGAGAGTTAAAGGCCTTGATCAGGAGTTTAACAGAGGCAACTTGGGATCGAACCCTCGATTTTTCGATCAATAACAGCAACCTACAGCCTTAACTGACTGAGCCACCACTGGCCTGATTTATTCTCACTGTGGCCGTTTATAATCTGTTTAATATTTCTTGTAAAACTATTTTAATAAACAAGTGTTGACCTTTTCTGACAACAAAAACTTGGAATGTAGGAACAGAACATTATTTTAGTTTTTATGTTATCAATACAGTAAATGTGTAACACTTGTTTCTGATCTGTGACATGATGTTTCTTACTATTAACATTAATAATTAAAGATCGGTGAATTAATGCATAATTTGTTCATTAGGTTTCAATTCCTTTTTTGAGTGCTTATAAGTGATCATGAAACCAATCCAGTGACAACGAGCCTGTGTCAAAAGAGAATTTTGATGGATTTTTAAAAAATACATATACATTAAAATGTCAGTTGCACCACAGATCATCTTGTACATAAAGTGCCTGGAGGTTAAGACTTGCACAGTTCCACAGAGTGACGCGGTTGGACCAGCCAATGCTGAATGAATGAGCTGTGGCAGGTAACAAGGCACATCAAGTACATTTTCTAAATTTTATATTTCTTATGACGTTACAGATAAACATTACAATCTTTTACATTAAACTGTATTTCTAATGAGATAAAGAACACAAAACTGCTTTTCTTTCTCGTCAGAGTGAATGAAAAATTCCCTGTTTTGTTGTGTTGTGTAGCCGCACTGACAGGAGCTCTACTCTGCCCTGCGTGTTTGGGTTCAGAGTGTTTTTCCAAAAAACCTGAGTTTACTGCTTCTGCTATTTTTGTATGTTAGTGGAAAAGGTCATGTGATCTGATGAATCTATACATAACTTTTCCAGAATGATACAGTAGGTGCGTCAGGGTAAGATGGGAGACAGATGAAGTGATGCACATCATACCTAGTGTCTACCGTACAAGCAGTGTTATGATTTGGGGTTACTTCTGTTGCTCAGGTCTAGGCTCAGCAACATTATGTGTCAAAAATATTGGCACTGAATGACCAGATTTTTCCATCAATTAAAAATTCACGGAGCATGAGGAATCAGTGTCCATCATCCGTAAATCAGACCTATATGGTAGAGTGGCCAGAAGGAAGCCACTCCGTAGTAAAAGGCACATGGCAGACCGTCTGGAGTTTGCCAAAAGGCAAAACAGATCATGAGAAACAAAATTCTCAGGTCTGATCAGACTCTCTGGCCACTCTACCATATAGGCCTGATTGGTGGATTGCTGCAGAGATGGTTGTCCTTCTGGAAGGTTCTCCTCTCTCCACAGAAGACCTCTGACAGAGTGACCTTCGGGTTCTTGGTCACCTCCCTGACTAAGGCCTTTCTCCCCCGATCGCTCAGTTTAGATGGCCGACCAGCTCTAGGAAGAGTCATGGTGGTTTCGAACTTCTTCCACTTACGGATGATGGAGGCCACTGTGCTCATTGGGACCTTCCTCAGATTTGTGCCTCGAGACAATCCTGTCTCGGAGGTCTACAGACAATTCCTTTGACTTCATGCTTGGTTTTTGCTCTGACATGAACTGTCAACTGTGGGACCTTATATAGACAGCTGTGTGCCTTTCCAAATCATGTCCAATCAGCTGAATTTACCACAAGTGGACTCCAATTAAGCTGCAGAAACATTTCAAGGATGATCAGGGGAAACAGGATGATCAGGGGAAACAGGATGCGCCTGAGCTCAATTTTGAGCTTCATGGCAAAGGCTGTGAATACTTATGTACATGTGATTTCTCAATTTTTTTATTTTTTTTAATAAATTTGCAAAAATCTCAAGTAAACTTTTTTCATGTTATCATTATGGGGTGTTGTGTGTAGAATTCTGAGGGGCAAAATTAATTTAATCCATTTTAGAATAAGGCTGTGACATAAAATGTGGAAAAGATGATGCGCTGTGAATACTTTCCAGATGCACTACACCGTATGTATGTATGTATGTGTGTGTGTGTGTGTGTGTGTGTGTGTGTGTTAATGGAGTTGTATACAGTTCTGTAATATTTTCCCTCGTATTAAAACTTATAACTAACAATTTTCTACAAAGTTAAATGGTTATTAACTACATTATTTAATATTAAATTGATAATCAACTACATATAATAAAATAATGGAGTATAAATTAAATGTTTCCATGTTCAGGGAGCTGTAGATGGGGAATTCCAAGTGTCGAATAAAATGACGTCATGTTTTGAGCTTTTTGTAAAAGTAGTGTAAAGAATATTGGAATTGGAATCATAGCCGTTAGGGTGTTTTTGTCTGTTTATTTGTTTGTTGGTGCTGATGGTGAAGTGAACTAAACGAACAAACTGAATATAATTTTTATTAAAGAAATATAATTCTTCATCCAGTAGGTGGAGATATAAAGTGCATTAATGTCAAAACGAGTTGAAGCCCTTAAAACTTAAACCATTTTAGCCTTTATTTGTTTTGCTGTTTTTTTCTTTTTCTTTTTTTAAACATATATAGGGCTCAGGATTGTGTAGTATAGAGAGTAATATTCTTTTCTTTCCGCACAACCAAGGCAACATGATGAACTGAATTTTATTTCCTTTGAACCAACTATACAAACGTTAAATAAAAAAAAAAAAGAAGAAATGGGTCACACAGGCAAAGAAATAGCACAAATACACATGATCACATGTTTTAATGGTTGTTTTTGGTTGTTTGTGTGACAATTTTTGCAGCGTCATTCTGATATTCCTGTAGTAGTAAAATATACATATTATAAAGGTAATGATAACTTTTGTTCTACCTGACATATCCGAAAACCCAAATACACAATTTAAAGTCTGAAGACTCTCCGTTAAAACACACTGGAAAGGTTTACATATAAGCACAATGTTTTTTATCATCATTGGTCTATGCTGTGTTGCCAATTATTGAAATGTAAATGTTTGTGGTGTGCGTAAAGGTTCCATCTGCAATGTTGTTTTGAGGTCATTCATGCTACATTATCCCAACATCATTTTACTCTATTTTCCCATGTTATCCCAACATCACTCCCTATATTTCAGGACAGATAGTTAAAAAAAAAAAAAAAAAAAGGACAGTCCTGGGAAATGGGACAAGTGGCAAGAGTAGCAGATCAGCCAAGAACTCTCCAGAAAAGAGTTGAAATAAATTTGAGGAAATTTCTCACAGAATTCCTTGTTTACATAGTAGATCAATGGAAGTGGTTATTGAGTGGTTAAGTGTAGAGCAAATTGAAGATTGTAAGTTCAAACATGTGATTGTGTGTGTGATGGTGTGTGTGTGTGATTGTGTGTGTGATTGTGTGTGTGATTTTGTGATTGCAGGTCTGCATTTATTCCTGGAGCACAGTCCTTTAAGAAAACACACCACAGACCTGTGAAAATGAGTTCCCCTAATGAAGATGAGAGGTAAGACAAGTAATGTATCTTAACCAACTTAATAGGTGTATAACAGTGTTTTTGCTCCTGGATCATCCATTGTGGCAGTGGTGCTGTTTTACACAAAGTGTGTACATGAGCTCAGTTCTCCCTCTATAATTTCTTTTCTTTTTTTCTTGAGGTACTGATACTGGCACTGACACAGTTACTGTAGGTTGTTGTAACCGTCAGCTAACGAGAGCTCCCGGTGAGCTAAGAATGTAAGATACAACAACTAGGTTGTTGTAACCGTAAGCTCCCGTAGGTGGATATATACAGCAAGAGTGTTGTTATATTCATAAGCTAAGACTGTAATTTACAAGATACAGCAAACAGGTTGTTGTAAAAGTCAGAGATTTGCAAGATGCAGCAACTGGTGTCTGTAATCACAGTGGATTTACTCAAGACGACTGTATGAAGTGTTGATTCTTTGATGCTGACAAAATAAACTACAAGAGACAAAGAGATCGGACTTCTGTTGTGTGAGTGAAACTTTAAGACAAAGCTATGCGTCAAAACTAGTGAAATAATATGACCGCATCTACATAAAGTCAAAAGCTTTTCCGCTGTTTGAACGAAAACAAGTGAACGCTGAAAGGGAAAGTGAAAGAGAATAGCCGTCGAACTTCACCATGCCGAACAACGAGGACAATGCTCCCGTCACTTGGCTGGGGAGCCTAACGGCGCTCCACGAGATGAACAGAAAGAACCTCAACGAGGCGCTGGATGCAAGAAAAGGCAAGTGAATTCGACTGAATGCAACGTCTACTGCATTAAAGACACCTATGAACTATGCACGTAAGTTAGACATCGTTGAAACTGAGTACAGAAGAGAGAACTTCATGAGAAGTAACGTTGATGTGCTTGTGTGCACTCGTAAAGACGAACACAGACGCGATCAGGTCACTTGCGGCGCACCTGAGGCTCAAGGCCGCACAGAATTCATAGCTACGGTGGGTCGCTGGATAGCGGACACCAAGGACACTAAGGGCCACTCTGTCACGTCGCGAATACACGGAGATTACTCGCCAGGTGTCAGAGCGTCATAGATAACGGCAGCATCCAAAAGGTCTGTAACTTCTACATCATCCTCAGCCCGAATAAAGAGAGAAGAAGCCGACAGAGCAGCTCTGTTAGCAAAAGCTGCAACCTTGGAAGAACGTCTCCAATTAGAAATCGAAAAAGTGCAACTAAAAGCAAAAAGAGAAAGACTGGAAACCAAACCGGCGCTTGCTATGCATGATGCCAAATTAAGAGTGCTTCAACGTCAAGATCGCAAATACGACAGCCGATCGCCCAAGAGCAAGGGCGCACTCATTGAATCGAGCAGCGCGTGTCCGAGCAGCGAGCGCCCGAGCAGCGCGCACTCTCATCTTTCCATCTCAACATGCAACAGCCGAGCGCAGCCTGCGAACGAGAGCGCACTCATTGAATCGAGCAGCGCGTGCCCGAGCAGCGCGCACTCTCACCGTTCCAACTCAACATGCAACAGCCGAGCGCAGTCTGCGAACGAGAGCGCAGCCACTGAATCGAGCAACGCGCACCTGAGCAGCGCGCACTCTACAGACCTGGACGCCGCAATCAGCAACGGAAAACCCTGTCACACATCCCTTCAAGGACCCAAACAAAGGGGCCAAGGAGAACCCAGGGTCACCGTCGCAACCGAGGACAGACAGGTTGGTAAAATTCAAAAAGACTTGGTTACAATGGTGAATGCCAGTACATTACCTGTCAGCGCCTTCACTAAACCGTGCGCACATTGCAAAGGAGAGTGATAAGACACTTTAATGATAAGACATACAAAGACAAAGTAGAATTCTTAAAAAGAAACGGATTCTGTTTCGGATGTTTAACAAAGGGTCATTTGTGGAAAGACTGTACCAAAAAAAATTACATGTTCATTGTGTTCAAAGCCACATCCAAGCATGCTACACATAGCAGTGCCAGACATGGCGCAGTCAGTTACGAGCGCCCGTAGAAACGAAACTGAAAGTGACACAACAAATACACCACATGCAGTGAGTCACGAATCAAATGCGCTCACTGGGACTGGAGGTAATTGCATCCTCCCCATAGTACCTGTGTTGTGGAAAAATACTCAGAGTCGGGCTTTGCTTACAGAAGATTACGACCTTTATTATCAAACAACAAGGCCGGAGCTGTGTCCGTGGAGCAACTGAATTCTCTTGCTGTGTGCTATAGTACATATGCAGTGCCTGCCCCTCCTCTCTCCAACATCTGGGTTTCATTAAATGGCCGTCTTTAGCCCCCCCCAATGTAAAGCTTGGGTTTCCTATATGCAATGCACACAAAGAAGCCTATGTCCCAGCTTTCACACACATCCACGATTATATACTGATAAGGTATCTTCTAACCCCCCAAAAGTAAGTAAAATCAAATGAAATCAAAAAAAAATTTCTCCCATATATCCCCCCCTCTGGGACTTATAAGTCCCACACTTATTGGTTAATCTAGCGTGCGACTCCATGAGTCAGTCTTCCTTATACTAACTGGTGATTAAATTAAATCACTGGACTTTTATCAATGACCGACCCATGGATTCGCCCTCTAGTGGAGAATCGGCCAAACCTCTCCTTCCACCCTTGACTAGGAATAGGAGTAAAAGACTCGACCTCCATGACATCGTACTTCCCATTACTCAATAACATGACATGAACATGTACTTAATACAGTGATTTTCTAGGATTACATCAATTGGATAAATCATATAACCTACAATGGAACATACATTTACACAATAACACAATACAATTTGTAAGAATGGATATACATTTAAACAGCCTTGTTGTAATATAATAGTCTTCAACTCAGGTGCTTTGCACACCGCAGGGAGTCAGTTGGAGCCCACAAGAGAGGTTGCCAGCACGTCATTGTGGGCTCATGCCATGGAAGATACTGTACACTTCAATATATGAACCAGTAAAGTCTCTTGTTAGAGATATATATGGCTGAGTTCGGGATATCCTTGATGACTGGGTCCAAAAAATTCATCCTTGTTTGTTGTTGCTAGGAAATGCTGTTAATTTTAGGAAACCTTTGATTAATAAATTCATAAATCACATTCATAAATTTACTTGACACAGTAAAGTCACCCATTAGCTGCTTCAATTAAATTTCTGCACCTGGAATAAAAGAGAACGGTGTTTAGTGGCATTACATATTGTGATAATCTGTTTAAGGCTTGCTTCCTTCTTGTGCATTTTTCCTGTGGAGGAAATTAAAATTAGTTGTCGCTGCTGCTGTTTTATCTGTAAAAGCAATATAGTGTTAGTTAAACAGAAATGCATTTATACAATGTAGAGGACACAGTTAGTTGTCACACATAATCTGTACAATTGTTTGTCCTGTTAATTGTGTCAGGAGAAACCTGGTCGAAGTCAGTCAGTCAGTCAGTCTTGTTTGTATCCGGAGTGGATGCGGCTCTCAAGCAGATTCTCATTCTTAATTTGGAGCAGCGGAGTGTTCAACGCTGCGCAATTTGGTATCCAACTTGTGCCAATAGTTGGTTATTTTCCAATAATGATTTAATTTCTTTGTATTTTTCTGATGTTAGGTTCTTCTTTCTTTCTTCCTTCGTTTTCGGTACCCATAGCTCTTTGTGACTCTCGTGTAATGGTTCACGTGATACCACATGGTTTTGTCTTTCACTTGAATCACTGTTGGAGTGGCTGCCACACTTTGCGGGGCCCCTCCCTCCTGGGCTTGTGCCACTTCCTCCTGAACACTCACAGATAGACCTGGTCTCCTGGAGTGATGGGACACGGAGCGTCTCTTCCTCCTTGTTCTTTTCCTGCAGATAGATTACTTCATGTATGGCAGTTAGTTTCTTCATATAAGATTTTCAAAATTGTTTAAGCGGTGGGCCTTTATATGGCTTCTACAGAATGGCACAGGCATGGGTCGACCCGTAAGCATTTCATGCGGGGTTAGGTGTGTATTTGTGTTAGGTTGCATGCTTGTTAGCTCATTGGTACAGCATCAGTTAAAACCTAGTGTAGCATTGTACTACTACAATTATTATTAACCTTGGCTTTGAGATTACCATTTACACTCTCTACCTTCCCCTGGGACTGTGGACATCCACAAATCCTAGCTTTTTCCCAACCGTTGCAGCACCTGTCTTACATTTTCTGAATGAATACTGATCCATTGTCGGAACTCATCTCTGATGGAATTTCAAATCTAGATATCACTTCCCTTACGATTTGATAACTGTTCCTTACTCTTCATCTGCAGATATTATTGCTTTTACACATCTACTAAATATGTCAGTTATTACAAGCATGTATCTTTCGCCCAGAACACTACTTTATCCTACCCACATAGTTCACCACTAAGTGCTTAAACGGTCATTCTGGTACAGGTGTATAGCTTATAGGTGTCGCTGTTTCCTTCCTGACATTATGCATAGCACATATCTCCCATGAAGCTAGGAACTCTTCAACCATAGCATGCAGATATAAAGTCCAATACCCATGTTGCCTGATTTTTCTCACAACCTGTCTTCTTGCACAATGGCCCAGTCCATGAGCATTTAAACCAGAAATATTCACCAGTGCTATGGGTGCTATAATCAGACCTTCATGTGGACACCAAATACCCTGTGCGTCCTTATGCGCTCCCCTCTGGAGCCACATCGAGTGCTCGTACGGACCTGCTTGATGTTGAGTACAAATGATATCCTCTTACTGAGGCTGTGGTTCTATAAGGACTATGGGCGCTTGCACAGCTAGTTGCCATTTTGATGCACGCTTCATTTCTAAATCTGCCATGTTGTTACCTTTAGCAACACAGTCATTTCCCTTTTTTCCGGGTCTGACATTTAATGAAAGTCAATCATCTTGGTAGCATCAGAGCAGACATTAGGTTACTTATCTGTTCAGCCCATTGAATGGGAGTTCCTTCATGCTTTTTTAAATCTTTGCTTCCATACGGTTCCAAACAGATGACATACATCATGGAATAGGCTGAATCTGTAAAAATATTTGCCACTAGTCCTTTGGCTAATTGACAAGCAGCGGTGAGCGATTTCAACTCAGCTAACTGAGCTGAACACGGTTGTGTACAATGCTGAGATAGGATAGGTTTAAAATCTTCTCCATCCTTCATCACTACTGAATACCCTGTGTGACTTTCTACCTGGTCTCTAAACTAGATCCATCAACAAAATAAGTCACTTCCGCTTCAGCTATAGGCTTAGATTCAAGATCAGGTCATAACCTAGTAAATGCCAAAGAATTCGCCACAAACCTATGAGTCACTCCTTTATAGGTTTAAGTGATTAAGTTAGCTGGATTAACTGTGTCACGTCGCTTTATATTAATGTCGGGATAAGTGAGCAGTGAAGAATATGCTTGGAGGCGAGCTTGGATTAGAACACCTTCCCCTTGTTTTATCAATTTATACAATCTATCGGTAACCTGTTGTCAATAAAGATGCTGTTCTATATGCATAATGTACAACTACAAAACCCTGTTGGTAGCATGTTGGGTCACCTTGAGTTATATTATCTAGCTTAGTGCTGTAGTAAGCTAGGGACTGGTTTTTCCTATCACTGCAAGTTTCCTGCATCAGTATAGCTGAGGTAGATCCATCAGCTTGGTTCATTACATACCGATAGAACGGATTGCTATAATCAGGTACTGTATACCTAAAGTTGGTGCAGTCTGCATTTCTTTTTGATGTATTCAAATGCTAACAGTATATCTGTGTTCTATTTTAAGGGAGAACTTAGACCTTGCAGTTCTTCTTTTCTCATTATTATCTCCCTTAGTGGAGCTGTTTTGTCCTGCATATTCCTCACTCCAGTCAGCATGAAACCTGTTAACCCTAGAAAGCCATCACTGTTTATCAAGCTGTGACACTGGTGCCTTACTTATGCCTTCTAATTATGTATGTATTATGGCTGTCGTATCATGTGAAATTAGTAACCTTAACAATTTAACTTGAGGCTTACAGTATTGTAGTTTAGTTTATGACACTTTATGACCTCCTTACTAGCTTACAGTGTACCTTAATGGAATCATTCTGGCATGTTTCTAATGATGATAGTCATATTAAATCGTCACCCATATGCTGACCAAGGCTATCTTCTATCCTTTAACCTCCTAAATCAGCTTGCACCTCTGATTGAATATACAGTATACAGTGAATGTTTGAACCACCATGGCATTTTTGGTACCTATTTTGTCAACTTGCACTTGTAAATGCAAATAAATACAGTAGTTTACTCTTTTCTGCCATTGGAGCACTGAAGAAGGCTTGAACAAATATCATTACAATAAATTATTTGGCTTAGGGAGGGACATTAGTCAGCAGTGTGTGTGGATTTGGAACTTCTGCTGTAGACTTTCCTGTTATACTATTAACTGCATGCAAATTATGCACATGATGCCATTTATTTGTACCTGGCCTGATCACCGGGAAAAATAGGAGTATTGCAACAACTGGTCTGTTTTAGCACAGATGCTTTTACAAGGCCTTCAATAGTGTTCTATATACCCGCTTTTGCCTCAGGTCGTAAAGCATATTGTCTTACTCTGGGCGGTTCTACATCTGGTTTACGTTGTACTTGTAGTTGGCTGGCTGATTTAAGTAGGCCTACATCTGTATCATGTTTAGACTATAATTCAGATGGGACTTGACTATCCATTTGCCTATATAGCTAATTTCCCACAGTCGATTTCAGATGCTGATGCCATTTGTGTTTGTGACTCGTGGCTAACTACAACTTCTTTAAGAAGTACGAATCAATTTATTACCACACAAGATTTTTACATACAGATGTCGCTTTTAAAACCCCGCGTGTTTTCCCGCGGGATGCCGCAATTTAGAGCACGGCTTGCCGCGACTTGCCGGAGGCAACATTCGGGAATTTAAAATAAAAGTGTTGTGCTTCACTGAATATCCGCCAGATGGCGCATAGAAGGACTTTATCTAAAAGCCGGTGGTCCGGGAAAGTCAGTTTCCCTATGTTTCCCCGGTGGCGTCACTCGCTACCTAACGCTGAGAAGGCAAACGAGGATTTTAACAGTTTTTCTCTCGTTTTAAAGTGTTTTTATGAACTTTTTGAATTAAACAAATAACCTATGCATAATAATCGAGTGTCTTTTCGCTTTTTTTTTTGTATATTTGAAGATAATTCATACGTTTTAAGCCGCTGCAAAAGGCTGGTTTGCTGGGCGAGTACTGACATCACGACTACATTTATTACACCTACATTTGTTTATTTGTATATGTATGTTATTAATATAAATTTTTTAGAGATTGTGTGTGCGTGCACGGAGAGTTTGTGTTGATAAGTGTATGTGGATAAGTTGATAAGTGTATCAGAAAGCATTAAAATGTTCATTTGAATTAAAATGACACACACACGTCTGTATATACAGTATATCAATTACATATATATCAATTTCATTAGTTCGTTCATTCTATTTGAAGCTTCGGATGTTTTTTTTTTTTTTTTGGTTTGGTTAGATTAGTTCTGAACTCGCTTCCGTGAAACTATCGCTAAAACAGTGTACTGAGCCCTCCTGAGGATATAAAGCTTTATTATTGTGTTTGAATGAATATTCAGATCTACCACAGGAGGTAATAAACTATGGTGTGTCATAACCGAAGCAAACACCACGATTATGCCTTGTTTCGTTCGACGGGAACGTGGTTCACTTGGCCGCGGTGTATTATAAACCTGTGGAATGTTTCACTGTTTATGCTCACATAAGAGGAATAAAAGCGAGTGAAATGTGGAAATGATGTGTGGCAACTCAATGAGGACTAAACCAATGATTTTGGTAACTCCACTGAGTGTAACATCTGCATAGTGACACTGAACATCTTCACTTTTCCGTTTACCTCTGAAAAAAAAAGCTGTATTTTGTTTGTTTATATTTAGAGTTTTTATAACAGTAGAACAAGTACCCGCGCGCACGCACACACATAGACACACACACACAGACACACACACTCCCCTGAGCCCTCGGGAAACATCCAATCACCGTCGGTATACAAATGAGTCAAGACGCAGCCTAACGTGGTGTCATGTCGGATTTCAGTGGTCACGGAGTGGGAAGACTTTGAAGAAGCTGCAGTGACAGTAAACAGCTGAACAACTTCACTTTTCCGTTTACCTCTGAGGAAAAAAAGCTGTATTTTGTTTGTTTATATTTAGAATTTTTATAGTAGTATAAGAGAAAGTTATAGTTTGGTCTGTATTGTAGTTCGCACCCTTGTAGAGAATAAATAAATGAATAACACCTTCATATCCCCTCTCAAGAGTGTCATAGTCCATTGTTAGTTTTAATGATCTGGCTGAAACTAATTATCACTACATAAGTACCCTAACACCATTGATCATGAGTCTCAGCTGAACCTAATTCTATACTTGTAACAGAAAATGTAGATGCAGATTCCAAATGTGTATTTATATGATAGATAGATAGATAGATAGATAGATAGATAGATAGATAGATAGATGTGTGTGTGTGTGTGTGTGTGTGTGTGTGTGTGTGTGTGTGTGTGTGTGTGTGTGTGTGTAGCCTCTACGCAGGGGCAAGAGAGGGCAGCGCACCCTTAAATGTCTGCACATGTTAATATATTCCTAAAATGTATATATTACAAGTTGATAAACTGATCTGCGGTAGCGGAAAAATCCGCTGAAAATAGGACAGGCTGCAGCGCACGCACACACACACATACACACGCGCGCACACACACACACACACACACAGACACACCTCCCTTGAGCCCTGCGTCTGTCGGATTTCAGCGGTCACGGAAAGACTTTGAAGCAGTTTATATATGAATCTATGCTTGAACTTATCAGCATTGTAAATATATAATACTTTTCAAATAAAATCGCTATTACTTTGACCCTGAAGTTTAGTTTAGCACACACAAAAAACAGAAAAGTCATTTCTGGTAAATCAACGGAATGTGTAGTTTATTTACAGTAATTCATTAAAAAATGAATATACATTGTACAGTACACGGTAAACACGGGAAAGATTACAAAATGAAAAAACAAACAGTGTCTACTTTATAAACAGCTTAGTATGTGCGTCGAGATGCTAAAATCCCTTGCATGTTTTTGCTTCCAAGTGGAGAGATATTTGACTGATAGCCTAGAACAAAAGATCTATAGGTGTGATCACAACCCCCTCCGACCGACCGTGCCATCAATCACTGACCACCTCAGAAGTTCCCTCCAATGTATGGCTGCAATACTTGTTTTGCAAGTATTTTTAACACCATTCAAAGGCTTCAAAGGGGCAGTTATCGGCTATGACACGTTGAAGGAGAACTTAATAGTTCTCAAAAATAGTGTAAATGTCTGCAACAATCACTAACCATTAAAATGTTTTTTTTTGTAATTAAACACGAAAATATTAATTATATTTCCATATATACACACACATACACACACACACACACACACACACACACACACACACACACAAGGGCGTAGGTTTGCTACCTATGACTCCAACTAATACCCCATCCCCCAATCCCCTTTTCCACCCACCAACCCCCAACCCCCTGCCCCATCCACCTACCAACCTCCCACCCCAACTATGTCCACTGAATACATGTTTTTCTTAATATGGTGCGAAATCACTTTACATTAATACTAGCAATGCTTCGATTTATATTAATCCACTCGAAATGCAATTCATTAAGTTAAATTAAGGGATAGTGTAAAGTTAAAGGAATGTTTCATAACTGACAAAAAGATAGTCTTTAATAAAATAAAAACTATTCTTTATTGAGCCCTAGTGCAAATGAAACATCTCAATCATCTGTATATATATAAAAGTAGATTACATCTAAACATGAACTACTAGGTAGAGTACCACACAACAGCTCAATGCCTATTGCTCCTATATGAAGGAGACAAAAACATGCCTTCGCCTCTCGTTAACAAAAATAAACTGCTGGCATATTTGTTTGACATCAATATTGTCCAGGCTGTTCTTTTTTTTCTTCTGATAAACACTAAAGATGATATTTTGTAGAATGCTGAAAACCTGTAATCATTGATTTACATAGTATTTGTTTTTCCTGCTACGGAAGTCAATGTTTTCAGCTTTTTTCCCCCAATATCTTATTTTGTATTCAACAAAATAAAGAAAATCATTAAAGTTTGGAACCACTTAAGGAGTAAATAGTGAGTAAAGTTTTTTTGGGGGTGAACAATGGCTTTGACCCTAACTCTTCCCCTCTGACTGCACTAGGACCGGACAGCATTGCCACCTGATGAAATAGCGTGACAAAAAAGTGAAATGTCAGTTCAAAACTTTTGCCAAAAACACTAATGAATCACTTACATCCTCAGCCTATCACTCCTCATAATGCTAAATATTAGTATAATCAACATGTATAATACACGCACACATATTATATGTTATATACTGTATAATCAACATTCAGATTGACCTCCTGTGAACTCGCCTCTTCACCTGAACTACAACATGGCTGATCTGCTTCTGTCCCCTAATTGAAAAACATTGAGGGATTCCTTATGAGCATGGACAGAGAATGCCTCAGCCTATTATTGGTAACAATGTTAAATCTCAGGACAACTACAGTGGCTTGCAAAAGTATTCGCCCCCCGTGAACTTTTCCACATTTTGTCACATTACAGCCACAAACATGAATCAATTTTATTGGAATTCCACGTGAAAGACCAATACAAAGTGGTGTACACGCGAGAAGTGGAACGAAAATCATACATGATTTCAAACATTTTTTTTTTTACAAATAAATAACTGAAAAGTGGGGTGTGTGTAATTATTCAGCCCCCTTTGGTCTGAGTGCAGTCAGTTGGCCATAGACATTGCCTGATGAGTGCTAATGACTAGAGAGCACCTGTGTGTAATCTACACTCTCTCCATCGCTGTCTGATATACAGCACAGGTGTTTAGGTTCTGTCACCTGACAAAACAGGATAAACACATGCCATTTAAACAGCAATCATTTTATTTCACTTTTTCTGAGTCTTAGTGTGCAAACCTCGAATCAAATCATTAATGTTCGCCAAGTAAGTGAATGCATTTTAAAAACTATTTTTCTGAAGTGGATTGTCTATTGGTGTCAACAAAATTCTAGCCATATGGCAATATTAGTATATTAGTTTATCAATTTCTTTCACAATACTGATTTCTGACAAACAGTCACTAGATTAGGAGACTGACAGGGATCATATTTATACTTTTACATTTAGCTGTTTAATCTGCTGTTAGTTTTACGTCCGTATTCACAGACTATATCCTGGCCTGCTGTACTGAATGTGAGTCCACTGCATTTGGCGCTGCTTGTGTCTGAACGCAGCCAATCATCTATCACATGATGGCAGGGAAAGGCACAGCCAATCAAAATGTTCATATGTGTTTTGGGGGCGGGAGGACTCAAGGAGAGAACGTGATTTATCCCTTTCTGCGTGTCTAGGTTAATGTTGACAGAACGATTTAAAAAAAAGTGGATTAAATTATTGGTGGGGACATTTCAATGGTCGGAGGATATTGGTGGGGAGGCATCCCCTCCGTCCACCCTAAATCTACGCCCCTGTATATATATAATTTAAAACTATTTATTCATTTGTCTTTTATTTACTTACTTACTAGCGAATGCTTTTTTAGGGCTCTAAAAACTACGGCAGTATGAATGACAATGGAATAGAATGTGTGAGTTGCACCGGTCACACACACACACACACACAATATATATATATATATATATATATATATATATATATATATATATATAAATCATTAAATTCTTAAAACATCGTGTTCACCCATGCACTGAAAAAAAGAACTTGTAAGATGTACTTGATAAAATCCTCATAACAATTTGGACACAGATTTTAAGTAAATGTTATTGCTCCAATATTAAGGCTGAATCCCAACCCTTCCCCCTACCCTTCCATTTGACGCGTTCACGTGCAGGGGTAGTGGTGTCTCATTTCTCTTTTGGTTGGAGGTGTAGGGTGAGGGGGGAAGGGCCAGATAGCCCTCCAAACGAAGATTTTTCAGGACCTCACTTCAAACGAAGGGCTAAGCGAATTTTTCAACATGGCTGCTCACTCGAGCAAACAGACCCATAAATGTTAAGTCATTTTTGCCATTAATAAAGATTTTTATGACAAGTTTTCATTATATGTATATTACCTTTAGTCTTGTGTTTGTGTTTATGGTGATGTTCTGTAAAGAAACGTTTGCAAAAAAAATCGCTAAAGTTTGCTAGCGGATAGCACATATTGCACAATATTATAAATATATATTTTTATGTCACATACACTTTACTGCATGCTACAAACAAATATGAAAGTTCAGTAGCACGGCATTTTGCCGAGCATTTGATAACGCATTGTTTGTTTTGCTTACGGCCATACACTATTGTTTTGCTTACACTATTCTTACTTATTGCAACGTGACCACAGTTTTGTAATTTATATTCTGTATATGGACGGCTGAGGAAACCCGAAGACTCATCCGTGTTCGTGGTGAAAATGAGCAACTTTTTTAAAAATCGAAATACGGCGCAAAATACCTTTGGGAGTGAGTAATCTCTCTTATTGGAATGTGTGATAAACATCGGCGCATGTCCTCTGACGTAACATTAGGAACCAGCGACAACGTATGATGACGTATAACAGTGTTGTCCCATTTCTTAGGGGAAATATTTATACCCTTCCCCTTTCCACTTCGTTTCAAGGGACAAGGGGAAGAAAATAGAATTGTGATTCAGCCTAAGTAAAACTCACTCGTAATTGTCAGGTAAAATTTACTTAATTAAATTAACAATAAAAGAAATCAAGTAAAAGTTACATAATTATATTTAATGCACAGATTAGATTTATTTAAAATAATCAAGTAAAGTTGCAGGAACCTTAATTTTATGAAATTACTATCATTTTGTTTTGTGAGATTTTCCCTTAACTTGGTTTTATCAATTTATATTACTCCCTATAATAATGTAAACATTGCTAATTTATGTTTTGGAAAGAAACTTAAGTAATTATTTCATCTATATCTTTCATAAATCACACAACTAAAATATAATTAAACAGTTTATTCACCAACATTACCAAATATTTGTGACATTCACAGTCTAGATCCAAGTTGGCTTTTTAATAAAAGTGCATTCAGCTAAATTTTACATCCATAGAAAAAAACTGCACGGCACCAGGGCCTGAAATACTTGTTTTAAACAAAATTGTGTAAAATAATAAATAAATAAAATACAGCATTCATTTAGAAATAAAATACAGCAGAAAATATATTAAACAAACTGTAGAATAAACGTTAAAACGTAATAGCCCTCGGAAGCAGTGAAGTTGCAACATTCAAATCAGCACTCTGGACTAGTGCACTTAAAAGTATGCCATTGAAACCATAACGCATTAAAACATTAAGCTGAACATGTAAACACAACATGTAAAGATTGTAGTCAATCCAAATCAAATGTTTAAGATAACTTCATCTTTAAAGCTTGCACTTTTGGTGATAGCTTAATCCCATCAAGTTCTAGAAGAACTTTCTGAAAATAGCTCAAATGTGTAGCGCAGTGCTCGGAGCTATTGCCACATTCTTGCAAAATTTCCTCTCCTTCAAGGATTATGGATACACCAACTGATCCTTCCCCTTCAACAGCACAGACGACAAGGATTTTAAGAAGGTGCATATTGGCATCACTTCGTCTGTCCCCCTGCATAAAATGTACAAGAAAATAAATAATTTATTTTGAGAAAAAAAAAATCGGAATTGCTTCAACCTGTGCTGACTTCATTTCACAGAGAAAAAAAAATAATACAAATAATTGATAATAAAAAATGACCATCACTTCATATACTTCAGATTGTTAAACTTGGGTTAAATTGCTTTAGCAATAATCTTGCATCACTAAAACATTGTAAAACATGGCATGAGATGGCTACACTCCATAGATTACTCTGCACCTTTACAGTGTCAGGAAATCCTATGATGAATGCTGAGTTTGTATTTAAAGGGTTAGTCCAAACATGAAAATTCGTTCAATAATTACTCAGATTTATATATTCATTTGCATTTATATGCTTCTGTCCAATACAACAAACACTATATTCAAGGTATTAATAAATTGTATAATTAATAAGAAAACAATGCTTTACCAGGCAATCATCAAAGTGATCCTCTTCAGATTCACGTCTCATCTTTACGCTTTGATTCTGTGAAAATATTTACATTGTATCATTACATAATCTTTTATTCGTACAACTACATTTAGGCATTTCTTCATCTTTTGACTCGACACAGGATGACTCGACTTATTTTTATTGTCTGCAATGCGATTTAGACAAATTAGAACTGCGATCAAGCCAGCCGCGATTGATTTTAGTGTGCGCACATATTACAGTGATTACGGTAGTTTCAGGACCGACACAGAGACAACGCGCTTTCAGAGCGCTTTTCATTTAGACGCCCAGGACTGAGAGATAATACAACATGCTCGTCAATTTTTACTTACTTATTTATTTGCATTTCTGCTTTAATATCCGTGTTATTTATTGGTGACTTTGACGGTTGTCTGTTACAATATTTTTCTTAAATATTCACCATTCAAATAATTGTTTTATGTAGATAAGTTACAGCAGAATTCGTAGAAAACAGACAAAATAATGTATTTAGTCTTTCTAAATACCAGAATTGATTTTTATTTTGTTTTACTGTTCAAAAGTAGCAGTTATTCTTCAATGAATGTTTTCTATAATGAGGATTAACGTCTGCTTCACAATGGGGAAAAAAAGTTAAATAAAATGCCTTTATTTCACTTCAGAGACCTATGAAAAAATAAATTCTAGTAAGTATAAAACGCCATGGTCAGTTTTTATCCCATATAATGTACACACATTATATGATAAAAAAAAAAAAAGTAGAAAAAAACAATGATCAGTTCTTATTCAGGACGTCCCATACTATATACACACCAAATATGAAACAATTTTACTGCAGCATTTTTCAGATATTGGACATTATTACACTTTAAAGGGGTATAAAGACACCATTTCTAATAAGTAGAAAAAAACAATGATCAGTTCTTATTAAGGACATCCCATACTATATACACACCACATATGAAACTATTTTACTGCAGGATTTTTCAGATATGGGGCATTCTCTCTGTGTTGTTCATGAAACTACCGTAATCACTGTAATATGCGCGCGCACTAAAATCAATCGCGGCTGGCTTGACTGTGTTTTTCTGAACCGCGGCTGGCTTTACCGCAGGAAATTAGAGCTGCTGTCAATACTGTATGAACATATGTACAGGTTCTTTACTCGTAACTCATTAATAAAGTTCGGCTTCAGAAAAAAAAAAAAAACGTTTATTGCTAGTGCTCTTTTACCATTTAATGCTTTAACACACACGACTCAGTTTGTTCAGAAATGGCATCTAACTGGCGAGCCTTTGTCTGAACACGCCGTTTTCACTCGGGGTGGGGGTAAGAAACACACATCTCGGTGTATTAGTCCGCGCGCTCGGTTTGTTATTATTTTATTTATTTATTTATTTACCACAGGACCCATGGGGGCTCCGTAGGTTCAGGTTTTTACACGAAAACGGTGTTTTGTGAATCTCCACACTATTAAAAACTGAAATTGCTAATTGTACGTCCTGAGATTAAGATGAACATTAATTGGGAGTCATGAAAGCGAGAATCACATCCAAAAAAGAAAGCTAAACTTACCTCGAACACGACAAACTCCAGCTCCAGCCACGCCGTGTTGTACCTCCGTGATGATCCACAACCGACTGATCCACAGCGCGGGCACAGCCTCTCCAAACACGCATGCGCAGTTTAATTTGCACACATTTTCGGCTTCAGTAGACACACAATACTTCAGACTGAAACACGACTGCCCCCTACAGGTAATGAAGGGCATGTTCACAGCTTCCCGCACGCAGCCGCGCAAAGCCGCGGCAAGTCACGGGATCCCTTTTCTCGAAACGCGGGTTTTTAATGGCGACATCTGTAGGTCTTATCTGCAGAATGAAAATCAACAGGTTTATGGTTGAGTCCCACCGGACTTCTTCAGCTTTCCTCAATATTGGTCATAAATCCTATGAGCTGCTATACTACAGTACATACAATGTCACCTAAAGAACAGAATCAGTTACACTGAACCACCTTTTTACAAAATCACACTCCTCTACACTGATAGCTGCTCCTTGCAGGCCTATGATGATGTGTTGTGATGGGTCATACATCATTGTACAGTGAAAGTCTGACAGGGTAATTGTGCTTCAGGAATTTATGTTCAACATACAGTGGGTGCACAGGCAGTATGCGACTTCTACCGTCGCACCGTATGGCGTCAGCATTTGCGTTTGGGCGTTTGCTGGCTTTTACCACTGAGTGACGCTATATAACTATAGACTGACGCCTCAGGCATCAGCTCGTTCTCTCCAGGCTTAATGAGGCGCAGGTCGTCCACAGCTGCACGTCGTTGCAGATAAAATAAAGTGAAACATTGTAAATAAACGAATTCATAATCACAGTAGTAACATTACAGTACAAATTTATAATTAAAATTAAATTCAGTTTTTTAGGATCGAATTTAAGCAGCGTAAACGTTGTAAACTGTGTAATTATAGTAGAAAGGCTACACGTGTAGGGTCTTGTGTCATCTTAGAGCTTTCATAAGACTCATAAGACTCTACTTTTATTTAGGTGCACACACAATGACGAAAAAACTTTATGATTTTGTTAAATAAATAAAGTAAACGGGGTTCTGTATTGATTTTGGTGCGTCAGAAAATGAACCCAAACTCCGTGTATACTCGCCTCACAGACGTGAAAAATATATACTTATAGAAAGAGAAATATCTGCTTTAATATAAACTAATGAAAAAAAAAATTAGATTATGTAATTCGTATGAGAAGTGAATTATAGGCGCGCTCACTGACGACGAGATGACATGATCAGCACAGCCGTAACCAAAGGAATCACTACCTTATCAATGAATTATTAAAATGGTCAGAGTGAATTTCCCCCGCTGTTTTAACAAATATTTGAAGTAGATAACAGTAGCCCACATTTATAAAAGCATTTTTATTTATATATAAAACTATAAATAAAAAAAATAATAATAATCCGGCATTTATTATTAGGTGTGCCCGCTGCCAAAGTTCTTCAGTAACAAACCTATAAAACATGTACATCTGTATGAATAAATTGTTTAAATGTGATCAGTGATTTATGTAAATGACTCAGTTTAGATGTAAGTAAATGCTAGGGACTGACATCGGCGTGCGTTTCTCCCAGCGCCGCATAGCGCTTATTTAACACCATTAATATGTGTTTGCTGAAAGAGATATCTAATCTCTCATATCGGCGCGCGCGTTCATCTGACTTTAGATCAAAACTCGGCAAAGACTCTACTTTTATTTAGGTGCACTCACAATGACGAAAAAACTTTATGATTTTGTTAAATAAATAAAGTAAACGGGGTTCTGTATTGATTTTGGTGAACTTGAGCGCGTCAGAAAATGAACCCAAACTCCGTGTATACTCGCCTCACAGACGTGAAAAATATATACTTATAGAAAGAGAAATATCTGCTTTAATATAAACTAATGAAAAAAAAATATTAGATTATGTAATTCGTATGAGAAGTGAATTATAGGCGCGCTCACTGACGACGAGATGACATGATCAGCACAGCCGTAACCAAAGGAATCACTACCTTATCAATGAATTATTAAAATGGTCAGAGTGAGTTTCCCCCGCTGTTTTAACAAATATTTGAAGTAGATAACAGTAGCCCACATTTATAAAAGCATTTTTATTTATATAAAACTATAAATAAAATAATAATAATAATCCGGCATTTATTATTAGATGTGCCCGCTGCTACAGTTCTTCAGTAACAAACCTACACTCTAAAAAATGCTGGGTTGTTTTTTCTACCCAAACGCTGGGTTGCCGTTGTTGGGTCATTTTTCTGGGATATTTTCAGAGAGTTGGGTAGTTTTTGTGTAACCCAGCTGCTGGGTTGAAGTTTGCTTGGACCCTCCCCCAAAGTTCACTGGTGGATTCAGCGGCTGTCACTCAGCTTCGTGTCTCTTGAGCTCTCACACCGCTGATGACGGTTCATCCTCCTCGGACATTTAAGGGAAAATGGCGTTAAATACAAGGTCTGTATACACATGTTCACTCACCTAATTCACATATGACTGAAAAATTATTACTATATGTAACATTTATTACTGTTACCGTGTTAAGGTTACACACAAACTTTCCGGCTGGTCTGAGGTACTGGATGATAATTTAGCTGAGAATAGCTGCTAGCCACCCCACCTGTGTATGAAAGAAACGGCTAAGATGTCTGAGCTTTTTAGCTTTCTCTGTAGAATGTTTGCAGGGATACGAAGATGGTGAAGTGATGAATGAATGCTAAACTGTTAACTGTAGCAGGCATGTTAAATGACGCAGGCATTTAGTTAGTTTGCTAGCGTTAGCAACCACTTTAGAACTTTATTAATCTCACTGCTTGAGACAATAAAATGCTGGTGTGTTACAAAACACTGACCCTCTCACAAATATACAGACCTGCTAACCCTCCCGTTTTTCACCAGCTAGTAATTTATTCTGCGGTCAAATTTCTCCTGCGTTTCTCCCGAGTTATAGGAATATTTTACACCTTTCCCCCTTTGGCAAGTATGCAAATGTATCACCAGTAATAGCATGTAAGCTAACCAGGTAGCTCTCTTTAACCAAAGTTAAATTAACTATCAGTCAGCGCGCCAACTACAGGAAAAAGTACCACAGCGGTACAGATATACTAGATGGAAGTGGTAATATTTTGGTGATTGTAATGTACCAGTATGACACCAGCTATGACATTTTTTCGGTAATTAGCTTAAAATCAATGCAGACTACAATATCAACTAGTCTGACATAAAGAGCTGTATCCTAAAAGCCATGCTTATTCTGCTGTTTTATTTTTGTTATTTTCATGTTTTTGTTTTAGGTTACCTATACCCTATCTTAATGGGCAGCTTTGTAATTTTTTTAGTATCAATCCAATTTCACACTAAATTAATAGTCTTATTCAGTTTAATCTTTGCTATTCAGCAAAATTGTAACTTTTTCATTTCTTTCTTTCTAAGGTTGGAACCAACATTGTGGCTGAAGTGTCAAGGCCGTACCCCTACATCCTGATGTTGGGAGATAATGACCAGCGCTGCTCTCAGTAATGTTGTAATGTTGCTATGAAATAGCGAGGCCTACCTGAAAAGTCATAGACAGTGTTTGTATGTTAAAATGAGACCAGGGCTGGATACTGTAGTTTTGTTCTGCAGAAAAGATATCTTAAGTCTCAGAGAGATCCTGCTCTGTAGAAGCTGCCTCAATCTATTTGTGCAATTACTCCATTCTGCCCTTATCAGTAATAGTATAGTAATGATGTCACTGTTGATTATCTGTTCTTGTGCTTTTGAAAAATAAATGTTTTTTCTAAGAACCTGTAATAGGATGTTGTTTATTGCATATATGTATGTTTTTTTGTAATAGACCAGTATATCAAAATAATTTAATTGTTTAATAGACATGGGTGTTTTTTTTTTTGTTTTTTTGTTTTTTTACAGATTCACTGTAAAACATGAAAATAATAATAACAACCTATTTGTGAGGTAGAATTAACCCAACATTCCAGTTAAATGAACCAACAAACCCCAAACATATGGGTAGAACATTTGACCAATTTATGTGGTAGAATTAACCCAGCATTATAGTTAAATATGACGTAGCATTTGGATTGAATATTTAACCCACCTTGTTGGGTTAAACAAATAACCCATCTTTCTGGGTTAAATTAACCCAGCATTTAGTTAGTCCTATATTTACCTAGCAGCTGGATGAAAAAAAACCCAGACTGGGTTGTTTTTAACCCAGCATTTTTTAGGGTGTATAAAACATGTACATCTGTATGAATAAATAGTTTAAATGTGATCAGTGATTTATGTAAATGACTCAGTTTAATTACTTTAATGGTGGACATAAACAGCAAAAATAATAATATTACTCTTTTGATTATTATTATCATGTTCTTTTGCTGTTTGAGCGTCTATGGATTCCAAAATTGATATTTTATCAATATAATATGATATGATATAAGATCCAAGATCCTCCCCAGTTTGCTGAAACCATGAACAGTGGTGATTTTAGTTTCTCCGAGTGTATACTGTAGGTGAGAACAGCTATTCACACTTGGGGGGGGGGGTGTATTATTTGCATTTGTATGTGTCTGACTTTGCAAAGCACACCTGTAAAACCTGTTTAAATGTAAATGCTCCTCGCTGCGCTGTTTGGGGGAGGGGCACGCTAATGACGATTTGGTCAGCTGTGTGAACGCAAAAATATGTTAGTTTTATCATGACTGAAATACAGTTACAGAAAGCAAAATGTCTGCTTTTATATAAATTAATGGGGGGGAAATCAGGTTATGTAATTTGTATAAAACGTGGATTACTACAGCGCATCCACTCACAGCCGAAACCAAAGACATCAACGTATGTTGAATAACGTATGTTATTACTAAAATGGTCAGTCAGTTTCCCTGCTGTTTACTTATCCCCACCCCCGTTAAAAAGGCGCACTGTATTCAGAGGCTCTGCCTATTCAGTAAAGAAAACCACTATTGTTATTATTTCAATTCATACTGTACAGCTGTGAGAATTGGGGTGGGGATATTATGCCAATATTAAATATTATATACGATATTAAATTGCAAGCCCTGGTCAACAGAATTCTGTGAAGGAAGGAAACAGACAGAGTCAGAGATTGGTACCCTTCAGAGTGAGTTGGGAGTTTGCAAGGCAGAGAAGGATGCTCTTCGGAGTGAGTTGCGAGTTTGATGAGACGGCATAAATATGTAATACAGCAAATTAAATATTTTGGTTTATATTTTGGTTTATATTATATGGTTAATTTATTTTGGTTTATATTGCAAACGAATAACGAATCAAGAGCCTGTGATTATATTGCATAAATATTATTTTGTACAGACAAATATCTGAATTTTTTTTTTTTTTTTTTTAGATTTTTTTTTTAACAAATCTCTCAAAAATAGTAAGATGTATTTTGGTTTTATACTGCAAACGAAAAACGAATCCAGAGCCTGTAATTATATTGCATAACTATTATTTTGCACAAATACTGTAAATCTCTGAATAAAACAATGATATTTTATTCACAAATGTAAGATTGATGTCTTGATGTCTTAAACTCTAACAACTGTAAGTATTGTCGAAATAATTTTTTTAAAAGCCCTAGTGCTGTTGTTTGCGCTGTTTTCTTTAATAATAACACGGGTCCTGAATTAGCGGACATCGGTGGCTCAGGAATCGATTTTTCACTCCTTTTGCATGACAGCGTTAAGAAAGACGGCACTTTCTATACAAATTAAACATTGCACTAAATTATTTTAATAGCGTTTATTTCGACATGGGTTAACTTAACAATAACATGCCATAACAGACAAATATATAAATTAATATAAAATGTATATAAATTAATTAATTAATATCGCTAATATTTTCATGTAACATGTGGCCGTGAAACGAACCGGGTTTACAATCATAGTTGATGGACAAACAGCTGATAACACTCTTCACCAGCTTCAGAAACAATGTGAAGTGTCAGTTGTTGGGGTTGTATAGCGCACTTATGGAATGAATACGATGAGATGACAGAGTGGAGGTTTAATACCTCTATCTCACACGCGGGGCCGTAAGTGCGGTTCATTATGATTCGGCGCGAGTTTTGATGCTGTTATTACGTTTCCATCTTACCACGCAAAAAAAAATAAACATGTTTAACATGTGGAAGCTCGCGGACCTTGCAGATCTTCGCGGACCGTCGGGCGGCCACTCGAGGCGGATCACGATGCCTAATACCCCTCTCTCACTTGTGTGGCTGGACTCATCTCCGTGAGCTGCCGCGATTGCCCACGACGTTCCTTTAACGTTCCGCGAAAAACTAAACGTGGAATTTTTCACGCGGAAAGATGGAAACGTAATCACAGCGCAAAAACTCGGGGTGAATCATGATCAAGCCTGCGGCCACAGCGCGAGCCCATGCAGGAGAGATAGGGGTATAACACACCGCATCTCACAGCAAGCCAAACCGCATAAGTGAATACTGTAGGGGTATTAAACATTACAATCACCCAGAAACATGAATGGATGCGGGGTTTGAAACTCCCATGGTTATTTTCTCATTTAACTAAATCAAATTTCATAAAAATAAAACGTGTCAAAAGAAAAACCCATAAAGTCATGGATAATGGCTAATGATCAATGAAACATATTTTAAACAAAAAGCAGAGAGCAGCTGAAC
The DNA here is from genome assembly GCA_030522415.1 of Channallabes apus. Taxonomy (NCBI): domain Eukaryota; kingdom Metazoa; phylum Chordata; class Actinopteri; order Siluriformes; family Clariidae; genus Channallabes; species Channallabes apus. Next base: position 48,830,613 of record CM060110.1, on the reverse strand, counting down.
ATCGGGACGTAGAGAGTACAGTAAGTATGACGCGTTGGTCTGGCACGCGCAGGTCTGAGCAGCTCAAGAAGCTCCATAATCTGTTGCCTTGGAAGGCAAAACTTTTATTTAAATATATTTATTAATAACGACCACGGGGAAAATATGAAAAGGGCTGAAGTTTTGTCTAAAGGAAAAATGTACATGACCCACACGGCTCCACGGACCGCGCCGTCTTCAGTTTAACACAACACCACGCCGTATCGCTGCCTAATTGTTCGCCACCTGTTTAATATTAATAGTGATTGGCAATTTTAATGCATTAGGCACATTATGAAATAGGCTAATTAAAAGTCACTCTATTAGTTCTGATATCAAATAAAATAAAATTCTTAAACAGGTCTAATGTAATGAGAGGCCCCGATTATACTGCATACATCTTTTTTATTGATTTATTTTTTTATTATCTATTCTGGAAGTTTGCTCTATTTGTTTTAGTTATTTCTATATTTAAATCTTGATGTCTTAAACTCTAACAACTGTAAGTATTGTCGAAATAATATTTTTAAAAGCCCTAGTGCTGTTGTTTGCGCTGTTTTCTTTAATAATAACACTAAACAGATAAAAACAGAGTCTGTCTAAACAAAATAAAACCAATGTTTTCTAACTCATATTTTTTTTAATATACAGTAAACATACAGTAAAACGTCATTCATCATTAAAACATCACACAACTGAATCGCAGAAAAAAATCAGCAAAAATATTATTTAGTACAAGGCAATATTTGGATCCTTGATGAGACGGCATAAATATTTAATACAGCAAATTAAATATTTTGGTTTATATTTTGGTTTATATTATATGGTTAATGTATTTTGGTTTATATTGCAAACGAATAACGAATCAAGAGCCCGTGATTATATTGCATAAATATTATTTTGTACAGACAAATATCTGAAAAAAAAAAAATAATTTTTACGACGAATCTCTCAAAAATAGTAAGATGTATTTTGGTTTTATACTGCAAACGAAAAACGAATCCAGAGCCTGTAATTATATTTCATAACTATTATTTTGCACAAATACTGTAAATCTCTGAATAAAACAATGATATTTTATTCACAAATGTAAGACAATATTTGCTCGCACTTCGTCTGGCACTGAACCAAAATATAATGTAATGAGAGGCCCCGATTATACTGCATACATCTTGTTTATTGATTTATTTTTTTATTATCTATTCTGGAAGTTTGCTCTATTTGTTTTAGTTATTTCTATATTTAAATCTTGATGTCTTAAACTCTAACAACTGTAAGTATTGTCGAAATAATTTTTTTGAAAGCCCTAGTGCTGTTGTTTGCGCTGTTTTCTTTAATAATAACACTAAACAGATAAAAACAGAGAGTCTGTCTAAACAAAATAAAACCAATGTTTTCTAACTCATATTTTTTATATTTATAGTTTTACATGTTTGTTGGATGTGTAAATTATCATAATTGTAGTATTACTTCGCTACAACATATTGTTTTGACTTTATTATGACTTAAGCTCTGAATATATTTAAAAACCGATACGACGGAAAATGTCAATTTGCGCCACCTGGCGGTCATTTCACGAATTATTTTGAAATGCTCCTGGTTTATTTTGGCCGCTGCCGCGTTTCCACGGCGGTGAGTGTGACGGTAATGAGCAGTCTGGTTGTCACACCACTGTACACCCCTTCTGGAGAACACCATATTTGCAGTCCTAATTCACCTAATAATTCTCTTCCTAGTAAATTAACTTGTGTATGACTTGAGAATAATACAGGTATAGTCACACTCTTATTGTTGGGTTGTAGTAACTACTTCTTTCTTCCCGAGAATCTTACGGTTCTGGCAAACTTTTCCAGATGTGAGAGGCATGACTTATCGGACCTGGGATGTTGTCTCCCCCTCCCCCCTCATCCCTCGGGGCCAGGCAATGGCTATGCGAGGCAATTTAATCCATCTACTCTATCTTCACTGGCCTTGGAGTGAAAACGTTAATGACAGACGCAGGCATCTGGCTTGAGTTTGGAGAAAATGCTGCTGGTGATATCACTGACTGAAGCTGGCTGGATTTTTGATGAAGGATTGCTTGTGGCCCTCTCTGTTTTTTCTGGTAATCAGAGTAGCTTGAGCTTTTTTCCTTGGTTCGCTCTGTAAGGTTTTCAAGCTGTAACTGCCTCCAGGTCACCCTTTAATGTCCTTGGGTCAACACTCTGCATGCAAGGCCTGCCATACAACAGCCTCAAAGACAGTTCATCCATGTGATATGTATTTACAGCCTCACTCGAGTCAGAAGCACGTTTTTTCCTCTCCACAAAGTCTTATGCTCGTTTAAGACCATGTCCCTGCACCCTCGTTGAATGCTGGGGAGGCGGTTGACAACACCCTCTAGACCTTGAGTTGCCCATGCCCCACCTTTGATTAAAATTGGGAATTGTGGAACTGCCCATATTAAATAACAAATCCTCTTCACCCCCATCCTCTCTACTGTTCAAAGATCTATGTCCAGTCTTTAATGGTGTAGCTATCTGCTTTTTACTGGTGTTTTATTGCTGCTGTCTGACCTCTCTCCACATGTCTGCACCCCCTCCTGTTCCTCTACATCCTTCTCTCCACATAGCTTTTCCACTCTCTGTAAATCTGCCCCCACTTTCTTATACCTCTCTGCATAACATTCCTTCTCCGTCTCACCAGAAACTTCCCCCATTCCCTTACGCTTAGGAATTCGACTGTCTTCCTGTACCTACTATATGGGGGAGGTGTAACTAACTTCTCTCTCGCTACTTCGGCCTCACTTCCTGACTTTCTTAACTTTTTCCATCACTTCCTGTTTCTTTCTTACCAACTTCACTTATTCTTTCTTAAACAAATCTAGGACCACTCTTTCCTGCTGTCTTTTCAACTTCTCTAGACATGCTTTCTCTCTCTTGCCGCCGTTTTATAATTTTTTATCAAGGTGTCCATCTCAGAACACAGTGCTAAATCAAATGTCCCCTCCTTTGGCCATCTTGTAATCATATCTTTGGTCCTCTTTTTGCTACTTATTGGAGGTCTTCGTGATGAGATCTTCACACAAAGGATGCTTCGGCACTAAAGTCTCCACCGGAGAGGCTGCCATTATGCTTTAGCCTATGTCACCACGTAGATATTTATTTAATTATTTATTTATTTTTTATTTTATGCCTATGCACTTACTTAATGGCTAAATTTACTTATAACAATCTACTCTCTTTTAGAATCACAGAAGTATCCACCTCCACTTACCAAGGCTCATCAATGATAATCACTCCTTAATCTACACCACTTCACTATTTTCAAATTAACACTTGCCAAAAAGCATAGTGCTTTTATGCCCCGTGAACACTTTTATCAATAAGTGTGTAATGCCACAATATTAATATGGGGTTCATACACATTCACCACTCCACACTATTTATTTATTTATTTATTTATTCAGAGGCCTATGCATTCAGACTTTATCCCTCTTTTCCTAGAAAATTGGGCTTATTCTTTTCATACTTGTCCCCCTGCTAAAAGGGCTCATTTTTCCACTCACACGTGTCCCTTTATTGATTAATATTTATCTATTTAATTATTAGGCTAGCTATTACTTAAATAGGGCTCATTCACACACACACACGTCTCTGGTCTGGCAGCAAGCTGCCCCCCCTCTGAGGGTTGCACACACAATTCCCTCGGGAGGTCCAGCCCTGTTCACAGAACACAGAGCTTATGGTTCTCATTCAACCATTCTCTCTCTCTCTCTCTTTCTCTCTCTCACACACACAATAGGCGAACATAGAGCTCTCATACACTCAGACAGAAACAGATAGACACAACATCAATTAGACACAAACAATTGCAATTGCATTCAACTTAATGGCACAAATCGTGCTCCTCATACGAAGGATATTCATTACCCCTGTCACTCATATCAATAAAACATAAGGGGTGATTTCTTATGATGTACAATTGTACATTCCACATACGAAGGGTATTAATTAATTAACTTATCAACTTATGATGCATGACTTAGAAATATAAAGCTTATGGCTTATGTAACAAACTTAATGCTTAATGCTTTACTACTGAGTAGAACAAGGTAGAATAAATGAAATAACAACAAATAAAATAAAATAAACACAACAAACTCATAACAAGTGCGATATGGCACTTACATTCCAGCCCCTAATTGACAGGCATGGAGACTGACAATTACAATTTTGTGTTTTTTTTTTTTTTGATAAAGCCATGAAATCAAACATTCTTAACCTTCTAAAACGTTTTAAATCTTTTAAGTGTGTAATATTTATCTCAGGTGTTTATATTTGCATATCAAATTTCATAACATATTACCACACATTTAACAGTCCATTTCACATATGAGGCACAGCTTGTCGATGGGTCTTTCCAGAGTGTTGGTCTTAGTTTTAACTAACACACGTCTCACCAGTCCCCCTTTGTCGGGGAACACTTTCGTGATTCTTCCAATAACCCATGAATTGCTTGGAGAAGACTCATCAATTATTAAAACTATGTCTCCAAGCGGGGTTTTTTTTTGTTGTTTTGAAACCATTTTTGCCGCCCCTGGAGCAAGGGCAAGTATTCACGCACCCATCGCTTCCAGAGCAGGTCTGATAGATGCTGGATCTGCTTCTCCCTGCGACGTGCATAGATGTCTTCCTTTTTGAAGAATCCAGAGGGCAGGTTTGGCTGTTTTTTCATCAGCGGCAGGTGGTTAGATGTCAGGGGTTCCAGATCTGTGGGATACTCCGAAACAGTAGTGAGGGGTCGATTATTCGTTATCGCTTCTACTTCACACATGAATGTATGCAGGCTCTTGTCAGTTAATGTTTGTTCTTTCAGCACTGATCTCAAGATCTCTCTAACTGACCTGATCTGTCTTTCCCATATTCCGCCAAAGTGAGATCCAGAGGGCGGGTTAGATGTGCACTGTATATTCCTTTGAGTGAGGAAGCTTTCAATTTGTGACTGATTCCATTGCTGAATAGACTCGCGCAGTTCAGTCTCAGCGCCTATGAAGTTTGTTCCATTGTCACTTCGCATCAATGACACCTGACCTCTCCTGCTTATAAAGCGTCGCATGGCGTTCACACAAGTCTGTGTCAAGCGAATGAGCGATTTCAATGTGCACGGCTCTTGTCAGACAAGTGAAAAGTACGCCATATCTTTTAACGTTACCTCTGCCACGTTTGACCTCGAAGGGTCCGAAGTAGTCTACTCCCACATTGGTGAAGGGTGGGTGGTCTGGTATTATTCTGTCGAATGGCAATTCTGACATTTTTTGCTCACATGCTTTAGCTTTAGACTTCCTGCATATTACACACCTGGAGAGAAACTGTCTTACGAGTGAGTTAGCAGTCGGAATCCAGTATTTTTGCCGTAATTCTGAGAGCATGTAATTTCTGCCACTGTGTCCTATTTTGTCATGAACGTCTCTTAATATTAACGTTGTGATATGTGAGTCTTTAGGTACAATGACTGGGCGTTTAACGTGCTCTGGCATTGCGGACCTGCCGAGACGTCCTCCAACTCTTAGCAGTCCATCCTGTAGCACTGGGTCCAGTTTGGACAAGCAACTGTTTCTTTTTACAGATGCCTTGCGTTTTTGCTGTGTGTGAATTCCCTGTTTGAGTTCTGCTGCTGCTTTATTCTTTTGCAGCGTGAGAATTTCTTCCTTAAAATTTTGTCTTTGAGTAAAAATAATGATTTCGTTTTCTGCTTTTGTTAGTTCTTGAGCTGTTAGCGACTTGTGATTTTGTGTCTTTGGGTTATCTACTTGTGTTTTGACCCTTTCTGTTTTTTGTTTGAGCATGTCTCTGATGCGAAGGATCCAGGCAACGGATCTTTTTAACTTGTGCCAGTCAGAGTGATGATTAATCAGTTTACTCACTGTGTCTGTGCATTTTGTAATGCTCACAATATTCACTAAAGCTGAGAGCTTAACTTCATCAGCAGTTTCATCAAAATTTTCTTTTATTGATGTGTCATGAATATTTTCAGGCCATTTGCACTCTGCTTCTTTGAGAAAGGAGGGACCATGGATCCAGTTAACATTTTTCATGAACTTTTCACAGGATACCCCCCTGGAGGCAGAATCAGCTGGGTTTTGTGAGGTATTAACGTACCTCCATTGCTGTGACTTGGTTGACTCTCTTATAATGGCGCTTCTATTGGCCACAAAGGTTTTAAAATGAAGTGTTTCGTTATCAATGTATCTCAAAACAGTTGTACTGTCAGTCCAGAACATAGAGTCCAGCAATTTCAATTCTAGCTGTTCTTTCAACATTGTCATTTTTTACAGCGACCACTGCCGCAGTCAGTTCCATTCGTGGAATGGTGGTTTGTTTCAGGGGTGCTACACGGGAGTTGCCCATCATGAATGCACAATGTGTAAGTCCATCAGCGTTTACTAACCTGAGGTATGAGACAGCTCTGTATCCCATTTCACTTGCATCCGAGAAGTGGTGGAGTTGTGCTGTTGCTGTAACTCCGAAGTCGGCTGGTTTTATGCACCTTGCTATGCTGAACTCGGGCAGTCTGTGCAGCTCTTGTAGCCAGGTTTTCCATGCCGTTGCAAACTGCTCGGGAATGTCGTCATCCCAGGCTAGTTTTTCTTTACATAGCTGTTGCATTGGGATTTTAGCTGGCAGTATGGCAGGTGGGAGAAAGCCTAACGGGTCGTATGTTGAGCTAGTGACTGACAGAAATCCTCTTCTTGTCACAGGTCGTTCCTTTAAACTAATCTTAAACTTGAACATGTCTGAATCAATGCACCACAACACCCCCAGAGCTCTCTCTATGGGCAGTGCATCTTTACTCAAGTCTAAGTCTCTCATGTCTTTGATCCTTTCGCTCTCGGGAATGACAGTCAGTAGGGCACGGCTGTTGCTTGCCCATTTAGTGAGGTTGAACCCTCCGCTTGTACAGAGACTAGTGAGATCATTGTACAGGGCGACTGCTTGGTGATGACTCGAAACGGATTTCAGGCAGTCGTCTACATAAAAGTTTTTAAGGACTGTGTTAACTGCCACAGCAGATGCATTGCTGCGGTTTTCTTCTGCTGTCTTTCTGAGGGCGAAGTTAGCACCACTAGGCAACAATTTTGCACCGAACAGATGAACTACCATTTTATTTTCAACTAAGTCTTGGTTCACATCTCCATTCGGCCACCATAAGAAGCGCAGCAGATCTGTGTCCTTCTCGGGGACTTTCACGTGATAATACATGGCTTCTACTGTGCCCTTTTTCTTGGACTTTATTTTAGCAGGTACTATGGGGAGGATGCAATTACCTCCAGCCCCAGTGAGCGCATTTGGTTCATGACTCACAGCAGGTGGTGTATTTGTTGTGCCACTTTCAGTTTCGTTTCTACGGGCGCTCGTAGCTGACTGCGCCGTGTCTGGCACTGCTATGTGTAGCATGATTGGATGTGGCTTTGAACACAATGAACATGTAATTTTTTTGGTACAGTCTTTCCACAAATGACCCTTTGTTAAACATCCAAAACAGAATCCGTTTCTTTTTAAGAATTCTACTTTGTCTTTTGTGTGTCTTATCATTAAATTGGAAGCAATCGTCTAAGATATGCTCCCCTTTGCAATGTGCGCACGGTTTAGTGAAAGCGCTGACAGGTGATGTACCGGCATTCTTCATTGTAATCAAGTCTTTGTGAATTTTACCAACCTGTCTGTCCTCGGTTGCGACGCTGACCCTGGGTTCTCCTTGGCCCCTTTGTTTGGGTCCTTGAAGGGATGTGTGACTGGGTTTTCCGTCGCTGATTGCGGCGTCCAGGTCCATTGCTCAATTCAGTGACTGCGCTCTCGTTCGCAGGCTGCGCTCGGCTGTTGCATGTTTAGTTGGAGAGGTGATATTGCGCGCTGCTCGGGCACGTGCTGCTCGATTCAGTGACTGCGCTCTCGTTCGCAGGCTGCACTCGGCTGTTGCATGTTGAGTTGGAGAGGTAATAGTGTGCGCTGCTCGGGCACGCGCTGCTCGATTCAGTGACTGCGCTCTCGTTCGCAGGCTCCGCTCGGCTGTTGCATGTTGAGTTGGAAACATGAGAGTGCGCGCTGCTCGGGCACGCGCTGCTCGGACGCGCGCTGCTCGATTCAATGAGTGCGCTCTTGCTCTTGGGCGATCGGCTGTCGTATTTGCGATCTTGACGTTGAAGCACTCTTAATTTGGCATCATGCATAGCAAGCGCCGTTTTGGTTTCCAGTCGTTCCTTTTTCGCCTTTAGTTGTGCCATTATTTGTGCTTCCTCTATTTCTAGTTGGAGACGTTCCTCCAAGGTTGCAGCTTTTGCTAACAGCGCTGCTCTTTCGGCTTCTTCTTTCTTTAGTAGGGCTGAGGATGATGTAGAAGTTACAGACCTTTTGGGTGCTGCCGTTATCAGTGACACGCTGACGCCCGGCGAGACGTCTTCGCGTATTCGCGACATCACAGAGTGGCCCTTAATGTCCTTGGTGTCCGCTATCCAGCGACCCACCTTAGCTATGAATTCTGTGCGGCCTTGAGCCTCAGGTGCTCCGCAGGCGACCTGATCGCATTTGTGTTCGTCTTTACGAGTGTACACAAGCACATCAACGTTACTTCTCATAACGTTCTCTCTCAGCTTCCCGTATTCGGGTCTGTACTCGGTTTCAACGATGTCTAACTTACGTGCATAGTTCATAGGTGTCTTTAATGCAGTAGACATTGCATTCAGTCGAATTCGCTTGCCTTTTCTTGCATCCAGCGCCTCGTTGAGGTTCCCCAGCCAAGTGCTGGGAGCGTTGTCCTCGTTGTTCGGCATGGCGAAGTTCGACGGCTATTCTCTTTTACTTTCCCTTTCAGCGTTCACTTGTTTTCGTTCAAACAGCGGAAAAGCTTTTGACTTTATGTAGATGCGGTCATATTATTTCACCAGTTTTGACGCGTAGCTTTTGGTTTAAAGTTTCACTCACACGACAGAAGTCCAATCTCTTTGTCTCTTGTAGTTTATTTTGTCAGCATCAAAGAATCAACACTTCATACAGTCGTCTTGAGTAAATTCACTGTTATTACAGACACCAGTTGCTGCATCTTGCAAATCTCTGACTTTTACAACAACCTGTTTGCTGTATCTTGTAAATTACAGTCTTAGCTTATGAATATAACAACACTCTTGCTGTATATATCCACTTACGTGAGCTTATGGTTACAACAACCTAGTTGCTGTATTTCACATTCTTAGCTTACCGGGCTTACGTTAGCTGACGAGCTTACGCTCAAAAGCTTGTGTTTCCTTAGCCTTCCGCATCTAGACTGAACTCTCTTTCATATGACAGTCACACAAATGCATGTAATAGTAGAATGACATCACAGACCAACTTACGATTGTCAACTTATGATGCATGACTAAGAAATATAAAGCTTATGGCTTATGTAACAAACTTAATGCTTAATGCTTTACTACTGAGTAGAACAAGGTAGAATAAATGAAATAACAACAAATAAAATAAAATAAACACAACAACAAACTCATAACAAGTGCGATATGGCACTTACAGTGGGAGCCACGTCAAACAGCCGCCTGGAGCATGACTGCTCCGTGGCAGATCCATGAAGGGTTAATGCAGGCTTCGTGCATGGAATGTGATCCCCCGCGATGACGCAGTTAACGATGCCCCGCCCCATAAACGCCCCCATGCGCTTTCTAAAAAGATGGTTGCAATGCCGTATAATTCCACCAGATGGAGCATTGACTGACACAGTTAACTGCAGTGTCCAGGAAGCCCAATACCGTATCTTTAATATACAGACAGTTCTTGCATTGTCAACATAGTTTCATAAATAGATAAACAAACCGATTAATAAAACAGATTTGTTAAATCACTCAATACACAACCCATGATGATTATGCTATTTATTATTTAATAATGAATTAATAAAATTAGTTAGTGAAATATTTTTTAAGACATCCTGAAATGATCCTTAAAGACACGGTAGCGGCTGTAATTTGTCTATACCGATCATTGTAGGTACGGAATAAAAACGCAGGCTATATACAGTATTTTACATTACTGTGTATTTTACATTACTGTGTATTTTACCCCGTTCCATTTAATATACTGATAGATAATATTTGGCTGCAAAGTAAAGCTCAAAATGTAACGTCTGCTTGGGTTTGTTTTCGTTATATTTTTGATGATGTTTTCACTGATTTTTTCACTGATAGTCTACAAGTGGCATAAGAGGCAATTAATGCCGCATGCAACCTGGAATAAATATCTGCCCATATGGATCAGTATTTCTTTAGTCATTTAATCATGCATAATGCTCCCCCGTCAAAAGATCTGATGGGGCATTAATCACTTATCACAACTGTGAATGGATGCGCCAGCAGAGACACATTAAATCCCCATAAACACTTGGAAACAATAGTAAAAAAGTTCCAGAGGGTTAGCGCCTGTTATACTAATGTATTTTTACTGATGTTTTTTTACTGCTTATATTTCGTTGGGTTTTACGCAATTTCATGTGTGTGTGTGTGTGTGCGCGCGCGCGCGCACGCACGAGAGAGAGGATAATCTGACAAGACCAACTTCCGTGTGGCTCCAGTGGCGCAATCGGTTAGCGCGTGATACTTATAAAGCGGTCCAAGTGAAGCAATGCCGAGTTCGAGCCTCACCTAAAGCACCGAAAGCATTTTACTGCATATCGCACTGTGTATGTGACAAATCAAATTTGAATTTGAAAGTAAAGCTTAAAATGTAACTTCTGCTTGGGTTTGTTTTCGTTATATTTTTGATGTTTTCGCTGAAAGTCAAATTGGCATAACAAATTGATTAATGGCGCATAATATCTGGAACAAATATCTGTCCATACGGATCAGTGTGTCTTTAGTCATTTAACCAGCATAATGTCCCACATTAAAGATCTGATGGGGCATCAATCACTTATCACAACTGTGTATAGATTCAGCAGCAGAGACAGATTTAATCCCCATAAACATTCACACTTGAAAACAAAACTAACAGAAGTAAACAGTTCTAGAGTGTTAGTGTCTGTTATCACAGGACAGGAATCACCTACAGGATACTACTGTATTTTACTGCTCATATTTTTTACCCTAGTTTCATTTGGTTTTACGCGATTTCATGTATTATTTGTGTGTGTCTGTGTGTGTACAGTGTGTGTGTGTGTGTGTGAGTGCGAGAGATAGCGTGAGAGCGCGTGCGCGAGAGAGGGCTTTCATGCTGATTTATCCAAGGTTACTAAAACCTGGCTTACTACCTATAAAAAATATTTCAATTTAACTCATGGGTCTCAATCACAGATGACACGACAAATTATATACTCTGAAACGTTCATTTGAACATTTAAAATGTTAATACAAAAATACAAAAACATGAATACTAATGTTATCATGGTGTAAATTATTAACATTAGGTTAGGTCCTGCCCTTAATTAATTCATATTATAATTACTTTTACATAGTATAGTTACTGGACTGACATTACCAAAACTAGCTATTTGATTTAGCCTTTCTAAAATCAACCCATATATCATTTATAATCAGAAAACATAAAACATATCTGTTCAACAGCCCATCTGTTTTAATTTAGTTTGTATTTTTTATTATTCATAAGACAACCTTTCAGTTTTGTAAATATTTTAGTTATAGTGTGTTAAGTCTTACTTTAGGTTAAACGTTTTTGAGAATTTGACCATCCAGCTTAGATAAATGTTACGTCATTGATTGATAAAATCTGGATTAAGGATATTTTATTATATAATTATATATATATATATTTATTTTTTAGTTTCCCCCTGAGGGATTGCCACCTTATTGTGGTCAGGGGGTTTGCGTGCCTCAACACAATTCAGCAAATACAATATTGTTACTATACAGTAAGGCCAGGTAAAAACAGTGCTCGAACATGATGCCCCCCTCCCCCCACCCGTGTTGTCTGGTCTAGAACGGCGCTGCCTCTGACCGTCTTTTGTCTTGTAAATGAGTATTCTCACTCACCTTCCAATCCCCCCAGCGCACACACTCTGTTTGTACTGTAAACTGTACTGTAACTGTGTTTGCTAGGGCACTTGGTTATACACAGTACTTTAATGTATGGAACACTTACTTAACTTACTGGTTTGGTTTAAATATCGCTTATTACCTTATTCAACAAAATAAATTCATTATTAACGTATTGAAGTATTTTAGTTAAGGACAAAAACTGTGCTTGTGTTTAGAACTGCTGAACAGCCGAAAACACACACACCCCCATCCCCCCGCCAAAAACACACACACACAGAGCAATTAACACCATGTCATACTCAGGAGTGGAAGGTGGAAGAATACCAAGTTTGTCGTTGCTCTTTTGGAGTTCTTAAAACACAAAACATTTATTTATACTGAGAAAAAATTATTATGGGTCACAATCACAAACACAAATAATCAAGTGTTTAACTGGTTTCATTTGTTTCTATGATCAATAATTATTATTATTATTATTTTCAGCCCAACTCTTTGACTATTTAAAACAAAGTTGTGTCCCATTTTTTGCCCATTGAAGTTGTTGGTTCAACTAAACAATTTTTAAATACCCAAACAATCCCCCAAAATTAAAACACGCAAAACAAGACTTTAACAATTCAATTTATTCTTCCAAAACTAGTCAAAGTTAAAACAGTAATTTATATAAAACAGATGAATACATGTTGTCTTTTTGCTTAAAGTTCATTAAACAACCCGGATACACCAGCTGCTTATAAGTCTCTATCTATAGTCCTTTTACATTAAAATATAAATTTTTCAAATATCAAAACTATTACATATTTGTTATTAATAATGTTATTACTTAACAGTTTAAGTCTTTGTTTCCCCCAAAGTACTGTATCAGACATTTTGCAGTTCTATGTTCAGAATATACAGTAGACCTAGTAGACCTGATCAAACATCATTCTAAAGCTGTCGGACTGTGACGTCATCCCTCCTACAGCTCCGTCAACAGCTTGTTCAGACTCCTCCAGTTCTGTAGCTCCAAAAGTCCAACCGTCAGCCGTCTGACCCCCCAATCCTCCACAGCGGAGCTCTGCTTAAAGACAACAGGAGAATGTAGTCAAGAAAAAGATAAATAAACTTCACAGAACATATAGTTCTAATAAAAATAATATATATTAATAAACCTATTTACCACAGATTGTGTAAAGTACTGTTTTGGGGATTATGGAATGTAAATAAACTGCCTGTGCTAATGTTAACCAGTGAACAGTGTTAGTGTTAACCAGTGAACAGTGTTAGTGTTAACCAGTGACTGTCTGTATTATCGTCTGCATTAAATTAACCGAGAATTTACTTAATGCGCTTCTCATACAAATAAGTTAAGCGATATAACACTCGTATATGAGCATTAGTTCATCTCTGAAGCCAAACTATAACTTACTGAAGCCCCTCACACACACACACACACCTCCCCCCTACACACACACACACACACACCTCCCCCCTCCTCCTCCTCCACTGATAAACACTTCTGTGTTGTTATTCAGCTCGTTAACTAAGCGCTCGCGCTACCGCGGAAAGTGTATAAAATATAAACCGGGTTATGAGCGTTACTAGCTCCTGTACAGCTCCCCTCAGTCTGTGTCCCTCATCAACTGCATCACATTATATTACAGTCACAGAAATAACCTGCAGATTAACTCTTAACCAAAGAATAAATAAGCGCTGAATTTATCCAGACAACATGCGGTGAGATTCTCTCAGTATTTACAGAGAACACAAACACTCTTCATCGGGTAGTGCAGCTCTTGTTAATAGGGACATTAATAGTATTGTCGAAGCTTGAGCATGTTTTTGAGTTAAAGTGGAGTGACATTGTGAGTGTGTGACACTGACAGTAAGCTGTAATATTAACTCCAGACTTGGTAAACAGATCATTAAGTTCTCTAAAGTCACATCTGACCGCTGCTGGTGCTGCCAGTGATATTTAAAACGGCCAATAAAAAACTAAACTGGGAAATAAACTGTAAACTACCCCAAACACATTTTATAAAATAAAACATCACTTACCACGAATAGTCCGTTAAACCGCCATCTTCATCTCTGTAGTTTGGTAGCGTCAGTTCGGCGGGGGTGGAGGCGGGTTGTTAAAATCACGTGATTGCAACTCAGCGCAGCTGGCTTGTTTTAACGTGTTCTTGAGAACGAAGCGCCATCTAGTGGTGGCACCAGGTAAATGAATAAATTGGGCTTGAATGGGCGTGTTTACTGTGAAATCTTGACACGCCTTTCGGCCAGAAGAGGGAGGGGGGATTACGGCGTGCAAAGGCCATTCACACGCCATTCACACTTCAGCCACACTGTCGCGGCTATTTGGCGTGGCTCCCACTGTACAGTACATATGCAGTGCCTGCCCCTCCTCTCTCCAACATCTGGGTTTCATTAAAGGGCCGTCTTTAGCCCCCCCAATGTAAAGCTTGGGTTTCCTATATGCAATGCACACAAAGAAGCCTATGTCCCAGCTTTCACACACATCCATGATTTTATACTGATAAGGTATCTTCTAACCCCCCAAAAGTAAGTAAAATCAAATGAAATCAAAAAAAAATTTCTCCCATAGTATACGTTGTGTGCTCCTTAGATTGACATACTCTACATGCTGGACTAACGTTGGGCTTAAAACCTGAGGCCCTGCTAGGACACGTCGGGTTGGACGTCGACAGTGAGGCAGTACATAGCACCAAAACTTTACCCACATATCAACCAGCTGTTGCGTATCAGTATTTGTGACAAAAGGGGTGGCGTTGGGGTTTAACAGAACATTGGAACTTGGTGACTGACATGACGGGAGCTCAGGTTGTTTCGGAGGACTGCATACTGGATCATCACAAACCGTCACCGTATTCTGACGGCAAGCGGACACAGATGGGTAACGTGGCGCTCTAATAGAAGCTCTTTTCGAGTCCCTACAGTGACAATCCAGCCGCTCTTGAACCTCAGCTGCACTCCACTGTGTTTTGTGTCTTAAACCGCTGGCAGCAGACCGCATGAGACCCAACAAACTAGGAAGACACTTAGAGACAACACACTCCAGTCACGTTAATAAGCCACTAGGACTTCTTTCAAAGAAATCTGGCAGAATACAGACAGCAGGAGAATCGCATGGTAACATCTGAATCAGTGGACAGAAAAGCACAAATGGCTTCATTCAAAGTTGCATACAGAATTGGCCAGTGCAAAAAAACTACAAACGATTGCTGAGCAGCTAATAAACATGGGGTCAATTATGCAAAGATATGTGACAACGTAAGCCTTTTATAACAATTACACGTGTTTTTTATCTATTTTGAACTTGTTGTTTGATCTTATTGGTTTAGAAATTGATATTTCAATAAACAGTAAACTTGGCAGATTTCGTTATTATTTTGTTGACAAGTGGGGCTTGAAAATTCGCTCACCACCTTAAGTGGGGAATGACAGAAAAAGTTTGAGAACCACTGCTCTACCCCTACCTACTGAGAACGTAGCACTGGACTGCAGCAGCAGACTAAAATTATCCTGACTAATAGTGTCCTCAAACATGACTTAATTACAGTAGAGATCACAGAGAAACGCAATAACTATCTAAAAAGACAAGAAAAAAAGAATAATAATAAAATTAACTCACAAACTTACATAGATAAATGTATATGCACTTGCAGAAACAACCATGTACTAGCACTCTTACAAAATAATCACAAGTTCAGTATAACGCTGTAGAGGAGGAAAAAGAAAAAAAAAAGTTCCACACGTGACCATCACTAAAACAGCAGCGCGTGCTGCTTTAAAGAGATCAATAATGCGCGTGCAGCAGCGCGAGAACAGTTAAACTCAGTCACGTTAAATGTGCTGCTAACAGTTCAACGCCTTTCAAAGATAAATAAGATGCCGAATAATCGTTGCTAAAAGCCGAAACAGTTTTCCACCATACCTCACCAAGTGCAAGTGTTCGAGTGAAACCATCCAACGATGAGCAATGGACCAGATGAAATCAGGAGACGGAGACCAAAACACGAGGTGGCTTCTGCGATTGGCCAAACACTCCTCCGCAGCGCATGCGCAGTTTGTCCGAAGCAGCACTCCCGGTGAGCGGCCGAGCAGCCGATCACGTAAAATCCAAAAGGTTGACGGCACCACGTGTAACCGGTCACTCCAGTTAAACTTTCCTCTGCGTTGTGTTAATCAGACACGGGACACAGGTGGCGGTTCACTGGAAGCATTTAATTTCTCCTCTCTGACACATAAAGGAACAAACACAGCCTGAGGGAGAATTGCCCTTGTTTTCTATCAAATAAAATGTCATGTACATCATGTGCTTCATTTCCACATGTTTAAGCCAAAATTACTAATATAACTCAAAAAATGAAAAATGCCATAAAATAATCATGCAAATACATCAAATAACATTATACACACAAATTGGAGTGGAGATATAGAAATAAAATGATTAATAAAAATAAAGATTAAATTGGATTAAAAGGAGTCAGAAATAACAAACCTCTTCCATACAGTTCCATCAGGAAAAGGGAAGAGGAGGGGACAAAACAGGAAATTGTGCTGGCTTTAGGTGACATCACAGGATTTAAAGGGGCGAGGACTCATCTCAGGCACTTATATCAGGTATATGAAATGAACAATTTAGTGTAAATTCTAACAATTTAACAGATTAATTTCTATGCCTGTTACATGAGCAGCACTGCTTTAAGGGAACTTCCCTGGACAAAATTCCTCCAAACGAAACTCCATGTGACGATGTTAACACGTACATCTTTTACTCTTTCTTCGTCTAAAAACAACAAATGGAATTCATCTCCAAACAACTAAAACTCCGACACAGAGGGTACGTTATAATGTCTACCGTTCAGCTTGTTCAGTGTGTAGAGTGCAGGATGTTTAGACATTCTTCCTCCGTCATTAGTGATAATTTTATTTGTGATAGGTGTGTGTTAGTGACCACTCTGACGGAGAAGATATCAGCATTAGAGGAGCGCATCCAGACTTTAGAGAGTGTTAGACAGTGTGAGAGCAGCGTTATTCCTGTAGCGGACAGTCTGGGTGCCACAGGTGGAGATAAACAGCCCCCGACTCCGGCATTAGAGCCCTCACAGCGGGGCGAGTGGGTGACGACTCGGCGGCATACTCGTTCAGCCAAAGCTAACGCTAAGGCTAGCCCACCGGAGCACACCTCCTCTGCGCCTCACGTGTCCAACAGGTTTGCTCTCCTCAGTGATGCACCCGCTGAGAAACCTGAAAGAGCTCTCGTTATAGGAGACTCTATACTGAGGCACGTGACATTAGCTAGACCTTTAGGGGCGCCAGCGACAGTGGTTAGGTGTATCCCGGGAGCCAGAGCACCGGACATAGCAGGTAATCTTAGGGCTCTAGGACAGCACAGGTTCTCTAAGATAGTGGTACATGCTGGAGCTAATGATATACGCCTTCGTCAGTCAGAGGTTAGTAAGAATAACTTTACAGAGGTGTTTAAATTAGTGAAGGCGATGTCCGATGAAGTAGTATGCTCTGGTCCCATCCCAATGAGACGTGGCGACATAGCTTACAGCAGGTTATGGTCGCTGAACCGCTGGATGTCCAGGTGGTGCTCCGGAAATAATGTGGGCTACATAGATAATTGGAAGACCTTTGAGGGCAAAGCTGGCCTGTTAGGGCGGGACGGTGTCCATCCCACTCGGGAAGGTGCTGCTCTCATTTCCTGTAGTATAGCTCATAGTCTCAGTAGAGGTCTAGTTAATCGGTGACAATCCAGAGCCCAGGCCAGGGAGCAGACAGACAGGCTAAACCAACCGTCTGCTAGCTGCATAGAGTCGTCACTCAGGGTTCACCATATTGAGACTGTGTCTGTTCCCCGATCTAAGCAAAAATGTAGAAAGACCCAGAAAGTCTGTTTCAATAATCTAATTAACATAAAGACCACAAACTCAGATCATACTGAATGCGCAGCCGGCACCTCTGATCTGAAGCTAGGATTGTTAAATATTAGATCTCTCACATCAAAAGCAGTTATTGATAGTTAATGAAATTATCACAGATCAGGCGTTTGATATACTCTGTTTAACTGAAACATGGGTTAAACAGGACGAGTATGTAGCTCTAAATGAAGATAGTCCTCCTGGATACAGCTACATACACCAGCCTCGGTTAACTGGTAGAGGAGGAGGCGTCGCAGTTATTCATAATGATAATCTGTCTATCGTACAAAAACACGGACACAAATTTAACTCATTTGAAATTCTCTATAGTAACATAAGTGTATTTAAGTATATTAAATCAGCTCAGTCGATTCCACTAATTATAATTTACAGACCTCCAGGGCCGTATTCTGAATTTCTTAGTGAATTTGCAGATTTCATCTCAGACCTGGTCATTTCTGTAGACAAAGTGTTAATTGCTGGAGATTTTAACATTCATTTTGAGAATCCAGAAGACCCTCTGAGAACAGCATTTATATCCATACTGGACTCCGTAGGTGTAAATCAGTGTGTAGTAGGACCCACTCATAAAGCAGGTCACACTTTAGATTTAGTAATATTCTTCGGATTAATTATAAGAAATGTATTCACAATTCCACTGTCTGAAATTATCTCAGATCACTATCTTGTCTCCATTCAAGTGTGTCACAGTGATAATGTACGCACAGCACCGCGCTACCGTATTAAACGTACATTCACATCAACTACCACACAGAGTTTTATCAGTAATCTCCCAGAGTTACCAACTTCGATTAGGCCACCGTCTGACCCCTCAGAACTTGATCAGGCGACTGAATATTTAGAGTCGACACTTCGTTGTACCTTAGATAATGTAGCTCCAGC
Source organism: Channallabes apus (assembly GCA_030522415.1). Lineage (NCBI taxonomy): Eukaryota > Metazoa > Chordata > Actinopteri > Siluriformes > Clariidae > Channallabes > Channallabes apus. The sequence continues at coordinate 48,811,743 of CM060110.1, read as the reverse complement.
TAAAAGAAAAATTATTAGAGATAAGAAACTCGCTCCCTGGTATAACGATCACACGCGCACTTTAAAACAGACTGCTCGGAAATTAGAGCGTAAATGGCGTCAAACTAAATTGTTGGTATTTCAAATAGCATGGAAAGAGAGCATCCTGAACTATAGGAAAGCTCTTAGTGTAGCTAGATCAACGTATCTCTCCACTCTTATAGAAGAAAATACAAATAATCCTAGATTTTTATTTAATACCGTAGCCAAATTAACCAGAAATAAGACCACTACAGAAATCTCCACAACAACATCATGCAATAGTGAGGACTTCATGAACTTTTTTAATAATAAAATTGTAAATATCAGGCATAAAATTGAGGCTTTGAAACCAAACAATGTAATTGATACTGATGTTAACCTAGCCATGTCAGATTCAAACCTAGAATACTTTACTCCTCTTGAAGAGAATGAACTAATTTCACTCATCTCTTCTGCAAATTCATCAACCTGTATATTAGATCCTATACCGACACATTTTCTTAAACAGATAGTACCAGTAATAACAGAACCGATGTTGAGAATAATTAATTCCTCACTCAGCATTGGTTATGTTCCAAAATCTTTTAAAGTAGCAGTTATTAAACCAATAATTAAGAAACCTGACCTCGACCCCTGTCAGCTGTCCAATTACAGGCCAATATCGAACCTCCCCTATATCCCTAAGATTGTGGAAAAGATAGTAGCGGAGCAGCTATGCTCATATCTACATAGAAATGGCATACATGAACTGTATCAGTCAGGATTTAGGCCTCATCACAGCACAGAAACAGCACTCGTTAAAGTAGTAAATGACCTCCTATTGGCCTCTGATCAGGGTTGTGTAACTATGCTTGTATTACTCGACCTCAGTGCAGCTTTTGACACTATTGATCATGCTATTCTTCTTCACAGATTAGAAAATTTAGTAGGAATTAAGGGTACAACCCTCTCCTGGCTCAGATCCTATTTGACTGATCGTTATCAGTATGTAGACTTAAATGGTGATTATTCTGCATGTTCTCTAGTGGAGTTTGGCGTTCCGCAGGGTTCAGTTTTAGGCCCACTGCTTTTTTCCCTTTACATGCTTCCTCTGGGCAACATAATCCGTAAGCATGGTATTAGTTTTCATTGTTATGCTGACGACACACAGCTATACGTCTCAACAAAACCTGATGAGAAAAACCATCTTACTAAAGTTGAGCAATGTGTTCAGGACATAAGAAATTGCATGCTAATTAACTTCCTTCTGCTTAATCCGGATAAGACAGAAGTTCTAGTCATAGGACCGCATACAGCTAGAAGTAAAATCTTAGATCACACCGTAACTTTAGATGGCCTTTCTGTTCCGTCAAGTGCAACAGTAAAAGACCTCTGCGTGATTATAGATTCCAGCCTTTCATTTGAAGCTCATGTAGATAATATCACCAGGATAGCATTCTTTCACCTTAGAAATATTGCCAAAATAAGAAATATATTGTCGCTAAATGATGCAGAAAAACTAGTTCATGCTTTTATCACTTCTAGGTTGGACTATTGTAATGCCTTACTGTCTGGTTGTTCAGTTAGGTGCATAAACAAGCTTCAGCTAGTCCAAAATGCAGCAGCGAGAGTTCTCACTAGAACCAGAAGATATGAGCACATCACCCCTATCCTATCTTCACTGCATTGGCTCCCTGTGAAAATTGCGCATTGATTTTAAAATACTACTCTTGACATATAAGGCATTAAATGGTCTCGCGCCGCAGTATCTGAGCGAACTGCTAGTGTCTTATGATCCGCCACGCCTACTTCGCTCAAAGGATGCAGGCTGCTTATCAGTACCGCGTATTATGAAAACTACAGCTGGGGGCAGAGCTTTTTCTTACAAAGCCCCAAAATTATGGAATAGTCTTCCAAATAGTGTTCGGGACTCAGACACAGTCTCAGTGTTTAAGTCTAGGCTCAAAACCTATTTATTTAACCAAGCATTTTATAAATAGATTTGCCATAAGGTAAAGGAGCAGATCTGGGGGACTCATGGACGTAGAGTATTATGGTGAACTGGTATGTTTAGATGCTGTCTTCCTCAGTCTCATTTGATCACTCAGGTTTGTTGACGGTGAGGTGATTGTTTGCTTTACATCTCAGGGAGCCCTCATGTTTGTGTTTCCTTCTGGCTCTCCCTTTTAGTTATGCTGTCATAGTCCTGCCGGAGTCTTTGCTTGCACTCTACAGTAAATATACATTCACATTAGACATTGTGACTGTGACCATACCTAATTGCAATCTCTCCTCCTCTTCTCTTCCTCCCCCTCTTTCTCTTTCCTCTCTCCCCCTGTCTCCCCCTTTCACTCTTTCTCTCTCTCTCTCTGTCGATCTACACATGTGGTTCCTGAGCTGCCAGTGATCCAGACTCCCTCTGCCCTCCGGACCTGTCTGATCCATCCTGGTGCCCGGTTTCTGGTTGGAGGTCTCATCGCATGGATGCCCCGTGTGTCTCTTTAGGATGCGTCTGGTGTCTGGGGATGATTCTCTATACTTAGAAGATGGTTCTGGCCTCGACTCGTGTGGTCAGCTGTTTCTCTGAGGACTTGACAATTCGATAGTTCAGGACTGGAACTTTCTACAAGTCTATCTGAGTCTCGAATAACTACTGGACTCCATTTTACATCAAGTATTATAACATCAATTAACATCAACTATTATAGCTGAACCTAACACTTAACACTGTATAAATGCAGATCATTTCCTGCTATCTGTTTCACCCAGATGAGGATGGGTTCCCTGTCGAGTCTGGTTCCTCTCAAGGTTTCTTCCTATTACCGTCTCAGGGAGTTTTTCCTTGCCACTGTCGCCCTCGGGCTTGCTCGCCAGGGAATATCTGAACATTTTGATTCATACACATTCACATTCCATACAAACTTAAATAATTCTTTTGATTGTGTAAAGCTGTTTTGAGACAATGTCAATTGTTAAAAGCGCTATACAAATAAAACTGAATTGAATTGAATTGAATTACTCAATGCATTACCCTGGTAACATATAAACACCTTGGATACCTGTTGCTGTTACTATGGCCATTACACATCTCTGAAATAAAATATTGAAAAATACATTGAAACAAAAACCGGTACATTATAAAATGTATATTATTGCAATGAACTATATAACTTATAAATAAATGTTGTCTTTCCTTAAACAATGTTATAATATTATGCAGACTAATAGCTTAGATCTCTTACAAATCATGATATAAAATAGTAATATTATGACATCTCTGATAAATTTAATGGTACATGAAATTAATGCCAGGTCTTCTGCATGATTATTTCTAACTACAAAGCTAGCAAGCTTTTGACACAAGGCTGAATCCCAAATCCCTCTTTAACCCCTGATCAAGGGCACTACTTTGTGTGTAGAACAAGAGTTTGTACCCCTGTACATTGTACATACACTGTAAAAAACTGCTGATAAATAAACACCACAATCTGACAGTAATGTACTGTTTTTCATTAAAGCAGTAATGTGCTGTAGAAAGCAATGTATTCTGGGAAATATTTTGCACTTTTTAACAGTAGTCTTCTGTATTTATTTAATACGGTTATCTTCTGTATTTTGCAATGCATTGTGGTCTAGTCCTATTTGCTAATGTTAAATAACGATACATTTCAGCATTTATTTGGAAACTGATTGGAGTGTATAAGTGCAAAGCTGATCAAATCTCATTACTGTTCTATCGAAGTCATTTGTTTTGTGTAGCAGCAGCAATTTAAAAGGTAATTTTCAGTCAAGTATATAGGAACTTGCTGCAAACGTCATTATGTATTTATAAAACTGTTATTCTGAAGAGGCCGCATGAGGAAGTCCTTCATCTTCAACTCTGTGATTATTGGCATCTGCACCAACAAACTGAACAGTAATTTAAACCTTTTTCTTTATTTTCTTGACAGTATTTTATTTATAAAGGTTGTACTACCAGAAGCAATGCATGAAGTTTATCCTTAGCAGGCTGTCGAGTTTGTGAAAATGTGTTTAGTGCTTACTTCAGTGCTGACATGTGAGTAACTCGAGCATTTATATTTTCATGGATTTTGTTAAGCAGACGTTGTTAATGTTAGGAATGGGTTTTGTTAGACAATGCTGTGTGAATATCACCTTACTATCTGAGTTGTTATCACTGCTTGACAATTCTAGAGTAAGTTTCTAAATGACTGCTTACTGCTTTTTTGCAGTGGTACTCTGGAATAAACCTGGAGAGAAACAGTGAGCCAAGGAGTGATTACAGGTCCTGTGCATGTGTCCCCTCACAGGACCCGTAGAAAGTAAATACCAAAATGTTACTTGTACTGTACTGTTGTGATGAAATCCTGCCTTGTGCTGAAAACTGTGGTGTCAATATATGGTGGTTAGTGTTGATATTGTGTTGGGACACAACAAATAAATCACTGTATAGCAATGCAAATGGTTTTCCATGGGCTCCTGTGGTGCCATAAAATGTCAGTAATATTAGGAAACCCGCTGGATCCGGCTGGGTATAGAGTCAGAAACATGTCTGCAGTACTCTGGTGTCTGCTTGATCACTTCCTGAAGATCATGTACAGAAGACGGTTTCCTCACTGCTCCTGCCTTCTTCACTGTTCTTCTGTACAACAGTGTTCTATTGGGTTTAGGTCTGGAGATGACCCAGGCCATGGCTCAGGACGCTGAACACCGTTATTACAGAGACAGCTTTCACTAGTTATTCAGATAATTAGTGTTAATTAAGTCTTCTGGCAGATCGACTTAATCTAATTACTGTGTCAGGAATAACCTCTAGAGGGCGCCGTGTGCACATGGACTCTTGTAGTTTACTGTATGTGGACTTTGGCTGAGACTTAATTTCCCAGGATGCACCTGTGTCACATGGGTTTCCTTGAGATCACCTGTGTGTTGTTTAGCCATAGGTGTATAAATAGACTTTGGGGTTGTGTTTAGGTTGTCGTGCGTCTGTTGTGTATCGTCTGTCTACTGGCTTGGTGTCTGTGCTTGTACTCGTTTTTGCTCCTGTCTAGTTTCCTGTTTTGTTGGTTTGTGTTTGTGTGGATCATTATCAAAGTCTTCACTCCACACCAATGCCCCGCCTACAATCCCTCTATCCTGACACAGAGTCATTACCTGTCTGGGCGAGAGAGAGAGAGAGAGAGAGAGAGAGAGAGAGAGGAGGAGGAGGAGACTAGTTCAAAGTGAAAGTGAAAGTCTGAAGGTCATTTTTGTGGCGAGAAAAACATGAAGTTATTTGCTGAGAAAAATAAGAGTGAGTACATGAACATAAATCTGTAATGTGTGAGTGTTAGGATTATTTACTGAATGAAGATAAATTCTGTCTAAACATTACACACTTTACTATAAACAATGTGGATAACACAGTGTTAATGCAGTAACTAAACCTGAGGGAAATAAACAGGTGTGTGTGTGTGTGTGTGTGTGTGTGTGTGTGTGTGTGTGTGTGTGTGTGTGTGTGTGTGTGTCCTGTGGTGTTTCTTACAGATGTCTAAAGTTTACAGTTGTTATTTGTTAAAGTGAGAATCACATTAATATTCATTCTAACAATTTATGACATATTTGCACTACATTTATCTTCTTTTCACAAACAAAATAATCAGCAATAAACCCATAAACACAATGCACACACACACACACACACACACACACACACACACACACACACACAGAGTGCCATTTTAGAGTGAAATGCAGAAATGTCAGATCAGACGTCCTCATAATGATTTTTTAATGTTTCTGTTTTGACTGATAAACCTTCATGTGATAGAAACACGATGCTTTCATTTCCTTAAGAAGTTCTGTGGAGTAAATGTGACTCTTTCTGAAGTGTTAATTCTCATGCAGTTTGTACCTACAGTATATATTTTTGTATTTACTCATATTAACAAAGAATCTTCATCTTTATATTTAACATTATATAAAATATCTCTTTACAAAGGCTTAGTTTATTGAAACTTCCATATCATTTGAGCTCCATCAGGCTGTTGGAGAGAGTGAACATCGGTATTTACATGATACTTTGAAGGAATTGGATGTTTATATCAGTAAATTCCTAATCTCTGATTTTTTACTCACCAGGATTAACCTAAATTTATGCTATAAGAAGTTTGACTTTCTAAAATAATGTCAGCGGAGTGTGAGAAAATGACGTGTGAAAAGAGTCTAGAAGAGGAGCTGGGAGAGATGAAAAGGTAAGTAGTTTAGATTAGCAATTTAGGAAAAAAAGAAAAAAAAAAACACCTGGTAAGAAATTCTGTGTGAGCAGAACCAGGACCAGTTACCATGATTTACATCAACATCAGATGCAGAATGTATGTTAAATTTAGAGACTTTAGAAGATAAACATGCTAAGACATTTCTCTTTACTCTTTAGTGGAACTGAGATAAGGCCGAGGTCTCCTGTATCCAGCTGTGTGTCCTTTAAGAGTGACGGGTCAATGCAAGAACCACTCAACTTTAAAGAGGGAACAGTCACTCATGAAAGGTAGTTTTTTCATTGATTGAAAAATTTGATGTAAATTTGTTCATTGATTGTCTAATGTCAAATAAAATGGACTCCTGAAAGTTAATATTTTAAATTAAGGTTAAAATATCATCATCATCATGATTAGCAGCAGTGATTTCGTTTGTTTGTTATAAACAGATTACCAGCTTTTTTAACTATAAAGTGTAGTGAATCAGTTTACTTAATCCTTCAGCTGTCAATCATCTTCAAGAATGTCCAGGTTAGACTTCCTCATACTTGGGTTGAGTTCAGTCAGGGCTCTGTGCAGAACACCTGAGTTCTTCCACTCCAACACACTCTTAACACAACATGTCTTCATGGAGATGGCTTTATGTACAGGGGCGTCGTCAGTAGGCCTGGGAATCACCAGACATCGCCCGCTACAATGTTATCACAATACTTAGGTGTCGATTCAATTAATACTGCAATTCTGTAATTATCACAATTTTATAAGTATCCTAATTCAATGTTAATTGTTTTTGTTTTGTTTTGTTTTCATCACAATTTTAAGACCTTGAACTTGACTTGAAAAAAACATGACAAAAAGTTGTCATAACTGAAAAGTATTTCTGACCTTAGCTCTATTCAACACCTTCACAACTGAACTGAACATGAATAATTAAATGTACTGTAACTTGTTCTTTATATTAGTTTTCTTACTTTTAAACAACATTTTACCGCCTCAAATACCTCCACAGTCTTGAGCCAGTGTAAGCCTGTAAGTGTAAGTGTGTGTAATGTGTGGGTTTGAGACTAATTTGCTCAGAGTTTGGAGAAAAAGGTCGATCAGAGGGTTTTAATGTGCACAACTATTGATATTGTAATGCCATAAAAAGTGTTTCTGTTGCGCCACTCGGATGCTTGTGCACACGCACAGAATCGGTTTTATCCAAAGTGATCGGTCGAGGCTGATCAAGCTGAAAAACAGTAATTTCTGTTGACTATATGTTTCACTATAAAGTGTAGAGCAGAGGTCTTTAATCAAGGGCCAGTTTGTCTGCAGGCTTTTATTCACACTGAGCAGAAGCACGCCCTATTTCACTCGTTTAATCAGTTCATCTTTACACCTGTCACAGTCTCCACTGCCTTACACATTATTTATCCTGGAGAGATCAATGTTTTATGTTTCTGGATCATTCTGTATCTACTGCAAAGACTGTTGTGTGTGAAAATCCCAAGAGATCATAAGTTTCTGAAACACTTTGTACAGGTCATTCTGGTACCAACAACCATGTCACAGTTATAGTTACAGAGATCACAAATGTCCTTGGTTCTGATGTTCAGTGTGAGCTTTACCCGAAGCTTCTGTCCTGTATTTACATGATTTTATGAACTGTACTGCTGCAACATGATCGGCCGATTAGATAACTGCAAAGATGTGGCGATGTTCAGATGTTCCTATTAAAATGGACAACTGATCTAAAGTATTAATGTGCAGCATCATAAAGAAACAGCACAGAAATCTGACAGACCTGGAACATTAAGAAATACAACTGAGTGAATGTGTGTGGTGAGTGTGTGGTGCTATAAATGTCAAATTTACACTGTTTGTTTATCCACAGAATCACAAAACAGAGCTCGAAAATCATCTGCAGAAATTCACTGGAGTCCATATTCAAGGTGTGTGTGTGTGTGTGTGTGTGTGTGTGTGTGTGTGTGTGTGTGTGTAAACAGTCAAATATTACATAAGGCATTGTTACTTTTCTTGATAATTTAGCTATGGATTATTTTTAAAATTAAAAAGTAGATTAACATCATGTGCAGTTGTCCAAAATATTATATATATAACTAAAGAATTATCTGCTGTAATTCATGGTTTCTACCTGAAAGTGTAAACTCCTCTGTCATAAAGTCTTTCCCATGTGGGAATAAAATAGTCACAGCTTTAACTTTGACGGTTACAAAGCATTAATGCTGAGGCTCCTTCCATACATGCTAAATAAACCTGTACTTAAAGAAACTTCACAATATCAATCATCAGCCTGAACACTGTTTAGTGTTTATGTAGTAAATCCACCATACAGGTCTCTGTGAATGAGCCGTTACTATAGAAACAATGACATATTAGAAAGACAGCATTAATATAAAGCTGTGATTTGTAGCTGCACTAATGTCAGAGCTGCTGTTCATCAACACCCTCTGACCAATCAGAATCTAGAATTCAGCAGCACAGTAAAATCACATGTTATCACAATCTGTAACGTTCTTTTTTCAATTTTATTTCATGATGTTTTTCATCAGGAGCTGGAGTACAAATTTATCACATTATTGAAAAACAAGTTGAACAGATTCAAGAAGCTACTTAGTGCTGATTACCCAGCATGCTCTGAGGAGGAGGAGGAGGATGTGGACTGTGTTAGAGAGGGTGTGCTGAAGATCACACTACACCTCCTGAAGAACATGAAGCAGAAAGACCTCGCTCACAAACTGCAGATCAGTAAGAGTTTTAGATCATTAAAATATTCTATAAAGGAGACAGACTGGTCTTCTGGTCTATATAATCATACTGATACATTTTTATTCACATTAATAATGTATTTTTTGTAAACAAATGAATTAGTAGTAGAGATAATCCTAGAGAGACTGAGGAGGAGCTTCTTCACGCAGGCTATACAGGCTCTCAACCAGAACTCCACATAGGACTCAACTGGACTCGCTATGTTTCCTTCACACATGTGTTGGAGCTCAACAAAAACCAACCAGACTGAACATTTAAACATTTACACAGAACTGCAGCACACAGAACATATATGTTGCACATTTCTCCTTCTGTTTACATATAAATGAGGAGCACTATTGAACTTTAAAGATGGACAATACCACTGCTGCTCATCATTTCATTTCACACTCCATGACCACACACACTGCTGCTGTTTCACACTGCACACATTACACACTCCATCTACTTCATACAGGTTATTTATACACTTCATACTTTTTACATTTTTACATATTTCTACTTTATAATTTATTTTATTGTAGCAAAATTACTACATATTGTAGATTTTATATTTTACATTCTTTTCTACTGGCATTCGCCTCTTATTTTCTCTTTAAGTCACAAACAGTCGTGTAAACATTTCACTGCATATCATACTGTGTATGGTCGTGTATGTGACGAATAAGAATTTGAATTAGAATTTAAAATTGTATTCTTAAAATGTCTGTTTGTTTTTATGTATTTATTAGAAATGAATCCTATTTTTGATCAGTATTGATTTGATGTATTTATGTATTATACGTAGATGAAAATAATGACATCACATTTCTCCTGTTTGTTAGAGCTGGCCTCTGTGTATCAGCGGAAGCTCAAATCCAAACTTCTAGATAAATGTAAAAGAATTAATGAAGGAGTCTCACAGCATGGGACATCAACACTTCTGCATCAGATCTACACAGAGCTCTACATCACAGAGGGTGGGAGTGGAGACGTCAATAACGAACATGAGGTGAGACAGCTTGAGACGATGTCCAGGAGACCAGCAGTAGAGGAGACACCCATCAAATGTAATGAGCTCTTTAAAGACAAGTCCATCAGAAGTGTGCTGACTAAAGGAGTAGCTGGAATTGGAAAAACCGTCTCTGTGCAGAAGTTCATTCTGGACTGGGCTGAAGGGACAGTGAATCAGGACGTCCTTGTCATACACACTCAATCTGCGCCCGGCATTAGGACCCGGAAGTAAGGCGGGCGCCAAACCAGGAAGTATAAAAGAGGTAAACAAACGATGGCTTACCGCTCAGTCATTGAGTTCGGCCCATGTCAGCTCCAGTTGTCGTTTCAGCAAACCGTGAGTACTCACATGTTGGTTCCGTTTGTCTTTTGCTATTGTGTGTGTATCTACAGGACGCGGGTTAAATTTGTGTTTTTCCCTTACTCCGTTTTTGTGAGAGTCCTTAGACTAAATCGCGTGGCTATCCTGCCTACTCGCTTCTTTCCGCGTTTGGGTTTATCCTCCACGCTACATTGGGCTAACCGCTAAAGCTACGTCTTCTGGTCACCTCAGGTTAGTCCATCTTGACAGAATGACTGAGCCCTCCGCGGTAAACCCAGCGGATTATGCGAGCCTCTGCGACGTTGTAGATCAGCATGCCGCGCTCATCAATCAGCTAACCGGGGATCTCGCTTCTCTCCGCCGCGAGGTCGCTGAGCTCCGGCGGGAGAATGCGGATCTCCGCGCAGCTGTTGATGACGTCACTGCTCGATCGCACGCCGCGGAGGCCGCGGCGCCGCATCATCCCCCCTCTCCCCCCCCTTCTGATGTTTTTCTTTCTCTACCAGAGAAATGGAACGGCACGGATGGGAAGTGCAGTGTATTTCTGACAGCTCTCGATCTGGTGTTTGAGTTTAATGCCACCAAGTACTCCACCGATCGCCTTCGCATTGCTCTTCTCGTCTCGTTGCTTAAAGGGCAGGCAGCTGAGTGGGCCACGGCAGTTCTACAAGCAGATACGGACACCGCCCACTCATACAATGAGTTCACCCACCAACTCAGACTCACCTTCGAACACCCAGCGGGCGAGGTGGAGACCGACACCAGACTCTATCACCTGAGGCAGGGAGGATTGCCCGTGAGCCGCTACACAGCAGAGTTTCGCACCCTCGCCGTTCAGACCACGTGGGGCGATGCAGCGCTCCGGACGTCCTACTACGAGGGCCTGGCTTCGCGAATAAAGGACGAACTAGCCGGGCGAGAGCTTCCTGCGACCCTGGAGGGTCTGATCCAACTCGCTCTCCGGATCGACCAACGCCTTCTCTCTCGCCCGAGGCCAGCCCCTCGCACCCTGCCACCTGCACCCACCTTCTCACACCCCACTCCAAGACCACCAGTAACCTTCATCACCACTACTCCGGAATCTGTCGGTTCTCCACCTCCTGCCGTGGTTGACACCGGAGCCGGGGAACCCATGCAATTAGGGCGCGCCTCCCTGACCGTAGCCGAGCGCGCACGCCGGTTCAGAGAGGGCCTGTGCGCATATTGTGGGTCAGCAGAACATCACCGGGCGATCTGTCCACTGCGTCCGGGAAACGCCCAACCCCGGTGAGCGGAGGGAGAGACTCACCGGGCCCACTTCTGATCTCCACCACTACCGACGCCACCATCTCTCGACTTACGGTCCAGGTATCCCTCCAGATTGGCCACAAACGAGTCCGAAGTACTGCGTTCATCGACTCCGGGGCAGCAGGTAACTTCATTGACTCTTCTTATGCCAAAAAATTGGGGGTAAAACTCGAGGCGTTATCCCAGCCTGTTCGAATCACATCTGTCGACGGTCGCCCCCTATCCACCAGCCCAATCATCACCCAAACAGAACCTATCACCGTCTCCATCGATCAACACCAAGAACAGCTTCACTTTTACGTCACCTCCATCTCGTCACCTCCCATCATCCTTGGATATCCCTGGCTGTTACAACATGACCCCCTCATCTCCTGGACCCAGAACAGGATTCTCCAATGGGGCGCGACCTGCACCGAACTATGCCTGCGGGCAGCGGCTGGGACGTGCTCTAGGGAGTCCGAGGCCCCCGACGTCGACACCAACTCCATCCCAGAACCGTATCGGGACCTGGCGGAGGTTTTCTGCAAACGGCGAGCCACCCATCTTCCTCCGCATCGTTCCTACGACCTCGCCATTGACCTCCAACCCGGTACAGTCCCACCCCGCGGCCACCTCTACTCGCTTACACCTACAGAGACGCAGGCTATGGAGGAGTATGTGACCAACGCCCTTCGCCAAGGTACCATCAGGCCCTCCTCCTCACCTGCCGCCGCGGGGTTCTTCTTCGTGAAGAAGCGGGGCGGTGAACTTCGCCCCTGTGTCGACTATCGGGGGCTAAACAACATAACTATCAAAAACCGACACCCATTGCCTCTTACCAACTCAGCCCTGGACGCCCTCTCTGGCGCCACCATCTTTACTAAGTTGGACCTCCGGAGCGCCTACAACTTGGTGCGCATCAGAGAGGGCGATGAGTGGAAGACGGCCTTCATCACCCCTACTGGACATTATGAAAATCTCGTCATCCCATTTGGACTGTGTAATGCCCCCGCCGCATTTCAACATCTGATTAACGACATCCTTCGTGACATGCTCGGGCGGTGGGCATTCGCTTACCTGGACGACATACTCATCTATTCACGCACCATGGAAGAACATACCCAGCACGTCAGGGCGGTCCTAAAGAGATTACTCGCCCATCAACTGTACTGTAAGTTGGAAAAGTGCGCTTTTCACGAGCGCTCCACCACGTTCCTGGGTTTTGTCATCTCGCCCCAGGGTGTGGCCATGGACCCGCAGAAGCTAGAGGTTGTGCGTCATTGGCCCCTACCCAAGACCCTCAAGCAGCTTCAACGGTTTCTCGGGTTTGCGAATTTCTATCGTCGCTTTATCCGGGACTACAGTACAGTTGCCGCCCCCCTAACCGCCCTGACCCGTCCCTCATCTCTCCCTTTTCACTTCAACTCTGCAGCTGTCTCCGCTTTCAAGTCCCTTTGTCACCGCTTCACCACGGCACCGATCCTCCTTCACCCAGATGTCAGTAAATCATTCGTTGTGGAGGTGGATGCTTCAGATGTGAGCGCTGGAGCTATCCTCTCACAACGAGGTCCAGATCAGAAACTACACCCATGTAGTTTCTTCTCCAGAAAATTTGACTCCACTCAGCAGCGATACGGGGTAGGGGACCGCGAGCTGCTGGCCATAAAGTGGGCTCTGGAGGAGTGGCGTCACTGGCTCCAGGGCGCCAGAGAGCCATTCATAGTCTGGACGGACCACCAAAACCTCATTACCATAAAAAACCTGAAGCAGTTAAATCCACGACAGGCGCGGTGGGCATTGTTCTTTGAAAATTATGATTTCCACCTTTCATACCGCCCGGGCTCCAAAAATACAAAAGCGGACGCTCTCTCCCGACAGCTGGAGGTGGACATTCCCCGGGCGGACCCCGCGCCTGTCCTTCCCTCCTCCAGGATCATCGCCCCACTCCAATTAGACCTGGAGACGAGAGTTCGCCAGGCACAGGCTGCAGAGACCGAACCGGCAGGTGTGCAACCTGGACGACTCTTTGTGCCCGAGAAGATGAGGTCAGAAGTTCTTCAGTGGGGTCACTCCTCACCCATTTCGGGACATCCAGGCACACGACGGACCCTCCAGTTTCTCCAGCGGGATTTCTGGTGGCCATCCATCACGAAGGACGTCCAAGAGTTCGTCCAGGCATGCCCAGTGTGCGCCAGGGCCAAGAACACCAATCAACCAACCCCAGGAGAACTACAGCCACTCCCAGTTCCTCGACGGCCCTGGACGCACATTGCCGTCGACTTCATCACGGGCCTGCCGGCCTCCGAAGGAAAGGACACCATCCTCACGATCGTCGACCGGTTCTCTAAAGCCGTGCATCTGGTGGCTCTCGCCGGACTCCCGTCAGCCAAAGAAACAGCAGAGCTGATTTTAGAGCACGTAGTCCGTCTGCATGGGTTCCCCAAGGACATCGTCTCGGACAGAGGGCCCCAGTTCACAGCCCGGTTCTGGAAGGCCTTCTGCCGTCTGATCGACTCCACCTGCAGTCTATCATCTGGATACCACCCACAGACTAACGGTCAGACGGAGCGGACCAACCAACAGCTGGAGCGCTATCTGAGATGTTTCATAGCAGACCGTCAGCGCTCCTGGGCGCGCTACCTCATTTGGGCCGAACTGTCACACAACCTCCACACCTCCTCTGCCACCAACCTAAGCCCATTTGAGGTATGCTACGGTTTCCAACCTTCGATGTTCAACCACCCAGAACCGGAGGTTGATGTACCGTCCGCCCAACAGTTGGTCCGCAGATGTCGGCGGCTATGGATTACAACCAACCGGGCTATCCAACGCGCCAATACCCGATATACCCACCAACACCGCCGTCGACATCCTCCGGGACGTTTGTACCACGTAGGTGACAAGGTATGGCTTTCCACTAAAAACCTTCACCTTCACACCGAATCAAGAAAACTTTCACCCAGATTCATCGGACCATACCGCATCACCCACAGAATTAACCCTGTCACCTACCGGCTCCAGCTGCCTGCGGCGCTCCGGATCCATCCAGTATTCCACCTGTCCCAATTCAAACCCTTCATCACATCACCCATGATTCCACCCACCCCCCCAGCTCCTCCTCCCCGGATCATCGACGGCGGTCTCACCTACACCGTACGCCGAATCCTCGACTCGCGTCCTCGGGGCAGAGGTACTCAGTACCTGGTTGACTGGGAGGGCTACGGCCCCGAGGAGCGATCTTGGATCCCGGCCCGGTTCATCCTCGACCCTGAACTGATTCGAGACTACCGTCACCGGGTATCCTCCACCTCAGGACCGTCAGGAGCCGGTCCTGGACAGGGGGGTACTGTCATACACACTCAATCTGCGCCCGGCATTAGGACCCGGAAGTAAGGCGGGCGCCAAACCAGGAAGTATAAAAGAGGTAAACAAACGATGGCTTACCGCTCAGTCATTGAGTTCGGCCCATGTCAGCTCCAGTTGTCGTTTCAGCAAACCGTGAGTACTCACATGTTGGTTCCGTTTGTCTTTTGCTATTGTGTGTGTATCTACAGGACGCGGGTTAAATTTGTGTTTTTCCCTTACTCCGTTTTTGTGAGAGTCCTTAGACTAAATCGCGTTGCTATCCTGCCTACTCGCTTCTTTCCGCGTTTGGGTTTATCCTCCACGCTACATTGGGCTAACCGCTAAAGCTACGTCTTCTGGTCACCTCAGGTTAGTCCATCTTGACAGTCCTCTTCCTGTTTCCTCTTCCCTTCAGAGAACTGAACTTGGTGAAGCAGGAAAACTTTAGTCTGATTACGCTTCTGCATCAGTTTTTCCCTGAACTTAAGGACTTGGAAGTAATAGACAGTGATGTCTACAAAGTTCTGTTCATCTTTGATGGTCTGGATGAGTGTCGACTTCCTCTAAGTTTCCAGAAGAATGAGATGTTGTGTGATGTGACAGAGTCAGTGTCAGTGGATGTGCTCCTCACAAACCTCATCAAGGGGAACCTGCTTCCCTCTGCTCGCCTCTGGATCACCACTCGACCAGCAGCAGCCAATCAGATCCCTCCTGAGTGTGTAGACCAGGTAACAGAGGTACGAGGGTTCAGTGATCCTCAGAAAGAGGAGTACTTCAGGAAGAAGATCAGTGATCAGAGCCTGGCCAATAAAATCATCAGACACATGAAGTCTTCCAGAAGCCTCTACATCATGTGCCACATTCCAGTCTTCTGCTGGATCTCAGCCACTGTTCTAGAGAGAATGCTGGGTGAAGCAGAGAGAGGAGAGATCCCCAAGACCCTGACTCAAATGTTCACACACTTCCTGGTCTTTCAGATCAAACACAAGGACCAAAAGTACCAGCAGAAATGTGACCTTGATCTTCCCCAGACCAGAGAGAGTATCCTGGCTTTGGGAAAACTGGCTTTCCAACAGCTGGAGAAAGGAAACCTGATGTTCTATGAGGAAGACCTGAGAGAGTGTGGCATTGGTGTTAAAGAAGTGGCAGTGTACTCAGGAGTGTGTACCCAGATCTTCAGAACTGAGTCTGGACTCCACCTGGGGAAGATGTTCAGCTTTGTGCATCTGAGTGTTCAGGAGTTTTTGGCTGCTTTATACGCATTTCTCCGCTTCCTCGACAAAAAGACAAGAAAAAAACAAACCACTGATCTGTCTGGTCTTTTCAATAAGTCAGAAATGTCTGAGTTCCTCAAGAGTGCAGTGGACCAGGCCTTACAGAGTGAGAACGGACACTTGGACCTTTTCCTCCGCTTCCTTCTGGGTCTCTCAGTGGAGTCTAATCAGAAGCTCATTCGAGGTCTGCTGTCACACACAGGAAGCAGCTCTGACTGCCAAAAGGACACGGTCGAGTACATCAAGTTCAAGTTTGAACAAAATCCATCTCCAGAGAGATTAATTAATCTGTTCTACTGTCTGAACGAGTTAAATGATGATTCACTAGTGAAAGAGATCCAAAGCTACATGAGCTCAGGACGTCTCTCTGAAGCTGAACTCTCACCTGCTCAGTGGTCTGCTCTGGTCTTTGTGTTACTGACATCAGAGGAGGGTCTGGAAGTGTTTGAGCTTCAGAAGTTCATAAAGTCAGATGAATGCTTTAAGAGACTGCTGCCAGTCGTACAGGAAGCCACAACAGCTCTGTAAGTAAAACCTGTTTCTCTCTTCAACAGAGACGAACTGAACTGTTCTGATTGGATTTTACAGCAAAATGTCGATCTACTCTTAGTAATTTATTTATTCTAAATATGACTGCATTGGTACTGATACTGGTGTTGGACATCAGTCTGATACTGAGCTCATTTATGTGAAAAAACTATTCAATACCAACATCTGATATCAGGTGATACTATGTGATGTAGTGTGTGTTATAGAGCTAATGTACAGATAGACGAGAAACAGCAGTGATCTGCATATACTTAAACAATTAATGATCAAAACTGTTTTTAAGCTCCTCTGACATTTTCTCCTTTCAGACTCAGTGAGTGTAACCTGACAGAGAGAAGCTGCTCGGCTTTACACACAGTTCTCAGATCAGAATCCTCCAAGCTGACTGAGGTGGATCTGAGCAGGAATCCTCTGGAGGACTCAGGAGTGAAGCTGCTTTGTGCTGGACTGAAGAGTCCAAACTGTAAACTGGAGACACTGAGGTCGGTTTGTCTCTCCTATTACATAGACTTTACATAAAGGGTATAGAATCAAGAAACGCACATTACAGAGGAAGATGTATCTGCACAGTATTTAATTAATTCTTGTGTTCTTGTCTGTAACGCTTGGATTGTATTATTAAACCATTTGTTACAAAAATTACGGATTCGGGAATCTAAACAGGGGCTTGAAAACAACACTTCCGGTATTGCGTAATCGCGGCAGGACAAAATACGACGTGACACAAAACAATTGTAAGAAATTAAACCAAGTGTATTATATAGCGACAAACAGATAAATAAACAAACAAGGTGCACCAAAACCAATATATACAAATATAATACAAAGATAAATAGTGTGTGCGGGATGTATGCGGATGTGTGAGTGTGTGTATGATAGTCCAGTGTCTGATATATGGCAAAGGGTATGAAAATGTTGAGTTGGAGAGATGGTTCGATCTCACTAGATGACGATGGTAGGTCTGGGAGATCGAGAAACGGAATCAGCTGGGTACTGAATGAAATTATCAGTATATAATCCACAAACAGGCTCTCAGCTTCGAAAAACATGCAGCGCGCTGTCCTCATCTCTCCGTGCCGGCTTCTACGCCGGTTCCGGCTTTATGCCAGATCATGTGACCCACGTCACTTCCGGTTCCCTCGAGTTGCAATCGCGCATGCGCGGGAACTTGCCCGGTGACCAAACCACTGTCAATAGGGGAACAGAAACCGCTAGGGCACACCTTCGGCCACAGGTGAGCAGCATTAGCTCTACAACCAATTCCCTGTGTATGAAAATGTCCCTTTTGTGTGGCTGTGAATTAAGAAACGCACATTACAGAGGAAGATGTATCTGCACAGTATTTCATTAATTCTTGTGTTCTTGTCACCATCACTATAATATGGTGATATACCTCCACTAAATCATCTCACAATGTGTTTTAATTATTGTACACAGTACAGTGACATCAGTGGTGAGTCTGCTCACAGACAAATGGATAAGTTTATATAATGATTTTGGTTTTCTCTGTTTGTGAATGTTTGTGAAGGACTGAAGTGCAGTATGTTTTCCCTCCTCACGTCCAGCGTTCACGTCATAGACAACGCATTCACCACTGTCCTGATCGGAATAATGATTAAAAGGAATATATACATATATACACAGTATACACACATTTAAATCTAACTACTGCTGTAATCGTTACTGCTGCACCAAAACAGCTGGATTTGATGTGAATCTGATGGATGTTTATGACACAGTGATGATAAAGAGTCTACTGCACTGTGTGTACAGCCTGGACAGAGTAATTAGTTATAAATGTTTAATGTTTATGATGGTTGGTTATCTGTTCTGTATTTAAAGATCTGTGTCTCAGCTGTGTTCTCTGTCTGCAGGCTGAGTAAGAGCGGTATTACAGAGAGAGGCTGTACTGATCTGATATCAGCTCTTACTTCAAACCCTTCACACCTGACAGAGCTGGACCTGAGTGAGAACACCCTGGGAAATGCAGGAGTGAAACAGATCTCTACTCTACTGAAGAGTTCATCCTGTAAACTCCAGAAACTTGTGTATGTCAGTTAATAGCATAAGTTACTGGATCAGTGATATTTTTACTTCACTGTCAGTATATTTGTATCCTGTAGGAACTGATTATAGAGTCACTCATTCAGCAGTGCATTTAGATTAATTTTAGTCAGTAGTGGTTAAAGGTTAAAGTTAACAATGTTTACCTTCTTGTTCCTTCTCCAGACTTTCAGACTGCAGTATAACAGGTGAAGGATACACTGCTCTGGTTAAAGCTCTGATGTCAAACCCCTCATCACACCTGATAGAGCTGGACCTCAGAGGGAACGACCCTGGAACATCAGGACTGAAGGAACTCAGGAATTTGATGAAAAATACAAAATGTAAACCAAAGACTTTGAGGTGAGATTTTTTTCCCCAGTATTTGTAAAATCCAGCCTTAAATTCTCCGTAACTTTTCATTGTTGTGTAAAGCCACAGCTGTGAATTAAGATTCAGTCGTCAGTGATGTTTTAAATTAATGTTTATTCAAAATCTGCTGATCACAGGGTCAAGTGTTCCAACCGCCCCCTTATCTTACCCCAGATACCTTACCTCAGGGTGATTACATGGGGCTGATGAGAATCACACAGTACATATAGAGACTCATATGTACATCATATCATATCAAAAGACGTAGATCAACTTTTTATTGGCTACAAATTACATCATCCACCATCACCTCATACCTGATAACTCCCAGATCTCATCATACCATAGTCTTGTTCTTATACTGCAGTGTACAATCTTTATTGTTTATTCCCCCCTTTATCTCCTTCAGTGATGTATACGGGAGTTTCCAAAACATGTTTTTGTTTTAGGCAAAAACTAAATTAGACAATTTGGCCATATTCAGATTATTATTATTATTATTATGATTATTATCAGGTGATCCATGTGTGTATTAGTAAATGTTAATGACACTGTTGATTAGTAACACTGTTCACTACTTCAGTTGGACTGTTCTACACTGTTCAGCTGATCAGTACATATCTAAAGCCCCCACTGCCCCCAGTGCACTACACAACTGCATGGACACAGATTTTTCTATAATGTCCTAATTAATTCCAGTTTAAATAAGGAATCGTTTAAAATTGTAGTTTTAAAACATTAACACTGCATTGCTGTAAATATAATTAGTGTTCGCATTTATTACGTTCAATACGATTCATTTTTATGTATATAAGACTTTTAACAGAGGTCATTGTCACAAAGCAGCTTTACTGAATCTGAATAAAATGAGGGAAATCAGTATAAAATGTGTGAGAGAATATGTATAAATCAGACATATACAGATATATAAATGTATCTGTTCTCTCTCTCTCTCTCTCTCTCTCTCCAGGTTGTTGAAAAGTCCTGATGCACAGAGAGCTTGTGATCATCTGACTGGTGTTCTGGGTATAAACCCCACACTGCAGACGGATCTGAATCTGAGCGGGAAAATAGACGGAGACTCAGGAGTAGAGCAACTCTGTGTTTTACTGAAGGATCTACTGAAGGATCCACACTGCAGACCTGAAACACTTCAGTAAGAACTATTATTCTGTAATCATCTGGAAACTTCCATTACTAATGTAAATGTTGAATGGTTTGTTTTCAGGTTTGATTGGTTGAGTTTCTGTGCTTTTAGTACTAGTGAGTAGTTTAAAGAGAACAGGCTGTAAGTAGAGAACTGATTTCAGATTAAATCACCAAAGCACTTCAATACACACAGAACACAGACAATGGAGTATTAATGGGAGATTTTCTAGCCATAAAGCCAGAGTTAAGTGTGATGAATTGTTGTTTCAGACTCAGTGAATGTAATCTGACAGAGAGAGGATGTTCAGCTCTGCTCACAGCTCTCAGATCAGAATCCTCCACCCTGAGGGAGCTGAATCTGAGTAAGAACAGGATTCAGGATTCAGGAGTGAAGCTGCTCTCTGCAGAACTGAAGAATAAACACTGGAAACTGCAGACTGTCAGGTAACGTCTACTGTAATTACTACACACACATCTAATACACTGACAGTACTGAACTCTCGGCCCTTTCACACAGACAGTGTGGGAATATTGTAGCGTCATCACACCTTGGTGTTCTGTATAAAAGTAATGGAGGTGGAATCGGGGCTCGTTGTTGTTGTCATGGCTTTAATCCGGGAGCAGAGATAGTGATGAGGCTGAGAGTAAATGTGGGTGAAAGTGAGACACACCATCGTGGAACATGTGAGATGTGTGATGTGTGTAACACACCACTGGGAGGTTTAAACTGAATGAATCTTAGTCAGGAGTGAACAACTTAACAAAAGAATGTAAGTTATGTGAGAGTCCAGTTTGTGAGTTTAAAGCCATAAAGAAGCAGCTGCATGTTGATGGGGCATAGAACAGAACCACCTGCATAGCAAAATTACAGCACTGTGCAAAAGTCTTGACAGATCTGGTGACTGTGAAGTGTGTGAAAATCCCAGTAGATCAGCAGTCACAGCTTTCTCACTTTGTTTGGAAGTGGACTGAGATCACATCTCTCAAATGTTCTTGAACTTGAGTGTGATTGCTGTGTTCTCATCTGTCTAAAGAACCACAACCAGGGGGAAATATAGTAGGGTTAGATTCAATCTTAATAAATGTTCCATATGTGAAAGACCAAAATGAACCAAAAGAGAATAAAAGACTTTTATCTACTTTACCCCTTATATTGACTTACTTTTGTTCCAGACTTTCAGACTGCAGTATAACAGGGGAAGGATACACGGCTCTGGCTGAAACTCTGAAATCATCTCACCTGATAGAGCTGGATCTCAGAGGGAACGACCCTGGAGACTCAGGAGTGAAGCTGCTCACTGATTTACTACAGGATCCAGACTGTACACTGAACACACTGAGGTGAGGAAAACAATAAACAAACAAACTAATGAATAACTCACTAAATCAATAAATCAACAATCTAGATGCTCACTGAAAATTATTTAATTCTGCTGAATGATTTAATTACAATTATTCAGTGTCACTATATCACATCGTAATGTTAAAGGGTTTTCTGATTATCCAGGAAAAAGTTCTGAATAGAGTTTTGTGTTGAATAAACCTAAACAATAATACTACAGACTGTTATTAACTAATTATGTAAATGAATAATAATTTATTAAGAAATGATGGTTATTGTGCACTAATTCTGTAGCTGATACAGCCGGATACAGATACACATTAAAATCAGAAACTGAATCACGGCTAAAGCACATAACCATCAGTTCCTTGTTGTTTCCATACACAGTTATTAATGTGCTGATGTTATTTTCTCTACAGGTTGTTAAAAAGTGCTGATGCAGAGGAAGCCTGCAAGCGTCTCACTAACATTGTAGGTAAAAACCCGTTACTGCACAAGGAGCTGGATCTGAGCAACAGAACACCTGAAGACATTAAAGTGAATCAGCTCTCGGCTTTGCTGCAGGATCCACATTACAGACTGCAGACACTCACGTAAGACACAACTCTACATGTGGGGATCGAACCGAGTGTAAACAGTTAAACACTTTTCTCTTAACATTCCAGGACATTTAGATAAATTTACTATAGATAGTGATGTAATGGCTGATTTGTAGGTGTACATCTGATTTCATATTTTTGTCTTTATACATCAACACAATGGATTTTACATGGAGCAGTTAAGATGTAATTTAAGTGTAGACCCCTTTAATTCAAAATAAACATGAATATTACACTAACCCTTTATAAATTATAGAAAAAAAACAATGCCTCTATTTGATAAGCTCAAAAGTAATGGAACAAACTAGCACAGACATTAGACAATTTTTAACACCTGGATGCAAATCCATTGCAGTTAAGAATCCATGGACATCCCCAGATGCTGACCTTTAATGCATCTGTTTTCAGCTTGTTTTTGGGTCTTTCTGCCTTCTGTCCTCTACTTTCAGTGAGTGAAAAGATCGGATCAGACTCATTTATGAAAACATTGAAATTCACTTTGTAATTACTATTTTTCTATAAATTAACCATATTATTGTCAATAGTAAAGATACAAAAAGCACTCAAAGTACAGTTAAATGTACTCCTTTCTATAACAGCATTGCTATATATGCCATAATTTTCTAAACGTCTCAGAGTAGGAAATCGCTCCTAAATGGTCTCAAAAAAAAGTCTCAGAGTGACGCAGTTTTTGTCCTACACTGTTAAAAATTGCTGTTAATTCACGGCAAAAATTTTACAGTATAATCCTGTTTTGCTCAAAAGCAGTGTATTGCTGTTTTTTTACGGTTGGTGAAATGATGTAGACAAAATTTAACAGGATTTTAGCGTATTTATTGCACAAAGGCCAAAAAACAGTACTTAACAGTATTTCGGGAACAGGAAACAGCAGAGCACACGTGGATTTTCATCCATCTTTATTCTTAGACTTAACTGGTAAGTGCACATTTTCCTTGCTCCTTTTAAACAAAACACACCTTTGCAATTGCAAATAATTGTGGAAGCTGATATTGTAACATTTTATACGTTTATTTCAGTTCTAAATACGTCAACGTGCTAACTGCTTCATAGAGTGGAGCTGGATTTCCCATTCAAATATTCCCGATTATAAGGTGAGTTCAATTAAACATCATATACTATAAACTCGTCTGCAAAGTAATCTTTTCATTTATTAAATGTATTAAATGTATATTAGACACAATGGTTCACTGCACGGTGTTTATTTCGGTAACAGAGCTTGTTAATTTGGGTAAGCTTGTTCTAATTTGTACATAACTGTATTCTGAGGGGAGTTTTTCTGTACTAATGTTGCTGTTTTGTTTCTTTAATGTTGGCTGTATTTTTGGATTGCTTCGATCAAAGTTAGTTTGATAGAATAAGTCACACGATTGAATACTGTTCAAAAGTGTAGTGTTGTTGGTTCGTATTGTAGTGCTAATGTAGTACAGCAGGCTAATGGACATTTTATTTTAGTGGAGATTTTTTGTTGTTGAGATTTTTTGAGGTACGTTTTTTTGTGGCCACTTGTCAGCATGTTTGCATGTCAGTTATGTGGGCAGCAATGCAGTAGTCCAGTAAGTAGTAGTCCCTTTAAGCACTGTGATGCACATTGGAATTCATTCAGAGGTTAGATGCTTAGATTCATGTATTAATTTCTCTTCACATTCTTTTTATGTAAGCTTTTACCCACACTAATTCTGAATGTACGCATTTGTTTTTCAGGCGCTTCATTGGTATAAACCCTGAAAAAGGCACCAAGAGTGGAAACGTCCTATCACAAGGAAGGTCACCCACAAGAAGAACCCAGTCAACACTCGGGTTGCCAGTCTACTTAAAAAGTTAATGGACTTCAAGTGGGACTTGCCATATAAGTGTACCCACTGATATACCACACACACACACCTTACACATACTCTTCACTCATGACAAAAACATGCTTTTAGTGTGTTAATCGCACAATTTTTTTCAGGTGTTCATTCTTGAATACTGTCTACAGCCACTAATTTTAGTAATATCTTGTGATTAAAAGTGGCTTTTGTTTTTCAAAGGTATAATAAAGCAAGTTTTGAAGTTACACTGCATTGTGTTACATTTTTAATGTTTGTGCATTGTACTAAAACATGTTTTTTAGCAAATCAATTAAATATCTAGGAAAATAATTTCACCTTTTTTTATTAGCAGTCCATTTCTCAGTATAACACAGAAAAAAAAAATTAAATTAATTAACTGTTAATTCTTTTGACAGCAATTTACTGTTAATGTAGAAAATAACAGCTTCATGCTGTATTTTCAAAAACAGCAACAAACTGTAAATTTCAACAACAGCAAGACACTGTTAATTTAACAGTAACTTGCTGGCAACTGTGCTGCCAGTTACTTACTGTTTTTTAACGGGACAATTTTTAACAGTGTACTTTTAGGAGTAGGAATGATAGCAGTTTATCAACGTTGTTAAAATAGGAAATCACTCCTATATCCACTAAAATGTAGGAGTGCTCCGGAGGTGCCCTAACTGGTTAGGAGTAGCGAGGAAACGGTGTTCAGGCAGAGACACGCTGAGGAGAGACGTTTTAGTAGCATTGACACAGAGCTCATAAAAGACACTTTGGGCGAAAATGTAAAGTTTTTTTTTTTTGGTAACTTATCACGTGCAGTATGTAACTGGTTAATGAACATGTCATATGCTGGTGACTGATACGTACAGATTCATACATTAATGAAAAACAAACTGCTTGACTTCACATAGTCGTCTTCTAATAGTAACAGTACTAACAGGTAACTTTAGATGTTCTTTGAGTTAATTTTGTTATTCTTTAATCCACTCGAATGGTAGTTTTCCGTTTTCTTCCACGTCTTTCTGGTTTTGGTCTTAATTTTAAAGCTTAAAATTATTTGGTATCATTTTCTGCACTTCTTTGTATTTTTTCCATCTCTAATCAACTTTTGAATCAAAGTACGCTGTTCTTCTGAACAATGTCTGGACGACCCATTTTACTCTGATTTTCAGAGAGAAACACACAGGATGACCTTTTCTGCATTTATCCTTAAATAATGGGAATTTGTTTGACTCCTGTTTTTCACTGAATAATTTACCTCTAATCGAACTCCACACTGCTATTTTCTTGAACAGACTAATATTTGTTTTTTTCACTTACATTAAACTAATAATACATTTAGCACATTTTTCTTCATGTTGTGATTCAGAATAAAATGTACAGGGAGTCCAATGCATTTATGTGATTTAAATTTAAAGTTATTATATGGATATGGAGCTTTACTCACTTTATTCAACACACTGCTATTATTTTGAACACCACTGTATATGAAATTGAGTGTGCATAACTGTTTGTTTTAGATTCAGCACTTCACCATTTCATACGCCCGTGTTTTACACTCCACTGTGTACGTGCGGCAAACTGACAGGTGGCACTGATGCTTTCACAAACTGCCATTCACTCAAGAGTAGGGCAGAAAATCCTCAAATGTTTTCTTTACATTTTATTTCCTCCTCTGCAGCAAAATGCTTTCATCCTCTCTCCAATTTCAGTTTCTTTTTGAAGTCATTTTGATCAGATTCTGACAGTCCTGTTCACAGCATCATTATAGGGGCTTTAAACAATTGTGATTTCTAGGAGTGATCCTGAGACATTTGGTGAATACAGGCCCTTATGTTCACCTGGCCACGCCTCTCCAAATATTTCTGTTCTGAGTGGATGAAATTCCCACATATTATCCTGCTTTGATCACAAATTAGAATCGGGGCACTAACAAGGTAACGGACCCACATGGTGAGAAAAATGTGATGTAAAAATAGTGATAGAAAACTGTGCAAATATCACCAGCATTCTGGTTTAGTTTTTATTTTCCGCACCCACTGTGCTGCTCCTGGTGAGATTCTGCCCTGGACAGCTGCCCATGTCACCCCTACCTCAGTCTGCATCTGGTTATGTTTTCTGTGTTAGAGACGGACAATTCTCCATCGTGTATCCCAAGAGAAACTCATATGTTTTCTGCTGTAACCAAACGTAGTTATTACACATTTTTATGACACAGTGTTGGGGGAGGGGCAAACATAATGCATTACTTTAGATAGCTGCTAATAAAAGCATTATTTTACTTTTATATAAAAATAATAAGTAATAGTAATGTACATTGCCCGGCCAAAACACACTCAATTTCAGAAGGGTCCAATTATTGGGCTGCATCATGCAAAGAAAACAACTAAGGAGATCTGAAATAACTGGAACTGGGTTAAGAACACTTCCACACTTTATCAAAACCTGGAAGGATAGTGCTGAACCGTCAACTCTGTGGAAGTACAAAATCATGAATGGAGATCACTTTAACACTTGGTGAAGTTCCATGGTAAAAACATCAACAGTAGAAATCAGAGCTATGTTTCATAGTGAAAGTAAGAGCATTTACACACAAACACACACACACACACACACACACACACACACACACAATATGATGAGAACTCACAGGATTGGGCCTAAACAGCTGTGTGTCCATAAGAAAACCACTGGTTAGTGAGACTCATCAGATAAAAGGCTTCAGTTTGTTAGGGATCATAAAGACTGGACTTTGGAGCGATGGAAAAAGGTCATGTGACCTGATGAGTCCAGATTGAGCCTATTTCAGAGCGATGGGCGTGTCAGGGTAAGAAGGGAAGCGAGTGAAGCGATGAACTAGAAGAGACTAACCTGACCTCCTTCTCCTCTCTCTCTCTCTCTCTCTCTCTCTCTCCAGGTTGTATAATGAAGGCAGTATTACAGAAGATGATTTTGCGACTCTGATTTCTGCTCTGGTTTTAAATCCTTCCCACCTGAGAGAACTGAATCTAAACAGGAATAAACCAGGAGAGTCTGGACTGAGAAACCTGTGTGATTTCCTGAAGAATCCGAAATGTAAACTGCAGAAACTAATGTGAGTAATTAACCTATATGTTTTAAAACTATTAGTCTATAAATAATGCAGATCTACTATAACACTAATAATCTTTTAGCGATTTAATATTCTTTATTATGTATGATCAGTTTAGAAATACTTTCTGAATATTTTATTGATTTATGCATGTATAATATTATAAAACTGCTATGTAATATATATATATATATATATATACACTGTAAAAAAATTCTTGCTACTCCAACTAAAAAATTTCTAGTGACCTGTTGCATCTAAAATTTTTAGTTGGCTCAATTTAAGTTGTGTAAACTATTTTGTTTTTGCTGTGCTGACTACCTCTAAATGTACACACAAATTGAAATAAAACATTCTGTCAACTAAATGTTCTATGCTGAATAAACATGCCTAGTTAGGCCAACAAGCAGTCTCAAATTGAAATATAATGTTGTGTCAATTAAATGTTCCAAGTTGACTGAAAGGTATATTTTGAATTGGAAATTATGCTTGCATAATTATAAAATTAACATCTTAAAGTTTACTTGAGTAGGTTATTCACTGTGGCCACATTTCAAATAACATGACACATTCTTCTAAATTTGAATATTTTTTTAATGTAAACTTTAAACACCTGTTAAAGACTATCAACATTGATTAAGTGCAATCCAGCTACTCTTTCAACAAATAAACAAATGCTGCATTGTTATAACAAAATATGCAAATAACATTCCAAAATGCAAGAATGAAACTGTGCCCTTAACATTCATGTTACAAAGCTTACTAATATCACACTCATTCAAAACAGCATACTGGATAAATAGACTTCTGCCTTGAGGAACAAAACATACTGATATTTCTCAGTAAAAACGTGCAGTGGCTTATTTGAAAATAAAATATTTGCTTTAACTCAGAAATGGTTTAAGATATAAAAAAAAAAAAAATGTTGTGAAATAATTTTGCCAAGCTCCAAGATTGTTTGCAGATGCAGTAAGCACTGTTTCCCAGATATTCTCCCTAATACCTGAAATACAAAAAGAAAAATATATGAATAACTAATTAAGTAACCGTTTGTAGTTCAAAACCATTAAAAATCCTAGACAAAAAAATGTCCGTTTAGCCATTATAACCGTTTTCAGACACTATAAGGTTAATGAATGATGAAGGAGTGAGAACATTAAGCCCCTCAGTGGAGCACTAACGCGCCGTCTTTTTCAAATAGCCTTTGAAATTATCAGTCATTAAAATGAATAAAATGTATGTAACGTAAGTAAACTTTAGCGGTTTCATAGATTAACATTAATGTCAATGTACATACCATCTGGAAAAAAAAATGCGTTAGGAGCTGAAACGAGTGCATTGTCAGATAACTACAGTAACACTCCAAATTATATAAATAAACACTCGAAAATATAATGTTCTAAAGCTTGCTGCTGGATAATATATATGTTATAAAGCTAAAATTGCTGATTACTTTGCAGGACAGTTAGTTTCCATGAAGTACTCACCATTTCGGGAGGAAATAGCGGGAAGTTCGAAAATTCTGGAAGAACGCTTTTGCGCATGCGCAGAGGTCCCTCTTGTTCGTCCAACATAAAATTGTTTGTGTGCAGTTAAATGTTTCATGAACACAGTTTTATTCGTTGCCTCGATGAAACTTTCTTAGTTGAGTAATGAAATTTATACAATCATTGAGAAAACATATTTTTCTTTTTTGACACCAGCATTATATTAGCCCAACATATATTTCTTTGTTCCAACAACTATTTTCAGGATTTATTTTTTACAGTGTATATATATATATATATATATATATACAGTGTAAGCATGAGGTCCTTCCCTGATTTACACCAAACATGTGCTGGGTATAAACATATGGTTTATTGTTGTACAGAAACAGCATCTATATAAATCTCTGTGTAACGCCACATTTGTTTTTAATATTTCTTATATTTAAGCTAGATGTTGTGTTTTTCCATATGAGAGAGAGTCGTATTGTGAGAGCCACAGAGAGCATCCTCAGTCCATCTGTTTACTCGGTGAGAAAACTGGTGATGATCTACAGTAGATCAGCTGTGATAGTGTGTTTGATCTGGTTGTGTACTAGATGTTCAAGCATTTAAAATGACACGGATGAGAGCAACTGGCCAAGAGTCATTGAGACATGTCCCTGTCTGTTTCTTGGGGACGGGCACACTGTAGTGGATTTGAGGCATGAAGGGACTGTGCATGTGGACAGAGAGAGGTTGAAAATGTGTGTAAATACCCCTGATAGTTGGGAAGCACAGGTCTGGAGTCAGGTCAGGTCCAGCAGCTTTCTATATGTTGATGCTACAGAGGGCCGTCACACCTCATGAGTGCTCAATACAACAGTGTGTGGAGCGTCAGACAGGTCAAAACTGGCTGGAGGTTGATTATTGTCTTTGTCAAAGCCAGAAGTTGTTAAGATCCTCCACCTGGTTTCCAGTGTTGTTAGTTGGTGTAGACTGTGTGTGATTTTTCCTTTTGTAATCTGTGATGGTCTGGATGCCGTGTCACATCCTTCATGGATTTGTGTTACTATTAATGTCCTCTTCTATCTGAGGTTTGTAGTTGCATTTATCAGACCTGATGTCTCTCTTGAGGTTTGTGCAGACAGTGCTGCAGGCTGAGAGATCTCATGATTTGAAGGTCATGTCTCATATTTCAGATGTTTGACTTCGCTGTTCATCCATGGATCCTCATTTGGGTCCCTCAGATGCTTTTGCTAACGGTGACATTGTCAGCACAGTGGTTAATGTAATACAGTGCAGATGAAGTGTCCACCTCCAGGTCTGTCTCATGGACAATTATATTCCATTCTGTATGTTCAAAACATAAGTTCTAGTGCTAGCTTAGCGTTAGCATGTAGCAGCATGTATAATGCCATGACAACAGTGACTGTATGTTCCCTAGACGAGTGAAACGGTCAGAAATGAAGCATTAAATATTCCAAGTATGGAGAGCAGAATGTACGAGTGTGTTCATGTTGGTGCATCATGTTTCATTAATGTAAACACAGAGCTCTGTCGGCACGATGAAGTGAGCGGCCTGCTGGCTCCACTGTGGTATTCAGTATGTTGTGGTTCAGCCGAGTCTCCATAAAAATCTAAATACAGCCTCGTTTATGGTCCTCTGTGTAGCGATGGTCAGTCTGAGCTTCTGTTAGCGACTGATCTCACTTTATTTATTTATTTATGCCCAGGCAGTGTATTAACCCAGTAACCCAGAATGACGAAGTACATTCTTCTCTCTTTCTCTCTCTCTCTCCTGCAGACTCTGTAATTAAAATCACGTTTAGTATTTAATAAATTGTACAGTTGAGTTTTGTATTATAACCCTAATGGTTATGTTTTTAGTTCTCACCCAGTCATATGAGTCTGGTAAAAACAGAAGAATGTGTGTATGAAGAGCACAAACCACAGTTTAATATAGTAGTTTATAATACTACTTTAGTCATTTCTATATCTTTCCTTTCTTTGTTGGACTAAACAGTATTTTCTCTCTGCAGACTGTATGAGAGTGTAAGTGTGAAATCCTGCACTGATGTGGTTTCAGCTCTCTGTACAAATCCATCACACATCAGAGAGCTGGATCTGAGTTGGTGTGAACTAGGAGACTCAGGAGTGGAGAAGCTCTGTGATCTACTGAAGAAACACGAGTGTAAACTGGAGACACTGATGTGAGTAACTCAGTGATGTGATGAAACAGCTTTAATAACATGCAGTAACAATTACAAAGCTCTCGCCAGCACTAACAAGTAATGTCTAACTAACATGTCTAACCTGCTGTTTAGATCTGATTTATTATCAGTAATAAAGAGTAAATAAGGATTTATTTGAGGAGGATGTGGGATTAGGAACAAGTAGTGAGAGGTAGACACTCACTAAAGGACACCAGAAAAACATCCACAGTGGACGTCTCATGACCGGCCCAATTTGTTATGTGTTAGATCTTAAGATGTCCACAGAGAGACATATTTTCCATGGACAGATCAGAACCACACAAGGACATTTAGATTACATTCAGAATTAGTTAGAAAGACATTTATTTCTAGATGATTATTGGACATTCAGGTTAGAATTTCTTTTTGTCCTGTTTAGGGCAATTTTTGAATTGTAGCTATCAGTAATTTAGAGAACTCTTAATGTGGACATTAAATTTATACATAAACACCAATATTTACTAAAATAATGACAAATGTATTTATTTTAAGCATTGCTGTTCCAACATTCATGACCAATTACTGTAAACAGGTTCAGAGATATTTAAAGTGGTACACACATCTTCAGCAAATAAACACAATTCAACAATAAAACAATAAAAAAATATATGATAAATATAATAGTACATTACTAAGTCCTACTGAATAATTTTCTTTAGCAGATTACAAAATGTGAAAATGATCAATACCCAGTGGTGGATGAAGTACATGAATCCTGTAGTTGAGTAAAAGCAGAGATCCCCTCGGTAAAATATTACTCCAGTAAAAGTCCTTCATTTACATTTCTACTTGTGTAAAAGTAAAGAATTTCTCACCTTCAAATGTACTTGAGTATCAACATTAAAAGTCCTGTGATTTATTATGGCTTTATTGTTATTTTATTACTTTTGTGATTAGAGTCTAATCACAAAAGTAATAAAATAACAATAAAGCCATAATGGCATGTCATACGGCCCGCGGGCCGGACCCGGCCCGTTGGATGATTTAATCCGGCCCAGCATAAATTTCTGAGTACGTCAAAAAAAGAAGCGAGTCTCGAGCTCATTTCTATCGAAAGTTGTGATTTTTTAAAAATAAATACAAACCAAATGCACCCTTCGGCCGCTAGAGGGCAGTAAATGTGTAAAAGCGCTCACGTCCAGCAAGCGGCACTGACACGAGTTAGTCACAGGATGTAAACATTCGCAACGTAATGTGTCCAAGTAAAAATAAACCGGCAATCTTGCTTCACCATTCACCACTACTAAACAAGTTATCGGTCAACACACCCTTCCCAAAATGGCACTGTCAAAAAAAAGAAAAGTGGACACGGAATGCAGAGTTTTCCAGGAAAAATGGACTGAAGTATTTATTCACAGAAGTGAACGCAAAACCAATGTGCTTGGTATGTAATCAGCAAGTTGCAGTGTTCAAAGAGTTTAATATTCAGCGCCACTATGAGACCCATCATAAAGATTCCGCTATGAAGGATAAATTTGGGTCCGTGGGATTGGATACGTTTTATCAATATCTCGTGCCAGGTTACCCCAAATTAACAGCCATGGCTGCAAAGGTTCTATCCATGTTAGGGACTACTTATCTTTGTGAACAGGTGTTCTCCGTAATGAACAATAATAAAACAAAGCAGCGCTCAAGGTTAACAAATAAACACTTGAATGACATTGTTAAATGTGCTGCTACTCAGGATTTGACACCTAATATCGATGCACTTGGGAAGGCAAAAAGATGCCAAGTTTCAGGAGCCAGCAGCAGCAAGTAGACTGCAGGAGTGCAGTGAGAGAGAGAGAGAGAGAAAGTGTGATGACACGAAATTTGTTTGCACTCATGAATACAGATCATTAAAAATAAGATTCATCTGGTTTCATATTAAAGACAATTAATATTGTGCAGTATGTTCTCAGCTTCAGTAGGCCCAGCCTAGTAGTTTGATCTGATGTAGTCTAATCTTATTGCCCATGCACTGCTATAACTTTTATTTTGTATTTCTTTTTTTATTTATTTATTTCAAAGCAGTATGACAATTAAGCCGAAAATATTTTTTTCATAGCTCCCACTTGAGTTTGTTAATGTGGTGAGTTGGTTCAGGTGTAAAACTGAACTGCATTCACTCAACTGTTAAAATAAACCAGTTGTTAACACATTCACCGCCAAACATGAAAATATTTTTTTTTCCATTGTTTGTGAATAAATGTGTTGTGCTTAGAAAAGATCCCTTGTCATCCATAATCATAATATGTAGGGTAGGCTACAAATGTAGGCTGAATGATAAAGCATAGTACTGAAAAACAAAGCTAAATATTTGGAATTGACATTCTTTTACTGATCCGGCCCACCTGAGAACAGAAAGTCTGGATCCGGCCCCAGAGCAAAACTGAGTTTGACATGCCTGGATTAGACACTCGCTTAAATTACTTGTTGAAACGGCCTTTGTGTCACTCTGGGCACAGATCTGTTAATACAGTGTGTTCAGAAAGTCTCTCCACAGTGGACACGTACAGTAGTAGTAGTGTGTTGACGCTCTTGTTTGGCTCCACCAGTCTGTTGTACGTATCCAAGGAGTTCTTTCCTTTACATCGGCCGTGTATTTTTGTGTGAAAATGTTAACCATTGAAGAACGTGTTTTTGTAGTGGAGCGCGTTTTTAAAGCTGGAGATAAATACTAAGATTTAGTTTGTGGGAAATTTCAAGCAGCATTTCCAGACACAAGAATACGACATCGCGACCCTGTGTGAGATTTAATAATAAACACATGAGTGAGAATAATAATGAGTTTCATTAAACCAATATTTCCCCATAAACTTCTCTCTCTGGCCACAGTGGAGGGACTTTTTGAACGCACTGTATAAGGTCATAAAATATTCTGACACTGATGTCAATTAACGTTATCTTGAATAAGCCACATGCAGGTGAGTCATTTTTATTAGGGAGATCTGAGTGAAATACCAGTAAGGAAACTTTACTCTTAAAATTTAGTTTAAACTGAACATCTCTGCACACGGCTACCAGGATTCCTCTAAGTAAAACATTTCAAACTATTTAAACCAAATGATGCAGAATTTCATACCCCAAGTCAAGACATCAGTTGAACACGTGTGGGTCTCACCACGTCACCATGAGCTTACTCATCATCTCTTTACTTTATAATTAATAGTTTATTTTACGTTTCTAAGAATCAAAATCCATCACATTAACAGTCATTAACTTTAAATTACTGTCCGTTTATAATTTTAACTATTAAAAGTTATGAATAATTTAAAATTACTTTTTCTTTGTATTGAAATAATATTGAATTGAGATCAAAATCACGTTTAGTATTTAATAAATTGTACAGTTGAGTTTTGTATTATAACCCTAATGGTTATGTTTTTAGTTCTCACCCAGTCATATGAGTCTGGTAAAAACAGAAGAATGTGTGTATGAAGAGCACAAACCACAGTTTAATATAGTAGTTTATAATACTACTTTAGTCATTTCTATATCTTTCCTTTCTCTGTTGGACTAAACAGTATTTTCTCTCTGCAGACTGTGTAAGAGTGTAAGTGTGAAATCCTGCACTGATGTGGTTTCAGCTCTCTGTACAAATCCATCAAACATCAGAGAGCTGGATCTGTGGAGGTGTGAACTAGGAGACTCAGGAGTGGAGAAGCTCTGTGATCTACTGAAGAAACACGAGTGTAAACTGGAGACACTGAGGTGAGTCTGTCAAAAACAGAAGAATGTATATAAGACTGAAGAACACGAACCAGAGATTTAGAAATGTGTTTGTAATATTACTCGAGTCATTTCTCTGTCTATATTTATTACATTATTATATTTTCCAAACTATATAAACCTGACTGGTTATTAGATTTAAGGATTCTTATGTGATATGGATGTTTATAATGAGGGAGGGTGTGGCCTAAAGTTATTAACAGCCTCTAGTAAGGTGTGTATAACTATTAGACAGCTTCTTTACCTCCGGCAAAATGGGACAAAAAGAGATTTAATCAACACCAAAAAGTAAAACATTTAAAAATATGTCCAGAAGCACAAGGTGTCAAGACAAGTTAGAACTTTTTCAGATGTTTTATAGACAGATGAATTGAGTATGATTTATGATGGAGCAGATGGATGGGCCTGTGGCTGGATCACTAATGGACACACGGCACCACTTTAAGTCAGACACTAGTAAGGTGGAGGAAGGGGACGTGTACAGGCTGCTATTATTGAGGATGAGCTCGTTTAGACCAAGTTAAAATCAACTCCCAAACCTACTGCTAGTTTCTAGAAGACATTTTCTTTAAACAGTGGTACAGGAAGAAGTCTGCATCATTGAAGTAGGACATTGTACAGAGCTCCATCACATGCGTACAAGTACTCTATTGCTTGGCTGCCAGTAAAGACCTCAAAGTCGACACAATGCCCCGCCCCCTTCCTCACTGGACTCTTTTATTTCGAATTGTTAATTTGTTATAATTAATCTTAGGATTTAAAATCAATTTAAATTAAATAAAATAGGAAAATTATTTAATTTTTTATAATTAATCTGCAGGTTAATATGTTGTTTTTGACTGGTTCTGTACAGATATATATTACATGTGTGACTACATCATTATTTATCCCTGTGAAGTAAATAATATATAAAAATGTTTCTCTCTGCAGGTTAATAGATTGCAGTATAACAGAGAGACACTGTGCTGCTCTGACTGCTGCACTAAAGTTAAACTCCTCACATCTGAAACTTCTGAATCTGAGGTGGAATAAACTGGGAAATTCAGTCACACAACTCGAGGAATTACTGCAGCGTTCAGGAGGACGACTAGTGTAAGTAAACTTAACACACAGACAGAGTAGTGCAGAATGTGTACTTTCTGTAGAATATAATGTAGCTGTAAGAGTGAAGTGAAAGAGGAATATAAATGCTCAAATCAGCAGCATGTTGGTGATCATACTGAGAGAAGCACATAGAATATACCTTTAGGAACTGAATTAAAACACAACAGTAATTTGTCACTTCATGATAATAACTATACAGTTCTGATTTAATAGAAGTGAACTTTCATCTGATCTGTTTCTGTTCTCCACAGAAATACCACTGCACTTATAATCTCATCTCTCAACTTTATTTTACTTTCAGCCCATATTTCTTGTGTTTATAAAGTTTAACTAAATGTGATACGTGTGTAATTTTAATGATAATTACAAAGAAAAAGAGACACAGGGTACAGATTTGAAACATGTTTTTTCTGTTTTGATTTTTACAGACATGATAACTCCTCCAGAAGTGAAATTAAACATTCCTCTGATGGGAGAAAGGAAGCAGCGTGTACAGTAAGTTAGGAAGCCGTGTGGATCGTGATTAAACTCAGCAGAACCAGGACAGTAGTGGAACAGACACTCAACAAACCCAGAATTCAGTCTTCAGGAGGTTTCTATAAGATCACAGAACAGAATTGGAGTAATGAAACCAGTAAGACCAGTAATACACAGAGACTAGAGGCTAAACAGGGGCTACACAAGCTCTCCCACCTCCAGTCCATAAAACAAATAGTACTAGATAAACTTCAAAGAAACTCATCAATGTAGGACAGAAGAAGACAAAAGTGTCCTGTGTCCTGTATGTGACTGTCTCCTATTTCAGTGAATTTACTGCTCACTTTCTGAACAATGAAGTATTTTAAAAAGTAAGAGTTTGTTTTTGGCCATGTTCTGGTTTCTGCTGATTTGTTCCACAGAGTGTCTTTTAACACTAAACCTCTTATTCAGTATGAACTGAAATAAACCTGTTTATAAAAAAGAAAACTAAAGAAGAGACTGAATCTGTTGTTAATTTATAAATTCTGCTTTATATTCAGTATCTATGTAAATTGTGCTCATAAGTAAAATCTTTATTTACTCTTCAAGACTCATGTTTTTATTAATTACATAAAGTCTGTGTTCTTCACTACACTGATAACACACACATTAGTAGCACCACAAATAGATGCTGCTCTAATCCTACCAATAAATTCAACTAAATAAAAGGAAATTACACTGAGAACATTTCATTAAACTCATTCCAAATATGTACACTGGCTTCATGTGAATGAAATAAATGTACATTTTACATGAACTGTTACATTTACAATTAGTTTTCACACATTCAACATCAGTTTAACTGGAACAACATTGAACTCTATGGACTCTGAACCCGACCTGAGGATCGAACCCAAGACCCTGGAGCTGTCAGGTGATAACCTTTCACTCGTAAGAGGCTTGAATTCAGTAAATTCAAGCCTCTTACAACATCAATTGAAAACTCAGAACATTTATAATTTTAGTGTGTTATGACAATATTCTGCAAATTAAATCCATTAAGTTTTTGTATAATCTTTAAAGATTGTGTATCTTCTTTTTCATGTCCTGCTTGTTGTACCGTTAGGCCGAAAAATTGCTATTACATTGGACAAATCAAACACTCGGTCATATGTGGGAGAAACTGAAATCTCAGAATGAAATGTTGACACCCACAGTGAGTGTTAAACCTTTCTATACTCAGCAAAAAAAGAAACGTCCCTTTTTCAGGACTGTGTATTTCAACAATAATGTTGTAAAAATCCAAATAACTTTACAGATCTTCATTGTAAAGGGTTTAAACAATGTTTTCCATGCATGTTCAATTAACCATAATCAATTAATTAACATGCATCTGTGGAATGGTCGTTAAGACCTTAACAGCTTACAGAAAGTAGGCATTTAAGGTCACAGTTCTAAAAACGCAGGACACGAAAGAGACTTGTCTAGCGACTGTGAAAAACACCCAAAGAAAGATGCCCAGGGTCGCTGCTCATCTGCGTGAACGTGCATTAGGCATGCTGCAGGGAGGCATGAGGACTGCTGATGTGGCTATAGGGCAATAAATCGCCATGTCCGCACTGTGAGACGCCTAAGACGGCGCTACAGGGAGACAGGAAGGACAGCTGATCATCCTCGCAGTGGAAGACCACGTGTAACAACACCTGCACAGGATGGGTACATCCGAATATCACACCTGCGTGACAGGTACAGGATGGCCACAACAACTGCCCGAGTCACACCAGGAACACACAATCCCTCCATCTCACAGCAAGAACTGACAAATCTGGTCCAGTCCATGCGGAGGAGATGCACTGCAGTACTTCAAGCAGCTGGTGGCCACCAGATACTGACTGGTACTGACTGATTTTGAGCCTCCCTTCATTCAGGGACACATTGTGAGACCCCCGTTGGTCTACTCAGTGCTCCGCCCGTATTCTGCTGTCCCCGCCTGAGCTCAGGGAAGCCCTCAATGAAACACACCAGTCAATGCTCAGTGAGATGTTCAAAGTTTATTGTAGAAGACAGACGTATACTGTACTGTATATATGCACACACACACACACACACACACAAAGAACCAAAAAGGAGGGCACAGGAGCGGTTACATCTGATCCGGAATGTTTATAAAAGATAACATAGAAAAGAACAGGAGCCTGGAAGTTGTTCTTAGGAGCCTCAAACGGTTTTATGACCTGAACATAGATTATACTAAGGAATGTGTTTGCTGATAGTGCAGCATGTCGAGGTCTAGGAAAGAAAACACTCTGTTCTCATGCACACATCATGAAACACACTAGAAATTAAATATTCCCTATTGTGTCTTCTCAACCCGCAGCAAGTCAGATCAAATCTTCATGACCACTCACAGCATGAACATTAAAGTAAATATTACCTTTTAAAATGAGTGAGTTTTGGCTTTTTAGTGGGAATTTACAGTATAAGTGTGCAGAATTATTATGTAACTAAATTATGCAAACTTTTTTTCCCCATCTCAATTGTTTATATAAAGTTTTAAGAGCAAGAATACTTCTTTTCAGTAAGTGCAATGAGTCTTTCATCCATGGAGTCTAGCCTGGTCTTAATTCTGTTGGGAAGTACAATAGAGTACTTGGATGCAGGTAATGGAGTGTTGTCCTGAATTAACATCATATTCTGCTTGAATAATGCAGACTTCTTACTTTAAGAGAGTTTATTTTAAAAACTGGTTGTAGGTTCTGGAGTTGATTTTAAGTACATGTTCAACTCAAAAGGTCCAACTAGTTGATTCTTAACAACAGCCCTCCTCCTAATCTTTCCTCAGATATTTCTTTGCTCCAATCTTCACGATGGCGCCGGTGAGTTCGGCTGCCGTCACGACTGCTCCGACCACATTTTCCTTGTTTTTGTTTTTTAAGTTAGTTTTCTTTGTTTTAAAATCAGCAAAATCATCACCATTGAATACATTAGGTATGATAGAGACACTCCTGTTTCTATTGGTATACAATGTACTCACAATTCGACGTTTTTAACTCCAGATCCGAGCTGGCCGAGTGAGATCCTGAGGGAGAACAATGGACGCCACGCGAAGCGACGGACCCGAGGGAGACGCGCTGGGGTGAGGAACCGGCTCAGGGCCCGTGCACACCGCACACCTCTGCCTAGTATCCTGCTCGCCAACGTCCAGTCACTGGAGAACAAACTTGATGACCTCAGGGCCAGGATAAAGTTCCAGAGAGACATTCGAGACTGCAACATTCTCTGCTTCACCGAGACATGGCTGAACCCAGCGGTGCCAGACCACGCCATACAGCCGGCCGAGTTCTTCTCGGTTCACCGCATGGACAGGACGCGGGACTCGGGGAAGTCAAGGGGAGGCGGCGTGTGCTTAATGGTGAACAACAGCTGGTGCAACAGCGCGAGCGTTGTTCCTCTTACACGCTCCTGCACACCAAACCTGCAACTACTGTCCATCATGTGTCGTCCATTTTGTCCATCATGTGTCGTCCATGTGTCGTCCAGTTCACATCGGTCATAATCAGCGCCGTTTACATACCTCCACAAGCAGACACTGAAACTGCCTTATGCAAGCTGCATGAGGCGCTCACACAGCACCAGACACAACACCGGGACGCTGCGCTCATTGTGGCGGGGGATTTTAATAGTGCCAACCTCAAAAGCGCAGCGCCAAACTTTTATCAGCACATCACCTGCCCCACCAGGGGCGAAAGGACACTGGACCACTGTTATACCACGGTCAAAGACGGTTACAAGGCACAATCTCGTCCAGCGTTTGGTAAATCCGACCACGCCGCCATCTTCCTCATGCCAAAATATAAACAAAGGCTGAAACAGGAAGTGCCGGCTCAGAGGGAGGTCGCGCGCTGGACGGACCAATCGGTGGCCGCGTTACAGGACGCACTCGATGACGCAGACTGGGACATGTTCAGAAACAGCTCCGATGATGACGTCAGCGTGTTTACGGAAGCGGTTGTGGGATTTATTGAGAAGCTAGTGGAAGATACGGTAGAGAAAAAGACTGTCAGAACGTTTCCCAACCAGAAGCCGTGGGTGGATAAAACCATCCGCGACGCTCTGAGATCTCGCACAGCTGCCTACAACACGGGACTTGCGTCGGGGGACATGGAACCGTACAAGGCTGCGTCATACAACGTCCGGAAGGCGGTGAAAGAGGCGAAGCAGCGCTACGGGAGAAAACTAGAGTCACAGCTTCAACAGAGTGACTCTAGGAGCCTATGGCAGGGACTGAGAACAATAACGGATTATAAAGCACCAACATCCGGTATGACGAACGCGGACGCGACTCTGGTAGACGAGCTCAACACCTTCTATGCTCGCTTCGATGCTGCAGCTAAAGACGCCAGCGATGCTAATGCTAACGGGGCTAATGCTAGCGGCGCTAAAGGCTTCAGACAGGAAGACACAGCCAACACCGGGAACGCGCTCATCATCTCCGAGCACGACGTGAGAAGAGCCTTCAAGAGAGTGAACACCAGGAAAGCAGCAGGACCAGACGGCATCTCAGGTCGTATTCTCAGAGCCTGCGCAGACCAGCTAGCACCTGTGTTCACTGAGATATTCAACATCTCTTTATCTCAGTCGGTGATCCCCACATGCTTCAAAGAGTCCATCATTGTTCCTGTTCCAAAGAAACCACATCCTGCTTCCCTCAATGACTATCGCCCTGTAGCCCTCACCTCAGTAGTGATGAAGTGCTTTGAACGCTTGGTCAGAGACTTCATCATCTCTTCACTACCGGACACACTCGACCCACTACAGTTCGCTTATCATTCGAACCGTTCCACAGACGATGCAATCTCATATCTCCTCCACACATCTCTCACCCACCTGGACACTAAGAGGGGAAATTATGTGAAAATGCTCTTCATCGACTACAGCTCTGCATTTAATACCATAATTCCCTCCACACTCACCACCAAGCTGGAGCACCTGGGACTCAGCTCACCCATGTGTCAGTGGATCTCCAACTTCCTAACTGGCAGACCACAGGCAGTAAAGATGGGCGGTCATGTCTCAGCCTCCCTCACACTCAGCACTGGAGCGCCCCAGGGTTGTGTTCTGAGCCCCCTGCTGTACTCTTTATACACCTACGACTGCGTGGCCACTACCAACTCCACCGCCGTCATCAAGTTTGCTGACGACACTGTCGTGGTGGGCCTGATCACGAACAACGATGAGTCGGCCTACCTGGAGGAGATTGGGAATCTGGAGAACTGGTGCCAGAGGAACAATCTCCTCCTGAACGTCAGTAAGACAAAGGAGCTGATAGTGGACTTTTGTACAAAGCAGGAGAGGAACTACCAGACCCCCGTCATCAACAAGAGCCCAGTGAAGAGAGTGGACAGCTTCAGATACCTCGGTGTTCACATCACACAGGACCTCTCATGGTCCTGTCACATCAACACCGTGGTGAAAAAGGCCCGGCAGCATCTGTACCACCTCAGACGTTTGAGAGACTTCAGACTGCCCCTCCAAGGTGCTCAGGAATTTCTACTCCTGCACCATAGAGAGCATCCTGTCGGGAAACATCTCGACCTGGTTTGGAAACAGCACCATGCAGGACAGACGAGCTCTACAGAGGGTGGTGCGTTCAGCTGAGCGCATCATCCGCACCAAGCTCCCTGACCTGCACTCAATCTACACCAAGCGGTGCTGGACCAAGGCCAGGAAGATCGTGAAGGACCTCAGCCATCCCAATAATGGACTGTTCTCTCTGTTGCGGTCAGGAAAGCGCTTCCGCTCCCTGAAGGCCAACACAGAGAGACTGAGGAGGAGCTTCTTCCCGCAGGCAATAAGGTCTCTCAACCATACCACATTCACACCACAAACACAGAACTAATACAACCTGTTAACGTCAACGGACACTATGGACACTTTCATGCACATCTACCCTGACATTGGAACTCATATTTATGTTTACATTATGGACCCCTGCACAAAGTCACTTTAATAAGGCACCTTAACACATGTTTCCATGCAAATTACTTGCACACCATACATCCTCCACCAAATTTCAATTTTAAAAGAAAATCTCTATTGTACAGTATATCTCTATTTTTATTTCCATTTTATGTACAGTATACTTTTATTTTTTATTTCTATTTTTATTCTAGTTAAGTTAAAATTTTCCTATTTCTTTATTCATATTTATTCCTTACTGTAAGATTTAATTCTCTTTTTAAGGTCACTGGCGGTCGTGTAAGCATTTCACTGCATATCGTACTGTGTATGACTGTGTATGTGACGAATAAAATTTGAATTTGAATTCTACTTGTGAGTCTTGTTCAGTGCTGGTCACATTTCAGGTTTCCTTACCTTGGCCATGTCTTTGAGCACTGAACATCTTGTACTTCTGGACACTTCAGATAGTCTGGTTCTGGAATATGGTGGCATTAGAGGATAGTAGGTTCCTGGTAGATTCATGTTTAATTCTTCTCAGGTCTTTTGTGGTTAACTTGCATCTTTTCTTCTCCACACATTTTGTGGCCCTGTTGACTGCAACAAAACAGTTGATTGTCCTGTAATCACCCCTCAATAGCTTAACTATTTCAAAAGTGTTTTGGACTTAACAGTGTTAAACCCCATTTTTCCCCATTATGCTTCAGGTAAAGAAACTGCCTAATAATTCTGCACACCTTGATATACTGTAGGGTGCTAAAAAACCCCTCATTACATAAATACATCACCTGAGAATGTTTGAAACCAATTAGCATTCAAGTTGAGTCTGAAAATATACATAGAAATAACTATACATTCAGGATACGCTCTTGCCTAATAATTTTGCTTGTAATGTACAAGTTCCACATTCCCACTTGGTCTTTAAAAGTTATATCAAGCACGGTGTTATTATTATTAGTGAAGTGAATGAAGCTGGACATGGAATTAGTGATAGTGATGTGGGACAAGTGTGGAGAGAAGCTTCATAGCTCCTGGACACACTGACACAACCAGCTTCCAGCAGACAAATTCTACTAGCAACCAAGAACATTAAAATAACATGATACAAAAAAGAAAAGAAAAATAAAGCTCCAGTAGCAATTAAACATCCAAATCATTCTGTTAATGGAAAATACACTAAACAGCAAGCTCACCCTAAACGGCAAAATTACACGAGCAGATTTCTGCCGGGTGGCCAGGAGATGGCGCCAAAACGCCGCTCTCTCCTCTTTATACCTCCACAATGAATTATAAAAATGATGTGATGCCCCACTGTCTATCAATCTACTGGAACATCATCATCATCATCATTAAAGAAACCAACCCTTCCCTTCAAGCCGTGTGGAACAACTTCTACCCTGGTAGGGAAGGCGTTCCAAGCAGCAGGTCAGGCTGGCGCTTCCTTGCACACCATGGCGGTTTTGCAGGCGTACCAGGCTGATCTGCTGAATGATTTGAGCACAAGCGGCACTGTGAAGCAGGAGGCATTCACAGAATTACGCCGGGCTACTGATTTGTCCCTGCAGGCGACTGTG
Organism: Channallabes apus; assembly: GCA_030522415.1. Taxonomy (NCBI): domain Eukaryota; kingdom Metazoa; phylum Chordata; class Actinopteri; order Siluriformes; family Clariidae; genus Channallabes; species Channallabes apus. Next base: position 48,768,031 of record CM060110.1, on the reverse strand, counting down.
TCACACTCCTGAACAGAAGATTTAATTAAGAAGATTAAAGACATGCGCAGCAGTGATGGCTTCCTCGACGCTGTATTTAACACGAGTCAATAAAAAAATGAAAACTACATATGACAGCTTTACACATTAAATGATGACAGTAGTGACTGACTAAAGACATGAGATTCTACACACTTTCCATTACCCTAGAAGAAACTTGAAATTATGAAATTCAACAGCTTCCACACAAGTTAACATGCTAAACAGAAAAAAAGACATGTCCTTCACGATTGACACCCAAATATTATACTTTGACAAGCAGAATCAGCTTTCCAAAATACATATGCACACAGAGAAAATATATAGTCCTACATAAATATAAGCATATATAATCTTCACTCATATCCATCTGCAACAATGAAATAACTGTATGACCTTAATAATGCAACCATACAATTACCATATTAGCCATACACTCATATCAAAACACTTGCTCAGTCAATTGCATTCAGCACATTCAACACAAAGGCACACTTAAATGATTAACATTTGCTATGCTTAACTCGCAGTGACCAGATATAATTGGAGGAATGGAGTTAAGTTACCCACATTGGTTAAAGCTAAACCATAAATTAACATCAGAAATTCTAAAATAACACCAGCACATTCGCCATTGATCATAACTGACGGGCTATCACGCTAGTCACAAAGCACCCATGCTACTCGTGTGCTTAGCATGCTGACCTCATGGCACGCCATCAATTTAGTTAAATTAACTACTTTAAACACAGGGCTCAGCAATGTCACATTGAACAGTGTACTTAACGGAAGTGTGTTTTGTGCATTTAATTATTGCAAATACCTGAACAGAAGATTTAATTATGAAAATTAAATAAAGACATGCGCAGCAGTGATAGCTTCCTCGATGCTGTATTTAACACGAGTGAAGCACAGCACATGCGCGCCACCTACTGAGGCATGCGATGACGTCATGACCCAGGTATGCCGATTAACAAGAAGCACTTTTTAAAGGCACAGAACACTTTTTCCTCAAGCAAGCACAAATAAACAGTCAACAAACATTTTCAGAACATCAACATGACATGTATCCAATGTATATCACATCAAGCAGACACATATTTTCAGTAATCTTATCAAATAACATTTAACATAATGTGCATTTATCATATTTATCTCACTCTCCCCTACAGGATAAGATGTCGTCCAGACATCCACTAACATCCTATTAAACTTCTAACACTTTCCCTTAAGGAACTGTCTCCCCACCTATGCAAATTCAGTCACATACTCAAACATGCTTTAACATCAGTTTTTTTTTTACAATAATCCTGGGCATCTGGTTAAAAGTCTTTCCTGCCCCAAATGCAATATACAGTACGATGTCCACCTTAAAGGGAGAAAAAAAGGATTTAAAGTCCAGGACCTCTCCTTTCTCACAAAAACAATAAAAAAAAAAGGAAGTCAATTGCAGTGAACAAAATCACTTTTAAGTCCCAGGCCGTGCCAAGTAGACAAACAGAAAATAATCGTTTCAAAGTCTCTGATGTGTCAAAACTTTCAAAATGTTCGCTTAATGTTCTCATGGGCCATGCAAAACAGTCCATGTTCCTTAGAACTCAAAACTGTGCAGGTCAAGTGTATACTGTACTGTACTGTGCATGTGTCCCCTCACAGGACCCGTAGAAAGTAAATACCAAAATGTTACTTGTACTGTACTGTTTTGATGAAATCCTGCCTTGTGCTGAAAACTGTGGTGTCAATATGTGGTGGTTAGTGTTGATATTGTGTTGGGAAACAAATAAATCACTGTATAACAATGCAAATGGTTTTCCATGGGCTCCTGTGGTGCCATAAAATGTCAGTAATATTAGGAAACCCGCTGGATCCGGCTGGGTATAGAGTCAGAAACATGTCTGCAGGACTCTGGTGTCTGCTTGATCACTTCCTGAAGATCATGTACAGAAGACGGTTTCCTCACTGCTCCTGCCTTCTTCACTGTTCTTCTGTACAACAGTGTTCTATTGGGTTTAGGTCTGGAGATGACCCAGGCCATGGCTCAGGACGCTGAACACCGTTATTACAGAGACAGTTTTCACTAGTTATTCAGATCATTAGTGTTAATTAAGTCTTCTGGCAGATCGACTTAATCTAATTACTGTGTCAGGAATAACCTCTAGAGGGCGCCGTGTGCACATGGACTCTTGTAGTTTACTGTATGTGGACTTTGGCTGGGACTTAATTTCCCAGGATGCACCTGTGTCACATGGGTTTCCTTGAGATCACCTGTGTGTTGTTTAGCCATAGGTGTATAAATAGACTTTGGGGTTGTGTTTAGGTTGTCGTGCGTCTGTTGTGTATCGTCTGTCTACTGGCTTGGTGTCTGTGCTTGTACTCGTTTTTGCTCCTGTCTAGTTTCCTGTTTTGTTGGTTTGTGTTTGTGTTTCATTATCAAAGTCTTCACTCCACACTAATGCCCCGCCTACAATCCCTCTATCCTGACATAGAGTCATTACCTGTCTGGGCGAGAGAGAGAGAGAGAGAGAGAGAGAGAGGAGGAGACGAGTTCAAAGTGAAAGTGAAAGTCTGAAGGTCGTTTTGGTGGCGAGAAAAACATGAAGTTATTTGCTGGGAGTAATAAGAGTGAGTACATGAACATAAATCTGTAATGTGTGAGTGTTAGGATTATTTACTGAATGAAGATAAATTCTGTCTAAACATTACACACTTTACTATAAACAATGTGGATAACACAGTGTTAATGCAGTAACTAAACCTGAGGGAAATAAACAGGTGTGTGTGTGTGTGTGTGTGTGTGTGTCTGTGTGTGTGTGTCCTGTGGTGTTTCTTAAAGTTTACAGTTGTTATTTGTTAAAGTGAGAATCACATTAATGTTCATTTTAACAATTCATGACATATTTCCACTACATTTATCTTCTTTTCACAAATAAAATAATCAGCAATAAACCCATAAACACAATGCTACTTCCTGATTAGATAACACACACACACGCATGCACACACACACACACACACACACACACACAGAGTGCCATTTTAGAGTGAAATGCAGAAATGTCAGATCAGACGTCCTCATAATGATTTTTTAATGTTTCTGTTTTGACTGATAAACCTTCATGTGATAGAAACACGATGCTTTCATTTCCTTAAGAAGTTCTGTGGAGTAAATGTGACTCTTTCTGAAGTGTTTTATTCTCATGCAGTTTGTACCTACAGTATATATTTTTTTATTTACTCATTAACAAAGAATCTTGATCTTTATATTTAACATTATCATGAATGTGGTGTTACGGGCTGTTGGTGTAGCCATAGGCTTACGAAAGCAATCATAAACGTAGAGGGTTTGGTTTCCAACAAAGAAGTCTTTTATTGACACACAAACTAATCAAGTGAAAACTAAACAAAACACTGGCTCTGGAAACGGGATACATTCAAGGGTTCTAACGAAACAAAACATACACAAGGGTTCTAGAACACATGACCCACTGCGCAATGTGACGTCGTAGTGACGTCTTTTTCATGTAATTTTGGACGTCCAATTTCCGTCCATTGATGGGGTTGTTTTGTAACGCCAGGCGATGTCTTTTTTCGACGTCTACCGCACGTCTAATGTTAACTCCACCAAATTGCTTCGACAACTGACCGCGCTGTAGCTTGCCCCGGCGCTTGCGCAGCGTCACCGTTGAGCTCCGCCCCATGATCCGATGCCGGGATCTTCAACCCGCCGCTCTGCTTTGATCACGCTGCGTCGCTCGCTATTGTGGAGATATGAGTTGGATTGACTGCTTCCCAATGTAAATGGCTGGGAGTACTTTAGTCACTACAGTACAGTACGCACGGGAAACACATGAACTCGAGAACCAGACCCGATTCAGCCTTAGCATGAACCGGAACACATTCAACAGGTCGCTACGACGTCACATTGTGCAGTGGGTAGACTCTCTGACAAACTGAACAAGCAGGTTCTAATACCTGAGGCACATAACAGCCACAATGATAACTGAACATAGTGAACAACTGACATAACTGAAACATAGGACTCCAGCTCTTTAAGGCGGTCTTAGACTTGGTATACCTCCATGAGCGCTCACGCTCACCCGTCCTTCTGAGGAGCACACCAACACACAAGTGTGTCCGCACTTGCTCTTATGAGCCACACTCGCGCACTTGCTCTTATGAGCGGAACACACATACTCATCCACTCGTTCACTCACACACTCGTAGAGCTTACACCAGTCTAGAGCTTTGGTCCATCATGGGAAAAACACACCGACGAGACTACTAGGAGAGATTAGAAACAAAAGGACAATAAGCACATATTTCAAACTCACATAAACACAAGGTAAAACCAAGGAGACACCGAATCACATTTAACCACAGAAAATAAAACTACAGAGCCAGTATTAATATAAACAAATCTCAACCAAAACAAAGCAAAAGCCCACTAGACAATCTTGACCTAGACAAATGCTCGACCCAGTTTCCCAGAGCTAACAGCTTCTTATAGGATCACTAATGAGCCACCTCGGCACAGTTGAAACTTCATCACCTGACCGAGGTGCCTTCTGGGAAACTGGGTCTTCCAACAAAAACTACAAAACACGGCCACAGTGCCCTCTAGGGGCAGTCCATTACAGACATTATATAAAATATCACTTTACAAAGGCTTAGTTTATTGAAACTTCCATATCATTTGAGCTCCATCAGGCTGTTGGAGAGAGTGAACATCGGGATTTACATGATACTTTGAAGGAATTGGATGTTTATATCAGTAATTTCCTGATCTCTGATTTTTTACTCACCAGGATTAACCTAAATTTATGCTATAAGAAGTTTGACTTTCTAAAATAATGTCAGCGGAGTGTGAGAAAATGACGTGTGAAAAGAGTCTAGAAGAGGAGCTGGGAGAGATGAAAAGGTAAGTAGTTTAGATTAGCAATTTAGGAAAAAAAAGAAAAAACACCTGGTAAGAAATTCTGTGTGAGCAGAACCAGGACCAGTTACCATGATTTACATCAACATCAGATGCAGAATGTATGTTAAATTTAGAGACTTTAGAAGATAAACATGCTAAGACATTTCTCTTTACTCTTTAGTGGAACTGAGATAAGGCCGAGGTCTCCTGTATCCAGCTGTGTGTCCTTTAAGAGTGACAGGTCAATGTCACGCCCTATCTACTTTAAAGAGGGAACAGTCACTCATGAAAGGTAGTTTTTTCATTGATTGAAAAGATTTTATGTAAATTTGTTCATTGATTGTCTAATGTAAAATAAAATGGACTCCTGAAAGTTAAATTTTATATTAAATTTAAAATATCATCATCGCTGTGGACATCTTCTGTGAAGTTCAACGAAACTTTAAGTTTTCACAGTTTTCCTTCAGATGTGGACTTTAGAAAACGGTGGCTTGTGAACATACAGTACGCCGAGACGATTTCTGTCCTACCAGCAATTCTAAGGTTTGCAGTAAACAGTTTAGCAGTGATCAGATTATTGAACCGCAAACACCAGAGGCACGAAAAAAATTAGTAACTGGTGCTGTACCAGTGCTTTTAGCCTGGAATGATTACGTCGTTAAAGCATCGCAGTCCTGCTGAAGTGGTATCCGTTGAACCCGTACACATGGATGTAACGATGGCTGATGATTACTGTAGCATTCCTGAGTCTTCATTATTAGACCTGGCATGTGCTAAAATAGAAGAACTTTCTAATGAAGTGGAGGAGCTGAAAAAAACATCTACAAGAGCTACACGTTCAGCGTGACTGTACATTTACAGAACACAGTACAGGGTAGTATTTACAATGTGTTATCTATATATACACTACTCTTAGTCTACCTCATAAGACTCTTGTCTGTTACAGAGCTGCTCTCTATCACTTTATCATACTTACAAGCTCTATTTGCACTATACAGTATGTCTGCATTTACACGACTCTGTCTGGTTTGCTCTCTCTGCCATGTGCCCTTACTTGTATATTGTATTTGTGTTTTTATATTATATGTATAATTGTATTTATTCATATTTTTCTTTGTATTTTTAAAATTCTACTTTATGTATTTAATGCTATCTGTTCTCCACCAAGGGTCTGAGAGTAACGCAATTACAATTCAATTCCTTACACATTATTTATCCTGGAGAGATCAATGTTTTATGTTTTTGGATCATTCTGTATCTACTGCAAAGACTGTTGTGTGTGAAAATCCCAAGAGATCATAAGTTTCTGAAACACTTTGTACAGGTCATTCTGGTACCAACAACCATGTCACAGTTATAGTTACAGAGATCACAAATGTCCTTGGTTCTGATGTTCAGTGTGAGCTTTACCCGAAGCTTCTGTCCTGTATTTACATGATTTTATGAACTGTACTGCTGCAACATGATCGGCCGATTAGATAACTGCAAAGATGTGGCGATGTTCAGATGTTCCTATTAAAATGGACAACTGATCTAAAGTATTAATGTGCAGCATCATAAAGAAACAGCACAGAAATCTGACAGACCTGGAACATTAAGAAATACAACTGAGTGAATGTGTGTGGTGAGTGTGTGGTGCTATAAATGTCAAATTTACACTGTTTGTTTATCCACAGAATCACAAAACAGAGCTCGAAAATCATCTGCAGAAATTCACTGGAGTCCATATTCAAGGTGTGTGTGTGTGTGTGTGTGTGTGTGTGTGTGTGTGTGTGTGTGTGTGTGTGTGTGTGTGTGTGTGTGAGAGTGTGTGTGTGTGTGTGTGTGTGTGTGTGTGTGTAAGAGTGTAAACAGTCAAATATTACATAAGGCATTGTTACTTTTCTTGATAATTTAGCTATGGACTATTTTTAAAATTAAAAAGTAGATTAACATCATGTGCAGTTGTCCAAAATATTATATATATAACTAAAGAATTATCTGCTGTAATTCATGGTTTCTACCTGAAAGTGTAAACTCCTCTGTCATAAAGTCGTTCCCATGTGGGAATAAAATAGTCACAGCTTTAACTTTGACGGTTACAAAGCATTAATGCTGAGGCTCCTTCCATACATGCTAAATAAACCTGTACTTAAAGAAACTTCACAATATCAATCATCAGCCTGAACACTGTTTAGTGTTTATGTAGTAAATCCACCATACAGGTCTCTGTGAATGAGCCGTTACTATAGAAACAATGACATATTAGAAAGACAGCATTAATATAAAGCTGTGATTTGTAGCTGCACTAATGTCAGAGCTGCTGTTCATCAACACCCTCTGACCAATCAGAATCTAGAATTCAGCAGCACAGTAAAATCACATGTTATCACTATCTGTAACGTTCTTTTTACAATTTTATTTCATGATGTTTTTCATCAGGAGCTGGAGCACAAATTTATCACATTATTGAAAAACAAGTTGAACAGATTCAAGAACCTACTTAGTGCTGATTACCCAGCATGCTCTGAGGAGGAGGAGGAGGAGGATGTGGACTGTGTTAGAGAGGGTGTGCTGAAGATCACACTACACCTCCTGAAGAACATGAAGCAGAAAGACCTCGCTCACAAACTGCAGATCAGTAAGAGTTTTAGATCATTAAAATATTCTATAAAGGAGACAGACTGGTCTTCTGGTCTATATAATCATACTGATACATTTTTATTCACATTAATAATATTTATTTGTAAACAAATGAATTAGTAGTAGAGATAATCCTAGAGAGACTGAGGAGGAGCTTCTTCACGCAGGCTATACAGGCTCTCAACCAGAACTCCACATAGGACTCAACTGATTGGACTCGCTATGTTTCCTTCACACATGTGTTGGAGCAACAAAAACCAACCAGACTGAACATTTAAACATTTACACAGAACTGCAGCACACAGAACATATATGTTGCACATTTCTCCTTCTGTTTACATATAAATGAGGAGCACTATTGAACTTTAAAGATGGACAATACCACTGCTGCTCATCATTTCATTTCACACTCCATGACCACACACACTGCTGCTGTTTCACACTGCACACATTACACACTCCATCTACTTTATACAGGTTATTTATACACTTCATACTTTTTACATTTTTACATATTTCTACTTTATACTTTATTTTATTGTAACAAAATTACTACATATTGTAGATTTTATATTTTACATTCTTTTCTACAGGCATTCGCCTCTTATTTTCTCTTTAAGTCACAAACAGTCGTGTAAACATTTCACTGCATATCATACTGTGTATGGTCGTGTATGTGACGAATAAGAATTTTAATTAGAATTTGAATTTGAAATTTGATTCTTAAAATGACTGTTTGTTTTTATGTATTCATTAGAAATGAATCATATTTTTGATCAGTATTGATTTGATGTATTTATGTATTATACGTAGATGAAAATAATGACATCACATTTCTCCTGTTTGTTAGAGCTGGCCTCTGTGTATCAGCGGAAGCTCAAATCCAAACTTCTAGATAAATGTAAAAGAATTAATGAAGGAGTCTCACAGCATGGGACATCAACACTTCTGAATCAGATCTACACAGAGCTCTACATCACAGAGGGTGGGAGTGGAGACGTCAATAACGAACATGAGGTGAGACAGCTTGAGACGATGTCCAGGAGACCAGCCGTAGAGGAGACACCCATCAAATGTAATGATCTCTTTAAAGACAAGTCCATCAGAAGTGTGCTGACTAAAGGAGTAGCTGGAATTGGAAAAACCGTCTCTGTGCAGAAGTTCATTCTGGACTGGGCTGAAGGGACAGTGAATCAGGACGTCCTCTTCCTGTTTCCTCTTCCCTTCAGAGAACTGAACTTGGTGAAGCAGGAAAACTTTAGTCTGATTACGCTTCTTCATCAGTTTTTCCCTGAACTTAAGGACTTGGAAGTAATAGACAGTGATGTCTACAAAGTTCTGTTCATCTTTGATGGTCTGGATGAGTGTCGACTTCCTCTAAATTTCCAGAAGAATGAGATGTTGTGTGATGTGACAGAGACAGTCTCAGTGGATGTGCTGCTCACAAACCTCATCAAGGGGAACCTGCTTCCCTCTGCTCGGCTCTGGATCACCACTCGACCAGCAGCAGCCAATCAGATCCCTCCTGAGTGTGTAGACCAGGCAACAGAGGTACGAGGGTTCAGTGATCCTCAGAAAGAGGAGTACTTCAGGAAGAAGATCAGTGATCAGAGCCTGGCCAATAAAATCATCAGACACATGAAGTCATCCAGAAGCCTCTACATCATGTGCCACATTCCAGTCTTCTGCTGGATCTCAGCCACTGTTCTAGAGAGAATGTTGGGTGAAACAGAGAGTGGAGAGATCCCCAAGACCCTGACTCAAATGTTCACACACTTCCTGGTCTTTCAGATCAAACACAAGGACCAAAAGTACCAGCAGAAATGTGACCTTGATCTTCCCCAGACCAGAGAGAGTATCCTGGCTTTGGGAAAACTGGCTTTCCAACAGCTGGAGAAAGGAAACCTGATGTTCTATGAGGAAGACCTGAGAGAGTGTGGCATTGATGTTAAAGAAGTGGCAGTGTACTCAGGAGTGTGTACTCAGATCTTCAGAACCGAGTCTGGACTCCACCTGGGGAAGATGTTCAGCTTTGTGCATCTGAGTGTTCAGGAGTTTTTGGCTGCTTTATACGCATTTCTCTGCTTCCTCGACAAAAACGCAACAATAAAACAAACCACTGATCTGTCTGGTCTTTTCAATAAGTCAGAAATGTCTGAGTTCCTCAAGAGTGCAGTGGACCAGGCCTTACAGAGTGAGAACGGACACTTGGACCTTTTCCTCCGCTTCCTTCTGGGTCTCTCAGTGGAGTCTAATCAGAAGCTCATTCGAGGTCTGCTGTCACACACAGGAAGCATTTCTAACTGTCAAAAGGACACGGTCGAGTACATCAAGTTCAAGTTTGAACAAAATCCATCTCCAGAGAGATTAATTAATCTGTTCTACTGTCTGAACGAGTTAAATGATGATTCACTGGTGAAAGAGATCCAAAGCTACATGAGCTCAGGACGTCTCTCTGAAGCTGAACTCTCACCTGCTCAGTGGTCTGCTCTGGTCTTTGTGTTACTGACGTCAGAGGAGGATCTGGAAGTGTTTGAGCTTCAGAAGTTCATAAAGTCAGATGAATGCTTTAAGAGACTGCTGCCAGTCGTACAGGAAGCCACAACAGCTCTGTAAGTAAAACCTGTTTCTCTCTTCAACAGAGACGAACTGAACTGTTCTGATTGGATTTTACAGCAAAATGTCGATCTACTCTTAGTAATTTATTTATTCTAAATATGACTGCATTGGTACTGATACTGGTGTTGGACATCAGTCTGATACTGAGCTCATTTATGTGAAAAAACTATTCAATACCAACATCTGATATCAGGTGATACTATGTGATGTAGTGTGTGTTATAGAGCTAATGTACAGATAGATGAGAAACAGCAGTGATCTGCATATACTTAAACAATTAATGCTCAAAACTGTTTTTTTAAGCTCCTCTGACATTTTCTCCTTTCAGACTCAGTGAGTGTAACCTGACCGAGAGAAGCTGCTCGGCTTTACACACAGTTCTCAGATCAGAATCCTCCAAGCTGACTGAGGTGGATCTGAGCAGGAATCCTCTGGAGGACTCAGGAGTGAAGCTGCTTTGTGCTGGACTGAAGAGTCCAAACTGTAAACTGGAGACACTGAGGTCGGTTTGTCTCTCCTATTACATAGACTTTACATAAAGGGTATAGAATCAAGAAACGCACATTACAGAGGAAGATGTATCTGCACAGTATTTCATTAATTCTTGTGTTCTTGTCACCATCACTATAATATGGTGATATACCTCCACTAAATCATCTCACAATGTGTTTTAATTATTGTACACAGTACAGTGACATCAGTGGTGAGTCTGCTCACAGACAAATGGATAAGTTTATATAATGATTTAGTTTTCTCTGTTTGTGAATGTTTGTGAAGGACTGAAGTGCAGGATGTTTTCCCTCCTCACGTCCAGCGTTCACGTCATAGACAACGCATTCACCACCGTCCTGATCGGAATAATGATTAAAAGGAATATATATATATATATATATATATATATATATATATATATATATATATATATATATACATACATTATACACACATTTAAATCTAACTAAAGCTGTAATTGTTTCTGCTGCACCAAAACATCTGGATTTGATGTGATTTGCTGTGAATCTGATGGATGTTTATGACACAGTGATGATAAAGAGTCTCCTGCACTGTGTGTACAGCCTGGACAGAGTAATTAGTTATAAATGTTTAATGTTTATGATGGTTGGTTATCTGTTCTGTATTTAAAGATCTGTGTCTCAGCTGTGTTCTCTGTCTGCAGGCTGAGTAAGAGCGGTATTACAGAGAGAGGCTGTACTGATCTGATATCAGCTCTTACTTCAAACCCTTCACACCTGACAGAGCTGGACCTGAGTGAGAACACCCTGGGAAATGCAGGAGTGAAACAGATCTCTACTCTACTGAAGAGTTCATCCTGTAAACTCCAGAAACTTGTGTATGTCAGTTAATATCATAAGTTACTGGATCAGTGATATTTTTACTTCACTGTCAGTATATTTGTATCCTGTAGGAACTGATTATAGAGTCACTCATTCAGCAGTGCATTTAGAGTAATCTTAGTCAGTAGTGGTTAAAGGTTAAAGTTAACAATGTTTACCTTCTTGTTCCTTCTCCAGACTTTCAGACTGCAGTATAACAGGTGAAGGATACACTGCTCTGGTTAAAGCTCTGATGTCAAACCCCTCATCACACCTGATAGAGCTGGACCTCAGAGGGAACGACCCTGGAACATCAGGACTGAAGGAACTCAGGAATTTGATGAAAAATACAAAATGTAAACCAAAGACTTTGAGGTGAGATTTTTTCCCCAGTATTTGTAAAATCCAGCCTTAAATTCTCCGTAACTTTTCATTGTTGTGTAAAGCCACAGCTGTGAATTAAGATTCAGTCGTCAGTGATGTTTTAAATTAATGTTTATTCAAAATCTGCTGATCACAGGGTCAAGTGTTCCAACTGCCCCCTTATCTTACCCCAGATACCTTACCTCAGGGTGATTACATGGGGCTGATGAGAATCACACAGTACATATAGAAACTCATATGTACATCATATCATATCAAAAGACGTAGATCAACTTTTTATTGGCTACAAATTACATCATCCACCATCACCTCATACCTGATAACTCCCAAATCTCATCATACCATAGTCTTGTTCTTATACTGCAGTGTACAATCTTTATTGTTTTATTCCCCCCTTTATCTCCTTCAGTGATGTATACAGGAGTTTACAAAACATGTTTTTGTTTTAGACAAGAACTAAATTAGACAATTTGGCCATATTCAGATTATTATTATTAATATTATTATTATTATTATTATTATCAGGTGATCCATGTGTGTATTAGTAAATGTTAATGACACTGTTGATTAGTAACACTGTTCACTACTTCAGTTGGACTGTTCTACACTGTTCAGCTGATCAGTACATATCTAAAGCCCCCACTGCCCCCAGTGCACTACACAACTGCATGGACACAGATTTTTCTATAATGTCCTAATTAATTACAGTTTAAATAAGGAATTGTTTAAAATTGTAGTTTTAAAACATTAACACTGCATTGCTGTAAATATAATTAGTGTTCGCATTTAATCAGTTCAATTCGATTCATTTTTATGTATATAAGACTTTTAACAGAGGTCATTGTCACAAAGCAGCTTTACTGAATCTGAATAAAATGAGGGAAATCAGTATAAAATGTGTGAGAGAATATGTATAAATCAGACATATACAGATATATAAATGTATCTGTTCTCTCTCTCTCTCTCTCTCTCTCTCTCCAGGTTGTTGAAAAGTCCTGATGCACAGAGAGCTTGTGATCATCTGACTGGTGTTCTGGGTATAAACCCCACACTGCAGACGTATCTGAATCTGAGCGGGAAAATAGACGGAGACTCAGGAGTAGAGCAACTCTGTGTTTTACTGAAGGATCTACTGAAGGATCCACACTGCAGACCTGAAACACTTCAGTAAGAACTATTATTCTGTAATCATCTGGAAACTTCCATTACTAATGTCAATGTTGAATGGTTTGTTTTCAGGTTTGATTGGTTGAGTTTCTGTGCTTTTAGTACTAGTGAGTAGTTTAAAGAGAACAGGCTGTAAGTAGAGAACTGATTTCAGATTAAATCACCAAAGCACTTCAATACACACAGAACACAGACAATGGAGTATTAATGGGAGATTTTCTAGCCATAAAGCCAGAGTTAAGTGTGATGAATTGTTCTTTCAGACTCAGTGAGTGTAATCTGACAGAGAGAGGATGTTCAGCTCTGCTCACAGCTCTCAGATCAGAATCCTCCACCCTGAGGGAGCTGAATCTGAGTAAGAACAGGATTCAGGATTCAGGAGTGAAGCTGCTCTCTGCAGAACTGAAGAATAAACACTGGAAACTGCAGACTGTCAGGTAACGTCTAATTACTACACACACATCTAATACACTGACAGTACTGAACTCTCGGCCCTTTCACACAGACAGTGTGGGAATATTGTAGCGTCATCACACCTTGGTGTTCTGTATAAAAGTAATGGAGGTGGAATCGGGGCTCGTTGTTGTTGTCATGGCTTTAATCCGGGAGCAGAGATAGTGATGAGGCTGAGAGTAAATGTGGGGGAAAGTGAGACACACCATCGTGGAACATGTGAGGTGTGTGATGTGTGTAACACACCACTGGGAGGTTTAAACTGAATGAATCTTAGTCAGGAGTGAACAACTTAACAAAAGAATGTAAGTTATGTGAGAGTCCAGTTTGTGAGTTTAAAGCCATAAAGAAGCAGCTGCATGTTGACGGGGCATAGAACAGAACCACCTGCATAGCAAAATTACAGCACTGTGCAAAAGTCTTGACAGATCTCTCAAATGTTCTTGAACTTGAGTGTGATTGCTGTGTTCTCATCTGTCTAAAGAACCACAACCAGGGGGAAATATAGTAGGGTTAGATTCAATCTTAATAAATGTTCCATATGTCAAACACCAAAATGAACCAAAAGAGAATAAAAGACTTTTATCCCCTTTACCCCTTATATTGACTTACTTTTGTTCCAGACTTTCAGACTGCAGTATAACAGGGGAAGGATACACGGCTCTGGCTGAAGCTCTGAAATCATCTCACCTGATAGAGCTGGATCTCAGAGGGAACGACCCTGGAGACTCAGGAGTGAAGCTGCTCACTGATTTACTACAGGATCCAGACTGTACACTGAACACACTGAGGTGAGGAAAACAATAAACAAACAAACTAATGAATAACTCACTACATCAATAAATCAACAATCTAGATGCTGACTGAAAATGATTTAATTCTGCTGAATGATTTAATTACAATTATTCAGTGTCACTATATCACATCGTAATGTTAAAGGGTTTTCTGATTATCCAGGAAAAAGTTCTGAATAGAGTTTTGTGTTGAATAAACCTAAACAATAACACTACAGACTGTTATTAACTAATTATGTAAATGAATAATAATTTATTAAGAAATGATGGTTATTGTGCACTAATTCTGTAGCTGATACAGCCGGATACAGATACACATTAAAACCAGAAACTGAATCACAGCTAAAGCACATAACCATCAGTTCCTTGTTGTTTCCATACACAGTTATTAATGTGCTGATGTTATTTACTCTACAGGTTGTTAAAAAGTGCTGATGCAGAGGAAGCCTGCAAGTGTCTCACTAACATTGTAGGTAAAAACCCGTTACTGCACAAGGAGCTGGATCTGAGCAACAGAACAACTAAAGACATTAAAGTGAATCAGCTCTCGGCTTTGCTGCAGGATCCACATTACAGACTGCAGACACTCAGGTAAGACACAACTCTACATGTGGGGATCGAACCGAGTGTAAACAGTTAAACACTTTTCTCTTAACATTCCAGGACATTTAGATAAATTTACTATAGATAGTGATGTAATGGCTGATTTGTAGGTGTACATCTGATTTCATATTTTTGTCTTTATACATCAACACAATGGATTTTACATGGAGCAGTTAAGATGTAATTTAAGTGTAGACCCCTTCAATTCAAAATAAACATGAATATTACACTAACCCTTTATAAATTACAGAAATAAAAAAGTGCCTCTATTTTGATAAGCTCAAAAGTAATGGAACAAACTAGCACAGACATTAGACAATTTTTAACACCTGGATGCAAATCCATAGCAGTTTAGAATCCATGGACATCCCCAGATGCTGACCTTTAATGCATCTGTTTTCAGCTTGTTTTTGGGTCTTTCTGCCTTCTGTCCTCTACTTTCAGTGAGTGAAAAGATCGGAACAGACTCATTTATGAAAACATTGAAATTCACTTTGTAATTACTATTTACTAAAAATTAACCATATTATTGTCAAGAGTAAAGATACAAAAAGCACTCAAAGTACAGTTAAATGTACTCCTTTCTATAACAGCATTGCTATATATGCCATAACTACTAAGCGTCTCAGAGTAGGAAATCGCTCCTAAATGGTCTCAGAAAAAAGTCTCAGAGCGACGTAATTTTTGTCCTACTTTTAGGAGTAGGAACGAGAGCAGTTTCTCAACATTCTTAAAATAGGAAATCACTCCTATATCCACTAAAATGTAGGAGCACTCCGGAGGTGCCCTAACTGGTTAGGAGTAGCGAGGAAACGGTGTTCAGGCAGAGAAACGCTGAGGAGAGACGTTTTAGTAACATTGACACAGAGCTCATAAAACACACTTTGGGCAAAAATGTAAAGTTTTTTTTTTTTTTTTGGTAACTCATCACGTGCAGTATGTAACTGGTTAATGAACATGTCATATGCTGGTGACTGATACGTTAATGAAAAGCAAACTGCATTCATGGAGTTGTGGGCATCATCCATGGCAGGCACATTTAAATAATCATATTTATGTGTACATTTTATATATTTACAGTGGTGTTCAAAATAATAGCAGTGTGTTGAAAAAAGTTAGTAATACTCCATGTCCATATAATAACTTTTAATTTAAATCACATAAATGCATTGGACCCCCGGCACGTTCTATTCTGAATCACAACATGAAGAAAAATGTGCTAAATGTATTATTAGTTTAATGTAAGTGAAGAAAAACAAATATTAGTCTGTTCAAAAAAATAGCAGTGTCATCACTCATCTTTACAAAGTGATGAATTTACAGTTTAAACAAAAATGCTTGAAGTTTAATCTTTCTTGTGCATCTCTGAACTAATATTTAGTTGTATAACCAGGTTTCTGAGAACTGCTTCACATCTGTACAATTGTACTACACGCCACAATTCCTCTGCATCTCTTGGTTTTGCCTCAGAAACAGCATTTCAAGGGCATTTCCTCTTCGGCATAAGGCAACATGACCTCTTTAAGTATTCTGATGTTAAATTAATCCATGATCCCTGAAATGTGATAAATAGGCCCAACACCATAGTACGAGAAGCTACATCGCCATATCATGATGCTTCTGCCTCCATGCTTCACCGTCTTCACACTGTACTGTGGCTTGAATTCAGTGTTTGGGGGCCTGACAAACTGTCTGAGGCCTCTAGAACCAAAAAGAACAATCTTACTTTCATCAGTCCACAAAATATTGCACCATTTCTCTTTAGGCCAGTCAATGTGTTCTTCTGCGAACTGTAACGTTGTGCGTTTGCTGGCTTTTACCACTGAGTGGCGCTATATAACTATAGACTGACGCCTCGGCATCAGTTCATTCTCTCATGGATTAATGAGTCGCAGCTCCTTTAGAGCTGCACGTAGTAGCGGATAAAATCAAGTGAAACACTGTAGTTAAACGAATTCATAATCACAGAACTAAAATGACAGTACAAACTTAGAATTTAAATAAAAGAAAATCTTATTAGGATCGAATTTAAGCAAAGTAAACGTTAACACAGTGAGCCTTTAGATTTTATGTGTAATTAGAAAAGCTACGCGTGTAGGGTTTTGTGTCATCTTATATATTGTGTTCTTAAAATTTGTAGTAGATTTATTAACTGAAATAAACGAAACTAAATGACCATAAAACATTCACACATTGTCAGGACGTGCTACTGCGTCAGCAGATGTCGATGTGTTTTGCATTATTATAAGAATTAAATGCAGTAGTCTGTTATGATCATTATAATTGTTATAATTAAATCTCAGGCGGCACGGTGGTGTAGTGGTTAGCACTGTCGCCTTGCACCGCCAGGGTCCGGGTTCGATTCCCGGGGCAGACTCAATTCCCGTCTCTGTGTGCATTGGGTTTACATGTTCTCCCCGTGCTTGGTGGGTTTCCTCCCACAGTCCAAAGACATGTAGGTTAGTTTAATTGACATTCCAAATTGCCCGTAGTGTGTGAGTATGTGTGTGTGCCCTGCGATGGATTGGCACCAGGGTGTACCCCGCCTTGTGCCCTAACTTTCCTGGGATAGGCTCCAGGCAACCCTGTATATAAGGATAAAGCGGTACAGAAAATGAATGAATGAATAATTAAATCTCTTTAATAAATAATGAAAACTTTATAACAAATTAAATTTTTACATCCCAGCACCTCCGTTGCGCTGTACCACCGCCGGCAAAACCTTATAAAATACAAGTGAAACATTAAACGGATTTACAATCACAGTACTAAAATTACAGTACAGATTTAGAATTTAAATATAGGCGTTTCTTAGTTTTATCGAATTTAAGCAAAGTAAATGTTAACACAGTGAGGCTTTATATTTTATCGTCTGTAACACTCGCGTAGCCAGAAAACTCTGTCTGAGCATCAGAGCCACAGGTGTTGTCAGATTAATGGGCAAAAACTATATAACCTACCTGAGTCTCCAATAACTACTGGACTCCATATTAACATCAATTAACATCAACTATTATAGCTGAACTGCCTGCCACCTAACACACTGTATAAATGCAGATCATTTCCTGCTTTCTGTTTCACCCTGTTGAGTCTGGTTCCTCTCAAGGTTTCTTCCTATTTGTCACGTTTGCAGGTGTACCGGGCTGGTGTTATCGCCATGGGCTTACAAAAGGCAGGCATAAACGCAGAGGGTTCTTGTGTAAATAAAGAGTCTTTTATTTAAAAGAAACAAATCAAACTCAAACCAAATAAACAAAACTCTGGCTCTTTCAGCTTAACCTACACACAGACTTTTCAAACAGAACAAACGGGACACAAACTCGAGGAACATGAAGCGGGGAACTATAACACTGTACTCAAGCTCGAGGTCACAACACACACTCGCACACCTGGGCACCGCGTACACACACTCGCACACCTGGGCACCGCGTACACACACTCGCACACCTGGGCACCGCGTACACACACTCGCACACCTGGGCACCGCGTACACACACTCGCACACCTGGGCACCGCGTACACACACTCGCACACCTGGGCACCGCGTACACACACTCGCACACCTGGGCACCGCGTACACACACTCGCACACCTGGGCACCGCGTACACACACTCGCACACCTGGGCACCGCGTACACACACTCGCACACCTGGGCACCGCGTACACACACTCGCACACCTGGGCACCGCGTACACACACTCGCACACCTGGGCACCGCGTACACACACTCGCACACCTGGGCACCGCGTACACACACTCGCACACCTGGGCACCGCGTACACACACTCGCACACCTGGGCACCGCGTACACACACTCGCACACCTGGGCACCGCGTACACACACTCGCACACCTGGGCACCGCGTACACACACTCGCACACCTGGGCACCGCGTACACACACTCGCACACCTGGGCACCGCGTACACACACTCGCACACCTGGGCACCGCGTACACACACTCGCACACCTGGGCACCGCGTACACACACTCGCACACCTGGGCACTGCGTACCTACCCCTATATACACACATACCTATGACTATACATTTCATACACACACCTATGCCCTCTATACTCACATACTTACAACCCAGCATTTCACACACTCACCCGTAGAAGGTACACAAGCTTAGACCTTAGACTAACGGGGAGAGACATTAGAAAACATGAGGGAGAAACAAACAGGAATAACCAAAAACAATAAGACACCACTCACACT
Organism: Channallabes apus; assembly: GCA_030522415.1. Taxonomy (NCBI): domain Eukaryota; kingdom Metazoa; phylum Chordata; class Actinopteri; order Siluriformes; family Clariidae; genus Channallabes; species Channallabes apus. The sequence goes on along the minus strand of CM060110.1, from coordinate 48,748,901 downwards.
TCACACTAATCAAACACAGGTAAATCTAACCATACACTTACACATTTAACCAAGACAACATGCCTACAGAGCCAGATGAACATAAATAAACAAAAAGCAAAACTAAAGCCCACAAGACAATGTTGATGCTCGACCCAGTTTCCCAGAGCTAACAGCTTTTTATCAGGTTGCTAATGAGCCACCTCGGCACAGGTGACACTTAGTCGTCACCTGACGGAGGTGCATTCTGGGAAACTGGGTCTTCTAACAAAAAACTACAAAACATAAACATGACCACAGTGCCCTCTAGGGGCAGTCCCTTACACTATTACCATCTCAAGGAGTTTTTCCTTGCCACTGTCGCCCTCGGCTCGGCATTTTGACATACACATTCACATTTCATACAAACTTAAATATTTCTTTTGATTGTGTGAAGTTGCTTTGCGATTATTAAAAGCGCTATACAAATAAAATTGAATTGAATTATATATATATATATATATATATATATATATATATATATATATATATATATATATATATAAAAAAGTGCGCGCGCGGTCCACTACACTGCAAATATATGTTAGTATATTATGACTAAAATAAAGCTGCTCATGTCGGCGTGCATTTCGCACAGCGCCGCATAGACAGCGCTTATTTAACAAGTATTAATTTGTGTTTGTTGTATTTCTGGGAAAGAGAAATCTCTTATAAATCTCTCATATCGACGCGCGTTCATCTGACTTTAGATCAAAACTCGGCAAAGTGAAAGAGCGCACACGCGCGCCGCGGGTTCACGCGAACATTTTATATTCACTAAAAGATTTATTCACAACCACTGTAGATGCGGTCATATTATTTCACCAGTTTTGACGCGTAGCTTTGGTTTAAAGTTTCACTCACACGACAGAAGTCCGATCTCTTTGTCTCTTGTAGTTTATTTTGTCAGCATCAAAGAATCAACACTTCATACAGTCGTCTTGAGTAAATCCACTGTGATTACAGACACCAGTTGCTGCATCTTGCAAATCTCTGACTTTTACAACAACCTGTTTGCTGTATCTTGTAAATTACAGTCTTAGCTTACGTATATAACAACACTCTTGCTGTATATATCCACTTACGGGAGCTTACGGTTACAACAACCTAGTTGCTGTATCTCACATTCTTAGCTTACCGGGCTTACGGTCAAAAGCTTGTGTTTCCGTAGCCTTCCGCATCTAGACTGAACTCTCTAACATATGACAGTCACACAAATGCATGTAATAGTAGAATGACATCACAGACCAACCTACGATTGTCAACTTATGATGTGTAACTTAAAAATTTAAAGCTTATGGCTTATGTAACAAACTTAATGCTTAATGCTTTACTAATGAATAGAACAAGGTAGAATAAATGAAATAACAGCAAATAAAATAAAATAAACACAACAACAAATTCATAACAAGTGCGATATGGCACTTACATTCCAGCCCCTAATTGACAGGCATGGAGACTGACAATTACAATTTTGTGTTTTTTCTTTTTTCTTTTTGATAAAGCCATGAAATCAAACATTCTTAACCTTCTAAAACGTTTTAAATCTTTTAAGTGTGTGATATTTATCTCAGGTGTTTACATTTGCATATCAAATTTCATAACATATGTGAAATGGACTGTTAAATGTAGTATGGTAATATGAGGCACAGCTTGTCGATGGGTCTTTCCAGAGTGTTGGTCTTAGTTTTAACTAGCACACGTCTCACAAGTCCCCCTTTGTCGGGGAAAACTTTCGTGATTCGTCCCATGACCCATGCATTTCTTGGAGACGACTCATCAGTTGTTAAAACTATATCTCCAATCGAGAGTTTTTTTTTTTTTTTTTTTTTTAACCATTTTTGCCATTCCTGGTGAAAGGGCAAGTATTCACGCACCCACCGCTTCCAGAGCAGTTCTGATATATGCTGGATCTGCTTCTCCCTGCGACGTGCATAGAGGTCTTCCTTTTTGAAAGATCCCGGGGGCAGGTTTGGCTGTTTTTTCATCAGCGGCAGGTGGTTGGATGTCAGAGGTTCCAGATCTGTGGGATCCTCCGAGACAGTAGTGAGGGGTCGATTATTCATTATCGCTTCTACTTCACACATGAATGTATGCAGGCTCTCGTCAGTTAATGTTTGTTCTTTCAGTACTGATCTCAAGATCTTTCTAACTGACCTGATCGGTCTTTCCCATATTCCACCAAAGTGAGATCCAGAGGGCGGGTTAAATGTCCACTGTATGTTCCTTTGAGTGAGGAAGCTTTCAATTTGTGACTGATTCCATTGCTGACTAGCCTCGCACAGTTCAGTCTCAGTGCCTATGAAGTTTGTTCCATTGTCACTTCGCATTACTGACACCTGACCTCTCCTGCTTATAAAGCGTCGCATGGCATTCATACAAGAGTCTGTGTCAAGCGAATGAGCGATTTCAATGTGCACAGCTCTTGTTGTCAGACAAGTGAAAAGTACGCCATATCTTTTAACGTTACTTCTGCCACGTTTGACCTCCGAAGTAGTCTACTCCCACAATGGTGAAGGGTGGGTGGTCTGGTATTATTCTATCGATTGGCAATTCTGACATTTTTTGCTCACATGCTTTAGCTCTAGACTTCCTGCATATTACACACCTGGAGAGAAACGGTCTTACGAGTGAGTTAGCAGTCGGAATCCAGTATTTCTGCCGTAATTCTGAGAGCATGTAATTTCTGCCACTGTGTCCTATCTTGTCATGAACATCTCTTAATATTAACGTTGTGATATGTGAGTCTTTAGGTACAATGACTGGGTGTTTAACGTGCTCTGGCATTGCGGACCTGCTGAGACGTCCTCCGACTCTCAGCAATCCATCCTGTAGCACTGGGTCCAGTTTGGACAAGCAACTGTTTCTTTTTACAGATGCCTTGCGTTTTTGCTGTGTGTGAATTCCCTGTTTGAGTTCTGCTGCTGCTTTATTCTTTTGCAACGTGAGAATTTCTTCCTTAAAATTTTGTCTTTGAATAAATTTAATGATTTCGTTTTCTGCTCTTGTTAGTTCTTGAGCTGTTAGCGACTTGTGATTTTGTGTCTTTGGGTTATCTACTTGTGTTTTGACCATTTCTGTTTTTTGTTTGAGCATGTCTCTGATGCGAAGGATCCAGGCAACGGATCTTTTTAACTTGTGCCAATCAGAGTGATGATTAATCAATTTAGTCACTGCGTCTGCGCATTTTATAACACTCACAGTATTCACTAAAGCTGAGAGTTTAATTTCATCATCATTTTGTGTTATTGATGTGTCATGAATATTTTCAGGCCATTTGCACTCTGCTTCTTTGAGAAAGGAGGGACCATGGATCCAGTTAACATTTTGCATGAACCTTTCACAGGATACCCCCCTGGAGGCAGAGTCAGCTGGGTTTTGTGAGGTATTAACGTACCTCCATTGCTGTGACTTGGTTGACTCTCTTATAATGGCGATTCTGTTGGCCACAAAGGTTTTAAAACGAAGTGTTTCGTTATCAATGTATCTCAAAACAGTTGTACTGTCAGTCCAGAACATAGAGTCCAGCAATTTCAATTCTAGCTGTTCTTTCAACATTTTGTCATTTTTTACAGCGACCACTGCCGCAGTCAGTTCCATTCGTGGAATGGTGGTCTGTTTCAGGGGTGCTACACGGGAGTTCCCCATCATGAATGCACAATGTGTAAGTCCATCAGCGTTTACTAACCTGAGGTATGAGACAGCTCCGTATCCCATTTCACTTGCATCCGAGAAGTGGTGGAGTTGTGCTGTAGCTGTAACTCCGAAGTCGGCTGGTTTTATGGACCTTGCTATGCTGAACTCGGACAGTCTGTGCAGCTCTTGCAGCCAGGTTTTCCACGCCGTTGCAAACTGCTCGGGAATGTCATCATCCCAGGCTAGTTTTTCTTTACATAACTGTTGCATTAGAGTTTTGGCTGGCAGTATGGCAGGTGAGAGAAAGCCTAACGGTTCGTATGTTGAGCTAGTGACTGACAGAATTCCTCTTCTTGTCACAGGTCGTTCCTTTAAACTAATCTTAAACTTGAACATGTCTGAGTTAATGCACCACAGCACCGCCAGAGCTCTCTCTATGGGCAGTGCATCTTTACTCAAGTCTAAGTCTCTCATGTCTTTGATCCTTTCACTCTCGGGAATGACAGTCAGTAGGGCACGGCTGTTGCTTGCCCATTTTGTGAGGTTAAACCCTTCGCTTGCACAGAGACTAGTGAGATCATTGTATAGGGCGACTGCTTGGTCATGACTCAAAACAGATTTCAGGCAGTCGTCTACATGAAAGTTTTTAAGCACTGTGTTAACTGCCACAGCAGATGCATTGCTGCGGTTCTCTTCTGCTGTCTTTCTGAGGGCAAAGTTACTGTAGCAACACTAGGCGACAATTTTGCACCGAACAGATGAACTACCATTTTATATTCAACTAAGTCTTGGTTCACATCTCCATTCGGCCACCATAGGAAGCGCAGCAGATCTGTGTCCTTCGCGGGGACTCTTACTTGATAATACATGGCTTCTGCTATTGTGTCCTTTTTCTTGGACTTTATTTTAACGGGTACAATGGGGAGGATGCAATTATCTCCAGCCCCAGTGAGTGCATTTGGTGTACTCACAGTAGGTGGTGTATTGTTTGTGTCATTTTCAGTTTCGTTTCTGTGCGCGCTCGTAACTGACTTCACCGTGTCTGGCACTGCTATGTGTAGCATGCTTGGATGTGGCTTTGAACACAATGAACATGTAATTTTTCTGGTACAGTCTTTCCACAAATGACCCTTTGTTAAACATCCGAAACAGAATCCATTCTTTTTTATGAATTCTACTTTGTCTTTGTATGTCTTATCATTAAATTGGAAGCAATCGTCTAAGATATGCTCCACTTTGCAATGTGCAAAAAAATGTTTAGTGAAGGCGCTGACAGGTGATGTACAGGCATTCTTCATTGTAATCAAGTCTTTGTGAATTTTACCAACCTGTCTGTCCTCGGTTGCGACGCTGACCATGGGTTTTCCTTGGCCCCTTTGTTTGGGTCCTTGAAGGGATGTGTGACTGGGTTTTCTGTCGCTGGTTGCGGCGTCCAGGTCTGTAGAGTGCGCGCAGCTCAGGTGCACGTTGCTCGATTCGGTGACTGCGCTTTCGTTCGCAGGCTGCGCTCGGCTGTTACCTGTTGAGTTGGAGAGGTGAGAGTGCGCGCTGCTCGGGCACGCGCTGCTCGATTCAATGAGTGCGCTCTTGTTTGCAGGCTGCGCTCGGCTGTTGCATGTTGAGTTGGAAGGGTGAGAGTGCGCGCTGCTCGGGCACGCGCTACTCGATTCAATGAGTGCGCTCTTGTTTGCAGGCTGCGCTCGGCTGTTGCATGTTGAGTTGGAAGGGTGAGAGTGCGTGCTGCTCGGGCACGCGCTACTCGATTCAACGAGTGCTCTCTTGTTTGCAGGCTGCGCTCGGCTGTTGCATGTTGAGTTGGAAGGGTGAGAGTGCGCGCTGCTCGGGCACGCGCTACTCGGGCGCGCGCTGCTCGATTCGATGAGTGCGCTCTTGCTCTTGGGCGATCGGCTGTCGTATTTGCGATCTTGACGTTGAAGCACTCTTAATTTGGCATCATGCATAGCGAGCGCCGTCTTGGTTTCCAGTTTTTCTTTCTTTGCTTTTAGTTGTGCCATTAGTTGTGCTTTTTCCATTTCTAGTCGTGCTTTTAGTTGCGTCTTTAGCTTTGCTTCCTCTATTTCTAGTTGGAGACGTTCTTCCAAGGTTGCAGCCTTTGCCAACAGCGCTGCTCTTTCGGCTTCTTCTTTCTTTAGTAGGGCTGAGGATGATGTAGAAGTTACAGACCTTTTGGATGCTGCCATTATCAGTGACACGCTGACGCCCGGCGAGACGTCTTCGCGTATTCGCAACGTCACAGGGTGGCCCTTAGTGTCCTTGGTGTCCGCTATCCAGCGACCCACCTTAGCTATGAATTCTGTGCGGCCTTGAGCCTCAGGAGCGCCGCAAGCGACCTGATCGCATTTGTGTTCATCTATGAGTGTACACAAGCACATCAACGTTACTTCTCATGAAGTTCTCTCTTCTGTACTCAGTTTCAACGATGTCTAACTTACGTGCATACAGTAGTTCATAGGTGTCTTTAATGCAGTAGACATTGCATTCAGTCGAATTCGCTTGCCTTTTCTTGCATCCAGCGCCTCATTGAGGTTCTTTCTGTTCATCTCGTGGAGCGCCGTTAGGCTCCCCAGCCAAGTGCTGGGAGCGTTGTCCTCGTTGTTCGGCATGGTGAAGTTCGACGGCTATTCTCTTTTACTTTCCCTTTCAGCGTTCACTTGTTTTCGTTCAAACAGCGGAAAAGCTTTTGACTTTATGTAGATGCGGTCATATTATTTCACCAGTTTTGGCGCGTAGCTTTGGTTTAAAGTTTCACTCACACGACAGAAGTCCAATCTCTTTGTCTCTTGTAGTTTATTTTGTCAGCATCAAAGAATCAACACTTCATACAGTCGTCTTGAGTAAATCCACTGTGATTACAGACACCAGTTGCTGCATCTTGCAAATCTCTGACTTTTACAACAACCTGTTTGCTGTATCTTGTAAATTACAGTCTTAGCTTACGAATATAACAACACTCTTGCTGTATATATCCACTTACGGGAGCTTACGGTTACAACAACCTAGTTGCTGTATCTCACATTCTTAGCTTACCGGGCTTACGGTCAAAAGCTTGTGTTTCCGTAGCCTTCCGCATCTAGACTGAACTCTCTAACATATCACAGTCACACAAATGCATGTAATAGTAGAATGACATCACAGACCAACCTACGATTGTCAACTTATGATGCATGACTAAGAAATATAAAGCTTATGGCTTATGTAACAAACTTAATGCTTAATGCTTTGCTAATGAATAGAACAAGGTAGAATAAATGAAATAACAGCAAATAAAATAAAATAAAATAATCACAACAACAAATTCATAAGTGCGATATGGCACTTACAACCACATTTCAGCCATTCACACACATGCGTTGTGCTATGTTGTTGGTACACACTTTCACTTTTCACTTTTCATCTCCCCTTTGATCAAAATGCTCCCGATATGAGCCGACACTCAAAAAATTAGCATATCATGAAAAGGTTCTCTAAATGAGCTATTAACCTAATCATCTGAATCAACTAATTAACTCTAAACACCTGCAAAAGATTCCTGAAGCTTTTAAAAACTCCCAGCCTGGTTCATTACTCAAAACCGCAATCATGGGTAAGACTGCCGACCTGACTGCTGTCCAGAAGGCCATCATTGACACCCTCAAGCAAGAGGGTAAGACACAGAAAGACATTTCTGAACGAATAGGCTGTTCCCAGAGTGCTGTATCAAGGCACCTCAGTGGGAAGTCTGTGGGAAGGAAAAAGTGTGGCAGAAAACGCTGCACAACGAGAAGAGGTGACCGGGCCCTGAGGAAGATTGTGGAGAAGGACCGATTCCAGACCTTGGGGGACCTGCGGAAGCAGTGGACTGAGTCTGGAGTAGAAACATCCAGAGCCACCGTGTACAGGCGTGTGCAGGAAATGGGCTACAGGTTGCAAATTTTGTATGTCATTCGGAAATCAAGGTGCCAGAGTCTGGAGGAAGACTGGGGAGAGGGAAATGCCAAAATGCCTGAAGTCCAGTGTCAAGTACACACAGTCAGTGATGGTCTGGGGTGCCAGGTCAGCTGCTGGTGTTGGTCCACTGTGTTTTATCAAGGGCAGGGTCAATGCAGCTAGCTATCAGGAGATTTTGGAGCACTTCATGCTTCCATCTGCTGAAAAGCTTTATGGAGATGAAGATTTCATTTTTCAGCACGACCTGGCACCTGCTCACAGTGCCAAAACCACTGGTAAATGGTTTACTGACCATGGTATTACTGTGCTTAATTGGCCTGCTAACTCTCCTGACCTGAACCCCATAGAGAATCTGTGGGATATTGTGAAGAGAAAGTTGAGAGACACAAGACACAACAATCTGCAAAAGGATTCCCGACCAAGTATTGAGTGCAGACCTGAACATAATTATTCGAAGGTTGACTTTTTTTGTATTAAAAAGACTTTTCTTTTATTGGTCGGATGAAATATGCTAATTTTTTGAGATAGGGATTTTGGGTTTTCATGAGCTGTATGCCACAATCATCAATATTAAAACAATAAAAGGCTTGAACTACTTCAGTTTGTGTGTAATGAATCTAAAATATATGAAAGTCTAATGTTTATCAGTACATTACAGAAAATAATGAACTTTATCACAATATGCAAATTGTTTGAGAAGGACCTGTATTTATTTATTTATGCCCAGGCAGTGTATTAACCCAGAATGACGAAGTACTTTCTCTCTCTCCTGCAGACTCTGTAATTAAAATCACGTTTAGTATTTAATAAATTGTACAGTTGAGTTTTGTATTATAACCCTAATGGTTATGTTTTTAGTTCTCACCCAGTCATATGAGTCTGGTAAAAACAGAAGAATGTGTGTATGAAGAGCACAAACCACAGTTTAATATAGTAGTTTATAATACTACTTTAGTCATTTCTATATCTTTCCTTTCTCTGTTGGACTAAACAGTATTTTCTCTCTGCAGACTGTGTGGGAGTGTAAGTGTGAAATCCTGCACTGATGTGGTTTCAGCTCTCTGTACAAATCCATCACACATCAGAGAGCTGGATCTGTGGAGGTGTGAACTAGGAGACTCAGGAGTGGAGAAGCTCTGTGATCTACTGAAGAAACACGAGTGTAAACTGGAGACACTGTGGTGAGTCTGTCAAAAACAGAAGAATGTATATAAGATTGAAGAACACGAACCAGAGATTTAGAAATGTGTTTGTAATATTACTCGAGTCATTTCTCGGTCTATATTTATTACATTATTATATTTTCCAAACTATATAAACCTGACTGGTTATTAGATTTAAGGATTCTTATGTGATACGGATGTTTATAATGAGGGAGGGTGTGGCCTAAAGTTATTAACAGCCTCTAGTAAGGTGTGTATAACTATTAGACAGCTTCTTTACCTCCGGCAAAATGGGACAAAAAGAGATTTAATCAACACCAAAAAGTAAAACATTTAAAAATATGTCCAGAAGCACAAGTTGTCAAGACAAGTTAGAACTTTTTCAGATGTTTTATAGACAGATGAATTGAGTATGATTTATGATGGACCAGATGGATGGGCCTGTGGCTGGATCACTAATGGACACACGGCACCACTTTAAGTCAGACACTAGTAAGGTGGAGGAAGGGGACGTGTACAGGTTGCTATTATTGAGGATGAGCTCGTTTAGACCAAGTTAAAATCAACTCCCAAACCTACTGCTAGTTTCTAGAAGACATTTTCTTTAAACAGTGGTACAGGAAGAAGTCTGCATCATTGAAGTAGGACATTGTACAGAGCTCCATCACATGCATACAAGTACTCTATTGCTTGGCTGCCAGTAAAGACCTCAAAGTCAAGACAATGACCCCCCCCACCGCGCGCACACACACACACACATCTTTTACACAGAACTAAATATATATATAATCCAGACTTTCTTGGATTTTAATGGAGTCTTGAGGAAAAGTTCTCTAGGCTTTCTGAAGGACTTTTTGTCTCTCATTTTCAGTCCAGTCCCTGAGCAGGTTCTGGGTTATTACGCCACACAGTGACCTATGAATCATTCAAGCATAAAAAATGATAATCAGATAAACAGATGATCAGGCGGTGATTAGTTTACTGCTGATGCTGAATGCTGAGTGGTTGGAACAGACGAGAGGGGAAATGAGGTCGCTGCTGAGGATGTTACATAAACAAGTTTCATCACGGTGCTTGATGGGTTTTGCGAATGCACTTGACAAAACTGTTCTTGCAAGAACTGTTCCAGAACAGCTGACCTTCATGTCTTAAAATAACAGCTGACTGTTATTGTTGTTAATTACCTAATTTCATAATTTTATAGTTTTGGAATAAAAAACAGTATTGCACTAGAATATAGAAAATAAATCACTAAACAAATAAAATTTAATTATAAGGTGTGTCCAAACTTTTGACTGGTTCTGTACAGATATATATTACATGTGTGACATCATTTATCCCTGTGAAGTAAATAATATATAAAAATGTTTCTCTCTGCAGGTTAATAGATTGCAGTATAACAGATAGACACTGTGCTGCTCTGACTGCTGCACTAAAGTTAAACTCCTCACATCTGAAATATCTGAATCTGAGGTGGAATAAACTGGGAAATTCAGTCACACAACTCGAGGAATTACTGCAGCGTTCAGGAGGACGACTAGTGTAAGTAAACTTAACACACAGACAGAGTAGTGCAGAATGTGTACTTTCTGTAGAATATAATGTAGCTGTAAGAGTGAAGTGAAAGAGGAATATAAATGCTCAAATCAGCAGCATGTTGGTGATCATACTGAGAGAAGCACATAGAATATACCTTTAGGAACTGAATTAAAACACAACAGTAATTTGTCACTTTCTTGTGTTTATTAACTAAATGTGATACGTTGTAAGAATAATTACAAAGAAAAAGGGACATAGGGTACGATTAAAAAATTATTTTATTCTGTTGTGATTTTTACAGGACATGATAACTCCTTCATAAGTTAAATTAAACATTCCTCTGATGGGAGAAAGGAAGCAGCGTGTACAGTAAGTTAGGAAGCCGTGTGGATCGTGATTAAACTCAGCAGAACCAGGACAGTAGTGGAACAGACACTCAACAAACCCAGAATTCAGTCTTCAGGAGGTTTCTATAAGATCACAGAACAGAATTGGAGTAATGAAACCAGTAAGACCAGTAATACACAGAGACTAGAGGCTAAACAGGGGCTACACAAGCTCTCCCACCTCCAGTCCATCAAACAAATAGTACTAGATAAACTTCAAAGAAACTCATCAATGTAGGACAGAAGAAGACAAAAGTGTCCTGTGTCCTGTATGTGACTGTCTCCTATTTCAGTCAATTTACTGCTCACTTTCTGAACAATGAAGTATTTTAAAAAGTAAGAGTTTGTTTTTGGCCATGTTCTGGTTTCTGCTGATTTGTTCCACAGAGTGTCTTTTAACACTAAACCTCTTATTCAGTGTGAACTGAAATAAACCTGTTTATAAAAAAGAAAACTAAAGAAGAGACTGACTCTGTTGTTAATTTATAAATTCTGCTTTATATTCAGTATCTATGTAAATTGTGCTCATAAGTAAAATCTTTATTTACTCTTCAAGACTCATGTTTTTATTAATTACATAAAGTCTGTGTTCTTCACTACACTGATAACACACACATTAGTAGCACCACAAATAGATGCTGCTCTAATCCTACCAATAAATTCAACTAAATAAAAGGAAATTACACTGAGAACATTTCATTAAACTCATTCCAAATATGTACACAGGCTTCATGTGAATGAAATAAATGTACATTTTACATGAACTGTTACATTTACAATTAGTTTTCACACATTCAACATGATTCCACATCAGTTTAACTGGAACAACATTGAACTCTATGGACTCTGAACCCGACCTGAGGATCGAACCCAAGACCCTGGAGCTGTCAGGTGATAACCTTCCACTCGTAAGAGGCTTGAATTCAGTAAATTCAAGCCTCTTACGACATGAATTGAAAACTCAGAACATTTATAATTTGTGTGTTATTACAATATTCTGCTAATTAAATTCATGAAGTTTTTGTATTATATTTAAAGATTGTGTATCTTCATGTCCTGCTGTAACATCTGGGCCACCACAGCCTCGGAGGGTAAGATCCAGTTCCCCGGACTACTGAGCCGTCGCTTTGTCTCCCCCTAGTGTGTCTGCGTGTGTATGTCTCTCACATTATTAAGTAATGAAAATCACCTGTGCATCCTTTTGTGTCTCCCCATTTATACCAGCCGACTAGGGCTGCACGATATTAGGAAAATATGCCATATTGTTGAATACTGCGATAACGATATTTCTTGCGATATAACATTTCCCTAGTGAAATACATTTTTTATTATTATTGCCTATTTTTTTTATTATTTATTTATATGTAATGATCATACTAAAATAAACAGGTAATAGATATTCATCTGATGTAATTAAATCTAATTCAGGCTAAAAAGAAACTATATGTCAAGGAAGTTGCAAATATTTAGACTTCAATACACTATGACTTAAACCCCTCAGCAGATATTCTGACTTCTGGTTTGCTGTTACTATAAACCTGCCAACACAATATATGAATTACTTTCAAACATTACTTTTTATTTAAGTGGAACCATACACTCATCAATAGTGTCTTAAAACAAGAGCATCTTTTAAAGTAAATATTCTCTTTGGTTTGCCTGTTTTTTTAAAATATAAAAATAAATATTATTAAACAAAAATAAAAAAACACTATTTGTCACACACACACGCTCCGCAACCGGCACTAGGACCCGGAAGTAATGCGGGCGCGAACCCGGAAGTATAAGGAGTAAACAAACTAGTGCATACAGCTTAGTCACTGAGTTCGCCATGTCGGTTCAGATTCGAGTGTGTTTATAGGACTCGGGTTAAATGTGTTTTTCCCTTGCTCCCCTTCTGTGAGAGTCCTTAAACTAATTCGCGTGGTTATCCTGCCCACTCGCTTGCTTCCACGTTTGGGTTTACCGTCTATAAAGGGCTAACGGCTAATCGCTAAATCTTCTGATCATCCAGGGTTAGTTCGCGACAGAATGAAGTATAAGGATTATATATATATATATATATATATATATATATATATATATATATATATATATATATATATATATATAAAGATATAAGCGGGTATAAACATAGTAAGGGCCCATCTGATTGGTCAAATTTGGACACACAAATGCTTGGCAAATAAAGTATTTATCGCAACTTCTTGCGATATGGTTATCGCGCATGCCATTATCGCGATAACGATATTTTTTCGATATATCGTGCAGCCCTACAGCCGACCCCAGTCTTTTGTCCGTCCACGAATGTGTTTTCCCCTGTGTTCTGTTAAAAGAGAGAGAGACTCCCGAGTTACGAGATTTGTTGTTTTTTTTGGTTGAGTTTCAGAAGTTGTGTTTGTTTTTGGTTTTTCTGCCCTTTTGGAGTCCTTTTTAAGTTGTGAACAAATAAACGAGTTTTGAGTTCCAGACCTGCATCTGCGTCCGCCTCCTCACTGTGAATCATGACAGATGGACGGACCCATCAGGTGTCTCCCTGCCCAAGGAGGAAGTAACTGTGGTGGAAATTCTGAAAATATTATTAAGACAAGTAATCCATACACTGGGTAAGAACAAAGTAACAAAGGTTTTATTTTAAACTTCTGCAGAAGGACCAGTCTCATACAGTAAAAGGCACATGGCAGACCGTCTGGAGTTTCTCAGGTCTGATGAGACTCTGTCCACTCAACCATCTCTGCAGCAATCCACCAATCAGGCCTACAGTATATGGTAGTCCTTCTGGAAGGTTCTCCTCTCTGTCAGAGCTCCAGAGGTCCTCTAGAGGACCTTTGGGTTCTTTGTCACCACCCTGACTAAGGCCCTTCTCCCCCGATCGCTCAGTTTAGATGGCCGACCAGCTCTAGGAAGAGTTCTGGTGGTTTCGAATTTCTTCCACTTACGGATGATGGAGGCCACTGTGCTCATTGGGACTTTCAAAGCGGCAGAACTTTTTCTGTAACCTTCCCAAGATTTTGCCTCGAGACAATTCCTTTGACTTCATGCTTGGTTTGTGCTCGGACATGAACTGTCAACTGTGGGACCTTATATAGACAGCTGTGTGCCTTTCCAAATCAGGTGCAATCAGCTGAATTTACCACAAGTGGACTCCAATTAAGCTGCAGAAACATCTCAAGGATGATCAGGGGAAACAGGATGATCAGGGGAAACGGGATGCGCCTGAGCTCAATTTTGAGCTTCATGGCAAAGGCTGTGAATACTTATGTACATGTGCTTTCTCAAATTTTTTATTTTTTTTATTTGCAAAAATCTCAAGTAAACTTTTTTCATGTTGTCATTATGGGGTGTTGTGTGTAGAATTCTGAGGGACAAAATGAATTTAATCCATTTTAGAATAAGGCTGTGACATAAAATGTGGAAAAGATGATACTTTCCGGATGCACTATGTGTGTTAATGGAGTTGTATACAGTTCTGTAATATTTTCCCTCATTAAAACTTATAACTAACAATTTTCTACAAAGTTAAATGGTTATTAACTACATTATTTAATATTAAATTGATAATCAACTACATAATATAATAAAATAATGGAGTATAAATAAAATGTTTCCATGTTCAGGGAGCTGTAGATGGGGAATTCCAAGTGTCGAATAAAATGACGTCATGTTTTGAGCTTTTTGTAAAAGTAGTGTAAAGAATATTGGAATTGGAATCATAGCCGTTAGGGTGTTTTTGTCTGTTTGTTTGTTGGTGCTGATGGTGAAGTGAACTAAACGAACAAACTGAATATAATTTTTCTTAAAGAAATATAATTCTTCATCCAGTAGGTGGCGCTATAAAGTGCATTAATGTCAAAACGAGTTGAAGCCCTTAAAACTTAAACCATTTTAGCCTTTATTTGTTTTGCTGTTTTTTCTTTTCTTTAAACATATATAGGGCTCAGGATTGTGTAGTATAGAGAGTAATATTCTTTTTTTCCGCACAACCAAGGCAACATGATGAACTGAATTTTATTTCCTTTGAACCAACTATACAAACATTAAAAAAGAAAAGAAGAAATGGGTGTCACAGGCAAAGAAATAGCACAAATACACATGATCACATGTTTTAATGGTTGTTTTTGGTTGTTTGTGTGACAATTTTTGCAACGTCATTCTGATATTCCTGTAGTGGTAAAATATACATATTATAAAGGTCATGATAACTTGTTCTACCTGACATATCCGAAAACCCAAATACACAATTTACAGTCTGAAGACTCTCCGTTAAAACACACTGGAAAGGTTTACATATAAGCACAATGTTTATCATCATTGGTCTATGCTGTGTTGCCAATTGTTGAACAGGTCAAAGACCCTGTTAATTTCATATTTCATTATATCCTGACTAATAGTATTTCACACATCTGACTGAAACTTTTACTGATAAATATTGGTATTAAATTATTTTGTTGGGAACAGTGCTGATTACACTAAATACATTTTTGCCTGTCAAAACATTTGAAATTGTCAATCTTAAACACTTTGGACCATCACTGGTATTACATTCTTTTTGAAAACAGACATTATTTGACAAAATAATATTTGACTACAGTCACTCTGGATACGGTCTGATGAACTCCATAAATGTAAATGTTTGTGGTGTGCGTAAAGGTTCCATCTGCAATGTTGTTTTGAGGTCATTCATGCTATATTATCCCAACATCATTTTACTCTATTTTCCCATGTTATCCCAACATCACTCCCTATATTTCAGGACAGATAGTATAAAAAAAATAAATAAATAAAAAAAAGACAGTCCTGGGAAATGGGACAAGTGGCAAGAGTAGCAGATCAGCTAAGAACTCTCCAGAAAAGAGTTGAAATAAATTTGAGGAAATTTTTCACAGAATTCCTTGTTTACATAGTAGATGAATGGAAGTGGTTATTGAGTGGTTAAGTGTAGAGCAAATTGAAGACTGTAAGTTCAAACATGTGTGTGTGTGTGTGTGTGTGTGTGTGTGTGTGTGTGTGTGTGTGTGATTGTGTGTGTGATTGTGTGTGTGATTGTGTGTGTGATTGTGTGTGTGATTGTGTGTGTGTGTGATTGTGTGTGTGCAAATCAAGTGTGATTTTGTGATTGCAGGTCTGCATTTATTCCTGGAGCACAGTCCTTTAAGAAAACACACCACAGACCTGTGAAAATGAGTTCCCCTAATGAAGATGAGAGGTGAGACAAGTAATGTATCTTAACCAACTTAATAGGTGTATAACAGTGTTTTTGCTCCTGGATCATCCATTGTGGCAGTGGTGCTGTTTTACACAAAGTGTGTACATGAGCTCAGTTCTCCCTTTATAGTTTCTTTTCTTTTTTTCTTGAGGTACTGATACTGGCACTGACACAGTTACCAAGTGCTCCTTCACCTGATTAACAGTTTCCACTATACTGCTGCAGGAAATATTAAAATAATTGTCTTTTTGTTTGCTTTTTACTTAATATGTAGAAGATTAAAGGAAAATTTTATCCACAAAAATGTTTGTGATTTTTGTCCTTTAAAAAATAAATAAATAAAATAAACAGAATCATTGTAGCTAACTGCAAACTGGTTTGTGTTTAGTCTTATGGATCTAAAGCACTCAGAGTCACCTGAACCCAGCTTAGTGTTTATGAAGAGTGACAAATCAATGGTTATACCAATACTGTTTCAACAGTCAGAGAAAGAAAGGTAAGGAATATCTAATGAATAATTATATTTGTATTTAAATTTATCCACTAACAGGTTCATATAGTAACATATGTTTAAACAGATTTTAAAAAAGAAATAAGAAAGAACAGCTACTTTAGTCTATAAAAAAGTAGGGCAAGATTAAGAAAAACGGAGCATTGGGACGCAACTTGAATTTATGAATGTGAATGTTGCTTATTTCATAGAACAATCAGTTTCATGGTTGTAACTATAACCATCACACCACTGACAATGGGTTTTATTTCATATTAAACATTAGCTTAATATTGTCTTTTTTTAAGACACAAGCATGGCATATCATATTTGTCTATGGTGCTGGATGCTGCTTCCCAGGGCCAGGTACATATTTGTATAATTGAGTTTAGGAGTTTAGTTATTGAGGCCATTGATTCTGCAAATTAATGATTTTTTTTTATTACTACTGGATTAGCATACGACTCCTAAAGTACACTGGCGGCCCAGAAAAAAAAAGTATGTTTCGAAATCGCCAAAATATTGTCCTGTGTCAAAGGAAACAACTTAAGAAATCTTTTAATTATGGAATTTGGTTAAAATAAAAAAAAAAGAAAACTCATTAAACCCTGGAAGAATGGTGCTCAAGCATCAACTTCACAAAAGAAATGTGGTTGCGGAAACAAAAAAACTGCTGAAAGATCACTTGAACGCTTGGTGGAGTGGGATGGTTAAAAATGGCCTGTAACAATTATGCTTATGCTTATGAGTGAATGTAAGAGCATTTCCAGGTTATCACATCTATGGAGTTTTTTTTATTTTTCACATCCTTCCCATTTCTATCTCTTTGCCTCGCCAACCTGTACAGATCCACCTCTCCCTCCTTACTGTCCAATCTAGTGTACAAGTCCTTATATGCCCTTTGTTTATTTTTTAAGGTCACTGGCAGTCGTGTAAGCATTTCACTGCATATTGTACTGTGTATGACTTTGTATGTGACAAATAAAATTTGAATTTGAAATCCTGGTATATTATATGTGGAATTATCTCAGGAAAAAAAAGTGTTTTGTTGTCCAAATGAGCACTACCAAATTCATAAAAAGTGGAGACTCCTTTAGGAGACTGAGATTTTAGATCCTGTAATAGTTTATCAAAGTACAATTCAACCAAACCTTTGTTCCACAGAGTGATGTCCACCTGCTGATATCATTCAGACACCTGAAGCATTTACATACCAGCCAAAACTAATTTTATTACAAGCCCAGGCAAATCTAAATGACTACATAAAATTAGTTTGTCACTATCAATAATAACAGTTTTCTAGTGAAGGAAATGAAGACAAGAGTAAAATGATGTTTCCTACCAGAAGTGAAATTTCTCCAGGATCTAATGCTGAACTCTTGGTCTTCTCCCTCTTCTCCTTTCCTAGAGTCTGCTCTGAAGTGATAAGAGGAACACTGAAGAGCAACACAGCCCTCCTTTTGATCTTCTCTCTCGTCTATGGGCTGACGGTCGACTACAGAAACAAACACAGGAAGTTTACAGCCGAATCATTTATCAGCTTCTCACATTGTGTAGCGTTGCACATTAAGACATCAACTTGCACTTAGTATATGGCAGGGGTGATAGCGTTCCGGCACCACGCAGGATTTCCGGCGTACTGTGGCTGTGGGGGAAAAAAGAAAAAGAAAAAAAAAAAAATCAGTATCACGAATATTGATCTGTCATTTCACTAGATCTGAGATGCGCAGGTGATAGCCACAAAACCAGCCAATCAGAGACATCCACACACTACTGCTGATTGGCTGTTCCTTCTCCATCACCAGCGCATCTCAAATCTAGAGAAATGACAACAATATCCATGATCAGTGAGTATATGTTGTGTGCTCCTTAGACTGACATACTCTACACTCTAAAAACTAATTCAGAGGACCTTTTACCACTACTTGATTTAATGCATGGATGCAAGTTAAAAATTGTAATTAATTGATTTAGATTAACCTTCTAAGTTGCGAAAATAATTTTTATAAGTTGTGATCAAATAATAATGTTGGTAATTAAATCGACTTAATTTTGCATGTAATTTAAACTCAAATTTAAATGGTAATGGGGTGAAAACCAAATTTAAGTTCTCTTAACTTAAAAAAATTGGCATGATAACTAGGAAAAAATAAAGGAAAATAGGAAAGTACCTATTCTAATTCATGCTTTTCTTTATTGATAATGAAGAGCGTACGCTCAAAACTAAATCACACACAAATAAATGGATCATTAATACAAGTAAATTGAATTGAAACCTGCACGACCCACTGGGCAGCGCAGCGCGACGATGATATAAATAGACCGCGGCGACCATCAAATTACATTATACCCCGCTGGGATGCGCACGTACAAACCAGGCATGGCAAGGCGGAAACAATATTAAACAGTCCTGACATTTTAAATAAAAAAAAAAAAACAGTGAGTCGCGCAGGTCTGTGATTCGAGCGGCGCTGCGCGAGCCACCGGACTGCGCAAATAAACCAGATCAACTCTGCACTATCCAGATAGTCGCACTGCGCAGATACAAATACAGCGCAGATATTTGGTTCAATCGGGTGCCACGGTTTCGTCCCACTTTTGACGTGTTTGGCTTCACATACACTTCGACAATGGAAGAAGATGCTGCAGCAGCAGTGCAGTACTTACATGTGACGAAACCAACAACGAGGAGATTGTAAAGAAAAAGGTGCATCGTCTGTGGTGTGGAATTGGTTTGGGTATAAGAAAAGTGATACGAATGAGATGAACGTGATTTAGAAGGTACGCAAGTGCACTGTTTTAGCAAGCGGTGGAAACACCTCAGCAAATCACAGTTTATATAAAATTACATTATGTAAAACAGTTTGTGTGATTGAATTTTTTTCATGTACTTTCAAATACAAATTGCTATATTGTGATATATATCGTTATCGAGGTAGAAATTTGCTTCTACCGTGATAGAAGATTTTGGTTATATCCCCCCCCCTAATGAAGCCTATCTTGAGCTTGGATTCATGGTGGTGATGTTGGGGGCAGAGGAGAGGATCGTGTGTGTTTTGTGTCTTATACCGCTGGCAGCAGACCGCATGAGACCCAACAAATTAGGAAAACACTTAGAGACAACACACTCCAGTCACGTTAATAAGCCACTCGACTTCTTTCAAAGAAATCTGGCAGAATACAGACAGCAGGATAATCGCATGGTAACATCTGAATCAGTGGACAGAAAAGCACAAATGGCTTCATTCAAAGTTACATACAGAATTGTCCAGTGCAAAAAAACTACAAACGATTGCTGAGCAGCTAATAAACATGGGGTCAATTATGTACGTAAGCCTTTTATAACAATTACACGTGTTTTTATCTATTTTGAACTTGGTGTTGTTTGATCTTATTGGTTTAGAAATTGATATTTCAATAAACAGTAAACTTGGCCGATTTCGTTATTATTTTGTTGACAAGTGGGGCTTGAAAATTCGCTCACCCCCTTAAGTGGGGAATGACAGAAAAAGTTTGAGAACCACTGTTCTACCCCTACCTACTGAGAACGTAGCACTGGGCTGCAGCAGCGGACTAAAATTATCCTGACTAATAGTGTCCTCAAACATGACTTAATTACAGTAGAGATCACAGAGAAACGCAATAACTATCTAAAAAGACAAGAAAAAAAAAGAATAATAAATTAAATTAACTCACAAACTTACATAGATAAATGTATATGCACTTGCAGAAACAACCATGTACTAGCACTCTTACAAAATAATCACAAGTTCAGTATAACGCTGTAGAGGAGGAAAAAGAAAAAAAAAAGTTCCACACGTGACCATCAGTAAAACAGCAGCGCGAGCACAGTACAAAAACGGTTTAAAGAAATCAATAATGCGCGTGCAGCAGCGCGAGAACAGTTAAACTCAGTCACGTTAAATGTGCTGCTAACAGTTCAACGCCTTTCAAAGATAAATAAGATGCCGAATAATCGTTGCTAAAAGCCGAAACAGTTTTCCACCATACCTCACCAAGTGCAAGTGTTCGAGTGAAACCATCCAACGATGAGCAACGGACCAGATGAAATCAGGAGACGGAGACCAAAACACGAGGCGGCTTCTGCGATTGGCCAAACACTCCTCCGCAGCGCATGCGCAGTTTGTCCGAAGCAGCACTCCCGGTGAGCGGCCGAGCAGCCGATCACGTAAAATCCAAAGGGTTGACGGCACCACGTGTAACCGGTGACTCCAGTTAAACTTTCCTCTGCGTTGTGTTAATCAGACACGGGACACAGGTGGCGGTTCACTGGAAGCATTTAATTTCTCCTCTCTGACACATAAAGGAGCAAACACAGCCTGAGGGAGAATTGCCCTTGTTTTCTATCAAATAAAATGTCATGTACATCATGTGCTTCATTTCCACATGTTTAAGCCAAAATTACTAATATAACTCAAAAAAATGAAAAATGCCATAAAATAATCATGCAAATACATCAAATAACATTATACACACAAATTGGAGTGGAGATATAGAAATAAAATGATTAATAAAAATAAAGATTAAATTGGATTAAAAGGAGTCAGAAATAACAAACCTCTTCCATACAGTTCCATCAGGAAAAGGGAAGAGGAGGGGACAAAACAGGAAATTGTGCTGGCTTTAGGTGACATCACAGGATTTAAAGGGGCGAGGACTCATCTCAGGCACTTATATCAGGTATATGAAATGAACAATTTGGTGTAAATTCTAACAATTTAACAGATTCATTTCTATGCCTGTTACATGAGCAGCACTGCTTTAAGGGAACTTCCCTGGACAAAATTCATCCAAACGAAACTCCATGTGACGATGTTAACATGTACATCTTTTACTCAATGCGTTACCCTGGTAACATAAACACCTTGGATACCTGTTGCTGTTACTGTGGCCATTACACATCTCTGAAATAAAATATTGAAAAATACATTGAAACAAAAACTAGTACATTATAAAATGTATATTATTGCAATGAACTATATAACTTATAAATAAATGTTGTCTTTCCTTAAACAATGTTATAATATTATGCAGACTAATAGCTTAGATCTCTTACAAATCATGATATAAAAATAGTAATATTGTGCCATCTCTGATAAATTTAATGGTACATGAAATTAATGCCAGGTCTTCTGCAAGATTATTTCTAACGACAAAGCTAGCAAGCTTTTGACACAAGGCTGAATCCCAAATCCCTCTTTAACCCCTGATCAAGGGCACTACTTAGTGTGTAGAACAAGGGTTTGTACCCCTGTACATTGTACATACACTGTAAAAAAAATGCTGATAAAAAACCCCCACAATCTGACAGTAATGTCCTGTTTTTCATTAAAGCAGTAATGTGCTGTAGAAAGCAATGTATTCTGGGAAATATTTTGCACTTTTTAACAGTAGTCTTCTGTATTTATTTAATACGGTTATCTTCTGTATTTTGCAATGCATTGTGGTCTAGTCCTATTTGCTAATGTTTTAAATAACGATTGGAGTGATTGGAAACTGATTGGAGTGTATAAGTGCAAAGCTGATCAAATCTCATTACTGTTCTATCGAAAGTCATTTGTTTTGTGTAGCAGCAGCAATTTACAAGATCATTTTCAGTCAAGTATATAGGAACTTGCTGCAAACGTCATTATGTATTTATAAATCTTTTATCCTGAAGAGGCAGCACGAGGAAGTCCTTCGTCTTCAACTCTGTGATTATTGGCATCAGCACCAACAAACTGAACAGTAATTTAAACCTTTTTCTTTATTTTCTTAACAGTATTTTATTTATAAAGGTTGTACTACCAGAAGCAATGCATGAAGTTTATCCTTAGTTTTTATCCTTGTCACTTGTACTGTACTGTTTTGATGAAATCCTGCCTTGTGCTGAAAACTGTGGTGTCAATATGTGGTGGTTAGTGTTGATATTTTGTTGGGACACAACAAATAAATCACTGTATAGCAATGCAAATGGTTTTCCATGGGCTCCTGTGGTGCCATAAAAAGTCAGTAATATTAGGAAACCCGCTGGATCCGGCTGGGTATAGAGTCAGAAACATGTCTGCAGTACTCTGGTGTCTGCTTGATCACTTCCTGAAGATCATGTACAGAAGACGGTTTCCTCACTGCTCCTGCCTTCTTCACTGTTCTTCTGTACAACAGTGTTCTATTGGGTTTAGGTCTGGAGATGACCCAGGCCATGGCTCAGGACGCTGAACACCGTTATTACAGAGACAGTTTTCACTAGTTATTCAGATCATTAGTGTTAATTAAGTCTTCTGGCAGATCGACTTAATCTAATTACTGTGTCAGGAATAACCTCTAGAGGGCGCCGTGTGCACATGGACTCTTGTAGTTTACTGTATGTGGACTTTGGCTGGGACTTAATTTCCCAGGATGCACCTGTGTCACATGGGTTTCCTTGAGATCACCTGTGTGTTGTTTAGCCATAGGTGTATAAATAGACTTTGGGGTTGTGTTTAGGTTGTCGTGCGTCTGTTGTGTATCGTCTGTCTACTGGCTTGGTGTCTGTGCTTGTACTCGTTTTTGCTCCTGTCTAGTTTCCTGTTTTGTTGGTTTGTGTTTGTGTTTCATTATCAAAGTCTTCACTCCACACTAATGCCCCGCCTACAATCCCTCTATCCTGACATAGAGTCATTACCTGTCTGGGCGAGAGAGAGAGAGAGAGAGAGAGAGAGAGGAGGAGACGAGTTCAAAGTGAAAGTGAAAGTCTGAAGGTTGTTTTTGTGGCGAGAAAAACATGAAGTTATTTGCTGAGAAAAATAAGAGTGAGTACATGAACATAAATCTGTAATGTGTGAGTGTTAGGATTATTTACTGAATGAAGATAAATTCTGTCTAAACATTACACACTTTACTATAAACAATGTGGATAACACAGTGTTAATGCAGTAACTAAACCTGAGGGAAATAAACAAGTGTGTGTGTGTGTGTGTTTGTGTGTGTGTGTGTGTCCTGTGGTGTTTCTTACAGATGTCTAAAGTTTACAGTTGTTATTTGTTAAAGTGAGAATCACATTAATATTCATTCATGACATATTTTCACTACATTTTTCTTCTTTTCACAAAGAAAATAATCAGCAATAAACCCATAAACACAATGCGCGTACACACACACACACACACACACACACACACACACACACACACACACACACAGAGTGCCATTTTAGAGTGAAATGCAGAAATGTCAGATCAGACGTCCTCATAATGATTTTTTTATGTTTCTGTTTTGACTGATAAACCTTCATGTGATAGAAACACGATGCTTTCATTTCCTTAAGAAGTTCTGTGGAGTAAATGTGACTCTTTCTGAAGTGTTTTATTCTCATGCAGTTTGTACCTACAGTATATATTTTTGTATTTACTCATATTAACAAAGAATCTTCATCTTTATATTTAACATTATATAAAATATCTCTTTACAAAGGCTTAGTTTATTGAAACTTCCATATCATTTGAGCTCCATCAGGCTGTTGGAGAGAGTGAACATCTGTATTTATATGATACTTTGAAGGAATTGGATGTTTATATCAGTAATTTCCTAATCTCTGATTTTTTACTCACCAGGATTAACCTAAATTTATGCTATAAGAAGTTTGACTTTCTAAAATAATGTCAGCGGAGTGTGAGAAAATGACGTGTGAAAAGAGTCTAGAAGAGGAGCTGGGAGAGATGAAAAGGTAAGTAGTTTAGATTAGCAATTTAGGAAAAAAAGAAGAAAAAAAACACCTGGTAAGAAATTCTGTGTGACCAGAACCAGGACCAGTTACCATGATTTACATCAACATCAGATGCAGAATGTATGTTAAATTTAGAGACATTAGAAGATAAACATGCTAAGACATTTCTCTTTACTCTTTAGTGGAACTGAGATAAGGCCGAGGTCTCCTGTATCCAGCTGTGTGTCCTTTAAGAGTGACAGGTCAATGCCACACCCACTCGACTTTAAAGAGGGAACAGTCACTCATGAAAGGTAGTTTTTTCATTGATTGAAAAATTTGATGTAAATTTGTTCATTGATTGTCTAATGTAAAATAAAATGGACTCCTGAAAGTTAAATTTTATATTAAATTTAAAATATCATCATCATCATCATCATCATCATGATTAGCAGCAATGATTTAGTTTGTTTGTTATAATACGCTACTTGCACGCAGACTCGTTACGTACTTCAGCTTTAGGGCTCGCTGAGTTCCGGTTTGTCGGCCATTGTTTTGGAGTTTGGAGGAAATGTTCAGAAAAAAGTGTGTTTATAGATTTCAGAGACAGCAGAAGGTATAGAACGTACACTGTTGTGTTCCGCTGTGGACATCTTCTGCGAAGTTCAACGGAACTTTAAGTTTTCACAGTTTTCCTTCAGATGTGGACTTTAGAAAACGGTGGCTTGTGAACATACAGCACGCCGAGACGATTTCTGTCCTACCAGCAATTCTAAGGTTTGCAGTAAACAGTTTAGCAGTGATCAGATTATTGAACTGCAAACACCAGAGGCACGAAAAAAGTTAGTAACTGGCGCTGTACTAGTGCTTTTAGCCTGGAATGATTACGCCATTAAAGCATCGCGGTCCTGCTGAAGTGGTATCCGTCGAACCCGTACACATGGATGTAACGATGGCTGATGATTACTGTAGCATTCCTGAGCCTTCATTATTAGACCTGGCATGTGCTAAAATAGAAGAACTTTCTAATGAAGTGGAGGAGCTGAAAAAACATCTCCAAGAGCTACACGTTCAGCGTGACTGTACATTTACAGAACACAGTACAGGGTAGTATTTACAATGTGTTATCTATATATACACTACTCTTAGTCTACCTCATAAGACTCTTGTCTGTTACAGAGCTGCTCTCTATCACTTTATCATACTTACAAGCTCTATTTGCACTATACAGTATGTCTGCATTTACACGACTCTGTCTGGTTTGCTCTCTCTGCCATGTGCCCTTACTTGTATATTGTACTTGTGTTTTTATATTATATGTATAATTGTATTTATTCATATTTTACTTTGTATTTTTAAAATTCTACTTTATGTATTTAATGTTATCTGTTCTCCACCAAGGGTCTGAGAGTAACGCAATTACAATTCAATTCCTTACACATTATTTATCCTGGAGAGATCAATGTTTTATGTTTTTGGATCATTCTGTATCTACTGCAAAGACTGTTGTGTGTGAAAATCCCAAGAGATCATAAGTTTCTGAAACACTTTGTACAGGTCATTCTGGTACCAACAACCATGTCACAGTTATAGTTACAGAGATCACAAATGTCCTTGGTTCTGATGTTCAGTGTGAGCTTTACCCGAAGCTTCTGTCCTGTATTTACATGATTTTATGAACTGTACTGCTGCAACATGATCGGCCGATTATATAACTGCAAAGATGTGGCGATGTTCAGATGTTCCTATTAAAATGGACAACTGATCTAAAGTATTAATGTGCAGCATCATAAAGAAACAGCACAGAAATCTGACAGACCTGGAACATTAAGAAATACAACTGAGTGAATGTGTGTGGTGAGTGTGTGGTGCTATAAATGTCAAATTTACACTGTTTGTTTATCCACAGAATCACAAAACAGAGCTCGAAAATCATCTGCAGAAATTCACTGGAGTCCATATTCAAGGTGTGTGTGTGTGTGTGTGTGTGTGTGTGTGTGTGTGTGTGTGTGTGTGTGTGTGTGTAAACAGTCAAATATTACATAAGGCATTGTTACTTTTCTTGATAATTTAGCTATGGACTATTTTTTAAATTAAAAAGTAGATTAACATCATGTGCAGTTGTCCAAAATATTATATATATAACTAAAGAATTATCTGCTGTAATTCATGGTTTCTACCTGAAAGTGTAAACTCCTCTGTCATAAAGTCTTTCCCATGTGGGAATAAAATAGTCACAGCTTTAACTTTGACGGTTACAAAGCATTAATGCTGAGGCTCCTTCCATACATGCTAAATAAACCTGTACTTAAAGAAACTTCACAATATCAATCATCAGCCTGAACACTGTTTAGTGTTTATGTAGTAAATCCACCATACAGGTCTCTGTGAATGAGCCGTTACTATAGAAACAATGACATATTAGAAAGACAGCATTAATATAAAGCTGTGATTTGTAGCTGCACTAATGTCAGAGCTGCTGTTCATCAACACCCTCTGACCAATCAGAATCTAGAATTCAGCAGCACAGTAAAATCACATGTTATCACAATCTGTAACGTTCTTTTTACAATTTTATTTCATGATGTTTTTCATCAGGAGCTGGAGCACAAATTTATCACATTATTGAAAAACAAGTTGAACAGATTCAAGAACCTACTTAGTGCTGATTACCCAGCATGCTCTGAGGAGGAGGAGGAGGAGGATCTGGACTGTGTTAGAGAGAGTGTGCTGAAGATCACACTACACCTCCTGAAGAACATGAAGCAGAAAGACCTCGCTCACAAACTGCAGATCAGTAAGAGTTTTAGATCATTAAAATATTCTATAAAGGAGACAGACTGGTCTTCTGGTCTATATAATCATACTGATACATTTTTATTCACATTAATAATATATTTTTGTAAACACATGAATTAGTAGTAGAGATAATCCTAGAGAGACTGAGGAGGAGCTTCTTCATGCAGGCTATACAGGCTCTCAACCAGAACTCCACATAGGACTCAACTGATTGGACTCGCTATGTTTCCTTCACACATGTGTTGGAGCAACAAAAACCAACCAGACTGAACATTTAAACATTTACACAGAACTGCAGCACACAGAACATATATGTTGCACATTTCTCCTTCTGTTTACATATAAATGAGGAGCACTATTGAACTTTAAAGATGGACAATACCACTGCTGCTCATCATTTCATTTCACACTCCATGACCACACACACTGCTGCTGTTTCACACTGCACACATTACACACTCCATCTACTTTATACAGTTTATTTATACACTTCATACTTTTTACATTTTTACATATTTCTACTTTATACTTTATTTTATTGTAACAAAATTACTACATATTGTAGATTTTATATTTTACATTCTTTTCTACTGGCATTCGCCTCTTATTTTCTCTTTAAGTCACAAACAGTCGTGTAAACATTTCACTGCATATCATACTGTGTATGGTCGTGTATGTGACGAATAAGAATTTGAATTAGAATTTTAAATTTGATTCTTAAAATTTTGGTTTGTTTTTATGTATTTATTAGAAATGAATCCTATTTTTGATGAGTATTGATTTGATGTATTTATGTTTTATACGTAGATGAAAATAATGACATCACATTTCTCCTGTTTGTTAGAGCTGGCCTCTGTGTATCAGCGGAAGCTCAAATCCAAACTTCTAGATAAATGTAAAAGAATTAATGAAGGAGTCTCACAGCATGGGACATCAACACTTCTGAATCAGATCTACACAGAGCTCTACATCACAGAGGGTGGGAGTGGAGACGTCAATAACGAACATGAGGTGAGACAGCTTGAGACGATGTCCAGGAGACCAGCCGTAGAGGAGACACCCATCAAATGTAATGAGCTCTTTAAAGACAAGTCCATCAGAAGTGTGCTGACTAAAGGAGTAGCTGGAATTGGAAAAACCGTCTCTGTGCAGAAGTTCATTCTGGACTGGGCTGAAGGGACAGTGAATCAGGACGTCCTCTTCCTGCTTCCTCTTCCCTTCAGAGAACTGAACTTGGTGAAGCAGGAAAACTTTAGTCTGATTACGCTTCTGCATCAGTTTTTCCCTGACCTTAAGGACTTGGAAGTAATAGACAGTGATGTCTACAAAGTTCTGTTCATCTTTGATGGTCTGGATGAGTGTCGACTTCCTCTAAATTTCCAGAAGAATGAGATGTTGTGTGATGTGACAGAGTCAGTCTCAGTGGATGTGCTCTTCACAAACCTCATCAAGGGGAACCTGCTTCCCTCTGCTCGCCTCTGGATCACCACTCGACCAGCAGCAGCCAATCAGATCCCTCCTGAGTGTGTAGACCAGGTAACAGAGGTACGAGGGTTCTGTGATCCTCAGAAAGAGGAGTACTTCAGGAAGAAGATCAGTGATCAGAGCCTGGCCAATAAAATCATCAGACACATGAAGTCTTCCAGAAGCCTCTACATCATGTGCCACATTCCAGTCTTCTGCTGGATCTCAGCCACTGTTCTAGATAGAATGTTGGGTGAAGCAGGGAGTGGAGAGATCCCCAAGACCCTGACTCAAATGTTCACACACTTCCTGGTCTTTCAGATCAAACACAAGGGCCAAAAGTACCAGCAGAAATGTGACCTTGATCTTCCCCAGACCAGAGAGAGTATCCTGGCTTTGGGAAAACTGGCTTTCCAACAGCTGGAGAAAGGAAACCTGATGTTCTATGAGGAAGACCTGAGAGAGTGTGGCATTGATGTTAAAGAAGTGGCAGTGTACTCAGGAGTGTGTACTCAGATCTTCAGAACCGAGTCTGGATTCCACCTGGGGAAGATGTTCAGCTTTGTGCATCTGAGTGTTCAGGAGTTTTTGGCTGCTTTATACACATTTCTCCGCTTCCTCGACAAAAACACAACAATAAAACAAACCACTGATCTGTCTTTTCTTTTCAATACGTTAGAAATGTCGGAGTTCCTCAAGACTGCAGTGGACCAGGCCTTACAGAGTGAGAACGGACACTTGGACCTTTTCCTCCGCTTCCTTCTGGGTCTCTCAGTGGAGTCTAATCAGAAGCTCATTCGAGGTCTGCTGTCACACACAGGAAGCAGCTCTGACTGCCAAAAGGACACGGTCAAGTACATCAAGCTCAAGTTTGAACAAAATCCATCTCCAGAGAGATTAATTAATCTGTTCTACTGTCTGAACGAGTTAAATGATGATTCACTGGTGAAAGAGATCCAAAGCTACATGAGCTCAGGACGTCTCTCTGAATCTGAACTCTCACCTGCTCAGTGGTCTGCTCTGGTCTTTGTGTTACTGACATCAGAGGAGGATCTGGAAGTGTTTGAGCTTCAGAAGTTCATAAAGTCAGATGAATGCTTTAAGAGACTGCTGCCAGTCGTACAGGAAGCCACAACAGCTCTGTAAGTAAAACCTGTTTCTCTCTTCAACAGAGACGAACTGAACTGTTCTGATTGGATTTTACAGCAAAATGTCGATCTACTCTTAGTAATTTATTTATTCTAAATATAACTGCATTGGTACTGATACTGGTGTTGGACATCAGTCTGATACTGAGCTCATTTATGTGAAAAAACTATTCAATACCAACATTTGATATCAGGTGATACTATGTGATGTAGTGTGTGTTATAGAGCTAATGTACAGATAGACGAGAAACAGCAGTGATCTGCATATACTTAAACAATTAATGATCAAAACTGTTTTTTTAAGCTCCTCTGACATTTTCTCCTTTCAGACTCAGTGAGTGTAACCTGACAGAGAGAAGCTGCTCGGCTTTACACACAGTTCTCAGATCAGAATCCTCCAAGCTGACTGAGGTGGATCTGAGCAGGAATCCTCTGGAGGACTCAGGAGTGAAGCTGCTTTGTGCTGGACTGAAGAGTCCAAACTGTAAACTGGAGACACTGAGGTCGGTTTGTCTCTCCTATTACATAGACTTTACATAAAGGGTATAGAATCAAGAAACGCACATTACAGAGGAAGATGTATCTGCACAGTGTTTCATTAATTCTTGTGTTCTTGTCACCATCACTATAATATGGTGATATACCTCCACTAAATCATCTCACAGTGTGTTTTAATTATTGTACACAGTACAGTGACATCAGTGGTGAGTCTGCTCACAGACAAATGGATAAGTTTATGTAATGATTTAGTTTTCTCTGTAGACTTTCAGACTGCAGTATAACAGGGGAAGGATACACTGCTCTGGCTGAAGCTCTGAAATCATCTCACCTGATAGAGCTGGATCTCAGAGGGAACGACCCTGGAGACTCAGGAGTGAAGCTGCTCACTGATTTACTACAGGATCCAGACTGTACACTGAACACACTGAGGTGAGGAAAATATACATAACACATTCATTCATTCATCTTCTATACCGCTTAATCCTGTGTTCAGGGTCGCGGGGGACCTGGAGCCTATCCCAGGAGACTTCGGGCACTAGGCGGGGTACACCCTGGACAGGGTGCCAATCCATCGCAGGGCACACACACATACACACACTCACACACCCAATCACACACTACGGGCAATTTAGGAACGCCAATTAGCCTAACCTGCATGTCTTTGGACTGTGGGAGGAAACCGGAATACCCGGAGGAAACCCACCAAGCACGGGGAGAACATGCAAACTCCATGCACACAGAGACGGGAATCGAACCCCAGACCCTGGAGGTGCAAGGCGACAGTGCTAACCACTACACCACCGCGCCGCCATACATAACACAAGTTATTATAAAATCATATTCATGAACATATGTAGGGATGTTAAAGAATGAAAGTGTTTATCATTAAATATTAAATATGTAGGGTTTCAGCTCTGGGTCAGAGGTGAATCGAATCCTTAAGTATTCGCGTTAATTTTACTAAACTGATTTAAGATTTATAGCGTACACTTCTTGAACGTTTAGCATGATTTAGTGTACCTTACCAATTCTGCTTATCCCGTGGCCAACGATGTTAATTCAAAATCTGGTATTTACCAGTTATGAGCAAGATAACGTAAGATCTGGGTAAATGTTTACACTTTCAAGTAAATGACAAAGACAACAGTTCTTTATAAAGAAACAAGAATTTATTTGACTAATCTACGATATATGAAACTACGCTACTTTATCACACACACACACACACACCCACACACACACACACACGAACATACAAACAGTTTGGAGGGTGAAAGTTAATGTTGTTCTTCTAGTACGGTTTACTAGACCTGAGAAAGTCACAAGAGCAGAGCCTTGGGTTTAATATTACAGTTTAGTTATGAATCGAGAACCACTTTTCAGCAAGTTATGAAGTTTTGTTTCTTTACTTGCGTTACGTGAGAGTTGTTCTTGTTGGGAATCACGGCGTTGCTGATTGGTTGGTGTGCTGAGGTTGAGATGACGTCTTTGCGGAAAACCCTTCAGAGAAGCATTGGAGGCCTGGTTACCCATGGCGGCGCTCTTGAACTTCTTCTGAGGGTTTCTTCATTGCAGGACTTCTGGCATGTTGAGAGACTTGAAGAGTTCTTGAAGAGTGGATTAAAGAGAGGTCGAGCCTGCTTGCTTCCTTCAGACGGCGTGACGTTCAGCCGCAGAGCGCCCGCAAGGGCCGTGGAAGCATGAGCTGTGAGTGGTCGAGTTTGCTGGTTACCTCATGCCGCAGGTCCGTCCCACAGCCGTTTGTCTCAATCAGAGGTGGTTGTGGGTGTAGCCACGCCCCACATGTTTCCTACTTTTCATCCATACATTAACCTATGGTTTTGTCTGTCATGTAGAAGGCCACCTCAGTGGAGTTTTATAAATTTAGACAAAGTGTAT
Source organism: Channallabes apus (assembly GCA_030522415.1). NCBI lineage: Eukaryota > Metazoa > Chordata > Actinopteri > Siluriformes > Clariidae > Channallabes > Channallabes apus. The sequence continues at coordinate 48,717,020 of CM060110.1, read as the reverse complement.
TAACATGAATCCTGTTAATATGATGAACTTTTCATACACATCAATGCTCTTTGAATACAACAAGCTTTCATTCGATACCAAACATCCCACATCTTGTATACATTAACATTTATGCATTTGGCAGACGCTCTTATCCAGAGCGACTTACATTTTTATCTCATTACACAACTGAGCAGTTGAGGGTTAAGGGCCTTGCTCAAGGGCCCAACAGTGGCAACTTGGTGGTTGTGGGGTTTGAACCTGGGATCTTCAGAACCGTAGTCCAATGCCTTAACCACTGAGCTACCCCTGGACCATATACTCATTCATACCTTTATCTATAGAAAGTGGTTATACAGTACAGTACATGTTGATTACACTTCCTACAGTAAGTTTAGGATAAACATGTTGAACACAAAATAAAAACATCAAACATCCTATATGAGCACATACAGTACATGGTCAAGCTTCCAGCTGCTTTCTATTACCGAGAGAGATACCGTTGTCATCATGGCGCCAGGTGACAGACTCACGGCTCCCCTTTTTTGGTGGCCTGCTGGTCCCTACAATATGTTACTGATGTGTGTATTAAGCATGTAGAGGTGTGATATGTACAATCTGAACCTACATTTCATTTGATTTCACATGAATTTTGAAAAAAAATAAACTGTTTATGACTCACTACTGCGTAACATTTTTATACTATTTAACAGTTTAAAGCTTACACTTGTGTGCTGTGATTTTCACACAGTTGTGTGTTGTGCTTGCAGTGATGTAATCATGAATTAATGAGAAATAAGGAACTGTATGAAATAAAATCACTAATATTGTCCTGATCTTCACATTTAAACTGGTAAAACAATCTTTACACTCAAAAGTATATTTATAACAGATCCACTAATAAGGATTATACAGTGGAACATCAGATCGCGAGTAACCCGGTTTGCAGTCGTTCTGTAAGAAAAGCAAAAAATGTTAATAAATTTTGTCTTGATAAACGAGATTTGACTTTATTTATGAGTGCCAAGTATCATTGAGCATCATGTTGCACGCATGCGCTTCTTATTTAGATGCCGAGAGTCACATGATCACAACTGAGTCAATGGTTCTTCTCTAAAGCATCTTTTAATTTGTGTGTTTGTGTGTGTGTGTGTGTACTCATGGGCTGGGTGTGAGTATGTGTGCGCACGCGAGATCATGTGTGTCATTAGTTTTTGTTGTAACTATTTCATGCCTTTCTGTTGTTGTCAATAAAGGCATAAGTTAAAGAACTGTCGGCTCTGTGTTACTACACTTATCTAATGTAAAGTGGAGGTTAACTTGTTTTATTTTTACTTTCTATTTTGTAATAATTATTTTTAGATGAATATTTTTGAGTTACGGAACAAATCGTCTAAGTTTTCATTATTTCTTATGGGGAAGTTCACTTTGATATACGAGTGTTTTGATGCACAAGCACGCTTGTGGAACAAATTATAATTATTAGGTTCTGTTGCAATAACAAATTTAATAATTTTTTATTTTCTTTCATCAGCAACTTCACCGGCTGCGTGTAGATATCAGGCTAATAGATCTAAAGTCTAATTCTGTACACTTATACTGTTTGTGTTTTTTTTTTTTTTTTTTTTTTGCAGTCTGTTGAAAAGTGCTGAGGCGGAGGAAGCCTGTGGTTCTTTAACTGAGGTTCTGGGTACAAACCCTTTACTGCAGAGAGAACTGGATCTGAGTGGGAAAATATCTGGAGACTCAGGAGTGAAGCAGCTCTCTGTCCTACTGAAGGATCCACACTGCAGACCTGAGAAACTCAGGTGTGTGTTCTGATTTCTGAACCTAATCTTGTTCTCCTTAGAACCTGTAGTTGGTGTTTCCACCTCACAGCTCCAGGGTGCTTGTGTTTTTTTTTTATCCTGATAAATTATCTCTTGAAGTATGTGAATGTTTGTGAAGGACTGAAGTGCAGTGTGTGTTCCCTCCTCTTGTCCAGCAATCACACCATAGACACCGCATTCACGACTGACCTGACCAGGATAAACCTCTTGATTTAATATACACACATTTAAATCTAACTACTGCTGTAATTGTTACTGCTGCACCAAAGCATCTGGATTTGATGTGATTGGCTGTGAATCTGATGGATGTTTATCCTGGGAAATGCAGGAGTGAAACAGATCTCTACTCTACTGAAGAGTTCATCCTGTAAACTCCAGAAACTTGTGTATGTCAGTTAATATCATAAGTTACTGGATCAGTGATATTTTTACTTCACTGTCAGTATATTTGTATCCTGTAGGAACTGATTATAGAGTCACTCATTCAGCAGTGCATTTAGATTAATCTTAGTCAGTAGTGGTTAAAGGTTAAAGTTAACAATGTTTACCTTCTTGTTCCTTCTCCAGACTTTCAGACTGCAGTATAACAGGTGAAGGATACACTGCTCTGGTTAAAGCTCTGATGTCAAACCCCTCATCACACCTGATAGAGCTGGACCTCAGAGGGAACGACCCTGGAACATCAGGACTGAAGGAACTCAGGAATTTGATGAAAAATACAAAATGTAAACCACAGACTTTGAGGTGAGATTTTTTCCCCCAGTATTTGTAAAATCCAGCCTTAAATTCTCCGTAACTTGGAAGATAAGAGTCTAACTCCAGCTAAAAAGCGATTGTTATCTTTTGCGACACTCCTGGCCAGGCGTTCTCTTTTATTCAAGTGGAAGGATGCCACATCACCCACTCACGCCCAGTGGCTCAGAGATATCATGTCCTTTTTGTCCCTGGAGAAGATTCACTACACAATTCGTTACTCGGATTTGAAATTTCAACAGGTGTGGGGGCCCTTCCTTCACTTTTTTCATATAGATTTATAGTTTGATTCCTGTCTTATTTAATTACTTGTTTGTTTGCTTTCTTTCCCCTTTTTATTCCTCTTTATTTATTTTTTTTGCACGTAGAACCAAAAAACTTCCAGCTCCATATTTTTTTTTCTTTTTTGGTTTCTCTCAATGCCTGACGTCTAGCCTTTCATATGCTTGTAAAACTGGCTTGGAGTCGGGGAGGGACGGGGTGGGTGCTATAGGGTTTATAAGGGGATTATAAAACCTGCATTAAAACATTACATGTTTACCCTGTTATATCCCAGTTAAAATCAATAAAAATATTGTTGAAAAAAATAAATAAATAAATAAATTCTCCGTAACTTTTCATTGTTGTGTAAAGCCACAGCTGTGAATTAAGATTCAGTCGTCAGTGATGTTTTAAATTAATGTTTATTCAAAATCTGATGATCACAGGGTCAAGTGTTCCAACCGCCCCCTTATCTTACCCCAGATACCTTACCTCAGGGTGATTACATGGGGCTGATGAGAATCACACAGTACATATAGAGACTCATATGTACATCATATCATATCAAAAGACGTAGATCAACTTTTTATTGGCTACAAATTACATCATCCACCATCACCTCATACCTGATAACTCCCAGATCTCATCATACCATAGTCTTGTTCTTATACTGCAGTGTACAATCTTTATTGTTTTATTCCCCCCTTTATCTCCTTCAGTGATGTATACGGGAGTTTACAAAACATGTTTTTGTTTTAGGCAAGAACTAAATTAGACAATTTGGCCATATTCAGATTATTATTATTATTCATTCATTCATTTTCTATACCGCTTAATCCTGTGTTCAGGGTCGCGGGGGCCTGGAGCCTATCCCAGGAGACTTCGGGCACTAGGCGGGGTACACCCTGGACAGGGTGCCAATCCATCGCAGGGCACACATACATACACACACTCACACACCCAATCACACACTACGGGCAATTTAGGAACGCCAATTAGCCTAACCTGCATATCTTTGGACTGTGGGAGGAAACCGGAGTACCCAGAGGAAACCCACCAAGCACGGGGAGAACATGCAAACTCCATGCACACAGAGATGGGAATCGAGCCTGGCCGGGGAATCGAACCCAGACCCTGGAGGTGCAAGGCGACAGTGCTAACCACTACACCACCGTGCCGCCATTATTATTATTATTATTATCAGGTGATCCATGTGTGTATTAGTAAATGTTAATGACACTGTTAATTAGCATCCACTGTTCACTACTTCAGTTGGACTGTTCTACACTGTTCAGCTGATCAGTACATATCTAAAGCCCCCACTGCCCCCAGTGCACTACACAACTGCATGGACACATATTTTACTATAATGTCCTAATTAATTCCAGTTTAAATAAGGAATCGTTTAAAATTGTAGTTTTAAAACATTAACACTGCATTGCTGTAAATATAATTAGTGTTCGCATTTATTCAGTTCAATTCGATTCATTTTTATGTATATAAGACTTTTAACAGAGGTCATTGTCACAAAGCAGCTTTACTGAATCTGAATAAAATGAGGGAAATCAGTATAAAATGTGTGAGAGAATATGTATAAATCAGACATATACAGATATATAAATGTATCTGTTCTCTCTCTCTCTCTCTCTCTCTCTCTCTCCAGGTTGTTGAAAAGTCCTGATGCACAGAGAGCTTGTGATCATCTGACTGGTGTTCTGGGTATAAACCCCACACTGCAGACGGATCTGAATCTGAGCGGGAAAATAGACGGAGACTCAGGAGTAGAGCAACTCTGTGTTTTACTGAAGGATCTACTGAAGGATCCACACTGCAGACCTGAAACACTTCAGTAAGAACTATTATTCTGTAATCATCTGGAAACTTCCATTACTAATGTAAATGTTGAATGGTTTGTTTTCAGGTTTGATTGGTTGAGTTTCTGTGCTTTTAGTACTAGTGAGTAGTTTAAAGAGAACAGGCTGTAAGTAGAGAACTGATTTCAGATTAAATCACCAAAGCACTTCAATACACACAGAACACAGACAATGGAGTATTAATGGGAGATTTTCTAGCCATAAAGCCAGAGTTAAGTGTGATGAATTGTTCTTTCAGACTCAGTGAGTGTAATCTGACAGAGAGAGGATGTTCAGCTCTGCTCACAGCTCTCAGATCAGAATCCTCCACCCTGAGGGAGCTGAATCTGAGTAAGAACAGGATTCAGGATTCAGGAGTGAAGCTGCTCTCTGCAGAACTGAAGAATAAACACTGGAAACTGCAGACTGTCAGGTAACGTCTAATTACTACACACACATCTAATACACTGACAGTACTGAACTCTCGGCCCTTTCACACAGACAGTGTGGGAATATTGTAGCGTCATCACACCTTGGTGTTCTGTATAAAAGTAATGGAGGTGGAATCGGGGCTCGTTGTTGTTGTCATGGCTTTAATCCGGGAGCAGAGATAGTGATGAGGCTGAGAGTAAATGTGGAGGAAAGTGAGACACACCATCGTGGAACATGTGAGGTGTGTGATGTGTGTAACACACCACTGGGAGGTTTAAACTGAATGAATCTTAGTCAGGAGTGAACAACTTAACAAAAGAATGTAAGTTATGTGAGAGTCCAGTTTGTGAGTTTAAAGCCATAAAGAAGCAGCTGCATGTTGACGGGGCATAGAACAGAACCACCTGCATAGCAACATTACAGCACTGTGCAAAAGTCTTGACAGATCTGGTGACTGTGAAGTGTGTGAAAATCCCAGTAGATCAGCAGTCACAGCTTTCTCACTTTGTTTGGAAGTGGACTGAGATCACGTCGCTCAAATGTTCTTGAACTTGAGTGTGATTGCTGTGTTCTCATCTGTCTAAAGAACCACAACCAGGGGGAAATATAGTAGGGTTAGATTCAATCTTAATAAATGTTCCATATGTCAAACACCAAAATGAACCAAAAGAGAATAAAAGACTTTTATCCCCTTTACCCCTTATATTGACTTACTTTTGTTCCAGACTTTCAGACTGCAGTATAACAGGGGAAGGATACACGGCTCTGGCTGAAGCTCTGAAATCATCTCACCTGATAGAGCTGGATCTCAGAGGGAACGACCCTGGAGCCTCAGGAGTGAAGCTGCTCACTGATTTACTACAGGATCCAGACTGTACACTGAACACACTGAGGTGAGGAAAACAATAAACAAACAAACTAATGAATAACTCACTACATCAATAAATCAACAATCTAGATGCTGACTGAAAATGATTTAATTCTGCTGAATGATTTAATTACAATTATTCAGTGTCACTATATCACATCGTAATGTTAAAGGGTTTTCTGATTATCCAGGAAAAAGTTCTGAATAGAGTTTTGTGTTGAATAAACCTAAACAATAACACTACAGACTGTTATTAACTAATTATGTAAATGAATAATAATTTATTAAGAAATGATGGTTATTGTGCACTAATTCTGTAGCTGATACAGCCGGATACAGATACACATTAAAATCAGAAACTGAATCACAGCTAAAGCACATAACCATCAGTTCCTTGTTGTTTCCATACACAGTTATTAATGTGCTGATGTTATTTACTCTACAGGTTGTTAAAAAGTGCTGATGCAGAGGAAGCCTGCAAGTGTCTCACTAACATTGTAGGTAAAAACCCGTTACTGCACAAGGAGCTGAATCTGAGCAACAGAACAACTGAAGACATTAAAGTGAATCAGCTCTCGGCTTTGCTGCAGGATCCACATTACAGACTGCAGACACTCACGTAAGACACAACTCTACATGTGGGGATCGAACCGAGTGTAAACAGTTAAACACTTTCCTCTTAACATTCCAGGACATTTAGATAAATTTACTATATATAGTGATGTAATGGCTGATTTGTAGGTGTACATCTGATTTCATATTTTTGTCTTTCTACAACCCCTGGCAAAAAGTATGGAATCACCCCTCTCAGAAGATGTTCATTCAAATGTTTAATTGTGTAGAAAAAAAAACAAGCACATACATGTCACAAAACTATTTTCACTCAACAATCCAAACTTCTTTTTAACAAATTACATTTTTACATCCCAGCACCTCCGTTGCGCTGTACCACCGCCGGCAAAACCTTATAAAATACAAGTAAAACATTAAACCGATTTACAATCACAGTACTAAAATTACAGTACAGATTTAGAATTTAAATTAAATATACAGTAGGCGTTTCCATCGAACTTAAGCAAAGTAAATGTTAACACAGTGAGCCTTTATATTTTATCGTCTGTAACACTTGCGTAACCAGAAATCTCTGAGCATGACTGAGCATCAGAACCACAGGTGTTGTCAGATTAATGGGCAAAAAACTATATAACCTATCTGAGTCTCCAATAACTACCTGGACTCCATATTAACATCAATTAACATCATCTATTATAGCTGAACCTAACACTTAACACTGTATAAATGCAGATCATTTCCTGCTATCTGTTTCACCCAGATGAGGATGGGTTCCCTGTTGAGTCTGGTTCCTCTCAAGGTTTCTTCCTATTACCATCTCAGGGAGTTTTTCCTTGCCACTGTCGCCCTCGGGCTTGCTCACCAGGGATAATTCTGATTCATTCACATTCCATACAGACTTAAATAATTATTTTGATTGTGTAAAGCTGCTTTGCGATTGTTAAAAGCGCTATACAAATAAAATTGAATTAAATTGAATTTAATATAATAAAACTATATAAGCTACACAGCCTTTATAAGACTTTTATTTAAGTGCAAACAGGGATACAGCACTATTCTGTATATTTATATATTTATAGTTTGTTGTACTTTTATATATAAAGTGCGCGCGCGGTCCACTACAGTGCAAATATATGTTAGTATATTATGACTAAAATAAAGCGGCTCATGTCGGCGTGTGTTTCACACAGCTCCGCATAGACAGCGCTTATTTAAGAAGTATTAATTTGTGTTTGTTGTATTTCTGGGAAAGAGAAATCTCTTATAAATCTCTCATATCGACGCACGCGTTCATCTGACTTTAGATCAAAACTCGGCAAAGTGAAAGAGCGCACACGCGCGCCACGGGTTCACGCGAACATTTTATATTCACTAAAAGATTTATTCACAACCACATTTCAGCCGTTCACACACGTGCGTTGTGCTGTGTTGTTGGTACACACTTTCACTTTTCACTTTTCATCTCCCCTTTGATCAAAATGCTCCCGATATTTTTTTTTTATTGCGATTTTATTGTTATTTTTTAGTGCTGTGAAGCACTTTGGTTCAACTTTGGTTGCTGTAAAGTGCTATATAAATAAATGTTGATTGATTGATTGATTGATTGATCAAAATGCTCCCGATATGAGCCGACACGAGCAGCTTTGTTTCAGTCATAATATTCATAAAGAGGGGCGACATACACTTGCTGATTAAACACTGCATTTTTTTTTAAGTGAAAGCGCGCGCGATGTGAGCAGCTTTAATTATTAATAATTAAATAATTATTAAATGTTGGACATAAACAGCAATAAGAACAATATTATTCTTTAGATTATTATTATGATGTTCTTTTGCTGTTTGAGTTCAGCGTTGAATGATTATTTGAAACTGAAGCGCTTCGTGTAGATTAATGCCACGAGTCGTTTTATCATACAAAGATTTTATTACGGACCACTAAGCTTCTGCAGATTCCAAAAATGACATTTTTACCGTTAAAAATAAAAATGTTTTTACAAGCCCTTGAGCTGTTGTTTGTGCTGTTTTCTTTAATAATAACAATAGACAGATAGAAACAGAGTCTGTCTAAACTAAAATAATTGCAGCTGTTTTGCAAAATGTCCATTTGCGCCACCTGGCGGTCATTTCACAAATTACTTTGAATTGCGACTGATTTATTTTGGCTGTTCCGGTTTGGCCGCGACAGAGTGCGCGGCAGTCATAGACATTCCCCTTGAGTGACCACTGTAGCTTGACTTCACATAGCCGTCTTCTAATAGTAACAGTACTAACAGGTAACTTTAGATGTTCTTTGAGTTCATTTTGTTATTCTTCAATCCATTCAAATGGTAGTTTTCCGTTTTCTTCCACGTCTTTCTGGTTTTGGTCTTAATTTTAAAGCTTAAAAATTATTTGGTATCATTTTCTGCACTTCTTTGTATTTTTTCCATCTCTAATCAACTTTTGAATCAAAGTACGCTGTTCTTCTGAACAATGTCTGGACGACCCATTTTACTCTGATTTTCAGACAGAAACACACAGGACAACCTTTTCTGCATTTATCCTTAAATAATGGGAATTTGTTTGACTCCTGTTTTTAACTGAATAATTTACCTCTAATCGAACTCCACACTGCTATTTTTTTTAACAGACTAATATTTGTTTTTTTCACTTACATTAAACTAATAATACATTTAGCACATTTTTCATGTTGTGATTCAGAATAAAATGTACAGGGAGTCCAATGCATTTATGTGATTTAAATTTAAAGTTATTATATGGAAATGGAGCTTTACTCACTTTATTCAACACACTGCTATTATTTTGAACACCACTGTATATGAAATTGAGTGTGCATAACTGTTTGTTTTAGATTCAGCACTTCACCATTTCATACGCCCGTGTTTTACACTCCACTGTGTACGTGCGGCAAACTGACAGGTGGCACTGATGCTTTCACAAACTGCCATTCACTCAAGAGTAGGGCAGAAAATCCTCTAATGTTTTCTTTACATTTTATTTCCTCCTCTGCAGCAAAATGCTTTCATCCTCTCTCCAATTTCAGTTTCTTTTTGAAGTCATTTTGATCAGATTCTGACAGTCCTGTTCACAGAATCATTATAGGGGCTTTAAACAGTTGTGATTTCTAGGAGTGATGCTGAGACATTTGGTGAATACAGGCCCTTATGTTCACCTGGCCACGCCTCTCCAAATATTTCTGTTCTGAGTGGATGAAATTCCCACATATTATCCTGCTTTGATCACAAATTAGAATCGGGGCACTAACAAGGTAACGGACCCACATGATGAGAAAAATGTGATGTAAAAATAGTGATAGAAAACTGTGCAAATATCACCAGCATTCTGGTTTAGTTTTTATTTTCCGCACCCACTGTGCTGCTCCTGGTGAGATTCTGCCCTGGACAGCTGCCCATGTCACCCCTACCTCAGTCTGCATCTGGTTATGTTTTCTGTGTTAGAGACGGACAATTCTCCATCGTGTATCCCAAGAGAAACTCATATGTTTTCTGCTGTAACCAAACGTAGTTATTACACATTTTTATGACACAGTGTTGGGGGAGGGGCCAAACATAATGCATTACTTTAGATAACTGCTAATAAAAGCATTATTTTACTTTTATATAAAAATAATAAGTAATAGTAATGTACATTGCCCGGCCAAAACACACTCAATTTCAGAAGAGTCCAATTATTGGGCTGCATCAAGCAAAGAAAACAACTAAGGAGATCTGAAATAACTGGAACTGGGTTAAGAACACTTCCACACTTTATCAAAACCTGGAAGGATAGTGCTGAACCGTCAACTCTGTGGAAGAACAAAATCATGAATGGAGATCACTTTAACACTTGGTGAAGTTCCATGGTAAAAACATCAACACACACACACACACACACACACACACACACACACACACACACACACACAATATGATGAGAACTCACAGGATTGGGACTAAACAGCTGTGTGTCCATAAGAAAACCACTGGTTAGTGAGACTCATCAGATAAAAGGCTTCAGTTTGTTAGGGATCATAAAGACTGGACTTTGGAGCGATGGAAAAAGGTCATGTGACCTGATGAGTCCAGATTGAGCCTATTTCAGAGCGATGGGCGTGTCAGGGTAAGAAGGGAAGCGAGTGAAGCGATGAACTAGAAGAGACTAACCTGACCTCCTTCTCCTCTCTCTCTCTCTCTCTCTCCAGGTTGTATAATAAAGGCAGTATTACAGAAGATGATTTTGCGACTCTGATTTCTGCTCTGGTTTTAAATCCTTCCCACCTGAGAGAACTGAATCTAAACAGGAATAAACCAGGAGAGTCTGGACTGAGAAACCTGTGTGATTTCCTGAAGAATCCGAAATGTAAACTGCAGAAACTAATGTGAGTAATTAACCTATATGTTTTAAAACTATTAGTCTATAAATAATGCAGATCTACTATAACACTAATAATCTTTTAGTGATTTAATATTCTTTATTATGTATGATCAGTTTAGAAATACTTTCTGAATATTTTATTGATTTATGCATGTATAATATTATAAAACTGCTATGTAATATATATATATATATACAGTGTAAGCATGAGGTCCTTCCCTGATTTACACCAAACATGTGCTGGATATAAACATATGGTTTATTGTTGTACAGAAACAGCATCTATATAAATCTCTGTGTAACGCCACATTTGTTTTTAATATTTCTTATATTTAAGCTAGATGTTGTCTTTTTCCATATGAGAGAGAGTCGTATTGTGAGAGCCACAGAGAGCATCCTCAGTCCATCTGTTTACTCGGTGGGAAAACTGGTGATGATCTACAGTAGATCAGCTGTGATAGTGTGTTTGATCTGGTTGTGTACTAGATGTTCAAGCATTTAAAATGACACGGATGAGAGCAACTGGCCAAGAGTCATTGAGACATGTCCCTGTCTGTTTCTTGGGGACGGGGACACTGTAGTGGATTTGAGGCAGGAAGGGACTGTGCATGTGGACAGAGAGAGGTTGATAATGTGTGTAAATACCCCTGATAGTTGGGAAGCACAGGTCTGGAGTCAGGTCAGGTCCAGCAGCTTTCTATATGTTGATGCTACAGAGGGCCGTCACACCTCATGAGTGCTCAATACAACAGTGTGTGGAGCGTCAGACAGGTCAAAACTGTCTGGAGGTTGATTATTGTCTTTGTCAAAGCAAGAAGTTGTTAAGATCCTCCACCTGGTTTCCAGTGTTGTTAGTTGGTGTAGACTGTGTGTGATTTTTCCTTTTGTAATCTGTGATGGTCTGGATGCCGTGTCACATCCTTCATGGATTTGTGTTACTATTAATGTCCTCTTCTATCTGAGGTTTGTAGTTGCATTTATCAGACCTGATGTCTCTCTTGAGGGTTGCGCAGACAGTGCTGCAGGCTGAGAGATCTCATGATTTGAAGGTCATGTCTCATATTTCAGATGTTTGACTTCGCTGTTCGTCCATGGATCCTCATTTGGGTCCCTCAGATGCTTTTGCTAACGGTGACATTGTCAGCACAGTGGTTAATGTAAGACAGTGCAGATGAAGTGTCCACCTCCAGGTCTGTCTCATGGACAATTATATTCCATTCTGTATGTTCAAAACATAAGTTCTAGTGCTAGCTTAGCGTTAGCATGTAGCAGCATGTATAATGCCATGACAACAGTGACTGTATGTTCCCTAGACGAGTGAAACGGTCAGAAATGAAGCATTAAATATTCCAAGTATGGAGAGCAGAATGTACGAGTGTGTTCATGTTGGTGCATCATGTGTCATTAATGTAAACACAGAGCTCTGTCGGCACGATGAAGTGAGCGGCCTGCTGGCTCCACTGTGGTATTCAGTATGTTGTGGTTCAGCCGAGTCTCCATAAAAATCTAAATACAGCCTCGTTTATGGTCCTCTGTGTAGCGATGGTCAGTCTGAGCTTCTGTTAGCAACTGATCTCACTTTATTTATTTACAGGTCCTTCTCAAAAAATTTGCATATTGTGATGAATTTCATTATTTTCTGTAATGTACTGATAAACATTAGACTTTCATATATTTTAGATTCATTACACACAAGTGAAGTAGTTCAAGCCTTTTATTGTTTTAATATTGATGATTGTGGCATACAGCTCATGAAAACCTAAACGCCCTATCTCAAAAAATTAGCATATCATGAAAAGATTACCTGCAAAAGATTCCTGAGGCTTTTAAAAACTCCCAGCCCGGTTCATTACTCAAAACCGCAATCATGGGTAAGACTGCCGACCTGACTGCTGTCCAGAAGGCCATCATTGACCCCCTCAAGCAAGAGGGTAAGACACAGAAAGACATTTCTGAACGAATAGGCTGTTCCCAGAGTGCTGTATCAAGGCACCTCAGTGGGAAGTCTGTGGGAAGGAAAAAGTGTTGCAGAAAACGCTGCACATCGAGAAGAGGTGACCGGGCCCTGAGGAAGATTGTGGAGAAGGACCGATTCCAGACCTTGGGGGACCTGCGGAAGCAGTGGACTGAGTCTGGAGTAGAAACATCCAGAGCCACCGTGTACAGGCGTGTGCAGGAAATGGGCTACAGGTTGCAAATTTTGCATGTCATTCGGAAATCAAGGTGCCAGAGTCTGGAGGAAGACTGGGGAGAGGGAAATGCCAAAATGCCTGAAGTCCAGTGTCAAGTACCCACAGTCAGTGATGGTCTGGGGTGCCATGTCAGCTGCTGGTGTTGGTCCACTGTGTTTTATCAAGGGCAGGGTCAATGCAGCTAGCTATCAGGAGATTTTGGAGCACTTCATGCTTCCATCTGCTGAAAAGCTTTATGGAGATGAAGATTTCATTTTTCAGCACGACCTGGCACCTGCTCACAGAGCCAAAACCACTGGTAAATGGTTTACTGACCATGGTATTACTGTGCTCAATTGGCCTGCCAACTCTCCTGACCTGAACCCCATAGAGAATCTGTGGGATATTGTGAAGAGAAAGTTGAGAGACACAAGACACAAGAATCTGCAAAAGGATTCCCGACCAAGTATTGAGTGCAGAACTGAACATAATTATTTGAAGGTTAACTTTTTTTGTATTAAAAACACTTTTCTTTTATTGGTCGGATGAAATATGCTAATTGTTTGAGAAGGACCTGTATTTATTTATTTATGCCCAGGCAGTGTATTAACCCAGTAACCCAGAATGACGAAGTACATTCTTCTCTCTCTCTCTCCTGCAGACTCTGTAATTAAAATCACATTTAGTATTTAATAAATTGTACAGTTGAGTTTTGTATTATAACCCTAATGGTTATGTTTTTAGTTCTCACCCAGTCATATGAGTCTGGTAAAAACAGAAGAATGTGTGTATGAAGAGCACAAACCACAGTTTAATATAGTAGTTTATAATACTACTTTAGTCATTTCTATATCTTTCCTTTCTCTGTTGGACTAAACAGTATTTTCTCTCTGCAGACTGTGTGTGAGTGTAAGTGTGAAATCCTGCACTGATGTGGTTTCAGCTCTCTGTACAAATCCATCACACATCAGAGATCTGATTCTGAGTTGGTGTGAACTAGGAGACTCAGGAGTGGAGAAGCTCTGTGATCTACTGAAGGAACACGAGTGTAAACTGGAGACACTGAGGTGAGTCTGTCAAAAACAGAAGAATGTATATAAGACTGAAGAACACGAACCAGAGATTTAGAAATGTGATTGTAATATTACTCGAGTCATTTCTCTGTCTATATTTATTACATTATTATATTTTCCAAACTATATAAACCTGACTGGTTATTAGATTTAAGGATTCTTATGTGATATGGATGTTTATAATGAGGGAGGGTGTGGCCTAAAGTTATTAACAGCCTCTAGTAAGGTGTGTATAACTATTAGACAGCTTCTTTACCTCCGGCAAAATGGGACAAAAAGAGATTTAATCAACACCAAAAAGTAAAACATTTAAAAATATGTCCAGAAGCACAAGGTGTCAAGACAAGTTAGAACTTTTTCAGATGTTTTATAGACAGATGAATTGAGTATGATTTATGATGGACCAGATGGATGGGGCTGTGGCTGGATCACTAATGGACACACGGCACCACTTTAAGTCAGACACTAGTAAGGTGGAGGAAGGGGACGTGTACAGGCTGCTATTATTGAGGATGAGCTCGTTTAGACCAAGTTAAAATCAACTCCCAAACCTACTGCTAGTTTCTAGAAGACATTTTCTTTAAACAGTGGTACAGGAAGAAGTCTGCATCATTGAAGTAGGACATTGTACAGAGCTCCATCACATGCGTACAAGTACTCTATTGCTTGGCTGCCAGTAAAGGCCTCAAAGTCGACACAATGCCCCGCCCCCTTCCTCACTGGACTCTTTTTATTTCGAGTTGTTCATTTGTTATAATTAATCTTAGGATTTAAAATCAATTTAAATCAAGTAAGACAGGAAAATTATTTAGTTTAGTTACTACACTAATAGTAGCCCAATAATTGTGCAAATGTAAATACCCCCTTGAGTAAGGCCAAAACTCTCTCATCCTTTGTTAATAAACATTCAGGTTTATTAATATTTTTAATTGACTGAGAGCAGTGTATTTTTCATCAAAAAAATAGATTCTTGGGAATACAACTTCTCTAATACAATGTCTAATAACTGAATAATTGTACAGCGCACACATCTTTTACACAGAACTAAATATATATAATCCAGACTTTCTTGTATTTTAATGGAGTCTTGAGGAAAAGTTCTCTAGGCTTTCTGAAGGACGTTTTGTCTCTCATTTTCAGTCCAGTCCCTGTACCTGAGCAGGTTCTGAGTTATTAAGCCACACAGTGACCTATGAATCATTCAAGCATAAAAAATGATAATCAGATAAACAGATGATCAGGCGGTGATTAGTTTACTGCTGATGCTGAATGCTGAGTGGTTGGAACAGACGAGAGGGGAAATGAGGTCGCTGCTGAGGATGTTACATAAACAAGTTTCATCATGGTGCTTGATGGGTTTTGCGAATGCACTTGACAATACTGTTCTTGCAGGAACTGTTCCAGAACAGCTGACCTTCATGTCTTAAAATAACAGCCGACTGTTGTTGTTGTTATTGTTAATTACCTAATTTCATAATTTTATAGTTTTGGAATAAAAAAACAGTATTGCACTAGAATATAGAAAATAAATCACTAAACAAAGAAAATCTAATTATACAGTGTGTCCAAACTTTTGACTGGTTCTGTACAGATATATATTACATGTGTGTCTACATCATTATTTATCCCTGTGAAGTAAATAATATATAAAAATGTTTCTCTCTGCAGGTTATTATATTGCAGTATAACAGATAGACACTGTGCTGCTCTGACTGCTGCACTAAAGTTAAACTCCTCACATCTGAAACATCTGAATCTGAGGGGGAATAAACTGGGAAATTCAGTCACACAACTCGAGGAATTACTGCAGCGTTCAGGAGGACGACTAGTGTAAGTAAACTTAACACACAGACAGAGTAGTGCAGAATGTGTACTTTCTGTAGAATATAATGTAGCTGTAAGAGTGAAGTGAAAGAGGAATATAAATGCTCAAATCAGCAGCATGTTGGTGATCATACTGAGAGAAGCACATAGAATATACCTTTAGGAACTGAATTAAAACACAATAGTAATTTCTCACTTTCTTGTGTTTATTAACTAAATGTGATACATTGTAATAATAATTACAAAGAAAAAGGGACATAGGGTACGATTAAAATTCTTTTTTTTTTCTGTTTTGATTTTTACAGACATGGTAACTCCTAAACATTCCTCTGATGGGAGAAAGGAAGCAGCGTGTACAGTAAGTTAGGAAGCCGTGTGGATCGTGATTAAACTCAGCAGAACCAGGACAGTAGTGGAACAGACACTCAACAAACCCAGAATTCAGTCTTCAGGAGGTTTCTATAAGATCACAGAACAGAATTGGAGTAATGAAACCAGTAAGACCAGTAATACACAGAGACTAGAGGCTAAACAGGGGCTACACAAGCTCTCCCACCTCCAGTCCATAAAACAAATAGTACTAGATAAACTTCAAAGAAACTCATCAATGTAGGACAGAAGAAGACAAAAGTGTCCTGTGTCCTGTATGTGACTGTCTCCTATTTCAGTGAATTTACTGCTCACTTTCTGAACAATGAAGTATTTTAAAAAGTAAGAGTTTGTTTTTGGCCATGTTCTGGTTTCTGCTGATTTGTTCCACAGAGTGTCTTTTAACACTAAACCTCTTATTCAGTGTGAACTGAAATAAACCTGTTTATAAAAAAGAAAACTAAAGAAGAGACTGAATCTGTTGTTAATTTATAAATTCTGCTTTATATTCAGTATCTATGTAAATTGTGCTCATAAGAAAAATCTTTATCTACTCTTCAAGACTCATGTTTTTATTAATTACATAAAGTCTGTGTTCTTCACTACACTGATAACACACACATTAGTAGCACCACAAATAGATGCTGCTCTAATCCTACCAATAAATTCAACTAAATAAAAGGAAATTACACTGAGAACATTTCATTAAACTCATTCCAAATATGTACACAGGCTTCATGTGAATGAAATAAATGGACATTTTACATGAACTGTTACATTTACAATTAGTTTTCACACATTCAACATGATTCCACATCAGTTCAACTGGAACAACATTGAACTCTATGGACTCTGAACCTGACCTGAGGATCGAACCCAAGACCCTGGAGCTGTCAGGTGATAACCTTTCACTCTACCTCATTCATTCACTCATTTTCTTTACCATGTATACTGTATATAGAGACGTGGGAGACATGGCCGGGTTCACCAAGGACAATGGTCAATCCCTTGCAGGGCACACACACACACACACACTGAGGGCAATTTTTCTATATTTTTCAAATATTTCTCTATATATTAACTGTCAATATATTGAATGATTCAGTGTTCTGATCGAAATATATTCATAATATATTGTATTAACATATACATAAGGAATTGCCGCTTTTCATATATTGAGAAACATATATCTTAATTTATGTAATTTACTATTTAACAATATTCTTGATAATATATTGAAATTAATTAAATATATCTATTTCTTTATAATATTATAATATGCTAATGCAATATGCTTATGGCTCATTTGCTTATGCATATACAAGACCATAATGAGATTAAAGCCAGATAGAAATGAGATGCATGAAACACAAGTGAGAAATATTATAGTTTTATTGAACATATCAAAAATCCTCAGTTAACAGCCTACAGTGATGAGCCACAACAAACAGCACCTGAGACCAGTCAGTGTCCATACTGACCTCTGTCCACCACAACATTAAAACCAGCAGGTTAATAATATTAAACATATTATGGTTTAACTATTACCGCTAATTTGTAAACTGAGCCCATGTGTAAAAATAAATGCATAAATAAAATAAATTTAGATGTGAAATCTACAACATCCAGTTTTTATTGTGTAATAAATTTTCTATAACAGACACCAGCAAAATCTGGCAATTCAAGACACTAAATGATACAAAATGTCACCCGACCTGATAAAGATATTAAGTGTCACACTGCTCAACTCAAAGTATGATTTATACAGGAGTTACACAAAGTCCACAGCATTATGACGATCTTCCAGTGAAAATAATCAGTCAAAAAGGAGAAGAAGATTGTTAAAGGGAAAATTGGTTGCTGTATGTAAGGGCTACAAGAACAGGGCTGGAAAAGTTCTCTCTCACCGTCTACATCAGTCTTCTCTTGTGGTGGACGTCCAACAAGTTTGTCCAAAGTCTGCAACTCCTGAAGCTGCTTAGTATCTAATGGAACAAAGAAAATGTATTAATATGGTAGACCTGCTGTGTAATATAATAGTGAAAGTAAACACATGTTTAATTAGATATCAGAAAGAAAGGACTGACTCAGCTGCCCCCAGTGCTGTGTCCCTGCGGAGTGGCAGGTCAATGGGTGTGAATATAGTGTTTCAAGAAGAAAAGAAAGAACAGTAAGGAATGTCCTGTAAACTCCAGTTTTTATTGATTTAAGAATGAATACTATTGTTGTATCCTGATTTATATTGGCAAAATAAGCACAAAAAATGTAGCATTAGGATATGACACTAAATTAGTTGGTAGTTAAATTAATAATAACAATCAGACCCAGGGTGGCAAATATAGTGTACCTTCACTCTATGACACCATTGACTGGTGGTGTGTTTAATTTCTTACTTAACATTTGTTTGATATTGTCTTTATTAAAGATACAAACCAGGCTTATCAAACCTGTCCTTAATGCCGGATGCTGATTCCCAGAGCCAGGTATGAATTTGTGTGATTTGAGAGTTTAGATTTAGTTTTTATTGCTCCTAAAGTATACTGGAATTTTCTCTCTCAGTTTAATTATTAGTTTATGTGCAATATATTGTTGGCACTTCTCATGAACACCTGAGAACTTTTCTTCCAGCCCTTGTGTCACTGACCAGCTGCAGCATCAGCCAGTCGCCATGAAAGGAGAGAACTATTTATTTTTATTATTATTGTAACCTGGTGTCCAAGACTATGTGTAAAGGAACTGTGTTATTTACATATAACCGTGCCACAGGTGTATTAGGGTCGCTCAGCAGGAGAGTCAATCAAGCAAACAAACAATCGTTTGGCAAAAAAGTCTTTTTCTTTTTCATCTACAATTTTAGAAAAGGAGATTATCAAGGGTTGTTTGAACAGTAAAGAACCCCATGGTGCAGAGAAACACTCTATTATATGAGGCAGCATTGAACCTTCAAGAATTCCTTTACAGAGGCAACTGAAGAACCTTTTAAGTGTTTTCATTAGGGCCCAAGCACTAGTATGCGCAGAGCCCTCTTGTTCCTCTAAGCATTATTATTAATATATATTTTAATCATCCATATTAAGCTGAGAAATCTGACACTGAAACAGTTTTGATAAGTATCTGGCTCTGTAAATCCAGTTTTCTGCAACCCACAGAAACTCACACTGAAGCTTAAATGTAAGCACCATTCAATATCAAAAGTGTCATTAGATTTATTTTAATGCACTAAACCTGCTTTGTAATGAATACCCTGATCTTGTTTTTGAATTAGATATCAGAACAAAAGATCTCAGTCTCCTGCACCCAGCAATGTGTCTATGCGGAGTGACAAGTCAATGAATGCAACTATAATGTTTCAACACGCAGAGAAAGAAAGGTAAAGAATGTCCAGTGAACCATGTTAACAATGTTTACACCTTAATTAAGTTAATAATGTGATTTTAAAATGTTGTTTTTTAAAACAAGTAAAAAAGACTTTAATTATGTAGGAATTGTTTTTAATTAGAAAAATCTCACGCACCTGTACCCAGCATTGTGTCTATGTGGAGTGACAAGTCAATGAACGCAACAATAGTGTTTCAACAGACAGAAAAAGAAAGGTGAGGAATGCCTTGGAAAATCTATTGTGAGTGTGGAATGTGTCCAGATTATTGGCTTTTTTTTTTTTTTTTTTTACTAACTAATTTCAAACTGATGTATGTTAAAGGGTTATTAATCAGAAGAATTTTGCGTCACCTAAACATTGTTTGGTGTCTATGAAGAGTGATCAGTCATTGGGTGCACCAACAGTGTTGCAGGACAGGGAAGAAAAGGCTAACGAATAGTAAAAAAACATTTATTGCAACTTTCTTTCACTTTATTTCTTTCTGAATTAAGAACAAAGATTATATTACAAAAAACTTTAATGTCTATTTGTATATACACAATTATTGCCTGGTGCAATTTGATTGAAAGTGTAACTGTTGTATTGTTTTTTTCCTTTCTTTTGTATTATATACTGTACTGTGTACTGTATAAATATTTATTTTTGATGTTTTTTTTTCTTTTATTTTGTATTTATACACAATGTGCAAACTACTTTGCACATTGGTCTTAACATAGAAATTTCCCAACTGTTTGACGAATAAAGATATACAGTGTCTTTATATATACAGTAAGGCTTTGCAATATTTGGCCACTGTTTGCAGAACTGCTCAAGTTGAGTTAAATGTGACAGTGACCGTTTGTGGACTGCAATCTTCAAGTCTTCAAGTCTCAATCTTCAAATCCACAGATTTTCAATAGGGTTTAATTCTGGGCTTTGACTATAGGCCATGGATGGAGTGTCACGTTTTTCTCCTTCAACCACTTTGTGGAGAGTTTTGCTGTGTGCTTAGAGTCATTGTCATGTTGGAAGGTAAACCTTCTTCCTATTGACAACTTTCTGGCAGATGGCGGCAGATTTTTATCCAGACGTATCCTTTGGCGTTGTGGCAAAATGTGACATACAGCATTTCCTGAGGAGTGGCTTTCGTCTTGCAACCCTCCCATACAAGCCACATTTGTGGAGAATTTGTGATATTGTTGTCACATGCACACAGTGAACAATCTTTGTCATAAATTCCTGCCACTGCTTTAGAGCTGCTATTGGCCTCTTGGTAGTGTCTCTGATCAGTTTATACCTGGCTCTTTTATCCCACTTGGAGTGACGCCCTGATCCAGGGAGGGTCTGTGTTGTTCCAAATACCTTCCACTGCTTAATGACGGACTTACTGCGACAAAGCCTTTTTTGTTTGTATCCGTCTCCTGATTTGTAGCTGTGCATGACTTTATCCTGGAGATCTTCTGATAGTGCCTTGCCACCTATAGTTGATTGTTTGCTTCAGGTGCACTACAACGGCTTCAGTTTTTTATTCTGAGCCAAGCAAAATGAGCTCAGCTGATCACAGTTGAAAGTTAAATGGCTTAGTGTGTCATTAAGAAGGTGATTAGCTTCAACAAATTGATTTTACAAATCACTTTTAGAAGGGCATGATCCTCTTCCAAATCAGTGATTCAGTTTTTTTTCCTGACATGTTGGTGTTATATCTTTCATTTGCATGTTAAAAATTGCACTGAGTAAATAGAGCTGCATAAAACTGTGTTCATCTTCATTTTAGGCTGCCAAGCAACATAATATAATTATTTTAAAAGGAAGTGATTCTTTTTTATACTGACAGGGGGCCAATGAAATATACTGTAAGAGTGTGTGACTTTTTTTTGGTCGGGCAGTATATATTTATCTCACACAAATTAAATTAATCAAATGTCACCTAATATGGATATTAAACTTGTGATCATTGATTATTTTTGAGGACCAATCGGTTTCTGCACTGAAAAAAATTTGGAGTAGGATTTACTCAAAAAATGTTAGGAAAGTTTTTTCACTTAGAAAATGTGAGTAATTTCAATAGAATTTCCAAGTAAAAACTAAACACAAAGAACTGTAGCTTTAATTAGAAAATCTCAGTAAAGTTTACTTGGAATTTCCTAGTAAACTGTATTGACTTTCTTTATATATTTTACTCAAGGAATGCTTATAAATGTTTTTTTTTTACACAATAATCCTAGTTATCTTATTTTAAATGGAGTAACCTTTACTTTAAATATTATTTTAACATTTGATGTTGTTTATGTATTTAAATGGTGGTCAATAAAATAACACTGACATACATTTTACTTGAAATCTTTTATTTCTTTGAGATTCCTTAACAGATGAGAGCATGGAAAAAAAGTAGTAAAACTGCATTTGTTTGATAAATGGTACACTATAGTGCATTTTACTCCAGTAAACTTTTTTTTAGAACAACCACAGTGCATTAAAGTGCATAAACATTTAAACATATAAAACCTTTAAATATAACATGAACATGAACAATCTCAGTTGCAGATATAAAATACAAAAGTATAAAAGTGCAAATAATGTTAAACTAGTAGCTGCCTTTCTTGCAAAAAACAAAACAAAACAAAACAAAAAAACACAGTAAAACAGCATAAGTGCAATAAGTGCAAGTACTGTAGTGCCCAACTAGATTACAAGCTTTCTATGTAAAGAGTTAACCTTTGGAGAAAACTTTAAAGCATCTAGCCCAAGAAAGATTTTCTGGAACACTTCAAATGTGTTTCTCAGCTTTGGGGGATAGCTCAAATTTAGGGAGTAAATGCAGCCCATGAGTAAAATACATGCATTTGTGAGATTTTTACATCCCAGCAGCACCTCAGTACCCTCGATGACAATGATGACATCAGATATACTGGCATCTTCCTCTTCTACAGATCTGCTCAGTACAATGATTTTCATGACATGACGGGCGAAAGTATCCCTAATCATGTCTCTGCTGACATCCTGTGAAATATACAAATCAGAGCAAAGTGGTTAAAATACTGTACAGTATCACCTTATCAATTTCTATATATAGCTATCATACCCAATAGTAGAGGTAAACAATATAAATAAAGTTCAATGTAATATTTGCCTTGTACAAGTGTATTTTAAAAACTAACGTTAATCCTGTGTGATTAAGACGCGAAAAACAGGGTGATTATTAAATTTCGGCAGCTCGAACTTTACTGGGACAGAATGCTAGAACACGACAGGGCAATGCCTCGAGCTAAGTTTGCACGGATGTTAAAACTCATTTTTACAATAATCGTCTGACAAGATTAAGGTCATATGTGACCTTCTAGATTTTTCTCTCTCTGACCCGGTTTATCCCACCCTTCATCAGCACACGCACTCAGGACTTGGATGATGTTGCAATTTATTGCATTTCATTAGCACATTAGCACATGGCAAAACCAGGTACATCAAAACGGAAATAAAAGTATCAAAATACCACAGATATTGAACAAAAATACACTTGACAGATGAATCAATACCTATGCTGTTGAATACCTTTCAAACAGTGCCTGACATTTCTTGTGAAATTATATTTTTTACTTTTATTGTGGAGCTACAACAGATTGCAACTTACCCACAGCAGTTCTCCACAGCTCTGCTGCAGACTGTTCGAACACAGTGGGAAACAGCGCCTCTGGCGTAACCAATAGGAAGCGCATTCACATTAACGTAGGAATTACTTACAGAACTCATATTTATATCTGTGTAACATTTATAGTTAACTCTGTCAACTATATTAATAGCTTCATTTAGTAATGTTTTAACTCTGTTTAACAAAACTAAGATTAAGTTTTAACGTTATCCAAACATCTGTTAACACTGTTAACATGAACACTTTTAGCACTTGTACCTCAATAAAAAAAAGAAACGGTAGGCACAAACCATGGGGCTGCAGATAGCTTAATGACTCTACACTTTTCTGCAAATATATTTCAATTAATTACTTAGCATATTAATAACTTACCGTGGTAAAATTCACATTAGCCGTGGTGAAATCTCTCTTCCTTTCCTCTGTGCGCGCCGCTTCAAACTTCGGAGCCAAAGCGGAAGTACGTCACGAGTCTGCGTGCACGTAGTCCATTACCTTGCCGAACTGAGTACATTTTACTTTAAGTTGTTCAGTTTTGGTGTGATTTGATTAGATGGCAAACACTAAGTAAATATTACTGAGGAGATTGTATTTAAATTTACATATGTATTTTAGTATAATAAATTACAAAGAAATTGCAAGTAATGTACTGAATTAAACATGACATTTTTAAGTAAAAAGACAAAATAGTATTTGTTTGTAAAACATACTTAAATAATGTTACCATTATTTACAAGGTCAAAAAATCACTTTTTACAGTGTGGGTGATATTGAGGGATTTTGGGTTTTCATGAGCTGTATACCACAATCATCAATATTAAAACAATAAAAGGCTTGAACTACTTCAGTTGTGTGTAACGACTCTAAAATATATGAAAGTCTAATGTTTATCAGTACATTACAGAAAATAATGAACTTTATCACAATATGCTAATTTTTTGAGAAGGACCTGTATGTCAACCTTTATGCATGTATTCCACCACCAGTGTGGAGGACTGAAATGTCATGTTGAGGATGAAATGTCATGTGGAGGAATAAAATGCTGAGATGAAATGTCATGTGGGTAAATAAAAAGTGGACTTTATGCTGCTGTTAATGATGATTTCATTTATAATACTCCGTCACTTCATTTTATAATATATGAATCAATACATAGCCATATATGGTCTATCCATATGGCTAAATAATGTAAAATATAATTAATGTCATGCAAAATATGATTTGGAGCTTGGACCTTGCTTATCTCATTAAAAAAACTTTGTTTCAATAAGCATACATGCAGTAATGTAATACAGTTTTGTTTGCACAGCAATGTATTTTAAAATATATGAATCAATATATAGCAGTAGGTTATCCATCCATATATTGCAAATATATGGGGAAGTTTCTCATATATTGAAATATATTTCCTAATGTATTGCAATATAAATTCTAGTATATTGCAGTATACGTTTGTTTCGTAAGGGATATACCTGTGCCTGAAAGCTGACACTGGCATTCTTTAATAAACCAAGGATTCAGAATTGCAAACTACAACTAAGCCACACATCACATAACTTTAATAAAATTAGGCGTTTAGTAGCATCCTATATCTCAAACCGTCAGTATACGTGATAGCATGATTTCTCCTGACCTCCTGACCTCATATGTTGCATCCCAGTAAGTTGTACTAATTAATCAGCATGCTATGCATCCTTATCACAGGATGTTAATGGTATTTGTCAGGAACAAACAATAATAGTCTACATTATACAAACCGTTAATAATAATAATAATAATAATAATAATAATAATAGAGTAACCTAGTTAGGATAGCATTGTACTTCACAAAACTCCAGTATAATTTCAGTAATACTGCAGTTTTTAATCCCAGAAACTGCAGTTATTTATAATTTTTTTGTTAAGGATACCTAGGCCCTTATTACCTCTGTTTTATATTGGGCGTTATGTACAGTATGTCTTCTTTGTATTTTCTTCTAGCCAGTGTTCTCTCTTAAGTATCTCCTGCTTTTGCTCTCTTTTATGTAAAACAATGAGGATGTGTTCCCTGTTGAGTCTGGTTCCTCTCAAGGTTTCTTTGCCACTGTCGCCCTCAGCTTGTTCATCAGGGATTATCAGACCATTTTAATTCATACACATTTACATTCCATACAAACTTAAATAATAATTATTTTGCATCTGTAAAACTGCTTTGCGACAATGACAATTGTTAAAAGCAATATACAAATAAAATTTGATTGAAAAAATTGAATTGAATTTTATGTATCAAACAATGAAGAATGATCTGCATTTAACTATGTAGTAAATAAACTCACACTCATTAAGAAAACTACTGAACAAGTAGGAAAGCAATGTTAATGTAAGATTAAACTCGATGCAAATATTTTAATGTCTGTAAATATTGAGATGCATTTCCCTCTTTGGATAACACCGTCACTGCCCTCACTCTTTAATGCTGTGTAACTTTGCTGCAGTCTCTAAATGCTCAATGTGACAGAGTTGGCAGGTATGAAAATGTCTTCATATTATATAATAATTCTGAGGCTAATAAAAATATTCAGAAGGATTTATGAATTAATTTGTTTGATTATGAATTGAATGTGAGTAGTCGACTGATCTCTCTCTCTCTCTCTCTCTTTTCACATCCCAGAATTTCTGGACATTTTTGATCACAGCGTTTGGAAAGGGGAGGATAGTATTTTAAAGGCTTTGTCCGAATCCGCACTGTGCCCTACACCCCCTCCCCCCTCCACACAGACAGCAGTGTGACCCTACATGAAGTGTTTCTGCAGCTTATTGACACACCGCGGTTAGCGCGCGCATGATGACTTCCCGAGACATTCCCGCCGTTAGCGCGAGACCGGTGTTGATTTACCTCAGGCTTTAGCATCGTTAGCATCTTCCACAGACCCTGAGCTCACGCGCTGGAGCAGCGATAGAGGAAAAAGTCAGTCTATTCTAGTCATTTATTTCTTCACTTAAACAGGTAATATTCAGTTAAAGTATAGAGAAGAGAGAAAAATAAATCCTAGTCTTTTTCACACGAATTGTTAAAATATGAGAGATTCTGGTGTTTTAATTAATTTTGTGACAGAAGTTTTGAAGTTTTTCCCCCTCAGCTTTATAGAACAAGTAGGACATTTATAATCAGTTAGAATGACTAACACACAGAGTTAAATAACGACATAATGTGTGTAATAAGATACTTGATGTCAGTATGAAGGTATTGAGGACAGTAAAGTTATCCTGTAGCTGATAAATGTTAGTTACTGTATTTAGGATAGTTAAGATAACTGACTAAATCATTTTACTAATATATTTGTCTCCTAATGAGACTGTGTGAGGAGAGACATGGACAAGAGGCTGACTGTATGTTTAGTACTTAAATAAATTCCAAACAGCAATTAATTGTTAAAAATAACATCATTTTGAAACCTCACAAATTCAGGCTGCCAAAATCCAGGTTCAGGTAAAAATAGACCTTTTCTTTCTTTCTTCCTGTCTATGGATCTATTTTATGAGATTCTGATCGTGTAGAACTATAGTTGTTTTAAAATTGGTTAAAAGAGAAAACGATTGTCATGCTTATTAGCAAAATAAAACTAACACACATTTTCCCTTAGAATTACCATAATGGATTATATCATTGACAGGAAACGTATGTGATAAAAATCTAAGAAACCACCAAATGTGTGAAAAAAAAAAAAATCAGCAACTTCAAAAATCACAACCCTGACCTATTCACCACACAAGGCTAACTTCACATCAGGTGTTTAAAATCACAAAACAGACCTCTCTGTAGGCCTTAAACCAGACCAACAATTCTCGTCCTAGTTCCCAGAACATAAAGCTTACATGTGTAACAAAGATGGACTCTCACACGATGGTAAGTATAAGGATGAGCTGTGTTTATTTTTAGAGAGAGAGTTAACAGCAGTTTTAGGAGATGAAGTGTCATATAATGCAAGTCTTTATTCAAAAGTTACTTTTGCTGAGTGTCGGATGTCGGTTGAGATTTCCTCCCGTTTCTTTTTGTGGAGACAATGCTTGGCGAGGAGTTTCTTACGGAAGAGACCTGGGAGTGACAGGAGGCACACACACCACGGAGCTGCGAAGACGAGGGAGACAGACTGGGATACTTCTGGGAAACAGAGTACAGGTAAGTAGCCCGGTAAAATACACTTCTTACCTGTGATTTGGTCCACTTTAGCTAATACGAGCCCGGACAATGACTGCAACATGGTGTGTGCTTTTTATGGGCGTGCCTTGATTGACTTCAGGTGATAAAGGTTAGTATTCTGGAGATAAAGGGTGTTGTGTTTGGCTGGCGTTGGAGCCTGGCCCGACTGTGACAACATGACATAAAACAGATAACACTAAGCCTTAAGTTGATTATCCATTCAATTAAGTTAATAAAATTAATCAACTTCCATAATATATATTAAAAAAAGTTATATTTCAGTTTATAATTGCTTTCTTTGAAATAATTTGTCATAATAATGACTTGCTTAAATAATTGTATCTTAGTTTGAGATGTGTGAGCTTTCACATCCATTAGACAGCTGAGTCCTAATGAAGACATCAGTGTCAAACCAAGTTTTCAAACAAAATGGTGTAGTTGCTTTAATACAAATTTTTTCTCATTTTTCTGTAATAATTATTTTCATAATAACAGGGAAAACACTACAGTGTTGGCCAAAAGTATTGAGGCGAAAGTGAAATTCAATGTTTTAATGATTAAATAAAATATAATAAATAGCGACAAGATCAGGATAATAATAATTTCCAAATACAGCAGTAAGTTTTTATTTTATATAATAAATATAATTTAGTATGTCATTTATTGTTTAGAACCTGCTGGATCGGGAGTCAGAAAGACGTCTGCAGTACTCTGGCGTCACTCACTCAGTCCGTCCCTGCTTGATCGCTTCCTTAATATCATGTACAGAATTTTTTGGGGGACAGAATTTTACAATTCCCGATGCATTTTTGTGTAGTCATAAAGTAAAAGTCCTGACATAAATTTGTTCCATCAATAAAATACAAGCCATACTGTATGCTGTCTTAATACTTTTGGCCACCACTGTAAGATGGGCAGGTGGTCGTCCAAGACCAGAGTTGAGCACCACTGCTTTAAGGGAACCTCTCGGGAGAAAATTCATCCAAACGAAACTCCATGTGACGATGTTAACACGTACATCTTTTACTCAATGCGTTACCCTGGTAACAAACACCTTGGATACCTGTTGCTGTTACTATGGCCATTACACATCTCTGAAATAAAATATTGAAAAATACATTGAAACAAAAACTAGTACATTATAAAATGTATATTATTGCAATGAACTATATAACTTATAAATAAATGTTGTCTTTCCTTAAACAATGTTATAATATTATGCAGACTAATAGCTTAGATCTCTTACAAATCATGATATAAAAATAGTAATATTATGCCATCTCTGATAAATTTAATGATACATGAAATTAATGCCAGGTCTTCTGCAAGATTATTTCTAACTACAAAGCTAGCAAGCTTTTGACACAAGGCTGAATCCCAAATCCCTCTTTAACCCCTGATCAAGGGCACTACTTTGTGTGTAGAACAAGGGTTTGTACCCCTGTACATTATACATACACTAAAAAAACTGCTGATAAAAAACCACCACAATCTGATAGTAATGTACTGTTTTTCATTAAAGCAGTAATGTGCTGTAGAAAGCAATGTATTCTGGGAAATATTTTGCACTTTAACAGTAGTCTTCTGTATTTATTTAATACGGTTATCTTCTGTATTTTGCAATGCGTTGTGGTCTAGTCCTATTTGCTAATGTTTTAAATAACGATACATTTCAGTATTTTTTTGGAAACTGATTGGAGTGTATAAGTGCAAAGCTGATCAAATCTCATTACTGTTCTATCGAAGTCATTTGTTTTGTGTAGCAGCAGCAAATTACAAGATAATTTTCAGTCAAGTATATAGGAACTTGCTGCAAACATTATGTATTTATAAAGCATTTATCCTGAAGAGGCCTGTTACGACCTTTGATGGAAATTTCGTCTAGGAATTAAAAAGGAGTAACATTGAGATGATCAAGAGAAAAAAAGCCTAAGTAGGTGGCAAGAGAAACGAAGGACACTCAACTTAGCACCACAAAAGATTTATTGCTCCCAACTAGGAACATCTACAAACATTTAAGAAACCAAGATAATAAACAATACATTGTACAACCAAGACAAACGGGAGAGGGAACTAGAAGTGGCGCTAGAAACTCAAATAAATAAATATAACAAAAGAATCCCCACTGTCTCCTCCCGGTCCTCTAAATAAGCAAATAAAAACATGAAAAAAAGTCTTCAGCGCAAATGCGCCCTGGGGGGTGTTCTTCGTACGTCGCTTGAAACATCCGGGATGAATTGACGCATCTAAGATGAGATCATCGTGCTAATTAAGACCTGGCTAAGTCGGTTCTTCCAGCACACCTGTTGTTGATGATTAGTTTGGCCGGATTGAGTTGTCTAGGATTATTGCGCGCTCGTGCGTTGGTTTAAAAGGCGATATGCATCGACAGTAGAAACACTGATCACAAGCCCTTTGATTGGTTGACGAAATGACAAGCTCAATTTTTTTTTTGTAACACCTGTTATGCGCTGAAATGCTTCCCTGCCATGGATTCCCCCTCCTCACACACACACACACACACATAATCGCTATCAAATATTATATTAGAACATAATATGCACATATGTTTTACAAATTACATGAGACAATAAAATAAAATAAGAAATATGAAAATAAATATGTTGTATATGGAAAAATAGAAATATTAATATTTTTTTTCAAAAACATGTATACTTTTATATTGTTTACTTTATAATAAAATTAGTTTTGTCCAATTTTTCCTTATAAAAAAATATTTTTATTATACAAATATATCTATATAT
This sequence comes from Channallabes apus, assembly GCA_030522415.1. Classification (NCBI taxonomy): domain Eukaryota; kingdom Metazoa; phylum Chordata; class Actinopteri; order Siluriformes; family Clariidae; genus Channallabes; species Channallabes apus. The sequence goes on along the minus strand of CM060110.1, from coordinate 48,686,715 downwards.
CTATATATATCATATATATATATATTTGCATATTTATAACGAACCCCTGAAAAATAAATGTGTTACAAAATAAACATTATACAAGAATTTGAATTAATGGTCTTGAGGGCTGTCTCGTGCCTAGAGTTTATTATAATAATAGAAAATCTATGAATTTATGTTCTAATATAATATTTGATATATATATATATATATATATATATATATATATATATGCAAGCCATATATGCATGCAAGATACTTTTCTTTCCCCACGTGAGTCAGTCCACGTCAGCGCTCTTTAACCAATCAGATGTGACCTCACCATTTCAACCAATCATAACCCGGCGGGAGCGCAGCCTTAATCCTGTTTACATGAAATAAACCTGCTACCGAGCAGGTTCAAGCTTACGGACATGTTGCTATGACAACAAGTGCCAGATGAGCATCGAAGAACGAAACAATCCAAGATCAGGACAAATCCACAACAATCAAATCCAGCTAACTGAGTTAGCGACGTACGAAGAACACCCCCCTGAACTTACTCTAACTAAAGAAAACACAAATATACACGTTTAGCGCACTTCGCTATACTAGTGTATCTAATACATAAAAGAAACGCCTACGTGCAAGATGTGTCACGTGACTTGCTAGGCTGTTCCACTTCTCCGTTGTCTGAAAGACGGCAGTTAATTTGAGTGGAGCTCAGGCGAGTGGCAAAGGTATTCGCTCAACAAGAACACAGATGTCAGCAAACACAAACTTTACACAGATCAATCTAAACTCTCAGTAATCTGACAAGTGGTTAAAATAGTAGCAAACAGTCAAAACACCACAACATAAACAGTGACACGCCAAGTCAAGCAGCCTCCATCTTCCCGTTGCCGCTTCCGTTTTAAGGGCATCGGAGCAGATCGCAATTGGCGGAGACCACACGACGTCACACTTGACCAACGATGATTGACAGGCATATCCACCATTAGTGTCCTGAAGGTAGGCGGTACCTAGAAGCGCTAAACAGAAACAGAACCTACCCAAGGTGGCGGTAATGCAACACTTACGGATGCAAGCCGCCGTTAAACTCCGAAGAAGAAGAAGAAGAAGAAGACCCTACCCAAGAAAACAGTTCGTAACAAGGCCGCACGAGGAAGTCCTTCATCTTCAACTCTGTGATTATTGGCATCAGCACCAACAAACTGAACGGTAATTTAAACCTTTTTCTTTATTTTCTTGACAGTATTTTATTTATAAAGGTTGTACTACCAGAAGCAATGCATGAAGTTTATCCTTAGCAGGCTGTCGAGTTTGTGAAAATGTGTTTAGGGCTTACTTCAGTGCTGACATGTGAGTAACTCGAGCATTTATATTTTCATGGATTTTGTTAAGCAAACGTTGTTAATGTTAGGAATGGGTTTTGTTAGACAATGCTGTGTGAATATCACCTTACTATCTGAGTTGTTATTGCTGCTTGACAATTCTAGAGTAAGTTTCTAAATGACTGCTTACTGCTTTTTTGCAGTGGTACTCTGGAATAAACCTGGAGAGAAACAGTGAGCCAAGGAGTGATTACAGGTCCTGTGCATGTGTCCCCTCACAGGACCCGTAGAAAGTAAATACCAAAATGTTACTTGTACTGTACTGTTGTGATGAAATCCTGCCTTGTGCTGAAAACTGTGGTGTCAATATGTGGTGGTTAGTGTTGATATTGTGTTGGGACACAACAAATAAATCACTGTATAGCAATGCAAATGGTTTTCCATGGGCTCCTGTGGTGCCATAAAATGTCAGTAATATTAGGAAACCCGCTGGATCCGGCTGGGTATAGAGTCAGAAACATGTCTGCAGTACTCTGGTGTCTGCTTGATCACTTCCTGAAGATCATGTACAGAAGACGGTTTCCTCACTGCTCCTGCCTTCTTCACTGTTCTTCTGTACAACAGTGTTCTATTGGGTTTAGGTCTGGAGATGACCCAGGCCATGGCTCAGGACGCTGAACACCGTTATTACAGAGACAGTTTTCACTAGTTATTCAGATCATTTGTGTTAATTAAGTCTTCTGGCAGATCGACTTAATCTAATTACTGTGTCAGGAATAACCTCTAGAGGGCGCCGTGTGCACATGGACTCTTGTAGTTTACTGTATGTGGACTTTGGCTGGGACTTAATTTCCCAGGATGCACCTGTGTCACATGGGTTTCCTTGTGATCACCTGTGTGTTGTTTAGCCATAGGTGTATAAATAGACTTTGGGGTTGTGTTTAGGTTGTCGTGCGTCTGTTGTGTATCGTCTGTCTACTGGCTTGGTGTCTGTGCTTGTACTCGTTTTTGCTCCTGTCTAGTTTCCTGTTTTGTTGGTTTGTGTTTGTGTGTTTCATTATCAAAGTCTTCACTCCACACCAATGCCCCGCCTACAATCCCTCTATCCTGACATAGAGTCATTACCTGTCTGGGCGAGAGAGAGAGAGAGAGAGAGAGAGAGAGGAGGAGACGAGTTCAAAGTGAAAGTCTGAAGGTCGTTTTTGTGGCGAGAAAAACATGAAGTTATTTGCTGAGAAAAATAAGAGTGAGTACATGAACATAAATCTGTAATGTGTGAGTGTTAGGATTATTTACTGAATGAAGATAAATTCTGTCTAAACATTACACACTTTACTATAAACAATGTGGATAACACAGTGTTAATGCAGTAACTAAACCTGAGGGAAATAAACAGGTGTGTGTGTGTGTGTGTCCTGTGGTGTTTCTTACAGATGTCTAAAGTTTACAGTTGTTATTTGTTAAAGTGAGAATCACATTAATATTCATTCTAACAATTCATGACATATTTCCACTACATTTATCTTCTTTTCACAAACAAAATAATCAACAATAAACCCATAAACACAATGCACGCACGCGCGCGCGCGCACACACACACACACACACACACACACACACACACACACACAGAGTGCCATTTTAGAGTGAAATGCAGAAATGTCAGATCAGACGTCCTCATAATGATGTTTTAATGTTTCTGTTTTGACTGATAAACCTTCATGTGATAGAAACACGATGCTTTCATTTCCTTAAGAAGTTCTGTGGAGTAAATGTGACTCTTTCTGAAGTGTTTTATTCTCATGCAGTTTGTACCTACAGTATATATTTTTCTATTTACTCATATTAACAAAGAATCTTCATCTTTATATTTAACATTATATAAAATATCTCTTTACAAAGGCTTAGTTTATTGAAACTTCCATATCATTTGAGCTCCATCAGGCTGTTGGAGAGAGTGAACATCTGTATTTATATGATACTTTGAAGGAATTGGATGTTTATATCAGTAATTTCCTAATCTCTGATTTTTTACTCACCAGGATTAACCTAAATTTATGCTATAAGAAGTTTGACTTTCTAAAATAATGTCAGCGGAGTGTGAGAAAATGACGTGTGAAAAGAGTCTAGAAGAGGAGCTGGGAGAGATGAAAAGGTAAGTAGTTTAGATTAGCAATTTAGGAAAAAAAGAAAAAAAACACCTGGTAAGAAATTCTGTGTGAGCAGAACCAGGACCAGTTACCATGATTTACATCAACATCAGATGCAGAATGTATGTTAAATTTAGAGACTTTAGAAGATAAACATGCTAAGACATTTCTCTTTACTCTTTAGTGGAACTGAGATAAGGCCGAGGTCTCCTGTATCCAGCTGTGTGTCCTTTAAGAGTGACTGGTCAATGCCACTCCCACTCAACTTTAAAGAGGGAACAGTCACTCATGAAAGGTAGTTTTTTCATTGATTGGAAAATTTGATGTAAATTTGTTCATTGATTGTCTAATGTAAAATAAAATGGACTCCTGAAAGTTAAATTTTAAATTAAGGTTAAAATATCATCGTCATCTTCATCATCATCATCATGATTAGCAGCAATGATTTAGTTTGTTTGTTATAATACGCTACTTGCACGCAGACTCGTTACGTACTTCAGCTTTAGGGCTCGCTGAGTTCCGGTTTGACGGCCATTGTTTTGGAGTTTGGAGGAAATGTTCAGAAAAAAGTGTGTTTATAGATTTCAGAGACAGCAGAAGGTATAGAACGTACACTGTTGTGTTCCGCTGTGGACATCTTCTGTGAAGTTCAACGGAACTTTAAGTTTTCACAGTTTTCCTTCAGATGTGGACTTTAGAAAACGGTGTCTTGTGTACATACAGTACGCCGAGACGATTTCTGTCCTACCAGCAATTCTAAGGTTTGCAGTAAACAGTTTAGCAGTGATCAGATTATTGAACTGCAAACACCAGAGGGATGGAAAAAGTTAGTAACTGGTGCTGTACCAGTGCTTTTAGCCTGGAATGATTACGCCGTTAAAGCATCGCGGTCCTGCTGAAGTGGTATCCGTCGAACCCGTACACATGGATGTAACGATGGCTGATGATTACTGTAGCATTCCTGAGCCTTCATTATTAGACCTGGCATGTGCTAAAATAGAAGAACTTTCTAATGAAGTGGAGGAGCTGAAAAAACATCTACAAGAGCTACACGTTCAGCGTGACTGTACATTTACAGAACACAGTACAGGATAGTATTTACAATGTGTTATCTATATATACACTACTCTTAGTCTACCTCATAAGACTCTTGTCTGTTACAGGGCTGCTCTCTATCACTTTATCATACTTACAAGCTCTATTTGCACTATACAGTATGTCTGCATTTGCACTACTCTGTCTGGTTTGCTCTCTCTGCCATGTGCCCTTACTTGTATATTGTATTTGTGTTTTTATATTATATGTATAATTGTATTTATTCATATTTTTCTTTGTATTTTTAAAATTCTACTTTATGTATTTAATGTTATCTGTTCTCCACCAAGGGACTGAGAGTAACGCAATTACAATTCAATTCCTTACACATTATTTATCCTGGAGAGATCAATGTTTTATGTTTTTGGATCATTCTGTATCTACTGCAAAGACTGTTGTGTGTGAAAATCCCAAGAGATCATAAGTTTCTGAAACACTTTGTACAGGTCATTCTGGTACCAACAACCATGTCACAGTTATAGTTACAGAGATCACAAATGTCCTTGGTTCTGATGTTCAGTGTGAGCTTTACCCGAAGCTTCTGTCCTGTATTTACATGATTTTATGAACTGTACTGCTGCAACATGATCGGCCGATTAGATAACTGCAAAGATGTGGCGATGTTCAGATGTTCCTATTAAAATGGACAACTGATCTAAAGTATTAATGTGCAGCTTCATAAAGAAACAGCACAGAAATCTGACAGACCTGGAACATTAAGAAATACAACTGAGTGAATGTGTGTGGTGAGTGTGTGGTGCTATAAATGTCAAATTTACACTGTTTGTTTATCCACAGAATCACAAAACAGAGCTCGAAAATCATCTGCAGAAATTCACTGGAGTCCATATTCAAGGTGTGTGTGTGTGTGTGTGTGTGTGTGTGTGTGTGTGTGTGTGTGTGTGTGTGTGTGTGTGTGTGTGTGTGTAAACAGTCAAATATTACATAAGGCATTGTTACTTTTCTTGATAATTTAGCTATGGACTATTTTTAAAATTAAAAAGTAGATTAACATCATGTGCAGTTGTCCAAAATATTATATATATAACTAAAGAATTATCTGCTGTAATTCATGGTTTCTACCTGAAAGTGTAAACTCCTCTGTCATAAAGTCTTTCCCATGTGGGAATAAAATAGTCACAGCTTTAACTTTGACGGTTACAAAGCATTAATGCTGAGGCTCCTTCCATACATGCTAAATAAACCTGTACTTAAAGAAACTTCACAATATCAATCATCAGCCTGAACACTGTTTAGTGTTTATGTAGTAAATCCACCATACAGGTCTCTGTGAATGAGCCGTTACTATAGAAACAATGACATATTAGAAAGACAGCATTAATATAAAGCTGTGATTTGTAGCTGCACTAATGTCAGAGCTGCTGTTCATCAACACCCTCTGACCAATCAGAATCTAGAATTCAGCAGCACAGTAAAATCACATGTTATCACAATCTGTAACGTTCTTTTTACAATTTTATTTCATGATATTTTTCATCAGGAGCTGGAGCACAAATTTATCACATTATTGAAAAACAAGTTGAACAGATTCAAGAACCTACTTAGTGCTGATTACCCAGCATGCTCTGAGGAGGAGGAGGAGGAGGATGTGGACTGTGTTAGAGAGGGTGTGCTGAAGATCACACTACACCTCCTGAAGAACATGAAGGAGAAAGACCTCGCTCACAAACTGCAGATCAGTAAGAGTTTTAGATCATTAAAATATTCTATAAAGGAGACAGACTGGTCTTCTGGTCTATATAATCATACTGATACATTTTTATTCACATTAATAATAATATTTTTTTTGTAAACAAATGAATTAGTAGTAGAGATAATCCTAGAGAGACTGAGGAGGAGCTTCTTCACGCAGGCTATACAGGCTCTCAACCAGAACTCCACATAGGACTCAACTGATTGGACTCGCTATGTTTCCTTCACACATGTGTTGGAGCTCAACAAAAACCAACCAGACTGAACATTTAAACATTTAAATTAAATATTGTATGTGACGAATAAGAATTTGATTTAGAATTTTAAATTTGATTCTTAAAATGTCTGTTTGTTTTTATGTATTTATTAGAAATGAATCCTATTTTTGATCAGTATTGATTTGATGTATTTATGTATTATACGTAGATGAAAATAATGACATCACATTTCTCCTGTTTGTTAGAGCTGGCCTCTGTGTATCAGCGGAAGCTCAAATCCAAACTTCTAGATAAATGTAAAAGAATTAATGAAGGAGTCTCACAGCATGGGACATCAACACTTCTGAATCAGATCTACACAGAGCTCTACATCACAGAGGGTGGGAGTGGAGAAGTCAATAACGAACATGAGGTGAGACAGCTTGAGACGATGTCCAGGAGACCAGCAGTAGAGGAGACACCCATCAATTGTAATGAGCTCTTTAAAGACAAGTCCATCAGAAGTGTGCTGACTAAAGGAGTAGCTGGAATTGGAAAAACCGTCTCTGTGCAGAAGTTCATTCTGGACTGGGCTGAAGGGACGGTGAATCAGGACGTCCTCTTCCTGTTTCCTCTTCCCTTCAGAGAACTGAACTTGGTGAAGCAGGAAAACTTTAGTCTGATTACGCTTCTTCATCAGTTTTTCCCTGAACTTAAGGACTTGGAAGTAATAGACAGTGATGTCTACAAAGTTCTGTTCATCTTTGATGGTCTGGATGAGTGTCGACTTCCTCTAAATTTCCAGAAGAATGAGATGTTGTGTGATGTGACAGAGTCAGTCTCAGTAGATGTGCTGCTCACAAACCTCATCAAAGGGAACCTGCTTCCCTCTGCTCGCCTCTGGATCACCTCTCGACCAGCAGCAGCCAATCAGATCCCTCCTGAGTGTGTAGACCAGGTAACAGAGGTACGAGGGTTCAGTGATCCTCAGAAAGAGGAGTACTTCAGGAAGAAGATCAGTGATCAGAGCCTGGCCAATAAAATCATCAGACACATGAAGTCTTCCAGAAGCCTCTACATCATGTGCCACATTCCAGTCTTCTGCTGGATCTCAGCCACTGTTCTAGAGAGAATGTTGGGTGAAGCAGAGAGTGGAGAGATCCCCAAGACCCTGACTCAAATGTTCACACACTTCCTGGTCTTTCAGATCAAACACAAGGACCAAAAGTACCAGCAGAAATGTGACCTTGATCTTCCCCAGACCAGAGAGAGTATCCTGGCTTTGGGAAAACTGGCTTTCCAACAGCTGGAGAAAGGAAACCTGATGTTCTATGAGGAAGACCTGAGAGAGTGTGGCATTGATGTTAAAGAGGTGGCAGTGTACTCAGGAGTGTGTACTCAGATCTTCAGAACTGAGTCTGGACTCCACCTGGGGAAGATGTTCAGCTTTGTGCATCTGAGTGTTCAGGAGTTTTTGGCTGCTTTATACTCATTTCTCCGCTTCCTCGACAAAAAGACAAGAATAAAACAAATCACTGATCTGTCTTGTTTTTTCAATAAGTCAAAAATGTCTGAGTTCCTCAAGAGTGCAGTGGACCAGGCCTTACAGAGTGAGAACGGACACTTGGACCTTTTCCTCCGCTTCCTTCTGGGTCTCTCAGTGGAGTCTAATCAAAAGGTCATTCGAGGTCTGCTGTCACACACAGGAAGCAGTTCTAACTACAAAAAGGACACGGTCAAGTACATCAAGTTCAAGTTTGAGCAAAATCCATCTCCAGAGAGATTAATTAATCTGTTCTACTGTCTGAACGAGTTAAATGATGATTCACTGGTGAAAGAGATCCAAAGCTACATGAGCTCAGGACGTCTCTCTGAAGCTGAACTCTCACCTGCTCAGTGGTCTGCTCTGGTCTTTGTGTTACTGACGTCAGAGGAGGATCTGGAAGAGTTTGAGCTTCAGAAGTTCATAAAGTCAGATGAATGCTTTAAGAGACTGCTGCCAGTCGTACAGGAAGCCACAACAGCTCTGTAAGTAAAACCTGTTTCTCTCTTCAACAGAGACGAACTGAACTGTTCTGATTGGATTTTACAGCAAAATGTCGATCTACTCTTAGTAATTTATTTATTCTAAATATAACTGCATTGGTACTGATACTGGTGTTGGACATCAGTCTGATACTGAGCTCATTTATGTGAAAAAACTATTCAATACCAACATTTGATATCAGGTGATACTATGTGATGTAGTGTGTGTTATAGAGCTAATGTACAGATAGACGAGAAACAGCAGTGATCTGCATATACTTAAACAATTAATGATCAAAACTGTTTTTTTAAGCTCCTCTGACATTTTCTCCTTTCAGACTCAGTGAGTGTAACCTGACAGAGAGAAGCTGCTCGGCTTTACACACAGTTCTCAGATCAGAATCCTCCAAGCTGACTGAGGTGGATCTGAGCAGGAATCCTCTGGAGGACTCAGGAGTGAAGCTGCTTTGTGCTGGACTGAAGAGTCCAAACTGTAAACTGGAGACACTGAGGTTGGTTTGTCTCTCCTATTGCATAGACTTTACATAAAGGGTATATAATCAAGAAACGCACATTACAGAGGAAGATGTATCTGTACAGTGTTTCATTAATTCTTGTGTTCTTGTCACCATCACTATAATATGGTGATATACCTCCACTAAATCATCTCACAGTGTGTTTTAATTATTGTACACAGTACAGTGACATCAGTGGTGAGTCTGCTCACAGACAAATGGATAAGTTTATATAATGATTTTGTTTTCTCTGTAGACTTTCAGACTGCAGTATAACAGGGGAAGGATACACGGCTCTGGCTGAAGCTCTGAAATCATCTCACCTGATAGAGCTGGATCTCAGAGGGAACGACCCTGGAGACTCAGGAGTGAAGCTGCTCACTGATTTACTACAGGATCCAGACTGTACACTGAACACACTGAGGTGAGGAAATATACATAACACAAGTTATTATAAAAACATATTCATGAACATATGTAGAAAAAAAGTGTTTATCATTAAATAGTAAATATGTAGGGTTTCAGCTCTGGGTCAGAGGTGAATTGAATCCTTACATATTCAGGTTAATTTTACTAAACTGATTTAAGATTTATAGCGAACACTTCATGAACGTTTAGCATGATTTAGTGTACCTTACCAATTCTGTTTATCCCGTAGCCAACAATGTTAATACAAAATCTGGTATTTACCAATTATGAGCAAGTTAACGTAAGATCTGGGTAAATGTTTACACTTTCAAGTACATGACAAAGACAACAGTTCTTTATAAAGAAACAAGAATTTATTTGACTAATCTACGATATATGAAACTATGCTACTTTAACACACACACACACACACACACACACACACAGTTTGGAGGGTGAAAGTTAATGTTGTTCTTCTAGTACGGTTTACTAGACCTGAGAAAGTCACAAGAGCAGAGCCTTGGGTTTAATCTTACAGTTTAGTTATGAATCGAGCACCACTTTTCAGCAAGTTATGAAGCTTTGTTTGTTTACTTGCGTTACGTGAGAGTTCTCGTTGGTTTGCCTTCAGCGATGGGAATCACGGTGTTGCTTATTGGTGGGTGTGCTGAGGTTGAGATGACGTCTTTGGGGAGAACCCTTCAGAGAGGTGTTGGTTGCCTGGTTACTCATGGCGGCGCTCTGGAACTTCTTCTGAGGGTTTCTTCGTTGCAGGACTTCTGGCACAAAGTCATGTTGAGAGACTTGAAGTTGTTGAAAAGTTCTTGAAGAGTGGATTATAGAGAGGTCGAGCCTGCTTGCTTCCTTCAGACGGCGTGACGTTCAGCCACAAAGCGCCCGCAAGGGCGGCGGAAGCATGAGCTGCGAGTGGTCGAGCTTGGTGGTTACCTCATGCCGCGGGTCCGTCCCACAGCCGTTTGTCTCAATCAGAGGTGGCTGTGGGCGTAGTCACGCCCCACATGGTTCCTACAGTACTTTTCGTGTATACATTAACCTATAGTTTGGTCTGTCATGTAGAAGGCCACCTCAGTGGAGTTTTAGTAATTTAGACAAAGTGTATTAACATGAATCCTGGTCATATGATGAACTTTTCATACACATCAATTCTCTTTGAATACAACAAGCTTTCATTCGATACCAAACATCCCACATCTTGCATACTCATTCATACCTTTATCTATAGAAAGTGGTTATACATGTTGATTACACTTTTAGTTACAAAAGTTACACTTTAAGTTTAGGAGAAACATGTTGAACACAAAATAAAAACATCAAACATCCTGTGTGAGCACATACATGGTCAAGCTTCCAGCTGCTTTGTCTTACAGAGAGAGATAACGTTGTCATCATGGCGCTGTTTTACTGGAAGGTACAGTAACAGATTCATGGCTCCCTTTTCGGTGGCCTGCTGGTCCCTGCAATATGTTAATGATGTGTGTATTAAGCAAGCAGATCTGAACCTACATTTCATTTGATTCACATGAATTTTGAAAAAAAAAAAAAAAAGAAACTGTTTGTGACTCACTACTGCGTAACATTTTTATACTATTTAACAGTTTAAAGCTTACACTTGTGTGCTGTGATTTTCACACAGTTGTGTATTGTGCTTGCAGTGATGTAATCAGGAATTAATGAGAAATAAGGAACTGTATGAAATAAAATCACAAATATTGTGATCTTCACATTTAAACTGGTAAAACAATCTTTACACTCAAAAGTATATTTATGACAGATCCACTAATAAGGATTATACAGTGGTACCTCAGATTGCGAGTAACCCGGTTTGCAGTCGTTCTGCAAGAAAAGCAAAAAATGTTAATAAATTTTGTCTTGATAAATGAGATTTGTCTTTATTTATGAGTGCTAAGTATCACTGAGTATCATGTGGCACGCATGCGCTTCTTGTTTGGATGGCGAGAGACACGTGATCACAACTGAGCCAATGGTTCTTCTCTAAAGCATCTTTTAATTTGTTTGTGTGTGTGTGTGTGTGTGTGTGTATGTGTTCTCATGGGGTGGGTGTGAGTGTGTGTGCACACGTGCGGAGGTGGGGATGTGCATGTGTTCCTTCTCTCCTCTCTCTGGTCTCAATCACTGCAGCTAGGATTCTTTTTGTAGTAAAGTGGGTTTATTGTTCACCTATCCACTAGATGGCAGTAGTGAGTAATGGTAAGGATTTTCATGTCCAAAAAGAGCGGAGAACAAGCCACTGAATGCAGGAAGCAGAGAGCATGTCGGTCATTAGTTTTTGTTGTAACTATTTCATAACTTTCTGTTGTTGTCAATAAAGGCATAAGTTACATAACTGTCGGCTCTGCGTTACTACACTTTTCAAAGGTAAAGTGCAGGTTAATTTGTTTTATTTTTACTATATATTTTGTATTAATTATTTTTAGACAAATATTTTTGGGTTGTGGAACGAATCATCTAAGTTTTCATGATTTCTTATGGGGAAATTCACTTTGATATACGAGTGATTTGATACACAAGCACGCTTCTGGAACAAATTATAATTATTAGATTCTGCTGTAATAACATATTTAATAATTTTTACTTTTCTTTCATCAGCTACTTCACCGGCTGGGTGTAGATATCAGGCTAATAGATCTAAAGTCTAATTCTGTACACTTATACTATTTGTGTAATTTTTTATTTTTTTGCAGTCTGTTGAAAAGTGCTGAGGCGGAGGAATCCTGTGCTTCTTTAACTGAGGTTCTGGGTACAAACCCTTTACTGCAGAAAGAACTGGATCTGAGTGGGAAAATATCTGGAGACTCAGGAGTGAAGCAGCTCTCTGTTCTACTGAAGGATCCACACTGCAGACCTGAGAAACTCAGGTGTGTGTTCTGATTTCTGCACCTAATCTTGTTCAACTTAGAACCTGTAGTTGGTGTTGACATCTCACAGCTCCAGGGTGCTCGTGTTTTTTTTTTATCCTGGTAAATTATCTCTTGAAGTATGTGAATGTTTGTGAAGGACTGAAGTGGAGTGTGTGTTCCCTCCTCATGTCCAGCAATCACACCATAGACACCGCATTCACCACTGACCTGACCAGGATAAACCTCATGATTTAAAGGAATATATATATATTATATATGTGTGTGTGTGTGTGTGTGGGTATATATATATATATATATATATATATATATATATATATATATATATATATATATATATATATATATTAGTGATGCGCGGGTCGTCTGGTAACCCGCGGACCCCGCGGGTAACCCGTGGGTCGGGTTGGGGCAGGTAAAGAAATTGCCAATTTATTTGCGGGGCGGGTTGGGGCGGGTCATTAAAAACTAAATTAAATAAAAAATCCAATATTTGGGAATATCTATTTTCATATTTTATTAAGTTCTTTGAAAAGGTTACGTCACGTGACAAGTCACGAAAGCGCCAAGCAGCTACCGCTGACAGTCACAACAAAAACAAAGGAATAAAAGTGAAGATGGAAGATGAGGTGCGGGAGAAATTGAGGTCAGGAATTTACATCATTAAAAAAAAAAAGTATGTCTATTTAATGTTCGTGGGTGTGGGGCGGTTTGTAAAAATAGGTACAGTGGTGCGGGGCAGGCTGGGGCGGGCCAAATAATTTCATAAAAGCGGGACCTACGGGTTGGAAAAATACCCGACCCGCGCATCACTAATATATAAATGTGTGAATATATATATATAATCTAACTACTGCTGTAATTGTTACTGCTGCACCAAAACATCTGGATTTGCTGTGATTTGCTGTGAATCTGATGGATGTTTATGACACAGTGATGATAAAGAGTCTCCTGCACTGTGTGTACAGCCTGGACAGAGTAATTAGTTATAAATGTTTAATGTTTATGATGGTTGGTTATCTGTTCTGTTTTTAAAGATCTGTGTCTCAGCTGTGTTCTCTGTCTGCAGGCTGAGTAAGAGCGGTATTACAGCGAGAGGCTGTACTGATCTGATATCAGCTCTTACTTCAAACCCTTCACACCTGACAGAGCTGGACCTGAGTGAGAACACCCTGGGAAATGCAGGAGTGAAACAGATCTCTACTCTACTGAAGAGTTCATCCTGTGAACTCCAGAAACTTGTGTATGTCAGTTAATAGCAGAAGTTACTGGATCAGTGATATTTTTACTTGACTGTCAGTATATTTGTATCCTGTAGGAACTGATTATAGAGTCACTCATTCAGCAGTGCATTTAGATTAATCTTAGTCAGTAGTGGTTAAAGGTTAAAGTTAACAATGTTTACCTTCTTGTTCCTTCTCCAGACTTTCAGACTGCAGTATAACAGGTGAAGGATACACTGCTCTGGTTAAAGCTCTGATGTCAAACCCCTCATCACACCTGATAGAGCTGGACCTCAGAGGGAACGACCCTGGAACATCAGGACTGAAGGAACTCAGGAATTTGATGAAAAATACAAAATGTAACCCAAAGACTTTGAGGTGAGATTTTTCTCCCAGTATTTGTAAAATCCAGCCTTAAATTCTCCGTAACGTTTCATTGTTGTGTAAAGCCACAGCTGTGAATTAAGATTCAGTCGTCAGTGATGTTTTAAGTTAATGTTTATTCAAAATCTGCTGATCACAGGGTCAAGTGTTCCAACCGCCCCCTTATCTTACCCCAGATACCTTACCTCAGGGTGATTACATGGGGCTGATGAGAATCACACAGTACATATAGAGACTCATATGTACATCATATCATATCAAAAGACGTAGATCAACTTTTTATTGGCTACAAATTACATCATCCACCATCACCTCATACCTGATAACTCCCAGATCTCATCACACCATAGTCTTGTTCTTATACTGCAGTGTACAATCTTTATTGTTTATTCCCCCCTTTATCTCCTTCAGTGATGTATACGGGAGTTTCCAAAGCATGTTTTTGTTTAAAGCAAGAACTAAATTAGACAATTTGGCCATATTCAGATTATTATTATTATTATTATTATTATTATTATTATCATTATTATTATCAGGTGATCCATGTGTGTATTAGTAAATGTTAATGACACTGTTGATTAGTAACACTGTTCACTACTTCAGTTGGACTGTTCTACACTGTTCAGCTGATCAGTACATATCTAAAGCCCCCACTGCCCCCAGTGCACTACACAACTGCATGGACACAGATTTTACTATAATGTCCTAATTAATTCCAGTTTAAATAAGGAATCGTTTAAAATTGTAGTTTTAAAACATTAACACTGCATTGCTGTAAATATAATTAGTGTTCGCATTTATTCAGTTTAATTTGGTTAATTTTTATGTATATAAGACTTTTAACAGAGGTCATTGTCACAAAGCAGCTTTACTGAATCTGAATAAAATGAGGGAAATCAGTATAAAATGTGTGAGAGAATATGTATAAATCAGACATATACAGATATATAAATGTATCTGTTCTCTCTCTCTCTCTCTCTCTCTCTCTCTCTCTCTCCAGGTTGTTGAAAAGTCCTGATGCACAGAGAGCTTGTGATCATCTGACTGGTGTTCTGGGTATAAACCCCACACTGCAGACGGATCTGAATCTGAGCGGGAAAATAGACGGAGACTCAGGAGTAGAGCAACTCTGTGTTTTACTGAAGGATCTACTGAAGGATCCACACTGCAGACCTGAAACACTTCAGTAAGAACTATTATTCTGTAATCATCTGGAAACTTCCATTACTAATGTAAATGTTGAATGGTTTGTTTTCAGGTTTGATTGGTTGAGTTTCTGTGCTTTTAGTACTAGTGAGTAGTTTAAAGAGAACAGGCTGTAAGTAGAGAACTGATTTCAGACTAAATCACCAAAGCACTTCAATACACACAGAACACAGACAATGGAGTATTAATGGGAGATTTTCTAGCCATAAAGCCAGAGTTAAGTGTGATGAATTGTTCTTTCAGACTCAGTGAGTGTAATCTGACAGAGAGAGGATGTTCAGCTCTGCTCACAGCTCTCAGATCAGAATCCTCCACCCTGAGGGAGCTGAATCTGAGTAAGAACAGGATTCAGGATTCAGGAGTGAAGCTGCTCTCTGCAGAACTGAAGAATAAACACTGGAAACTGCAGACTGTCAGGTAATGTCTAATTACTACACACACATCTAATACACTGACAGTACTGAACTCTCGGCCCTTTCACACAGACAGTGTGGGAATATTGTAGCGTCATCACACCTTGGTGTTCTGTATAAAAGTAATGGAGGTGGAATCGGGGCTCGTTGTTGTTGTCATGGCTTTAATCCGGGAGCAGAGATAGTGATGAGGCTGAGAGTAAATGTGGGGGAAAGTGAGACACACCAGCGTGGAACATGTGAGATGTGTGATGTGTGTAACACACCACTGGGAGGTTTAAACTGAATGAATCTTAGTCAGGAGTGAACAACTTAACAAAAGAATGTAAGTTATGTGAGAGTCCAGTTTGTGAGTTTAAAGCCATAAAGAAGCAGCTGCATGTTGACGGGGCATAAAACAGAACCACCTGCATAGCAAAATTACAGCACTGTGCAAAAGTCTTGACAGATCTGGTGACTGTGAAGTGTGTGAAAATCCCAGTAGATCAGCAGTCACAGCTTTCTCACTTTGTTTGGAAGTGGACTGAGATCACGTCTCTCAAATGTTCTTGAACTTGAGTGTGATTGCTGTGTTCTCATCTGTCTAAAGAACCACAACCAGGGGGAAATATAGTAGGGTTAGATTCAATCTTAATAAATGTTCCATATGTCAAACACCAAAATGAACCAAAAGAGAATAAAAGACTTTTATCCCCTTTACCCCTTATATTGACTTACTTTTGTTCCAGACTTTCAGACTGCAGTATAACAGGGGAAGGATACACGGCTCTGGCTGAAGCTCTGAAATCATCTCACCTGATAGAGCTGGATCTCAGAGGGAACGACCCTGGAGCCTCAGGAGTGAAGCTGCTCACTGATTTACTACAGGATCCAGACTGTACACTGAACACACTGAGGTGAGGAAAACAATAAACAAACAAACTAATGAATAACTCACTACATCAATAAATCAACAATCTAGATGCTCACTGAAAATGATTTAATTCTGCTGAATGATTTAATTACAATTATTCAGTGTCACTATATCACATCGTAATGTTAAAGGGTTTTCTGATTATCCAGGAAAAAGTTCTGAATAGAGTTTTGTGTTGAATAAACCTAAACAATAACACTACAGACTGTTATTAACTAATTATGTAAATGAATAATAATTTATTAAGAAATGATGGTTATTGTGCACTAATTCTGTAGCTGATACAGCCGGATACAGATACACATTAAGATCAGAAACTGAATCACAGCTAAAGCACATAACCATCAGTTCCTTGTTGTTTCCATACACAGTTATTAATGTGCTGATGTTATTTACTGTACAGGTTGTTAAAAAGTGCTGATGCAGAGGAAGCCTGCAAGTGTCTCACTAACATTGTAGGTAAAAACCCGTTACTGCACAAGGAGCTGGATCTGAACTACAGAACTAAAGACATTAAAGTGAATCAGCTCTCGGCTTTGCTGCAGGATCCACATTACAGACTGCAGACACTCGGGTAAGACACAACTCTACATGTGGGGATCGAACCGAGTGTAAACAGTTAAACACTTTTCTCTTAACATTCCAGGACATTTAGATAAATTTACTATAGATAGTGATGTAATGGCTGATTTGTAGGTGTACATCTGATTTCATATTTTTGTCTTTAAACATCAACACAATGGATTTTACATGGAGCAGTTAAGATGTAATGTAAGTGTAGACTCCTTTAATTCAAAATAAACATCAATATTACACTAACCCTTTATAAATTACAGCAATTAAAATAAGTGCCTATATTTTCACAACCTCAAAAGTAATGGTACAAACTATCACAGAAATAAAAATGCTCGTAGTGAGTTGCTCATAGCAATTTTGGTCCTACTTTTATGAGTAGGAGTAAGAGCAATTAAATAAAAATTTTAGATGTAATTTTTTTTTAAATAAAATTTCATTTGTATAGTGCTTTTAAAAATTGTCATTGTCATAAAGCAGCTTTACACAATCCAGAATTATGGAAATGTGTGTAATGTGAAAAATGTGTGT
This sequence comes from Channallabes apus, assembly GCA_030522415.1. Classification (NCBI taxonomy): domain Eukaryota; kingdom Metazoa; phylum Chordata; class Actinopteri; order Siluriformes; family Clariidae; genus Channallabes; species Channallabes apus. The sequence goes on along the minus strand of CM060110.1, from coordinate 48,669,177 downwards.
GAATGAAAATGATTAGATCGTCACAAAATTCATTCATCTGCGTTCTTAAAATGTGAGATCTCCTCCTCCTATCTCTATCAAAATGTAGGAGAGCTCTGGAGGTCCTAACTGGTTAGTAGTACTGAGGAAATGGTGTTCAGGCAGAGACACGTGCGGAGGAGAGACGTTTTGGTAACACAGAGAGACGGAGATGACATAATTGATACTTTTGGACGAACATGGAATACTTTTTTTATTAACACATCACATGCGGTCTGTAACTGGTTCTTTAACACTTTTCATATTCTGTCATCACAGGTGAATGCTACTTTACATTTTTTCGTAACAGTGAAGATGCACCTTTGAAACAGTGATGATTTGGGTTTGGCTCAGCCGACGATGTGGGAAATAATAAATCAAACTTTGCTCTTACAGCACCACAGATCATGTGCAGATTCCTACATTTCCCTCACATTATCCTGCTTTGATCACAAATTAGAATCGGGGCACTAACAAGGTAACTGACCGACACGGTGACGTGATAAATGTGATGTACAAACTAGTGATCAGCATTCTGGTTTAGTTTTTATTTTCCGCACCCACTGTGCTGCTCCTGGTGAGATTCTGCCCTGGACAGCTGCCCATGTCACCCCTACCTCAGTCTGCATCTGGTTATGTTTTCTGTGTTAGAGACGGACAATTCTCCATCGTGTATCCCAAGAGAAACTCATATGTTTTCTGCTGTAACCAAACGTAGTTATTACACATTTTTATGAGACACTGTTATGGGTTTCTTGGGGACAAACTAGTGATAGAAAACTGATTGCAGGCTGAGAGATCTCGTGATTTGAAGGTCATGCCTCATATTTCAGATGTTTGACTTCGCTGTTCGTCCATGGATCCTCATTTGGGTCCCTCAGATGCTTTTGCTAACGGTGACATTGTCAGCACAGTGGTTAATGTAATACAGTGCAGATGAAGTGTCCACCTCCAGGTCTGTCTCATGGACAATTATATTCCATTCTGTATGTTCAAAACAGAAGTTCTAGTGCTAGCTTAGCGTTAGCATGTAGCAGCATGTATAATGCCATGACAACAGTGACTGTATGTTCCCTAGACGAGTGAAACGGTCAGAAATGAAGCATTAAATATTCCAAGTATGGAGAGCAGAATGTACGAGTGTGTTCATGTTGGTGCATCATGTGTCATTAATGTAAACACAGAGCTCTGTCGGCACGATGAAGTGAGCGGCCTGCTGGCTCCACTGTGGTATTCAGTATGTTGTGGTTCAGCCGAGTCTCCATAAAAATCTAAATACAGCCTCGTTTATGGTCCTCTGTGTAGCGATGGTCAGTCTGAGCTTCTGTTACCGACTGATCTTACTTTATTTATTTATTTATTTATTTATTTATGCCCAGGCAGTGTATTAACCCAGTAACCCAGAATGACGAAGTACATTCTTCTCTCTCTCTCTCTCTCTCTCTCTCTCTCTCCTGCAGACTCTGTAATTAAAATCACGTTTAGTATTTAATAAATTGTACAGTTGAGTTTTGTATTATAACCCTAATGGTTATGTTTTTAGTTCTCACCCAGTCATATGAGTCTGGTAAAAACAGAAGAATGTGTGTATGAAGAGCACAAACCACAGTTTAATATAGTAGTTTATAATACTACTTTAGGCTGAATCCCATTTCTACCCCTTACCCCTTCACATAGCCCTACCCCTCCGTTTGGCGCGTTCACGTGAAGGGGTAGGGGTGTCTCATTTCTCTTTTGGTTGGAGGGGGAGGGGGAAGGGGAAGGGCCAGATAGCCCTCCAAACGAAGATTTTTCAGGACCTCACTTCAAACGAAGGGCTAAGCGAAATTTTCAACATGGCTGCTCACTCGAGCAAACAGACCCATAAATGTAAATTTTTGCCATAAATAAAGATTTTTATGACAAGTTTTCATTATATGTATATTACCTCTAGTCTTGTGTTTGTGTTTATGGTGATGTTCTGTAAAGAAATGTTTGCAAAAAAATCGCTAAAGTTTGCTAGCGGCTAGCACCGATTGCACGATATTACAAATATATATTTTATTTTTATATATTTTTATAATTTATATTATGTATAGGGATGAAATACGGCGCAAAAAAACTTTGGGAGTGAGTAATCTCTCTCTTATTGCAATGTGTGATAAACATCGGCGCATGTGCTTTAACGTAACATTAGGAACTAGTGACAACGTATGATGATGTATAACAGTGTTGTAGTGGTGTCCCATTTCTTAGGGGAAATATTTAAACCCTTCCCCTTTCCACTTCGTTTCAAGGGACAAGGGGAAGGGGCAAGGGGTAGGGGAAGGGGTAGAAAATAGAAATGGGATTCAGCCTTAGTCATTTCTATATCTTTCCTTTCTCTGTTGGACTAAACAGTATTTTCTCTCTGCAGACTGTATAAGAGTGTAAGTGTGAAATCCTGCACTGATGTGGTTTCAGCTCTCTGTACAAATCCATCACACATCAGAGAGCTGAATCTGAGTGGGTGTGAACTAGGAGACTCAGGAGTGGAGAAGCTCTGTGATCTACTGAAGAAACACGAGTGTAAACTGGAGACACTGACGTGAGTAACTCAGTGATGTGATGAAACAGCTTTAATAACATGCAGTAACAATTACAAAGCTTTCGCCAGCACTAACAAGTAATGTCTAACTAACATGTCTAACCTGCTGTTTAGATCTGATTTATTATCAGTAATAAAGAGTAAATAAGGATTTATTTGAGGAGGATGTGGGATTAGGAACAAGTAGTGAGAGGTAGACACTCACTAAAGGACACCAGAAAAACATCCACACTGGACGTCACATGACCGGCCCAATTTGTTATGTGTTAGATCTTAAGATGTCCACAGAGAGACATATTTTCCATGGACAGATCAGAACCTCACAAGGACATTTAGATTACATTCAGAATTAGTTAGAAAGACATTTAGTTCTAGATGATTATTGGACATTCAGGTTAGAATTTCTTTTTGTCCTGTTTAGGGCAATTTTTGAATTGTAGCTATCAGTAATGTAGAGAACTCTTAATGTGGACATTAAATTTATACATAAACACCAATATTTACTAAAATAATGACGAATGCATTTATTTTAAGCATTGCTGTTCCAACATTCATGACCAATTACTGTAAACAGGTTCAGAGATATTTAAAGTGGTACACACATCTTCAGCAAATAACCACAATTCAACAATAAAACAATAAAAGATATATATGATAAATATAATAGTACATTACTAAGTCCTACTGAATAATTTTCTTTAGCAGATTACAAAATGTGAAAATGATCAATACCCAGTGGTGGATGAAGTACATGAATCCTGTAGTTGAGTAAAAGCAGAGATCCCCTCGGTAAAATATTACTCCAGTAAAAGTCCTTCATTTACATTTCTACTTGTGAAAAAGTAAAGAATTTCTCACCTTCAAATGTACTTGAGTATCAAAATTAAAAGTCCTTTGATTTATTATGACTTTATTGTTATTTTATTACTTTTGTGATTAGACACTGGCTTAAATTACTTGTTGAAACGGCCTTTGTGTCACTCTGGACACAGATCTGTTAATACAGTGTGTTCAGAAAGTCTCTCCACAGTGGACACGTACAGTAGTAGTAGTGTGTTGACGCTCTTGTTCGGCTCCACCAGTCTGTTGTACGTATCCGAGGAGTTCTTTCCTTTACATCGGCCGTGTAGTTTTGTGTGAAAATGTTAACCATCGAAGAACGTGTTTTTGTAGTGGAGCGCGTTTTTAAAGCTGGAGATAAATACTCAGATTTAGTTTGTGGGAAATTTCAAGCAGCTTTTCCAGACACAAGAATACGACATCGCGACCCTGTGTGAGATTTAATAATAAACACATGAGTGAGAATAATAATGAGTTTCATTAAACCAATATTTTCCCATAAACTTCTCTCTCTGGCCGCAGTGGAGGGACTTTTTGAACGCACTGTATAAGGTCATAAAATATTCTGACACTGATGTCAATTAACGTTATCTTGAATAAGCCACATGCAGGTGAGTCATTTTTATTAGGGAGATCTGAGTGAAATACCAGTAAGGAAACTTTACTCTTAAGATTTAGTTTAAACTGAACATCTCTGAACACGGCTACCAGGATTCCTCTAAGTAAAACATTTCAAACTATTTAAACCAAATGATGCAGAATTTCAGACCCCAAGTCAAGACATCAGTTGAACACGTGTGGGTCTCACCACGTCACCATGAGCTTACTCATCATCTCTTTACTTCATAATTAATAGTTTATTTTATGTTTCTAAGAGTCAAAATCCATCACATTAACAGTCATTAACTTTAAATTACTGTCCGTTTATAATTTTAACTATTAAGAATTATTCATCATTTGAAATGTATTTTTTATTTGTATTGAAATAATATTGAATTGAGATCAAAATCACGTTTAGTATTTAATAAATTGTACAGTTGAGTTTTGTATTATAACCCTAATGGTTATGTTTTTAGTTCTCACCCAGTCATATGAGTCTGGTAAAAACAGAAGAATGTGTGTATGAAGAGCACAAACCACAGTTTAATATAGTAGTTTATAATACTACTTTAGTCATTTCTATATCTTTCCTTTCTCTGTTGGACTAAACAGTATTTTCTCTCTGCAGACTGTATAAGAGTGTAAGTGTGAAATCCTGCACTGATGTGGTTTCAGCTCTCTGTACAAATCCATCACACATCAGAGAGCTGGATCTGAGTGAATGTGAACTAGGAGACTCAGGACTGGAGAAGCTCTGTGATCTACTGAAGAAACACGAGTGTAAACTGGAGACACTGTGGTGAGTCTGTCAAAAACAGAAGAATGTATATAAGATTGAAGAACACGAACCAGAGATTTAGAAATGTGTTTGTAATATTACTCGAGTCATTTCTCTGTCTATATTTATTACATTATTATATTTTCCAAACTATATAAACCTGACTGGTTATTAGATTTAAGGATTCTTATGTGATATGGATGTTTATAATGAGGGAGGGTGTGGCCTAAAGTTATTAACAGCCTCTAGTAAGGTGTGTATAACTATTAGACAGCTTCTTTACCTCCGGCAAAATGGGACAAAAAGAGATTTAATCAACACCAAAAAGTAAAACATTTAAAAATATGTCCAGAAGCACAAGGTGTCAAGACAAGTTAGAACTTTTTCAGATGTTTTATAGACAGATGAATTGAGTATGATTTATGATGGACCAGATGGATGGGGCTGTGGCTGGATCACTAATGGACACACGGCACCACTTTAAGTCAGACACTAGTAAGGTGGAGGAAGGGGACGTGTACAGGCTGCTATTATTGAGGATGAGCTCGTTTAGACCAAGTTAAAATCAACTCCCAAACCTACTGCTAGTTTCTAGAAGACATTTTCTTTAAACAGTGGTACAGGAAGAAGTCTGCATCATTGAAGTAGGACATTGTACAGAGCTCCATCACATGCATACAAGTACTCTATGGCTTGGCTGTCAGTAAAGACCTCAAAGTCAAGACAATGACCCCTCATTATTTATCCCTGTGAAGTAAATAATATATAAAAATGTTTCTCTCTGCAGGTTATGGAATTGCAGTATAACAGAGAGACACTGTGCTGCTCTGACTGCTGCACTAAAGTTAAACTCCTCACATCTGAAAGTTCTGGATCTGACGGGGAATAAACTGGGAAATTCAGTCACACAACTCGAGGAATTACTGCAGCGTTCAGGAGGACGACTAGAGTAAGTAAACTTAACACACAGACAGAGTAGTGCAGAATGTGTACTTTCTGTAGAATATAATGTAGCTGTAAGAGTGAAGTGAAAGAGGAATATAAATGCTCAAATCAGCAGCATGTTGGTGATCATACTGAGAGAAGCACATAGAATATACCTTTAGGAACTGAATTATAACACAACAGTAATTTGTCACTTTCTTGTGTTTATTAAGTTTAACTAAATGTGATACGTGTGTAATTTTAATGATAATTACAAAGTAAAAGAGACACAGGGTACAGATTTGAAACATGTTTTTTCTGTTGTGATTTTTACAGACATGATAACTCCTCCAGAAGTGAAATGAAACATTCCTCTGATGGGAGAAAGTAAGCAGCGTGTACAGTAAGTTAGGAAGCCGTGTGGATCGTGATTAAACTCAGCAGAACCAGGACAGTAGTGGAACAGACACTCAACAAACCCAGAATTCAGTCTTCAGGAGGTTTCTATAAGATCACAGAACAGAATTGGAGTAATGAAACCAGTAAGACCAGTAATACACAGAGACTAGAGGCTAAACAGGGGCTACACAAGCTCTCCCACCTCCAGTCCATAAAACAAATAGTACTAGATAAACTTCAAAGAAACTCATCAATGTAGGACAGAAGAAGACAAAAGTGTCCTGTGTCCTGTATGTGACTGTCTCCTATTTCAGTGAATTTACTGCTCACTTTCTGAACAATGAAGTATTTTAAAAAGTAAGAGTTTGTTTTTGGCCATGTTCTGGTTTCTGCTGATTTGTTCCACAGAGTGTCTTTTAACACTAAACCTCTTATTCAGTGTGAACTGAAATAAACCTGTTTATAAAAAAGAAAACTAAAGAGGAGACTGAATCTGTTGTTAATTTATAAATTCTGCTTTATATTCAGTATCTATGTAAATTGTGCTCATAAGTAAAATCTTTATTTACTCTTCAAGACTCATGTTTTTATTAATTACATAAAGTCTGTTCTTCACTACACTGATAACACACACATTAGTAGCACCACAAATAGATGCTGCTCTAATCCTACCAATAAATTCAACTAAATAAAAGGAAATTACACTGAGAACATTTCATTAAACTCATTCCAAATATGTACACAGGCTTCATGTGAATGAAATAAATGTACATTTTACATAAACTGTTACATTTACAATTAGTTTTCACACATTCAACATGATTCCACATCAGTTTAACTGGAACAACATTGAACTCTATGGACTCTGAACCTGACCTGAGGATCGAACCCAAGACCCTGGAGCTGTCAGGTGATAACCTTTCACTCGTAAGAGGCTTGAATTCAGTAAATTCAAGCCTCTTACGACATCAATTGAAAACTCAGAACATTTATAATTTTAGTGTGTTATTACAATATTCTGCAAATTAATGAAGTTTTTGTATAATCTTTAAAGATTGTGTATCTTCTTCTTCATGTCCTGCTTGTTGTACCGTTAGCCCGAAAAATTGCTATGACATTTGACAAATCAAACACTCGGTCATATGTGGGAGAAACTGAAATCTCAGAATGAAATGTTGACACCCACAGTGAGTGTTAAACCTTTTATACTCAGCAAAAAAAGAAACGCCCCTTTTTCAGGACTGTGTATTTCAACAATAATGTTGTAAAAATCCAGATAACTTCACAGATCTTCATTGTAAAGGGTTTAAACAATGTTTTCCATCCATGTTCAATTAACCATAATCAATTAATTAACATGCACCTGTGGAATGGTCGTTAAGACCTTAACAGCTTACAGAAAATAGGCATTTAAGGTCACAGTTGTAAAAACGCAGGACACTAAAGAGACTCGTCTACCGCCTGTGAAAAACACCCAAAGAAAGATGCCCAGGGTCGCTGCTCATCTGCGTGAACGTGCATTAGGCATGCTGCAGGGGGGCATGAGGACTGCTGATGTGGCTATAGGGCAATAAATCGCCATGTCCGCACCGTGAGACGCCTAAGACGGCGCTACAGGGAGACAGGAAGGACAGCTGATCATCCTCGCAGTGGAAGACCACGTGTAACAACACCTGCACAGGATGGGTACACTCAAAAAAATTAACATGGCTACCTGTTACATGTACTAAAATGTAATATGTGTTTTGTACATAATTTCATGTTTCCAAGCTAAACATGAATAAGTTATGTTGTATTTGCATGAAATTCAACAACTTAACATTTACTAGATTCAATCATGTTGAGATAAACCAACGAGATCTTGTCAATATGAAAACCGGAAATATCGCGAGAACAGAACACAGTTGAGAAGACAAACGTTTGGCGGTCGTGTGGAAAAGGTAAGCAGGAATTAATTCCCATTTTTCTAAATAGAAACGAAATACTGAACATAAATGTCACCTGTTGTTTAGCGATGTTTAGTCACGTTATTTTGGTTTAAGTTATTTCTTGTATTTTTAATCACACTTAAAATACCGACGGTTATATGCGCGTGCTTAATCTGCAGTTCGGTTCTGGTTTCGGTCGGTTCTCATGAGTTGTGAAGCGAGAGGAACAAAGTATAAATATTGTTCATTTGCTAAATTAAGTATCATGAATTTTAATTGAATACAGGTCCTTCTCAAAAAATTAGCATATTGTGATAAAGTTAATTATTTTCTGTAATGTACTGATAAACATTAGACTTTCATATATTTTAGATTCATTACACACAAACTGAAGTAGTTCAAGCCTTTTATTGTTTTAATATTGATGATTGTGGCATACAGCTCATGAAAACCCAAAATCCCTATCTCAAAAAATTAGCATATTTCATGTGTGTGTGTGTGAGGCTGTGTGTCTGTGTGTGTGTGTTTGGAAAAGTTCAAGGGGGCCGAATACTTTTGCAAACCACTGTATATATACCTATATTCATGTAAGTTATATACTGTATATATAAGATATATGATTTTATAGAAAGTTGCCTATAATTTTATCATTCTAATATTTTGTGTTAACTAATGCAGTACAGTAAAAAAAAATAGTTTTTAAAAGTTTTCAAAAGTATTAACCTCATGCATGTGAATGTCTAACAATATTGTGCAATTATCTTACACACTCTGAAGCTCCAGACCTGACCCGGTGGAAGGAGTCACAACACAACATGTGAAATTTTTCCAGTTTATTGTTTTCTTGTTTATTATTAGTTCATTGTATATATCTATTTAGCATCTTTCATAATAAAAGGAATAATCAAGAAAGATATTTAATGGGCTTTCAGAGCAATATAATGACTTAAAACTCAAATACCTCAAAATTATTCATGTGAATTATGATTACATAAATGGCTTGATTTATATATATATATATATATATATATATATATATATATATATATATAATGCACCAGTTTGATGATAAAATTATGGATTAATTAATTAAACACTACATTGTGTGTGTGTGTGTGTGTGTGAGGCTGTGTCAAACAGTTAATTTAGGGAAAATGTGATCATTCATGTAAAAAAGTCAGTTTCTTTTAAGCATTCACACTTTCAATCTGGAATTGGAAACTTCGACACATTGTGAACAAACACAGGAAAAAATGTCTCATGTTTTTAGTAATCACACTGAAAGATGTAAAGGTTTTATTTCTGCGTGAGTGTAAAAAATTTTGGCTCGGTTTCCTTAGAAGAACCAGGTCTTGTTGGTAAGCACATTTTTTTACTCTTTGTTTTAACAAAAGTCTTATTTTATGCTTTTCTTTTATAAAAAAATACATAGTTATTATTGTTTAACATTTTAATCAAAAATCAGTCGTCAGGTAAACTGCTGAAGCTTTTTTGACCCTGTCTTGCCACAATGTACACTCCGTGTTATACAGCTGTGGAATAATTGGGACATTTGATTGGGACAAATGTTTTTTCTACTGGGGAGAACGTACAGTACATGGTTCTTATGACCTGGACAAAAGTTTTAAATCGTTTGTCCTTCACAGTGGAAAAAGGCTGAAAGTCACTGAGTTTGGAATAAATGTGATTATATTGGTTTGAATTGCAGAAGGACGTGGTGTATCTGCAGTGTTCGGTAAGACAGTGGATGCTTCTTGGCTCAGAACAGGACACTTTTCCAGGGAACCTGAGGGACACATCCACTCATTCTGCACTCAGCCTTGTAGTCTTCAATACCACTAAAATGCAGTCAAATGCATTTTCCCCCCATTTTTCCTGATGTGCTTGTGTAAATATCCGGCTTCCCAGGGCCTCGCTGTCGCTCTGCATTCCGGTCCTGTACCACTTATAGATGAGCAAATCCAGATTCATCCAGGCTGAATAACCCGATCCTTTATACTGTATGACTTGCTAACAACAACATACACAAATACAAACTGATAATTCAGTCATTCAGTTGTTCTCAGTAGTTGTTCAGGAACAAGTGGCTGACTGAGTTGTTTAGAAAACTTCCTGCACAGTCAGAAACATGAGAGACTCAGAATAGTGAGTACTGATTTGTCTGATTGATCTGAACCAGGGGACTCGGCAGATCCACCGGCACTGAGGCAAACATGCAGAATCTTTATCACAATGATATAAGAAACCGCAGCTGTTTCACTTTTACAATATTGTGTGATTAGACTCAGCGCTCTATAATCTGATTTATTAACACCAAACATATTTGTTACATGTTGCTGTGATGTACAGTAGATGTGTATTATGAACACAAAGCTTCCAACACAACACAACTTCACCAGAACTGTAATACTAACAGTGTGATGTTTTAGCTCAGTGTGTATAATGACTGTATTATAGGCACGAAAACTCAAATCCCGGCTTAAAAAAAAAAACTTTAAAAACTATCTAAAACTTTAAAAACTAACTACCAGATCGCCTGATAGATCTGTTTTTAACCCTTAAAAACAAAAAATATCAGATACCTGTGAGGGTTGCCCACTAGAGGGCAGTGTTTTTACTTTGTAGTTTTGGTTCCTAGACTCAGTTTCCCAGAAGCCTCCTCGGTCAGGTGACATGGATGCTGAGCATTAATTTCTGTTATGTGGGTTTTGTTTTGTTCTTTTCTGTTTTAGTTTAACAGTATGGTTGGCCTTTTGGTTTCAGGAGCACTTTAAGTTAAGTCTGTTTATATTAAGATGTCCTTGTCTTTGTGTCTCCTAGCAGGATTAGCCTCTAGGAGAATTAGCCCTTTGTGTTTACCCTCATGTGTAAGTAACCCCCATTGCATGTTTAGCTAGTAGTCTGTTTAAATACTAATGAGGGTGATACTAACATGTTTAGATCTTAGTCTGTCTAGTCTTTGAGTCTGTCTAGTCTCCTTGTCTGCTTAGCTCTTAGTCTGTTTAGGTACTAACATCTTTAGCCACTAACCTTTAGAGTTCTTAGTCTGTTTCATACCTAGTCTGCTGTGCACCTTGTCTGTTCATTCCCTTGGGTCTCAGGCTACTAGCCTGTTTAGCCATTAGTCTGATTAGCTATGAGCTAGCTTAGCAGCTAATGTGCAGAACAGGCGGTAGGCCTAGCCAAGCCTGTCTTGTGTTTATCCCTTGCATGCATAGTCCCTTGTGTTTAGTCCTCTAGGCTGTTTAGTATGTCTTGTCTTGTCCAGTTTGTATCCCATGTCTGTATTGTGTATCAATGTATGTAATCCCTAGTCTTATGTCTAAGTGTTTATGAGTTCTGTTTCTTTATGCTCCCAAGTTTAAGCCAACTCTCTTAGTTCATATTTTGTTCATGTTTTGCTTGTTTGTTTTAATATTAAAGACTCTTTCTGTTTCACTACATCCCCTCTGCATTTATGCCTCAACACCAAGCCCACAGTCCAACATCATAGCAGAACGTGACAATACCTCTAATATATTTATAATAACATTTTAAATGAAAGGTAAATCATCTTGATTTTTCATAATTAACATATTTATATAATTATATTATCCCACAGGACAGATTATGAGTGATTTGCACTTTTTACATATTGTTATATTTGTCGTTGTCTAAACTTTTTTTTTTCTTTGTGCATTTGTCATTAAAATAAACATTTGGCTTTCATAATTCTGTCTTAATTCTCAAATGATTCTCTAGTCTCAAAATACTAAACGTGTCCTGGCTGATTTATTTGGACCGGCGGATTCAGCAGATCGTCAGTGTGAGTTTGATGGATTCGAGGGATTTGGTGAGCGCCCTCTAGTGGAGGGACCACAGCAGGGGCGTAGCAAGCTTTTCAAATGTATGGGGGATGAATGAGGTTTGTTTGTTACCAATAAAAATGAACACAATGACAGAAGGGTACAAAGGGTATTAACATACAAGTTATTAAAGGCTTTCAATTTAAATGAGTGATAGTGATACTAGAGTGATGCTAAAAACACACTCAGAACACACTTGCTAGACTTTAGAATCAGAAATGCTTTAATAATCTCAGGGAAAAATTTTGTTACTCCAAATATACAAACATTAAATACAAACATACTGTATATTCAGAACAAAAATATAAACAACTATGTACATATATAAATGCAACTGTAGATGCGGTTGGCTTATTTCACTAGTTTTGACGCGTAGCTAATGTCTTAAAGTTTCACTCACATGACAGAAGTCCGATCTCTTTGTCTTTTGTCGTTTATTTGTCAGCATCAAAGAATCAACGCTTCATACAGTCGTCTTGAGTAAATCCACTGTTATTACAGACACCAGTTGCTGCATCTTGCAAATCTCTGAGTTTTACAACAACCTGTTTGCTGTATCTTGTAGATTACAATCTTGGCTTGGGTATCTAACAACACTCTTGTTGTTTCTTACTTTCCCAGCTTACGTTAGCTTACGGTTACAACAACCTCGTTGCTGTATTTCACATTTCTAGCTTACCGGGAGCTCTCACTAGCTGACGGTCTAAAGCTTGTGTTTCCGTAGCCTTCCAAATCTATACTGAGCTTTCTAGCATATCACAGTCTTTAAACTAATCTTAAACGTGAACATGTCTGAGTTAATGCACCACAGCACCCCCAGAGCTCTCTCTATGGGCAGTGCATCTTTACTCAAGTCTAAGTCTCTCATGTCTTTGATCCTTTCACTCTCGGGAATGACAGTCAGTAGGGCACGGCTATTGCTTGCCCATTTAGTGAGGTTAGACCCTCCGCTTGTGAGATCATTGTATAGGGTGACTGCTTGGTCATGACTCGAAACGGATTTCAGCCAGTCGTCTACATGAAAGTTTTTAAGCACTGTGTTAACTGCCACAGCAGATGCATTGCTGCGGTTTTCTTCTGCTGTCTTTCTGAGGGCGAAGTTAGCACCACTAGGCAACAATTTTGCACCGAACAGATGAACTACCATTTTATTTTCAACTAAGTCTTGGTTCACATCTCCATTCGGCCACCATAGGAAGCGCAGCAGATCTGTGTCCTTCTCGGGGACTTTCACGTGATAATACATGGCTTCTACTGTGCCCTTTTTCTTGGACTTTATTTTAACGGGCACAATGGGGAGGATGCAATTACCTCCAGCCCCAGTGAGCGCATTTGATTCATGACTCACAGTAGGTGGTGTATTTTTTGTGTCACTTTCGGTTTCGTTCTCGTCAGCGCGTGTAACTGACTTCACCGTGTCTGGCACTGCGCTGTGTAACATGCGCGGATGTGACTTTGAACACAATGAACATACAATTTTTCTGGTAGTCTTTCCACAAATGACCCTTTCTTAAACATCCGAAACAGAATCCGTTTCTTTTTAAGAATTCTACTTTGTCTTTGTGTGTCTTATCATTAAATTGGAAGCAATCGTCTAAGATATGCTCCCCTTTGCAGTGTGCGCACGGTTTAGTGAAGGCGCTGACAGGTGATGTACCGGCACTCTTCATTGTAATCAAGTCTTTGTGAATTTTACCAACCTGTCTGTCCTCGGTTGCGACGCTGACCCTGGGTTTTCCTTGGCCCCTTTGTTTGGGTCCTTGAAGGGATGTGTGACAGGGTTTTCCGTCGCTGATTGCGGCGTCCAGGTCCGAGTGCGCGCTGCTCAGGTGCGCGTTGCTCGATTCAATGAGTGCGCTCTCGTTCGCAGGCTCCGCTCGGCTGTTGCATGTTGAGTTGAAAAGATGAGAGCGCGCGCTGCTCGGGCACGCGCTGCTCAAACGCGCGCTGCTCGATTCAATGAGTGCGCTCTTGCTCTTGGGCGATCGGCTGTCGTATTTGCGATCTTGACGGTGAAGCACTCTTAATTTGGCATCATGCATAGCGAGCGCAGTTTTGGTTTCCAGTCTTTCTCTTTTTGCTTTTAGTTGCACTTTTTCGATTTCTAATTGGAGACGTTCTTCCAAGGTTGCAGCTTTTGCTAACAGAGCTGCTCTTTCGGCTTCTTCTTTCTTTAGTAGGGCTGAGAATGATGTAGAAGTCACAGACCTTTTGGATGCTGCCGTTATCAGTGACACGCTGACGCCCGGCGAGACATCTCCGAGTATTCGCGACGTCACAGAGTGGCCCTTAGTGTCCTTGGTGTCCGCTATCCAGCGACCCACCTTAGCTATGAATTCTGTGCGGCCTTGGGCCTCAGGTGCTCCGCAGGCGACCTGATCGCGTTTGTGTTCGTCTTTAAGAGTGTACCCAAGCACATCAACGTTACTTCTCATGAAGTTCTCTCTTCTGCACTCAGTTTCAACGATGTCTAACTTACGTGCATAGTTCATGGGTGTCTTTAATGCAGTAGACGTTGCATTCAGTCGAATTCGCTTGCCTTTTCTTGCATCCAGCGCCTCGTTGAGGTTTTCTCTGTTCATCTCGTGGAGCGCCGTTAGGCTCCCCAGCCAAGTGCTGGGAGCGTTGTCCTCGTTGTTCGGCATGGTGAAGTTCGACGGCTATTCTCTTTTACTTTCCCTTTCAGCATTCACTTTTTTTCGTTCAAACAGCGGAAAAGCTTTTGACTTTATGTAGATGCGGTTGGCTTATTTCACTAGTTTTGACGCGTAGCTAATGTCTTAAAGTTTCACTCACATGACAGAAGTCCGATCTCTTTGTCTTTTGTCGTTTATTTGTCAGCATCAAAGAATCAACACTTCATACAGTCGTCTTGAGTAAATCCACTGTTATTACAGACACCAGTTGCTGCATCTTGCAAATCTCTGACTTTTACAACAACCTGTTTGCTGTATCTTGTAGATTACAATCTTGGCTTGGGTATCTAACAACACTCTTGTTGTTTCTTACATTCCCAGCTTACGTTAGCTTACGGTTACAACAACCTCGTTGCTGTATTTTCAGAGGTGTCAAGTAACGAAGTACAAATACTTCGTTACCTTACTTAAGTAGAAATTTTGGGTATCTATACTTTACTGGAGTAATTATTTTTCAGCCGACTTTTTACTTCTACTCCTTACATTTTTAAGCAATTATCTGTACTTTCTACTCCTTACTTTTTAAAAACAGCCTCGTTACTCTATTTTTATGATCAGAACGCGCAACCCCTCCGGTCGCATGATAAGAACGCGCACAACGCCCCCCCGTCACATGATCAGAACGCGCACAACGCCCCACCCCCGTCACATGATCAGAACGCGCACAACGCCCCCCCGTCACATGATCAGAACGTACACAACGCCCCCCCGTCACATGATCAAAACGCGCACAACGCCCCCCCCCCGTTGCATGATCGGAAAGCGAGACCTTAATGCTTTTTTCCCCCCTCACGGTACTTTTACTTTTATACTTTAAGTAGTTTTGAAACCAGTACTTTTAAACTTTTACTTAAGTAAAAAGGTTGGGGTGATACTTCAACTTCTAAAGAAGTATTTCTGAACCCTAGTATCTATACTTCTACTCAAGTAATGAATGTGAATACTTTTGACACCACTGTGTATTTTACATTTCTAGCTTACCGGGAGCTCTCATTAGCTGACGGTTACAACAACCTAGTTGCTGTATTTAGCATTTCTAGCTTACCGGGAGCTCTCATTAGCTGACGGTCTAAAGCTTGTGTTTCCGTAGCCTTCCAAATCTATACTGAGCTTTCTAGCATATCACAGTCACACAAATGCATGTAATAGTAGAATGACATCACAGACCAACCTACGATTATCAACTTATGATGCATGACTAAGAAATATATAAAGCTTATGGCTTATGTAACAAGCTTAATGCTTTACTAATGAATAGAACAAGGTAGAATAAATGAAATAACAGCAAATAAAATAAAATAAAATAAACACAACAACAAATTCATAACAAGTGCGATATGGCACTTACATTCCATTGACAGGCATGGAGACTGACAATTACAATTTTGTGTTTTTTTTTTTTTTTTTTGATAAAGCTATGAAATCAAACATTTTTACCCTTTTAAACGTTTTAAATCTTTAAAGTATGTAATATTTATCTCAGATGTTTACATTTGCATATCAAATTTCATAACATATTACCACACATTTAACAGTCCGTTTCACATGTGAGGCACAGCTTGTCGATGGGTCTTTCCAGAGTGTTGGTCTTAGTTTTAACTAACACACGTTTCACCAGTCCCCCTTTGTCGGGGAACACTTTCGTGATTCTTCTCATGACCCATGAATTTCTTGGAGATGACTCATCAGTTATTAAAACTATGTCTCCAATCGAAAGATGTGCGATATGTGCGATATGGCACTTACAGCAACCAACTGCTTCTTGCTTGTCTGCTTCTTGTCAGCCTTTTACTCCCACTTCATCTCTGTCTTCCTCACTCCTGACCACATCCTCACATACACCCTCTGAAACCAATGCCTCCAGTAACGTCCTCTCCTAAACAAGGTTGCAGTGGTAATAGGTTCAAACAGTTACAGCTGTGGCACTAGAAAACCTCAGTGAATATTGAAAAGTAATACAATGAAATAAATGCAAACAGCATCTAATGGTAATAGGCTACTGTTGTTTAATGTCAACATTTTTCAACTTTCAGGGCGGAGAGGAGAGCGGATGACGGGGGGCGGGAGCGAGAGGAGAGGGGATGACAGGGGCCGAGGGGGGGGGGGCGCTGAGTACTGTTCACCCCTCCCAAATGAAGCGGACAAGAAGGGGGCTAAATTATGTCTACCTGACTTTCTTACAAATAACGCACATTTCATTCAAAATATTATAAACACACACCAATAATTTTTTTTCATTTATTTAATTGTGTGAAATGGTAAATAAAAATAGGTAATAAAAAACGATTATGATGTGGAGGTGAATTGGTTTAGTCTTGACTTCTGGTCGTGAGTGACAGCGTTGGGGGAAATCTGCTGATTGTCGAATCGTCCATAATAACACAGCGATGGAGAGAAAAAGGCCAAAGCTGTCAGGGGCCCAATAAAAAAGAAAAGAAGATGAGGAGAAACGGATAAAAGATAAAGGTATACAACAATGTTCTCTCTGTATGATTAAGTTATTCATGTCATCATGTTAATTAGTGGTATAACATTATCTCTTAGGTTTGTTAGCCTTCTTGCTTATGATGCTTGCTATGCTTACCTTGCTAAAACACACACACACACACACACAATAAAAGCCTAATTTACAAACCATCACAGAAATTCTAATGGTTTCTATTAAATACCACAAAATGTAACCACAAAATGATGCTTTGCAGCAAGACTGCAGCAAGTACAGTTATTTATTTCCATTGTTTATTATGTTAATGTTGGCTATAGTCAATATATTTACGATATATTTACAGTATACTGTAAATAGCCAGTTTAATTTACATATGTGTAGATAGTTTAAAAGACATTTTCCATTTGCTATAACTCTGTTACGTGACAAAGCATATAATTTGAGGCAGTAAATTAACCAAGGAGCTAATTGTTCCTCCCTTAGATTAGATTAGATTAATAAAGTGTCTAATGACTGCCATCAAAAACCATGAGCCTCTTTGAGCTTCTCACTTTTCTGCACGATAAGGATCTATCTGAGATCTACCCCAACTTTTGGACTGCTCTCAGGATTGCACTTACATTGCCAGTGACTGTAGCTCAAGCAGAGAGGAGCTTTTCCAAACTTAGGTTAATCAACACATACAGGAGGTCAACCATGTCTCAGGAACGGCTCACTGGCCTCGCTGTTGTTGTTGGTCTTGCGGCTGCTCCCGGTAAGGGGTCGCCACAGTGGAATATCCAGTCCGCACTACAACTTGGCACAGGTTTTACGCCGGATGCCCTTCCTGACGCAACCCTCCCATTGTATCCGGGCTTGGGACCGGCACTGCTGTCATAAGCAGAAATCATGCAATAGGGCAGCAGATCTCATATGAGGCCATTATTGATGACTTTGCATCTAGAAAGGCCAGAAAAGTCAGATTTTAGTTTCAGTTTGTTGTTTCTGTTCTGCAGGGAAGTAAATAAGTTATTCTTCTTTAGTGTGATTTGTTCTATATTAATTCTATATTTATATAATATTTGTTTGTACACAGTATATTTATTTAAGTTATGAGTAGTTTAATAAAACGTGTGGTGTGTACAAAATATAAATTTTTATTAATTATTTATTTTTTTTTGGGGGGGGGGGGGGGGCGCCGGGAGGGAGTCTCGCCCAGGGAGCACTTCAGTGTAGAACCGCCACTGTTGACACCTGTAATGTTTCGTCCTTTGCATATAGACATTCCTTATTCGGGTGATTCAGGTTATGTTTATTAAATGCAGCAAAACACTCCTCATCAATTTCCTGCTTCTTCATCACAGTTACTTTATGCATCGCCACACACACATAACCGACTTTAGCCAAGTTAGCTACTGAACACGATCCCAATTAGCAACTGCCATTAGTCTAAATAACGAAATATAATACAGAAAACATTCGACATGTCAACAAAACATAAACAGAACATCTTCCCAAACATATATCAATCTTATTTAAAAACCTCAAAAGCATAAACATTCAAACTACCTGGAAAACGGAGATGTAAATATTCATAACAACCATAAGTTCCCGCCTCCTGTGCACGAGCTGACCGATAAATCTAACACACCAAGAGAGGCAAGACTGACAGGCAGAACAGCCAATCATCAGCCGGTGTCATGTTTGAGAGGGAGGGAGAGGAGAGCTGAAGCGAGTGTAGACACAGAGCGGCCAGAGAAACGGAGGAGCGAATGCGAAGGGGTTTGTTCAAAACTGCGGGAAAAGTGTAGAAAAAGTGTGTGTGTTACAACACCCACATCCCCCACGGGTGCGACGCCCCTGGACCGCAGGATAATTCAGTCAGACTCTGAACTGACTGGAGGGAGACTCAAAGCACCGGTTAGTCATGAATCCCTTCAGCATGTGATCAAAACGAAAGTACCGCCCGGAACTGAGGAGGTGTGTGTGTGTGTGTGTGTGAAGAGTCGACTCTATTGTGGACGGGGATTTCCACAAACGCATCAGGGGATTTTCTCTCTAAAACGAAACTCCAAAAATATTATGCAGTAAATAGCAGCAATTTCATACATCTATAACATCATCATACGGACACACACTGGTAACTACTTTAAACTTTATCTCTGACTCTAACAAAAATCATAAACATTTTCTTTTTTTCCCTTTCCTTTTCCTCTGATCGAGTATTAAAGCTCATATCTGTTTAATATAAATTAAATACCTCCAGTAGTGTTGATGAGGCTTATTGAGCTCCTGGATGTTTTATAACTTCATCACCTTTTGTATCTTTATTGTTCTCTCTGTTCATCTCCTGATGATGTGCAGTGTGAAACACGTGGGGGTGTGAACAAAGGAAAATGCTGTGTGTGTGTGTGTGTGTGTGTGTGTGTGTGTGTGTGTAACAGTACACCGCATGAGTCTTGATAGAACTAATAAACTTGTGTGTGTGTGTGTGTGTGTGTGGACTGTTTTTCTCACTCATTTCCTCATCCTCTATACCACCTTATCCTGTATACAGGTATTCAGGAGACTTAGGTACGAAGCGTGGTACCCCCTGGACAGGCTGCCAATCCATCACAGGGCGCACACACACACACACACACACTCGCACACTACGGGCAATTTGGGAATGCCAATTAACCTAATAAGTCACCGTGCCACCACTGTATTTCTCTTGTTATTTTAATGTGAGCTGACTTGTTATAAAACCACCTGTTGTGTCCCCTTTGTTCTGCCAAGACAAAGCTCTGGTATCTGATAGTTGAACTAACTGATCATTGTTTCTGTTTAAACAATAATTTTTTTAGTAACTTCTTTATCCTCGCTGGAAATTAGGCCGTTATGCTGATTAAGTACTTCTTGTAAAATAACAGCGTAATTTATCGAATATCATAACTGAGTACTTGACCACCGGACGTAACACGTTAGATTACTCATTAGTCCAAAACTGATTCAGAATTCAATTCAATTCAATTTTATTTGTATAGCACTTTTAACAGTTGTCATTGTCGCAAAGAAGCTTTACACAATCAAAATAATTATTTAAGTCTGTATGGAATGTGAATGAATCAGAATGGTCAGATAGTCCCTGGTGAGCAAGCCGAGGGCGACAGTGGCAAGGAAAAACACCCCGAGATGGTAATAGGTAGAAACCTTGAGAGGAACCAGACTCAACAGGGAACCCATCCTCATCTGGGTGAAACAGATAGCAGGAATTGATCTGCATTTATACAGTGTGTTAGGTGGCAGGAAGTTCAGCTATAATAGTTGATGTTATTTAATGTTAATATGGAGTTCAGGTAGTTATTGGAGACTCAGACTTGTAGGAAATTACAGTCTTGAACTATGGAGCAACTGCAGCCAAGTCAAGTCCTCAGAGAAACAGCTGTCAACACCAGTCGAGGCCAGAACCGTCTTCATGGTATAGAGAATCATCCCAAGACACCAGACGCATCTCAAAGAGACACACGGGGCATCCATGCGACGAGACCTCCAACCAGAAACGGGGCACCAGGATGGATCAGACAGATCCGGAGGGCAGAGGGAGTCTGGATCACTGGCAGCTCAGGAACCACATGTGTAGCTCGACAGAGAGAGAGGGGGAGAGAGAACAGGAGAGAACAGTTAGGTATGGTAACAGTCACATAATGTATACCAGTTCACCGTAATACTCTACGTCCATGAGTCCCCCAGATCTGCTCCTTTACCTATGGCAAATCTATTTATAAAAATGCTTGGCTAAATAAATAGGTTTTGAGCCTAGACTTAAACACTGAGACTGTGTCTGAGTCCCGAACACTATTTGGAAGACTATTCCATAATTTTGGGGCTTTGTAAGAAAAAGCTCTGCCCCCAGCTGTAGTTTTCATAATACGCGGTACTGACAAGCAGCCTGCATCCTTTGATCGAAGTAGGCGTGGCGGATCGTAAGACACTAGCAGTTCGCTCAGATACTGCGGGGCGAGACCATTTAATGCTTTATATGTCAAGAGTAGTATTTTAAAATCAATGCGAAATTTCACAGGGAGCCAATGTAGTGAAGATAGGATAGGGGTGATGTGCTCATATCTTCTGGTTCTAGTGAGGACTCTCGCTGCTGCATTCTGGACTAGCTGAAGCTTGTTTATGCACCTAACTGAACAACCAGACAGTAAGGCATTACAATAGTCCAACCTAGAAGTGATAAAAGCATGAACTAGTTTTTCTACATCATTTAGCGACAATATATTTCTTATTTTGGCGATATTTCTAAGGTGAAAGAATGCTATCCTGGTGATATTATCTACATGAGCTTCAAATGAAAGGCTGGAATCTATAATCACGCCGAGGTCTTTTACTGTTGCACTTGATGGAACAGAAAGGCCATCTAAAGTTACGGTGTGATCTAAGATTTTACTTCTAGCTGTATGCGGTCCTATGACTAGAACTTCTGTCTTATCAGGATTAAGCAGAAGGAAGTTAATTAGCATCCAATTTCTTATGTCCTGCACACATTGCTCAACTTTAGTAAGATGGTTTTTCTCATCAGGTTTCGTTGAGACATAGCTGTGTGTCGTCAGCATAACAATGAAAACTAATACCATGCTTACGGATTATGTTGCCCAGAGGAAGCAACACTTTGAACACTTTGTCTACAGAAACGACCAGGTCTGAGATGAAATATGCAAATTCAGTAAGAAATTCAGAATACGGCCCTGGAGGTCTGTAAATTATAATTAGTGGTATCGACTGAGCTGATTTAATATACTTAAATACACTTATGTTACTATAAAGAATTTCAAATGAGTTAAATTTGTGTCGGTGTTTTTGTACGATAGACAGATTATCATTATGAATAACTGCGACGCCTCCTCCTCTACCAGTTAACCGAGGCTGGTGTATGTAGCTGTATCCAGGAGGACTAGCTTCATTTAGAGCTACATACTCATCCTGTTTAACCCATGTTTCAGTTAAACAGAGTATATTAAACGCCTGATCTGTGATAATTTCATTAACAATAACTGCTTTTGATGTGAGAGATCTAATATTTAACAATCCTAGCTTCGGATCAGAGGTGCCGGCTGCGCATTCAGTATGATCCGAGTTTGTGGTCTTTATGTTAATTTAATTACTATAATAGACTTTCTGAGTCTTCCTACATTTTTGCTTAGCTCGGGGAACAGACACAGTCTCAATATGAGACAGAAAACATGTAGAGTATAAATATGACTCATACAGTATATGACTCACTATGACTGATATTTACATCCTCCAATGTCTGTACCTTCAAATGTGAACAGAAAGTGTATTAGAGTGGTAAATTTAAATTTACACCATTTACCAAATGACTCAGATGCATGTTTCAGGGTGAAACACCTTAATTATTATGGTGAGAAAAACCTCAGAGAAGCATCATGAGGAGGCACCGATAACTGAAACACAGTTAATAGCACTTAATAACACTTCAGGTGGTTCAGACTGCTGAAAGTATCATCTCCGCTCCCCTGTCCACCCTTCAAGATCTGAATTAAAGGGCTCAGAAAATCACTTTGGACCTCATCCAAGCCATCTTCTCTTTGAACTTTGCCTTCTGGTCGGCGCTACAAAGCAAAGAACACAAGAACAGTCAGAAACATTCAGGCAATTTACCTCATAAACAGTTAAACGTTCTCCCCGCTGTGCAATAAGAAATATGTACAATAGCACTGATATTTATTTGATAATTCCCAACTTATTCCATTCTTATTCGATTTCTTTTTGTGTGTGTATACAGTGTAGTTGTCGTTTCTGGAAACTTCTGTCACCAAAATAAATTCCTTGTATTTGTAAACATACTTGGCAATAACGTTCTTTCTGAGTCTGACTTTTTAGAATTATAGGGTAAAAAAAACTCCAACCGTGTAATTAAAATAAGCTTGAAATACAGTCAGAGTAAAATCAGAGAATAGATGAACCAGTTTGTATAATATGAATAAACAGTTGCATGGTCTGTAGTTAATTCACTATGCTCAAAGATTAAGCGTATTATTAGACATAGAACCCCCCCCCCCCCCAGCAATCCTACTGTACGTTAATGTAACTGCCACAAAGGAGCATGTGTGGCATGTTGTAAATGAAGATAAAAACCAGTAAAAGAAACAGGAAACCAAAAAGGAAACACACACACAACAGTAACAGTAATCCAACGGTAACTTAAAAAAAAAAAAAAAAAAAAGTGGGCATAGGATCTATAACGGGCTTTAAGATGAACACTGGTTGAACTGGGTGTGAACATGAGGCTGGAACTGGGCATAAGCATGGAGAAGTCAGGGGGCAAAAAAGTAGACTGTTCTCAAACCCAGCTGGTGGAGACAGCAGTACTTTCTTGGTACCCGAGGCCAATGCTCAGGCAGAACATGTTATACATCAGGCAAAGTTCAGGCTTGATATTATAGCATGGCATAGAGCAGGGCATGGATCTGGCATAGCAGGCATGAGTGTGTGAGCATCGGAACTGGACCACAGAGCACTGGACAAAGGTGGACTGTTGAAATCTGATGAATCACATTTTATTTGGCATCATGTGGATGGCCAATTGTGTGTGTGTGTGTGCACGTGTGCGCGCGTGTGTGTCTTACTTATCTGGGGAAAAGATGGCAGTAAGATGCAGTATGTGAAGAAGGCGAGCTGGTTGAGACAACATGATGCTCTATGTTTAATGAGATTCTGCAATGTTCTGCTGGGAAACCTTGGGTTCTGCAATTCATGTGTATGGTACTTTGACACGTATCACCTACCTAAACATTGGTACAGACCGAGTTACACCTGTTCATGGAAACAGCATTGCAATGCTCATTCATAAATAGTTTGAGCAAATAAATGTAAGCAAATATTTACCATAATTACTATTTCCCTAATGTGATTATACAGCACTGTATGTGTAATTGCAGGTCTCCTTCTGAACAGCATTTCTTCAGGAAAACTCATCACACGCCCCCTCGCACAGTGAAAATGAGTTCACCTGATAATGAGGAAGATGAGAGGTGAGTCATTTAATTATAATATATGATGTTTTTAACTTTCCTGTCCATCCAAGTATTTGCTCATGTCAAGAACAAGTGATTATTGATGTTAAGTTCTATATGGTATTATTATTATTATTATTATTTTGGGAAGTGCTATGAATGTAATAATATACACAGATTTATTAAGGAATATTATGATTATAACCCAGCCAGTTATATGCAGTTAATTGTGATTAGCAAATTGGTCCCCTGTGAAGTAGACTGTACAGGGAAAACACTTTACATTACACATACATCTAAGTACATTGCGGCACAGAGTGCAGCAATAATGTCCTTCCTGTGGTATCCTGGATGTGAAGGACATTTTTTTTTGCCTACCCAAATTTTTCATTCATCCATCCATCTTCTATACCGCTTAATCCTGTGTTCAGGGTCGCGGGGGACCTGGAGCCTATCCCAGGAGACTTCGGGCACTAGGCGGGGTACACCCTGGACAGGGTGCCAATCCATCGCAGGGCACACACACATACACACACTCACACACCCAATCACACACTATGGGCAATTTAGGAACGCCAATTAGCCTAACCTGCATATCTTTGGACTGTGGGAGGAAACCAGAGTACCCGGAGGAAACCCACCAAGCACGGGGAGAACATGCAAACTCCATGCACACAGAGACGGGAATCGAACCCAGACCCTGGAGGTGCAAGGCGACAGTGCTAACCACTACACCACCGCGCCGCCTCTACCCAAATTTTGTCTACCTGAATTTAAAGACAAAAATTTTAAAACTCAAATTTCTTATTGCAGTCTTCTTTAACAAAAAGTAATCTAAAGTAAGCTTTTTTTTTAAATGTATCACTATTGTTGTTTATGTGTTTAGTCTGATTAAGGAAACGAGTTTGGAGTCACCTGAATCCAGCACTGCATGTAGGAAGAGAAAGTTAGTAGATGATCCATTTGAACAGGGAGAGACATCTAAAATGAAAAAGTAAGAAATTTCCTTCTTGTGGTATTCTGGATGTGAAAGACTGGGAATTTTTTTCCCTACTCAAATATAAAGACTCAAATTTTGTCTACCTTAATTTTAATACCATTCAGATCAAATTACAATTCAGAAAAATTTAAATAATTTTATTCCAAGAAGCTTTTGTTCAGTTCAGTTCTTACTTAATCAATGTTACTATTAATACACATTGTTTTTAATTAGACATCAGAAAGAGAGAGCTGGTACACTTGAGCCCAGCGTGGTGTCTATGAAGAGTGACAGGTCAATGGGTTTGCCATTCAACTTTCAACAGGAAAGTAAAGAGAGGTAAGAAATGTCTCATGAACAATTTGTTACATGTGCGGATGGTGGAAAGTGGCCCTAAGTCCCTCAATGAAGGCACTTAGGTTGGCGCGTTATGAGAGGAGGTGCTGCAGTGGCTCACGTTAGTGCTCTGCCCGTGAGCAGAGACACCATAAATGCAACCTACGCCCGTTCAGATGGAAATTGGGAAGGTTGCAGCACGAATATTAGTGAGCACTGCAAGATAAAGACATTGCACTTCTCTGGCTCGCCCGCATACGGTTGTGGAGGTGGTCGTCGAGTTTCAGAGGAAGTGCCACGCACCTCGAGCTGCCCAAATATCTACTTGAGCCACTTATTAATCCCACGCATCTCAGAAATTAAAAAGTTTAGGGCTTTCTCATGCTTATCAAGTACTCTCGCTTGTCCCACAACTGTTTTCTTCACCCGCTCTATAGCCTGTAGGCTCTTCTGGTGGTGCGATCATTCTGTTTACGGTGTGGAGAGCCGCACCACGAGATGTTATATTATTTATAAGAGCCCTGACGCAAGGCTTTAGAGGGGGTCAATGAAATAGGAGGTTGTGAGAGTGCTTATGATACTCACGGGAAGACTTTTCCGCTTGGTGATAGCATGGCATTATTAATTTGAAACTAAATTATTAAATAAAAGAAAACTGAAAACACTAATTAAACAGAGTTTCGCAATTAACTTAAACTGAACATGCACGCTGGACTGATGTGTGCCGCTCTCTTTCTATCTCTCTCGCCGGCGTCTTAGCCAGTCAGAGGCTGGGACTGATCAGTGCACTCTGTCTGTCTGTCTTTTCTTTCTGTCTGTACTGTATCTTTCTTTCTTTCTTTTGTTCTCCTTCTCTTGTTTTCTCATCTCTTCGGCCCTGATATCTTACCGGTGCTACCTAAATGATCGCACAAAGTGCCAAGGTATCAGGACCCTTAAATAGACACCCCGCCAGGTGGTGTTCAGAACTCCGCGGGGTAGCAGCATGCGGATCTGCCCGGTCTGTGGAGAGGACTTTTGTGCGACTTGCCCCTCACGAGACCAGTGTCGTTACACTATTGAACAATTTTATACACCTCCACTTTCTTATAATCTATAAAGTGGAAGCTTTATAGATTATAAGAAAGCTCCATTAACACGAATTAAGAAATAAAAACCACAATTGTTTGTCTGGCTGAAATCACAATGAAATTAAATAAATGTATTAGATATAAAAGACTATGCAAGTAATTACATAATTATGTTATGCCTTAAAAAGAACTGAGTGTAACACTAATTGAATGTTGTCTTTAATTAAAGTGACCAACATGGCATGTCCAGTTCTTCAGTGGAGCAGATAGAACCTGAACTCCAGGTATGTATTTACAGTATAGTATGTGATTGTATAAATGTCAGAACAGGTGCAGAAAAGTTGGACACGAAAACAGAACACAACCGAGGTAGTTAAGAAACGTTTAATTGAGATAAGATGGAACTCAGTAGTGGAGAAGATATAAGGATGCAATAACTTAAACATGGTTGGTGGTGGATCACACACCAGGAACTCAATGTCAGATTTTGGAGAATCGACCAAAACAGATAACTGGAGAAGGAGGTGAGCAGCACATTAATGCTGTACACAGGGAGCAAATGAATTATGAAAGATGAACAGGTTCAGGGAAACTCAACACTGGTTTTCAATCCGAAAGGTTTACATTGTGACTAGGCATCAGGGACAAATAAGTAAAGGCCGTCTTTGACTCATGTGAAGTTAAAGAGAGTTACTTTGATGCAGAGCCTGAAGGGCCAACACGATTGCTAGACAGTATAAGGTCAGAGCAGATTCACAAACAGGGTTCAGGTCCTAATATTTGGAAGAACACTCACTGAAAATGACTGTTTTCTAGTTGCTAATCCAATATTACCATCTTGCAGTAGGATTTTATAGTGGAGCATAAACAAAATACCCAACACAAAGGAAGTGCCCCAAACACGATGGCTGCCGACCTAGAAGTGCAAATCATAACAATAAGCTTCACCATTCTCTAAATGATGGCTGAGAACTACATGAATGTCAGGTTCCCATGGCTATGAGTCATATATAGTACAACAAAGACATATTTACCTTAACATTTAACCCTTTTTGAAAGTGCATTATATTTTCTGTCATATATTATATTATATGATGTCTTTATTGACCTGTTATGAATTTTATCATTTGATTGATTGATTTGGTTATTTAATTAAGTTTTTCTTTTTAGCCACTAAGAACAGAATATCCAGCGGTTGATGTTAGAGTGATGGAGGACGAAGAGCATCAGAGCAGTACCAGAGGTGAGGTCCAGAATGTGCATGTTCCAAAAGAACATCATTAATTCATTCATTCATTCATCTTCTATACCGCTTAATCCTGTGTTCAGGGTCGCGGGGGACCTGGAGCCTATCCCAGGAGACTTCGGGCACTAGGCGGGGTACACCCTGGACAGGGTGCCAATCCATCGCAGAGCACACACATACACACACACCACGGGCAGTTTAGGAACGCCAATTAGCCTAACCTGCATGTCTTTGGACTGTGGGAGGAAACCGGAGTACCCGGAGGAAACCCACCAAGCACGGGGAGAACATGCAAACTCCATGCACACAGAGACGGGAATCGAGCCTGGCCGGGGAATCGAACCCTGGACCCTGAAGGTGCAAGGCGACAGTGCTAACCACTACACCACCGCGCCGCCATAAAGAACATCATATCACAGCTTTTTTTTCATTAATCATATTGTGTAGGTATGATTCCCTGACATCACCCATGGAATGTTTTTAATTATTTTAACTCTTAATTATTTTTAAATTATTCATGTTAATAATTCTAAAACATAAACAAAAGCGTGTTTTTTTTTAAGCTTGTTTTTTTTTTTTTTTTTGCTCATGCTTTCAGAACTGGACCCTGTGTGCCAGCAAAGTTTCAAATGTGAATTGCAGAAGAAATCTGAGGCAATTATCGAGGGAATTGCAGTGTGTGGAAACCTCAGATCTCTGAATGAGATTTACACTGAACTCATCACATCTTGTGGCAGTGGACATATCAGTGAGAAACATGAGTTCAGACATATTGAAAGGGAGTTTTTAAGGCAAAACAAAATAAGAGAGGAGTCCATCAGTTGTAACGAGATATTTAAACCCTTACCTGGAGATGAGAAACCCATCAGAGTCGTGCTAACAGAAGGCATTGCTGGAATTGGGAAATCAGTGTCTATGCAGAAGTTTGTTCTGGACTGGGCTGAAGAAAAAGCAAATCAAGATCTGGACCTCATTTTCCCCCTAAACTTTAGACAGTTAAATTTTAAGAAGGAAGAATCTCTCAGTTTGTTGGAGCTTGTCCATTTCTTTTTTCCAAAAGTCAAAGAACATAAAATGGAGTTTCGTTACTACAGAATTTTGTTCATCTTTGATGGACTGGATGAGTCTCGTTTTTCTCTCGATTTCCAAAACAGTAAAATATTGACAGATCTAACAGAGTCAGCTTCACTAGACGTACTTTTAACAAATCTTATTAAGGGAAATCTGCTTCCATCTGCATTCCTCTGGATAACATCTCGACCTGCAGCATCCTGTCAGATTCCACATGTTTATATTGACAGAGTAACTGAGATACGAGGGTTTAATGACCCTCAGAAAGACGAGTACTTCAGAAAAAGAATCAGTGATCAAACTCTGGCTGATAAAATCATCACACACCTGAAGTCATCACGAAGTCTTTACATTATGTGCCACATGCCAGTCTTCTGTTGGATTACAGCGACTGTTCTCGAGGGAATGTTCAGTGAAGCAGGAACTGGAGACGTCCCCAAGACCCTGACTCAAATGTTCACCCATTTCCTGATTTTACAGCTCAAACGTGGGTCCCAAAAGTACCAAAGACATGAAATGGATCCTGGACAGGTTGCAGACATTGTACTAAAACTGGGAAAGCTGGCATACCAGCAGCTGGAGAAGGGAAACCTGATCTTCTATGAGGAGGACATCACTGAGTGTGGCATTGATGTCAGAGAGGCCACGGTGTACTCAGGAGTTTGCACTCAGATCTTTATTGAGGAAGTCACTTCACATCTGGGGAAGGTGTACAGCTTTGTGCATCTGAGTGTTCAGGAGCATCTTGCTGCCGTGTATGTATTTATTTCACAAATCAATGGAAATTTTGCGAAAAAACAAACCCCTCAAATCTTTGGCATCTCCACCAAGGCAACACTGTTAGACCTTCTAAAGACAGCAGTTGATAGGAGCTTACAGAGTAAGAATGGACACCTGGACCTTTTCCTCCGCTTCCTTATTGGTCTCTCACTGGAGTCCAATTCAGTTCTCTTACAAGACCTACTGACAGAGACAGGACGCAGATATCTGAGGGAAAATGCTGCTGACACAATAGAGAAAATAACAATGTACATCAGGGAGCAGATAGAAAAGAATGAAGGAATATGCAAATCCATCAATATGTTCCATTGTCTGGATGAACTGAATGATCAGTCTCTAATACAGGAAGTTCAAGTTTTTTTGAGTAAAACAGAAAATAATCGCCTTAGTGGACTTGGACTTACTGCAGCTCAGTGGTCAGCTGTGGGTTTCATGTTAATGAACTCAGAAGAGGAGCTGAAAGAGTTTCATCTACAGAAATATGCAGCATCAGATGAGGGATTCAAGAATCTGTGTCCAGTGGTCTCAGTTTCCAGAAAGGCTGTGTAAGTTCCTGACTTTGATTTACTGGTTTTCATGAATCTTTTACATGCTAGCAACCCTGATCCTGCTATAGGTTTATTATTCAAATACAGGTCCTTCTCAAAAAATTTGCATATTGTGATAAAGTTCATTATTTTCTGTAATGTAGTGATAAACATTAGACTTTCATATATTTTAGATTCATTACACACAACTGAAGTAGCTCAAGCCTTTTATTGTTTTAATATTGATGATTGTGGCATACAGCTCATGAAAACCCAAAATCCCTATCTCAGAAAATTAGCATATTTCATCCGATCAATGTGTTTTTAATACAAAAAAAGTTAACCTTCAAATAATTATGTTCAGTTATGCACTCAATACTTGGTCGGGAATCCTTTTGCAGATTCTTGTGTCTTGTGTCTCTCAACTTTCTCTTCACAATATCCCACAGATTCTCTATGGGGTTCAGGTCAGGAGAGTTGGCAGGCCAATTGAGCACAGTAATACCATGGTCAGTAAACCATTTACCAGTGGTTTTGGCACTGTGAGCAGGTGCCAGGTCGTGCTGAAAAATGAAATCTTCATCTCCATAAAGCTTTTCAGCAGATGGAAGCATGAAGTGCTCCAAAATCTCCTGATAGCTAGCTGCATTGACCCTGCCCTTGATAAAACACAGTGGACCAACACCAGCAGCTGACATGGCACCCCAGACCATCACTGACTGTGGGTACTTGACACTGGACTTCAGGCATTTTGGCATTTCCCTCTCCCCAGTCTTCCTCCAGACTCTGGCACCTTGATTTCCGAATGACATGCAAAATTTGCAACCTGTAGCCCATTTCCTGCACACGCCTGTACACGGTGGCTCTGGATGTTTCTACTCCAGACTCAGTCCACTGCTTTCGCAGGTCCCCCAATGTGTGGAATCGGTCCTTCTCCACAATCTTCCTCAGGGCCCGGTCACCTCTTCTCGTTGTGCAGCGTTTTCTGTAGGGTTGTTCCGATTCCGATACTGGTATCGGAAATGCTGCCGATACCACAAAAAAAGCTGGCATCGGAATCGGCGAGTACTTCAGTCCACGTACCGATCCGATACCATTTTCCTAAACAACCTATTTATGGCCGCTAGCTTTGCTAGCTTAGCTTTACTTACAGAGTGTCACGGCGTGCGCCTGTGATGGGCGTGCGCCCAAATTGATATCGCTCCTCACTCACTAGTTAGGCGTCCTCCCCCCCCTTTAGATATGTGAAGGAGCAGGGCCACAGAATCAGGCAACGGCCCATGAGCTATAAAACACAGCGGGGAGTGTAGCTCGGGGTCTGACTGTTGGGAAGCTGGACTTTGCGATGCGGTGGATTTTATGAGAGATAGTGGCACAAGAGCGGGGCGATGTGATGCGCCCCAGAGACTTTAAAAAGGGGGGCGCCTTTGATCTCCGCGAGAGGAGCGCGTGAACGAGCTGCGCGAGCTCCCGCGGCACCTTCACTTCCGCGTAGAGCCCGCCTTCGCATCCCTGCCGCCGAAGTGGAAAAGGCCGCAGAGAGCCTTTAACCCTTTCCTTACCCATTTTTCTAAATAAATTACCCTTTTCCCTGTAAGACCTCGCCTCGTGTCCGTGTTTCATGCTGTCGCCCGTGCACTTAGGGTCGAACCCGTTACACAGGGCTAGTAGTATTTTACTTAAAAAAAGAAATGATATATATACAGTGTGTATGTGTATATATATATATATATATATATATATATATATATATATATATATAGAGAGAGAGAGAGAGAGAGAGAGAGAGAGAGAGAGAGAGAGAGATAGATATAGTATATATACACAGTACAGATACACACCCAGGTATCGGATCGGTACTCGGCATCGGCCGGTACCCTGAGCCCAAGTTTCGGAATCGGTATCGGGAGGGGAAAAATGGTATTGGAACATCTCTAGTTTTCTGCCACACTTTTTCCTTCCCACAGACTTCCCACTGAGGTGCCTTGATACAGCACTCTGGGAACAGCCTATTCGTTCAGAAATTTCTTTCTGTGTCTTACCCTCTTGCTTGAGGGTGTCAATGATGGCCTTCTGGACAGCAGTCAGGTCGGCAGTCTTACCCATGATTGCGGTTTTGAGTAATGAACCAGGCTGGGAGTTTTTAAAAGCCTCAGGAATCTTTTGCAGGTGTTTAGAGTTAATTAGTTGATTCAGATGATTAGGTTAAAAGCTCATTTAGAGAACCTTTTCATGATATGCTAATTTTTTGAGATAGGGATTTTGGGTTTTCATGAGCTGTATGTCACAATCATCAATATTAAAACAATAAAAGGCTTGAACTACTTCAGTTTGTGTGTAATGAATCTAAAATATATGAAAGTCTAATGTTTATCAGTACATTACAGAAAATAATGAACTTCATCACAATATGCTAATTTTTTTAGAAGGACCTGTGTGTATATATATATATATATATATATATATATATATATATATATATATATATATATATATATATATACATATATATACACCTAAAGGATTATTAGGAACACCTGTTCAATTTCTCATTAATGCAATTATCTAATCACATGGCAGTTGCTTCAATGCATTTAGGGGTGTGGTCCTGGTCAAGACAATCTCCTGAACTCCAAACTGAATGTCAGAATGGGAAAGAAAGGTGATTTATGCAATTTTGAGCGTGGCATGGTTGTTGGTGCCAGACGGGCCGGTCTGAGTATTTCACAATCTGCTCAGTTACTGGGATTTTCACGCACAACCATTTCTAGGGTTTAAAGAAATGGTGTGAAAAGGGAAAAACATCCAGTATGGCGCAGTCCTGTGGGCAAAAATGCCTTGTTGATGCTAGAGATCAGAGGAGAATGGGCCGATTGATTCAAGCTGATAGAAGAGCAACTTTGAACTTTGACCCCACCGGGTACCACTCATCTCCACTACAAATAGGGAACAGAGGCTACAATTTGAACGAGCTCACCAAAATTGGACAGTTGAAGACTGGAAAAATGTTGCCTGGTCTGATGAGTCTCGATTTCTGTTGAGACATTCAAATGGTAGAGTCAGAATTTGTCGTAAACAGAATGAGAACATGGATCCATCATGCCTTGTTACCACTGTGCAGGCTTGTGGTGGTGGTGTAATGGTGTAGGGGATGTTTTTAGGCCCCTTAGTGCCAATTGGGCATCGTTTAAATGCCACGGGATACCTAAGCATTGTTTCTGACCATGTCCATCCCTTTATGACTACCATGTACCCATACTCTGATGGCTACTTCCAGCAGGATAATGCACCATGTCACAAAGATCGAATCATTTCAAATTTGTTTCTTGAACATTACAATGAGTTCACTGTACTAAAATGGCCCCCACAGTCACCAGATCTCAGCTCAATAGAGCATCTTTGGGATGTGGTGGAACGGGAGCTTCGTGCCCTGGATGTGCATCCCACAAATCTCCATCAACTGCAAGATTCTATCCTATCAATATGGGCCAACATTTCTAAAGAATGCTTTCAGCACCTTGTTGAATCAATACCACGTAGAATTATTAGTATGGTGCTCCTAATAATCCTTTAGATGAGTGTATGTGTGTGTATATATATATATATATATATATATATATATATATATATATATATATATATATATATATATACACAGCAGAGGGAGGAGTAAAATAGCAAGTACAACAGCAGGTGAAGTAAAGTAGTACTGCAGCATGTAGTAAGGCCGCATACTGAGGGCAGGTTGATGTCCATTGTGCAGATTCACTCTTTCACTGTTAGATGTGCAGGAATGAACCACTTGTTGTTGATAAGCACAGTGAGCCCATCTCCCTTTTTCTTACCACACAGTTGGTGAATCCTCTTCTCTAACAGTATTGTGAAGCTAGAAAGACATGTTTGTATCAGATATATACTGTACATGAGTGTTCAGCCAGGTCTACATGGAGCACATAAAACTACACTCACCGTATTCCTACTGCACCTTGCCCAAAAGCTCCTCCATCTTATTCCACAGCAATCTCACATTCCCCATGACAACTGACCAAAAGGTAAATTTTAAAAGACTGTCTCTTACACCTTCATTTAATCCAGCAGTGCTACCCTGATAGCGGTGCTGAAGCTCTTACAGGATGGCCTCTCACCAGCCATGTGGGCCATGACTTGTGCACGTGTGTAGACCCTCTGAGGTGCAAAGTATAAGAAAAACACAAAGAGGCTGTTACAGGCGGAGGACAGAAGGCTTTAAAACAATGCAGTTAAGTATATCCTGAGAGTACTAGGGCACAAGCCTGAGGAGAAGCTTTTCCTGCAGAAACTCCAGCACTGAAACATTTGGCAGTGGACTGGGTCTACCTGCTTAGCACAAACTTGCTGCAGGGGAATACCTCTTGCTAATGCAATAGATGAGGCTATCCCCTGGTTGAATAAGCCCTGATTCCTAGAGGCAAAGTGAGCCCACGCGCCTCATAGGAGAGGACAAAAGCAACTCTCACCCAGTATAGTGGTGCTCTGACTTACGCCACTAGCTGATGCGGTGGACGTAAATCTGAAGAGCACATACTGGACAGTCAGTGAAGTTTCTCCTGCTCCGAAGCTGTAAAAGACGGAGGACAGAAGGCTTCAAAACAGTAGGGTGCATGTTGAAAATGGAACTTTCAGAAGATAGTTCAGTGAAGATGCAGTTAAGTATATCTTGAGAGTACTAGGGCACAAGCCCAAGGACAAGCTTTTTTTCTGCAGAAACTCCAGCACTGAAACATTTCGGCAGTGGACTGGGTCTACCTGCTTAGCACACACTTGCTGAAGGGGAATATCTCTTGCTAATACAAAAGATGAGGCGATCCCCCTGTTTGAAAGAGCCCTGATTCCTAGAGACGAAGTGAGCCCACGCACCTCATAGGAGAGGGCAATAGCATCTCTCACCCAGTGTCACCAACTTTCAAATACATTCCATTTGAGGGCATAAGCTCTTTGATTGTTCCAAAGCTCGGGCCGGGGATGAGATATTGTCGTCACCTGAGAGATGACGTCACCTGACCGAGATTATATAAGCCAAAAATTTGGCGTGTTTGATTCATACATGCTTCACAACCCGGCAACATGACATGATGTTCCCATAGCGTTTTCACGCTGCATCGAGTGTAGCCTTTGAAAGGGAACTGATTCTAATTACAACTGCGTCACTATAGCCCCAGAGAACAAATATTTCAATCGACAGTTCAGGCATTTAAGGGGCACCGAAATGAGGCACAGAAATTTGCGGTCTGTTTCGGTCCGGTACATACCAGTTATATAGGTACCGGTTCGGTATATAGTAGGTTCGGTACAAAACCCTAATGCTGGGTCTTAGTGCGCGTATCTTACTGGTATAATCAACATCTGTGCACGCGTGTACTGTTTACTATAACACTGTGACCACGTGTGTGTGCGTTAAACATATTTTGATTCACAATTTCACGTTGCCAAGTTTGTTTCACTCCTTGTTTTCTCGCTCTCATTTCACGATTCGGATATTGTTGCCTCGCTCATTGATTTCTCCTGTTTTGATCTTATGCTTTCTCCTCTGGCTACAGCTTTTGTTTTACATTTTGGATCTGTCAAATCACTCTTTGATTACTCTATCGATTTCACACTTCCCCTTTTGACTACATCTTTTTTACGATTTGGCTCCGTCTCTTTGCTAACTGATTTCCCGGTTTAGATTTCTTTCTGTTTTCTCGACCATCTCCACTTTCTCACTGTCTGGGTGCCTTGGCACACTCTCCCTCCTTTATCGTGTCACAGAGGAGAGGTATTTGCGTGCTCTCCCTCAGTCATTTTTCTGCACCTGGATTCTTCATGATTATCCCTGACAGAATAATCAGGCCATCCTCCTCCCCCACGGGGGCAAGTTTCTTCTGTGTCAAGAAAAAGAACAAGTCCCTTCGCCCCTGCATTGATTATCGAGGGCTTAACGAAATTACTGTAAGGAAGTGCTACAGTACCCTTTCATGGTCACTGCTTTCAAACTTCTCCAAGGAGCTGAGGTCTTTACCAATTTGGACCTACACAATGCATACCATGTCATTCGAATTCAGGAGGATGATAAGTGAAAGACTGTCTTCACCACCCAACTGGGCATTATGAGTATTTGTTGGGACCAAATACTCTTGGTCAGTTTGGACTGACCAACGCACCCGCGTTCTGCCAGGCCCTAATCAATGACGTCCTCCGAGACTTCCTAAACTCCTTTGTTTTCATCTATTTAGATGTTATTCTGATCTTCTCTCATGGACTGGAGGAGCATTGTTGCTATGTCCATCTAGTCTTACAGAGACTCTTAGAGAACAAACTGTAAGTCAAGGTAGAGAAATGCGAGTTTCATAGAACGTCCACCACGTTACTGGGCTTTGTGGTCTCCCCCTCAAGGCTGGAAATGGAACCAGCCAAGTTTCAGGCGGTCTTCAACTGGCCAACCCCAGCCTTACGATGAGACCTCCAACTTTCCTGGGTTTTGCCAACTTTTAGCGCCGCTTCATTAGGGGATATACAGTAGTTCGATTATAGCCCCCCTAACTTTCCTGACCTCTTCCAATACACATTTTTGTTGGAACAAGGAGGTAAAAACAGCATTCGCCGACCTCAAGTCAAGGTTCACCTTGGCCCCCATCCTCACCATCCCCGACACATATCGGCAGTTTATAGTAGAGGTTGATGTGTTGCAGTGTCAGAGGGATTCATTGCCAAAGATCCTCACAGGATAAGAAACTACACCTCTGTTCATTCTTCTCTCGTCGTTTGTCCCCGGCCGAGAGAAACTACGATGTGGGTGACGGAGAGCTTCTGGCCATCAAGCTAGCCTTGGAGAAACAGAGGCACTGGCTGGAAGGAGCCGAGCTTCCATTCCTAGTGTGGACCAACCATAAGAATCTCAAGGTATCTTCACACTGCCAGGAGACTCAATGCCCTTCAAGCTTGATGGGTGCTGTTCTTCTCAAGATTCAATTTCGTCCTGTCCTACCGGCCAGGCTCTTAGAACACCAAGCCAGACACACTCTCTCGACAGTTCTCCTGTCCCCAAGATCCCATGCCATGTGACAGTATCCTGCCATTTTCCTGTCATGGAACTAGACATAGAGACAAAGGTCAAGCAAGCATTAATCCAGGAACCCAGACCAAGAAATGTTCCCCCCCAATTGGAATGGGGCCAGAGATCTAGGCTGTCCAGTCACCCAGGCTCCGCCCAGACTGCTTTGCCTTCAACAACGCTTTTGGTGGTCCACACTAGAAGATTACGTGTCCAGAATTGTGGCAGGCTGTGACATCTGCACGTGCTGAAAGCACGACAGTTAACCCCCTGCCATCCTCCTAAAACCCTTACCTGTTCCTCACCGTCCTTTGTCTCACATCTCTCTAGACTTTATAATGGGCTACCTTCATCTGATGGGAACACCTGCATCATCACCTGACTTCTCCAGATCTGCACATTTCATTCCACTCCCCAAGCACCCCTCTGCCAAGGAGACAGCACAACAACTAATACTCCACATGTTCCAGGTTCATGGTTTCCCCACAGACATCATCTCAGACCGAGGCCCCAGTTTACCTCGTGGTTTTGGAGGGCCTTTTGCAAACTTATCAGGCCCAATTCTAGTCTCTCATCAGGATTTCAACCCCAATCCAACGGACAAATTGAAAGGAATAACCAGGCACTGGAGGTCGCTCTCCCGATGCATGACTACGTGAGATGCCTCCTCCTGGAGCAAGTTCCTCTCATGGGTCGAATACACCCACAACTCCCAACCCTCTGCTTCCACTCGGATGTCTCCATTTCATTGCTGCTTGAGGTGTCAAAGTGTGACTTGGTGGTCCAACCCCAACCCTCCCACCTTGGGGTGAAGCTGTAAAACTGTCTACTTAGTTTACGGGATCGCCGATTTACACCCTTGTTGTTGGGGTTTATTACGAGGCGTCTGGTCTTATGCCCTGTGAAGTTTCCTGCAGCTTCGTTTTACAGTTCAGTTATGAAACGAGCACACCCTTGTTTTTGGGGTTTATTTCGAGGCGCCTTGTCTTATGCCTTGTGAAGTTTCCTGCAGCTTCGTTTTATAGTTCAGTTATGAAACCAGCACCAACTTCAGCAAGGTATGCGGCTTTGTTTGTTTACTTGCATTAAGTTTTGTTCTCATCCGTTGGTTCGCCTTCAGCAAAGGGAATCACGGCGTTGCTGATTGGTTGGTGCGCTGTTGTAGAGATGACGTCTGTCGGGAAAGCCCTTTGGTGAGGCGTTGGTTGTCTGGTTACTGATGGCTGCGCTCTGGAACTTCTCCTGTGGGTTTCTTCATTGCAGGACTTTGGAGTTCTGGCATGAAGTCTCGTTGAGAGTTCTTGAAGAGCGGATGACGTCAGCAGCAGTAGTGTGGCACCCTCAAGTGTGGAAGCCCGAGCTGCTTGGAAGATGTTGTAGGTTGCAGTAGTAGATGTTAACTTGACTCCACTGTAGACTTCTGTAGGGTTTTTGTCCCCTCGGGGTGAGTCCGTCCCACAGGTGATTGGTCCAATTCGATGTGGTTGCGGGGCTTAGCCACGCATCATGTGGTTCTCCCTTTAGTGCATGCAACCCTGGGAGAGGGTCTCTGGAATGTGCTCAATTGACTGCTGTCTCTCTCTTTGGGAGCCCTGTTCATCGCTACAATCATGTGGGGAGAAAGTGTCATGCTGGCTACCATTGAGATTTCTCTAAAGACACTGTCACATAAACTCTGCCCACGTTTCTCCCCATTCACTGTGACCAAGATAGTCAAGGATGCTGTCCGACTCCTTCACGACCTTCAATGCAACGCATTCACTCCACCTTCCATGTCTCTCAGCTACTACGCATTGTAAACTGTCCATTAAGGAAAAAACTTCCATAATATACTAATTTATTGTTAGACACTGTATATGGGTGGTGTCTGACTGGACCATATCTGGGTTGTAGTGGGCTGCCTCGACCAAAAATGCAAGGGCTGATTTTTTTGTTCCAGTCCAGCCCTGGGTAGGAGGACCACTTATTTAATCTCCTTAAGTCATTCAGACCTGAATCATAGCTGATTATTCCATTTTTACAACAAAGCATTACATTTTTTTGTAGTAAACTGGATCATTCTTATTGAGGCCAAATGTGATTAGGGCTGTACTGTTTAACAAATAAACGGTTGGTCATATTTACAGAATCCGGGTTTTTTGTAACGGGAAAAGTATCAGACATTACATATATGTTAAATCATTTGATGTCAAAAAATATGTATAGTATTTTTCAATAATCAAATATATGTTAAATCAGGTTTTTTTAAAAGGATTTTAAATCAAAATAATGTATGATGTGTGTTGCTTTTTTTGGTACAGGTTGTGTGGTTGTAATCTCACAAAGGAAAGTGGTGAAGTACTGACAAAACTTCTAAGTTCATGCTTTCGATGTCTGAGAGAGCTGGACCTGAGTGATAATAAACTTCAGGATTCAGGAGTCAAAGCTCTTTCTACTGGATTGAAGAGTCCTCACTGTAAACTCGAGATCCTTAGGTAAGATAAGATTTAAGATTTTTTTTTCTTAAAATCTTAAAATTAAATCTTTATATATATATATATTTATTTAGTGGAACCTTGGATTACGAGCATAATTCTTTCTGGAAGCGGGCTCGCATTCCAAAACACTCTTGAATCAAAATTTCCCATAAGAAATAATGGAAATTATTTGTTCCACAGTCCAAAAACGTAAATACATAAAAATAACAAATACAAAATATAAAGTAAAAATAAAACAAATTAACCTGCACTTATCTTTAAAAAAAGTAAAAAATAAATCCAGACAGATAAGTCTTTCTGTTTATGCGTGCAGACGCTGTGTGTATGTGTTTGTGTGTGTATGTGTATGTGTTTGTGTGTGTGAAGCTAAAGTAATAGCTAAAGTTACTTTCAGCCCGTTGCGGCACGGTGGTGTAGTGGTTAGCACTGTCGCCTTGCACCTCCAGGGTCTGGGTTCGATTCCCCGGCCAGGCTCGATTCCCGTCTCTGTGTGCATGGAGTTTGCATGTTCTCCCCGTGCTTGGTGGGTTTCCTCCGGGTACTCCAGTTTCCTCCCACAGTCCAAAGATATGCAGGTTAGGCTAATTGGCGTTCCCAAATTGCCCGTAGTGTGTGATTGGGTGTGTGAGTGTGTGTATATGTGTGTGTGCCCTGCGATGGATTGGCACCCTGTCCAGGGTGTACCCCGCCTAGTGCCCGAAGTCTCCTGGGATAGGCTCCAGGTCCCCCGCGACCCTGAACACAGGATTAAGCGGTATAGAAAATGAATGAATGAATACTTTCAGCCCCTCCCGTCTCCCCCATCTCATCTTACACAGTAAACCTTTCTCCTTTCTTATTTGAATTTCACACAAACACAGTACAGTACACACACACTGTACACATGCACTTTACACTCCCCCTCCTCTCAGGTTCCCAGCAGTCAGTGTGACTAGCGATATTCCTTGCTCATTTTTAAATGGTTAATTTTTAAACGGTTTTTAAAACGGTCTCTCCGTTAATGTGTGTGTGTGCGTGTGTGCATGCACATTATACACACACACACACACACACACACACACACACACACAGCGCCTGCATGCACAAACAGAAACACCTATTCAATTCAATTCAGTTTTATTTGTATAGCGCTTTTAACAATTGACATTGTCTCAAAACAGCTTTACACAATCAAAAGAATGATTTAAGTTTGTATGGAATGTGAATGTGTATGAATCAAAAATGTTCAGATAGTCCCTGGTGAGCAAGCCCGAGGGCGACATTGGCAAGGAAAAACTCCCTGAGATGGTAATAGGAAGAAACCTTGAGAGGAACCAGACTCAACAGGGAACCCATCCTCATCTGGGTGAAACAGATAGCAGGAAATTATCTGCATTTATACAGTGTTAAGTGTTGGGTTCAGCTATAATAGTTGATGTTAATTGATGTTAAAATGGAGTCCAGTAGTTATTGGAGACTCAGATAGACTTGTAGAAAGTTCCAGTTCTGAACTATCGAATTGTCAAGTCCTCAGAGAAACAGCTGACACCAGTCGAGGCCAGAACCATCTTCTAAGTAGATAGAATCATCCCCTGACACCAGACGCATCCCAAAGAGACACACGGGGCATCCATGCGACGAGACCTCCAGCCAGAAACGGGGCACCAGGATGGATCAGACAGGTCCGGAGGGCAGAGGGAGTCTGGATCACTGGCAGCTCAGGAATGACATGTGTAGCTCGACAGAGAGAGAGAGAGAGAGAGAGAGAGTGAAAGGGGGAGACAGGGGGAGAGAGGGAAGGGAAAGAGGGGGAGAAAGAGAAGAAGAGGAGAGATGGCGGTTAGGTATGGTCACAGTCACATAATGTATAATGTGAATGTATATTTACTGTAGAGTGCAAGCAGGGACTCCGGCAGGACTAACTATGACAGCATAACTAAAAGGAGCCAGAAGGAAACACAAACATGAGGGCTCCCTGAGATGTAAAGCAAAGAATCACCTCACCGTCAACAAACCTGAGTGATCAAATGAGAGTGAGGAAGACAGCATCTAAACATACCAGTTCACCATAATACTCTACGTCCATGAGTCCCCCAGATCTGCTCCTTTACCTATGGCAAATCTATTTATAAAAATGCTTGGCTAAATAAATAGGTTTTTAGCCTAGACTTAAACGCTGAGACTGTGTCTGAGTCCCGAACACTATTTGGAAGACTATTCCATAATTTTGGGGCTTTGTAAGAAAAAGCTCTGCCCACAGTTGTAGTTTTCATAATACGCGGTACTGACAAGCAGCCTGCATCCTTTGATCGAAGTAGGCGTGGCGGATTGTAAGACACTAGCAGTTCGCTCAGATACTGCGGCGCGAGACCATTTAATGCTTTATATGTCAAGAGTAGTATTTTAAAATCAATGCGAAATTTCACAGGGAGCCAATGTAGTGAAGATAGGATAGGGGTGATGTGCTCATATCTTCTGGTTCTAGTGAGGACTCTCGCTGCTGCATTCTGGACTAGCTGAAGCTTGTTTATGCACCTAACAGAACAACTAGACAGTAAGGCATTACAATAGTCCAACCTAGAAGTGATAAAAGCATGAATTAGTTTTTCTGCATCGTTTACCGACAATATATTTCTTATCTTGGCAATATTTCTGAGGTGAAAGAATGCTATCCTGGTGATATTATC
Source organism: Channallabes apus (assembly GCA_030522415.1). Classification (NCBI taxonomy): domain Eukaryota; kingdom Metazoa; phylum Chordata; class Actinopteri; order Siluriformes; family Clariidae; genus Channallabes; species Channallabes apus. The sequence goes on along the minus strand of CM060110.1, from coordinate 48,626,915 downwards.
TACATGAGCTTCAAATGAAAGGCTGGAATCTATAATCATGCCGAGGTCTTTTAATGTTGCACTTGATGGAACAGAAAGGCCATCTAAAGTTACGGTGTGATCTAAGATTTTACTTCTAGCTGTATGCGGTCATATGACTAGAACTTCTGTCTTATCCGGATTAAGCAGAAGGAAGTTAATTGGCATCCAATTTCTTATGTCCTGCACACATTGCTCAACTTTAGTAAGATGGTTTTTCTCATCAGGTTTTGTTGACACATATATCTGTGTGTCATCAGCATAACAATGAAAACTAATACCATGCTTACGGATTATGTTGCCCAGAGGAAGCATGTAAAGGGAGAAAAGCAGGGGGCCTAAAACTGAACCCTGCGGAACGCCAAACTCCACTAGAGAACATGCAGAATAATCACCATTTAAGTCTACATACTGATAACGATCGGTCAAATAGGATCTGAGCCAGGAGAGGGCTGTACCCTTAATTCCTACTACATTTTCTAATCTGTGAAGAAGAATAGCATGATCAATGGTGTCAAAAGCTGCACTGAGGTCGAGTAATACAAGCATAGTTACACAACCCTGATCAGAGGCCAATAGGAGGTCATTTACTACTTTAACGAGTGCTGTTTCTGTGCTGTGATGAGGCCTAAATCCTGACTGATACAGTTCATGTATGCCATTTCTATGTAGATATGAGCATAGCTGCTCCGCTACTATCTTTTCCAGAATCTTAGAGATAAAGGGGAGGTTTGATATTGGCCTGTAATTGGACAGCTGACAAGGGTCGAGGTGAGGTTTCTTAATTATTGGTTTGATACCTGCTAATTTAAAAGATTTTGGAACATAACCAATGCTGAGTGAGGAATTAATTATTCTCAACAGCGGTTCTGTTATTACTGGTACTATCTGTTTAAGAAAATGTGTCGGTATAGGATCTAATATACAGGTTGATGAATTTGCAGAAGAGATGAGTGAAATTAGTTCATTCTCTTCAAGGGAAATAAAGTATTCTAGGTTTGAATCTGACATGGCTAGGTTAACATCTGTATCAATTACATTGTTCGGTTTCAAAGCCTCAATTTTATGCCTGATATTTACAATTTTATTATTAAAAAAGGTCATGAAGTCCTCACTATTGCATGATGTTGTTGTGGAGATTTCTGTAGTGGTCTTATTTCTGGTTAATTTGGCTACGGTATTAAATAAAAATCTAGGATTATTTTTATTTTCTTCTATAGGAGTGGAGAGATACGTTGATCTAGCTACACTAAGAGCTTTCCTATAGTTCAGGATGCTCTCTTTCCATGCTATTTGAAATACCAACAATTTAGTTTGACGCCATTTACGCTCTAATTTCCGAGCGGTCTGTTTTAAAGTGCACGTGTGATCATTATACCAGGGAGCGAGTTTCTTATCTCTAATAATTTTTCTTTTAGCTGGAGCTACATTATCTAAGGTACAACGAAATGACGACTCTAAATATTCAGTCGCCTGATCGAGTTCTGTGGGGTCAGACGGTGACCTAATCGAAGTTGATAACTCTGGGATATTACTGATAAAACTCTGTGTGGTAGTTGATGTGAATGTACGTTTAATACGGTAGCGCGGTGCTGTGCGTACATTATCACTGTGACACACTTGAATGGAGACAAGATAGTGATCTGAGATAATTTCAGACAGTGGAATTGTGAATACATTTCTTATACTTAATCCGAAAAATATTATTAAGTCTAAAGTGTGACCTGCTTAATGAGTGGGTCCTACTACACACTGATTTACGCCTACGGAGTCCAGTATGGACATAAATGCTGTTCTCAGAGGGTCTTCTGGATTCTCAAAATGAATGTTAAAATCTCCAGCAATTAACACTTTGTCTACAGAAACGACCAGGTCTGAGATGAAATCTGCAAATTCACTAAGAAATTCAGAATACGGCCCTGGAGGTCTGTAAATTATAATTAGTGGAATCGACTGAGCTGATTTAATATACTTAAATACACTTATGTTACTATAGAGAATTTCAAATGAGTTAAATTTGTGTCGGTGTTTTTGTACGATAGACAGATTATCATTATGAATAACTGCGACGCCTCCTCCTCTACCAGTTAACCGAGGCTGGTCTATGTAGCTGTATCCAGGAGGACTAGCTTCATTTAGAGCTACATACTCGTCCTGTTTAACCCATGTTTCAGTTAAACAGAGTATATCAAACGCCTGATCTGTGATAATTTCATTAACAATAACCGCTTTTGATGCGAGAGATCTAATATTTAACAATCCTATCTTCAGATCAGAGTTGCCGGCTGCGCATTCAGTATGATCGGAGTTTGTGGACTTTATGTTAATTAGATTATTGAAACAGACTTTCTGAGTCTTTCTACATTTTTCTACACCTCTGTAAAGTTACTCTTACTAACCTCTGACTGACGAAGGCGTATATCATTAGCTCCAGCATGTACCACTATCTTAGAGAACCTGTGCTGTCCTAGAGCCCTAAGATTACCTGCTATGTCCGGTGCTCTGGCCCCCCGGGATACACCTAACCACTGCCGCTGGCGCCCCTAAAGGTCTAGCTAATTTCACGTGTCTCAGTATAGATTCTCCTATAACCAGAGCTCTTTCAGGTTTCTCAGCGGGTGCATCACTGAGGAGAGCAAACCTGTTGGACATGTGAAGCGCAGAGGAGGTGTGCTCCGGTGGGCTAGCCTTAGCGTTAGCTTTGGCTGAACGAGTATGCCGCCGTGTCGTCACCCACTCGCCCCGCTGTGAGGGCTCTAATGCCGGAGTCGGGGGCTGTTTATCTCCGCCTGTGGCACCCAGACTGTCCGCTACGGGAATAACGCTGCTCTCACACTCTCTATCCCTCTCTAAAGTCTGGATGCGCTCCTCTAATGCTGATATCTTCTCCGTCAGAGTGCTCACTAACACACACCTATCACAAATAAAGTTATCACTAATGACGGAGGAAGAATGTCTAAACATCCTGCACTCTACACACTGAACGAGCTGAATGGTAGACATGATAACGTACCTCTGTGTCGGAGTTTTAGTTGTTTGGAGATGAATTCCGTTTGTTGTTCTTAGACGAGGAAACTCGCGCGTTCTCCAAAAATTGCAGACAAAAGGCGAAGCCGTATAGTATGGAGATGTAAAAGCTAGTTACTATTAATATTGTTATTGTATAAAGCGATGTAATTTAAATGCTGATACAAACGCGAAACTTTCGCGGCAACGATACGAAAACAGGAAGCTACGTCACCAACAGGAAGTGTCCGGGAATGATCACAGCCAGAAACAGGTAGTCTTGAGTGATGCACTCGTACTCTTCTATCTGTCCCGATTTATTTTTACGTTTTTTTTTAAAGGTAAAGTGCATGTTAATTTGTTTTATTTTTACTTAATATTTTGTGTTAATTATTTTTATGTTTTTATTTTTGGGGGCTGTAGAACTAATAATTTGAGTTTCCATTATTTCCTATGGGAAAATTTAATTTGGTTTATGAGTGTTTTGGAATACGAACACGCTTCTGGAACGAATTATGCTCGTAATCCGAGGTTCCACTGTATTGTCTCTTAACAATTTGTATCTTAATTCTGTGTCCTGTCTGTTGTACCCATGAGGCCAGTAAATAAGTTAATTGTTGTGCCACAAGGGGGTTAAAAAATTATCTATTATATATATCTCAAAAACAGACTTTAACACCCACAGTGTTGAAGTCCAATGTCTTTTTCTCCTACAGGTTGCGTAACTGCAGCATTACAGAAGAAGGCTGTGTTGCTCTTGCTGAAGCTCTGAGGACAAAGTCACACCTGAGAGAGCTCGATCTGTGCGGTAATGATTTAGGAGAACAGGGAGTGAAGCTGCTGTCTGAAATAAAGGAGGATACAAAGTACACACTGGAAACGTTGGAGTGAGTTACTGATACAGCATATTAATTCTCATGTAGAATATTAACAAAGTATATAAGGTCACCTGGGAAATCCTGATATTCAGAATGGCTTAAAAGGACTGGTCGTTTACTGGAACCTTTGGTATCAGTTTCTATCATCTCTTAGCCATGAGATACAATCACAGGGCTACGGTTAATAGTAGTAAACTCAGTACATAAATTCAGTAAAAATAAGTTGAAGGATTTTAAAAGAAGTAGATCTCTGACAATCTATCTTTCTTTCAGAATCTGAATCTCCAGGCCTGTAAGGAGATTATGCTTGAGCTTGAGGTGACGAACTGATGACCTGACATTCTCATTCTGGATTTTCTGGTAGAGCGCAGAATTCCTGGTTCCATTAAACATGGCAACCATGGTGTTCTTTTTATGTAATGCCACTAAAACATCTGTTTTCTTGTTTTCACTCACATTAAAAATACTTTTTACAGCCCATTTGCTAAACTGTTCGAATAAAATTGTGTAGATGTGTTCAGAAATTGAAGAAGTTTAATTGCATTTTATTATTTTAAACAATTTTAAACCTTTTAACAATGGTCAAAGCAGCTTCACAACATGAAAAGAAAATTTATGGAAGTGTGTATGAGTGAGAAAAAAATGTGTCTAGATATTAACGAGATTGTCCCTGTAGCAAGCCAAGGGTGTCGGCGATGGTGGCAAGGAAAACCTCCCTGAGATGACAATAGGAAGAAATCTTGAGCGGAACCAGACTCAACAGGGAACCCATCCTCATTTGGGTGAACTCCTGAATATGCTGAATAAACTATATGAATTATTTGTGGAAGAAGTTATAAACAGTCATCCGTATAAGGCTCTGGATAGATGATCAGTAAGAGCATGCTGTATTTTGTTGTAGGTGTATTTGTTATTAATTAAGAGTTTATACTAGTAGTGAAACTGTTAAGTCTAGCAGTTAATGAATGAAGAGCAGCGGTATTAGATTTTATTTATTTATTTATTTAATATAATATTCTGATAAAGCGTTTGGTCATTGTTTTTTCACCAAAAGTAATCTTCTCCAAGAAGACCACTTCTTTTAGCCAAACAAAATAATGAAAAGGGGCCCGTATAAAGATTTTTGGTCTCCATCAAACATATAACATCTGTCCAAACTCTGGTCTGTGCCATGATGTTTTGAATATATAAACCACAGAATAAGCAGTAACACTTTATATACTTATACAATAGATGAACAAGAAGTCTAGGATGTTCCTCAGTGTTTATACATCTCCGCTCCAGTGTGTCAGGTTCCAGGGTCTGACTGTGAGATGCTGCCATAACATTTGACTTTCCTCAGAAGTTAATTACTGGGTTTAGTATCTGTGTTAGAGAAGCCTACTTACTGGACTATGATGTAAAACAAGAATAACATGGTATATAATCTTTATTTTAAAAGAGTTTAAATGTCATTTTCCCTTTAATGGTATTACTCACTCCATCAAACATCTCCACATTTTATAACCCAGTCGCATTTTTGTGTGTTATGAATCCAAACACTTATACATTATTTTGGTATTAAGTGTAATTACGTGTAGTTAAGTGTATTGGAATCATTATGGTTTGCTTTGAAAGCCCTGATTTGTTTCCTCTGAACCAGATTTCCTCAGAAGTCACATAATTATCTAGATGAAATAAACCTGTCTGTATAGTAATAACTCTGGAATATTTCATTCATTCATTCATTCATTTTCTATACCGCTTAATCCTGTGTTCAGGGTCGCGGGGGACCTGGAGCCTATCCCAGGAGACTTCGGGCACTAGGCGGGGTACACCCTGGACAGGGTGCCAATCCATCGCACGGCACACACACATTCACACACTCACACACCCAATCACACACTACGGGCAATTTAGGAACGCCAATTAGCCTAACCTGCATATCTTTGGACTGTGGGAGGAAACCGGAGTACTGTTGTGGAAAAATACTCAGAGTCGGGCTTTGCTTACAGAAGATTACGACCTTTATTATCAAACAACAAGGCCGGAGCTGTGTCCGTGGAGCAACTGAATTCTCTTGATGTGCGTTATAGTACATATGCAGTGCCTACCCCTCCTCTCTCCAACATCTGGGTTTCATTAAAGGGCCGTCTTCAGCCCCCCCAATGTAAAGCTTGGGTTACCTATATGCAATGCACACAAAGAAGCCTATGTCCCAGCTTGCACACACATCCATGATTTTATACTGATAAGGTATCTTCTAACCCCCCAAAAGTAAGTAAAATCAAATGAAATCAAATTAAAATTTCTCCCATATATCCCCCCTCTGGGACTTATAAGTCCCACACTAATTGGTTAATCTAGAGTGCGACTCCATGAGTCAGTCTTCCTTACACTAACTGGTGATTAAATTAAATCACTGGACTTTTATCAATGACCGACCCATGAATTCGCCCTCTAGTGGAGATTCGGCCAAACCTCTCCTTCCACTCTTGACTAGGAATAGGAGTAAAAGACTCGACCTCCATGACATCGTACTTCCCATTACTCAATAACATGACATGAAGCATGTACTTAATACAGTGATTTTCTAGGATTACATCAATTGGATAATTGGATAATAATGTTTTTCTGAGTGTTATAATTAAATTGTTTTGTTATGGGCCCAATCCCAAGCCTTCTACACACTTAAAACAATGTGTTCAAAGCAATTTGCTAGCTTTTTTCTGTATTTCACTATTTGTCTGCTTCAGTTCTAAATAGAATTTTCTTCTATGTGTACTTTCTTAGACAAGAGTCATAATAATAATTCTGACATATGAACATAAACGATATTATGAAACACCAGTTTGTGTTCCATATAAATAAGTAAAAATGTATTAGCCAATACAGTGGCAAAATAAATGTACACTAATATACTGTAAGAGGAGTGCTGAAACGGTTAAACCCTGTGGGGTCTGAGGGGTCTGAGGACTGCAGTGACCTCCAGATGTTACACTAGAGGTGCATTATGAATAGATGTCTAGACTCTAGATGAAATGGCATACTGTAGTCAAAGTTCTGTAATTAAGAGGTGTTTATTTCCACACACATTGTTCGGGTTTAAATGGGGAAAAACAGCAGCTTCTGCGGGAAATGTACAAAGCAATAGGAGGTTATAAGCAGTGATCAGTGATTATAGAGAATCTGGAGGCTGTGTGGCCGCGTGGTGTGTACGACCCGAACTGAAACTCATCAAAGATCAAAGGTTTGTTTGTTCTTGTTGCGGTGACAGTAAGAGTCTTCAGTTTCACACTGTATATCCGCTGACATTTTACTGATGCTTCACTTTACTCCCAGTAGAGAATGGCACAGTGTTTTGTTTTGTATTCGCACCGTCGGAGGAAGAGGGTTCACTGATTTTCACTGTTGTGTCTGTATATATGTATATACAGTATGTGTGTGTGTGTGTGTGTGTATACAGTTCTGTATTATTTTCCCTCGTATTAAAACTTATAACTGGTTATAGTTTCTAACCAAATATTTGGCTCTTTTTGGCCAATTTTCTGCTAAATGGTTATTAACTACATTATTTAATATGAAATTAATAATCAACTACATTTGTTTACTTAAATAAAAAATATAATAAAATACTGGAGTATAAATAAAATGTTTCCGTGGTCAGGGAGCTGTAGATGGGGAATTCCAAGTGTCGAATAAAATGACGTCATGTTTTGAGCTTTTTGTAAATGTAGTGTAAAGAATATTTAAAATTGGAATCATAGCCGTTAGGGTGTTTTTGTCTGTTTGTTTGTTTGTGCTGATAGTGAAGTGAACTAAACGAATTCATTATCTGATCTGAATCCTGCTGAGCTTATAGTCGCCCTGAACAAACGGAAATATCAATTTTCTTAAAGAAATATAACTCTTCAGCCAGTAGGTGGCGCCATAAAGTTTTTTCTTTTATCTTTTTATAAACATATACAGTATAGGGCTCAGGATTGTGTACTATAGAGAGTAATATTCTCTTTTTCCGCACAACCAAGGCAACATGATGAACTGAATTTTATTTCCTTTGAACCAACTTTACAAACATAAAAAAGAAAATAAGAAATGGGTCACACAGGCAAAAAAATACACTCTAAAAAATAAAACTGTGCTGTACTCAATTTTTTTGGTGAAACATTTTTACACTTAAAAATATCAATATCAATCTAAAAATTGGAAAAATCATGTAAAATATACTTCATGAATTGAGTACAAGTCAGTAAAAAAATTAAGTAGACCTGAATAACTTTTTGTAGTAGGTTACCTAAGTGAAAATGAGTAAAATAATTGAGTAGATATGATTGAAATGGAAGGTAGAAGAAACTGAAAATTAGACTATTATTTAACAAACAAATGTGCTACATTTACTTATTTTAAATTAATTTAATTCATACTGGTCTATCACAGAATTAATATATTACACTATTTTTTTAAATACTGTACATTTAGCTTTTAATCAAGTTTTTTTTTTCAATTTAGGTTAATGTATCTAATGACATAACTAATTATAAACAAAGACACAATACACACATTACCATTTTAATTAAACATTTATTTGCCAAATTTGACAAGACATGACGTCTCAACTCAATCTGGTTTACTTTGCAAATGACGTAACAAGATCATAAACAATGAGCTGAATTGATCTCATTATTAAACAGTCTGACAAACAATACTTCTGTCACAAGTATTATACAGTTAATATGTGGAAAGTAGACTTTTGTATTAGAATAGAATCACAGTCACATTTTACATATGAAAGATTGCAGACCTTCACACTTCAGTTTCCTGCAAACTGTGGGATCCATACAAATGTGTGTGCAGACATTCCCAGGTCTTAAAGAAGCAATAACAGTCTGAATGAAGACAAGACACTGAATATCATTAATCAACACAACAGTACCATGCTTCACTCCGTAATGATCGAAATTCCTTTTGATGATGCGACACATGTGCAGAGCTTACACCGCCATCCCATAAGCTGGCACCTAAAAAAGGAATTATAGTATACAAGTAAGTACAAGTGTGACTGTTACTATATACATCAACACATTGATCTATTAGTGGTGTTCAAGTCAAAGCGGGACTTGTGATGAAAATTCTCTGAAACGAAGACGTAAAACTGATTTGATTTTACAGAGCCCATTGCTGGTAAAACGGTGAACATTTCAGTGGAATGCTTTTACAAAAAACAGACTGCTTTGATCACCAAAGGCGTTTTGCTCTTGCAGAACAATGCACAACCTCATATATAGAGACAGAAATATAGAGAGAAATAAAGGGAGCTTTTACTCTAATAAGTGTGTTCTGTTATTCTGCACAATTAAAAGTCCCACTTTGACTTGAATGTCCCTTGTACATGTCTTTGTCCCTTGTATAAAAATGATACAAGAACTTTATTTACGCATTACTATCAACTATATAATTTTTTTACTTTAGTTACTGGAAAATCTAGTATATTCTAGTGGATTCAATATATTCTGGATTAAAAATAGGTAAAGTGAAATATTTCCAGCCTTGTTTCAATTTCTATCTTGGATTCAATGATTACACATTTAATACTTCTGAAACATTTAAAAAGTTGACATTTACCTCCTGTTTTATCTCCATTCAACTTCTCGTCTTTAGTGGTGTTGGTGCTGTGAAAGAGATATTGAAAATATATAACGTTTCACAAAAATGATTTAAAAATACTTACATATCACAACATACATAACATATTTCACTTCAATATTTTTATTTTATATTATTTCTGCCAATTATAATTCTGAGAGAAATGTTGTACTTTTACTTAGAACATTTATTTCATCAACAGCCATTTTAATAATATTTAAGTACACGGTTATGTTTGTGAAGTACTTGTAGTACATTTGTACTTCAAATACATTAGAAGTTTAGAATGGCATGTGCTTATGACTTTAACTTGAGTAAAAGGTTTGAAGTTCTATTGTTTTAAACAAAGCTATAGACCATTATACTGCTAATCAAACTGCCTGTCTGTAGTGCTGTACATCATGACTGGAGCTGTGCTGGACTCAGAGCTGTTGCTCTCTGCAGTGTTACTGCTGCTGGACTCACAGCTGATGCATTTACGTTTCCTGTTGCTCAGTGTTTAATCATGTTATAAATACTCACATACAGTAACGGATAAAACACTGCCAGGTGTGTAAACAGTGCCAGAGTCCGGACACTTCACCTCATTTCTGCTGTTTAAATCTGCTTTGTTCTGCGTTTCCTCCTTAAAGTGTCGGAGTGACCCGAGCAGACTCGCGGTTCAGTGTGTGAGGTGGACCCGGTACACACGCGGTAATTATGTGAACACGCTAGTTTTATATCACCGCCACAGTGACGGTTGGCTGCGCAAAATCACCGCATTCGGCGGGAGAAATTCAAATATTGCGGCACAACCGCGGCCGGTTACACCGAGAAACCCGGACATGCACGCGCACGCGGTTCGGTGTTAAATCTCTCCTTTTACACCAGATTTTAAGTGTCTGTATTAACGCCGCTTTACCTGAGCAGTTCGGTGGTTGGAACAAACAAGTAAAATGACACTGAACACCAGGACTGAGCTGTTGCTAGCTATCGTTAGCTCTGTAGCTCGGCTGTGACAGGATTCAGAACAGTAACTTACACACTATAAAGTTATGTATACAGACAGACAGAGTCATTATTTCAGTAACTTGTGTTAGCTGTTTACTCACCAGGATTTATAAGGAATGTTCCAGAATGTTCCAGGCGCTTCATGTCCATTCTCACATCCTCACAGCCTTCTGGTCTCTGATGTTACACCAGATTTCCCATGAGCACTTGCACAGGGCAATTTACTCAATTATTTAAGTTTTTCTTGTTAAACATAAAGAATATTGAGTTGGAATGAGTGATAATTGTAGTTCTTTAAACTAATCAGCATTAATTACTCCATTACCAAATATTCTGATTGAAATGTATCAAAAATATTAAGTGCCTGTTAAAAATATAATTCAGTTACTCAAATACTAATTTCTATTTGTGAAATAAACTTAAATTATAGTGTAAATTTAAGACAAACAGAACAGTAGTTTTTTTAGGCATTTATTTTGATTTGTCTAACTCAAACAATCATGTGTGTGACTTTTAGAGATTTTATTAAGGTAACATAACCTGTTTATTACTGTGAAATTTACAAGGCCACAGAATCATTTTTTAGAGTGTAGCACAAATACACATGATCACACGTTTTAATGGTTGTTTTTGGTTGTTTGTGTGACAATTTTTGCAACGTCATTCTGATATTCCTGTAGTAGTAAAATATACATATTATAAAGGTAATGATAACTTTTGTTCTACCTGACATATCCAAAAACCCAAATACACAATTTACAGTCTGAAGACTCTCCGTTAAAACACACTGGAAAGGTTTACATATAAGCACAATGTTTTTTATCATCATTGGTCTATGCTGTGTTGCCAATTGTTGAAATGTAAATGTTTGTGTTGTGCATAAAGGTTCCATCTGCAATGTTGTTTTGAGGTCATTCATGCGATATTATCCCAACATCATTTTACTCTATTTTCCCATGTTATCCCAACATCACTCCCTATATTTCAGGACAGATAGTTAAAAAAAAGGACAGTCCTGGGAAATGGGACAAGTGGCAAGAGTAGCAGATCAGCTAAGAACTCTCCAGAAAAGAGTTGAAATAAATTTGAGGAAATTTCTCACAGACTTCCTTACACAACTTGTTTACATAGTAGATGAATGGAAGTGGTTATTGAGTGCTTAAGTGTAGAGCAAATTGAAGACTGTACCCACTGCGCAATTTTCCATGTCATTTTGGACGTCCAATTTCCGTCCATAGATGGGGTTGTTTTGTAACACCAGGCGACGTCTTTTTTTCGACGTCTACCGGACGTCTAATTTTGACATTGGTGGGACCGTCGTAGTGACGTCGTAGTGACATAGCATGAACGGGAACACATTCAACAAGTCTCTCACACACACATACTCAACACACCTAAACTTGGCCGAAGCCATTAACCCAAACACATTTCCTCATCACGGTGACCACAGCAACCCGCCGCAAAGCATGATGGTCGTCAGCCGCTGCCCCGGCCACGCCACAATATGATTTTCTTTTTTACATTTTCCTGTTTCGCTTTAACAGTTTTTATTTTATTTAAAGCCTATAATCAAGTTATTTATGTTTTTATTTTATATTGTATTACTATATATATTATATATATTATACTATTATATAGTGGCGTGGGCGGGGCAGCGACATGCTTTGCGGCGGGTTACTTCACCCTCTTGTGGAAATGTCTTTGGTCTAAGTCAGATTAGGTCAAATGTTGAATGTCAAAATGACGTCCAAGTTTGGTCATGGTTGGACGTCCAAATAGTGGACCTAGTTTGGATGTCAAAATGACGTCCAAAAAAAATTTGCCAGATTAGGTCGTCAAAATGACGTCTAAGTTGGGTCATGGTTGGACGTCGAATAGACGTCCAGAATTGGTCATGGACCGACGGACCCAATATATACATGATCTGCACGTCTATGCGATGTCCAATGTTTAGTGGGTAAGTTCAAACATGTGATTGTGCAAATCAAGTGTGATTTTGTGATTGCAGGTCTGCATTTATTCCTGGAGCACAGTCCTTTAAGAAAACACACCACAGACCTGTGAAAATGAGTTCCCCTAATGAAGACGAGAGGTAAGACAAGTAATGCATCTTAACCAACTTAATAGGTGTATAACAGTGTTTTTGCTCCTGGATCATCCATTGTGGCAGTGGTGCTGTTTTACACAAAGTGTGTACATGAGCTCAGTTCTCCCTTTATAGTTTCTTTATCCCTGTATAGAAAACAGGTTTAAACTGAATCTGACTAAGTCTTGCTATTTAAGCCTGGTTTTTGAAAATGTGTAAATGATATGTCTTACATACCAGGAAGGTCTCAGTGATTTCCCATAGGATAACCCCCAAATATTTCCTGATATGTCTTTATTAATATTATTAATTAAACTAATTAATTAAATAATCAATTAATTATTTAATGAAGTAATTATCTGGTTAATTTCTCTCACTGATTAATTATTTCTCTTTAGAGATATACAGTGGGTAGTGTTCGAGTGATGGAGAACAGAAAGTATCATGGTAGTGCCAGAGGTGAGATAGAGAACATCAAACTTTTAGGAGGAGCAAAAGCAATTGTATCACGTTTCTAGTTTTTGTTCATTAATTATATAATATGTGAAGTTCAATTTAATTACCAAGGAAAGATTTTAAATCATCTATTTAACTTGAAATTCCTAGATGTTAATAATTCTAAGAGAATTTTTGTATGGCTCTCTTCATGTCTTTAGAAACAAAGAAGCAAAGATTCAAATACAAGTTGTAGGAGAAATTTCAGATAATTAACGAGGGAATAACTACGTAGTGTGGCGTGGGCGGGCCAGCGGCTGAAGACCGTCATGCTTTGCGGGGGTTTTCTCTGTCTCTACCATGAGAGAGAAGGGTGTTTGGGTTAGTGGCTTCGGCCAAGTTGGGTGCGTGTATGTGTGTGTGCTTGACCTGTGTAGGTGTGCTTGTGCTGAGAGTTAATAAATTACTTCCCAGCCATTTGCATTGGGGAGCAAGTAAGCTCACTCGTCCGCCAAGATCCCTGCTAGTGTTGAAAAACGCTACAGTATGGAAAGTCAAGATATTTAAATAAGATTTACACAGAACTCTACATCACATTAGATTGTGGGTGTGGACACATCAATGATGAACATGAGGTCAGGAGTATTGAAAAGGCAGGAGACTAACACCAGAAGGGTTCATCAATTGTAATGAGATATTTAGACCCATACATGGAGATGAGAAACCCATCAGAACCATGCTAATGTGACGGTTAACCCCTAGAGGGCGCCTAACGCCCGTTTTTGGGTTTTGATTTGTAGTTTGTTTATGTTGGATGTTTGACCTCAGTTCCCAGTATGCACCTCGGTCAGGTGACGTAAGAAGCTCACCTGAACCGAGGGAAGGCTAATTATGATTTGATTTATGTTTCCTTATAAATAGCCTGACTGAGTAGCAGTCAGGCGTCTAGCTTTTGTTGTGTTGAGACTTAGTTTGTGTTTGGTGTTTTGTTTCCTTTATTTATGTAAATAATGAATAAAAGGACTTTAATGGAACGTCAGCTCGCCTCCTCTGCGATCATGTCACGCACACACACCCGACACAGACATTGCCGTAAAGTTCGTGACAGAAAGCTAGACCGTTCAAGTGGCATGGCGGAGGACTTCCCCCTGGATTATTTTTGGGGGGGCGCGGATACCATCTCGCCCGAGCTGGCGAACTGGCTGGAGGACAGCGAGGAAGAGGGGTTTGGTAGCTGGGAGTACTGCTGGCTGGAAGACGGAAAAGTAGATCTGTTCCAGAGCTGGAGGTACAACCAGCTGGCCAAACAGGAGCAGGAGCACGTGCGGGAGAGCAGCGAAGAGGGAGAGGGAGAGACACCACGGAGCTGGGAGAGCTGCAGGCTCGCCATTCGGCGAACGCCATTCAAAGGCGACGCAGCGCGGGGTCACGTGATTCCCCGCACCGGCCGGAAGAGAAGGGCGAGGAAGCCCAAGTACGGCGGTGACGCGGGGGAGAGAGAACTCCAGGCAGAGCAGCAGCAAAAGGAGCTCAGGTGGTGGATTCCAGAGCCGGAGCAAGTGCGAGAAATACGGGAGCAGGTGGAGGAGATGCAGCGCATGATCCTCCACTTCCGGGACAACCGCGAAGCGGGCTCGGAGCTTTTTCCTCCCTCGCCAACGCTGCAGGAGAGCGCCGTGCACGCTCCAACGCTGCAGGAGAGCGCCGTGCACGCTCCAACGCTGCAGGAGAGCGCCGTGCACGCTCCAACGCTGCAGGAGAGCGCCGTGCACGCTCCAACGCTGCAGGAGAGCGCCGTGCACGCTCCAACGCTGCAGGAGAGCGCCGTGCACGCTCCAACGCTGCAGGAGAGCGCCGTGCACGCTCCAACGCTGCAGGAGAGCGCCGTGCACGCTCCAACGCTGCAGGAGAGCGCCGTGCACGCTCCAACGCTGCAGGAGAGCGCCGTGCACGCTCCAACGCTGCAGTTGAGCGTCGTGCACGCTCCAACGCTGCAGGAGAGCGCCGTGCACGCTCCAACGCTGCAGGAGAGCGCCGTGCACGCTCCAACGCGGCAGGAGAGCGCCGTGCACGCTCCAACGTTGCAGTTGAGCATCGTGCACGCTCCACCGTTGCAGTTGAGCATCGTGCACGCTCCACCGTTGCAGTTGAGCGCCGTGCACGCTCCACCGTTGCAGTCGAGCGCCGTGCACGCTCCAACGCTGTCGAGCCCTGCACAAGCTCCAACGACCAAGACACCTGTTCTGCCGCCGCCTACCGGCTTCGAGGATAGCGAGCTAGCACGCCAGCAGCCGCTGTCCCATGCACCTGTTCTGCCGCCGCCTCCCGGCTTCGAGGATAGCGAGCTAGCACGCCAGCAGCCGCTGTCCCATGCACCTGTTCTGCCGCCGCCTCCCGGCTTCGAGGATAGCGAGCTAGCATGCCAGCAGCCGCTGTCCCATGCACCTGTTCTGCCGCCGCCTCCCGGCTTCGAGGATAGCGAGCTAGCACGCCAGCAGCCGCTGTCCCATGCACCTGTTGTGCCGCCGCCTCCCGGCTTCGAGGATAGCGAGCTAGCACGCCAGCAGCCGCTGTCCCATGCACCTGTTCTGCCGCCGCCTCCCGGCTTTGAGGACGACGTTGAACTGGCGAACGCACGGCACGCTCCAGAGTCGTCGTCGAGCGCACTGCACGCTCCAACGCCGCTGTCGAGCGCCGAGTGCGCTCCAACGCCGCTGTCGAGCGCCGAGTGCGCTCCAACGCCGCTGTCGAGCGCCGAGTGCGCTCCAACGCCGCTGTCGAGCGCCGAGTGCGCTCCAACGCCGCTGTCGAGCTCAGTGACCGCTCCACCGCCATCGTCGAGCGCAGTGACCGCTCCACCGCCTCCATCGAGCGCAGTGACCGCTCCCACGCCTCCGTCGAGCGCAGTGACCGCTCCCACGCCTCCGTCGAGCGCAGTGACCGCTCCAAGGCCTCCGTCGAGCGCAGTGACCGCTCCAACGCCACGGCCGAGCACGTCTCCAGCTCTGCCACGGCCGAGCACGTCTCCAGCTCTGCCACGGCCGAGCACGTCTCCAGCTCTGCCACGGCAGCCGCAGAGCACGTCTCCGGGACCATCACCAAGCCTCCGGGTCGGGAGGCCGAAGGTAGTACTGTGGGGTGGGTGCCCGGGGCCTCCAGCAATGCTCCGGAGGAGCATTTCTTTGGGGGGGAGTACTGTGACGGTTAACCCCTAGAGGGCGCCTAACGCCCGTTTTTGGGTTTTGATTTGTAGTTTGTTTATGTTGGATGTTTGACCTCAGTTCCCAGTATGCACCTCGGTCAGGTGACGTAAGAAGCTCACCTGAACCGAGGGAAGGCTAATTATGATTTGATTTATGTTTCCTTATAAATAGCCTGACTGAGTAGCAGTCAGGCGTCTAGCTTTTGTTGTGTTGAGACTTAGTTTGTGTTTGGTGTTTTGTTTCCTTTATTTATGTAAATAATGAATAAAAGGACTTTAATGGAACGTCAGCTCGCCTCCTCTGCGATCATGTCACGCACACACACCCGACACAGACATTGCCGTAAAGTTCGTGACAGCTAACAGAAGGTATTGCTGGAATTGGGAAAACAGTGTCTGTGCAGAAGTTTGTTCAAAATCAGGATTTGGATTTCATTTTTCAATTTAACTTTAGTGAGCTAAATTATAAAAAGCAGCAAGATCTCAGTGTGTTGGAGCTTCTTAATTGTTTTCTCTCAGAAACCAAAAAACAAACTTTGGAGTAACAGAGATACGAGGGTTTAATGACCCTCAGAAAGACGAATACTTCAGAAAAAGAATCAGTGATCAAACTCTGGCTAATAAAATCATCACACACCTGAAGTCATCACGAAGTCTTTACATTATGTGCCACATGCCAGTCTTCTGTTGGATTACAGCGACTGTTCTCGAGGGAATGTTCAGTGAAGCAGGAACTGGAGATGTCCCCAAGACCCTGACTCAAATGTTCACACATTTCCTGATGTTACAGATGAAACGTGGATCCTGGACAGGTTGTAGACATTGTACTAAAACTGGGAGGACATCAATGAGGAGGACATCACTGAGTGTGGCATTGATGTCAGAGAGGCCACGGTGTACTCAGGAGTTTGCACTCAGATCTTTATTGAGGAAGTCACTTCACATCTGGGGAAGGTGTACAGCTTTGTGCATCTTAGTGTTCAGGAGCATCTTGCTGCAGTGTACTGTAAACATACCTCTCCTCTACTACATTTCATTACAGGTCTGAAGAAGAAAGATGTGCAATAAAGAGGCAAACTGAAAATAACGCAATTTAATTACACTTAATGATTTTTTTTGTTGTCTTCTCTGCAATCCTTCTTAGTCACAAAAGGCAATCATGACTCCTGAGTTACAACTTTTGGATGTAAGTCTCTTAAGTGCTGGAATACTGTCCTGTTCCTTTCAAGCAAATGAAGGGGTAACATTTTTCCATATACTTTCCCGTTACCCCTGGAGATGTTGGAAATATCCTGTTGGAAGTAGTGCTACAGGATGGAGATGCTGCCTACATGAATCTTTCGCTTACTTGCAGTTGCTTTAGTGCAATTGTGAACAGGACCCAGTTCAGACAGAAGGCACACTATGCATGGTTTGACATTAAGCATCTGTCCGTTTTGTTTTTTTAATGTAATTTTGCTTATTGTATTTTTAAAGCTGTATCATGGCTAACAATCCTAGATGACTTCTGCTTTGTGTGTGTGTTTTTGACTACAGGTGTTGTGAACTGGGAAAAATGGAGTGAAACATCAAGGGCTGAATTACGAGTGCCTTTTGAAATTAAAGAGTGTAAAATGTGTAAAATGTTATTCACGACCTGCTTGGGTTATTACGGAAATGGGAAACGTGTTTGCCTCAGAGGATTTTATGATGTCACAGAGGAGCCAGACTGCTGTTTCACCTGCCATTATTAGATTGGGAGGGAGAATTAATGCTTGACCACAGAGAGATGTATAAATACCTGCTTTCTCCTCTATCAGAAATAACTGTGAACTGTATAAATAAATAAATAACAGTGAAATTCATTAATGTGTCATAAATGTTTGTATCTATAAACAATTCTGATTAACAACCCTTTTCTATTTATTAATTTATTAACATATTCTCTTATAGAATAGTCCTTATTTATTTTATTAACAATATTTTTTAAAGCTGTAAATATGTTGATTGACATTTTGATTTATAGTCACGCATTGCCAGAAATGGGATTTTCATTAAACAGCAGAAAGATACTGTAAGTCTTACTTGTAAATGTATGTAAGCTTGGACCACAAACCAGTCATAAGCGTACATTTTTAAAAACCTAACTGAGATTTGTACATCTCTGAAAGCTGAATAAATTAGCAAAGGATTCAGCGTTTGTATAAAATGTATAATTCATAAGCGCTGTTTCCAACGGCATTTCCTGTTTATCGTGGCAGCGACTTGAATCCATTTCACTAACCAATGAGGAGTTGTGGGAGAGTCACGTGACTGCAAAAAAAGCGGGGGGCGGGACTAAAAAAGAAAGTGAAAGTACTGTAACAGGAACGCAGTGTGACGCAACTACATTTTTATTCAGACAGCGTAAGAACATTAATTTACTATACGGATATTAACTACATGGACGTAACTATACTACATTAAAACATGTTTCTGACTGGAGAATAACAACAGGAAGCTTTTCTTTCCTTCTTTTTCTAATCCTATTTATCGGGTCTGTGAGACACTTCCGTGTTTTAATCTGAGTTTAGTGTGTCAGTTTCGTGTGGTTTAAAGTTAGAACTCTGTACTGCGGATGTGATATGTTCATACTATTTGCCTTGTATACTACATACTATTTGCCTTGTATGTATTTCAAGTAGGAACTGACACATTTCGATATGTATGAAGTCGATATAAACAAAAATATTTATTCTAGGAGGCGCATAACCCCGTTAAAAGACTGCGGTAAAGCCAGCCGCGGTTCAGAAAAACACGGTCAAGCCAGCCGTGATTGATTTTAGTGCGCGTGCATATTACAGTGATTACGGTAGTTTCATGAACAACACAGAGAGAACGCGCTTTCAGAGCGCTTTTCAACGTGATTGTGATGTGATATAAAAAGGTGTCATGTTTCGAAACTGGTGTTTTGCGTTTTTTGTTTTCCTTATTGTTTATAGGTGCGATGTCTAATGTTTTCTGTATATTTCTTCTTATACAGTCATTGTAAATGTAGTTGTGTTTACAGATAAATTATATGCAAATTGAAGACAAAATAAATGATATACTAATTTTTAATCCCTCAGTTGTTTATTCATTTGTCAATGCTCTATAATTTCTGTTATTTTTGAGTGCATTCATTAGGTGTAATGTCTGCAATGAAAGTAAATAGCAAAATAAGTTTACAATAGGTTTAAAAGTCTGAATCACTAATCAATAATTATAATTATAAAGGTGATATCAAGAATAATGACATTACACTTCAGAGGCCTATACAGAGGTCATTTCTAATAAGTAAAAAAAAATAAGGGCCAATTATCATAGGAGGCGTCCCATACTATATACACACCTCATATGAAACTATTTTACTGCAGCATTTTTGAGATATTGGACATTATTACACTTTAAAGGGGTATAAAGTCCCCATTTCTAATAAGTAGAAAAAAACAACCACCAGTTCTTATTCAGGACGTCCTATACTATATACACACCACATATGAAACTATTTTACTGCAGCATTTTTGAGATATGGGGCATTATTACATTTTAGAGGGGTATAAAGAAGCGCGATCCCCGCACCCTGTCCGATCGCGCATCGCAAGTTTGTGTTGAACCTGGTGCTAAATGATTCGTAAACTACCTGATTCTGGGTCGGGGTGTCGTGAGTGGCAGAGCAGCTCCATCGCTGCGATCCATTGAAAGTCAGCCCTCGATCCAATATTTTGTCCGGGAGCCGAGGCCGCGCGTCCGGCCCTCCTTGGACCCCGGCGGCCTCCCAGGTGTCCCAGGGGCACAGGAAAAAGTAACAAAACAAAAATAAAAAACGACAAAGTCACCGGTTATACCAGGGGCCAGGGCTAAGAAAAATCAAATAAAAATGACAAAGTCCACGGTTATACCAGGGGTCTGGTTATACCAGGGGTCGGTGCAAAAATCCGTGGTTATCCCAGGGGTCCGGCCTTTCAGCGGGCCGTACTGAGATGCTTAGTCCATGTAGGGGTGCTTAAGTGTGGGTGCTGGTAGGCGAGGTCCTGGGGGATGGGGGTTTGAGCCCTGGGGAGAGGCCGGTTCCAGGGGACGAGTAGGGAGGCCTGTGTGGCGGGCGGTGAGTGGCACTATTTCCCCCTTGGGTTTGAGCCGGCGTATCTCCGTGGCTATCGGGGCTAGAGGGCTGGGGCATGGCCCGTCGGCTGCGTCTCGGGCAGCGCTCGTAGGGTGAAGAGGTGCACCGGAGGTGGGGTGCTGGGGCGGGCGGCTGAGGCTCGATGGAGTGCCGAGGCTAGTGGTTATAGGGCTCGGGCTGTCCGGGTCTCAGAGCGATCAGGGTTAGAGGCTGGGGGTTAGTGTAAAGGATTTACGGTGAGGTAAAAAAAAACAATAAAATAGAAGTAATAAAGGACCAGACCTCCAGGGGGCGTGCGGGTGAGGGTGACTAGCGTGGACGACCTGGGTGCCTGGGGCCGGCTGGGAACTATTTCATCCAGGAGGATTCAGCCTGTGAGTGCATAGTGAATGAAAGTCCCATCAATCTGACCTCCAGGGGTCAGACCGCAGCTGGGGGTGCCTAGTGGGGCCGAGCTGGTGTGCCCAGGGTTGGGTAGAATCCGATTCCTCATGGAGGATTCGGCCTGCGCGTGAGCTGAGAGCCGGGGAAATTTTCAAAGTCCCAGAGAGTAAAATGAGGCAAATCCTCACCTGGGGTGCATCCTCCAGAGGGTGCTGGAGTCGGGCATCGGGCCGGGGCATGTGGCGCCGGGTACGGGGCCTGCCCCTGAACTCCCCATGCGAAATTGCCTCTGGTCGGCCTGAGGCCCAATTCCTCCAGCAGGATTTGGCCGGTCAAAATTTTTCTAAGTCCCAACTTTTTACCCCGGGGTGGCAGATCCAGGCCTATCGCTTTCCGGCTTGTGCCCGACCTCGAGGCCCCTTCCTGGGCATGGGTCCCGCCCCACCCGCGGTGTGCAGGTACCGCCACGCCGTAGGGTGTCCAGAAGGGTATGGTCAGAATTTCATGAGACAGTAGCAATTGCAGGGGTCCAAGCACCCAGGGCTCTGGTAAACGGACCCCCTACCCCTGAACGGCTTCCGGGCCGCCCAGGAAGGTACGGGAGCGGGCTTTAAAGCGGCTTTTTCATGGTTTTCGGTCATTTTTTTTATTTTTTCCCTTTTTTCAAAATTTTCCCCTCCACCTTTGCGGGTTCACCTGTCATACCGGGGGTGAAAAGCATCGAGTCTCTTCCGCCGCCCCCCGCCTGGTGCCTCATCACAGGGAGTCGTAGACGGCCGGTCCCATCTCACTCACTCAGCAGGTCCAAGAACGGTCCCGGACGGGCCGCGCAGCCCCTTTTCTTTTCCCACCGCATCCGATCGTGACAGCGCCGGTCGGGGAGGTTAGTTGGGGGGAGGCCACGCGTCCTTCCGCGGAGGAAAGATCACAGTTTTCCCCCGGTTACAGCTCACGCCACACGGAAACGAAGCAAAGAGCGCGCAGCTGTGCCTCGGGAGGAAACACCCTTCGCCGGGGGCGCCCTCCCACCCCACAACACACACACGCGTCGCTACCTGGTTGATCCTGCCAGTACCATATGCTTGTCTCAAAGATTAAGCCATGCAGGTCTAAGTGCACACGGTCGGTACAGTGAAACTGCAAATGGCTCATTAAATCACTTATGGTTCCTTTGATCGCTCCACACATTACTCGGATAACTGTGGTAATTACAGAGCTAATAGCTAATACACTTCGGGAGGTAGTGACGAAAAATAACGATACAGGTCTCTTTCGAGGCCCTGTAATCGGAATGAGCGTATCCTAAACCCATGGGTGAGGACCCATTGGAGGGCAAGTCTGGTGCCAGCAGCCGCGGTAATTCCAGCTCCAATAGCGTATATTAAACTTGCTGCAGTTAAAAAGCTCAGTTGGATCCCGGGAGTGGGCTGGCGGTCCGCCGCGATGCGAGCCACCACCTGTCCCAGACCCTGCCTCCCCGGCGTCCCCCGGATGCCCTTGGCTGGGTGTCCGGTCTTTTCAGGGGTCCGGAGCGTTTACTTTGAAAAAATTAGAGTGTTCAAAGCGGGCCGTCAAACTCGCCTGAATACCTGAGCTAGGAATAATGGAATAGGACTCCGGTTCTATTTTGTGGGTTTTCGGGAACCAGGGCCATGATTAAGAGGGACGACCTGCATGGCTTAATTTATTACAATTACAGTAAATAAATTTAACTGTAGATACAGGGGTTAAACTGGGGAAAGAGCTCTTGTGCCATGCTGATGGGATAGAGAGAGACATGTCACAAGGGGAATTATCAGAAACAGACCAATGGATTTATTGTTTAATTGATTATTAGGCGAATAATTGATTTAAATGAATATAACTATAAACAGGGGAAAAAGCCCTTGTGACATGCTGCGGGGATAGGGAGAGGCATATCACAAAATAAATTATGGGTAAAAGGGCAACAGATTGGTTATTTGATTATTGGGCCAAGAATTGATTAAAATGACAATAAATGATTATAACTGTAAATAGAAAGATTTAACTGGGCAAACAGCTCTTGTGACATGCAGCTGTGATAGAGAGAGGCATATTACAAGAGGAATTATTGGAAACAAACCAACGGATTTGTTGTTTAATTGGCGCATACAGCGCAGCTCTGCTTTTAATGGGGTTATGCGCCTCCGAGAATAAATATTTTTTTATACGAGCAACACGCACACTTGCGCTCCTACGAGCAGCATACCACACACTCGCTCTCCTACGAGCGACACACACATACTCGCGCTCCTACGAGTGGCATACGTACCACACACTCGCGCTCCTACGAGCGACACACACATACTCGCGCTCCTACGAGTGACACAAACATACTCGCGCTCCTACGAGTGACACACACACACACTCGCGCTCCTATGTGTGGCATACCACACACTCATGCTCCTACGAGTGACACACACTCGCACTCTTACAAGCGAACCACACACTCGCGCTCCCATGAGTGAACCACACAGGCTTAGAGCCTAGAATAAAGACAGGGAGAACCACTAGAGACAGGGGAAAGACACTAGAGACAGGGGAAAGACACTAGAGACAGGGGAAAGACACTAGAGACAGGGGAAAGACTCTAGAGACAGGGGAAAGACACTAGAGACCAGAGAGAACCCCTAGAGATAGGGGAAAGACAACCTAGGGACTCGAAGAGAACCTAGAGACTTGGGGAGAACTAGAGGCAAGGGGAAAACCTAGAAACAAGAGGGAGAAAACAAACATGAATAACTGGAAAACAAGAGGAATTGAGACACACTAAACAATACTCACATAATACAAAGGTAAAACTAAAGATACACTTAACTACATTTAACACAAAAAAACAAGCCTTCAAAGCCAGCGTAACATAATTCCAATTCAAACCAGACAAACAAAACAAAAACAATTGCCCACTAGATAGTATTAATGCTCGACCCAGTTTCCCAGAACTAACAGCTTTTTATAACATCTCTAATGAGCTTTGTCATCACCTGACCGAGGTGCCTTCTGGGAAACTGAGTCTACCAACAAAACTACACAAACAAAAAATAATCATGGCCACAGTGCCCTCTAGGGGCAGTCCCTTACAATTAGGAATAAAGATTGCTCAGGTTTATCAGAGGTCCAATAAGAGTTAAATCAACTTTTAAGTCACGGTAGGGACAAATATTGAACAAAGTTTTAGTTCAATGGATATTAATAGATTATGGAACTGTATTAAAAGTATAACAGACATAACCCCGGGCAAGAATTATATTACATTACCACACTGGATGATTATAAGAGAGCTAATCAACCAATGAATTCATCCTCATATTTGAAACACAGGATTGTTTTGCAGGAAATCACAAAGGCACTGGTCTGTATGACTTCTATAGATCTCAAGCAAGTGCAACACAACTTTTGTAGATGTACCTGCTTTTCTCCTTAAGACCTGTGTAGAAGAGTTTACTGCTGCCTGGTGCCCTGCTTTTCAACAGTCTTTGGACTGTTATACTGTATTATTATTATTATTATTATTATTCCTCTCACAGTCCATCCTACATGGGCATGACGTAAAATAACTTATCGAAGGTGATTTGTGAAATCAAATTGTAAAAAAAAAAAAACACAAACACCTACAGCTATGTTTAATATTGAAAGTAGAGCATTTCCACACACACAGTGCAAAGATAACTCAAGGAATTAGGACTAAAGAGCAGTGTAGCCTTATTTTAAATATCAATAATTATCGATAGACCGATATGAAACACTCATATCGTGATACAGTTTTCAGCCATATCGCCCAGCTCTAGCCTATAAAGACTGGACTGTGACGCATGTGGTCTGATGAGTTCCGATTTCCGCTGTTCCAGAGTGATGGGGCCATCGGGGTAAGAAGAGAGGCAGATAGAGTGATCTATCCATCATGTGTAGTGCCTACTAAACAAGCCCCTCGAGACAGTGTTATGATCTGGAGTTACTTCAGTCGCTCAGGTCTAGGCTAAGCAGTGTTATGTGCCCCAAAAATATTTGGTCAGCTGATGACCTGAATGTACTGAATGACCAGGTTTTTTCATCAATTATTTTTTTTCTTTCCTGATACAACATTCCAAGATGATGATGAGAAGATTCATCAAATTTCACTCAAATTGTAAAAAAGTGGTTCAGGCAGCTTGAGACATAATTTTTACACGTTTTAGTCACCAGACCTTTACCCGATTGAGAATCTTTGGAATGTGGTAGAGAAGTTGCCCATCATCAATACAAGATCTTGGAGAGAAATTAATGAGGGACTAAAATAAATGTTCTGAAGTTGGGTTAATGGAATATTAATGTAACAGGTGCTGTGCGGGGGTTTAGGTGAGGCATAATAACAAAGGTGATTACCTTGGAAATGTCTTTTAATATAGAGAACAGAACATAAATAAACACTCACACAATGGAACTAAGGAACAGTACCACTGGAACTCGGAGAAACCAAAAGAGCATTGAGTCATTTAACTTAACCAACCAAGAACTATATCCAGAAGGACTTAACTGAACAGGAGCTAAACAAAAACAGGAGATTACATACGTGTATTCAAAACTACACAGGAACTTTATCAAACTGAAACTAAACATAAGAGCCGAACATCACAAGGCGCTAAATGTGGTAAGGAGTCAAGTATATCAAGGGCTAGACATACCTAGTGCTAAACCAGACTAGGAGCAATACAAGACTAGGAGCAATACAAGACTAGGAGCAATACAAGACTAGGAGCTATACAAGACTAGGAGCAATACAAGACTAGGAGCTATACAAGGCTAGGAGCTATACAAGACTAGGAGCAATACAAGACTAGAAGCTATACATAGTTAGGAGATAAACAAAACATGAGAAACACAAACCAGGAGAAACATAAACAAGTAGAAACACAATCCGCAATAGAACTAAAACAGCATTTGAACACAACAGTGCATAAACAGATGCACGACAAGGGTTCAACTAAACACATGACTACTTATAATCAAACTAATGAGCCACCTCGGTTCAGGTGAGTGCTCCAATCACCTGGCCGAGGTGCATTCTGGGAAACGGAGTTTAAACAAAAAACTCAAAATGGAGTCTGGTGTTTATTCGTGACAATTAACGTGTGTGCCTTTATTTTGTTGGGGGGGCGGCGGGCAGTAGACCTAAACATGTTACAGACCAGGTATAGGACACCCCTTTATGGAAACAGCATTGCATTCGCCTCATTTAGCAGGATAATATGCCCTACCACGCTGCAAAAATAATTCAGAAATAGATTAAGATGGCAAATAAATGAGTAAATATGTACCATTATTTTTCAAATGTAATCATATGTGTAATTGCAGGTCTGCTCCTGACCAGCATCACATCAGGAAAACACATCACAAGTCCTTAAAAATGAGTTCACTTGGTGATGAGGAAGATAAGAGGTGAGTCAGTTAATTATAATATATGATGTTTTCAGCTTGTCTGTCAATCAGGGAATCTGATCTTATAAAGAACAAGTGATTGTTGTTTATGTTGAGTTCGATATGACAATAATACCAATAATAATGTATGGGGCGGCGCGGTGGTGTAGTGGTTAGCACTGTCGCCTTGCACCTCCAGGGTCTGGGTTCGATTCCCCGGCCAGGCTCGATTCCCGTCTCTGTGTGCATGGAGTTTGCATGTTCTCCCCGTGCTTGGTGGGTTTCCTCCGGGTACTCCGGTTTCCTCCCACAGTCCAAAGATATGCAGGTTAGGCTAATTGGCGTTCCTAAATTGCCCGTAGTGTGTGATTGGGTGTGTGAGTGTGTGTATGTGTGTGCCCTGCGATGGATTGGCACCCTGTCCAGGGTGTACCCCGCCTAGTGCCCGAAGTCTCCTGGGATAGGCTCCAGGTCCCCGCGACCCTGAACACAGTTGAATAGTTTTTTTATCTCTGTTTGTTAGAATTAGCTCGGAACACCTACATGTTCAGCCTAGACTCTGAATCAGTGGTTAACTTGTTCACCACAATGACCCTGGCCTGATTCCTGTCCAGGGAGTCACTACACTTACACTACAGAACATGTAGATGAACAAAGTAATAAAAAATACTACATAACAGCTGGATACCATCAGGTAACAAAAGAAATGGTGGACGAGGAGCAGAGGCAGTACTGAAACTAAAAACAAATTTATCCACATGGTGCTCATAGCAATGGAAAGTAGAAGTAAAGGTTGACTCACTTTCTGCAATACAGTGCAGCTGGTATGTAAATCAAATGCATATGTACACTTATATTATATGTTTTAATTAGATATCAGAGAAAACGACCTGTCTCACCTGAGCCCAGCATCATGTCTATGAAGAGCGACTGGTCAATGGGTATACCAATAAAGTTTCAAGAGGAAGTAAAAAAAAAGTAAGTAATGTCTCATATAATGTCTTAATTTTATACACCTACATGACAATACACCACACTGCACCAGTTTAGTAAAAGGTTTTATTAGAAAAGAAAATAACATTTCCCTAACATTGCATCGTTTGTCCATTTAAAAAATTTTACTCAGTCTGTCAAGACATCTTACTTAAGGTGCACATTGGCTGTTCAGATTATGTGCATATTGTTTTAATTAGGTATAAGAAAGAGTCATCTGAGTCACCTGAGCCCAGCATTCTGTCTATGAAGAGTGACTGGTCAATGGGTATACCAATAAAGTTTCAAGAAGAAGAAAAAGAAAGGTAAGCTGTGTCTCATAACCAATTTTATCCACTTAAACTTCACTCCAGTTTAATAATAAGAATCATTTTTATTTGACCCCCCAGTGGAGGATTAAAACAAAAGCTCCCACTGAAAACAAGTATTTAAACAGGATATTAATTTGTCTTGCTGAGATGTCATTGTTCACAAGAAATAACTTTCTCTACTTTGATACCACTTATTATATTTATAAAATAATTACATTAAAATTAAATAAATAAATGCAAATGACTGTCCAAGTAAATACAAGTGAATATTTAGTTGTGATTCCACAAAAAGATTACAATTAAACACTAATTACATGTTGTCTTTAATCAAAGAGACAAGTATGGCAAATCCAGTCCTCCAGAGGATCAGATGGAAACTGAACACCAGGTGTGTATTTACAGTGTCTGATTGCATGTTTCCTTTGTTCACTTGTTAACCATTACCTTAACTGACCAGCTGAGATCTACCTTTTTCATTCATGAATGTCAGCTTCCCATGGCCTTGAATCATATGCAGTGCAAAAAAGAGATCTTCACCTCTTCTTTTTTCTGGAGAACCAGATGGTCCACTGTTTGTGTATGTTCTAGAATTCTTATGTCAGTATCTAAGCTATTTAATCGGCTCTACACAGCCTTTTCCTGGTGTCACATTTGCCTCAGTGTTGAGTCTTATTCTGGTCTACCTCTGTACTGTACCAACTCTCTCTGTAACTTACAAATAGACTTACTCTCTCTGGCACACATTACTCACCTGACTCATACAGGTTAGCTGTTTTTACCCATAGAGGCCACTTGTAATGCTTAGATTTATTAAAACCTCTAGTTACTTTGCTACGGGGTCGAGAATCAAAATACGGGCTTGTTAACAACACTTCCGGTATTGCGTAACCGAGGCGGGACAATATAAGACGCGACACAAAACAATTACCAAACCAATCCAGAGTGTATTATACAAGACAAACAAATAAATAAACAAACAAGGTGCACCGAAAACCAATATATACAAAATATATACAAATATAAACAGAGTGTGTGGCGTGTATGTGGGTGTGTGAGTGTGTGTATGGTAGTCCAAAGTCAGAGATATTGCAATGTGTGAAATGATGAGCGGGAGAGATTGGCTCAGACCTCTCCGGTTTAGATGTCGAATCCGGGAGCTCGAGGAACGGAAGGAGAGGTGACTTGTGAGTGTCCAATAGATTAATCCAAGCAATGAAACTAATCCTTTTGGTAACAACAAACAAACTCTCTCTCAAAAAGCAGCGCGCTGGTAAATCTCTCCGTACCGGGTCGCTTGCCGGTTCTGGCTTTATACCGGTACACGTGACCCAACGCGGCTTCCGGGTTCCCTCGCGCTGCGCATACGCTTGCCCGCGAGAGCTTACACTTGTGGCCCAATCATTCCCCTGCTAATTAAACTGCCCTTTTATGTGGCCGCGCTACACACTCATGTGTTTACTTAGTCCCTTGTCATCTTAAGATTAGACTACTGTAACTTGCCCCTGACAGGTCCACACCTGCTCACCATCCAACCAATTTAGCTGATGCAGAACATACAGTAGCTGCATCTGTACCACTTCTGAGGTCCCTCAAACAGTCACTGTCACAGTCAGCCTTAAAACACAGATTCTTGTCAACAAATCCAAAAAATGTCACCATTCTTCTACCTGAAAGCACAAATGACACATCACTCTGTACCAGGCTTCCTTCACGTCTCTGTCATACAATCTGTGTAAAAACTAAACAAAAATCATTTGATCGTAGCGGGTCTCAGTATTAGGTAAGTACAACCTCAGATAAGCAACATATACCTTTTTTCACTGTAATATGTTTTCTTTTACAAAAAGCAAAAAAAAATAAAAACATGTGGGCAATACTAAGTACCTGCATGAATAGCTTATAGATCTACCTTAAGCAGCAATAACCTGAAGTAATCATTTACTGACTTTCTCAGTCTCTCATGTTGTTTTGGTCCATTCTTCTTTACAATATTACTTACGTTTTTTGGGCTTTTGACCATGCACTTACACACAGCTCTCTTCAGGTCCCACCACAGCATTTAAATTGGGTTAAGGTCTGGACTTTGACTTGGCCATTCCAAAACCTTGGCTCTTTTATTTTTCAGCCATTCTGATGTAGATTAACTGGTGTGATTCAGATCATTGTGCTCTGTTACATGTCCCAATTTCGATCAAGCTTCAGCTGTCGGACAGATGGCCTGACATTTGCCTCTAGAATACTCTGATATACAGAGAAGTTCATGGTCAACTCAATGACTGCAAAGCGCCCAGGCCATGTGCCAGCAATAACAAGCCCAAATCATCACACTCACACTGCGGTGCTTGACAGTGGGAATGAGGTTAGCAGTTTCTGCTAAAATGCTGATTGGTTTTCCCCAAATGGCACTGGGCATCTGTCCATAAGACATTGTTCCAGAAATCTTGTGGTTTCTTCAGATGCAGTTTTGTGAACCTCAGTCACGCCTATGTGTTATTTTAAGACAGAAGAGGTTTCTCCTGGTAACCCTTATAAACAATCAGTACTTATTCAGTCTTCTTCTAATTATGCGGTCACAAACTTTAACATCAAGCTCACTGAGGTCTCTAGTGTCTCAGATAGACAGGCTCTTGGGTTTTTGTATTTGTATGAGCATTGCACAGTCTGACCTTGGGGTGAATGGGCTTTGACATCCACTACTGGAAAGACTGGCAACTGTTGAATGCTTTCCACCTTTAAATATACTTTCTCACTGTAGAACGTTGAACTCCAAAATGTTTGGAAATGGTTTTATAACCCTTTTCAGATTGATGTGCAGCAACAATTGCTTCTCTAAGACCATTACTTATGTCTTTCCCTCTTGGCATTGTGTTAACACACACCTGAATAATCCAATGTTTGTCAATGTCCGTCTGAGGCTGTATTTGTCTAACACATAGAATTAAAAGAGGGAGTACAGTAACTCTCCAGAAAAAAGAAAAACACTTTTTAAAAAAAAGGTTTTCTTGAGGGTTCTTTGGACAATTGAGAAACCTCTATTTTAGGGAAACATTCTGTTATAAGGTTCAACATAGTTAAGAATTCCATGAGAAGAAACTAGTTGTGGAAGCAAAAGTCTATATTTTTTTATACAGTGTGTGTAGTACTGTAGTTTACTATAGGCATCAGAAAGGTCTCAGTTGGTTCCCATAGTCTAACACCAAAAATATTTTCAGATATGTCTTTAATAACCTGTCTTTAATTAAATAATTTAATTAATCAATTGATTGATTGATAAATGTGATTATTTTCTTACATTTTTCTTTTAAGCCACTTAGCACAGAATATCCATCAGGTGACATTAGAATGATGGAGGACAAAGAGCATCAGAGAGGTACTAGAGGTGAGGTACAGAATATCACATGTGGCAAAAATAATTATATACTGTATATATTGTGTTACTGTTAAAAAAAATTCCCCACTAATCACTGTGAATTGTACTTATGATTTCCTGTTATCACCAAAAGAAGATTCTTTTTTTTCTTTTTTACTTTAAACTTCTTCATGTTAATAATTCTAAAAGATGCCAAAATGTTGCATTGTCTTCTTTGTGTTTTTTAGAACTGGACCCTGTGTGGAAGCAAAAGTTCAAATCCATATTGCAGACGAATTTTCAAACAATTACTGAAGGAATCGCAATGTATGGAATCATTACATCTACATCTCTGAATCAGATTTACACAGAACTCTACATCATTTGTGGGTCTGGACACATCAATGAGGAACATGAGATGAGGTGTATTGAAACAAAATTTATGAGAGAATGTGAAACAACAGAGGAGCCCATCAATTGTAATGAGATATTTAAACCCGTACCTGGAGATGAGAAACCCATCAGAGTCGTGCTAACAGAAGGCATTGCTGGAATTGGGAAAACAGTGTCTGTGCAGAAGTTTGTTCTGAACTGGGCTGAAGAAAAAGCAAATCAAGATTTTGACTTAATTTTTCCTCTAAACTTTAGAAAATTAAATTTTAAGAAGGAAGAACCTCTCAGTTTGTTGGAGCTTCTTTACAGTTTTTTCCCAAAAATCAAAGAACATAAAATGGAGTTTCGTTACTACAGAATTTTGTTCATCTTTGATGGACTGGATGAGTCTCGTTTTTCTCTCGATTTCCAAAACAGTAAAATATTGACAGATCTAACAGAGTCAGCTTCACTAGACGTACTGTTAACAAATCTTATTAAAGGAAATCTGCTTCCATCTGCATTCCTCTGGATAACATCTCGACCTGCAGCATCCAGTCAGATTCCACATGTTTATATTGACAGAGTAACAGAGATACGAGGGTTTAATGACCCTCAGAAAGATGAATACTTCAGAAAAAGAATCAGTGATCAAACCCTGGCTAATAAAATCATCACACACCTGAAGTCATCACGAAGTCTTTACATTATGTGCCACATGCCAGTCTTCTGTTGGATTACAGCGACTGTTCTCGAGGGAATGTTCAGTGAAGCAGGAACTGGAGACGTCCCCAAGACCCTGACTCAAATGTTCACACATTTCCTGATCCTACAGATGAAACGTGGGTCCCAAAAGTACAAAAAGCTTAAAATGAATCCTGGACAGATTGCAGACATTGTACTAAAACTGGGAAAGTTGGCATTCCAGCAGCTGGAGAAGGGAAACCTGATCTTCTATGAGGAGGACATCACTGAATGTGGCATTGATGTCAGAGAGGCCACGGTGTACTCAGGAGTTTGCACTCAGATCTTTATTGAGGAAGAGACTTTACATCTGGGGAAGGTGTACAGCTTTGTGCATCTGAGTATTCAGGAGCATCTTGCTGCAGTGTATGCTTTTCTCTCATGTGTCAATGGAAATCTCTCAGAACAACAAACCCCTGCAATATTTGGCATCTCCACCAGGGCAACACTGTTAAACCTTCTAAAGGCAGCAGTAGTTAAGGCCTTACAGAGTAAGAATGGACACCTGGACCTTTTCCTCCGCTTCCTTATGGGTCTCTCACTAGAGTCTAATTCAGTTCTCTTACAAGACCTACTGACAGAGACAGGACGCAGATATCTGAGGGAAAAGGCTGCTGACACAAACAAGGAAATTACAACGTACATCAAGGAGCAGATTGGAAAGAATCAAGGAATATGCAAATCCATCAATATGTTCCATTGTCTGAATGAACTGAATGATCAGTCTCTAATACAGGAAGTTCAGGTCTTTTTGAATAAAACAGAAAATAATCGCCTCAGTGGAGTCAAACTTACTGCAACTCAGTGGTCAGCTCTGGTTTTCTTGTTGGTGAACTCAGAAGAGGAGCTGAAAGAGTTTCATCTACAGAAATATGCAGCATCAGATGAGTGTTTAAGGAAACTTTCCCCAGTGGTCAGAGTTTCCAGAAAAGCTCTGTAAGTTATTCCTGACTTTTTCCTCCATATAAATAACTCTAATGCTGAGTACCGAACCTCGATACCTTTACGACACTGTCCGAACGGCTCATTATTCAAAAATACCTTGTCGTTTGATGTAAAAACTTTCCATACTGAAGGAGTATGTCTCATCAGTGTCGGGGAGCCAGTAATCACGCAGTGTGCCTATTACAGCCCCTGTAGTTGCTTGACTACCTTGTACATCGCACAGTAGTGAGGACAGCGCTGTGACTGGGGTTTTAGCAGGTAGCGGCCAGCAAATAAATGCTTGTCTTGGCTGTCTTGTAATATGAAATTCCCATTTTAGACTGGGTAATCCGATCTTCTTTAAAATGCAAATGTTGGCTAAGCAGCACTTTTTTAACAGAGTAAATTGTTGTAGATTTATAGAACTACAGTAGGTTTATTAGCAAGGATAAGGCGCATGCCTGTTTTAGGTCAAATAACATCAAACAATATAATAGTATAATAGTGTTATACAGTATTAATGTTTTTTAAATATGAGGTTTTAGATGCCTTTAAATAGAAATACCTAAAGATGTGTTGCTCAAATTGTTTTGCTACAGGTTGTGTGATTGTAATCTCACAAAGAAAAGCGGTGTCATTCTGGCAAAAACTCTGAGCTCAAAGTGCACTTGTCTAAGAGAGCTGGACGTGAGTTTTAATAATCTGGAGGATTCAGGAGTTAAAGATCTTTCTGCTGGGTTGAAGAGTCCACACTGTAAACTGGAGATTCTAAGGTAAGAGTTTATCTTCTTATTGTGTAATTCAAATTAATAAATGAGGGGAAAAAATGCAGGACTTAATTTATTTAAGCTGGTAGCAAAAGCAACCTGTCGTTAATGTCTGTCTGTGGCACTTTCACTTCTGCTGAGCGTCACCCTGCGCGATCCAGCCACCAAGAAGGAAAAGGCTGCTGCATTTGCCGCTAAGACCCCCGTTCCCAGCTCAAAGCCAAAAGCCATTGAGTCTACACCAAAGGCTGCCTGACCATGTCTGTGAAAGCTGCATTGAAAATCCAGTAGGAACCATTGCCCATGTGGACGCACTCTGCCACTTTGTCACTGGCTACACTTGCCAGCTGAGTACCCCTCTGCCAGCTGGACAGTGCCTTTGGCACTTACACATGTACACCCTCACTACTTTCCTCCCCTTTTTATCTCCCTCCCTTCTTAAATCCCTTCCTTTGACTATTTATTCCTAATAAAACTACCCTTTACCTGTAAGACCTCACCTCGTGTCTGTGGTGCCGCCCGAGTCAAAGCTCTTACATTGTATAATTCCTGTGTTCCAAGTTCAGGATGACCTTGTTGTCATTGTTGGATTGGTGCATTTAATTTGACGATGTCTGAGTTCTCACATTTTCACAAGTTTGTTCTGTGCAGAGGATATTGTATCATTCTTTTGTTTTCTCCAGCACCATCATGGTTTGTACTCCTCCACTGTAGTGACCAGAATTTGTTGATTTTCTTGTTGCCATTGCAGTTTTGTGGGGATGTGTTGCTAAATGTGCCCGACCTTCCTTCCCCCTAATTTCGCATTGGGAACGGCAACAGCGGAGTTAGGAACACGGACACAGAAGAAAAAATATAGATAGATATTTAAAGGATTTCTATAGATCAGTGGTTCTCAGACCTGGTTCTGGAGGACCCCTTACCCTACACATTTTAGCATTTACTTCTACAACGACCTACTTTAACAAATAAGCTTTGTCTTTTTCTCCTGCAGGTTGCGTAACTGTAGCATTACAGAAGAAGGCTGTGTCGCTCTTGCTGAAGCTCTGAGGTCAAGTTCACACCTGAGAGAGCTCGATCTGCGCGGTAATGATTTGGGAGAACAGGGAGTGAAACTGCTGTCTGAAATAAAGAAGGATGAAAAGTACACACTGGAGACGTTGGAGTGAGTTACTGATATATTTAATCAAACGACATATCAGTAACTAGTAATAATCAGCACCACAGTGGTGTGATGTGGACCAACACATGACAAAATTACTGTTATTACGCTGAAGAGTTTTATTCCACTTACACCACAGCTAACATTAACAAGCTATACGGCCTAGCAGAGCTGTGTGTATAAATAAATATAACACTTGTGTATGTCTAATAATTCTGTCTAATTATCTTATAGGCTGGATGTGAGATCTTCAGATATAACCTGAAGTAGAGAGGAAGTCACATGGAGATAACTTCTAACAGAACACCCTTACTGAGCTGTCCATCATCTTTTCTGACCCCCTTGCTTGTTAATGTCCAGCTTTTATGGAGGATGAGGAAAAGAATTATATTTTCTATCCTTTTGACTTTTCAAGCAAACTTAGGCGTTAGTGGTGTTTGTTGTTAACTTCCAGGTCGATGGAACACCTTAGGAATTATGAAGGAGCTCAGACATGTGATAAGTCGTATACAACTGGAAACCTAGTGACTGGTTGTGGTGTTGCTTCTGGAAGATTTGTCTGTTTACTGAGAGTTAGAGTGTTATAGCTTCTAAAACACTGCATGTTCTGCATGTTGTTAGTTAATTGTGAGCTTGACTAGAAGGTTAATGGAAATAAAAAGCAGTAACAGGTTCATAAATTAAAAATCTATCATTCCGAGCTGGCCGATGGTGTCCTGACCCGTGACTGGAGATTCTGGAGAATCGAGGATGTAAATAGACCTGGTTTCTTTGGTCTCACGTTTAATCTGGTTGTGAATGATGTAATATGATTCCAGAATAACAGTGGAAAATCAGAAATGGCACGTTATTAGATCTTAGCGGCGTAACCGACTATAGTTGATCCATTATCCATGCAGATCATGCCATAAAACGTTGGCACACATGAGCCATGGATTAATTGCAAATTTACGGTATCATAGTGTGAGATACAGGTTTACTGTCACTATACAGTATGTATCTGGTTCTATTCCTGAGGAAAAAAACTTAATTATATTTATGTATTTATTTATCTGAGCTCCTTTACAAGTCCTAAGGTGTTCCATCCAAGTTTGCCTGATATAAATTATATTCATGTTTGATTAACACGCTCCTGTAGTGGTTAGCACTGTCGCCTTGCACCTCCAGGGTCCAGGCTCGATTCCCGGCCAGGCTCGATTCCTCCTATAGGCTACAGGCCCCCGCGACCTTGAATATGGGATGTTTTACTGAATTTATCCTAATTGTTTATTGTGGTTTTGTTTTGTTTTCAGGGTAAGATTAATTAAAAAGTAATCCAGATATTTAGCCTTTTTTTTTTTTATTGATCAGAAAACAATACAATCCATGACTCAAATCCATGATCCGACCCGAACAGTCAGTTTTGTGATCTGTTCCACCCTATTATACTGTATGTATAAGCACCAAGAACATGTAAACACAAATAAACTCATATTTTGTAACTGTAGTAACTTATTATGTCATATGATATACAGTACAGTATATGTAGTGTTTTTATAAAATATATAAAAGTATAAAGTAACATATTAAACATATTAAACATATTTGTTATCTCACATCTAGATTTGATTTATATGTACACTTATATAATATGTGTATCTACAATTTGTAAAGACAATTCACAAGATATATAACATCCCTCTGTAAGTGTAGAGTAACATTCCATAAGCATTTTAAATAAAATGTGTTTACTGTATTCCTGTGTTTAAGTGATATACTATAGTGATATACTATTGTTGTAGATTTGATGTGATGTAACTAATGTTGTGTGAGTTTAATCTCTCCAGACTGACCTTGCTGATATTTTGAGATTTCTTTATCTCTTCTTTTTCTACGCAAGTTTCATAACCTGTTTTCGACCAAATGTTAAACATCTGTGCTCTCTGATTGATGTAGTCATATTTTCAGTGATAATAAATAAGTCTCATCACACAAGGACGTCTCTTATTTATTTCCTCTTATACTCTAGAGATGAATGAATGAATGCTGTGGTTTTATGTATTTTGGATACTATTCGGGTTAGCACCCGGACATCCGTCTCAGACAGCTTCCTCTTGCATCCACAGTTACTCTTGTCGGATGTGGTTCTTCCTTCTTAGTGGTATGCTGACGTTACCCTGGATACCGTGGCTCTTGATACATAACAAAGACTTGCTGTCTTGGTCACAGATGCGCCAGCGAGACGTGCAGCAACAATTCATCCTCTTTTGAACTCTGATATGGTCATGTTGTGTGTAGTGTAATATTTTATATATATATATATATATATATATATATATATATATATATATATATATATATATATATTCATATTGCAGTGTGTATACACTATATACAGTATATACAGTAAACTGTGTGTATAATATATGTATATACAGGGCAACCTTGGACTGTGAGCATAATTCATTCCAGAAGTGTGCTTGTATAATTTCTCCATAAGAAATAATGGAAACTCAGATGATTTGTTCCACAACCCAAAAATATTGATATAAAAATGATTAATTAAAAATAGCGGCACAGTGTGTAGTGGTTAGCAGTGTCGCCTTGCACCTCCAGGGTCTGGGTTCGATTCCTGTCTCTGTGTGCATGGAGTTTGCATGTTCTCCCCGTGCTTGGTGGGTTTCCTCCGGTTTCCTCCCACAGTCCAAAGACTGGCGTTCCCAAATTGCCCGTAGTGTGTGAATGAGTGCGTATGTGTGTGTGTGTGTGTGTGTGTGCGCTGCAATGGATTGGCACCCTGTCCAGGGTGTACCCTGCCTCGTTCCTTAAGGTTCCTGGGATAGGCTTCAGGCCCCTCGTGACCCCGAATACCTGATACAGCAGTATAGAAGATGAGTGAGTGAGAGAGTAAAACAAAATATAAAGTTAAAATAAAAACAAGTTAACCTGCACGATTTTACTTAAAAATGAAGAATCGTGGCTGGTGGAGGAGGTGGAGGAGGGCTACTGTGTAGGATGACTTTCACACACAAAAAGAAAGGAACTTCTCTAATGACACTTGTTTTTGCCTCCTTTTGATGTTGCGTTGTCATTAAACAGATTCGTCTCCCGCACTGCTACAGACTTTTAAACCTTTTTCTTCACTGAGGCCGTTGTTGCAGTACAGTTACTATAGAACAGTCACAACAGTTGGACACAAAATTGTAAAAGATGCTTTACGCACACACAAATGCATGTGGTCACAGTGTTATAGTAAACAGTACACGTGCGCAGGGGATGTTGACTATACGAGTGACCCGGGGGCACTGAGACCGAGCATGGGAGACAATTACCCACAATCCCACAGCGCGAGAGAGGAGAAACATTGACACCATTGTGATCATGTGATACTCGGCAGACAAAGTGTATACATACTACAGTACTCATATACCAAGACCTCGCTCGTATACATGAGGAAAATGAATTGTTCAGAAAATCAGTAAAGAGAAGAAAATTATTCTTTTAAGTTTACATTTTAACTCGGGGGAATAAGTTTGGCTTGTTTGGGAAGAAGGTTAAAAAAAAGAACTAGTAATAAGTATGATGTAATCATAATTTTAAGAAATGTTTATCTCTTAAATGGTTCAAGTTATTTATTAAGTCAAATTCTTGACTCCATTTCACTCTGAAGAAAGTCTAGTTTTCTCAAAATGTGAAGCTCCATTTGATTTTTGTCAGGTTTTGACGTCAATACAAATAACTTTTTTAATTATAACAGACTGAGAGAACACGTACACTTAGTAAAGTTAAGTAGAATCTTTTAAACTGCAGGAAGTGAGACCATTTAGAATCAACACGTCGGAAGGACTGCGAGTGAGTAAGAACACCTCTTCATGTTTAAAGTCAGTTAGAGGAACTAACGAGAGAACATGATGTCCAAGTCGTTTCAGAATGTACTGTGTATTTAACATGTTTCTCCATCATTAGACAATTACTGTATAAACCACAATCACAATCTGGTAATAACAGGAGCTGGAACTAATAACAGTGGCTTTAATTTAGAGAATTTTAGCTCAGTGTTTTTGAGTTTTAAATCCCTGAGAACTATAACTGTCCTCTGGTGTGTATGAGGAGTTTATCTTACTCTAACACACCCACTTAAACCTCTCACCACATTTACACTGAGTCATCCTGTGCGTCTGTACAATATCATTTAGTGCGCAGTACGTTAACCAAATATGTGTGTTTAGATGAAAGTGTTTTAAAACATGAACTGAAAATGAGTTTATAAATTACTTTTCTTTATGTGTCAGTGTCACATGTTTCATTTCTATAGATCTAATTCACATAGAAACATACTGTATGATCATTACAAGAGTATAGCCACCATATTCTTGCGTGTGTGCGTGTGTGTGTACATTTATGTTGTGAGACTCACAGTGCTGTAATAAAATCTTAGACTTGATTCTGATTAAAACCTTTTTATGTTTTTTTTTAAGATGGATTCGATTCTAAACGTCGACTCGACATTATCTGATTCAAAACCTGCTGCACCGGATATTAAAA
Organism: Channallabes apus; assembly: GCA_030522415.1. Lineage (NCBI taxonomy): Eukaryota > Metazoa > Chordata > Actinopteri > Siluriformes > Clariidae > Channallabes > Channallabes apus. The sequence goes on along the minus strand of CM060110.1, from coordinate 48,587,610 downwards.
GACGTCATATAAAAACAGTAGAAAATTTAAACAGAATTTGCTCTCCTGAGATTAATGTGTCAGTGAGTTATCTCATTAAATAGCTTCTATTATTAAAAAGAAAAAGAAGAATAGGAAGAGGAAAAAGAGTACACCTATGTGTAGTCTTAAATTGAGATATTTATTTATCAAGCACTAATTAAATAGGTAGGTTTAAAAAATAATGAATAAAAAAATAATGGCAAAAAAAAAAAAAAGAAATAAGAAAACAATAATAATAATAATAATAATAATAATAATAATAATTGTATAAGTAAACCAAACAGATTTTTTTTCCTTTACACAATAAATGTGCACACACACACACACAGACACACACACACACACACACTACATTCTTGCTCACACATCAGGGTCATGATGGAGCACATTACCCGCTATGCAGCACATTAACACCTATAATTCGGAATCTTGTACTTTGGAACTTGCACAGTCACACCTCTGCTACACACACACATCATTATCTCATACTGCTGCTGTCAAACCCACACACAGTATTTTTTGCACTTCTATATTTTTATAAAATTACAATTACATTTTGTCCAGCCTACAAATCCTGTCATTTTATATATTCTTATATATTTCTGTTTTTATTCTACTTTATTTTGGGACTTTTGTAAAAATGTATATTCTATAATTTGATGTGTTTATTTTCTATTGGAAACTAGTTTTTTTCTTTATTTCATTTCTTTATTTCATTTTCTTTTTTCCATTGAGGAGAAATATTTCTATTTTAGGCCACAGACAGTCATATAAGCATTTACCTGCATATCACACTGTTTATGTGTACATGATGAATAAAATTAGATTTAGATTTTAATAATAATAATAATAAAGTTAATGCAGCACACTGGTGTAGTAGTTAGCCCTGTGGCCTCGCACGTCGAGGGTTCGATTCCAGCTTTGGGTCTCTGTATGTGAAGGTTGCATGATCTCCCGTGCTTGGTATTATTTATTTATTTATTTATTTATTTTTGTATTGAATGAAATATGTAATACAAAAGTATTCTTTTGGTTCTACATTTTAACTCAGTGTAACAAGTTTAGCTTTTTCAGGAAGAAAGTTTAGGAATAAAAACCGTGAATAAATAAATAAACCAGATGTGATCATAATTTCAAACTTTTAAAAACTGTGATTCAATCTCAGACTCTATTTCACTCTCTAATAAAAGAAAAAAAAGTTTTACTCAAAATGAGAACCCCCATTTGATTTAGTGAGGTTTTGACATGCAAATTCAAATTCATTGAGAAAAACACTTACACATAGTCAAATTAAGTACAATTTTTCATATTGAAACAAGTGAGAACATTAAGCATCAACAATGTAGGATGGATTGTGTGTGTGTGTGTGTGTGTGTGTGTGTGTGTGTGTGTGTGTGTGTGTGTGTGTGTGTGTGTGTGTGTGCGTATGTGTGTGTGTGTGTGTGTGGGCAGGATACACCCGTGACAGTGTGGTAATTCATCACAGGGCACACACACACACACACACACACACACACACAAGGTGTATCCAGCCTCATGGTCTACTGGGATAGACACTGCAACCCTGTACAGGATAAGAGTTATAGAAGATGAATGAATGATAATAATAATTATAAGAATAATAAATTCTCGTTAGAAATGACTCACCAAGAGAAACCTTCATGTCCTGTTCCAGTCAGTGAGGACGCCGCCTACTGTTACTGCTGCTGGTGACTGTCACACTTGGTGAGGAGTGTGTGACGGAGTGTGTGGTGACAGGTGTGTGTCAGAGGAACGCCTAGTGACGCTCACAGTGTAGTAAATGTTGATGATGTCGCTGCCCAACATTCCGTTCAGTGAGGAACATCTGTGATTGATCTACCTGTACACACACAAAAAGCTACAAAACAGAATTTCTGTTTGATGTATATATAGATTGTAACCGATTCTCTATCTTAAGAGTCGACTCCCATGTCCCTTCAGGAGGAATCGGAGAGTCGGTTCCTTTTTGAATACAGTGAATCATCTCCATGGGCGGAAAGAAACGTTAGCTCGTGTCACTGGCGGTGTTTTGATTTATCCTACAATAAAATACACATTAAAACAGCATCATGTCGGAAGAAATTGAAGACCCCAAGACTGTCGAGATGACCGAGGATCAAAAAGTAAGACTTATGACCTGAAAAAAATGACAGATTTAAAGCATTTATTTCCATTTCGTCCTGTGCGTTTGTTAGCCATCAGGCTAAACGTCAGCTAAAGCCTGTAAGCAGGCCCGAGCCAAAATGGCGCCGCGCGCCCTGTAGATGTGCACTACGAAGTGCGTGACAGAGTCTCTCCCGCGCCCTACCTAGTGCCCTAGACGTGTGGTAGAGCGTGGATTTGGGACACGGCCGCTCTTTAGCAACCGCTTTTTCTTTAGCAGCGAGACTGATTATCGTTATTAAATTGTATATTTTTTATTATTAGTCTGGTTCATATGATTGATTGATTGACCATAAACATAATATAAACCGTATAAAGTTAGTTGTACGCTAAAAATATAAATAAAACAGTTAAATAGGCGAGTTAGCTAAGCTAACTGTCAAGCTAAGCTAGCAAGCTAGTATTTGAAAATGCTAACATTAACATTTCTGTGGTAATTAAAAACAGACGTGATTTTTGTGTGTGTGCCGTCTAGTTATTGTGTTTAAAAAAGGCGTAAATTTATGTAATACACGATATAATTAACACAAGTTAAATGAACAAACTGCTAATTTGTGTGGAAAGCTGATTAGCTTGTCTAGCTAAGCTAACCAGGCTAACCCATATCCTGTAATGTTTATTGTCCTTCATTTACGACTTATTTCTCATCGTTCATCACACACTGAGTCGTTTATCAGTGGAAACTTTAGATAATACAGTAGTGTTTTGGTGTTTAAGCGTGATGTATTTCTTGATAATGACGAGGCGTAACCCACACTAACAGGGTGAAGTGTTTTATTCCCATTACACCACTGTGACTATACCAACATTTACACTCATAACCTCGTCTGTCCTGCTTTATCTCTGACACTGGAGACTCCTTCCGCACTCACTCATCTGCTCTATACCCCTTTATCCTAATACTGTTTCTATGGGAGGACCGGAGCCAGTCTCAGGAGACCCTGGACGGGGTGCCAATACATCACAAGGCACATGAACACATAGACACACTCATTCACACACTACGTCTAATTAGCCTAATGTGGATGTCTTTAGACTGGGAGGAAACCAGAGTACCTGGAGGAAACCCATCAATCACTGGGAAAAAAATGCTAACCACACACACACAGACCCTGAGGTGGGAATCGAACCCCGAACCTGGAGCTGCACGGTGCTAACCACTGTGCCACAGCTCCTTTCAAACGTGTTACATAAACATGGGTGTGTTTTGCTGCACTGAGAGATTTCAGTAGGACAGGGGTGTGTAGATCAGAGACTGGGTGCGTTACTGTTATCTGATGAGGTGTGTTGTGTAACAGGAAACGGGGAGTGAAGTGATTTGTCCAGAGAGAGCAGAAGAAGCCAAGCTGAAGGCCAGATATCCGAACCTGCCAGCCAAAGCAGGAGGATCAGACCTGCTCAGGAAACGACTGCAGAAAGGGGTGAGGGTTTGTTTTTCTCTCTCTCACTCACACATGCACACACACTCTCTCTCACTCTGTCTCAGGCTTTCTCTTTGTCTCTTTCGGTCTTTCTCACAGTTCTGTTCTCTCTGTCTCTATCTCTCACTGTCATATAGAAGAATGTAGTGTTTTCTAGTTATACATACAGAACCCATGGATTCCTCATTAAGCCCCCTCAGAATGTGCCTTGAGAAATGCTCCACCATTCTGCTTTTAGAGTGCAGGTGATGTTTAACTCTGATGAACTATTCTTTGAACGATATCTACAGTCTAATCTACTCTACATAATATATCTGTGGTCTAATCTACTCAATATTAGATATTTATGGTCTGATCTACTCTCTATATAAGATATCTATGGTATGATATACATTATGTAAAATATCTGTAGTTTGATGTACTCTAGATACAATTTCTGAAGTCTGATTTACTCTATATAAGGTATTGATGGTCTGATCTACTCTAAGATATTAGTGATGGCCTGATCTACTCTAAATAAAATATCTATGGTGTTATCTACTCTACATAATATATCTACAGTCTGATCTACTTTTTATTGGTAATTATGGTCTGATCTACACTTTATAAGATATCTGTGGTCTGATCTCCTGTACACGATATTAGCCATCTGATTTACTCTATATAAGATTTTGATGGTCTGATCTACTCTGTATAAGATATATAGCCTTCTCTACAATCTACAATATATTTGTGGTCTGATCTACTCTAGATGAAATGTCAGTGACTTAATCCACTTTAAATAAGATGTCAGCTGTCTGATCTCCTGTATGTAAGATATCACTACTCCACTGTACTGTGCATTACATGTCTGCAGTCCGATCTGCTCTATATAAAATATGGCTTGTCTGATCTCCTCTATGTAAGATATCAGTTGTCTGATCTAGTCTATACAAGGTTTTTGCAGTCTGATTCGCCTTATATAAGATACGAGTTTCCTGTTCAGACCTGCTGACGGCGTGTCACACACATCACATGCTCCTGTGTGTCCTCAGATGTTCCACTGCTGGAAAAGTCTGCTGGTGTTGTGGTGAAAGACGACAGGAATCATAAGACCTGAAAAACATTAGAGAGAGACTGTGTGACAGAGGGTGTGGTTTAAAATTCAGGACCGCTTGTTTAAATCAGGAACAGGGACTGGTTGTTTACGTGTGTGTGTTGAATTTCTGTTTATTCCAGTTTTCTGTGTTTTTGTGTTACTTTTTTTTTTTTTTTTAAGCATTCAGCCCTTATGATGTTATAAATCTTACTGCGGGCTATAAGCAGCACAGTGAAGCCTTATACTGTGTACAAACTCCTGGCCGTGTGTGTTTTCTCAGAGACATTTCTGTAACACACCATTTATTATCGCGACTCAGTGTTCCTGCATTCTGATTGGTCGGATTAATTTCATTAACAGCAGCTTTGACAGTCGTGTAACCAAAAAACGGCCAAAAAGTTAAATGTGTCTTTGTTCACCTTCATATTCCTGCGAGTTATCACTTAAATACAGGACGTCTTTGATGTGACCGCCCCTCCACGGAAGCTCCGCCCACTTTATCCATATTACTTGTGTTTTAGTTTCACGTCTTAGATTTTTGTCACATGAACAAACTGGATTGAGTTCAGCGATGTGAAACCAAATCAATCAGTGTTGTGTTTTACCTCACTAACATGAACACTAAATAACCAAAAGTATGTGCACCCCTGACTTATGAGGAAGAGGAGAAAAGATGATCTGACTTTTTTTTTTTTTTTTTTTTTACTTTCTCTCTACAGCCAAAGTACTTCGACTCAGGCGACTACAACATGGCCAAGGCGAAGATCAAGAACAAGCAGCTCCCGTCGGCGCAGACGGAGAAGGCGGAAATCACCGGCGATCACATTCCCACGCCTCAGGATCTGCCGCAGAGGAAAACCTCACTGGTGGCCAGCAAGCTGGCGGGCTGATCCCCGCCCCGTCCTCCAACAGCTCTCTCTCTCTCTCTCTCTCTCCTCCCTCATTAACTCACCATCCCTTTCTTTACTCTGCTCATCTTTGGCTCTCCCTTTTTACCTCCAATGTATAATATACACTGAAACCAGAGGCGTGCGGGTGTGCCGGCGTCAGAACACGGCTAGTGAGGGACGTATACAAAAAAATTTAAAAAGGAAAAAAAATAAATAAATAAATAATAAGGTCTGTATGAAGATTTCTATCTGTGCCGTAGGAGAAGTAGACGGAACGTGTACATATTTGCTTGTGAGAAAAAAAACAAAGCGACGGGATTTTAGAAAGGTTTTATGTTCTAATCGCACCATTCCTGAAGATCACACACTTTAGCGCAGTAGCGTGCTTGAACGATTGATTCGCCATCGAATGCGACCTCTGATAACGATCATGTACTTGAGCTGTTTCCCCTGTTAAACCTTCACACACACCAGATCGGACCACACCGCCCGAAGCCGGTCACGTCTAGACGCACGTGGCTGCCGTTGGCCTCATCGCCTCCGACCCCAAACAAAGGCCTTTAATCACGTCACGGTTGTAAAGCAGCAACCGCGAGCCTGAAGGCTAACGGCCAACGCGATCAAACCTCGAGCGCAAGCGTCTCACCGAGGGTCTCCTCGCCGGGTATTTTGAAACGAAACACTACAACATCCGGCCGTGTGTGTGTGTGTGAGAGAGAGAGTGTGTGTGTGTGTGTGTGTGTCCGCCGCAGTCACTTATGTGCCATTTGATTTGTAAATAAAATAGTTTTGCAAACTTGTGCCTTTTCTCCATGTTTCATCTCATTGTGTCTCAGGAAGTGTGTGTGTTAATGATCATGTTACAGCACTGAGAATTCTGGACTTTCATTTCAGCAATTCAACAGAATAAAAATATCTAATTCCTGTGTAAGGAGATGTAACGGGTGAGAAAGGAGTCTCCAGTGTCAGTCTGTTCAAATAGTCAAAGGTAAAGTCTTGAAGATGATGATAGGTGTTTTAAGAAAGTAAAAGCTTGAGAGGATTTACAGTATAGTTGCTATAAAATAAGTCAACAAGCACTGACCTGAAATGTTCCTCAAATAATAGAAAAATTAAATAGTTTTGTTTATTTAATGAGTACACAACTACTGTATCTAAAGTACAGAACTGCTGAATAGAAATTGATTTGATGTCTTACATTCAATCGGAAGCTTAAGACTAATTTTATTCATGGAGAGATTTTAACTGTGGTCATTTTGCATGTCCTCACCACTGCAGACCAGAATATCCTACAACAGCTGCAGTTTTGGATTTCATCTGACCCAGTCCTACATTACATTACATTACATTCATTTGTCCCTTCTCACAGTAGCCACATGTTCTATCTCTCCTTACAATGGGGGCTGGAAGTGCAGTGGACCTGCAGCTCATGTAGGATGTTCCTGGCCTGCAGTGGTCCGATCCAATAGATGCGCTAGTGGAGATCAAACTTATGAAAGGGTTACTGCTGGTTGTGATATTGAGGAGACACAGTTTAACAAAACAGAATTATATAAACATTTACAATAAATTTTTGCTTTGGTGTTTGTTAAAATAATAAGTAAATAGTAAATGTTGTGCATTTAAATATGAAGCAAACATTAATTGCACTCATTTACATAACTGTCTGATCTACGGTTAATTTAAATATAACAGTATAATCAGGTTACTGAAAATCAACACCTTTTAAATGTATGTAATGTTACTGTGTTCCACTAGAGGGCGCCACTGGTTTTGTATATGGCCTCAGCGCGCAGCTGCATCACTTGCATGACTTTTTAGCTGTCTAGCAGAACTAAAGTGGCTGTTATATGGCAAATGTGTCACACAGAAAGATTGAATTTTTTTTTTTTAAAGGATTAATTCCACCGCACTATTTAAATATATTTATTATTTAAATATTACTGTACACAGTACTTTTTCTTGTGTATATATATATATATATATTGTGGTGGCGGCTGATGACCATCATGCCTTGCGGGGTTTTTTGATGTGTTCACCCTGTTTGGGAAAGGTGTGTGGGGTAGTGGCTTCGGCCATGTTAGGGTGTTAATGTACCCTAATGGCGCGTTCGCCATGGACTTAAGAGGCCTTGCGCGCCGGGGCTATCCGGAGTACGAGCTCGATAAGCAGGAAGAGCTAGCTCATCGCGCATTTCTCCGAGGACTCCGACCGCCGCGGCTCCGCGAGCACATCAGGTTAGCAGCACCAGCTTCCCTTACCAAGGCGCTACGCGCAGCACAGCGCGCTGAACCCATAATGGTGGAGCATCACGGCGAAAGAGCCGAGCGACCGCCCGCAGCTTGGGTGCACTCGGTACGTGAATCTAGCCGGGGACAGGGCTACCCGTCACGGTTAGACCACGAACAGGTCTCCGGGGTTTCGCGGCGATGCAGAGACTACCATTGCAACGTTCTCAGGCCTGAGGGACATCGTACCCCAGCAGCCGTTAAACTAGCTCTGGTGGTCGCGCCAGGTAAATGTCCGGTAGCAGACAGAGCGGGAAAACGACTCGCTAACGCCGCCGCTTTATCCCGACGGCCGTGCAGCAAAGCCCGTCGTCGGTACTGCGAGCCAGTTGAAGAGCGCGTGTGCGGTTGCAACATAGACGACCACCGATCCAGAACATCCCCATCGCGCAGACCTCCGGACCCCCCGGCGCTGATTAGCCGGCGTGCAGCTGAGTTACTGCCTCACCTAGAGCATCGTCCGCAGTCGTTTCACCTGTGCCACAGCTGGACAGTGAACGCTCTGTCCACCGAGGTGACCTCTTCACGACGAAGAATGGCACCGCTCGCTGGCACCGCTGCACGACTTTCGGGTGGGGGCACCTATGGAGCATATGGGCGTGGCCAGAGCAGGTATGGGTTTATTCCTCCGCAAGCGAGAGGGGGCTCTCGGCCAAGCTTATGTCCCACTGGGTGGGCCCCTGTACTGTAATCGTTCAGCTCTCTGATGTCATCTACCGGGTGTGGTTGGCGGGGCGGGCGCGAGTTCTGCGCCACAGAGACCATCTTGCGCCTTACCAGCCGCACGCCGGCGAAACATCGAACTCTGCGGAGGCCAGACCGCCTCCTGGACAATGTTGCGCCCCTCCACAAAAGGACCCCGGCGTTCACAGCACCAGTGCCGACCGCCTTCACGCCTGCAAGACTGTTTCGTGGTGACCGGGGACGGTCACAGCCAGGGGCGGACTGGCCATCGGGAGCACCGGGACATTTCCCGGTGGCCTGACGGTCGTTCTGGCCTGCCGGCTGCCGCTGTGCAGACGATCAGCCTGGCATGTGATAGGCTGGTGTGCAACTACTAATTAATTGACGGATCTCTCAATCTACGAATCAGGCAATGGAAAGGGAAGATTAGAAGATCAGGAGGGAAAATTACACTCCCACATGACCTCCCACATGACCCAACGTCAGCGACGCACTGCCTAATATCTGACTATATCCAGAGACAGGGTATATCTGACTAAATCGTTCAAAAAATGGAGCGTAAACGCAAAGGAGGAGCAGAGAGAGAGAGAGAGCGTATAAAAAGGGAAAAAGCCCCGGCCGCAGACGCAGCAAGCTGCTGCAAAATCCCAGCCATGTTCGCCAGTAAGGGAACAGGTCGGTCAAGATTACATTTACATTATATTTATAATAATTTGGCAGACGAACACTTTCATCCAAATCACTTAGATAATCACAATAGATAAAATTAAACCAACAAACGAGCAACAATATGTAAGTGCTGCTGTGCTGTCAAGTCTCGTTTCGTCTACATGTAGCATATTTTTAATATAATAAATAAAAATGAATAAAAAGTAGACAGAATAGTGTTGTTGTTGTTGGTCTTTCGGCTGCTCCCGGCAAGGTGTTAGTGGGTCAAATTGTTTTAAATAATAAATAAATCAAGTAGATGGTATGGAAGAGAATACAGTATTAGTTATTTAGATTTTTAATTTCTATTCTACAATATGCAGCCTACAATGTTTATTTATTTATTTATTTATTTATTTAGAAAAGGTGAGGAAGGCAGCAGCAGTAGCACTAGTGCTGCAAATGCTCCTGCTGTTGAGCTACAGTAGAGGTGGTGGACAGTCCAGCGTTAGAGTCAGAGCAGGAACCTTCAGGTAAAGTTTAAGATAAGCAAAACTAAACATGCAGGCAGCAGCCTATACTTTTTAAACAACATGTGCTTTTTATGATTTATAAGATCAGTAGTAGGACTGTGATTTTGGGGACGTACAACTGATGGCTGCACAATTATAAATACAGATTATTGAACACGCTTATTTCATATTGCAGAGCAACTAGATGTGCAGAGTGAGAGAGAGAAGGATTCAGGGAAAGATGAAGGAGACAGTGAAAGCCGGTGCACTAGTAGTGCTAATTACTTACTGTTTACTCTTACTGGTCTGTTCCACATAATGGTAGTTCCAATAATACTACCAATTATAATTGGTAGTATAAATGGTGTATTCCTAGTGAGTTGTTAAGGGTTATTTTTTTTATTCATTTATATTGCATCTGGTAGTCTACTGTACCTGTTACAATAATAGGGTTCGCCTACAAGTTTATCAGTCCAGTAGATTACATGAATAGGGTGGTGGTGACTGCAGCAGCAGAGGTGGCCTGGGAGTGGAGTCAAATTCCTGGCCTGAATTATTGTCCCAGTCCGCCACTGGTCACAGCTCGGGTGGGGGCAGTGTGGCGGCGGCTGACGACCATCATGCCTTGCGGAGGTTCTTAATGTGTTCACCCTGTTTTGTAAAGGTGTTTGGGGTAGTGGCTTCGGCCATGTTAGGGTGGTAATGTATATCTGCGTGCGTGTGTGCTATAACAGTGAATGTTCTGCTCATGCTATACAGTGCTGTGTGGAATAAAGTACTCCCAGCCATTGCATTGGGCAGCAATAAAGTTCAATCGTCTCACCAACATCCTTTCCGGCGGTGAAAAACGCTACAATATATATATATATATATATATATATATATACAGTATATAGACACAAGAAGAAAAAGTAATTGAGCTGAAATACCATTGGTGTTCCACTAGGGGGCACAATAGGATTCAAGAAAACTTACTGTAATTTGATAACCAGCTGAAACCCTGAAGCTGTTCTCTTGTTTGAGATTTAGATTTTACCCCCAATTCAGGTTATGGGGGTCAATATTTAAGCAAGGTCCTTTGTATATAAAATATAACCATTATTTTAGTTCTGTGATGCGGTATGTCCAGTTCTGTCTATCTCTGGCATAAACACAAGCCAGAACACTACCATCAGGGAACACTGTCTCCATGAAAGGCTGTAACTCAAATTCAAATTTTATTGGTCACATACACAATCATACACAGTATAATATGCAGTGAAATGCTTTATACGACCGCCAGTGACCTTAGAAAAAGAAAATAAAAGCTTGTACGTAAAATAAATAATCAATAAAAAGGAAATACTAAAGAATATAATTTTAACTAGTAAAATTAACTGTGCATAAGGGCATAATAAAATATTGCAAAAATATAGGATTAAAGTGACAGTGGTTGTGCAAATATGCATGAAAGGTGACATGTGCAATTGTCCAGATGTATGAGTATTTAGTGCAAGTGTGTATGAATGTGTCCATGATTGTCCAGTCAGTGTTGTGAGCTTAAAAGATGTTATTAGTCCTGTGTGGAGGTGTGATTGAGAGACCTTATCGCCTGCGGGAAGAAGCTCCTCCTCAGTCTCTCTGTGTTGGCCTTTAGGGAGCGGAATCTCTTCCCAGACCGCAACAAAGAGAACAGTCCATTACTGGGGTGACTGAGGTCCTTCATGATCTTCCTGGCCTTAGTCCAGCACCGCTTGCTGTAGATGGAGTGCAGGTCAGGGAGCTCAGTGCGGATGATGCGCTCGGCTGATCGCACCACCCTCTGTAGAGCTCATCTGTCCTGCATGGTGCTGTTCCCGAACCAGGTCGTGATGTTTCCCGTCAGGATGCTTTCTATGGTGCAGGAGTAGAAGTTCCTGAGCACCTTGGAGGGCAGTCTAAAGTCTCTCAAGCGTCTGAGGTGGTAGAGACGCTGCCGGGCTTTTTTCACCATGGTGTTGATGTGACAGGACCATGACAGGTCCTGCGTGATGTGAACACCGAGGTATCTGAAGCTGTCCACTCTCTCCACTGGGCTCCTGTTGATGACGGGGGTCTGGTAGTTCCTCTCCTGCTTTGTACTAAAGTCCACTATCAGCTCCTTTGTCTTACTGACGTTCAGGAGGAGATTGTTCCTCTGGCACCAGTTCTCCAGATTTCCAATACTCAGGGTGTAACAGTGTTTAGGAAGATGGGTCAGAGTAAGAGTTCCCAGCAGAACATTGTCCAGAACATCATACTGCCCCTCCCCGCTCACCTTCTTCCCATAGTGCACTCAGATGCCCATGGTAAACGACACACACACACATCCAACCATCCATCCACATGATATAAAAGAAAATTTAATTCATCAGATCAGGTCTCCTTCTCCTATTGCTCTGTGGTCCAGTTCTGGTGCTCGCATGCCATTGTAGGAGCTTTCAGTAGGAGGAAATGACTCCTCCACAGCCCCATACTCAATTTTATTAGAATGAGCATTTACTTCTACAGCAGGCTACAGTAGACTTCACTCGCTGCGTGCATCAGACCCCTGGTCGACCCATGACCCTGTCACTGGTTCACCAGTTCAACCTTCTTTGGAGCACTTTTGGTAGCACCTGACCACTGCAAACTTCAATCTTTCAACATCAGCGCCGTTGTTCCAAATTGTTTCAAGACCACCACCATCATCCCATGCCGAACAAGTCTTCTGTGTCCTGTCTCAATGACTACTGTCCTGTTGCACTTACTACCATCATCATGAAGTGCTTCGATCGGCTTGTCATGAGACACATCAACACCCTGCTGCCCCACTCTTTGGAAGCTGAGTCTGTTGGGCCTGGACACCTCACTCTGTAACTGGATCCTGGAGTAAGCCCAACAATGTCTTTTCTTTATTAGAAGACTGAGGAAGGAATGCTTCAACCACCGATCGTTAACACCTTTTATAGAGAAGATCATTGGGGTCGAAAACATCTACACCACATGCTTCATCCACAAAGCCACCAGTATTGTGCCTAATCGGACACACTCCTCTGATCTAAAGCCAGTTGTGATGGTTTGAGATGAGTTGGACTGGAGGGTGAAGACATTTATTTAAATTTATTTAAATTCAAGATTTATTTAAACTCAAGATTGTTGTAATATTTTTATTGACCTTTTGCTCTAATTAATCTAATGATCAATCAATTTGCTGACTGATTTTTGATAATTTATCAAAGGACTTGGTAAAGAGTTATTCTTTTTAATTGTAGTTTATCCACTGGCATAGTCGGCAGTCTACATTTTAAATATTTTAACCAAATGATTTTAATTATGGGGAAGTATAGAAGTATGGGGAAAAAAGGTGAACTGGTGAACCAGTTCATATCACACATTCTTTTGTGTGACAATTCACGTATCTACACAATGACTCCAAAATGTATTTTTAAAAATAATTTTAACATTATTTATGGTTACATTTAAGTGGTAAAATGCAACATGTGTGGTAGAACTTCTTTAAACAATCACAACACAAATACAAACCGGATTCCAAAAAAGTTGGGACACTAAACAAATTGTGAATAAAAACTGAATGCAATGATGTGGAGATGGCAAATGTCAATATTTTATTCAGAATAGAACATAGATGACAGATCAAAAGTTTAATCCGAGAAAATGTATCATCTTAAAGGAAAAATATGTTGATTCCAAATTTCACAGTGTCAACAAATCCCAAAAAAGTTGGGACAAGTAGCAATAAGAGGCTGGAAAAAGTACATTTGAGCATAACGAAGAGCTGGAAGAGCAATTAACAGTAATTAGGTTAATTGGCAACATGATTGGGTATAAAAAGAGCTTCTCAGAGTGGCAGTGTCTCTCAGAAGCCAAGATGGGTAGAGGATCACCAATTCCCACAATGTTGCGCAGAAAGATAGTGGAGCAATATCAGAAAGGTGTTACCCAGCGAAAAATTGCAAAGACTTTGCAGTTATCATCATCAACTGTGCATAATATCATCCGAAGATTCAGAGAATCTGGAACAATCTCTGTGCGTAAGGGTCAAGGGCGTAAAACCATACTGGATGCCCGTGATCTCCGGGCCCTTAAACGACACTGCACCACAAACAGGAATGCTACTGTAAAGGAAATCACATAATGCGCTCAGGAATACTTCCAGAAACCATCGTCAGTGAACACAATCCACCGTGCCATCCGCCGTCGCCAGCTGAAACTCTACAGTGCAAAGAAGAAGCCATTTCTAAGCAAGATCCACAAGCACAGGCGTTTTCATTGGGCCAGGGATCATTTAAAATGGAGTGTGGCAAAATGGAAGACTGTTCTGTGGTCAGACGAGTCACGATTCGAAGTTCTTGTTGGAAATGTGGGACGCCATGTCATCCGGACTAAAGAGGACAAGGACAACCCAAGTTGTTATCAACGCTCAGTTCAGAAGCCTGCATCTCTGATGGTATGGGGTTGCATGAGTGCGTGTGGCATGGGCAGCTTGCATGTCTGGAAAGGCACCATCAATGCAGAAAAATATATTCAGGTTCTAGAACAACATATGCTCCCATCCAGACGTCATCTCTTTCAGGGAAGACCCTGCATTTTTCAACAAGATAATGCCAGACCACATTCTGCATCAATCACAACATCATGGCTGCGTAGGAGAAGGATCCGGGTACTGAAATGGCCAGTCTGCAGTCCAGATCTTTCCCCTATAGAGAACATTTGGTGCATCATAAAGAGGAAGGTGCGACAAAGAAGGCCCAAGACGATTGAACAGTTAGAGGCCTGTATTAGACAAGAATGGGAGAGCATTCCTATTTCTAAACTTGAGAAACTGGTCTCCTCGGTCCCCAGACGTCTGTTGAGTGTTGTAAGAAGAAGGGGAGATGCCACACAGTGGTGAAAATGGCCTTGTCCCAACTTTTTTGGGATTTGTTGACACCATGACATTTTGATTCACCATATTTTCCCCTTAAAATGATACATTTTCTCAGTTTAAACTTTTGTTCCGTGATTTATGTTCTATTCTGAATAAAATATTGACATTTGCCATCTCCACATCATTGCATTCAGTTTTTATTCACAATTTGTTTAGTGTCCCAACTTTTTTGGAATCCGGTTTGTATAATCATAACAGATTCTTATCTATAAAATATCATAGCGGGAGGTCCCTGGTGATTACCATCCCTAGTGGGCATCAGGGGGGTATTCCAGAAAGCAGGTTATGTGACATACCTGGGTAAGTTTAAGAGTAAGTTTGTAGATAACCTCAATGTTAGGTTCCAAAACCAGAGGTAACTTTCTGGGTATGTATGTAACCATAGCAACTTACTCTTTGAAGATAACCTATTTGGTAGCAGGTTATGTTCCAGGGTTTGTTTCAGAAGGTTATTGAGCATGGCGCGCCCTTTTAATGATGTGGACTGTGAATGTGGAGCGAGGCCGGCTACGGGGAGGCAAGAGGGGACAGCGCCCCCTCAAATAAATGTCTTGCCCCCTCAAATCTAAATTAAAAAATGTTGAGAAAGCACATGTTCATATACTCACAAAATTAATATATTACAAGTTGATAAAATGATCTGCGGTAGCGGAAAAATCCGCCGAAAAAGGGACACTACATTAGTGTGTGTTCATTCACAGGCTGCAGCGCACACACAAACACACACACACACACACTAACACACTCCTCCCCTGCGCACTCTGTAAACATCCAATCACCGTCCATATGCAAATAGGTCAAGACGTAGCCTAACGTAGTGTTGTGTCGGATTTCAACATGAATGAATTTGTGAAAGTTTTTGCAAAGGGAAATAGGAGACTGTTGTTGTAGAGTGGATTGGAGAGAAGAGAACTGTTCATTTACTATAAAAAAAAACACACATATATATATATACGTACGTAGGAAAATGCTGACCATGTTCTGTCACTCCGTGGTAGAGAGTGTTGAGTTCTTTGCTGCTGTGTGTTGGCGCAGTGGGGTGAAGACAGCAGATGCAAACAGGCTGAACAAGCTGATTAAAAAGGCTGGTGCTGTCTTGAGTGTCACTCTGGAGAACCTGGCAGAGGTAACTGAGAGGAGAATGCTAGAAAAGCTTCTCGGTATCATGGACAACCCCTCTCACCCCATGCATGCCTCCATGATGGGCCATCAGAGCACACGTAGCAAAAGACTCATAACCTCTAAATGCAGAACTGACCGTCACAGGAAATCCTTCCTACCTGTGGCAATAATACTGTACAACTCTTCACTGCTCTGTAGGTGATTTCTCAGGATTAATAATATTATTAATACTAATGTTACTCATGTTGTCTTCAGTCAAATCGTGCAATATTACATATCGGTATGTCATTGAATGTTTGGTTCATCCCACTACTACATACTTCTACTCTCTTCGTTCATTTTTACACTCTCACTTTTCAGAGCCACTTGCACCAATAGTCAAATTACTGTATTGTATTGCATTTTATTTTTATTTATTTGCACTATTCTACTGTTGTTATTACTATTTACAGTACTTATGTATACTGTTTTTATTTTTATTATTATCATTACTTACTGAATATTTTTATTTTTCTTGTTCCTTTGCTGCATTGAGCATGTTTGTGACAAAAGAATTTCCCTCGGGATAAATAAAGTTCCTCTTATCTTATCTTATCTTATCTAATAAAAGGGGTTTGTAAATGCTGATTACACCTTTTAAGTTATGCAGAATAATTAAACACAGGAATAAAATATACAGATTAAATATATGTATATACGTTTTGCCCTACTGGCACACTTTAAAGATGGTGTAAAATAGTGTTCATGCCGTATGCCACTTTGTTCACTTGGTGGTTGTGTGACTTGGTGGTTCCCCCCAACTCGGGGTGAAGTTGTAAAACGGCCCGCTTTGTTTATCGGATCGCCGATTTACACCCTTGTTTTGAGGCATCTGATCTTAGCGTGGATCCAGGCTCCAGGCCTGTCCCATGCCTTGTGAAGTTTCCTGCAATTTTGTTTTACGTGATGGCGACATGCAGGCTGGGAGAGGGCTCTGGAATGTGATCAATTAATTGCTCTCTTTGAGGAGCCCTGTTCATCCCGACACAATGTATATAGATATTAGAGATGGGCAATTGTCAGGACCAGTCAATGTGGTAGCCTCCAGATACAATTAAATTTTATTTGTATAGCGTTTTTAACAATTGACATTGTCTCAAAACAGCTTTACACAATCAAAAGAATTATTTAAGTTTGTATGGAATGTGAATGTGTATGAATCTAAATGTTCAGATAGTCCCTGGTGAGCAAGCCGAGGGCGACAGTGGCAAGGAAAAACTCCCTGAGATGGTAATAGGAAGAAACCTTGAGAGGAACCAGACTCGACAGGGAACCCATCCTCATCTGGGTGAAACAGATAGCAGGAAATGATCTGCATTTATACAGTGTTAAGTGTTAGGTTCAGCTATAATAGTTGATGTTAATTGATGTTATAATACTTGATGTAAAATGGAGTCCAGTAGTTATTGGAGACTCAGATAGACTTGTAGAAAGTTCCAGTCCTGAACTATTGAATTGTCAAGTCCTCAGAGAAACAGCTGACAACACCAGTCGAGGCCAGAACCATCTTCTAAGTAGATAGAATCATCCCCAGACACCAGACGCATCCTAAAGAGACACACGGGGCATCCATGCGATGAGACCTCCAACCAGAAACCGGGCACCAGGATGGATCAGACAGGTCCGGAGGGCAGAGGGAGTCTGGATCACTGGCAGCTCAGGAACCACATGTGTAGCTCGACACAGAGAGAGAGAAAGAGTGAAAGGGGGAGACAGGGGGAGAGAGGAAAGAGAAAGAGGGGGAGAAAGAGAAGAGGAGGAGAGATGGCAATTAGGTATGGTCACAGTCACAATGTATAATGTGAATGTATATTTACTGTAGAGTGCAAGCAGGGACTCCGGCAGGACTAACTATGACAGCATAACTAAAAGGGAGAGCCAGAAGGAAACACAAACATGAGGGGGAACTGAGATGTAAAGCAAACAATCACCTCACCGTCGTCAAACCTGAGTGATCAAATGTGAGATTTATGGGAGGTTTATGCACCTAACAGAACAACCAGACAGTAAGGCATTACAATAGTCCAACCTAGAGGTGATAAAAGCATGAACTAGTTTTTCTGCATCGTTTAGCGACAGTATATTTCTTATCTTGCCAATATTTCTGAGGTGAAAGAATGCTATCCTGGTGATATTATCTACATGAGCTTCAAATGAAAGGCTGGAATCTATAATCACGCCGAGGTCTTTTACTGTTGCACTTGACGGAACAGAAAGGCCATCTAAAGTTACGGTGTGATCTAAGATTTTACTTCTAGCTGTATGCGGTCCTATGACTAGAACTTCTGTCTTATCCGGATTAAGCAGAAGGAAGTTAATTAGCATCCAATTTCTTATGTCCTGCACACATTGCTCAACTTTAGTAAGATGGTTTTTCTCATCAGGTTTTGTTGAGACGTATAGCTGTGTGTCGTCAGCATAACAATGAAAACTAATACCATGCTTACGGATTATGTTGCCCAGAGGAAGCATGTAAAGGGAAAAAAGCAGTGGGCCTAAAACTGAACCCTGCGGAATGCCAAACTCCACTAGAGAACATGCAGAATAATCACCATTTAAGTCTACATACTGATAACGATCGGTCAAATAGGATCTGAGCCAGGAGAGGGCTGTACCCTTAATTCCTACTACATTTTCTAATCTGTGAAGAAGAATAGCATGATCAATAGTGTCAAAAGCTGCACTGAGGTCGAGTAATACAGGCATAGTTACTGATCAGAGGCCAATAGGAGGTCATTTACTACTTTAACGAGTGCTGTTTCTGTGCTGTGATGAGGCCTAAATCCTGACTGATACAGTTCATGTATGCCATTTCTATGTAGATATGAGCATAGCTGCTCTGCTACTATCTTTTCCAGAATCTTAGAGATAGGGGAGGTTCGATATTGGCCTGTAATTGGACAGCTGACAGGGGTCGAGGTCAGGTGTCTTAATTATTGGTTTAATAACTGCTAATTTAAAAGATTTTTGAACATAACCAATGCTGAGTGAGGAATTAATTATTCTCAACAGCGGTTCTGTTATTACTGGTACTATCTGTTTAAGAAAATGTGTCGGTATAGGATCTAATATACAGGTTCATGAATTTGCAGAAGAAATTAGTGAAATTAGTTCATTCTCTTCAAGGGGAGTAAAGTATTCTAGGTTCCTGTTACATTAGAACTAGAACTACACTAGAACTAAACACTTTCAAAAAAATTTGTAAGACTAACAGAATCCAGCTCAGGATTTCTTCGCACGCAGTTAAAGGACAATGATAAGTTTTGAGACACCTGTACACCTGCACGTTCATGTAGTTATCTACTCATACAATCGTGTGGCAGCAGTGCAAGGCATAACTTGCATAACATTTAGAGTTTGGCCAGCAACTTACGTTCAAATCAACCATCAGAATTAAGGAGAAATATAATCTAGATGATTTTTCCTGTTTACACGACTGTTGGTACCAGACAGGCTGGTTGTAGTTCTACAAATGCCAATCTCTGGGGATTTCACACAAAAAATTCTTTAGAGTTTCCTCATAGTGGTAAGGAAACAAAAGAACAAAAATATATGTTTTTCTCGTGAAGTTCTTGTTTCCGCATAGTGGTGAGAAATCATAAAGCATCAAGACAATAACAGGTCTGTTGGCAGAAACACTTCTTTGATAAAAGAGAGCAGAGGAAAATGAACAAATTACTCCAAGCCAACAAGAAAAATATAGTACCTTTAACTCAATCTTTAAAACTCTGGTGAGAAAACCAAAGCTCCTCAGAACACACAGAACAGCAAACCTTGAGGGATATGAGCTACAGCACCAGAAGACCACTTTCTGCTCCTGTTCCTCTTCTGTCAGTCGGCAACTAAAATCTGAGACGACACAGAGCACAGACTCATTAAAACAGGACAGTTGAAGATTAAGAAACGATCCCCTGCACGTTGTCCAGTCTTCATGTGGCCCTGTAGATTCAGACTCTGTTCTTGGCTCACAGGAGCAGAACCCAGTGGGGCTTCATGCTCAGGTGCATTCACACTTGTTTACTGTAGTTTCAACTTTTAGATTCTTATTTCCCAAAGGATGTGTTGGTTTATTGTTCAGAAAAAGGAAATGCGCTACTTTTTAACTTGGAAACAACACAGTTACTGAGAGATGATGCAATTTTGAATTATCTACTGTAACATTCTTGTTGTATTGCCTATAGGTGCAGAGGTGGGAAGAGTAATAAAATGTTGTACTCAAGTAAAAGTACTGTTACTTTAGTGAACTTTTACTGAAGTACAAGTAAAGTTACACTTATAAAAATCTACTCAAGTAAAAGTAAAAAGTAGCTCATTAAAGATTTACTCAGAGTAAAAGTTACTGAGTTACATATTTTTTTAACAGTGTGGGGGTGGGGGGGGGTGATGGAACACCCTGGCATAATAAATCTGTTGCCTTTGTTGTGCGTGAAATCAAAGTGGCGGCTTAAATATGACCAGGGGTTTGATCAGAAGAATTTGTTGGCATTTCACTTCCAGCTGGTTCTGCATCACTCACATCTGTTCTGTCCGTCTCCATCGTTCTTGTGAATTTAGCTCGTTAGTTCTCCATCAGTCAGTGCAGTGGTTTCCGGGTTGCAGTTTTTTTTCCTTCCCCGTTATATTATTTGTATTATTTTTCATTTTCATTCATTTATTTTTTAATCAGTAGCGAATATGATTTAAATTGTAGTGAAGTACAATACTTCAAACAAAACATAAAAATTTAAGTAAAAGTAAAATTACAGATTTTAAAAACTACTTTAAAAAGTAGAAATACACAAAAAATCTACTCAATTACAGTACCGCGAGTAAATGTACTTCATTACTTTCCACCTCTTCCAACACTTCTGTTGTACACAGTAAAATCATAAGCAATAATATTTCTGCTTGGGCACATGATTGTTTCAACAGCTTCGACGACCTTGTCTCTGCCCCGCCTCCCCCCAACCAATCAGAGTAAGCAGCCTGGATCTATCTCAGCCTGTGTACAGTATATAAACCCCATCACTCAGCCCTGATCTCCACAGCAGCTCATTGATTCTTCTCCACCCTCTCGCTCTTACTGTGAAGGTGAGTCACACTGATTACACAGCAGTAAGGAAATATATGGAATGATAATAAATGTTTATAATTATGGAATTTTAATTATGTAAAAATGATCAATTATAAAATGTGTCACTGGTTTATTTCTTTACGTGTTTAAAACAAGAAAACATGCGCTGATGCTGGAGCAGGACATTTTGTAAATCAACAGTAAAACAATATAAAAAGTAATGAGATGCTTCTGTAATGTCAGTGGAAGGAGTCTCCAGTGTCAGCACAGTGTAAACTATTCCTGAGCACACTCAGAGCTTCCTGTAGCATCTGTAGAGATATCAATACATCAGTAAAGCAGATCAGCTGCATGTGTCTGTGTCTCAGTGTTATAAGCTGAACTTTATCACATCAATTAAACCTTTATTTCAAATCATTATAACATAACTGGCAACATGAAACTTAAACCGTAAATGTAACTATAAACTAAAATATGAATATATATTAAAGTATAAAAAATGTTACATGTTGAAACTGCTTTGGTGTAAGAAAGTAATTATTTATAATTTGTAATTATAATTATAACTTTAATCTGTATCAGTCTGTATCAGCACCTCATCATCATGCATTAACTTCCTATAACGACAGGGTTTTATTGCTCACTGATCATCTCTAGACATGTGAAGCACAGATGTAGATCAGCTACACTTGTCTAGTCTTCTTATCTGCATAAAAGAGTCTGACACATGATTGTTTGTTTGTTTGTTTGTTTGTTTGTTTTATATAATTATTATAATTAGATTCCTACTCCTGTCTTGGTATATTTTCTTTCCTTTCCAGCACCATGAGCAGGAACGTCTTGGCCATGAACGAAGAGCTCCGTAAAGGAGACTATCTGTTATCCAACAACGGATATTACAAGGCAATCTTTCAGGTAGAATCGGATTTTTCTTTTCTTGGTTTTATATTTCAACAATTGCTTTAAACTCTTACATCCTGTTTCAGGACGATGGGAACTTTGTGGTCTACGGCTGGAAACCTGTGTGGGCATCCAACACTTGTGGCATTAATGATGCCGGTCGCCTGATTATGCAAGGAGACTGCAACCTCGTCATGTACACACCATCCAAACCCGTGTGGGCCAGCGGGACAACCCGGGCCAATGTCACAACCTGCTGCCTGACTTTGGGCGACGATGGCATTCTCCTGATTGAGAGTGGCTGGGACAACGTGTGGAAATCCACCAAAAATTAAAAGCATTGAAGTAAACTCCTGAGCAGACTCAGAGCTTCCCACAGTATCTGTAACTGTCTGTAAAGTTATCAATAAATCAGTAAAGCAGATCAGCTGCATGTGTCTGTGTCTCAGTCTTAGAGTTATGAGCTGAACTTCAATTAAACCTTTATTTCAGCATGAAGGAGAGAGAAAATAGATCTTTAAACTCTCTAATGAGACTTTCTTTTGCTTTACAAGCACACGCACACGTGTGTTATATTAAACAGTACACGCGCGCTGTACACACACGCATACAAACACAAAATAAAAGATGTTTTACACGCACACACGTGGTCTCAGTGTTATAGTAAACAATACACACGCACATTGATGTTGATTATACCAGTGAGAGACGAGCACTAAGACCGAGCCTGGGAGACGATTACCCACAACTCCGCAGCTCAAGAGAGAGAAAAACCATTGTCTCAGTTGTGATCACGTGACGCTCAGCGTCAAAACAAGAAGTGCATGCGTGATACATGATACTCGGTATTGTTTGTTTTTCAAATCAAAATTTGTTAAAAAATCTTTGCTTGTCTTGTGGAAAACTCGCAAACCACGTTACTCGCAATCCGAGGTTCCACTATTCTTATTCTATCCATCTAGGAACCTCTGTAGTCCAGCTAAGGACCGTGGAGGCCAGTGGTGATTACAATCACGATTACGTCTTCACCTCCTCCCTTCTATAACTGCCAGAGACAGGAACAGTTCCTCTCCTCAGGCCGTCACCCTCATAGATCACTGAACGTGATTAAATGTAATCTGATGTATAACAGCACCAGCATGCGTTTTTTAAACACTTCTTACACTCTACTTCACATCTACACACACAACAGTCACAAATTCATCATCATGTGACACACATTACTGTTGTTCACAGATTTGATCCTGTATATTGTGTATTGTACAAACAGTCATTATCATACGTGATGTTACTGCACTACCATACACACTCACGCTTTATGTGTTGTGTTGTGTAGTAACAGTGCTGAAACATTGTAGCTCCTAGAATCCACCACCAGAGGGCAGCACAGGCAACAGATCGAGTTCTCAGAAAATAGCTTCAATCACAAAGGCCTGGGTTCTAGAGCTGTTCTTATACAGTAACTGTTCTCCGCTTTTACCTCTAACAGTAAAAAATGTAGAAATCCCTCAATGCACCCTTAGAGAGCCAAGGACCCTGACGTACATTTACATTTAGGCATTTAGCAGACGCTCTTATCCAGAGCGATTTACATTTTTATCTCATTCTACATCTGAGCAGTTGAGGGTTAAGGGCCTTGCTCAGGGGCCCAACAGTGGCAACTTGGTGGTTGAACCTGGTATCTTCTGAACCGTAGTCCAACGCCTTAACCACTGAGCTACACCTGACCTCACACACCTGAACTGTTTTTTTCTAGTGTAATGTAGTTAAATGAAAATAAAAAAGAAACAAATCATAATAAAAGTAAATAGAGTTGTGGCAGGAAGGGTATTAGACATAAAACATTTGCCAAACCAATCATGACATGGCATTGACAGGACTTCCATACCGGATCGGTTATGGCCCGGGTTAATAACGGCCGCCACTGGTGCTGTTGACCTACAGGGTGACGGTGGAAATTGTGCTGAAGGAGGAGAGGAGGACAGCGTGTTTATAGGCAGAGAGAGAAGAGGAAAGGCAAGAGTGTAGGAGTAACAGTAGGAACTTTGAATGTTTTGACTATGACAGGGAAGACAAGAGAACTGGTTGAAATGATTAAGAAAAGGAAGGTGGAGACCAGGTGGAAAAGTAGCAAGTTTAGAAGATTAGAAGATAAAGTCAGAGAGGCCAGATTGAGGTGGTTTGGACATGTTCAGAGGACAGAGTGTGAATATATCGGTAGAAGGATGCTGAGGTTGGAACTGCCAGGCAGGAGGTCTAGAGGAAGACCAAAGAGGAGATTCATGGATGCAGTGAGAGAGGACATGAAGTTAGTTGGTGTGAGAGAAGAGGATGCAGAGGATAGGGTTAGATGGAGGCAGATGATTCAGCCGAAAGACAAAGAAGAGCAAAAGAAGAAGTAGAGAAAAAAAGAAATGTCTCCTGGACAATATGCTACACAACAAACCATGGGCATCTACACACACTGTAGCACTGCACCACCAGGGTCCGGGTTCGATTCCCGCCTTGAGGTCTGTGTGCGTTACTTTAGCTTGAATAGTGAGTTAAGCATCTGGGCTCTCTCTCTCGCTTCATGTAGAAATGACTGAAAACTGACGGTTTGCTGTTTCATACTGTATGATCAGAGGTGGAGTTAGACGAGGGTGACATGAGCAGTCACACACAGGGG
Source organism: Channallabes apus (assembly GCA_030522415.1). NCBI lineage: Eukaryota > Metazoa > Chordata > Actinopteri > Siluriformes > Clariidae > Channallabes > Channallabes apus. The sequence continues at coordinate 48,563,175 of CM060110.1, read as the reverse complement.
GACCCAGAGTGCACACATGAAGAAAAGAAGAGCTCAGAACCAGGATTACATTTACATTTGTCCTGTCACTCTACTCCTAATAAAAAGCTGGGACATGTGAAGCATCGAGTATTTCACTGTGCAGGAATTTATATTGTAACGAGTAAAGGTTTAACTGAACAACACAGCTGTACGTTTAATTTACATCAGTCTGTATCACAGCACCTCCTCATGCACTATACAGTAACAGCAATACACACTTTACCATACTGTACACTACACATGACTGGTCAGTGTAGCGCTACACGTTCTCTCCTGTAGGTGGCACAAGTTCCATATTATCATGTAAATCAAATGACCGATAACAAATACAACGTTAAATATTACACACCGTTTATGACAAACAATAAAGGTATTTCAAAATGTGACCAAATATATTCTGAACAAAAATCCTCTTTATGTGTGACAGGTGAGGGTTTATTATTGTTTATTATTACAGAGAGAAATGAGAACTTCAGCATGTAGACAGTCTAGTCTAGTCTCCTTCAGACACAGACACGTCTACACACCCAGGAGGTGAAATGGTTTAGTCTTAACTCTGTCCTGATGCTCGCTGAATAAGAATAACTATGATGAAAGCCGTTAGTGCTCAGTTTAGGAAATAAAGGAAATAAAAAGATAAAGATGCGCAGCTATAACATCACTTTACTACATGCTGAGTGTAATAATATATATGTAATGAAATAGACGTTTATAACACTTACATATGTTTACATGTCTTATACCTTGCTGTGTTTCTAGCCGACATAAGACTGGAAATAATATTAGAATTTTCTTATATAATTATAAATGTTATGGATATTTATGTTTGTTGTTGCAAATGCAAATGCAAATAATAATAATAATAATAATAATAATAATAATAATAAACGTATTTAAATACTGTATCTATAGACTTTACATGCACTCTGTGGCGACACAGTCAAACTCTTTTCTATTCCCAAGTTATGTGGAAATGTAAAGGTTCGTCCCCAAACTAAGATGGACGCATAGCATTGTCCATGATGTCATCGTCTGCTGAAGCATTAAGATTTCCCTTTACTGGTGATCGAAAGACAGGTGAGGACTACAGTACCATCAGTCCTGTGTCATAACAGCAGTACAGCATCCTGAGACCATCCATGTGTGGTGTAGATTCTCAGCCGAGGGACTGGACTCACTCACAATCTAGCCATGAATAAAGAACGCTACAAAAACATGTGGTGATGACCAAGGCGTGTTCCAGCATGATGGAGCTCCTCCCCATGAGGCAACAGTGATCACTAAGTGTCTCGGGAACAACACATGAACATTTCTGGGTCCATGGCCAGGAAACTCTCCAGACCTTAAACCCACTGAGACCTTGTGGTCGACTCCTCTAGAACGAGTGGACAAACTAAAATACCACATTCTGGGCTGCGATCGGTCGGGATGTGGCCCGAAAGGTGATTGACAGCAAGCCAGGGATAATTACAGAGGTCTTGAAAAAGGATCAACACTGCAAACTGACTCTTTCCATAAACTTCATGTAATTGCCAATAAAAGCCTTTTCTGTTGTTATTACAGCTGCTCCCAGTGAGGGGCGCCACAGCGGACCATCCAATCCACACAACAAGCTCGTCACAGGTTTTACACTGGGTTTGGGATGGGCACAGCATCCAGTGATTGGGGTTTGAGCACTGGTGCGGAATTAAACCTGGGGCTTCCACATGGCAGACCAGAGACCTACCACTGAGCCCCAAACGCCCCAATAATAATAATAATAATAATAATAATAAAACATTTTATATGTGTCCCTAAGATTGCTGTTCACCCTGTCATTTTAAACTGACCTTTTGATTCAAGATTCAAAGAACTTTATTAATCCCAGGGGGAAAATACTTATACTCGCTTACAGTCATTTACAGGAGGAAAGGAAAAGTAATAAAAAAATTATAAATTAGACAAAAGAAAGTAAAATAAATAAATCCTTAGTTATACGCTAAACATAATTCTATATACAGATATTGCACATGTGAGGGGAAAAGGAAAGATATCGCACCAGTTATACGGGGAATTCGGATATTGCTAGTGATTGTAGAGTGATGTGGACCAAGAGTATTGTTCAGTAAATATTACACAGCTACATTATACATGTAAATAAAATGAGAAATGACACTGGAATAGTGGTTTGGCCTGAGAGTATTGGTGGGTATTGAACACACTGTCCATGTGCATAACAATAGTGTATTATAGTACTGATAAACAAACCCTTTAACACTAATCACACACTTGTAATTGTACTTCAGTGTACCAGAGTAACATCTGACAGAAACAGCAGACTTTGGGGAAATTAATACTGTATTTGTGTCAGTCTCAAAACTTCTGACCAGAACTACAGAGAAGATTAAAGATGCAAAATCCAAGTATTTAATTTGTCACATAGATGTTTAACAATAACAACAATAGTAAAATGCAACTACAACAAACTCCAGACCTGTGTAAGAAAAAATAAATAAATAAAATAATAATAATAATAATGATGATAAACAAACAAACAAATAAACAAACAAACAAATAAATAAATATAAATAAAAATAAGACTAAAAAGACTATGATATAAATGATATACACATACATACAGTATGTTTAATCTGAATAATAATAATAATAATAATAATAATAATAAAGCCTCCACCCCCCCCACCATGCGCGCGCGTGTTTGGTCCAGCAGGGGGCGCCACTGTGTCGTTCCTCTGCACCACGCGGCTGCGCTAAATATACCCAGCATGCACAGAGACACAGAGAGAGAGACGGAGGAGGACAGAGTCAGAGGAACCGGTTCAAAACTAATTCGGCATTAAAGTCAAAACTCCCGGCGCAGAGTGTCTGTCCTGAGGACAAGAGGCGCGAGGAGGCAGGGACAGGGGGACAGGAGAGGACAACAGGGGGACAGACGGAGTACAACGAGCTGATGTTCATCTAACTGTGATTTACACACAGAGAGAGAGACACAGAGAGAGAGACAGAGACATGGCTGCGTCCGAGCTCTACACAAAGGTAATTCACTAATCATCAGTAATTAATCAGCGACAATTACTGCATATATATATAAAACACATACACCATCATATACACACCATATACACACCACATACACCATATACACCATATAAGCTGCGGGGGACAGAGACAGACGGGGACATGGACATGGGTGTGATGTGGGGTTTCTGGGGAAGGTCAGAGTGTGTGTGTGTGTGTGTGTGTGATTCCTATTCCCCGCCTGATTATCGTGTCATCATCACCGCAACTATTTAAACAATGTCGCGAGCGCATCCACGCGGGCCTTTGATCTCTGGTCTGCGCGAGAGTTTCCCCCTTTCATCGTGTGCACGAAGGATGCGCGAGCGCGTCTGTGTTTCTGTAAGGGCCTGAGCTGAAGATGACATGACGTGTGTGTGTGTGTGAGGCTGATACTGAGATTTGCATCATCATCATCATCATCATCAAACCTCCAACATGTCCTCTGTGTGTGTGTCTGTGTGTGTGTGTGTGTGTGAGAAACATAAACACCCTGATTGTGATGTTTGAATGTTGATTGTTGTTCTGTTTGAATTGGTGAAGGTGGTGATGAAGGTAACAGTGATGATGATGATGATGATGAAGGAGAGAGAGAGAGTAGGCAGGTCTGTACCCATCCCCCCATGATCACATCTGCTGTGTTGTGAATGCACCCGAGCTTCAGATCTCCCTTTGAGAGAGAGTCGAGCCCTGTGTGTGTGTGTGTGTGTGTGTGTGAGGACAGAGATAATGCTCTTAGGTACAGTGTCTAGTGTGTGGTTTCTGGTCACATGTCTTGGTGTCATCAGTGGCATTATTTTAGCCTGAGCTCTTCCTCCACCTGATGTGTCGGGGTTTTTATTTAACGAGATGGTCATGTGACACAGTTTCTGATAATATGGCGTCCACCAGGCAGAGACACAACCGTCTTCTCACTATAAGCTCATTGCTAGTCCAGGCTCAGTGGGTAAGGCATTGGACTTCTGTTCGGAAGGTTCCAGGTTCAAACCCCACCACAACAACCACCACCAGGTTGCCCCCCCACCCCTCCACCCCCCCTCCACCCCCCCCCTGTCCCCTTGATCAACCCTCCGCTGCTCAGATGTGTAATGAGATAAAAAGGTAAGTTTTCTCGAGGAAGTGCTGTAAATGTAAATTGCTCGTCAGTCTGGCTGATGTTATCTGTTTAACCACACCCCTGATGTGTTCTGGATTCTGATTGGTTAGAAGGTTTATATTAATTGCGCTCGCTCCGATACGTTGTCACTTCACAGGGACAGTTGATGTACACATGGACACATCATTCGTATCAACACACGGTTATACCGTAATGAGACTTGAGATCTTATGGAAGGAGTCTCCAGTGTCAGCTCGTTTTGCGGTTTCCATGGTAACGAGAAAAAGATGCATTTCTTTTCCCCTTTTCCTTACAGCATATACAGTAGGTCCTTTAATGTAAGTGTGAATGAGAACTTAAAACATCTAACGTAAGTATAAATAGATAAAATGTACAACATGTGGTTCTTTAATTAGGAAATAAATTGTAATAGTGAAGGGAAACGACTGTAGGGTAATAAAGAGAACTGGACAGATGGTGACTGCGGTGCCAGAACTCAGGCCTCTGGGCCTTTTATAATCACAGTCCACGCGATCGGTTGCTAAGGTGTTCTATAGGGGTTGCTAGGGCGTGGCTTGACACCTTCACAATGAACCCGAGTGACTGATTGGTTGCCAGTAAAATGAACCCGCCCCCATGTCTCTATGACAACGGGACTCACAGGTGGGTTCAGTTTTCCCACAGCAGGGATTGTAACTGTGAGCACTTCCTGTTTCAGTGGGGAGAACCGTCACCATAATATGGGCACCTCTTGCGCCTCAGGGGTGCATCTTATCTACCCCGGGGTGGGGTAATGCTCTGACACCGCTCGCAAGCTTTCTACAAAGTTCCTGCTCTGCGTTAGAATCCGTCAAAGTTGGTCTCAATGTTACGTCTACAGGATGTTTGGGGCGAGTTGGGGCGTTTTACCCCCGACCCCTTCATAACCATTCATCAAAAGTAATAGCACCCCGTTCCAGAATAAGCCGCACGATGTTGACACCTCTTTCACTGGTCTGAGACAAACGTTACATTAATAAGAATAAACCAGTGAAACCTTTTGTTTTACCAGCACCACTAATAAAACACTCAGGGTCGCGCAGTTACAGGAAAACAATCAACTTCTCTCTCATCCTGTCTTTCATCCTCTGAATCACCTCAAGGTCCACCACCACACGGGCCTGTGAAGAAACACTATGCTGTTCTAACAAGGGCGTGTCTCAAACCGATACACAGTTCACTATGTAGGCCACGTAAGCACCATGTTCACTCCACTGTGGACGCGTCCCAAACCACACAGCTTTTCCCCAGTATGTAGGTCACAGCGCATTATGGGCGGGTTTTCTCTAACCTTACAGAGGGAGCTTTTACTTTGTACTGATTAAATCTCACAAGTCCACTAGGAGTGCATTTGTAACAGCGTACAGATGGTTACGTCCTGCGGTCGTGTCCTAAATGTTATTTAAAGGCTGCGTTTGGAAAGTGCTCCTGCTAACGAAGGGGAAAAAGCAAACGAAGACAAATTCTTTTCTGGGACACTTTGTTGAAATGGCCAGTGATGTAGTGAGTGAGTGAGTAAGTGCACTACAGTAGACCAGGAGGTTGTGGTTTGGGACGGAGGAGGAGGAGGAGGAGGAGGAGGGTGGGGTTTCTCTGGATGGCATTTGCTCTCAGGTCATGCACTCGTGCTTCATGTGTCTGTGGACAGGGTTTATGAAGAACACTCACTGCATTGTGTGTGTGTGTGAGAGTGTGTGTGTGTGAGAGTGTGTGTGTGTGAGAGTGTGTGTGTGTGAGAGTGTGTGTGTGTGAGAGTGTGTGTGTGAGAGTGTGTGTGTGAGAGTGTGTGTGTGTGTGAGAGTGTGTGTGTGTGAGAGTGTGTGTGTGTGAGAGTGTGTGTGTGAGAGTGTGTGTGTGAGAGTGTGTGTGTGTGAGTGAGTGTGTGTGCGCGCAGCCAAAAGAAAACACAGTTGCAGTTCCTTAGAGTGAGAGGAACAGATTGTCCATTGTCTCTGACATCATCATCATCATTACATCATCATTGTACCACAGTTAATATTTTCAGGACTGTAGTTTCTCCAGGTTACCATGACAACAATGCCAGCAGTCAGCTCAGTAGCGATATGTTACACTAAAAAAACACTTACATTTAGTTTGTAAGCTGAAGATTTCTCCTCACTGTTAGCAACGCAAAGTGGGCGGAGCCAGCAACGCAAAGTGGGCGGAGCCAGCAACACTGTAAAACAATGTCGAGTGGTGTTTAAATGTTTGCTTAGGGCAGTGGTTCTCAAAGTGTGGGGCCCCACTAGTGGGGAATACAGACATGACAGGTGGGGCGCAATGAACGAGAGGAAATAACAGGAAAGTTCCTATTCTAATTCATGCTTTTCTTTATTGATAATGAAGAGCGTACGCTCAAAACTAAACAATCACACACAAATAAATGGATCATTAATACAAGTAAATTTAAAATAACATCAGTTGTGGGCCGGGAGAAAAAGCGGAACCATAGTGCAACAATAACATCGGGCCAACTTCACCAGCGCTGCTCGAATCATAAACCTGCGCGAGCCACTGGGCAGCGCTGCGCGACTCTGACAGAAATATACCACGCCGACCATCAAAGTGCATTTTCTGGGATGCGCACGTACAAACCAGGCATGGCAAGGCGGAAACAATAATAAACAGTCCTGACATTTTAAATAGTTTGTAAATAAAAACATAGTGGGTCGCGCAGGTTTGTGATTCGAGCTGCGCGATCCACCGGGCTGCGCAAATAAACCAGATCATCACTGCGCTATTCAGATAGTCGCGCTGCGCTGTATTTGCGCAGATATTTGGTTCAATCGGGTGCCGCGGTTTCGTCCCACTTTTGATGTGTTTGGCTTCACATACACTTCGACAATGGAAGAAGACGAGCAGTGAGCTTGCTTATATGTGACAAAACCAACAACGAGGAGATTGTAAAGAAAAAAGGTGCCTCGTCTGTGGTGTGGAATTAGTTTGGGTATAAGAAAAGTGATACGAATGAGATGAACGTGATCCACTTTAAACATGTGGATTGCACAACCCTGGACATTACCATTCTTTTCCTACTCGTACAGCTGCTCTTATTGTTCATATATTTTCTATATTGTGTATTGTTGTACAGTTATTTTATTTTAACTTTAGTTTTTATATTTTATTTTATTCTTTCCTAGTTAAATTTACCCCTATTTTATTTTTCATATTTATTTCCTATTCATAGTCTTTTATTTTAAGGTTTGAATTAAATAGAATTTTTGAATTTGATTTGCAAGGTACGCAAGTGCACTGTTTTAACAAGTGGTGGAAACACGTTAAACCTCTTCTATCATCTGAAATCCAAACATCCAAACGAATATGACCAAAGTAAAAAAAAATGCGGCAAACTCAGCAATTCACAGTTTATATAAAATTACATTATGTAAAACAGTTTCTTTGTGTTTGAATTTTTATTTATGCATTTTCAGGTACAAATTGCTATATTGTGATTATATATTGTTACCGAGGTAGAAAATAGCTTCTACTGTGATAGAAGATTTTGGTTATATCACCCCCCCCTAATGAAGCCTATCTTGAGCTTGGATTCATGGTGGGGATGGTGAGGGCAGAGGAGAGACCTGTGTGTGTTTGTGTCTTATACCGCTGGCAGCAGACCGCATGAGACCCAACAAATTAGGAAGACACTTAGAGACAACACACTCCAGTCACGTTAATAAGCCACTAGACTTCTTTCAAAGAAATCTGGCAGAATACAGACAGCAGGAGAATCGCATGGTAACATCTGAATCAGTGGACAGAAAAGCACAAATGGCTTCATTCAAAGTTGCATACAGAATTGGCCAGTGCAAAAAAACTACAAACGATTGCTGAGCAGCTAATAAACATGGGGTCAATTATGCAAAGATAAGTGACAACGTAAGCCTTTTATAACAATTACACGTGTTTTTATCTATTTTGAACTTGGTGTTGTTTGATCTTATTGGTTTAGAAATTGATATTTCAATAAACAGTAAACTTGGCCAATTTCGTTATTATTTTGTTGACAAGTGGGGCTGGAAAATTCGCTCACCCCCTTAAGTGTGGAATGACAGAAAAAGTTTGAGAACCACTGGCTTAAGGTTAAACAGTACGAGTAATCTACTGTGTTTTGTTTGTTTTATCGTACAATAGCACATCACAAAGTGTTTATTTATTAAAGAACAACACGTTAAACTTTGTATCCATTTATTGTTACATTAAATATTTGCAGCAGATATAAACAGTCTTTACTTTCATCACCTGCTTTAAAGTTGATAAAAAGAGAAACACAAACTCTCGCTGTTCTAAGCACCGACACTGGAGACTCCTTCCGTCCACGCTGCATAAACGTCCCCTCGTGCACTGGACACGTCCCCGTGATGTCCCGTTGCTATGGAAACCATAAGCTATTGGAACGAGCGCATCAGTGTAGACCTGCGCCACTGCTGTTAGAGAGCGTCAATCCACATCTACTGACCAATCGGAGCGCAGGATTCAGCGGCAGCTCCTAGACGTGTCCGTCCCCATGTGAGACACCAATAACCGCCGCTTTTGTTCTTTTGAGAGATTAATTTTACAAAACCGCTCTTATGTTTCCTCTGTCATGTGATGCTGAAGGAATCTGGTTGCTCTGGGGAAAGCGGGCGTGAGACGAGCCGAGTCCGTCAGAGCTCCTGAGAACCAGACGAGGAAGAGTGCCACAATATTTATATAAACTATAAAGTGTAACGTTCATGTGGGATCGGGTCAGGTTTACTCACCGAGATCGTTAAAGATGAACCAGGACTTCGATTTTATGTTTTATAAAGTAAGTGTTGGATTTGAATGTTGTTAAAGGTTGTGTTGGAAGTTTGTTGTTTGTTTGTTTGTTCTTGGAGGGTTTTTGCTCATTTTGAGTCATGATCATTGTCATTGTGTCTGACCTTCTACTAATAACATTTTACACTCGATAACATTTGAAAGCTAAGTTGTTCACGCTAACGCTTATTGCTGATGGAACGTTCTGTGTCTGTAGGACTTTAATAGACAAAGCGCACACACACTTGATCGAGTTTATTCAACATGACTGAATGACCTGATAATAATATAAAGATACAGAACAAGTATCGCAATACAGTCTCATCATCATCCTCATCATCATCATCAAGTGTTGCCAGTTTGTGACTTACCCAGTTTATTTATGTTATATATATATTTTTTTTCCCGTCACCTTGTTTATTAAATATTTCATGTGAATATTGAACAACATTTGTGCAACCTGCAGCTGCTTCACACAGTAACTCCAGCCGGAGGGTCAGGATGATGTCACGCCGCAGACAAACCTGTAACACGGAGAGATGATGTAGAGGTCTAGAACATTCTCACCCGAGTTTAGTAATACTGCAGGGTGCCAATACTTTGGCTTCTCACTTGTAACAAAAGGACATGTGATGGTGCAGGAGCGTTAGCTGTGTGTGTGTGTGTGTGTGTGTGTGTGTGTGTGTGTGTGTGTAAGAGCAATTAAACGGCCCAGACTCAAGATCGTCTCTTCTCAAACACACACACACACACACACACACACACACACGGGGTTTTATTCCTCAGGAGGTTATTATGGGATGTTGCTCTGGTCTCTGAGGTTAAACAGTCCTCGTTAGTCCTGGATTTGGAGCTGAGGGTCGAAGAAGCAGCCGAGTCTCACATGAGCCTCCGTCATGTGATCAGTCATGTGATCAGTCCCCGCTGCAGTAATGTCACATTACACTCTCTGTCTCTCTCTGTCTCCGTCTCTCTCTTTCTGTCTCTCTGTTTGCCTATTTATGTCTGTCTATCTGTCTTGTCCCTGTGTTTGTCTGTCCCTCTTTGTCATATCTCTTTATTTCTCTCTGTCTTTCTGTCCCTCTTCATGTCCTGATCTTTGCATATTGTATCTATTATTTCAGGCTTTTGTTCTGTCCATCTGTCTCTCTGTCTCTCTCCCTCCTTCTTTTTCTGTATATCTGCTCGTCTCTCTCTCTGTTTTCTCCTCTTTTCCAGAGACAGGTTGATGGTGTGTTATGCGTTGTGTAATGGGCGGAGTCAGTGCTGATAGTAATTGTAGTAATCAGGCGTGTGTGTGTGTGTGTGTGTGTGTGTGTGTGTGTGCACTTAATAACACTGTTCCTTTCCTCCACATCTTCATTGAGACTCTACAGTGTGTTATACAGTGTGTTATACAGTGTGTTATACAGTGTGTTATACAGTGTGTTATATTATCTCCTCTGTGCTGTTATCGTGTCCACTGTGTTTATTATTATTATTATTATTATTATTATGATCCTCGTCTGGTTAGTTCTGTTCGGTCCTGATGATGTCACAGACGTGTGTGTAAACAGGAAGTAGGGAAATCCTCCAGCCTGATGGTTATAAATCCTGATGAGAGACGTCATGGTGAGTTTAGAAAGCAGATGGGTTCGAGAGACGGAGAGAGAGAGACGGAGAGAGAGAGACGGAGAGAGAGACGGGGAGAGAGACGGAGAGAGAGAGACGGGGAGAGAGAGACGGAGAGAAAGACGGAGAGAGAGACGGGGAGAGAGACACGGAGAGAGAGAGACGGGGAGAGAGAGACGGGGAGAGAGAGACGGGGAGAGAGAGACGGAGAGAGAGAGACGGAGAGAGAGAGACGGAGAGAGAGAGACGGAGAGAGAGAGACGGGGAGAGAGAGACGGAGAGAGAGAGACGGAGAGAGAGACGGGGGGAGACAGAGACGGAGAGAGAGAGACGGGGAGAGAGAGACGGGGAGAGAGAGACGGAGAGAGAGACGGGGAGAGAGAGACGGAGAGAGAGAGACGGAGAGAGAGAGACGGAGAGAGAGAGACGGGGAGAGAGACGGGGGGAGAGACGGGGGGAGACAGAGACGGAGAGAGAGAGACGGAGAGAGAGAGACGGGGAGAGAGACGGGGAGAGAGACGGGGGGAGACAGAGACGGAGAGAGAGACACGGAGAGAGAGAGACTGAGAGAGAGACTGAGAGAGAGAGGGAGAGAGAGAGACGGAGAGAGAGACGGGGAGAGAGACGGGGAGAGAGAGACGGAGAGAAAGACGGAGAGAGAGACGGGGAGAGAGACACGGAGAGAGAGAGACGGGGAGAGAGAGACGGGGAGAGAGAGACGGGGAGAGAGAGACGGGGAGAGAGAGACGGAGAGAGAGAGACGGAGAGAGAGACGGGGAGAGAGAGACGGAGAGAGAGAGACGGAGAGAGAGAGACGGGGAGAGAGAGACGGAGAGAGAGAGACGGAGAGAGAGACGGGGGGAGACAGAGACGGAGAGAGAGAGACGGGGAGAGAGAGACGGAGAGAGAGAGACGGAGAGAGAGACGGGGAGAGAGAGACGGAGAGAGAGAGACGGAGAGAGAGAGACGGGGAGAGAGACGGGGGGAGAGACGGGGGGAGACAGAGACGGAGAGAGAGAGACGGAGAGAGAGAGACGGGGAGAGAGACGGGGAGAGAGACGGGGGGAGACAGAGACGGAGAGAGAGACACGGAGAGAGAGAGACTGAGAGAGAGACTGAGAGAGAGAGGGAGAGAGAGACGGAGAGACGCAGCTGGAGGACGTGATGTAGCTCTGAGATGTTAGAGGGTTGAAAGTGAAGCTGTAGATTCTGTAATGTTCCTCAGATGTGTGTGTTGTTCTCTATAGCGGATCTGGAGGAGGAGTAAAGTTCATCATGTCTTGAGTTTTCACAGAAGCAGACTGATGAATGTTGTTTCCAGACTACCTCCACCGTGAGGTTATACACAACACATGGGCTAAGGTTAGCTTTAGCATCTCGTACACTATTCACACTCGTGTTCATTCAGCTTCCGTCATGTGTTCCGTCCAGCTTCATCTCTCCGTCTCCTCGTTTATCTTCAGTCGCTGGTCTCCTGATCATGTGTGTGTTACTCCTCCAGCAGGACACTCGTGCCATCGGGTACAATAAAGCCACTCCCAGGACAGTCGGGTCCTCTAGTTTAAAAAAAATAAAAGGCTGTATAACTTCCGAGACGCTGTGTTGCTCCTCTGTTGCTCCTCTGTTGCTCCTCTGTTGCTCCTCTGTTGCTCCTCTGTTGCTCCTCTGTTGCTCCTCTGTTGCTCCTCTGTTGCTCCTCTGTTGCTCCTCTGTTGTCCTGAACGAACCCGGACACGCCGCATGGACCCCATAAGACTCTCGTTTCTCTTCCTAATTGGATTCGAATGTTTTTCCTTTGGTTCATCCTTGAGGAAACCGAACGCTTCACATGTGCACGTATTATTCACATGAAGAGATGTGACAGAAGCTTAGAGACGATGCAGTATCGTCTCCTCACCGGCCTCTTGTAGCTTCTCATGTTACCATGGAAACACTCCGTGTAAACACTCCGACACTGGAGACGCTAAACCTTCTTCCACTAACCTTACAGAAAACCTTCGTTTAGAAATCAGCACATTATCTGTTCGTGTAGCTCCTGTACTGTATGAATGAACTGTTGCTATGTGTGTGTGTGTGTGTGTGTGTGTGTGTGTGTGTGTGTGTGTGTTAGACAGCATCATTAAGCCCTTGCATGGATCATTAATTATATACTGATATTAAATTCGCATCTGCTATATTGTTTAAGATAATTTATTAATTGTTTGTGATCATTAGGATGTTGTTTCTAAGACACTGTTAGTTAGATTTAATACTGTACATTTACATTTAATAACTCTTTCTGGCATCTACTATATACACGACATGTTCTATTAAAAATTATAACCATTGACTTAAATATTATAACCAGCCCTAGTCATGTGACCTGTGTACTTTAATAATCATAATAAGCATTAGTCATGTGACTGTCTACTTAAATATTATAATAAGCATTAGTCATGTGACTACGCATTTAAATATTATAATGAACCCTAGTCATGTGACCAAGTCAGTAAATATAATAACGAGCTCATCATGTGACTCAAATATTATAATGAGGCCTAAAGACTAAGTACTTTGTTATAATGAAGCCTCAGCACATGACTTAAATATAATACGCCCTAGTCATGTGACTTAATAATGTGTCATGTGACTTAATAAAAAAGACTGGTTCAGGATTTTATGTTAAACTGTATGGAAATGGTGGTATATGGCAGAAAGAACTAGATCCAATCATTAACTGATGAAATAATGAGGTCTGTATACACACACACACACACACACACACACACACACACACACACACACACACACACAGGAGGAGGATCAGATTCAGGATGGACCCAGGCCAAAATAATAAACAAAATGGTATTTATATTTAGTAGCTAGATTACCTGCAAAAAAAAAAAAAAAAAAAAAAAAAAAACACACACACAAACAAAAATACAGGTACCTTCCCGGACTCCCTAAACCAAAAACAGTGAAATTATCTACAAATCAGAGGTGTCAAGTAACGAAGTACAAATACTTCGTTACCTTACTTAAGTAGAAATTTTGGGTATCTATACTTTACTGGAGTAATTATTTTTCAGCCGACTTTTTACTTCT